>OX419716.1:15504329-16817347 GCA_948474765.1 Patella depressa
GAAATCTGTGGCCCTTGACTGAGGTAGCGGCAGTTATTCCTTAGGCCACATTATGTATCATGGTGAATGAACAGTAAGTAATGACAAGCACATTCTGAAAAATATATACCGCCCCCCACACTCCTCAAGTTAGGTGACAAAAATGGCTTCTAAAAACAGATTTCATTCTTTTAATGTTTTGGGTATCTTCCCGCGAATACCAAGTTTTGAAAAGTATATGAAACAAAGTTTTGATAGTTTAATGAGTTTGAATATGTTTTTAGTCCAAATATATCATTAAATCACACAGTCTGAACGCGGTAAAGCATCTTTAATGTCAAAATTCCATTGTGCGATTATCAAAAACTACTATATATAAAAAACAAAAGAGATGAAATGGGGTTTAACTTCTTACTTTTCTGCACAAAGCATGCAGGGGTTTATGGGGTAAAATTTGTCCGGGGTCAGATATTTCCGCCATGGTTCTTATACATGCACTAACGAATAGTGAACCTCGGGCACGACTGTGTTTTGTCAAACAGCAACTTCTGACCTTTTCCATGTTTTATTGACCTACTTTATGACCTGCTAAGTGAAATGATGAAAATCTCATTCAGTTCTTTTCAGACCATTGTTTAATATTATTAAAGGATTAAATACATATACACTGTATCTACAACATGGCTAATATCAACTTCATTGAACCTAGTCATTTCGCTTTATGTTTCATGAGATAGCTATCATATACCAATATTTATTTATAAAAACATAAAACGATTTTAGTTGGGAAAAATACAAAAGAACAGAAGTCATGAATACTTAATAAGTGTATTAATTTGCACACTTCATGAAGAGTAAGCGAAGTGGAACGTCCCCCTGAGGGACTCCATATAATAATATTTCTATGCTTGGTATAAAATACCAGAAAATGGTAAATATATCAATTATTAAATCAGATGTCAGAAATTTTATTATATGCAAGTAGATCTAGAATGTTAATTATTTCGCGACAAACACCAAAAGAGTTGGTATTTTGTCATCCATCGAGATATTAGTGGCAGATAATAAAAAGATTAAATATTAAAGACGAGAAGCAGTAAATAGCACAATAAAATCCAGAATAAAAATTGAAATAAAGTTGATAAAAATCTGTAACAAAGAGGCTATTTGAATATTTGATGATATGATTACCATTATCCGGGTGCTGCTTATAGAAATAGTATCAATTACCGGTATACAATCATTCTAGATTGACTTAATTATATATTCACTTGATCATCATAGAGATTTCTTATATTATTAGACACAGTGAAACTTTTAATGGAACCATGTGAATAATTTGTAAGATGCGGTCGGATCCTTGACAACGCACGGTTTTAAAGCGAGAGAGAGAGAGAGAGAGATAGGGAGAGAGAAACAGACAGAGACAGAGAGCGGTGGAATGGGGTTTAACGTCCGCTTGCCACAAACTTGGTCATTTTGGGACTTACATATGGTTTAATTTTATTTCAATAATTCGCTTGTGCGTAGGGGTATTTAGCTGTGGGAGAAAACCGGAGGACCCGGAGAAAACCATACCCCTTGTCGCGTACAGCCATCCAGCCCTCGCACGGCTTTAAAGTGCACGCATATCTATGTATAAAATAGGAGTCGGCACGGTGTCTCTTCGGTGGAAGCGGACGTTAAATAAAGCTATCCCACACACACGGTGTCTCGGGGAGTATGGTGCTGGTTGGCTAAGAAGTCCTGCGTTGACCAAGAAAGTTGCTCTGCGTTAGGAATCGGATGGGAAATATCCCTTACAACCAATTACGCCCGTTTCGTGCACAGAAGTAGGAAAATGAATTGAAATTGGGTTTAACGTTTTACTTTTTTGCTCTGACTGGGCTAATGAAGACGGCCAATGCCTTATAGTGTGCTGTGAGGGAAAATTTGCCCGAACAGCGGCACTACGACCTACTCTTATATCGAATTCCACGGATCTTTTACGTACACGCCAATGTGTACAGGGATCGTGATTTTCCGTCCCATTCGAACAACTAGATAGCTGTCCTTGCCAGGCCCTCCTTCTTGCATTACTGACAAGGGGGAACCACGCCGGAAAAGCTCGATGGAGCTTCACGCCTAACACCGGGAGCGACCCGCAACCTCCTCCAGCCTGCGTTTTAACCACTAAGACACCCTGGCTCCCACAAAGAAGTAGGACGTTAAACCTAATTTTATTACATTGATATATCAAAATTGTGCATGGGAGGGTAGGGTTATTTTCATATCCAAACAGTAGAACATTCGGATCAAAAACTGAGGATTGTAACATTGGCCTACATTACCGGATTTGGTCCCAAATAGGTTGCTCTCGTTAAAATGAGATTCAAAGACTTTGCTCATTAATATTCATCATCTATTGTATCCTCGATGTATATATTTGGGAATTTAAATCAATTTATTTGGGGGGGTGAATAAATTGACACCTGTAGTGATTCTCGGGTTTAATTATTTAAACTAATCGTGTTGGATTCAAAATACCGAATTGGTTAAAAGATTCCAACCTTATTCATTTCAGAAGATGAAATAGCTAACCATGGCTGCTTACTATGAAAGACCACAATGTTATCTGCTATAAAGAGGTTTGGTTTCTGAAAGCTATGGCTACAGTTAGCTATAAGCAGGGGAGCTTTGGGGTGGTAGGAAATGACTTCTCCTCCTCGAAACTCGAAGCTTAAGAATGGGGTGGTATATTATAATTGATATTTGAAACGCCGTCACTGAAACATGGGTTCCCAATCCATCCTCAATGAAAACAATTGGATAATCCAACTTACAAATTTGAATAGTAACAAGAAAAAATTCTTGCTGATTAGGTAGGATTAGATAAAGAACTGACAATTATCTATATAATAGTTAAAAAAAAGATAGTGTAAACAGAAAATGTTGAATATTTCAGCCAAATTACTTTAATCTGAACCAAGATATTGACGAATCAATTTTCTGCTAGCCTGGATCATCATTACTATGTTGGTTATATAATCAACAAAGTCTCGATTATACATTTTTATGTTAAATTGTCAATCACAAATGTTTTCTAATCCATTGAAATTCGCAGGCTAACGATGGCATCGAGAGTTGTTATTAGCAGCACTCAAAAATCTCCAACGCATTGCAATGGGTGAAATCTTAAAATTGTTCTCAAAACTTTGAACAATAAATGTTCTTTAAACTTGGAAAAATTTAGTGATAAAACGTTCCCGTGCTGGTTTCTGGCAATGTTTTCAGATATCAAAATAAAACATCGGCATCTTAATTTCATAAAATTAGCTCGAAAAATAGGTAAAGTAAAACATCAACTGCGACGCAATTGTGTTCAATTATTAAAGCTATTCATTTATTCTTTGGCATAAATTATTATACTTCTAATTATAAATAAATAAAAAATAAACACAACACAATCTCTGTGATAGAACAACAACGTAACAACCTGTTCAATTTCCTGCTTAATGAATATTCATAGCTTTCCATTAGAGCAATTTAAAACTTGCTTTAGTAACTTGTCAATAATCTGATTTTCCGTGTATTTCGTAAATTCTATTATCGGTTATTTCATTATTTAACATTCGGCGTTTACAGATTTTTAACAAGAATGGGTGATGAACATGTCTTTTGCTTTAACATAAAGCATTAAATCCTGAATGTTTTTGGCAGAAAGTTCTCAAGAGTGATATCTGAGACATTTTCCTCTAATGTTGGACATCGTTACAAAAAGCATTTGCATTTTCCAAAATAAAACGATACCCGGGGACGTAAATGAACATCGTATGACTAAAATGAATGTGAATGATGTTATAGACGAGGTAATTTCATCCTGCATTTTACAAGGTCGTCACTTTTAAAGTACAATTACAAACCGATTAACGCTAGAGAAATTATGACACCGTGTATTAGTAGTAAAGTGTCTGTCTAGACATGGTACTCTAAGTACTAGAATCAAATTTCTTTGCAAATTTATCTAAGAGTCAATATCCTAACAGGAGTAAAACAGTAAATGACTAAGAAGACGATTCGGGAAATAACCATCAAATACAAAACAAGGGCTGCCATTGAGTCAAACGCGTGGTTTTGATTACCCGGTTGTAAGTGACAAGGAGTAAGGTCACTGTCCAAACTCGTGGGTTTTCTCCAGCCCCCCCCCACCACTGCTAAATACCCTTAAGCGCAAGTGAATTATTGACATAAAATTGAACCATAGGTCAGTCCCGAAATGACCTAAATTTGTGTCGAATGGACGTTACCCCCACCTCTCTCTCTCTCTCGCGTGATGGCAATGATCAAAGAGCATTGGTGTCTGGGGATGTTCATATGATGAGGACGTGGATACAGGGTCCTGTTTCACGAAATTTTAACTTAAGATAAAAATCCAATTTTAGTAGATACTTCAATTTTGATTGGCTAAGCACTAAAATCAATCTAATATTATCCAATCAAATTACTAAAATTGGGATCTTATCTTAGTTAAAATTTCGTGAAATAGGCCCCTGGTTAGGAAGAGGACGAGAGTGTTGGTTATGATGAGGATGTGGAAGGTGATAGTAAATATTTTGGAGGCAATCTGTCTTCCAACATCAAATTGAAACAATTATCTTGCAAGAAGCCGATTGTGGTTACTGGCGACTAGAATACCCTATACAATATCTTATTCATGTGGAAGGTTCATATAGCTCACTCTTTGTTTTGTACTTTTGTAATCAAATGTCTTATTTGTGATATTTACAACATGGCCCAGAAGCGCGCCACTTCTCTCATACCAGTCCATGCTCAAGCGATCTGTCATTTCCATTCTTACCACGACGTTATCACGAGGTAATCAAAAAGGAATTAAGCAAATTTAACAATGTAATAGAATTGGAGAATTAAGCGAAACAAATCAGCCGACCCTGTTAACACTAGCCCCGTCATCGAGATTTACTCTAATCCACTTTTACTCACTTAATTTCCACCGCGAGCAGACAAAATTACAGTTATAGGGCAAACGCCGAGAACGCTGAATGTTCAAGATGCATTTAATTCATTCGCTCGTCTGGTGGCGATGCTAACGATTGATTATGTATGGTTCGAGATTATTAACGGTTTCGATGAGGATTTAAGGCGGAAATTTGATTTCGGCTGTCGCGTTGAGTAAGCCGAGAACGGAATACCAATTTGATCGGGCTATACTACATCATAATGTGATCGTATAGCTCGCTAGTAGATTTGATTATGACAGGATTTTTATTTCATTTAAAGAAAAGATATATTCAATTCAAAATAGATTTTTTTTTTCTAAACAGATTTTGTTTTTATGTCGTATCATTGTGCAAGATATATTTAAAACGAAAAATAAATCGAATCAGGATATTTGATAACATATTAAGTTGTGAAATGTAACAACAATGAAATGACGTAGGGATTAACTTCTTTCTTTTCTCGGTAGGGGTGGGTAGAGATGAAGTGTTTTAGATCATCAGGTCGCAAAGTCAAATAACGTGGATGTAAGTAACAGCTATATATATATATATAGTTATTACAAAGATTCGCCTTCCCATCGTAATGAGTTTTGTCCAAGTCCTCCGTTTTCCGTCCACAGTTAGTCCCCAAATGAGCTAGTTTGTGTCGGGGACGGACGTTAACGCCTTATCATAACTACAGAAAATAATTAGGAAAATTGTGAAATATATAATCCTTCAGAATAGTATTTGTGGTTTTAAATTCGTCTACAGCCAGTGTCATTGAAAACCTGCGAATTCATTATTTATTCCAAAGGGGTTGACAATTTTAGCTTTTCTTACACAGGAAGCCATAAATACCAGAATTTGTAATACTCTTGTATGATAGTGTGATAATTTGTAAAATTTAATTTCGCCAACCCCAGGACTTCTATAGTAAACACTAGGCCTATCCGGTTAGTCACAGAGGTCGAAGGACGAGTTATCGAGAGAGCCAAAATTATGATACCTATTTCATATCCAGATGCATCGATGATACATGTATCCAAAACAATTACTAGTTGAATTATTCGAAACATTGGAGAGAAAACTAACATTTGAGACTAAATTTTGAACATATATCTCTTTTTGGCATTTCTGACGTGGGCAAAATTATCGGGGGGCTTAACTGGTATAGTGGAAAACAAATTCTGGTATTCAGCCTTTAAGTCTAAGCCTAATCCTCACGCCACAATCATGTAACAACATAAAATGTTTTATTCTTTTTTTTAATAGTAATCACACTATAAAACCCCATCTACCGTACCATTTAACATATTCAAAATCTTTTCTCTCATCCGACACATTATCCAAAGTGTATGTTTTGATAAAACAAATAACGACAATCGTACTATGACAGACGCACACGTGCGCATCCTTGTACGCACGTGTGGTCATGTGATAGCCGGCTGGTGCCATATGTGACGGTAAAATTCATTTACTGTCTTGGTAAAAGTTTTCTCTGTGTTTCTTCTTGTAGCTTTTTGGGGGACTATTTCCAAACACCAAATGTATAAGTAATGAGAATATCGCAACGGCTTTGATATGTATGAAACTCGGTTTTATTAAATCCAATGTTTCTTTTGTTTTTCAAGATAAATAATGTACATGTATTACATTAAATAACAACACGCCATTGAATTCAAACTATGGTCATATTTAACATATTATAAGACTTTAAAATTCGACATGTGACATCTCAAACACGGAACCAAAAACAGAACAATTTCGTTTGCCGATATAAAAGTTCAATCTATTGAGCTAATAAAAAATACGGCATCAACATTAATTTTATTTTGTCTGAATTACTTTTCCTTCATGCAAATGGTGAATAAATATGACTTCTGAATTGCCTTTATCTTTTGTTTTTAGACAATGAATATTTATTAAAAATGATACTTCACCTGTGGAGACTATTGTGAACAGAAATATTATGTTAATAATTTAAGGTCGATATAGATTTAACAGGACAACTACCTGTATAATGTTATCTTTGACAAATAGTAATCAAATAGTTACCATTTAACATGGAAGCCGTTTGTATTGTTGAATTCTTTAGAATATATAAAGTTAAAGTTCCCAGAGAAGTGGGATAAGGCTGTCTTATTATATCCCTGTTCCACTGCTGTTTTTTGCTTTGTTTCTTGGGGTTCACAGTGGCTAAGTGGAAAAAAAGACGCTGGCTCGTTAGCCAGTTCCTCCTTGCTAATGATGACGGGGAGCCTGACCAGGACAGCTGTCTAGTCATTCGGATGAGACGAAAAACCGAGGCATATTGGTGTGCACATTAAAAATCCCTTCACAGTTGGAATGCGATATACATGTAAATGTAAGCCGTAGTGCTGCTGTCGGGGAAAGTTTCCTTTGCAGCACACTGTATGACGTATGTCCGTCTCCCAGTTCGGAACAGAACAGTAGGGCGTTTCTGGATATAGTACCTATTAAATATTACTAAAATACAGTCAACCTTATCAGTCGAAACACACACAAGAAAACGTTTATTCTTTCGAAGAATTAATTCATGTGACATTTTCCGTTGTGTTATTATAAATATTAAATAATCATGTCTATTCCTTCGTCTTATTTAAAATGGGTGACCATCTGTTAAATGTTAACTTTGCCGAAATCACCAATTTAAACGAAATGTACAAAACAGAACAGATGCCTGAACGTCGTACACACTTAAATAAACACGTGCACGTAGGCTTTAAATTGACTCAGACGCGTTCAAACTCTTAAGTCGGAGTTAATTTTAGTGGCCATTACAAAATTAAAGTCGTTGGTTGGTATTTACACAAATGATCAGATAACAGGAAAATGTCAGAGTAGTGGTGAGAGGCTGTCGTTCATTTTAATACCGGTATTCCTTGTTAATCGAAATAAAAGGTTATCTATTGGAAAAGAGCGAGACAATCTGTAAGTTTGCAGTCTTACTTGTCTTGTAGTTGGTGATGTTCTGTCTATTTATCATTGAACGAGTTGGTTTAATGAATATTGTAATGTCACAGGTCATTAAGAACTAAGAGATATATTGCCTGATGATGCATTAATAATTACCTGAAGCGGATGCTTTAAAATTAGTTAAATCGGTAAAAAGGGTGGGGTAAATCTGATTTCAGAACACATTTTGTTTAAAGCTTATAGTACAAGTCATTCAGATTCCAATGCAAACTGGTACACAAATGAAACGAAATAGGGTTTAAAATCCAACTGTTCTGCTCCGACAGGGTTATGGCTTACTCTTATATTAAATTCCAACTGCCAACGGATAATTTACGTGGACCTCTTTTTGTTGTCCCATCTTGTCAACTCTCGGCCTAGTACGACGGATAACTTGAAACCACGCCACTAAAAATCTGGATGAACATGCCCGGGCAACACCGGGAGCGAACCTGCAACCTCCAGACTAGCGAGCCAGTGTCTTACCCACTTAACCACCGTGGCTTCCAATCTGGATACAGAATTTATCGTATATGTTGCTGATTCATTTTGACACACCATCATCATTGTCTTAAAGAGCCATATACATGTACATATTTTCAGTAATTATTAACTGCCATGGTATGAAAAAGAAAGTGATGGGAAGTAGACTTAGACGTTTTCTTACTTGAAAACATACTGCCATATTCAATATTTGAATGAGTCTTATTGTATCATATGACACTTGGTATTAATGATAGTCTCAATTATCTGCTTGTACAACGTCAAAAACTGGATTTGTTACTTATAGTATACAATCTGATTTAAACATAGATCTTATTTCGTTTTGTGCAAAATTTCGTTTTACTTGTCTTTACTACACTAGAATCTGGAAGAGTTGTCATCATTAACGTGTTCTATGTGGTGTGAGGGTTTAGCCAACGAAATGGTATGTTACGCCGAACTCTTGACTTTTTAATGTACGGAACGGTCTTAAACAACGTCAGAGGATCAAAAGCCTCTCGTTTGACCTCTGACGTGAACACGCACTATAACTTGTCAGATCTTCATGTAGTGTAGGCCATTGAAAGTATAAAAAATGAAATGAAATATAAATTTGTATTTTAACCAGATTGTTACAGTAAATAACAGAGTCTGTGAATTCTACGGTGTTCGTGGTGCTTACATTTTAATAAATATCAAAATTATGTCGGTTACGCCCCAACATTTGCATAAAGATATGGAATAAATTTGACGCATCACAATACCATAGTTAAAAGAATCCAAACTATAATTTGTTCACTGCCACGTCGATTCAAAACAAAAAAAAAACAAAATCAACTATAAATTATGTAACCATACAATATCCTGTATGGAGGGGTGGGGGTGCTCTAACGGTTAAAGCGTGCGATTTGGATCATAAGGTCTAGCATTGAGTCAAGTGGCGTGGTTTCGATTCCCCGTTTGTATGTGGCATGGAGTATTGTCGTTTGTCCAACTAATGGGTCTTCTCTTGGTTCACTGCTTTGTTCCCACTGATAAAATGGATTAATGAAATCCATGCACAGGAGGTAAAGTCTCTAAGTGAATCCGCCCATTTTTCCGAACAAGAATACTTGCATATACGGTATTGAGTATTATTAATTATTTGTGTATATCCGTTAATTAGTTGTTTGTTATCCTAGCTCCTGTATCACCTTATCGACTTGCAATGATGACCTTTAAATTGTCTGATCACATTGCTAATGATTAATATCCTCGCCTCAACCTAAATTAGAATCAATGTAGTGTAAATGATAGCCCCGAGTCTTCTTTAAGATAAAACAAGACAAATGTCATTGTTTTGCTTTGTTTATTTTTGTGTCTGAAACGGGGGAAAAAAATGCAAATTCCACAAAAGTGATTAGAGTTTTGCGATTATTGAATTTAAAAGCATGCGTATGTATGGGTTTATTGGAATTGTTAGAACTGACATGCTTGGATTTATTGCATAACCCATAGCAACACTGGCTGTATTAGAATATTCGGTTTACCAAAATTACCATTTATCGTCATGCATGTTACTCAAAGTTGGGCCGTGTCTGAAATTTGGATAATTAGGCGTGTCTGGGGTAATTTGAATAATATATTATTTCCCATATCCTTGTCACTATTGAAAGGAATTTTTTTTTTAATTTCGAACCGAGGGGTTGGCGTGAGGTAGTGCAAGCTCAGGGTGTGTTTAGAAATGAAAGTTCCTGGGGCGTTTTGATTTGTTATTTGTTTTGGTTGTTTTGATACGAAATTAATTCCACGGTTAGATTATTTAAAATCACTATCACAGGCTTTGGTTCGATTTCAGGTAAGTTATACAGCCTCGTCTGTCGCTTAGAAGTAGACGTGATTGTCAAAACGCTTATAATATCCACCTTTTCGGTTTATCATTATAGATTGGATTGATCTCGACTATTAGCTTACGCGTCATTTATTATTCCTGTGTAATAATTGTCTATTACTATCGCCATGCTTTGACAATTAATTTATCAAAATTCAATTATTAGCTTTAACTTAACCCGTAGCACTTTTATTTTATTTATATACTAAAAACGTTATTAATGATAATATTATATAGCTATGCATCACAAATCATTTTTATAACTGCTCCACCTAAAAGCACAGTCAAAACCATGACAATGTATCCATTAAATTCAATTAATTCTTTCGCTATGATGCTCTGTGATAAATTGACATTAACTCATAAAATATGCTGAAAGCTATAGGGACTATTGAAATATTTCCATGCTTGCCTGATAGATCTAATTAGTAAGCCAAAACTATCAGATATCTAGAAAGGTTTGTTTTATACGTTTCGGTGTAATTCAATTTAATAAAGCGACAATTTGTGTGATTTTTATCAAATATTCATGGATTCATATCGACATTAACTCAATCAACTGAACATTTTTATCCCGTATGAGTAGTTGATTTTCTTATTATACCAGGAATCTTTGATGCATAATAAATCTTGTAATAATAAAATATTTTTATTGTGTTAAATTCGAACAACATATACTTGCAAGGGAAAAACCTACGTGTACAAATTCACCCTATCAACCAAAAATAAATATGCAATACAAGTTTAAATTATGTTCAGTAATAAATTTAATTTAAATACTTTATTGAATATTTTACTACGATCGATGATCATATTTACTTATAGATTGTTCTCTAAATTGGTATTCGAGTTTTGTTAATTTTTGTTTTTACTAATGACCCATCAATGTAAATTTATCAATAAAAAATTCTAGTTATAAAGACGCAGCCTTGGGCGTGCAGTAGTTATATAGAGCTATTGTAATCAGCTACCTTAGTAAACTCTAGTTGAACACTTAAGACAACATTAAGCACGTTTTCGATGAGTGTTAAATTTAGTAATAAGGTAAAGAATCAAAGTAAAGTAAGAATGAAATTTTTTTAATTCTTAAGTTTGGTAAATCGCACCTGATGCTGATATAGAATTCAATAGAGATGTGTTTGATGAATACTTGATTGTCTTTTAAACGTCTTTAGCTAACTATCTTGTTTGATTCTACTATTGGTCCCAGATGGTTAGAGTCAGAATGATGTATGTCTAATAACAGACTGCCCATGGCGATCAATTACAAACAAATTCACAGGTAAATCTCTCTACGTCATTGATCGGTAAACCAGTACTTGTGTTTTAATTGTCTTTCACCTGAACGAGATAACTACATGTATTATAATTACTATTATATTACCAGACAAAGAAATGAAATCTACTCATAGGTACTTGGTCCGATATTTATATATTTCATGATTGATTTGAATTATCTAACCCTTAAATCTTGCATGAGATCTAGAATTTATCAAAAAATATATTTCTTGCTTATGGCAGTGATTGTTTCCCATAAAAATTGTGTTCTGTTATATGGCAATGGTCAACTTTACAGGAGCTAAATCACTAATACTGTATTTGGAACATGGAAAATTGACACAAATGGGTTGCAACGTATATAATAATGTAATATAAATGTATATAAACTGATTTACATTCAATCAAGTTCTGTTTTACTGTAATATCTAATCAGTTATGTTCGGCGAAATACACCAGAAGTTTTAATCGAATGACAATCTCCGGCGTCTCGTTATTCCAGCCTACACCAATAGTATTTATTGCGCATACTCTGCGTATAAGAATTTACATCGTCGTTTGGCATGACTTGTAGAATATGTTTAGCCTCGATTTTCGAGTCCCTTGTTAAAAATGGCGCTGAAACACGGTAAGATCACAACATCAATGTTGATTTAAATTGACAAAAACATGTAAGAGTTTGTTGATATTGAGTTGAAAACTTGGCTACTTTGAGCACCAAACATTGCTCATTGCCTACAAAACTTAAAAAATAACAAGGATGACTGGGTATTTTTACAATCTAATACATCCAAATAACTTTGTGACTCAAATATCTGGACTAGTAAAAAGGCCCCCATTTCCCCAACAATTTAACCCTGCAGTCCTTTATTTGAATTAGCATAATGATCCCTCACTACAATACATATTGTTCATTTTTAACATTTACTTCGTGAACCCCAGAAACACAACAATCATCTTATATGTGTGTAAATTTACTCTATTAATTCACTAGAATTGAAATGATATTTTGTGAAGCCGAAAATCGTGTCCTTAACAGTTTGTCAACAAATGAAGTGAAGCGAATCCATTAAAGGGATTTCCCACGCGAGCCACCTGTGGTGTTATGCACGTGGAGACAATCTGCTCTCCCCTGAACCCTATTTAGTTCACCGTTACCCTTCCATTGTTAAAGAAATTAGAATTATAAATATTCGGCTTAGATGTATTGAATCTTTTAAAAAAATATATCGACATTATATCGACGATATAAAAATCACACACGGTATAATTATAGCTATTTTTGATTACAGGTGATCTGAAATTAAAGCCTATTTTCGCTCTCAATTATGGCTAATATTTATATATAGGAAGCACATGGGAAACTAATAAATATATAGAATACACATTAGATGAATCAGATGTATATAAAATAACTAGTGATTTGTAGAATTAAACGGTGTTTAGGGATATATTTATTTCACATAGGAAATCGTCCTTTCAACTGATACAAATGTAAGTTTTTATATTCTTTAGTTATTGTTATTATTATATTATCAGGACGATTCCGGTAAATGATTTGCGGTAGTGTATGAATTTATGTGATTTAGATTGCCTTTCATCTTTTTTTTATTATTTCTAAATAAAGACTTTCCTTATTCCAAATACGCGCCAAAATGAAATACTTATTTTTATAGTTTCACAGCAGCGTAGATAGTAGTGAAATATTGTAATTCGTTTCAGTAGCATGTAGAAATTGAACGGGGCATACACAAGACCACAAGACATGCGGGCGGGATTACAATCACTGATTAGTTACCAGATGTTTTTATTGTTTACTTACATTAATGATTGCATCATTCGCTTGAAACGGACGGAGAGAGATAGAAAGAGAGAGGGGGAGGGAGAGAGAGGGAGAGAATGGCGGGGGGTATTAGTGTCTTCTGCACTGGGGGAATTGAAACCAACATATGTTTCAAAAGTTCAATATTATTCCAAGAGATTAGAGATTCAACAGACCATACTCTAACTTTGCCCAGTTACTATATGCCAGAATTATGTATTATGTGTAGTGAAACACAGTCGCTTGTGTTTGGGTTATTATTGCGGTTTCACAAGGGCGTATGTTAATGTTTGTTTCTTTTTTACATTTTATTTATTTCTCAGAAACTACTTTTGGACAAATAGATATGAAATTCAGATTTTGGGTAATTTTGCAGACATATCAAATCATTCTATGATATTCCTCTACATGACATATTTTCGGGTAAAAATATATGCCTGATGATACCACTGATAGAGCTTTTACCCACTGTAAATCCCGAACATATAGTTACGTTATCTCCTTTAAACGCAGACACGTCAAAAATAGCGTCAAAACAGAGGATGTGACACAAACACACACAAATCAAACATGGCGACCCCCACAGAAACCTTGAACGTCGATTATCACTTTTTAGCACGGAAGAGCGAGAATGGGTATTCACGATGATTGGGGAATCTGATTAGCTCTCCAGCTCAATCGAAATTAGTGCCGGAATATTTGGGGTATTCGTGAAAGGTTTTATAGGGGGTACGGAGTTAATGCAAGATTAAGCCTTCTATTAATGGTGGTGGTCATGGTACTGTACTGTGTCGCTATTTATCACGTTTCATGTGACATTATCCCGTTGCTGTTTTCAGAAATTATAAACGTGTTCTTGGAGCACGTATCAAATATTCTAGTAGCTGAGAATTCGTAAATTGTGCACTGTTTGTGTGTAATTTACATGTTAAACTCCACGTGCATCATCGAGACCCTGTGAAAAATAGCCTTTCTCCCTTAATTTAACTTTTTTATCAATGCATGCAAGATATTTTTGTAGCATCATAAGTAACTATATTCTGTTATACTTCTGGATTTTGTTTTAAATCATTTATTTTTACGAGGCGCAATAGTAAAGGTTATATTTCGTTAAAAATTCGATGAGCACTGCATACAGTTTCAGTTTCTAAACATCTCGAAAGCAAAAAAAAAGGTCCTATTCAGTCATTTGCATACATATATTCAATTTATGGCGCACAAAAGAAAATTAACATTTTCTTGCCAGCGCCATGTTTGAATATTTAAGTAACAACCGTATCTGGCAGAATCCGTGACGAGTGTGGCATACAGTTTTTCTGTGAAAAACAACAGTTCGTGTGTGCTTAACTATTGGCGACATTTATAATTAAATGAAAATTCACAAAACTACTGACATATGAAAGGAAAAAAATTAATAAGTGAAAAGATTTTAATCATCACAACATAACAATTCATCGAAGCAGGAGGTTTCACCATCACACAAACTAAACACGCTTTACACAACCAACGTAATTGCGTAACGATGCAGAAAGATCTTTAGAGCGGCCATTTCCCTGCCTTTGTATGTAACTAAAAAAGCTTAACGTGTATCTAAATCTAAATAAAGGACTCATTGAATTAGACTCTTTTAGGTAACCAAGCAAACTATCTAATAAAGATGCTAGATTTTAAATGCTTTCTTTGATTTGACAGAAATATCGGCTACACCTGAACACTATTCCCGTAGGGAATGGCGATAAGAATAATGTAAGATAATATCAGGCCCGGATCCAAGATTGGGGGGCATACATTGTAGCAAAGGGTAATACGTTGCAACTATGTCACAGGGGCTGAAGGGGGATAGGACATGAATTTAATGATGATGACGACGACGACGATGAAGTGTATCATCCTTATAATCATTTTCGCCAACGTCGTCATCGCAATTACTTCAATAGCTTCAGCAAAAGTATATTACCATTTCATACAGGCAAAAAATCTCATGTTAACTTGTATTTTAAATAGATATTGTTTGCATTAACTCAATTCATTTACTCCCAAAGGAAGGTGGTTTAGTTTTAAAGAAAGGTGGAAGGTGAAAGTCGGTGTGTCTTACAGGCTGTGATTTAGTATTAATAAAGCATTTAAACAATAAAATTGCTTCTTCCGAATCTTTAATTCCGATTAAGAAGATTAATAAACTATAGCTTTTCTTTGTTTAATCAAAATTTCTAACCAAAAATCAGGCATTTTATAGCAACAGTAGCCATAATGAACTTTTAATAAAGTAATAGGGGCGGTCTCATCTGTTATATTTCGATCATGAGAGCGTATCACCCCCGAGCACGATGCTCATACCTTCAAGCGTTGTGACTGTAGTCACTGCCCTCCATCTCATTATTAAAACTTCTGTATTCTTTTTGATGTATTTATGGCATTGGTATCAACTGTAATGTCAAGCAGAAATCTTTAGCAGTCGCTTTAATCACACCCAACTGTAAAATTGTTCAGAACGTCTTCAGGGCACAACTAGCCAGATGTTCCAAATATATCTCGACAGTCAGATATTTAACCATTTTAATGTAAAAACTGTTTTGTTAACATAACATTTAGTACATACGAGTATTACCAAAAGCTTCCTGGGGAATTGGGGGATTTGTGCAGGATTGAAGAATTATTAATAGTACTGAGTTAGGAAAACGAGAAGAAAACAAATAGAAACCAATGTAAACTTTAAGTGGCTGTAACATAATCGATTTAAATTAATTAATCGATTTTGATAATTTGTTGAACAAAATGGTGTTTTAATAGAAGTTATTAAGAATATAACCTTTATTCTGGCAGTTTTGGACATTTAACAGGAAAACTACCCGACAAAACATGAATAGTATTAACTGAACCCCTGCTGATAAACAATAAGCAATGATCAAATTATTTTTGTGAAAATTAATTAGAAAAATATCTTAAGTTGGACGTTTGTCGTCGATTAAGCTTTTGATGTTTAACGGATTCATCAATCATGTTTTAATATTCAGGGAGATTAACCACACGCGGTCATATAGTTAATCCTATTACTTTCTATTATCTTTCTTCAAGTTAAACCGATTACCTTTGGATGAAAACAAAGGCGTGTCTATAGAACTGAAAATCGACAGGCAATCGGCAACAAGAGAAGAATCGACCTGCTATAAAACTATCGTTAGAAGCACTGATGGTTTATTCATTTTAAATACAGTAAAACAATAACATTAAGAAATCATAAAAGTTAAAACCTCATTATTCTCTCTCGATAACAAAACATCTATTCCCGGCAGATATAGTCTTTGATAGTTCACTGTAACTGACCACTCTGCTCTATAAGCGATACGTTCATGTCTGCTATATAAAAACTGAAGATCGGCCATCTCCCAAACCTTTCCAATTACCGGATTTTTGCATGGTAAAAATCCATAAATAGGTAGACATTTTTTTTCCCATTCCGATATAAGCATGTAAAGAATCTGAGTGCTATCGTAATAATTAAACCGTTTTAGTCGACGTAGACCTGTAGATAATTTACCATTTCCCTTGAGAAAATTCCAGAGTATTTCAACTTTTCACGAATGTGTAAGAGATCGAGTACAGTTTGATCAATTAAATCAAAATTCTAGATACTCTGCCCCAAGTATCGCAGTGTTCTTAGAATTTATTATGCCTACCTAACAAATGCTCTCTTAAATCATTTCCATAATTATGTTTTGATTCTTTAATTTAGGATCAGAACATCGTTCAAGTTGGTTATACTAGTGGTGGGTGTCGTGCACCTGGTTGATTATGGTTACTATAACTTATTCGTTGTACTTTTATGTGTATCAAATTATATACTAAATTCTCCCCCTATGTTTGGACTAAATGAAAACGCCATCTGCGATGTATTAAAATCTCGGCGTCTGATCCTACAATCGAGATGTATCTTGCTTTAATCTACCACTTCCATTCGTTTGTTTTTAGTTTGGCTCGAAATCTTATCTCGCCATTATTTAGACATTTATTCACACCACAAGCCAAAAATCAACTCGTTATATTGTACCATCGGGTGACAGATATTTAAATGGATTAGAACGCCGACAGGATAATGTGGATAACCAAGACTAAGAATCATTTATCCAGGACTGTAACTACGATAATAAACAATCTACGCTACATCTTCCAGCACTCATAACTTTGCTAAGTATTTAATGCGAATGAAGTTGTCGATATATTCATTTTTCATAATCAAAATTATAAACTATTACAGCAAGAACGACTAGGTCTATCTAAGTCCATCCGTTCCAATATTAAGGGGGTAATAATAACGAAATAATTCGACCTACAAAGAGGCAAAAGGCAACTCATTTTTACCGTTCGTTGAATTTATGACTTCCAGCATATGGCCATAAAGGCCACCTTTCCAGAATATGAGTATCTTAAGGTATGATGCGCATGTTTAAAGCTCGGGTATCCATGATATCTTGAAATATTTTTTTCTTTTTTCTTCCCTACGTGGATTAAAAGCATCCGTGCGAGTGGTGTACATATGTTTAGCTAAAGTTAAGGATAGAATCTTGCAAGCTGACTCTATAACAAAAACCCGTGTTGGTATTTATGTCCCCATGGTGGACGTCATAAATTTACCGAATGGTAAAGACGAGTTGCCGTTTACCCCTTTAAAGATCGATTCATTTCACTATTATTATCCCTTTATGAGTGGTACCAATATTGGATCTGGTGCTAAATCTTACATAATGCATCTTTAACGATTCTTTGATGAAGTTTATTTACATTGTCTTTATTTTCATTTGAATTTATGAACTATTTTTTGTCAAAGACGTCCTTGGTGACCACGAAGATTGTTAAGATAATAAACGAAGTTATCCGAGTGATGTGTAAAATCGTCTTACTGTAATCAAATGAATATTGAAACTATAACTTGACTGAATGGTAAGGTGACAGTGATCGGCTTGTCGTGTTTGAAGTAGCGAATCCAGGTAGAAGTTTTGGACACACCATATTGAAAGCTTCGCCAAATCGTATTAATTTGTTTTGTTCAAGATATCAAATTACTGACAAATACTATCATTTATGTCTTAACCGTCTTTTCTATGACTGAAAGCGGTTTGATAGCGACCAGAAGGTTATCCGTCGTGAACCCGATTAGTCGAACTAAACTGTAGTGTAATTTACACTGGGAGAATCTTTCTTTGATCAAGATGTAGTTGTACTTAATAGCACATGCAGGAAAACTGTTAATGAAAACATAAACCGAACGCTAATGTCGGAGAAAATGAAAATCTCTTTGTGCAATGCAGGGAAAAAAATGAAAACGAAATGGGGTTTAACTTCTTACTGTTCTGCTTCGACTCTGCTAATGATGGCGGGCATGCTACATACGTGTCCTTTGATGGAAATTTTGCACGAACTTCAAGTTTTCCCATACGTGCAAGCCAATATGTACACATGGACTCGGCTTTTCGTTCCATTTGAATGACAAGACAACTGTCCTTGTCAGGTCAAGGGGAAATCCTGATGAAATTTCTCGACCAACACAGGTATCGAACACGAGACCTTCGGGTCGTACTCACTGAGCCACCTTGGCTACCTGGGGCACTTTTAAGTTACGTGCCAAAATAAATACCGGGTTTTATTGTTTATTATGTGTACTAATTTCTACACTAAATTCTCCTCTGGACATAATGAAAACGCCATGCATTATTCGCCATGTCATCCTGGTATTTTGATTCATTTCAGTTGGTTCTTTAAAGGCAAATGTCAGACCGGTGAGAATTTTTTTTTTTATTAAAGCATCCTTAGGAAAACAAAAGTACAGAAAATCTGATTAAATATGTTTCTGCCCCGACCTTCGTTATATTAAATTATTCTAGATATAAACTATTCTTCAAATTATAAAAAGAAAGCAACTCCGAGAAGATAGTCATTAATATTGTCACATTATATTTCATTTAAAAATGCACAATACAAAGAATAACACTTTACTTTTGTCTACTGAAGTATCCCATCTGTTTTCTACATTGTTCCTGGTACCTACATCCTGAAGAAACCGTTATTTCATTGTTCCAGCATGACAATTACATGTATCATATTCCAAAGATATTCGAATCCCTTTAATCAAATGTCACTTTCAGTATGAAAGAATCTCGTCATGATTCGGCAAAAAAGATCGCGGTACCAGGTGTGCTAGTATTAATCTTGTAAATTTAATCTAGTGTTCTCTAAATTGTAAGCATTTGGTAGGAATTCCGTATCCGATAGCTTTTTGTTATCAGTAAATCATACTCTTTTTTGCATAAAGTATTGTTAGACGTTGACTTGATGAGCGTCTAATTAGTTTCATTTATTAAATAGATTAGCATCCCATTGCTACTCGCGGTGTGGTCTAGCAGACTCATTAACGAGAGTAATAGAAAAGGTAAACATCCAAGTTTCCGAAATAAACTTTTAGTGAAAAGCAATTTTACCTAACTATTGATCTAATTCACGCCAATCGTGTTGAACGAGACACCAGAAACCCAGGCGAGTCCCTTTACGTGCTCGAGATTAAAAAACGTCAGACAGTGATTTTGTAAAGCGTTCCTATGCGAAATGAAACCTACGCGGTATTGTTACTCTTGGTGAATTGATTTGCAGGAATCGCGATAATGACAATTACACACACCATTTCCAAACTTTAATATTACTCTAATTGCTGTATTGATATTCGAGTCAATGTAATCAGTACCCTAGCGAGCTAGAAATGTTAACATGAAGGCAACGCTTTGTAACTTTCTACTCTTTTTGATTGTGTTCATTTTAGCTGGAGACACGCGTGTATTGAAATTTACCATGTTTCATTAGAAGTGTTTACAATATCCTACTCCCTCGAGCACTTGACTCTAAATACAGCCTATTACAACCAGTCTTATAACTTTCTAAATCACAATTTTTCATTTTTACTTCGCTCAATGCATGGAATGATAGATCACGCTTGCCCGGTGTTTGGGGGATACCGTTTCTTGTAATTCACCGTTCAACGTATTTGTTTGGGGTCTCTGTGCGGACGTGTGATTGAAGAGAGATACATTTTGCATTTTCCATGATTCATTACCGAAGAAGAACTATAAAAACCGACCGTTTATTAGACTGGTGAAAATTCCAAGCAAATCGCAATATCCATAAATTGGAGCGGTACGACGTGAGCATGAATAGGGACGTAATCTTCTACTTGTAACTGATTGAATAGCCGGACACCAAATAGCTAAATTAAATGAATAAAATTTTGTCAAGATAATTACTAGCTAATAGAAGTGACAAAACCTACGAGAACATAAAACGAAGAAAAATCATAAAAGAGAAATAAATCTTTTATTGCGTGTTTTATTTAAGTGGAGACATCAAACACAACTCATTGACTTCCTTTTTCGTTTCAATTAAAAATGAAGTGAGATCTCCGCTCTCTTAATGATGGTTGTGTTCCTTTGAAAAGCCTACAATATAGTACACGTAGTTTTACTCACATATTGACAAGATAGCATTTTAATATTATGATTTTAATTTTCCATGGATTCGGCATCATGAACACGAGTTCAATATTTGGTCTATATTTCGAAAATTGGAATCCTGTGTGTGATCAACAACAAAAACTATTTTCCATTACGTGTCCTTCAGTCACGTCTGAGTGGCAACGGAAAAAAGAAACGAAATGAGGGATCCCGTTACAAACGATTCATTTGTGCAACCTTTAGAGACCATTTTTTCGTTTAATTTGAGATCAAAATATTATATCAACGTTTTCATGCGAGAAAGGAACCGGATTTATATGTCATAATATGCGAGTTTTAGCGCAATCAGGATTGTGTCCTTCAAAAAGTGACATTGTTTTATAACTTCGCAATTCATCAATCCATCAATCTGATTAAAACACAGATCCTATTTCGTTTCGTTTTTATAGTTCAAAATTTCGTTTAACTTGTCTTCATAACACTAGGTTCTGGAAGAGTGTTTATATAACAGGCGTTCTACAACGAAACAGTTGTTATATAACAGGAATTCGAACGGAACTGTGGTTGGACCACTAGAAACGTCAACGCTGATTGATTAATCAATTTCCGACGTCATATGACCCCTGACGCGACCCACCACTACAACTACTCAGAACTTCATGCAGAGGCCATCGAAAAAAACCCAAAAAACAAACGAAACGAAATATAGTCTGTATTTTAATCAAATTGTCAAACCATTTTTTATTACAGAATGCTGTTGTCCGGTTTGTTACTAAAAATAGAACATATACTCATATAACTTCCTTTTTATAAAAATTTCAACTGGTTGCGTGTTTGTAAATGTCTAGCTCCTTTATATTTATCTGCGCTTTTTTGGGATAATCATACATCAGGTCGAACATTTTTACAGACCTGCAGAGAATTTTGGTATTAAAAATAATAATTTATATGTCTGTATCATCGGTTTTTTTTTCATAATCAATCGTGTTAGCAAAAACTACAGGAAATGAATCACATAATGAAATTAGCTCAAAAATGGCAATAGATCCCAATTTCAAACCTGCGCATAAAAACTTCCTCAACATCCGATTAGACAGCTGATGGTAGGTTTATCAATGGTCTGGGCCACAGTGGTTCACTTAGTAAGACGCTGAATCGTAACCAGTGTTAGATCCCGGTTTTGGCCGAGAAAGGTGGTCGGGATTTTCTTGCGGGGTTCCCCTTGCCAGTGGTGATGGAAAATGGCCTGACAATGGACAATGAATTGCCTTTATGTTGGGAGGAAAAATTAGCAGATGGAATTTGATGTCTGGTCACATCACAATGTATGGTATATGTTCGTCATTAGCCTAGTGAGAGCTGGGCCCTGTTTCACGAAATTTTAACTTAAGAAAAAATTCAATTTTAGTAGATACTTCAATTTTGATTGGCTAAGCACTAAAATCAATCTAATATTATCCAATCAAATTACTAAAATTGGGATCTTATCTTAGTTAAAATTTCGTGAAATAGGCCCCAGAACTGTAGGATGTTAAATCTTATTTCATTCATTTCATTTGACAGTAAAGGCAGGAGAAGAAAACGTACCACATCGAACAATTATTTAGAAACACATAGAACAAAAGACGGAACATTTCAATCATAGAAAGCTGTAAAATCAGATTAATGCATCGAGGTTGTGTGGGGGAAGTGTAGGGGAAATTTGAATCAGCTTAGCGTAAACTGTCTATAATGACATTATTCGAGAGCTGAATTTGCCTATTGCATGTCTTTCTTTAGGCTTTTACACATGTACTAATTATTAATTAGACATTTACCTAACACAAGACCATAATCAAGTCTCGATTTTAACTAGATTAGAACAGTGCGGCCATTTAATGATTTGATTTAAATATGTTTACGAAAATACGCCACCAATACACACACCTTGCCATACTATTGTCCACAATAAAGTAATTTTTCAATGAAACTTTCAACATATTGATGTTGAATTATCTAATTTAGAACTATAATAGTAAGAACGGAAAGCTATTTTCCAAATCTTACATAATGTATCTTTAATGTGGAAGAGAAAAATAGACTAAAAAAAATATAGGATGTAATTCACTAATGGAGAATTACTAAAGCTATTTTCCAATTCTTACATGATGTATCTTTAATGTGGAAGAGAAACATAGACTAAAAAAATATAGGATGCAATTCACTGATGGAGAATTACTAAAACAGCACTGAACAAATAATATAAACTGCATATACAGTTTGATCTATAGAGGATTTTGAACTGAGTAGAATTTATACTAAATGTTAAGTAAAAACATTTTTTATCGATTTTTAGGCTATAGAAGATTTCAATTCTATGTCTACCAATCGACAGATATAAATAAGTATTATTGTCAACCCACATAATATACACTACAGAATATTAAAGTAATTAGGTTTATGTGAAGAAGAGCCACGAATCCCACATCCGTTCGTCAAGAAAATCGCTAAAATTATTTACTATTAAATCACTGGTGTGAAGCGAAATATATGAGCCTATCGAAATAATTGTATGGGAAAACTACCCTCCATTGTGTGTGATATCATTTATGGGGGAATAAACGATGTTAAATCCCATATAATTAAATAGTGATACATTTAGTTTAGTGATTCTAACATAAATATAATAGACTAGATTTTATCACTGATGACATGGTCTGTGGAAATCGAGTTAACTAACTGATCCTTGCCTGTCAATTAAAATTCAAAATAAAAAACAAATTCGGCTTTTTGCTGTTGACTCTCACGCTGTAACGCATCCAGGTGTAAAATAGGTGAAATGCGCGTTTTGTGTATTTTTCGGGGATTTGGAGTCATTTGTCGCTGCAGGGGTTTTACCTATTATGGCGGTAGTGTGATTATTGTCATCGAGTAGAACAAGATAATGTTGTTAAACTTCAGTTAAGCATAACATCCTCATCTTCTAATTACCCAGACCATTAAATCGGGTGGGTTAAGACGGAGAAAAAATGTTTTAGTTATTTGTATTGAAGACGGGACAGAACGCGCTTACTCTTTTTAGATTATCTGGTAATCACTACTTGTATATAATAATTTACATGTTGTATATAACGAATTCTGGTTTGCCTGCTTCCGTAAAATGTAGTGTTGGCATTTCCAGTCTTTTCACGTAAAGTCCACGAAACCAGAATTTTTTTCCAGTTTTATACACATTTTACTACATGGATTTTCTCTTTCTTTGTTTGTGATTACCCTTTGTATGTACTGACCGATAGTAGTATGTTACATCACTAACCGAAAAATATAACGAAACGAAATGTTTATATAATGTCAAATAGATGAATATATCTGATGCATATAATGTTAGATGGGAAATGAATGAATATCTAACATTTGAGTAGACGAAAAAGGGTGGATCTAGATATTTGATAATCCATATACCTGACACAAAAGTAGTTTTATATTGAAAAAAACTCAGAATTCATTAAATCATTCGAGACTATGAAACATTTTTAATGGCTATAAAGATGTGCTCCAATTAAAATAGAACGTTCAACTTCCGCGAGAAACACTTTGTGGACATTCACATATATAAGCTTATTTGAATTAACATTATTTTTTTATTAGAAATATGACATATTTATCAGAAACGGGTTTGTGAAGTAAAATTATGACAAATGACAATCTTTCATCCGCGATGTCCCCTGTTTTCTTTCCCGACAATAGAGTAGCTGTTTACCAGGCCCGGAGTTCACAAACCATTCTCAGACTTAGTTAAGAATTTATTCAACTTTCAGTCACTGTTTATAAGAAATATCCTTTATTCAGAAATACAACACTTTGCACATAGTTTTTATCGAGGTATTTGATACATTAAACAGCTAAAATAAGGCGAACAATTTTATAAGTAAATACTTGACTTAAAACTGAGAATACTTTGTGAACTCGGAGCTAGGAGCTGTAAATGTTATACCAACCGCATTCAGTGATCAAAAAATGGTATGCAATGTACCGCGAAAGTCAAAGCTTTCCAAAATGGCAAAATATTCTTTACCGTACTGAATAACATGGATAATATTTTAAAGAACAAAAAACAATTAATTTCGATAATGTAATCACATATTAAAACATTGAATTAGGCGACACAATCACGAAGAACTCCTGTAGTAAGGACTTTTTTTCTTGTTTAAAACATTTTATTAGTTCCGCCTCACAGACCTTTGACTGACTACTGGAATATTTAACAACATCCAATGAAAAGTCGTCTGGAGATATCGATCCGCATTAAACACGCCTACTACCAGTAAAATGTCTGGTGTATTGTAATCATAATATTCCTACGATTGATTGAATCTGTCAATGAAAATTAACCATAGAGGACCCAAACAAAACAATGCAAACGTTTGCCATATGCTTTAGGAATCGTCAGAGCGTTATTAATTATGCACATGGAAATTTATAAAGATAACGGAGCGAGAGATGGATGACATTTCGGACGACTGTTTGTGAGTATTAGAGGATCATAACTCAGTGCAGATTCCTTCTCTATACATTATGAGTAAATCTCAGAAAAAGTTTACATAAAGCTTAGTAATTGTATTAGTGATAACCTCAAGTCTGGACTTTAAGATTTTAATTGAAGATTTCAAGTTTTAGCGATCAAGTTTTCAATGATCACAATGTTGAAAGAAGAACATATAGGATTAGATCTACAAGGTACTTTTATTTCATTTTTTTTTAAATTTGAAATTATATCATATTTTTTATTTTATCTTTTATCGAAATATAATTATACCCAGTAGTCCAACTGATGTAATCGAAAGAATTAGTTAGAACATAATTCTGACTAAGCCGACAAATTGAATGACGGTTCTCTGTTAAAATGATTAAGCACCCGAGGGATGGAGAGAAATTTTAATATAATTTTATTTTGAATTTTATTCCTTTTTTTTAGTAAATATAGTTGACTTGTGAACCTATCATGGCTTAAAGTTATGTTTATTTGATTTACACATCCATGTTTAACTAAGTATACGGACGAGTGTCGTGCTCGAGACATGATATACTTTCATAAACATTCGAGCAGAACTAACAAGACTAATTTGCTTTTTTATTTGACAATAATTGCGATATTTTACAAAAATAATTGTACTGAAAGTCTACAATGATTTTGTGAAATTACCTACGATTAGTTTTGTGTAGCGATGGGTGTCATACAAGAGGCAGGTTATGCGTGTGTCATCTACAGAAACAGGTACCGCTTGTCTTAACTAAAAAAATATCGTTTATAATTATGTATCCATATTTTATTTTAAACATTTAAATTTAGACGATGCATTCATGCATTCATTTTTTTTTTTTTTTTTGCTATACCAAATGTAATTTAAATGAGTATACACTCTTTACTTATTCACACTATTACAAATATATCAGCTGTCTGACATTTTGTAACTAGAATTATGAAACATGGCCCCGAGTTCACATATCATTCCCAGACTAAAGTTAAGAATTCACTCGACTTTCAATCACTGTTTACTAAAAATATCTTTGATCCAGAAACACAAAACTCTGCACATAGTTTCTTATTGATCTATTTGATACATTAAAACAATAAAGCCTTTATAAAGGGGTATATTTTAGTTAAAATAAAGCGAACAATTTGAGTAAACCTGAGAATGTTTTGTCAAATGGCTTAGAATATTAGAGACAACAATCACAACGAATGGAATAAATCCATAAATCTATTTCAAAACTTTTATAATCTTAGATATTTAAGTTTCTGAAGATCTGCTTTATACAATATGATAGATTATCATTGTATAGCTGTGTATATTATCTATTGAAAATATATACTTAATAATTATAGCATAAGCCTGCCATTAAAAAGGCTAGACTCAAATTTTAAAAGACAAAATTGAAGAGGACTGATGTCCAAAAACTTATATCAGGTTAATTTTCTTTCGACACTATTAAACATGAATACAGCAATTGTTTATTTCAAACTTCGGTGCCTCATCCATTAAGGTTTTCTGATATTCGTAAAGATCCTAACCATTTTATTGCATTCTCTATAGGCCCCGGGACTTCTTTCCAAATGAGATGTTTTTCTATTAAAAGCTTAGACAGAGAGTCAATATGAATAAAGATAATTACTTGATTTAAACTTTTTTAAAATAAGTAATTGAATGCATAAACATTGTACTTTGGGATCATTAAAATTATATTTAAACAAAAAAATATTGCAATAAGACGAATATAGCACAGTCCACATTTTTTTTTAAAAAAAAAGATGACCATCATGAATATAGCACAGTCCACATTTTTTTAAAAAAACAGATGACCATCATGAAATATTATACTAAAAAATTAAAATTAAATTAATAATATGCCACTGCTATCTTCCATTTACTTTAATATCAACTGATTTATTACATAATTATTTAAAATCAGCATAATCAAAATAAAGTTTATTACCATAAATTGTGCTGTTTTATTGTATTTGTTATACTATTATGCGCGTTCCAAGTATATTAATTATTAGGTCCGTATTCCATTGTAAATGTACCGTTATGCACCGTTATTGTCTGGAGTATTTTTTGTTATCTTTACACGTGCCATTTGAATAGCTGTCATACATAAAATAAACTTTTACAGAGCGTGTCTTAGTTCGTTTCGCTAGCGACACTAAATGTCACTTCTTTATCTTAATTATTTCGTAAGGAATAACATAAAGGAATCGTATATAATATTTATAACTAACTTGGTTCCTAACTTCTCTTTTATCGTTGTTATCAATAATTGAACTTGGTGTTTTTCTTTCTTCATATGTCACTTAGGAATACCCCTTTCCTTGCTATTGTTGTAACCATAATTATTGAATATTAGATATGATATAGTCACGTGATGGTAATCCGTCATCAATGTTAATACACCAAAGCACAAAAAATATTAGTTAGCAACGATTGTTAGAAATAAACAATCTTCATTTTTAATATTAGATATGATATAGTCACGTGATGGTGATCCGTCATCAATGTTAATACACCAAAGCACAAAAAATATTAGTTAGCAACGATTGTTAGAAATAAACAATCTTCATTTTTAATTATTTTTTTTTTAATTGGTAAGGACGGGTTGATGTTTGGGATACGCTTGGTCGTCTTAAGGGGTTTGAGTTCATTGCATATACGGCAATATTCTGTTTTTAAATTCCATGTCAAAGTCATCTTTTAATATAAATTTTATGAATGTGTAAAAGGTCTTCACCCTATATGCATATTTTATTCATAGTTACTTATATAAGAGTGATATATAGATATACGTATATAGAAAATATCACAAGATACTGATCTGATTTGCATAGAACACATTTATTCAAATAAATGTTTCTTTTATTCTGATTTTATTATCATACAAACGCAATAATCCAGGTAGTTTTATAATACCATTTGGTTTAAGGGGAACATTTTTTTTATAAAAATGATTTTGATTATAAATGGTAACAAAGCAGATTCCAACAAATCGAATAATATATTGATTTATCTATTTAAGCTGGATATTATTTTGTATCTTTTTAATTATGATTATCTTGTATAGAAACACATTATCGTAATAATCAAAATTAATCAAACATTGAATTAACCAGATTTAACAATATCTAACATCGTTATAATATTGATAGTGTGACTAATGTGCATTCATGCGAATAAATCGACATCAATAATACGAATGGTCCGCATTCTACTCCATAAAATGGAGTTATACAGTTTAAGAGGAATTAGTTTTTACTGTTATTGGCGATAATTTCATTTACAACAATGAAGTCTAATATAGTCTCAATTTACAGGGCCGATATTGATGACTACATTCGACGTGTTGAATAGAATGAATAACCTGAATACTTTAATATTGCGTTCGTAAAACATTAAACACTTGTCCTAAATTGACTATGTAACATATTTATCCATATTTAAGCAACATGAGGTACCTAAGGCCAGTTATTGGTTGATAAATTTTGTAATAGCTCCCTTTTTAAAAACTTTTAGAATCACGTGTATTTTATCATCAAACTTTCAAACCACTATTGTTTTGTTTGTGTCTCTCGCCTGGCCTGTCTTGGTAATCGAGAATAACCTACCATATGGTGAATGTCTCGAATATCCCGAGTAAGCCTGTAATTAAAAATGAGAAGTAAAAAGCGTGGCGGGTATCTATGGAAGAACGTGAGCCTCATCTCGCAATTCAATTAATCCCCGCCTTCAAAAACTACTCCGCCATGTCATCATTTTTTTTTATTCAAAAAACTATGTTAAGTAAAATACAGTGTTGAATCTTGATAACAATGGCTGCGAAATCTCCAAATTAGAAGAGCGCAGATGGTAGCAGGAAGAATTTTGACTCCGAAAATAAAGTTTCTAAAAAGTAACTTATGATAACCTTTAGATATACGTAAGATTATGTATATACCACAATTATGTAACCATCCACACGTTTAGGAGTAAGCTGAAAACCTCTGTACATACATGAAATATATAGGAGATAGACATTGGCATGAGGCATGCTATTTTCAAAATATAAATATTACCATAATATATACATTTAATCAGCTGTGTACGTAATACTTTGATAATATTATGTTTTTGACTAATTAACATGTTTTCACAAATTTCAAAGTTTTGGTCACAGTCGTCTTTTGTATATCATTCCCACTGGAGATGGTGACAGTCATCTTAGACCTACTGATTGTGTACACTGCTCACACTAGCTACCTTTCTATTTTTGAGCACAAAATACAAGTTTTTTTGTCAAAGATCTTTTTTATTCATAAATAGCATCTTTAAGTTTCAGACAAACTGGACAGGATGTCACCGGAAACCGAAGGTTCATCTGATCGAATGAACACACCCATCTTGGATGATCTATCTAAATCTCCGTCTTCACTGGCTCCCTCTTCACCCTTGTCAGTTCCTAGTCTCAGCCGTAACAATACCTCCAACAATTCAGCTATTCGACAGAACCAAGTCACCACGGTCAATCTTCACAATGTTAATATCGTTTGTCTCCGCATCGACAATAAAGAGAGACTGTGCTTAGCTCAAATTTCTAACACTCTACTAAAGGCCTACAGCTATAACGAAATTCATAACAGACGGGTTGCACTGGGTATCACGTGTGTTCAATGCACTCCAGTTCAGCTCGAGATATTAAGACGAGCGGGTGCCATGCCCGTTTCTTCCCGAAGATGTGGAATGATCACAAAAAGAGAAGCGGAGCGACTGGTGAAATCATTCCTGGAAGACAGTACTCCACCAAAACTACCCGATAATTTTGCGTTTGAAGTGTTGCATGAGTGTGGGTGGGGTTGTACTGGATTGTTTGAACCGTCGCGATACAATAGTTCCCGGGCAAAATGCATCAAATGTAGCTTCTGCAATATGTACAGTTCCCCAAACAAATTTATCTTTCACAACCACCGTATGCCCAACTCAAAATATCATCATCCAGATGCTGCAAACTTCAATTCATGGAGACGCCATCTAAAGTTAACCCGGGAAGCTGAAAAGGGTGAATTCGCGTATGCCTGGGAGGATGTGAAAGCCATGTTTAATGGTGGAAGCCGAAAGAGAATTTTGAACAGTATATCTATCTCACATAGATCCCAAAGTAGCGTTGATGAACCCAAGAAACTAAAGACCTCGCATGATGGTTCCTATTTAGCAAAGACACCCTACGCTAACCAGTATCCATCATATAATATGTTCTCCCCACCAAATAAACCCTATCCATTCTCACCTCTACCTTCGACAAATAACTTTGGACTTAATTACCCCCATGCTAAAGATCTACCTGAAACAGCTAAAGCTAGTCTTAGCTCTAACCTCTGGGGTTCTCAGAGTAACCTCCCTTTCCAGGCATATGATTTATTTTGGGCTAACACCCTTGCGTTCTCTCGTGGTGGTGGACTTCGAAATGGGTTTTACAATAATGTCGTGGGAAAACCCCCGATGGTGACTGAAGCTCAACCTTTCAAACACTCTGTTGATAAACTCACAAATAAAAAAGAAGACGAGGGAAGTGATAGCGGTAGTCATGACAGATTCTCAGCGTTTAAGCCAGTAGGAAGAAATACGCAAGCACTAGTGGAAGAAGATACGGGATCATTAGATGTTGATGATTTGAAATGTGACGGAGACCTTGAAAATGAAGAAATTGACGTTACCGATGAATCAGAAATAGAGAAAGATAATTACAGCTCCGATGAAGAAGGCGACCTGAAGGCAAAGAACGATAGTATCACCCTAGAACAGCCGAAATCTCCAGTCGATGAACAAGACGAATCATCAAAACACCACAATTCAAAGGTAGGCATCACTTATAATAAGTACCTCTACTTGTTAATTAGGGAGTTGGTATTTCCCCAATGCGCGTAATAGGCCTATGTTATGTCATTTCGTCAACGTCGTGCATGTACGTGACATGTCGTATTATATTAATGGGTCCCCTGTGTAAAATACTTAAAAATTGCGGAGAACTGTCTTCAAGTTGCTTTAGCGTTTTTTGGAGTTTTTTGGGGGGTTTTTTTGAAAATATTTTTCTATTTTGTCAGGAAACGGTAGGCATCATTTGTGTGTAAATGTATGCATTTAAATATATTTTAAAAACTTAATTAATGAACATTGGGTTCAAAAGGAGAGGACTACTTGTATTAAAGGATTCCAACGTCATAATATAAAAAATATATAATACACATTGATCTAGCAGTTCATTAAGTAAGATAAAATTTGAAATAGACGATAGTATCATTAGCAACTAGGTTTAATGATTAGGTACCGAGTCTGTCTAATCCAATCAACTTCAGTTGATTAAAGACTGGCTTTTTTATATTATATTTCGCTCAATTCCCTTGTCGAATATGATCAATGTTTATAACAGTACAGATATGAATACGGATAATAATATAGCATTTATCACAACCGTTAGAAATACCCAGAGGAGAAAACACGCATTCAAACAAAGGCTAACTATTCTAACGAGAGAATTAAGCTCAATGAAAAATTTATACCGTTTATTTACCAAGCAGCTAACAGAGGTTGGACAAGAATGCCAAAACAATTGAAAAGACGATATTAATTAACTCCCGTCTATTCGAGCAATAATTTTATATATAACAATTATGGGGAAATGACAAAAGAGCTTCCTTTTAGTTGCAGTTAACCAGCCCCGGGGTTTAATAAAAGCTTTTCAAGTAACGATTAGGTCTTTGTGAAGAAAACCTCGGCGGATGTCTCTAGAACATTACTTTTGTGCGCATCAATAAAAAAGATAATCATAATATAGAAATGGCCGTTAAGAGTTTTTTATTTTTTAATTTCATATTTTTCTTTAGAAAAGTTTACTAAGGCTGTTTATTAAAATTATATATATACCATGCAATAGTAATTACATACAACGGCAGTAATGTAGATATATTTATTATTGGTGTTCCGTATTGATTGTCACAATAGACCGATTATTGCTGACGTGCCATTTCGATAAAAAAAGAGTATTAAATGTTTTCTACAGCGCAATGGAAGTGCCATAGCTTCGACAATGATTTGGTCATTAGCACCTAAATTATGTTAGATTTTTTTTTAGTTAATATTTTTGGTTGCTTTTTTGTATGTTTCCTTCTTTCTTTATAGGTGATTATACCAAACTTTTTTCTTACCATTTATTAACATTATCAATGTATATAATTAAATATATTTTATGGATGTCCAACTCAGTTATTACCTTATACATATCTTAATGAACGTTTCGAATACATTGCTTATCTTGGCTGATTATTTATTTGCACTTTCCAAACGTTCATATTAATTCTTTATCTTAATTAATTGATTAATGAATTAATTAACTGAATAAATGTTCTGTAACAGTTAATATATTTTTTAGTTTGTTTTTTATTAGCGTTTTTAGATTGTGTATTTATTTTATCATTATGTATTTCAGGATAGAGAAAATGAAATTATGCCAGACAACACAGAAATAGGTATTTTTATTTCTTTTTAGCTTTTGTATAATGAATTATAAAAATAACTAACAATCGACACCATTGATATTAACCACATTAGATCAACACTCACGTTTCGAAAAAAAAAGAATATTTCGTATTATACGACACCAAAAGGGTTGACTGTAAATTAGTCTATTTTAAACATTAATTGTACAGAAACTGGTCCTAAAGAAATTTGAAAGCCATAATTAAAACTAGCGATGTTGACGGAGATATGAATCTTAAGTATTTATTTAATGAAGGGGAACTATAGGTTGAGTTAAAATTGTTTCTTTAATTCTTCTTAACGTAAAGCGAATATTCTATTAACATGATTACTAGTTATTCACGTGAAAATGCCTACCCATTGTTTTACCCATCCCCCGAGACATACCAAGTCATGTACCATTTAAGCTATTAATTAAAGACGTTCCACTTAGTGATATTCTGAAACTAATTAACAAAAAACTGACTGCACAAGGCTGAATAAGGTATACAGTAATGAACTCTGAGTAATATTAATAAATAAATGAATCATGATATGTTTAAGTAAAATGTCGTCGCACCTGCATAACTTTTACCTTAATTAACAACATTGAACAATATGTATCTTTATCTTACCCCATTAAAGTCATGGTCGAAAACAGAATAATTGATGCTTCGTTCAATTTTGTTAGAATGAAGATTGCTATATATCTACATGTATATTATAGAAAGAAGCCATGTACACCAATTGATATAATACACTCTTTCTCTGTTGATTTCTCTAATAGTTCCTGAAAACCATTCTACGAACTTCCATTATAATTGTAAGGCACAACTCGCAAATATGATTGTAAATCTACATGTACCGGATTTTAAAAAAAATAACCTTCTCACTGACTAAGAATTTGTTCCATGGTTTTAGTTCTCGCGTAATGAATAATATTTATTCTTAAAATGTTTTAGTTGAAGCTTTCATGAATAGTACCCCCCCAATCCTGCATATATAGCGTAATTTGTATGTCACGATACGTAAACTCAAAATGCTCATTTTCACCCTATTGTAGTGATAAACTCGTGTAGTGACCTCACCATTTGAATATACAATGATTATAACACCTGTGGACATGCCCATTGCGTTGTCTTGTTTCACCAGTAAGGATTCAATTCTAACTATCACTGACAAGTGTGGGTTCAGGTTTATTGAGACTATTTATTGTACTATACAATTATCTATTTTATATTGGAAAGTATTCAAACTTTAATAGAATTTACGACAATTGATAATTGGTTGAATCTAATGGTAGATAATAACATTGCAAGAAATGTTGTATTATCATCAACATATTACACCAACAAACACACTTCATAAAAATGGGGTTAAATATAATGATATAAATCTTTTCTCCAGAATGTGAAGTTGATAGAGTTGTCGAAGAAAAAATAAAAGTAGCGGATCAACACTTAGCTGATTCAGGATTCTCTGGTAAATAATTGTAGTAGTTACTAACATGAATGTCTGGAAGGTGAGGGGTGCAGTGCTGAAGCCAAAGGGATTAATTGTGTGATATGGGGAGCCCTTCGAAACATAAATTTGACGCTATGGAAGTTCGTTCAAACACCATAAAGATCAAACTATCCTAAATTACCTTAGACTAAAAAACACACAAATACAATTTAAATAAATTGTGTTGTCGCTAGATGCTATCCCTAGGATTATACCTTAGACTCTTTGTTAATGTAATTCATCCATGTAATTCATTCTATAAATAAATATCCATCACAGTTTCCAAATATTTTGTTCTTTTGTAGATCAATCAGATAAAGAAAGTGATGCAAAGATATCAGGTGAATTATCTAAAGGTAAGATTTCAAACTTATTTCTGTATATACCTGGGAATGTTATTTTTAATAAGAGCACTAGACGAATACTATGTGATTCGTTTCTTAATATAGAATGTACAAATATAATTTACTTTATCAAAGACTCACTTGACACTTTAGCTAATGGTTTATATGCACATACATATATTATTCAACCCAACTATAAGAGTTGCAAGGGTATATTAATGTATTTTACACAAGAAATAATATTACACGATGATTGATCAGAAATTCAATATGTGAAACCATCTAAAGTAATATATCATTCTATACGAATACTTTGTATGAATCTGAAAATATCAGACCATTTGCCTCCATCCGTAACGAATGGGTACTTTTTATTAGCCACTTCTACTGAATTATAAATTATAAAATCACACAAAAGAGAATATATACACTAAATAACATGTAGGTTGTTACAAGAACAATCAGCAGTGATAATAGTCTAGTATGTGTTTATAATTAATTGAATTTACTTGAACAGAATCTTTGTATAGAGAATTACAAAAAGAAATTGAACGTAAAAAGAGGATGGAGCGTGAAGTATTAATAATGAAAGGTGAATATAAGATTTTTTTTCTTCTTTGTTACAATTTATCGACCTTATATTTTGATTGGCGCTCAGTAATACATATTATAACCAATGCCACCGCACTATGGACCAGAAACTGAGTATGACGTCATCGCAGCAATGTTGAAATTCGAATTACGTCAATCAATGCGCAATTATCCATGGATGAGTGATTGTAGGTCCTTTTCTAGTAACGATATTTCTGTTCATTCCATTTTTATTTTACATTTAGCCCTTTTTCTTAAAAAAAAAAAATGTTATTGTTTTTTCTTATATTATAGATACGTATTTAGAGCAAGTGAAGAGGGAAAAGACATATAGAGATGAAATGGCACAACAACTACAAATTGTTAGAGGTAGGATTCATTTTACGTATTTACCTTTGTCGTTTCTAACTGACCACGCCTGTTCCATTTTGTTACTGTTGCATTTATTTTATTCGTTTAGTTGTCTACAGTATAATACAATAACAACACTGATATGTTCTTGCATTTCAGAAACACTGTCCAATGAGTTAGATCAAGAACGGAAAGTACGATTTACACTCCAACAGAAACTAAAAGGTTTGTTTTGTTTACACTTATTCAAACTATTCATTAACTTAAACAATTAATGAGTGCAAGAGGACCGCACTGTACATAAACAAAACCCCATAGACAAGAAATAAACAACAAGCATATTATATCAAAAATATTAGAATACTTATTACTTCAAGATAGTTTATTGGTTCATACTATTCAGCAGTTCACATTATTGCGAAATTCAAACTATTCCTATGTACAACTCATTCAATAATCATTTCAAATCATTCGTTTAAACGAGTTTTGAAAGGGTTTATTTCTTCGACATTATTACTAATTTGCTCGGTAAATAATGTTGTGTTATTTATTCAAATTATCATTTTATTCAAATTATCATTGTATTAAAATTATCATTTTATTCAAATTATTATTTTATTCAAATTACTATCTTATTCAAATTATTATTTTATTCAAATTATTATTTTATAATGTACTTTATTTATTTCAGAAGCTCATGATGCACTTCATAATTTCTCGTGTAAAATGTTGGCCTCCAGACATTGTGATGACTGCCCTTGTCAAGAGACAGGAATGAATCAGTGAAACACAAATATTTATAGAAAATTACTACAAAGTTAAAAGGCAAAAATGTGCATCTTTTTTTCATATGTGGTAACCATAGTCTAGATTATTTAAAACTTTTACAAAAAGAACAATCTGTGATTAAACAGTGTTTGGGAGACGTGTAAAGAAACCCTAAAAACTGGTGATAATGGTTTCCTTATTAAATAATTACCGATGTATGTTTAAAAAAATTGACTTAATAATCACGATATGTGAAAGTTTATTCGTAGCAAAGTATATATGATATTTCATAATAAATGAACTTTAGAACTAGGGAAATATAACGATGAAAGTTTTCACATTAATGTTCATTGGAAAATATTACAAATAATTTTTCAAATGCTTTAAATAGTAAACTTTTGTAATCTCAGCAAATAGCTAAATCGTTTATTCTTGGCATTTTGCTGTATATTTGACGAGAATTTAGTGCTATATATTCATTTTGCATTGTGTCTTCTGACGCGAAGAAGGATATTGTTATTTGTAATAGTGTACATTTTGTAAAATATAATAATTGTTTGTTTAAATTATTGTAAATGTATTCTGACATTGAAAGGTATCAAGTAAGACTCCCAATAAAGGTTAAGAAAATTTTGTATTATTACAAACGAAAGAGGAATTATTATAAATCTACTATGTATTGTATTGTTATTTCTACAGATGATTATTAAATATTTGAAATAAAAATTACCTTTAAAATGTATCAAATATTACCTAACATTTAACACAAATTGTCCAATGCCAACCAGGTTGTAAGTTGCTGCGAGATTTAGATAATAATTGATCTTTAGAAGTTGGGGGGGAGGCACCCAAGTACCCGAAGATGTCGAACGAGGTTACGACCACTATCCACCCGCCACCCGCCAGCCGCCTCTATACACATACCGACAGTTTGCACCACGTACAAACCAGTGATCGAACGCTTCACTTGCATAGATACCCAATTATTGCAAACGAAATCTATTGCTTTCGTGTGCTATAGGTGGTGACAGCTGTGGTGATCGAAACAGGAAGGAAGGACATGCTTAGTTGTCATAGTCCACCATTGGACAAAGTTTATAAATAAGCGGACATGTTACATACGAACTCTGTTGTGCATTTGTACCTGGACGGAGTGTGGTAGGGGTGGGAGTCAACGTCAAAGATTTTTTTCCCACTAACTTGGCTAATGAAGTCGTGTATACGCCATGTAGTGTTCTGCAGCCTACTCTTACTTCCAATTCCTACTGTTAGGAGTAATTTTACGTACACACTAATGTGAACACGCTACCTCAGCTTTTCGTTCCATCCGAACGACTACCATTGGTACTTACCAGACCCTCCATCCTATACCAGCATTACTCATTGAGCCGGCGCAGATTGCATGGTTGTATACGATTGTACTAATTGGCGTAGATCAAAACCATCAATAGTACAAAGCACGGAACCTTATTTCGATTAATTAAAAACTCCCACGAATACCAAAATGAGCAAAAACCGTAAACATATAGACCTACTGACAAATAGAAAAAATTTAATACTGCTATTGAAAGTAATCACAGATTCTCATCTAAATATCTTTTCCAAATATTGGGGACTTTTTAAACTACAAAATACCCCGAAAATTCCCAAACCCAAAATAAGTAAATATAATGAACTTTTTGAACGCCAATACCACGGTAACAACATTATTTTTGTGGTTAAAATAATACAATAATACTGACCATCTGGTTTTAAGATTATTGTTGTCTTTCACACAATTCAAAATGTATTAACTATCGTAGTTAAGGCTTTGCATTGGGCAAGTTACTTGTGACCAGAACAAAAGCCTCATTTGCATACTACAATTTGCGAACTGGCCATAGTTGTCAAACTCTGAACCCAAACCAGACTTACGCACGGGGGCTTTATAATTTATAGTTCGATGGTTAAAACTGTTAAAACCGTCTCGTTTAAAGTTGCCTTTCTTTGTAAGAGTAGCGCGAAAAAGCCTTCAATCCGTGACTGTAATTAAATATGTCGGCCGTCCCAAGAGATGCTAGCAGATGGAGACCAGAGACAGACAAACAATTAGTATTCCAGCACTGTTAATCCGGGATTGATGATGTAAATTGAATTTTTACAATGTTCTCTGACAACATTAGTCCACCTAATAACTTTCAGTTAGTGATCAATTTACACAAGAAATCAAAACGAGCAGAATAAATGAAATGCTTCTTAGCCGTTTCAAACATGGTAATTTGAAAGCCCTCGAATGAAAAACGCCAGTTAAAGGTGTAGAAATTAAATGAGTAAAGCTCTAATGGTTGATTTCGGGTGTAAATTAGATTTAAAGTAAACGTGATTAGGGACCTTAATGTGAGCCTCGTGGCCGAATCGTTAATATAATATTACATTAATAAGATTATGGCTGACAAATTGACCAAGCAATCTAAATGAAGTACCACATAGCCTTAGCTCTGTAGCTATGGTACTTCGGTTTGCTAACTTATAGATAATACGTATGAATAATTAGAAAACGGGGGTGGGTTAATGACATGTGCGATCCGTTTCAATCTGATTAAAATACAGATTTTTTATTTCGTTTCGTTTTTTATACTTACGATGGCCTCTACTACATATACGAGTGGCTTTTTATCCCATGACGTCCGCCATTTAATTACCCTATCAGCGTTGATTTTTCTAGTGGGTTACCCCCAGTTCCATGCACCTCAAGCCAAGAGCCCACTACACCAGAGCGTTTCATTGGCTAATCCCTCACATCAACCAGAGAGTTATAATACAACTCTTCCAGATCTTAGTGTAGTAAAGACAAGTCAAACGAAATTTTGAAACATGAAAAATGAAACGAAATAGGATCTGTGTTTTAATCAGATTGGACAAACAGCATACACTACCACAGGGAAATGGATTATTGTGACAGCAAGTATCAAAATGGCCATTTAAGAGAGATAAAACGTTATAGGCGAGCACAGTCCTGACTTATGAACCTGTTTAAATAAGAACAAATAGTGGGCTTTAGGAAACGAAATTAGGTTGAAATAGAGACAAAAGACAATTTCTCCATTTACCATAGTTCCAACAAAGCCAATAATTTATCAAATGAATTTGAATATTAAAAAAAAACTAAAGTGAAATATTTTATAATCAGCAGGTGGAAGGAAGGAAAGTGTTCCATTTCTCATTCAAATGACATACTATCATAAAACTTGTCAGCATGTCATATTAATAATCAACTAGCGTCGTCGTAAACACTACATTGTGTTAATTTTAATAGAAGGATTTGATGTGTTGAATATGAATATCTATAACATATCTTTCCCTGTCCTTTGTAATACTTTGGGTGCCATTGACAAATCCTGGTCTTGTCGGCGATGAGTAGGACCGTATTTTGCAATTATCCAAAATGTTTTCAAGTTTTTATGAACTCATTTATTTGGATATGATGTGTTGTATATGCATATGTATAACACACATTTTCTTGTCCGTCACATTTTGCAATACCATGAGCACAAAACCATGTTCTCGTCGATGATTAGCAGGACCGGAAATGAACTGGAAGTTCTTACTAGGTGAAATTTGAAGTTTATCGTGCATAGATGTAAATTAAGTTGATAAATTACATTCTCAACCTACATCTCGATTTCTTCCTAATACAACTTGATTTGACAGTAACTGAACGGTTGGCTATGATTAATCTATCTAACAAGAATATGATATTTAACATAATAACAAGTAAAATATCAAAATTCAATTAATTTTGTTTCCATTTTTAACAGACAGAAGCACTCATCGGTGTCCGAGACGCTAAAAGACTTTCAAAATTAATTTTAGAAAGAAAATTCAGCGCTAAAGGGAATTAATGAAAGAAAATTTAATCAATTTTTTGATTAGAACCAGTCAAGTAAAATTGATTTAATATTCTAGACATTATAATGTAAACCATATTCCAGTTTCTTAGAATTTAATATACATGCATGTTGTTTTTACCATTGTCTTTTACACTTTACTTTCTTAACACTCAAATTTCAAAAAGAAACAACCCATCAATTCTAAGTTATTTGTTTAAAGATCCCGTCATTGTCCTATCTATTTTGGACTGCTTCTTCAATTTAGTAAAAGAAAAATATTAATATGTAAATATATGTATGGGTTTTTTTTCTTTCCCTCAGCTATTAATTCCAATAAAATATAACAAGGAAAAGATAGATAATCAAAAAGAGACGAGGAAGCAACTGCACTGATTATTTTAACAAAAACACGGTCGAATGCAATTGGCTATAATGGTAGATATATTTCCAATTAATATATCTCAGATACGTATGTTGTACATTGTATTCAAAATGTTCTTTCCAAAATCATAAATTGGGTAAATATATTAAAAAAGGTTGCGTCTTTGGGTACAGCTAGGTCACGTCAGACAATCTTCGAACAGTACAAGCACATGTATATATCTTACATGAGATGTGTAATTCATTTTTAATGTTTCTGGTTAATGTGTATTCTGTAGTTAATTTTAGCGAGGCTTACATCAACCAAATGCAAATAATTCAAAAGTATTTCCTACTGTGCCTGTAGTTGTTAATGTTCATTATGAAAAGGAACGGACGCAGAACAGTCCCCTGTTGAATTTCAGTTGAAGAATGAACATCTATTATTTCGCTTTAAATTAGTTCAATTGTTATCGCTAAATAATATTGCATGTCGTTAATGTACATCAATAATACGAAGGGATACAACATAGACCTGTGTGGAAACACGGTGTTTAGTAACGTGGGACATCAAAAGAAATATAGGTTTTGTGCTCTACTGTTTTGAATCGAATGAGAAGGGAAAAGGGCCCGATTTGGGCATTGTATCTACATGTATAGTAAGTATACCTATGACTAACTTTTACTTAGATTTCAAAATCTGGAATAACTTCCATTCAAACCCAAGGCAAAACTTGTTCTGTTACCTTTCATCAATATTGTTTTGGGTAAAAGGCATATCCAAGATATCTGATTCGACGTGAGACTTAAGGACACGAAAGGGCGAATTAAGTAAAGCTCGGATTGTTGTTACAAAAACTAATCAAAGAAAAATCTTTTTATTTTGTGAAATGATTGATTAGATAGATCATGTTACTGCTAGGTAACGTTAACCTGGTTAATCTGGCCAATTCTATCTTAATATTGATAGAATCTGGTTAAAATATGAGAACAGCATATGGCGTTGTAACTAAAACCAGAGTTTGTTAATCTGTCATTTACATTCTACCTGTATCCTAATACTCGGAGCGAGATAGAGAACAAAACCAGATGACAAGTCCTGTTGTGTCATTTTCATATTCTAATCTTTTATAGACATGCGTTAAAATAACGAAAATTGATTAAAAATTTCAAAAGTGAAATAAAATAGCTATTTTCATATTGTAATCGTTTTTACACATGCGTTAAATTAAAGAAAATTAATTACAAATTTCAAAAGTCAAATAAAACAGCTATTCAAGTTCAGGTTTGCCTTTCCCTCTTCCGAAGATACAAATCTAAATTTACAGCCAACAAAGGTCATTTTGGGGTTGTATACTTGTGTAACGCATGCGATATTTTGATAAATGATTGTGAATATTTCCACTGACCAAGACCCGAATCGACATGGTTTAATTCAATTTTAAATAAAATACCATTTTGCTGCAAATTGGGGTATCGCGATAGATCCTGAATGTGAATCACAATATAAAATTTACTGATATTGATATATCAAGTCATAGAAATGAAATGGTGTTTAACGTCCTACTTTCCTGTACCAACTGGGCTAATGAAGTTTTAATTCCAACTATTCAGGGGTCTTACAAATGTACGCCAATGTATACACGGTATATCGGTCCCCCATCGTATTCGAACGCGACTAGATGATATTCATTGCAGAGCCGGCAAGGGGTAACCACACAAAACAACAACACCGGGAGCGGCCCCGAGAACTCTTGGTTAGTGCTTTAATCACTGAGTGAATTTGTCCATACCTAGTTATCTTTTCACAACGTTGAAACCAGTAACTGTTTGATTTAAAATCTGTAGACAGGTAAGTTCTATCCATCTACATGTAAGGTTAAGTTATATCCCTCTAAAGGTATGTCCTATCCATAGAAAGGTAAGTTCTATCCATAGAAAGGAAAGTTCTATCCATATTCCGATTTTACTTTTTTATACGTTATGCTTTGCAATAGTGACAAGGGGGTTAATCACTTTCATGTATCATAAATAAATAGGCGGGGGAGGGGCTGGGTAGTGGTCCATTGGTTTAAAACGTACACGTTAAATCACATGGTCTGTCATTGAGACGAATAGTGTCGTTTCGACTCCCCGCTTGTACGTGACATGGAGTAGGTGTAACCTGTCAAACCTTATGGTTTCACTACTGGTCGTCCCCCCACCACTGCTATAGATCCCTACGCGCAAGCGAATTATTGAAATATGATTAAAACGTATGCTGGTCCCAAATTACCTAGTTTGTGTCGAGTGGACGTTAAACCCATCTCTCTCTCTCTCTCTCTCTCTCTCTCTCTCATATACATATATTAGTTCGATTAGTGATGAGGTAAAGCAAAATATTAAGTTGAAATCAAGTCAAATTTTAGTTTCATTTCTGCATTACTGTGTTAACATTGAAACACAAGATCGGTTTTATCTCAACATGGATTTGTCTATTGAGGCTAAAAAGTAAAACGACCCACAAAACAAATTAACATAATTAAAGCAATATTTTATACTCGACAATGTTTTGACCCAAATAAAGAGTTCTTTTAATGTAAATTTCATTGAATTTCTTACGTTTGTTTTGTTGTGTGTTGGTTTTGTTTGTGTGTTTTGTGTTTGTGCGTGCTTGGGTTTTGTTTTGTTTTTTGGTTTGTTTTTTTTTTTGTTTGTTTGTTTTTTTTTTTGTTGTTGTTGTTGTTTTGTTTGTTTTTGCTTTGTTTTTAATTTGTTTTCTTGTTGTTTCTGCTCGCTGTGGGGTTTGGGTGTGAAATATTGGATTCGTATGGGTTTTTTTTTTAAATTTTGTACTCATTACTTTATCAACGTTATCAATACTATATTATAGTCAACGAGATCATAACTTGCACTCGACAATATACAATAATTAACGTTTAATCAATGTTAATCTACTAAATGGAGAAGTCGAGTAATCCGATTCGACCATAGAGCTTTACGTGAACGCTGTCAGCAGAAGTATAAATATTTAATTATTCCACGCGTATTGAGATCTGTTGTATGAACAACCGTTAAAGATTACAATTTTAGAGAATAGACAGGCGACAAACATCACGAGCCATCACTAATCGGTTGGCGTGATTAATTCACACAAATTGCAACTGAGAACAATATGCTAACGATATTATGTAGAGTCAGTGACAGTCCCATGGGTACGTAGCTACTGACCTGACTAAAATTATTTTTCGTCATTTGACTAGCCAATCATATTTATTGTGTTTGGAAGCTGGCTGGATATGATCCCACTGTTAATTTAAAACAGTGCCATACAAATTGTACCGCCGCACCGCATACCATGTCTCGTGTACGACACTTATCCTTATTTAGAGTTAGTTTGTCGATGATTTAATCCAAATAGCGTTTCTCTCACAGTATGTTTTGTACGCAGTACCTTTGTGTATAAAAACAAGAATGTACATCGAGGCATTTGCACCCCCATTAACTATGGTGGAAGTGTCCACAAATAAAAGTTCACATTGATATCCATAACCATTGATGTAATATGATTATGATACTGCATAGTTTTTTTCTCTAGCTGGCGAAAACCTATAGTCATAAATTAGACTAGTTTTCGGTTTTCTAAGTCCAAAAAATAAAAATATAAAGGAATGCCAAAAAAAACCCCAATACCACTGAAATATATATTCGGTGTATATTTTTTATGGATATGTATATTAAATACTGTATAAAAAAAGTAACTAACAATGAAAGTGTATATACCACTACTTTGTATATTATACTTATTGGTGTATTATATAATATATTTGTATAATAACAACGCCTGGAATGGTGAAAAAGAAAAATGATTTGAACGACTATTCTATCTAGAAGGTTATAGGATATTAGTGATGATTGATAATTTAATATACAATATGACATTTATTTCTAAAAGGTTGCTCAGGCTTCGGGGGAAACTGATCTCCAACGATTACCAGTCATGCATATTGTTGGACTAATATTTAATAAACTAGCTTAGACAATGAATAATTCAATCAATCGCCATTTACCAGTTTGAGCTGTACTCATTCGTTTCATTTATTATAGCCGCGAGGATACACCATACCCTGATAAATGGAAACAAATTATTATGATTATAAATTATTTATGACTCGCCAACCTTTTGTTTAATGAGTATTAATTTCTTAGCATTAGTTTTCCACAATTATCTTTAATTCTAGGTTAAACAGTCGCTGGCCATTGTTAATCATTTTCTATTATAACAAATGAATTTTGATTTTTTTTCACCTTTATTCTAGTTAGGTAAAATCTTTAATACCGTATCTCGTCTGGTTGTGAATTTTAATCAGTTGTCTTATTGTATTCTGTCTGGCGGTAAGAAAGGATTAGTTTTTTTAATGGTGGTGATAATAAACAATTATTGATTTCTGTAAGAAATAATAAACTTTAAGAATTAAATTGATTATATTTTCAGAAAACTTTCAATGGAAAATATGTATTCTATGTTTTTCATTGTTTCAAATATGATCAAATAAAATGACAATTTCAAACTGTAAATACATCGCACCCCCAAAAAGCAAACATACATTTTAATAAGTAATCGAGAAAGCCAATTTTGCTTAATCATAAAGTCTCTTTATGACAAAAAATCGCACAAAAACCTTACGAGGTTTTCCAGGTGCAACTTGGCATATAAAATCATAATCTTGGGTTCGAAATTACACATGCATAGATCTCTAACCTATAATCAACACAACAGCTTTCTGAATCATTCGACAACCATTTCTTACACTGAAATGTACATCTGCATTATAACACCTTATAAAGACATAACGTGATTGACTAGCAATTACATTGATTGTAGAATAGATGACAAAGGTGTGTGTACCATAGTTTAATAGTAATAATATACAGATTAAATTAAAATAAATTTGGAGTCAATCTGATTAAAATATAGATCTACACTTCGTTTCGTTTTTTTATACTTTCGATGTCCTACACTACACGAGGATCTGACAAGTTATAGGGGTAAAACGAACTGTGTAATAATCGGATTGGTTTGGGGGTGAATTATGCAGTGGAAAGGAATGGGGTGTCCCGCCAACACAACATTTGAATCATTTGGATACAAATTTATTGTTTATTTCATGGTTACGATTGCAATAAATGGGGGAGCGGACATTCTGTAGTCGAAAGGCCGGAGTCTCGTCGCTTGACCACAGTGGCCTTGTTTGGGCGCATTAAGTACAGAATCAAAAATGACATATACATATGCATACCAATGTATGTAATGGCGCCTTCCTCAATTTTATCTAATATAGCGGCGATTTCTTGCCGTCAGATGAAGTAACAGATTTTGAAAGAGGAATACAACAGATCTAAGAGTCAGGCAATTCTCGGGAGGTTTTCATTTAATCATTTTTAGTTCCTGGGCCGAATTTATAATGGCACGCGGATGACTCGTGTGCGATTGATACACGAAAATTGGACCAATTTGCTTTAATGAAACATGCCGTCTCAATATTTGTTGCCCGTCTCCAAGTTGAATGGACGAGGTCAATATTGTCGCCGGTCTAATGAAGTGATTCCATTTAGAGCGTGATAATTTAACGTGCCCTTTCTTTGTTCGCTATGCACTGTTCATATCAGAGATGTCGACACTACAATACGATGTCAAACGATTAGAGGAATCATCTTCTGAATACTGATGAATTTCTTCTCAGAGGTCTATTAATATCGACAATATCATGTATTTCTGTTTTTATTGAATAGTTTCTTTCATCTTTCTGATTTGTTTCGGCTGGGACTAGCTATAGAATCTGCTCTTATAGACCGAATGGAATGGGGTTTAAATGTCTCGCTAACAACATATTTAGGTCATTTTGAGACTGACATTTGTACTTTTCATTTTTCAGTGACGACATGTGCATTGCGAGGATAAACGGGCATTTGGGACAGACAACGGGGTTTCCACCTAGCAAAACCTAAGGGTTCTTTTACGTACACGTCAATGTGTACACGGTGGATTGGGTGTTTGTCAACGCGTTTCGTGGCAGTGCCGTGTATGAAATAGCTTTATTTAACGTCCGCGTCCACCGAGGTGATATCACAGACAACCTGGCAATACCGCAGTCGCAGCGGCTTTGAACATTTCCAGAGATTCTTCGGCCACACGACTGGACCCGATAACCCGAACATTCTGGTCAAGAGCTTAGTACCCTTTTTGTTCGACCCAAAACCAATTCCCCGACCCTACACATAATATCTATTTAGTTTTAACTTATCTTAATACTATATTCAGTCTCTACTGTTTTAAGGTTCGGCATTCAAATAAATACTGTTTATTTATACTTTATTTCCTTAATAGTATGGTTTGAGAAAGAAAATGAAAATCAGATACAGTTGGACTGTGTAGATACATCAAAGTATTGTCTTTAAAGAAGAATGGCTGCAATAACCTTTTAAGACATTGTTTTGCTCATTTTTTATACTTAAACGATGTAATAAAGGTCGGAAGTGGGAGATATTTTATAAATGAATCATTAAGCACAGACCATATATTATGCTTAATGTTTGAAAATAATTTCATCTAGTAGAACTAATAGCCTGCTTACTTAGGATTTATAACTGCAAAGGGACATTTAACTCCCATTCTCGTGAATTGCAAACTCGTCGCCTGTTTCAAAGGAAATAAAATGAAGCGGGGTTTAGCGTCCTACTGTTTTGCTCCGAACTCGGTTAATGAAAACGGGCATACAGTGTGCTATGATGGAAATTTTGCCTGGACAGCAGCACTACGGCCTACTCTTATATCGACATCCAGCTGTCAAATGATCTTTTACTTGCGGGGTAATAGGTACACGGGACCCCGGTTTTCCTCTTATCCGAACGACTAGATAGCTGACCTTGTCGGGACCTTCGGCCTGCATCATTTTAATAATTGGGAATCAAAGTCTATGCATCACTGATTATTGAAAACCACCATTTTTCAACACTTAATTTAAGAATCAGTATCCGAAATAGTTGGTATAGTCAGTAGTACAAAACATACATATTATGATGCATAGAAATTATGAGTAGTAGGCACTTGTCTTCCACGGTGGCTAAGCGGGTCAAACACTGGCTCGTTAGCCTGTGGGTCGGGTGTTTGATCTCTGCATTGGCCGAGAAAGTTCATACAGATTTTCTGTCGTGGGTCCCCTATTGTGAAGCAGGAAGGAGGGCCTGACAAGGACAGCTGTCGTCGCGCGCCCAGTTCGCAGTAGGACGTTAAAACCCTATTTCATTTAGTTTCATTTCGCAACATTTTAATCGGCTTTCTTTTACTTATGTTTAATATGGGACGTGGGAAAGAAAATGTTTTCTGGATTTATCAATTATGTTATTGTTGCTTTACTTAAACTTTTATTGTACAATAATAAGTACAGTAGTGCCATACCACACCTAATAATGAAACATAAACCCTCCCTGAAGACAACACGGACATTGACAGCAATACACAAGTACTATCAAAACAAGTAAATGGATCCGGTGTCCGGCCGTAAGTGTGCAATGAGCTAAACAGCCGTAGGCCAGCAGTTATTGTTATAGGCTTCACTTAAAATTCAAATTAACTCACATCAAGGGAAGTAACCCAAAAACGCAAAATACGGAAAAAGGAGCATTTCCGAGACAATATATTTGTCTAGTTTCTAGTGTCTATCATGGTTGACGGTGTGTTTTCAACCAATTTCAATGTTAGTATATTGGACAAAATGTTTTTTGCTTTAATTGTGGCAATCCATAAATCGAAAATCAAAAACAAGGGAAGTAATCAATAGGCTTAGACTACATGTATAATAACAATATAGGACTGAACGCATAAAATACAACCTCTAAAACCAAACAAGCTGTAGAAAATTAATGTATCAAAGCGTTTGGAAAAAAAGAAGACACGACCTCGATCACATGTTGGAATGATTGTTTCAAATGTAAAACGTTAAAAATGTGCACTGATTTATAAATCTTCACCTCAAATACTTGCTTAAAATTTTTAAAAAGACATAAAAACAAACAATAATGTTGTAAATTATTAATAAACAACGTCCTTTGAAGGTTTGCCATAAGTAAAAGTATGGTATTCAATATTATCGCTGAATGATTTCTGAATAAACTAAGGAAATTATCAATAAGCGGAATCCATTAGTTGCCATCACCAATAAACGAATAACAATAAGAGGAAAAAAAGATGTTATTTAAACTGGTTTTCTATGGTGTGATAATTGGGTTTTAGTCCGTTAACTGATTACATGAATAACCAATGTTTCACACTATTGTATAACCAGCAATGGTGCGGGCTTTAAAACATGTACATAGACTTAGTCAATATTGCTCGTCAAAATGCCAGCCTTTGTATCGAGTCAGAATTACACAGATTTAGTAATTAAATAAAATAAAATGCATAATGGTTTCCCTTCAAATTATTTATTACAATGAATTTATAGAGAATTGTGATTGCAAGATTAATAATTAAAAGCTTAGCCGTAATAAAAAGTAATTAAATCAAAAATGGTCCTTTTCAGAAATTTTCGCGGTATGGCATCCCCAACAAACTGTTTAAATTTCGCAAATCTGTTATTTGTTTTGTCGCTAATTAATTAACTCCTGTACATAACAACTGAGTCGTGTTGACTACAATTACGATAATAATTTCCGATCAATTTACATAATGACAGTTATGGTAGATGGAAATTAACGGTAGCCATATCGACTTCATGTTACAAGTCTGTGACGATCATTCTAGCAAATTTATTGGCACTTGTAATGCTCCGCCACAGCGCGTCCCTAAAAGAGCAAAATTTATAACAACGGAGACTGGGAATACCCAAAATCAAAAGCATGGCCTGCTATTATATCAGCGTAAAGCAGGGTGTCTGGTTGGATACGGTTATGTTAAGAGTTAAGGGCATTCAAGGCATTATGGGCCTCAGCTTCGTGTTGAAATGAAATGAAGTTTAACGTCCTACTGGTCTGCTTCAACTGGGCTAATAAAGACGGGACTTCGTAGATACATTTTTGAAAAGATAAAATGAATAAGCTATTGATAAAAGTACAGAGTTTACGGTATATTAGAGACCGAATCGCTTGGCAGTTAAGAGGGCGGGGGGGGGGGGAGAATGAAAACATGCCTGTAGATTTCGGATAATATGAAAGATAATAAATACTGTCAAAAATGTACTGATCGTTAGCAATGGTTAAATACATTGTTTTAGTCCCAAGTTTATTTAATAATGGATAAGATATCTGAAAATCATTTTCAAACAAATTCATATTGACCCTCGGAGCCAGAAGTTTCAGAGGGAGCTAAATGAATGGTTCAAGAAATATCCTTCACCGATGACCTTTACCCTCTCTCAAATTGCTTTGTCTTTATCGGATTAATATCCATGTCATAAGCAATTTAAAGTGTTTAGAAGAAAGGACAAAATTTATGTTAACGGTAGGCCCACAAACCTTAATCTAGATACATATATACATGTATTCCATTTTGAATTTACATCAAAGTCATGCGCTGTACGGAGCTTTATTTAAAAGCTGTCACACTATCAAGTGAGTTTGTTACAAGCGCATCATGAAATCGATGTCGCTTAACCAAAAAATCCGACTCGTTATTCATCAGTAATTTACTGTCAATTGATTTATGTCAATTACTTCTCACTTCCGATGGCAAACACCTTTTGAAGTGGGCACCAGTATCAATCACTGTTGATTTCATATAGAAAATAAGCATTGAGATTAATTACGTAGATGATCACAAAGACCCGGTATGAAATGACGCGAAAATCCGCCGTATTATAATTTACCATATGTCAGTAGCGCTAAAGCTCGACTTGATAACAATACTGAAGATGCGGATGCTTAGCGACAATCGTGACAGCTTTGACAAAGTTGATTAAAATAAAGATACGCGATTATCGACAAACGGAAGAAGAAGTTACATTTTTCACGCACATTTAATGTGGTTCAAGACCTTAAAACCCCCCAAATGATATTGCTTCTCTTATTTTTCTATTAATAATAAAAATATGATTCATGTCTGCCCCGGCTACGGGTTAATCTCTTTTCGGTAATAAAACGTCATCGAGTAATTCTTATTAGACAGGGGATAAAACAAGGAAGAATTGATGAGCTTTGTGGTTTATTTAAAGTTAATTAGACAACGAAATTGATTTCAAGAGATTCGAAATTGAAATATCGCACTAAGAAAACCCCGACGTTTCCACCTTTTTGTAAAATGCGTCATAACCCGAATCTGTTTAATACAGTAAGATACCATTTTTTTTTTTTTTAGTTGTTCCATTTATTAATTCCCAATGCCTCTAAAATTCGTAATAAGTTTCTATTTTATACACTTCGATACCCCCACCCCATTGAAAGTATTGAAATAATCATTGTTTCAGTTCCTTTCAAACGGTACACTGAGAAAATAAAAATATGGTTCGATTTTATTTCAATAATTCGCTTGCGCATAGGGGTCGTTAGCAGTTGGAGGAAAGCTAATACCCGGACCCGGAGAAAACCCACATGGTTCGATAAGCAACCCTCTGTATGTCACATACAAGCGGAGTCACCTGGTGACTCGATGCAGATACTATCTTCGAACGTGCACGCGTTACACTTTTCGGTCACCCAACACGCCCTGTGTTTCTTGGCGCTTACAACTAGCTTTTGCTATCGCCAGTAACTGCTGTTATGGTGTTTTTCTTAAGAAACTGGTATACTGTGTTTTATAAGTGGCAAATATTGACAACTTTTGTTATTTTCTTTTACTTTTTATTTATGTCACTTTTTTCATAGTCATGAAATTGATTGAAGAATTACTTCCCCTCTAAATTCTGTGATTTTTGTCAATGGGTTGGGTTTCTTTTTTTCCAATATAATAAAGGAGGAAAGCTTGATGTCCAGGGGTAAAGCTGCCGAGCGTATACAAATATGAAGTATGGTATACAACTGAAGAAAGGAAGATAACCCATGTCGAGAAAACCCCGACACTTGTATTATAGAATTTCATCAATGTTCCCAGTTTCCTTTACAAATAACAAAATGAAAGTGTACATTGGCTATTATGGGAGATTAGATAACGAGTTGACGGTTCTCACTACAATAGTTAAAAACTAGCTAATGTGCTGAAAATTTTAGTCAAATTGATCCACAATTAACTTAGAAATAGGCGAATGAAAGTTCCACTTAGCCTCGGTCATCACTACTAAATTCGGTTATCCATTTTTATTGGTAAATCACGAAGGAAAATATTTCAGCGAATCGAACTAAAATCCAACAAAAATCTCATACTAGCCTCGACATCCAGAGTTGATTATGGTCTGAATAAGTTAATTAATGTCTAATTAATAATTTAGATAACATTTCAGGCCTAAAGAAAGACTTACAATAGGCAGATTTTGCTCTTGCATAATGCATGTTTAATAATTCTGTTATTGTAGGGTCGATCCTGTAGGAACCATGTGTGTATAGATTATGCCAATAATTCAACAATCACATTAAACATGAAATTTCTTAAATACGATTTTACTACAAGTGTAGTGCTTAAATATTGATTTAAAGATTTTAGTAAAATGCACGAGTGTTTTTAAACGTATAATTATAGCGGTAATTAGACCAGTTTGACTTGTCTTCAAGATGATAAGGAAGGATATGAAAGATAAAGCGAATACGCTTGTTTGAGTTGGAAACAATGGCTTAATCGTTACATTAGACTAAAAATGAGGACAAGAGTTAATTCTGGCACCGTATGGTCTCATCAATTCAACAAACACAGCTACATTGTAATTATCCATACTTGTTCCGCTCATCATGTATAGTTGAAGTATTCAGTAAAATTGTTAGACTCTGTTAATAAATACGGAGAAACGTTCAGGACACCTGAGCCGACCATTAGCCGATTCTCCGTCATAATTTGAAGTCGATAGTTCCGGTGGCGTTGATTGCTTGATTTACACGGGATGTGTGATCCCCTGTTTCAATAAAGACAATCACCAGCCAAGATAGCTACCAATCGATCGTTTAAATACATGTACTTAAGAATTTTTACAGCTTTCGCCGTGGATTAAAAGCAGACAATTGGTGCTATAACTAGGAGGTAATTTTCGAGTCGACGTTTATTTGTGTCGGGCTTTTAACATCGAACGGAACCAAGTGTACAGTAATCGTAAAGTATAAGGCAGTAATTCAGGGAATAAGAAACGGGTAATTGTACTCCTAATCACCGGTTACACGCTATTTCTGATGAGTTGTGAGAAAAATGAAGATGGATTCGCGTCCCAACTTCAATTAAAGAAATCTTTTAGTTATTTCAATCAATGAAAGCCGGTGTTTATTGGTCGGCTTCCCGAGGTTTTAATCAAAAAGCAGTCTCGATGACCTTTTATCAATGTTCGACTTCTATATTTTATTACCAATAGAAAAACTCTGAACTCCGACTTCTGGTGAGGTTAATGTAAATAGAACATGGTAAACCCAAACCACAATGCTACCTGAAATGATGCTGAAATTGGTCCAATCTCCTGCTAGAACCCCTTCTTTTAGCCATGCTGGCTTTGTTGAGAGGCATCAACCTATATATTTCTATATAGGGCTATAAGCTAAACGACATTAGTCGAGTTTGTAGAGGCCAACCCTCAGTTGATTTTTATTATATGTACGACCAGCGACGATACAGGGCCATGGGTATATATTATCAAACCATTCAGCATATTTGATATGCATACCGGGATCAAGACATGGTGATAATCTCTAGTGTCAAGTCACGATTACAACCGCAGCTAATGTATCTTTACGGCAGGAATGCCGCGAACCCCAGTGGTGAGGAAAGATTCATTTTTTCGGTTATATCGTCTAATTTATCAATTAGTAATCTAACACCCCTCCTGAACATACGTTTAAGAAATTTGGGTCCCTCACTTGTCTCTTTTCACCTTTTGTTCAGAAAATTGATCTCAGGGATCGTGAAGTAAGGAATTGTGAGGTTGAGAGTCTTTTGTTTTGATTGTCTTTCTTTGGGGTAAATTTAGTAATTGTTATCCAAAGATGACCAATTGCGAATACCGAGACGCAATATATGCTGTGCATATTACTAAATCATGATTCTCAATGAGAACAATGAACGAACGTTATATATTTTAACGTATAGTAATAGTAATTGTGACCACATTTCAAATGTCTTAACGTTAGCTACTGTCGAATACCAGTTCGCGGTTCGCAATCCGCAATAAATTCTGTAATTTTTGGAATTAATTCCAGGGCATTAAACGCAGATGGAATGAATAAGCCATAATGTAGGACAGATTGTTTCTCTGGCGAAAATTACCGTTGGGCAAATAATTAAGCAAATGAAATGAAATGGGGTCTAACGTCTTACAGTTCGGTTCCTAAACTGGGCTAATGAAGACGGGCATACGCCATACAGTGTGTGTTGAAGGAAATTTTGCCCGAGCAGCGGCGCAACGGCATACTCTTTTATCGAATTCCAGCTGCAAAGGGTCTTTTACGTATACACCAATGTGTACATGGGACCTCGGTTTTGTCCCATCCGAACGACTAGACAGCTGTCCTGCATCACCGGCAAGGGGAAACCATGCCGGAAATCAGGATGAACTTAATCGGCCAATGCAGTAATCAATCACCGGAAATCATTAAGCAATCTACGGAAGTGAATGTTAGTTACTTTCTTTATTACATTTTTATTTGCTTGAAAAGGGTTAGATACCAGCTATATAAATTTAGCTTTAGATCATTTCCTTTTTATAACCCGGTAATCAAGTCGATGTACGCATGTAAATAGATGTTAGTTAAAAGATAAATCGAATAGAATAGTCGAATACTGCGGTATGTGATTGAATGCAGTGGCTTGACTATACAGGGGAGATAACTCCAATAAGCGTACAATTTGTATTTTTATCAAAGTTGTGATTTTTAGTATGACCGGCAGACTTTGACTTAATTTTAATATAAACATTATATTATGAGATAATATTTCCCTTTTATAGAGTACTGTGATGAAGTAGTAGTCGTTTTAGTTTCTTGTTGATCTTAAGACTTCGCCGCCCGATTAGTCGAACAGTAAGGGAACTAGCCTCTCGACAAGAATGTTCTGGATTCGAATCTGGGCGTAAAAATAAAATACCGGTCAGGATTTAATTGAACCTTGGCAGTTGAAAATCGAAGGAGACTAGTTCTTGTAAACGGCAATCTTTGCATTGTGGACGTTACCACTGAAGTGAAAATGGTCAGATGTTAGTCTCAAAAAGACTAGACATTAACCCCCTTCCGTTCGTTTCTATACAAAATTGACTTCATTCATATGGCTAACTGTACACACATCCAGGTAAGATAAACGAAATGCAACAAGTGATTTTGTTTCAATTCATAGCTGGTACATGGCAATGAATAGGGTCGTTAGTTTTCTGCGTTTCCTTACATTTCCCCCGGTGATGAAGACACCGGGGCCGTATCCTGCGGGGGTGCAGGAGATACATTGCACCCCCCGAAAAATAAGGCGCCTCCCCCCCTCAAAAACTTTGACAACCTCACAATTATATAGAGGATATTTGTCGTTTTGTCGTGAATAACATATTTTATTTCATCGAGAAGCAAGAAAACTTATATTTTCACGAATGCGTATATAGCGTTCTATTTATTTTATGATTTTACAATCATTTTAGGTTAAACAACATGGACGACTTTGCTAGCTTGTGGAATAACACTTTTATTTCACTGATAAAACGCGGTATTCCACTACTGATCATAAAATAAACAATAATATACGTGGTCATGATCACACAGTGATGCTCTTAAGGCACTGTTGGACAATCGGCCGCTTTTAAGTGTGTGTGTGAATTAGTTTTATTTAACGTCCGCTTCCACCGAGGTGATATCGCTTTTAAGGGCGCCAACACTCTTATATCACCTATGTGGAGGCTATGGAGCGCCACAACAGATGGTGGTAGCCGCCCCTGTAAGAATCGACTTTTAGATATCACCATTGTGGTCGAAAAGGGAGTTTTCAGCATCTTTTTTAAAAAAATTTTCTGAGGGTTCGTTTTGGTCGCTCTATCCACAATTGATAGGGCCGTAACGGTCTTAGGGGCGCCGCCACCAAATGACATTATTAGAGATTTGCGTTGTGGTCGTCCTAGCCACATTACCTTATTGATGGTTTCGGACTGGTTCTAGTTTAGAAGATCAGAAGTTTCTTATTCTGGTGTGTTTAACATTAGAATAAGAAATAAAGCCACCGGAATTGGCTTCAAGTGCGTGGGTAGCGGGGTTGCGGCAGTCAAATGGTGATGTCTGCGTGTCGCCGCTCCGCGCTCAGTAACTCGGGCATAATATTGGCGCCCCCTCCCACTACTCTGCGGCACCCCCACTTTTAAAATCCTACATACGGCCCTTGAAGACACCCCCGTGTCGAGTGGCCGCTAACAACTCACACTATCTCTCGTGGTATCCTAGACCCTGTTTACACATTATTTGAAACCCACTCATGCAATTAGTTAGTTACTTATGTGTATAACATTATCAATAAGTACACGATAAGTCAATACTATACATGTATATCATAATAAAGGCTTGTTGATCATTGTACAAATATACTGTAAAATATATCAATGATATTTGACGTATGTTACTCAGTTTTTAAAGATCCTTGTTACAATATGACTACATATCGCTCTCTTCTCCAATAAATACATGTTCTCGAATCAAAGCATTTATTATAGTAAATGAAATGTATTATGTAAATGATAGGATGTCAATTACTCAAAGCTCATTCCTTTTGGAGATTTCCCAGATTATTTCAAGGATAATGTGTACCAGAACAACCCTCAAACGTTTAGCACGTCTTTCATAGGGTCTGTTATTGAGTTAACCGGCGTGTTTCGATTCCATAGTTGTACGTGACAAGAGAGAGAGAGAGAAATGGGGTTTAACGTCCACTCAACACAAACTAGGTCATTTCGGGACTAACATATGGTTTAATTTTATTTAAATAATTCGCTTGCGCGTAGGGGCCTTTAGCAGTGGGAGAAGGCGCCCCTATCTCCATGCCACATACGCTTACACCAGGGCTCGAAACCACAGCCGCAAGCCAGAGGTGACCGGCCAGCTAGAGGTCGAACCGCGACACTCTAGACCACTAGGCCATCCCACCCCCCCACGTGACAAGGAGTAGGATAGCCTGTCCAACCTCGTGGTTTTGTTGGGGTCCAAATTGTTTTGATTCTGTGTAAAGCAATTATAATATAATGTCTTTGCGTTAATACGAGGTGCTATAAAATTTAAATAATCCATTGACATAATTTAATTAAAATACAGATCTATATTTCGTTTCGTTTTTTATACTTCCGATGGCCTCCACTACTTGGAGATCTGACCAGTTGTAGTGGAGGGTCGCTTTAGAGGTAATAAGACCGGCGTTTCGAACCTATGACGTCATACATTTGATTAACCTATCAGGCTGCAGGTTATATAACAGTTCTTCCGGATGTAGTGAAGGAAAGTAAAACCAAATTCTGAACTATAAAATACGAAACCGAAATAGGATCTGCGTTTTTATCAGATTGCCATTGATATTAGGAGGGAGTGGAACTTTTATCTAAAACTTTTGACATATCATTATTAATAAATGGATATTTTATGAGATTACCATAAAAGGTTTGCACGTACGTAAGGGTAAAGGTTTGCTCGTAAAGTTATAATACTAACCAGTAGGCAACATGCTCGGGGGGGGGGGAGTTGGTAGCTCGGATGGGAGATCCAGAAAATGCCATTGACTGTCCTTATACTTAAAGATCCCTTGACCATTGGAAATGAGAGTCAGTAAAACCGAAAATGTCAAATTCTTCCCTAACTGCACACTAACGTTCACAAATTGAAGACAATGAACCTTCGGATAAAACCAATATTTTTGTATTACTCACGTGCAATCGATTAATATCCCTGTTGGCAAATTTGAAATAAAGGCTAATATTAGTTTTATTTATTAGCTGTCTTTTCAAATTTGGGATTCTTTATTATTCTCTCAATATAGAGGAGCACAAACAGCGAAAACATTTTATTTTTCTTACAAATGAAGTTATTTTCAAACTGAAAACGAAATGTCCTTAATAACTTTTGATTTAAAGATACGCTTCCACTGACGAGCTTGGTTTTGTTGATCGAATGGCAAGAGGTTGTTGTGCGTACAATGTAAGGCTAAAACGTATTGCAGACTTTCCAATTAAACAGCGGAAAAAGGAGGTAGAAAATAATCCAATAATTTACTTGGGCTTAGATATTATTTATGCCAACTGGATGGCCCGTAACAACATAGTCACATGACAAACCGGGTCGCTTAAAATCAAGTTACAGCTTAGGGTGATTTTCTTCCTATTTAAATGTTTTGAAGGGGCTCTGAAGCAAAATGTTTACTAGATAAATTAGTTTGTACATGTTTTTACTCCAAATAAATCATTAAATCACACAGTTTGTACGAGGGGAGGCATCTTTAATTGCTTTTAGCTATGTCAATATTTGTTTTTATATACATGGATGACGTGGTTCGCTCCAGGTACAAGCCTATCTCTAAATAATATTGACCAAACCATCTTATCATGTCCACCTAATGTATATCGACGATCATATTATCATAAACCAATCAATATCGTTAATGACAACCACTGCGAAAATAACGACACTCGGCCACTTGACATATATTATGACTGTCACATAAAATACCCTGTACTCAGTCGAGGTTATGTGTAGCCTATATTGACATACGTACTTTAATTAGGGTATTCGTGTATTAACAAACATTACGATGAATATGTGTAATTTATTGTTCGCTGATTCTGCGTAATGCATCTGCTGGGAAACTACTGTGCACACCCAGTGTATGGATTTCTTTATTACGACAACATATGCATTTTGCTGATTACGGCTACATTAAAACGGTAATTAAGCGAATAACAAGGCACAGTTCTGGAAATAGAGGAATCTGACACGAATACAGTAGCCTGTTTTTCTCACCCGTGCACTACTAGATGTATATATTGAGGATGTGCTGAGCGCGTGTTTTATATCTAGAGCGATGTATATATAAATAGAACAGAGTTCTTGTTTTGTTATTTACAAGTCAGTGATTGTGTTGGTAACCAGGCAGCATAGACATATCATTGATCGTACTTTTATAATACCTTTAACATTCTAACGTTCATGCCATTCACGTTATGCACGTTATGCTATTCATCATTACATAGTATAGCATGGTTGAATAAACTTTTAAAGAAGAAATAGTATGTCCTTATAGTACGGTGAATCAATAGATAGGTCAATACAGTGGATACGTGTTGCCGACAGATTTCAAGTTATATCCTTCATTGAAGTGAATAACTCAACCAGGATACTATGCACGAATGTCGCTCTCATTTTCCTCTTCGTGGAAAATATCATGACTGTACGCATTGAAAACATAATTGGGTGAAATTTACATATTATTGTATCCAAGATGGCTGCTGGTGAGTACACTTATTACGTTCAAAACATAATATTTGTTTTAATATAATTGATAAGTTCTTTATCTTGTGCCCAATCCCCTCCTTTAACTGTTGTAGTGCCATGCAGCTAAAGTGACTAGTTACTCGGATGAGACAAAACAAGAACTCGTACTGTTCGACTTGACGGCGAATCGTGCGAAGTTGGGGGTCTGGCTAGATTATGAACTCATTCATTTACGTATTTACCTATACATTTATTTAGGCCGCGGTCCACACGCGGACTCAGAGGGAAACCACTGGGAACAATTATCCTTCTCGCAACCATGTAAATATTGCTAGTTTTTGGCATGATTGTTTCAAATCGAATATCCAACCACAACACTGCCCCCCACATTCGTCGAGCCCCCCCCCCCCCCCCATCGCCTTCACCGCGATACGTCACTGACGATGAGTAGTATTATCATCATGTACAATGTGTAAAATCAGGTCAGATCCGTAATAACTTAACTTATACTGAGCACAAGCCTAAAATAACTGCCTTAGGGTATATAGTTGATGAATTTTCCTAAGTAGATTTAGGTAAGATGAAGGCAATAAATTATACTACGTTGTATATATATATACAAGATTTACATCTACAAGTTGGAGCCACAGAGGTTAAGTGCGGATGATACGAAAACCCAAGTGCACGTAAAAGATCCCTTTACAGTTGGAATAGGCCGCATAGTGTTGCTGCCCGGTCAAAATTTTCCCCATAGAACATTATTTGGCGTATTCCCGTCTTTATTAGCCCGGTCGGAACAGAACAGTAGGACGTTAAACCACATTCATTTCATTTCATTTCATCAACAAGTTACAAATGTTAATATTCTTCTTTTGCTTTGTTTTGTTTTTTACATACATGTTACTATTTGTATTCTCCCAATCAAACCACGTGTTGTCGGTTTAACGCATTTTAATTCTATTCTCTTTTCCTTCCTGATAATATACTCCACATTAGTGGAATTTGAGGAACGTGATAAAATAAGTTCAATTTAATGGGACAACAAGCACTTATTATAATAAACACGGCGTTTCGCGAAGTATCCTCTCAAATAATTAATCAGGAATAAAACCTTGTTATGGATCTTTTCTTTCAAACTTCAAACTAGACTAAAAAGTAAACTGTGTAGTCGTTCGGATGAGACGAAAAACCGAGGTCACGTGTGCGTAAAAGGTCCCTTGACAGTTGGAATTCGATATAAGAGTAGGTCTTAGTGCCTTTGTTTGGGCAAAATTACCCCCATAGCACAGTTTATGTCGTATACCCGTCTTCATTAGCTTAACTCGGAGCATAACAGTAGGACGTTAAACCCCATTTCATTTCATTTCGTAAAAAAGCAACACATTTAATCATATTATACGGCACACGACGCCAAGGGTTGTTTGGTGTGGTTTATCCCTAAAGAATAAATTAGATTTTTTAAAATCATATCTATTATAAACCTTGAATTTAAATTAATCTTTTGATTTTTATTTCCAGCTGATATCTTAAAGATATTAGATAAATATGATTTATCCAACATTACCGATGAAGACAGACGTCAATATTATGATGAAGAAAGAAAATGGAGCAGAAACTGTAATGATTTACCAGGGCCCGTAACTCTGTGGTATGATGCTACAAAAATAATGATGTCCAAAATATGCATACCAAACTTGCCACGAGACGACCACGACGCTGTTTCTTTAGCTAAACATATGATAGGACTGATATTTGATCAGAGTAGGTAAGTCGATGGGTAAGTCTTCCTCTGTCACGCCGATCGATAGCTCCATCACTCCATGGTGAGCCCAACCATTCATCTTGAGGATGCAGCTCAAATGGTGTTAATGACAAAACTGAGATAATTAACTTCCAATTGCAAGATGATGATGGTTATACTACTGACAATACCAAAATGTGAATACAGATAGCATGCGCGCGATGATAAGGAAACAGTGATATTCGCAAGAACAGTTCAAAGAGAAACAATTAAATTCATTTCTTGGTCCAACGTACTGCTTGACTTTTTATGTTTATGATTCTACGGGATCACGTGGCTAAGTTGGTAAGGCGTGACTCGCTAGCCTGGATGTCGGGTGTTCGATCCCTGCATCTCGATTTTCCGGCGTGATTTCCCTTGTCAGTGATGCAGAACGGAGGGCCTGACAAAGACAGCTGTCTAGTCGTTCGGATAAGGCGAAAAAGCGAGGTCCCGTGTACATATTGGCGTGCACGTAAAAGATCCCTTGGCAGTTGGAATTCGATATTAGAGTAGGCCGTAGCACCGCTGCCCGGGACACTGTATGGCCTATGACCATCTTCCATTATCCCAGATTAGGTGCAGAAGAGTAGGACGTTAAACCCTATTTCATTTCATTTCATTTCATTTTAATGCTTCTAGATATACACGATATTACTTACTTGTTAGTTAGTCTGTGTTGTTTTATAAGTGTATGTAATATATTATAATATTACAGAGACGGTAATTATCAAGCTATAGAATATGAAAATCTGTATGGTTTATTCTATGATATGTTGATAAGGATGGTAGAGCTAGGACCAGGTATTGGTCATGCTGCTATTTGGATTGCCATATTTCATAATGGAGATTTCAAAGAATATTATATGGTACGTATTCTGAATAGATAAATAGATGCTTATTAATGAATGCAAGGGGGTTACACCCTACATTTGTTTATTGATACTATCAAGTGGTCAATGGGTAGGATTAGACAAAAAGCTGACAGGTCTCGATATAGTAGGAAAAAAAGATAATGAAAACTCAAAATGCCGAAAATTTCAGTCTAATTACTTAACTTTGAACCGAAATATTAACTATTCAGTTTTCGGCTAGCCTCGATCATCATTACTGTTGGTTCTACAACAATTAACAAAGTCTCGATTATTTATCTTTACGTTAAATCATCCATCACATAATATATTCAAATCCACTAAAGATCACAGGCTAACGTATATTCAACTGGTTTTAATACCAAAACACCAGGGCCCGGCGTTTCACGAAATTTTAACTTAAGATAAAATCCAATTTTAGTAGATACTTCAATTTTGATTGGCTAAGCACTAAAATCAATCTAATATTATCCAATCAAATTACTAAAATTGAGATCTTATCTTAGTTAAAATTTCGTGAAATAGGCCCCAGATTTTAAACTGCGTATTAATGTATATGCGCCTCTCTCTTCAGAAATTACCCAAGGATAAAATACGTACGATGTTAAATGCTTTGAAGAAGGAATATTATTATAAAGGTGATAGTGATGATCCTGAGAGTAAATATACAACTAGAGTACAGTCTGCTTTAGAATGTGTAATTGATCGTGCTGTAAGGTAACGTCCATTTTGTATTCAGACAAGACACAATCTGATTAAAACACAGATCATATTTCGTTTCGTTTTTTATAGTTCAAAATTTTGTTTTACTTGTCTTCATAACACTAGGATCTGGAAGGGTTGTTTTATGTTTTGGTTGAAGTGAGGGATTACGACGAGTTCTTGGTGTGCGATGTACGGAACAGTGGGTAAACCACTAGAAACGACAACGCTAATTGATTAATCAATGTTTAACGTCGTAGGGTCAAAGGCCGCAGTTGCGGTCCCTGGCACGACCTTCCAGTACAACCGGTCAGATCTTCGTGTTGAGTAGGCCATCGAAAGTATAAAAAAAAGAAACGAAAAATAGATATGTATTTTAATCCGATTGGAGAATACAAAAAGATATTTAAACTTGTTAGCATGAATGAAAAGTGGCATTAGTTATTATAGAAATTGTAAGCATATAAATTAGAGCACAACACGTGTCACTACGTAGAGCTTACCAAGGCTGGAGTAATCCACATATTGAGAAACGCCTTCTACTGTTAGTGTTAAACCACAGGCATTGTTCAAATAGGGTGTTCGATCCCTGCATTGGCGTGCCCTCCCCCCCCCTTGTCAGTGATGCAGGGCGGAGGTCTGGGAAGGACAGCTGTGTAGTCGTTCGGATAGGACGAAAAACCGAGGTCCCGTGTACACATTGGTGTGCAGGTAAAATATTCATTGACAGTTGGAATTCGATATGAGTAGGCCGTAGTGCCGGCGTCCGGGTAAAATTTCCACCAAAGCACACTGTATGGCGTATGCCCGTCTTCATTAGCCCAGTTCGGAGCAGAACAGAAGGACGTTAAACCCTATTTCATTTCATTTACAAAACGACGACAAATGTACTAATGCATGAGAAAATTACATAACGGAAAGTGGTACCAGATGTTCGGTGATGTTTGTAGTTTTTGATAATCTATTTTTAGTGAGGAAATGCTGAAATCAAACCACGAAGATTTCCTTGACTTATTTATGTATTATTTAACGAATTTCCTGAAGTCAGATGAACCAATATACAACATGACGCATTCGCTTGGCATGAAAATCTGGTATAAATATGGAAGGACGCCTTTCAAGGTACTGGAATAGTTTTTATTTTAAAAATTATGCTAGGTCCTACGGTTACAAATGTCAATAGTATAGATAAAAGGTAGACCATACTGTTAAAAATGTCTTATATAGTAGTGATAAACACTAGACCATACTGTTAAAAATGTCAATATTGTAGATAAAAGCCAGAACACCGTGTCCCCTCTAAGTGCAAAGAGATTCGTTAATCGTAAGGAAAGTACTAGACATGTCATTATAATGGCGAGTCAACTCTCTAAACCACTGAAGTGAGGTTATGAACTGACCTGGGCAGGTGGTGAGGGGAAAGATATTGCACAGACCGACAATTTATGAAAAAAAAAACAATTGATTGCTATATCGATATTAAATATTTTACACGATTACTTAATTTTCGTTTTAAATTGATTTTTCAGAGGATCACAAATCCTGAAATATATCGTAAATATTTGAAACTTATATCTGACTGTTTACACGATAAAGATGTGCCTAATAACGAGAAGAGGGTCAAAGAATTGGTTTCTAATCTTAAATATATACTCAGTGGTATAGAGTAAGTTGTTACACATAAATATAGTATAATGCAATTTTAAGTACTTCGTCTCTTCTGGATTGTTTACATACGAAACTCTGATTTTCTTATGCTTTTCCCCTAGTTATATCGCTATTACAGTTGGATAGGTACTGGGGGAAGATGCGTCGCCTGATTCACGGAAATAAAAATTCGATAAAAAATATTAAATCATCTTTTCAGGCCAGCACAAAATGCTATCGGGCTAATAAACAATAATGGTGAACTATAGAGGATCGTATAGTCAGTTATAATTTATCAGATTACGTAGTCGGTTACATGCAAGGTGGTAGACAATGGGGAAACCACAGCTAAACCAAAATTTGGCATAAAAACATAATTGTTGTCTCAACCCTTCCCCACACACCCGATCTGCTTTAGATATTTTGTAGTAACGGTATAATGCATTTCAGATTATTTGCTACTTTAAATATCTGGTGTTTTAGAAAACTTATTATTACTACTGTTATATAATGTTTCGTTATAACTCGTATTATATTTTTAAATAAAAAATATATTTATTCAGGATGTCTGAATGGGATTGGGGAACAGACTTAGCCTATGTAAAACCTCTCTCCCTATAATATTAAAACAAAGGACAAAATGGATGTGTATACGGCCCACGTGTATACACGGTTCAAATGAGATAAATATATGTTAATATATATATAATGAGGTGGATGGAAATGTATATAAGTAATAGGTTACAGCGTTACGTAAATTTAAACTTTTAAGTTTATATTAAAATATAATGATATTTTATGATGTTTCAAATAACTTGCTATTTGTAATGCTATGATATGTTTCAGGGAGGAAAAACTGTTTCCTGATTTATATATGGATTTAGTTGACTTTGTTTTAACTATGTGTAATAAAACAACCGGTTTACCTCCATATCAGTTTATTGAGAGTATTGGTTATCTATGGTTCCATACCAAGGAAGATGTCGTCAAGGTTTGTGATATTAATACTGTTGGTGATAGTGTCCTGCATGTCCAAGTCTAAACTGTTGACCCTGTATAGCTTTTCGTTTAACACATCTGTCTAAACTTTGTACATGTAATTAGTGAAGTGGATTACGTGGTGTATACTGATTTAGTCTTGAACAATTGTCGATCTGCAATGTTTATGACGCAACAAGTTTCTATGTGATGTGCGCGTTTGCTATTCACATCTCACTTCCATACCACACTTTCGCTTACAAATTTTCTCTCCAAAAAATCCTTTTTTATAAGGCGTTGGGTTAATTAAACGTTTGTGTAAAATTCTATGTTCATCATATTTTGAATGATCTGGCCCTGGTACTGTTTAGAATGTCTTATTCCGTAAAATATATTTCAGAACAAAACTGTAATCTTTGATGGAATGGCGCCTAAAATTGCAAAGTTATTGGAGAATCTGAGCGACTACAGTATCTGTGACCTTCGTCTTATAAAACCTGCCCTTTACAATATTCTTGGTCCTGCTATGAACAAGTAAGTTCTTAATCTACATCTTGGAATTTGTGACTATATATGCTAACAAAACTATCCGTATTAAATACTATAGAGGAAAAAGGAGAAGCTGTGACACAGTGAGTAAGACGATGGCTTACTAGCCGGTGGTGACCGAGAAAATTCCTCGGGTTTTTGCGGCGTGGTTTCCTCTTATCAGTGGTGCAGGGTGGAGATCCGGTGCACACATTGGCGTGCACGTATAAATGCCCTTGGCAGTTGGAATTCTACATAAAAGTAGACTACAGCGCCGCAGCCCGGACCAAATTTCCCTCATAGCACACTGTATGGCGTATATGCCCGTCTTCATTAGCCCAGTCGGAACAGAACAGCAGAACGATAAACTCCATTTCATTTTATAAAGGAGGAATATCGTTAAATGGTTATATATTGCATAAGGCGAATCGGGTTTGATGTCAGGAATTCTTCTTGCTGGAAGGAATAAAAGAAGTTCGTTGATCATTGACACTAATGGACAAATGTACACCGCTATGTTTTGTACTTAATTGTCATTGTAGCTCTAAAGAACACGCTGCATTATGGATAAGAATAGTTAAAGGTGGTATACACATACAGGGATGTGCTGAAGCTATGTATTATGCTATTAGAGAACAAGAAAAATTCTTAAAATGGAAGGTAAAATCTGAAATTTTAATATAAGATTATTAGTTCAAAAATAGCCACACCATCCTTGATCACAACTACCTTTTCGTGACTGGCGAATTAAGCCGAATGGATAAAATTGGCTGTCCGTGTCTTCTTTTTTTATCTATTAAAGGAACATTTAAAAGATGCATTAAAACGGCAAAAGGATGTTTTATATACTCTCTTGTGTCTTGCAGAATTTTCCTTCAGAAGCTAAAAGCCTGTTTCAGTGTTTTTCTAAGGTAAATAAAGTTACTTATGAAGAAGAAAAAAAGAGAGAATCAACTATTGGATATTATGAAAACTTCCTCAAATATTTCTTAGAACAAGTCAAGTGAGTAAATATACCACAGTATTATTACATTCTATTAAAAGATCAACTTCTACTTTCGTATATTAAAACAGTTTTAAAAAAAATAAAATAAAATAGACAGATTTGTCGCACTCAGCTACTCTGTACTGTGGTACTAAGCAATTGTATGACGAGTGTCTTCAAACCAAGAAAGTCAGTAACTCCTCCATTTCAGTGATTTCCACTTTTATTAATGAGTCTTTGCTTAATCCCGATTGATCTCTTAGTTGTTGAAACATTTGCCAAGTGCAAAATGTATATTATAGCAAACTAGAAGAACCTGCAAAGAATACAGAATTTGATGTCTGTTTTCAAAAAATATATTACAGTTTCCACAATATAAATATTGAATACTTTTAGAAAAGCTAAACTGATACCGGATTTGTTTGAAGAATTACTTCACTATTCACTGAAAATACTGGAAGATAAAAATGAAGAATTCTACAGACTAGCAGAAGTGGCAGCAGATCACTTCGATGGTTTAGTATTTAAAGTGAGTATGGTTTGTTCATTTGAAAACATTACTGGGACATATACTTACATTCTTTAAAAAGTATTGAAGACAATTATTAATGTTGACGGCCATTTTAACTTTATGGAAAAATTTAATGAATGTTGGTGTAAAATGATTTCTTTATTAACCATATTGAATTATGACCCCAAAGTATGGGTCAATAACTGATCTGGGTTATAGAGAGAGAAAATGGGGATTAATGTTCTCTCGACACGAACTAGGTCATTTCGGGACTAACATATGGTTTAATTTTATTCCAATAATTCGCTTTTGCGTAGGGGCAAGTTGAGATGTGGTGGTTTCCTTTAATATTTAACTTGATTCTGTTTTTTAGAAACATCGAGAGTTGGTGATGGAAGCTATCCGTGGCGTCACTAAGCTATTAAGAGTTGAAGCAGAATGGAACATCAGAAGATGCTGTGCTCTTCAAGAAATAGTATGTAATGCCCTGGATTCCATAAAGTAAGTAAATTTCCGAAGCAAATGAAGGTTAAGATTTTATGCATGGCATAAAATTATACCCTGGCTTTATTCGTATCCAAAACAAATGTACAAGATGGATATCCCGAAAACGCTGGTGGCAATAACAGAATTGGTTCGAATATGAGATGTCTGAGCAGAACTTAAGCTTGGAAGATGTTAATATAATCGCTGTCAAAATAGCTGAAATCCAAATCTATGTTTAGCAAGTCCAGTTTCATACAATTTTGATTATCATCGTTTCAGTGATTGTAAGAGTCTAACATCTGAAGATTTTGATGCTTTGGTTGATTTATGTGACGCCAGTTTATCTGGTGATTTTATAACACCTGATGGAAACATTCCAGGAACCGAATATTACAGAATATATGTAGTTGCTGTATTTAAAACATTTAAACTGGTAAGAAGCCGTGCTGTAATCACGAAATATATTTGAAGAACGCAACCTTTTAATTGGCTAATCATTATTAGCATTTTAGCCTTCGACCAATGAATAGGCCGTCACCTTCAAATATTTTAATGAATCACACCCCTAAAATATAGGTCTATTTCTACAAGCGATTAGATTAGTTTATCTTAGAATTACATCGAGTAGTCATTTAGTTAAATGCTAAATGATTTGTGGTAAAATTCAATGCGGCATTTCTATTTCAATTTCATCATTACTAATAAAGATCTTCGATTAAACAATATACCATAATGTCTTTACCGATAAGCAACTTTTTAAATGTATCTCCCAACAAAGATTTTCTTTATACGTATAACGTATCCTTGAAATGGCTCAATTGGGCATACTTTCAATTTTATTGTACGAATTGTCTTTAATACCACCAGAAGATCAACTATATTTATACTCCATTTTGACAAATCACTAATCCTATTTCCCGCTATTTATTTTTTTCCTCAGTTATCAGATTCCGGTGATATGAGTAAGGCTAAGAGTATTGTAGCTAAAGTTCTAGAACTGATCGGACATGATGAAGATAGTGTTGCGGATATGGCTTCTAATCAGATCTTTATTGTTGGGCAGGGTAAAGGTGGAGCTGACTGTCTAGCACCACATCTACCTCTAATTATAGATCTTTACCTGGATAAAGAGACTTATAATCTATTAAGTAAGTCGATTTCTACTAGTTTATCTTAAATGGGATATCACATCACCAGCCATGGGAATCAGATAGAGAGACCAACAGACAAAAGTAAGCAGCCAAAATGTAATTGGGCATTTAAGATATAATAAAGAGATGGGTATTTATTTTTTCTCGGGGTCTAACAACAACTGGGATGAACAACTGCGGATCACCTGGGACATTTGCAATTTGGCGAAGAGCGAGGTATGGACGCGGCAGCCCGGACAAAATTGTCCTCATAGCACATTGGTAGTTGTAGATAAGTACGATTTTAAAACCAAACCGCATTTCAAATTATATTAGCAATATTATTCATGATTTTGATTCCAGGTGTAATACAACAGGTTTATCCACAAAACGATGAAGCAGTAGCAGATCGTTTCCAGAATCTTTTCGCATCCATAGAATCTGGTGACTCCTCCATCAGAAGTTATTGCTTGCAACTCTTAACTAAGGTAGCCGGCCACCAACCAAAGGTAAGTCATGTGGCGGATGGATCTAATCCGGGAACTGTAGACCATGAAGTATACTTACTTTTTCTAACCACGGTCCGAGGTTGTCATTGTCAGGTTTACTCGCTTCGTGGGGTTTCTCCCAAGTCTAAAGAAGTAACTTATTATAATGAAAATATCATGTTAGTCTAAAATGACATGGACAGCATCACGAGGACGAGGTCTTTGTATCTACAGATTTTCCATTTTCTGGTTTGTCGTGCACAATTTACCCCGTCACATGACACCGCGAGACCTGCTTATATTAGTTGACATGACCAATTGTGTTCATCGTTGTAATTTAATCAATTTACAGCTTTTTACCAAAGAAAACGTGGATACATTGATGGAAGTTATGTTTGAGGGTGATCCAAATCAACAGGTCTCCTATATAATGGTCATTGATTTACTGGCCGAGAAAAATACACAAGTTATTTTCCACAAATTGGATGATTTAATGGATAAAGAATACAGCGAATATACATTTTACCATTTACACTCCATACTACGTAAGATAGCTGTTAAAAGCGACGAGGTAAGAACTTTTATATAATATCAGTTTCCTTGAATGATTACTCCAAAGCTGATGGCATGGTCTGCAATCAATCAGTTTGGGTTACATTATAACCTAATTGATGCCACAAACAAGGTCGTCATGTGTAGGATAAGGCACGAGGCTGAGGTTATGCTAGGGAAAGAAAGACTGGAGATAATAACCCAAGAATAAGAAAAGCCGAGAGCCGAAAGGCTGAGGTTTTTCTGTCGAGGTTTTTTTCCGAAGTCTTTCTTCCCCCTCTATGTTTACATGTACATAAAATAATAATATCTCAGAATTTCAGTAACAAAAACCTAATATCATGTTTTCTTATGAAAAAAACTCAAGCCCCCGACTTTCAGATCGCAAGTTATTCCGGGCATAGAATGTACCTCAAAGATCAAAGAGATTTACCGTTATAAGTTTATAAACAGTTAGAACAGCTCAGTTGGTTTTAAATGATAAGGCAATGGATAGATTGAAACCAACAATGTTAAAGATTCTGTATCAGCCTGATACTTCATCCTTAAACAAAGATACAGGCAAAATAAGGGTCAATTGCAATACATGTACTTATATTTTAGAAATCAAACATAATTGAGCATCACTTTTTTATAGTATGTTTTTGTGTGTGTGTGTGTGGAGAGAGGTATAATTGGATCCATTTATTTTATTATATTTCTACGTGAACTAAATCACTTATTTATTATTCAGAAAACTGCTGAGCGTATTGTGAACCGGTTTATAAAAGTTTTATCAGGTCCAGAACATCAGACTAACACTATTTTAATAATCAGTGAATTGCGAGGATTGGTAGCAACACACAGGCCTCTTGTAAATAAGCATAAACAGTTAATAGTAGACCTAAAAGAGAGGTCATCCAACCAAAACATACGTGATACAGCTACTGGTCTGATTGATTTATTAGAAGGCAGAAGGTAAGTTAACTGTTTTTTAAAAAAGTCTAATGAGATATAAAGAACACTTGTTTCGAAAGTGGGGGATTCGCGTACACTTAATCGAATCTTCAACCACCAACTGTTCTTCTACCTGCAAGGGACGTATAGGAAGCCACTCGGGTGTTTCTTACTGTCAAGCACATGCATCGCTGAGAAGGGGATACCAGACAGGAAAATCCTGAAACTTCTGAAAATACTAACCCATCCACTGTGGCTTCCCATTGAAATAAGATAAAACGGTTTGTATAGATGAATGGTCATAATATATTATGAAACGTATTATGAGGTATCAATTACCATATAAAAAACTAGAAAAGTATCAATCTGAGCCCTTAATAATTTCTGTCTCCCACTAACAGCCTTTCTATTTGCTGTGTTAGTACAGTAAAAGTATTGGAACTGCACCATGAACATCCTGAGCGCTTTTATAAACATTAACTTTCTTTCCCTTGTAGTCTGGAGACATTAGCGGTGGGTATTGATCAACAACAGGATGATATTGAGAATCTTGATACACGTGTTACATCTAATGAAAATGATATCAACACTGTAACACAGGAGGTGGGAAAACAGAAGGAAGATATTATTGGTATTAAATATGAGGTTAATGAACAGGGACAAAGGATAAACGTGCTGGGTGAGGTTATTGAGGAAACGGTTCTAAAAGTAGAAGAAATCGATCAAAAGGTATTTGCTTGGCAATGTTGTCATCTAACTGCATAATCATACGTAGAGATAAAAGAGAGAGAGAGAGAGAGAGAGAGAGAGGGGGGTTAACGTCAACTCGACACAAACTAGGTCATTTCGAGACTAACATACCTAGAGATATACCAAATGCAAATACATTCAGTCATCATTATCTTCAGAACTAACGATAGCAGAATGAGAGTATTCGACATCTCTTGTATATAGCAATCACATAACATTATTATCGCCATTACCATATGCACCCAGATCTATGGATACTGGCCCCATGCCTTCAGCATATAGATCTTTATTTTCATCAGTGGGATAAGTGGGATACTAATCCAGCTTTAATCATCATAAAGATCCATACCAAAAACTATGGCATAATCATAAAGATTCATGTTTGTATCCGCATAATTGCCAGCGTCATCATCGTTTATAAGTACCAAAATTTTCAAGCAGTAATGTATCTAAATTTTATTACACAATTACGGTTTTGGGGGGGGGGGGAAATAATGTATCATTCAATATAATATTGTCCTTTTCTATACTTTAGTGTGTAAATTTTGGTTTAATACTTTTCAGACGTTAAGTCACGCACCATACTGGTCTCGGGATGTATCCAAACTGATGAATCCTCAGGCGGATTGTGATTGGCGGCTATTGTCCAGTAGACTAGGATATAGCAATGACGATATTCGCGCCTGGGCCCAGCAGTCTGATCCGTGCATGGCTATGTTGAATGAATGGTATGCTACCCATAAAACAAGTGAAGCATCATATGGTGTGTTGACAGCTTTACAGGAAATGGACAGAATGGATGCAGCTATCATAGTGGAGAATGCTATGAAGGCAGCCGGTAAGACGATTTTGAAATTGTAGGCCAGGGTCCATAATAGCTAGAATGACCTCATAGTCCTGGCGCTCGTTCTGTCGTTAGTCAGGTTTAATGTCCGGCTCCAACATGGCGTATCTAGCAGAAAAGTCTAGTTCTGGCTGAAAAGGTGTTTATTTGTGCATGTTTCTGAAGCAACCACTGCGAGGTTTACAACATATGGACGTTGCTAGATTACTTCACAATTCCCGAACTTATAGCTGCGTTATCTACAGACACGTGAATAGTAGCGTCCAATCAGAGGTTGTGGCATAGCGACCTTCACGGAAACCTTGACATTGAACGAACCTTGAACTTTGCATCTCGATTATCACAGGTAGACATTTAGCTTGAAAACGCGAGACTTGGTATTCGCGACGATCGACGGTTTTAAGAAAGATGTGCATAGTTAAAGCGATATCAAGCCTTCTGTTGAAGATGATTTTAAGGATTCTTTTTAGATTCTATCTCTTACACCATGACCAATACTAGTTGTTTCCCACACTTAATGGCATTTTCCTGATGCAATGGCCCGAGAAATCCCTCTCTGACCATTGCTGGAATAGCGTCAGTTTCTTGAACTTATGCGGGAGTGTGTTTATTCTTTCCGTTCAATTAAAGCTATCACTTAAGTACAGCAACATGACAGTCCTTCGTTTAATCTGGGTCTTCCCTAAAACTTTGGACAGTGATTTAAGGTATTAAAAACGGTGAAAAGTATGTTCGTTTCCAAACAGTATTGTTTACATTTCATTCGACTTGATAGCCTCGTTTGTCACGCAATTAGTTTTACTGCAGCATTCTGCTATGCACGGGTTAATTAGGCATAATAAAATCGTGAGTCATGACGTAACGTTATGTAAACATATTTGGTCCAATATTGACAGCTAGTGATTGGTTGGTAGACGGACTACTGACAAATCAAAATTTAAAACAACCATATCCACTCATAATAGCAGTGTGTGTTGGATTACCTCTAATCAAACGCAACACTGCGCGGAGTATGACTTAATGGTGGATCCACAATGATAAGTCTACTCTTCGGAAAACTATGTATTTTTATCGAGTATGCCATACAGTTCCGGGATAAAATAATAAATATGCCACATTGTATTTTACAGACCAAGTGGTGGAAGACGAAGAGTTTGAATATGCCACACCTCCACCGATTTTCCTTAGTTACCAATGGAGTCACCAAGAAGAGGTCAAGCTGTTACGGAAACATCTAGAAATGGCGGGCTATCAATGCTGGATGGATATAGGACAGATGGGAGGAGGTGATAAACTCTTTGAAAAAATAGATACGGGTATCAGAGCAGCCAAGGTCATTATCAGCTGTACAACAGAAAAATACGCCAAGTCACCAAATTGTAACAGAGAGGTATGTACATTTTTCGACATGAAAACTAAAAGTAATCAGTATCCGAATCAAATTAACTGCGGGATAAGGTACCATCTGAAAGTGAACAGTCCTGCTAACATAATTCCACCAATTAAATCACGATAATTTACAATCAAGTGACTTTTTTGATTCAAAGCGGGATTACGACCTGTAGAGGTCCTAAGGAGTAGTAGGTTCCACATAATTTAATTTTAAAAAATCCAATTACATGCAATCACTAATGTGTCGTCTTTTTCTTTCATTTTAGGTGAATTTAGCAGTAAATTTGAGGAAACCCATTATACCACTGTTGTTAGAGAACTGTACGTGGCCTCCACCAGGCTCTATGGGGCCTATATTCAGTGAATATCTTTATATACAGTTTTTTCAAAGAAACTCGCAAGAAGCTACACCCGACGACAGATACTGGCCAATACCAAAGTTTCAAGAACTGTTAATGCAGCTGAGTATGAATGGAATAGTTCCAGATGAATCTAAAGTTGAGGAAAGTAAGTACAAATAGTATCTATGATTGAACCACTGGGGCATTTTTTAAAGATACAGGTAGTTCAAGTACCTGAACATTAAATAAAACGGAAACGCATTTAAAGCATTTGCGGCTGTTTCATATCTGTGTTAGTGGCTGTTTTAGGTTTGCTGGATGTGCCAAAAATGTTTTACGGTTTTCGAATTCTAGAAGAAAAGAAGCTAGTAAGTCGCCAATGCACAGACGGTATGGATATTCCTCGGTACGCTTTATAGTTCTGTTTGATATGTATGTAGTCTACATTTGGATTTATTTCATTGTAGTGTATAAAAATTGGTGGATGCCTTTAGTCGAAGAGATAAAGATTGATAAATCCAACACAGCTGGTGATGGTAAAAATAAAACACAACCACCAACAACTACAGGTGATAAAAAGGTGAGAATAAATTTTATAGTTCATAGCATTAGATATGCTGCCCTAAAGCTCCACAATTTTGGTGATACGGTTAAAGACTATAGGACCAACACTGGGACAATTTCAATCTTGATTTCAGAATAGTACTGTTCATAAATCAAATTTATAAATATCTTCTGTCACTAAACTGTTGGAAATGATCTATGTAACATCGGTAGATACCTGCAACGAATAAAGCGATGCCAATAATATCTAGTTAGCATAATATATACCCTTGTTGGTACCAACCGTGTTTGTCAATCACAAGCTTCCCAGGTCGTATCCAGCAGGCATGTTTTTATTATACTAATCTAAAAAGGTTCAAATTATATGGTAACCATTTCGGCTATAACATTTCGAAAGAATTGCACTGCTTTGTTTTTATCTTTGCCAGGAAGAGAAGTCACCAGAAGTGTTTATATCATATCAGTGGGATAAGCAAAAAAACATTATGTTATTGTATAGACGTTTAACAGAACTAGGTTACCATTGTTGGATGGATATTCATCAGATGGGTGGTGGAGATTCACTTTATGATAAAATAGACCGTGGTATAAGAGGCTGTAGAGTTGTGTTATCGTGCATTACAGAAAAATACGCCCTTTCGGCAAACTGTCGCAGGGAGGTTAGCTTATGTGATGCGTTGAAGCGACCAATTATTCCTCTTCTGCTTGAAAACACGGTGTGGCCACCAAAAGGACCAATGAGCATGGCTTTCACAGAACTTCTATACATCGATTTTCATTCGGATCCTGCAGTACAAGAGAAATGGAGTGGCCCTAAATTTGAGGAGATGAGAGCAAAAATAAGACAAATTTTACCAGATCCCGACCAGGTCTCTGTGGATTCTGTGCCAGAATCAAAACCAAAAAGTAAAACGGAACATAAAAGTGAAACTAAAGAGAATGAACCAAAAGTAATGCCGGAGAAAAAAGAACCTGAATCGAAAGGCAATACAACAAAACCAATCGATGACACATCTGCAAAGAAAACTAGTTATGTTAAAAGTGCTACGCCCGGTACGAAAACTGTCCGCCCAAAAGATAATCCCCAGCCGGTTGCTGATCAAACACCAGCGCCAGCGCCAGCACCAGCTGACCAATCAACACCGCACACCGAAGTGTCAAAAGAATCAAGTCCAGACAAGAGTGGGTCAGAATCGCCGTCCGTTTCACCAGCATATACGGGATCACCACGCAAACCTAAACCAGTACGACCAATAAGTGGTTCAGCCAAAAAGACATCTAAATCTTGCAGTATTTTATAACTCTGATTTCTTCCCACATGGTAATGAGTTTTTTGACTTCATTCACTTAACTGATACAAAACTCGCAGGAAGTTGGCTTATTCTAATTACTGTTTTCTGTGATATTACAAAAATCATCTGTCAGAAAAACATATTTTTATAAGTACAATTATGTATATTAACACAAATTTTGTGTATATTTCGAACTCAGAACAATAACTTTCCCCAAAAATATAGGTCTATACATCCTGTTAAATCTTAAATTCCGGTTAAGTCTTAAACGTATTATCCGAAAAAAGTCAAAGGGGTGGCTTTCCTAATTATTGATGTTACACTTTTAAATTCCGGTTAAGTCTTAAACCGTATTATCCGAAAAAAGTCAAAGCCACCCCTTTGACTTTTTTCGGATAATACGTTTAAGACTTAACCGAAATTTAAAATTTAACAGATGTAATGTCCGGGATCAGGAAAATGTACAACAGGGATGTTATTAGCGGTGTCTATAATGATATCTGCCTTCATAAACTGTATTTCAATTAGAATTATATTTTATCTATATCTATTTGTAATAACCATTCTTCTTTTTAATCTATTTTCTCATATTTATATTTGTTGATTTAATAAAATTAATTTATTTGTGTTTTTCTTGGCAATTGGGGCTATATCATTACATTTCAACAATAATGCTATTTTATTGGCCAAACTATACATAATCCATTATATTTATATCATTAGTGTACCATTCTGTTAGTGTCTATGCAATTAAAATTAAACATGTTATTATTGACTATTTAATTTGACGCAGTTTAAAAACACGTTATTATTGACTAGTTGACGATTGTTGCTTTTGGCGCAATTAAACACGTTATTGTAGATCCTTAATACAAATAAACTTATATTTTGCCTATATTTTATTCTGTCCTTAAAAGAACCAAGTCTTTGAGTCGGTATCTTACACAGTTTTCGACATTGCAAAATCGACTTATTGCCCTTATTTGGTCAATTTAAATCAACAGTGGTGTCGTTATCTTACCATGAAAAGTTGGGCTCCTGAGGTTAAACATATCCCATATAGAATTCTACCGGTACTGCCATTCAATTTGGACTCTTCGTGTATTTCGCCAACATAAGTGATCAGAAAGAGAAGCGAATGTTTATATACATTCATATCCCATTATATGCGTTGCTACCAATTTATGGCTATTTCTGGATGCCAAAGAAAAGCTCCTTTTTCACTCAGAGTGCAAGTCTTTCGATGACTTTATTTTTCCCTCCCTTTAATATACTTAACATACATTATTAATATTATTACATTGAAAGGACTACATCTCCCTAACTGTGTATTTTAGACAAAGTAAGTAAACATTCTCAAATGGAGATAAATTGAAAAGGCTTGACAAAAGGGTATCGATAATAATTGAAAAGCGCTACTATGGGATGCACAGTGTGTATTTATTCGTGAATGGTGTATCGTCACCATGAACCCAAAATTAAGCTATATTTAAGATTATTTAGTAGGCTATATGAGAATGGTAGAAACAGATAACTGACGAAACGTGTCGTGTGGCGTGCGCTCTGTGTTTCGCCCAACATACTGACACCGGCGAAGATGTGTAGAGTTGGAAAAGGCCAGCGTATATTCATTCGGATGGTGAAAAAACCGATGAAAAATCAGTTGGTTTATTTCGGAAAAGAACCGCCTTTGGTCATTCGGATGGTGCAAAAACCGTGGAAAAATATGTTTGGTTTTAATTTCTACTTTTCTTAGCCCGTAAACCATCTTCTATATTTATCCCCGGATTTTTATGCGCAGTGGTCTTTTGAGTAACGAGAGCATATCGAATATGTAAGGTCCATGGTCAGGCCCGGATCCAGCATTTGTCGCAGGGGGGGGGGGGCAGAGATTGGAGCAAAGGGTAATATGTTGCAACCTTGGATTGTTTGGGCGGAAACAAAGCGTAAATCATGTTTAAATCATCTATTAAAGAGCAGTGTGAACGACAACATTAACAAAGCAAACGAAAATGAAAATCAACTATGTCACTGGGGCTGACGGGGGGGGGGGGCACGACCCCCTGCCCCCACCCCCCTCTGGTTCCGCGCCTGATGGTGAGAGTAAACCGACGGACCCAGGCCACAATGTTGGATAACATAAGATTTATTAAATTGGTCATTGATGAAATTTTTTAATAGGCTATGTCATATATACCCGGAAACAAAATCTGGAAGGACGGATAAAGGATTCGACGAGCGGAGAAAAATTCCAGTGTACTTCCCAATTAAAATGTTGTCAATCTGTTTCACATAGATTATGCGACGGGCGCCTTATTTTTTGTAGCGGCCAAGCGGATATATGGATCAGTGTAAAATGTTGTTAGATTATTTCCTCGGAGCAGTGCGTTAGGGGAAAGAACTCCGTTTAACTTTCAGTTATCTCCCCATGACAATAAATCTGTTTGATTTTGTTTTTCTTCTAATTTGGTTTTAACAGTATTTGAAAACAATAAAATCACATAAAAAATAATACATACATCATTCCTAATCCGTTAATTGCTTTTTAATGAAGTTTATTTTCTAAAAAGTAAGGAAATGACTGTAAATTAATGGTTTGATTAACTCTTTTGTAATGAAGTTCCAAAGAATGGGATTAAGTGAAAGTACAATTTCCGGTTAATAACAATAATTTGTTTCGGTTCTTTGTTCAAATTTTGAGATATGTTGATCATAGTAATTAATTGCATGGTAAGTAAATTATTTTGTTGTTTTCATGATGAATGAATGCAGTTTAAACCCCAAACCATGACTTGAAGGGTTTAGTTATTATTAAAACTAATAATTAGATAAGAGATAGAAATTCAAAATTAAGTTGTTGTTGTGGATTACATTTACAAACAAGTTGCAATAAGTAATAAGACAAAATGAAAATAGGGACCATTCTCAGATCTGAAGACAAAATAATCTGGCAAGAACTGAATTCACAAGGTATGATATGCCATAAAGGCATCATAGTAATAATAAAGCTTACAAGTTCGTGCATTAATTATGTTCAAAGTGTAGATGAATTTATTCTGAAGAAGAAATGTATATTATAATAACTATATTATATTTCAATTTTACCTCTTTTTTTTCTCCACAAGTGAGGTAGATTGATCAGCTAGAATGTCTGTAAATTATGCAACTGGGTTATCAGAGTATGCTAGCAAAGGTAAATGTGGTTTACCAGAAACATTTGATGATGATGAAACAGTAGAAAGTAAAATACAACAACTAGTGGATATGGTAAAGGCTTGCCAACATCTTGTGGTACACACAGGAGCTGGTATTAGCACATCTGCTGGTATACCGGACTTCAGGGGACCAAAAGGTAACACATGAGGAGGCCTATAGCACATTTGACATGATTTCTTATACCATATATATACATGTAGTTATGAAACAGATTACATGTATGTATCACTGTCGTGCCCAAGTTCTTCAACAACATTGGTACAGGTGGAGCTATTGCTGTTGCAAGCCTGAAAATAAGGCATCTGTCACACACATTGCCAGGCACAAATTGAGCCTTTCTCAGTCATAATCCCTGTGGTGCCTGTCCTTTTGTGTTTTTCTTGTTTTAATTTTTTTCAAATGATATCTATTAATTAATTGTCCAACACAATGTTAAAACTGTCATATACTGGTTATTATTAGTATCTAACATTTCGTGAGGTAGGCCTCTAAATTCATTATTCCAGGCCTCCTGTGAATAGTCGAATGAATTAGATAATAATTTGTAGCTTGTATAAGTTCTTTCAATGTTCTGGGCCACATTTAGACATAGTACTATAATCCACATTAAAAATAATTAAAATTAATCTGTAAGATTATTTGTGGGAACTTTATGTAATTAATCATCAAAAATCTAGGCCTTGATTACAGTTTCACAATTCTTTCATTTTCTTTATAGGAGTATGGACGCTTGAAGAAAAGGGAGAAACTCCAAAAATTGATATAACATTTGAATCTGCAAGACCAACTAAAACTCATATGGCATTAGTTGCACTAGAAAATGCTGGTTTGTATTACAATAATTTTCTAATTTTTTTTACCTAGAAATTTAATATTAGTAATTTATTACTTGTTGAACTTAATAGGATTCCCAAGGGAGGTAAATTCCACAGAGTCCACTGTAACTTAAAGAGCAATAATGTAAATTTTTAAAATAAATTTTCAATGGTATTGATCCAGCAAATAAACCAGTGAGAAAGAAAACAACACATGCTATGATTTCAAAGTGAAATACCTTTCACTAACCCACATCGTGTTGCCAGCATGCATCCGCATGTAATAACTATCCCAATGTGCTTTCTTACAACAGGGGGCTTGGGTGGCCGAATGCCGAATGGTTAGCATGTGCGTGCTGTATCATAAAGTCTATCATTGAGTCAACTGACATGGTTTTGATTCCCTGGGTTGTACGTGACAAGGAAATATTGAAATAAAATTGAACCATGTGTTAGTCCCGAAATGACTACTCTTGTATTGTGGGTGATTAATTAATGTACTTTATTTGTAATAGGTATTGTCAAGTATGTAATCAGTCAAAATGTTGATGGTTTACATGTACGATCAGGTTTACCAGTAAATCGTCTATCTGAACCACATGGTAATATGTTTGTTCAAACCTGTGATAAATGTCATACCAAGGTAAGTATCATCTTATTATTATATCAAACGAACAGTCCAAGAAAAATGATATTATGCGGCTGATTTCACGAACTGATTGCCTATCATCAACTTTATAGTGATAGCGTAACATCCCTACAACATTCAATTTGACACTACAGTATCTGCTAAGAGACTTATTGACAGTCAAGGGTAACTCCCAAAAAGGTGATGCCAATGGATGATAAAATAAGACTTACTGCACTTGTCACTAAATCCTTGTTAGAATTTTTGAGATATTTTTTTCAAACTCTGTGTGATTGTGCTAATCAGCAGGAGGAACCCAATTAAAATCCACAAAATCAGACTCGCAAATCAGTTTCGTGCCTAGTAACAGCCACTGTCCCTGAACACTTTCTACTGGGGTATCTGTAAATCAATCAATAAATTTTGCAAAATGTCCGAAGGATTGTTCATTCTTGGTCATCGTAACTCTCTTATTGTTCTCTTTAAATCACCAGAAATGGACACCTTGAAGAAACTATTGACTTTGTACTGGTTTTTCCGATAGGCTTAGAACTTTTCAGCCAGCCCTCGTAAATAATAGACTGTATTTGTTTTCAGTATATTAATAATAAATGTAGTCCTACGATGGGTTTAAAACCAACAGGTGAACAATGTAGACAACAGAAAGCTAGAGGTGTATGTAGGTACGTATCGGCACATTTATTAATATTTGTTCTTCTTTAGAGTGGGATATTACAGCCACCTTATTACATGCTGTTCTGTAATTAACACCATACAAGGCCTGATTTTGTGACTAATGAACTCTTATGATTTACGATCGATTTAGCTGTCATGTCAGTTATGTCGCATCATGGGAGATAACCAGTCTGTTAATCAATATTAATTAAAAGATGCATTATGTAAGAGCTAAATGTGATATGGATAATCAAGACTTTATGTATTATCATAACAATAGCAATGGCAATCAAGACTACTCTGTTCTTCAAACGACAAAAGTTTCACTCAGAATGAAGTAATTCAACTCAACCTTTTCATTATCTGTTTTTAACTATTATAGCAGGAACTGTCAATTCTTTATCGAAATATTACATAATGCATCTTTAATATAAGGTTTAATGTATGTTTCAGGGGTCGTCTACATGATGCTATATTAGATTGGGAAGATGCCTTACCTGATCATGATTTAACATTAGCAGATAAACATTCAGCGTAAGTACTCCCAAATATTTTATACAAAATTTAGGGTAGAAAGATGGCAAATGAAATTTAATGTCCAGCAGTTCTGCTCCGAAATGGACTAATGAAGACGGGCATACACCATACAGTGTGCTATGAGGGAAATTTTGCCCAGACAGCGGCACTACCATCTACTCTTTTATCAAATTCCAGCTGTCAAGGGATCTTTATGTGCACGCTTATGTGTACACAGTACCTCGTTTGTTCCTCCCATCCAAACGACTAGACAACTGTTCATGTCAGGCCCTCTGTCCTGCATCGCTGACAAGAGGGAAAATCTGGATGAACTTTCTCTGCCAGTGCAGGGATCGAATACCCGACCTCCAGGCTAGCGAGCCAGCGTCTTACCCACTTAGTCACCATGACTGCTGAAAGGATACTTAGGTAAATGCCATACAAAATGTAGGAAGTGTGAAGAGAGATAACTCGGCCATTTCATGACTTGAATATTGCATTTCAACAATTCACTTGCACATTTTAGAAATGGGAGTAAAGGGAAATACTCAGAGAAAACCTACAAACTCAGTCAAGCAATCATACTCCTTGTCATATACAACCTCTTGATCACTCTCAGAAAAGGGACGAAAGATCGCCCCAAAAAGGCATGTGTCTATACATGTGAATACATACCACCAGCTGAGCCCTGGACATGTAACTGTCGAGTTCCCATCCACCAAATTTCGTCTATATAATACTGAATACTTGACTTACTGTATTTAACTAGATGAAGTATTATTTACAGGAAAGCAGATCTGAGTCTGTGTCTGGGGACATCTCTACAAATCATACCGTGCGGTAACCTGCCACTTGGTGCCAGGAAAAATGGTGGCAAATTGGTCATTGTTAACTTACAGACTACTAAACATGATAAGAAATGTGATTTAAAAATCAACACATACATTGATAGAGTAGTTTGTGGTCTGTGTGAAAAACTTGGTATCGTCATTCCTGAATTTGACAAACCGGTCGTAAATCTAAAATCAATTCACACAGTTAAATCTGAGAAAAGATGTCCAAAAATAATTGTGGACAATGCATTGATAGCAGATCAAAAGAGGGACATTAAAGATGTTAAAATAAAATTAGAAAAAGAATCTACGACACCAGCAAATAATTCTCAGGAGAAATCACAACAACCAATAGCAGCAAAAACAGAATCACATTGTGATCAAATTCTTGATAAAAAAGGCATCAAAATGGAGGATGATGACGGTGCAAAATTTGACTCAAATTCATTACAAAATAATACCAGTGATAGTTCGTTAATTACCAATAATATGTCAAATCCACAACCAGATACTCCATTAATTAATTCTTCTTCAAAGACAATAGATGTAAACAATAGCTTAACTTCAAATACCACAATGTCAACACCGAACAACTGTGTATTATTTGAAAAATGTGATAAAACATTAGATGAACCCGCAGCTAAAGTACAAAAGCTGATTGAAGGATAGCCAATGGCTGATGATTGTTCTGAACAGCACAAAAACAACATGATTGCCTCTTAATATAGATCAATCTTTTCCTGAATTTTAAATCGATAATAGTTGTTCCTACATATATTATAGTGTATGAATATTTTTTACATAAAAAAAAATATGTAATTAATGCTCAGTGTTATCTTTAACCCATCCTTGGCAAACAAAACTACTTTATTTAATTAAATTTCCTCTCCCACCTTGACAGTAAAATCGGTTTGTGAATCTTAAAACCCATCCTTTTAGAAACGTTTTCTTTTAGTTGTTGACCACGTACTTCTTTTAACTGACCATAATGCTACCAAAGAGTAGCTTTGGTTGGATTTTAGGAAATTATTATTGTTATTATAAAGAGCAAATAACTCATATTCTGTTAATATGTAATGGGTTACTAATTCACAATATGCTTACGTTGTTTATGGACCAAATGATAATGATAATGATTTGGATATTACCTGTAATACAATATACACTACAGCAACTTTTGGCAAATCATCTGTACAGTCAAATAGGGAACCGGATGAGGGATCAAATATTTAATCACATTATTATCCTATTATCCTACCTCTTTAACAACAATTAATAAAGATTATATTTTGTAAAACGTTCATATAAAGCTTTATTTTCTAAAACAAAAGATAAAAATTGAATTTGTCATGATGCCGCAGATATCACATTTTAAAACAATTTATATAATTTAACAATAAATTCAATAAAAATACTTGTCATGTATAAACCTTATCATATCACTAATAATTAGTCCATTTTACAATTTAGATTTGGCTACTCCTGATGTAAACAGTTGAAAAGTGAGTGGAACAAATGTCTTTTTAGAATCGTCCCTAAAATAAAGTGGATCTTTAACAACCGATGGATCATACCCCTCCTTTATTAAATCCACTTTACGCTGTTTAAATGTTGAGGTTAAGTCGGCTTCTTCTAGAACACGTAAAAATATAGGTCTGGCATATCGTGGTAGTTCTTCTTCACAATGGTTATATATAGTTTTTAATTTGTCTTCACTGAGTTCCTGAATATCTGTCAGAGTTAATGCTGCCATTCCTGCACGACCATCATGACCTGTAATTGAAATGATACATTTTAGATAACCCAGTTATTATAACTGAAAGGGATAAATGAAAAAGTAAAAGGTATAAAACAGTCACAATACAGAGAGAGAAATGGGATTAAATGTCCACTCAACACAAACTAGGTCACTTTGGGACTAACACATGGTTCAATTTTATTCCAATAATTCACTTGTGTGTAGGGGTCTTTAGCAGAGGACCAGGTGCAAACCCACAAGGTTGGTCAGGTGACCCTAATCCTTGTCACATAAAACCAGGAAATCAAAACCATGCCAGTTGACTCAGTGACAGACATGACGATACAGCATACACACGCTAACTATTCAATCATACCAGCTCCTGACAGTCACAATAGAATAGTATATATAGAGTACTGTATATACATACTAGTATATAGACAGTAAAATAATGGATTCAATGACCAGAAATTTGTGAAACCTTTTCTGTAATTTGTTAATCAAAATTAAATAAAATCAAACCAACCTGGAACAGTAACCCCATAGACATTAGCATCTTGTATAAAATCTACATTGGTTAATATATTAGCTACTTCAGTTGTAGATACATTCTCCCCTTTCCACCTGTAGGCAATATATAATCATAAAAAAATACTTTCCATCTGTAGGCAATATATAATCATAAATAAATATTTTCCATCTGTAGACAATATATAGTTACATGTATAAATAAATACTTTCCATCTATAGAAAATATATAATCATAAATAAAGACTTTCCATCTGTAGACAATATATATAATCGCAAATAAATACTTTCCATCTGTAGAAAATATATAAATGCTTTATATTTCTAGGGGGTTTTGTTAACAAAATAAATTGATTTCAATTTTATAGGAGGTAATTGAATGCAAGTCAACATGTGATTTCAATACATTGGATGGAAAAGTTGACAATTATTAGCTAAAATCTTTGGTTGGATAAAAATCTGATATCTACAAGCAATGTACCATACATGTCAATATATTTTAAATAATTACCTGAAAGTATCCCCTAATCTATCTTGAAAATACAGAAAATAATCTTTATCCAAATAAAATAAGTCCCCATAATTAAAATAGGCATCACCCTCTTCAAAAGCATTTAATACTATTTTCTTTTTATTATCTTCTTGTGATGCTCTATAGAATGGTAAACTTCTAACGACATCTGGTATAATACTTAATATTAATCCACTTTCACCTGAAAAATAATATACATATAGATATGGCGGGTGAATTGTTCTAAAAGAAACAACATTAAAGTAGTCTACATTTGTCAAAAGTAATGGAGAGAGAATGGGGTTTAACACCCACTCAACACGAAGTGAGTCATTTCGGGACTAACATAGTTGTTCAATTTTATTTCAATAATTAGCTTGCGTAGTTGGAGGAAACCTGGAGGAAACCGAAGGACCCTGGGGAAAAACCAACGAGGTTGGACAGGTGACCCACACCCCTGTCATATATAACTATGGAATCAAAATCGTGCCAGCTGACTTAATGACAGACCAAATGACACAACGCACGCTCATTAACCACCGCCTCAAAAGTAATGGAATTAAATTAAAAAAAATAGAAATATTGTTTTGCAATGTCTTTTAATAATAGCATTTGTAAGGAAACTCTGCCTCTTGTATGAGCCACTACATAGATGGAGCAATGGTTGGCTTCCAGACACAAGATAAAAATGGGCAACCAGCCAATGATAGCTGAACAAATTTAATAGCATTCTTTTTATTGTTCTGATATTTTCACAGTTTAAATTCTACCTGGTTTTATCTCAATACATCGACCATTTTGATCTCTAATTGGTTCTGCAGTAGCAAAGTCATATTTAACAATTCTTTTAGGTGAAGGATCTATTTTTTTCTGAAAAAGAAGTACAGATCGCTTGATAAAGGTGCCAGAAAGAGTTATGCCCCTTGACACATCAGGAAATCGGATATTATTTTATTGTGTCTGATTTTTGTCAAATTTTGTGAACCAGTACTTAAAACACATCAAATAGGTAGATTTACCACAAGAAGCAGAAATTCCACATCAATGAAATGATGACTAAAATATCTTAAGTTGATTTCAGCAAAACAAATTCTAGCATGATCCAATATTTTAGGTTTAAGTACTGATCAGCTCGTGGACATATTGAGTGGATGCACAATGAAACACTGCAAAAAATGTTGAATTTTATTCAAAAAGGATTCCCCAACTTTAAAATTTATTCCAGGAAGTAAAGCACCATCTTATATCATCAGTTGAAATACAACAATAATTACTATTAAAGGTGAATATCTCCCTATGGCACCGGGTTTATTTGATAACTGAAATGTAAAGCCTGTTCCTTCTGTAGCTCCAAAAAACTCAACAATTTTAGGAATATTAAATCTTGTCTGAAATTTGGTCCATATATCTTTTCGTAATCCATTACCAAACATAACCTTTATCTTATGTTGATTCTCTAATGGATCCTGAAAATATTAAATTGAAATACAGAAATCATATTGTTTTGTAATGAAATAAATATTGTTAAATGTTTGACAATAATTCAAAAATCCTACTTTTCTGAGCCAACTGTGCTAATGAAGTTGGAGGGGGAGGGGACATTGCTTAATTCAGCTGAATTTCTCCTTTCAGTATGCATACAGTCATTTTTTGTTTGGTATTGCAATAATGGCATGAATTCTATTACTGTCGAAAAAGTCTTGAACCTACATATATATAAACACCAGTCCGGTCTTCATTGGAGGGTTGGGTGGCCGATTGGTTCATGAATTCGTGGAAGTTCTGTCATTGAGTCGAGTGGGGTGGTTTCGATTCTCTGGTTGATGAGACAGAGTGGCTCAGTATTGTGTCAATGAGATAGGGTGGCTCAGTATTGTTCGCACATGTTTATTGTGTAGTGAGGATATTCATTTTAGTAGAGATGCAGTTATTGGATTCTTAAAATAAGATTTATGAATATATACCTTTGGTCCACTCAGCAGATAACGACATAGTTCACCGATATACTGTATAGCTGTTATATTATACTGATGTACGTCCTTCCAAAAATAACTGACAGAAAACTTCTTCCTTATTACCACAGTGGCTCCTATAATCCAAATATATTGAATAATTATATTGACTTTAAGGGATCCTACATGATCTGCATTCAATAATCATATTTACATTAGGCCCCCTTATCACTGTCAGGATAAAAGTTCCATACAGAACCCTTTTTCAGGTTACAGGTTTGCAAGCTTGAACAGTCAACAGGGTCCTTACATAGAGAGGCATGTGACTGGGGGTGACACTTAGTGGGGGAGGGGGCAAACATCTAGGTGCATTATACCAGGAATCCCCTATTTATAGACTAGTAACTAGAGTCCTAAAAGGCTCAGATAACAGATCACGGCCTACACTTCACCATAACCTTTGTAAACCAGTTAATATTTCAGCAATAAGAGGGGGTAAGATTGTGATTTTTCCAAGATATATTATAGAGTTTTTCATTTAAATGGAGATAAAAGGGAAATAAACATTAAAAGTTTACATGTTAAAGTTGATTTTATTAATAGTTATTTAGAAAAGTGTTGAAAGTGTAAAAAATTGTATTTTAAAATTTTTTTAATCATAAAAAATCAGCTGAGAACAGGCACGGAACAGAGCAGTTACAGTATGCATAGATGGGCGTCACTGAAACTTTTGCCCTGGAGCGCTACATAGGTTTGTGAGGGTCCTGACAATCAAATATAAATCCAGATAAATGGAAGGAGAGAGAGAGAAATGAGGTTTAACGTCCACTCAACACAAACTAGGTCATTTCGGGACTAACATATGGTTCAATTTTATTTCAATAATTCGCTTGCGCGTAGGGGTCTTTAGCAGTGGGAGGAAACCGGAGTGCCCGGAGGAAACCCACGAGGTTGAGAAGGCGCCCCTATCTCCATGCCATATATGCTCACGCCAGGGCTCGAAACCACAGCCGCAAGCCAGAGGTGACCGGCCAGCTAGAGGTCGAGATAAATGGAGGAATAACTTCACAAATTGCAATAGAAACAGTTGGTATAACATGACGTGCTTTAGATCAAAATATCTGTCATTAAATCCAGCAGCATATATACATGACAAGAGTAGGTTCATCTGCCTAAGATTGCAGGTTTTTTTCCTGAGCCTCAAAGTTACCTTCCACGACTGAAGACTTTTGCATGCAAGGAAATTATTAAAACAAATATGAAGGACTACTATATGTTAGTCCCAAAATGATCTAGTTTGTGTTGATTTTCTATCTTTTGTAGCCTAGACTATACTTACCAATATCAATGGCCCCAAATAGACTCATACAACCAGCTGTATGATATAATGGTAGGAACAAGTAGAAAATATCATTTTCACTCAAACCAAATAATCCAACTAACTTGGATAATGATATGCTCTTTATATGGAAGATGAATACTGGTTTGGGCAGTCCTGAAATAAATAAATTTCACATATTAAAACTTTAACACTACTACTACTACTACCTGATGTTTTAACGTCCGCTTCCACAGAAGTGATATCGCAGACAAGACATAGGAGAGACGAGGCTTCTTCCTGTTTTTAGAATATGATTTTGCATTCTTTCTATTTGCGGCCTCAAGCCATGGAGTAGGTTTAGTGAGAAGTTATTCCCTTTATTTAATAAAACACATATTGTTTGGTAGTTGATCTGTAGGGACAGCATTTATGCAGACATATACATTGTATGCGTCTCGTCTCTGGATTGGTAGAAGTCATCTTTTGGGGTTTAGTGTTTAGGTGCCAGACCCGTCTTATCATGGCCTCCCCTTACTCCACTTATCCCACTTTGTAGGTTTGGTGTCTTTGTAGTGGATTAGTGTTTAGATGCCGAGCCCGTCTTACAGTGACCCTCCCTTACTCCACTAGCCCGCTACTTGGTGTATATCCCCTATGTAGTTTAGTGTTTAGATGCCGAGCTCGTCTTATCGTAGCCCCCTCTTACTTCACTATTCTACTTAATCCAACGGTGTTCATTAAATCGTGAAAAAAACTTTAACACCTGTAACTAAGAAATATGTTAGATCAGTTAAATGAGAGACCACATAAGGAAATATGTTAGATCTAAGATCAGGTGAATTTGAGTCCACATTCAAGAAATATGTTAGATCAGGTGAATGGGAGTCCACATTTAAAGACATGTTAAATCAAGTGAATGGGAAACCATATGATGAATTATGTTAGGTCATGCAAATAAGAAACCATATTATGAAATTTGCTAGGTCATGTAAATGAGAAACCATATGAAAAATGTTACATCATGTAAATGAGAAACCGTATGAAAATTGTTAGATCATGTAAAGGAGAAACCATATGATGAATTATGCTTGAAAAATGTTACATCATGTAAATGAGAAACCGTATGAAAATTGTTAGATCATGTAAAGGAGAAACCATATGATGAATTATGCTTGATCTTGTAAATGAGATACGATAATTTAATATATTAGATCATGTAGATGAGACACCATATTAATTAAGAACACCAAATGAAAAAATATGTTGGATCATGTAGATGAGAGACCATGTTTAGAAATATGTTAGATGTTAGATCAGGAAAATGAGAGATGACATTAAAGAAATATCATGCATATGGGAAACCACGTTATGAATTATGACGAATATTTTAAATCAGATACAATAATAACATAATTATGTTAGATCATGTAGATGAGAGGCCATGTGAAGAAACATGTTAAATCATGTAAATGAATCGTAAATAGAACTGTACAAACCTGTTGTTCCTGATGTATAGATAAAACAAAATGTTGACATCACATTCATTTTAGAACGGACATTTTTATGTACAGGTGTAGGCATGGTTTTTCTCATTAAATCATCAAAACTTGTATAATTAGGTGGTATCTGATCTTTACTCGAACCTTGTATATAAATATCATAATTATCTAGCTCTGTGTCCAATTCTATAACTGTATTCAATAATTCCATACCTGAAACATTCGTAAAAAGAAGGTGAATAAAAAAAACCCTAGTATTGATTTAGTGAGTTCGTATTCATAAATATCCATGTTTCAAAACCTTGTCAATCAAATCAATTGGATATAAACACGGCCAGTAAGGTCATTTGTAAAATGCTGGTACATTTGTGTTCCTATTAAACATATTATTTCCTCAACTCTAAATACATACTTGTAATCATTGATCTGGTTGTTTTCAAAAACAGCATATCTTTATGGTGCGCGGAAAAAAAGTCACAGTAAAAAAGTCACAAATTTGCCTAGGTAAAAAAACACAGGCAAAAAAGTCACAGTTTTTTTATTACATCTCAAATTCAATAACAATATAAACAATAACATACATATTTAACCTTTCATTACACATATGTTCATAACACAGATGTAACCAGACTGTTTTAGTCTTTAGAAATCAGCACATTTTGATATCATAGCACATTTGACGTATTAGCACATATGGCATATCAGCACATCTGACATTTTAATACATTATAGCACATTTGACATATCATCAGTACATCAGACATTTTAGCACATTCTAGCTCATTCAACATTCTAGCACACCAATACTCTTTGTTAATTCTAATGTTCCATCCAACTCCATGTAAGAATTCTGAGATGGATTTGGCACCGCTGACACGATCTTTGCAAAGATTTTGTAGTTGTGTCTGCATCTTTACAAACTTCTTCTTGACCTTCCTGACAGGTGGATTTCCAATGGCATCCTGGGCGACGACAGTCTGGACTGTGGCTGATTCCTTCTGGAACCACTCCACCACTCTCCAGATGGATGGATGGTGTTGGTCGACAAGATTGTAGAACTTGTTGTTCCATCCCTTGCAGATGTTGTTGGTACAAGGGGCACTGTTCATGGTTGTGTCGTGTACGTTCCAAACTTCAGGAGGGAACATGGGGGAGAATCTTCTCATGGAGAGGGTTAGGCCTTGACCATGACGTTGCCGATAGGGACCATTCACATAGGTTTGGTCGTAGTAGGCCAGGAGGTCATCGAATTCAGGAGGATCATCAGGTTTGATGGAATGGAGATGTGCAATTATTTAGATGAGTCAGTAGTGAATGAAAATGAAATAAAATGGGGTTTAACTTCCTACTGTTCTGCTCCAAAAAAGGCTAATGAAGACAGGCTTACCCCATACAGTGTGCAATGAGAAAAACTTTGCAAGGACAGTGGCACTATGGCCTACTCTTATATAGAATTCCAACTGTCAAGGGTCTTTTACGTGTACTAAGGACCTTGTGTGCTTTATTCCATCCAAACGATTAGACAACTGTCCTTGTCAGGCCCTCTGTCCTGCACCACTGACAAGGGGTAACCATCCCAGAAAATCCTGATGAACTTTCTCTGCCAACAGCGGGATCGAACCCACATCCTCTCAGGGCTGTATGTAGGATTTCAAAAGTGGGGGTGCATCTGAGTGGTGGGGCAAACAAACTCATAGACGAGTAGCCGCCTTTAAAACGACCAACTGATCAATGCGTTAAGAGCATCACTGTGTGATTATAATCAAGTGTATTATTTTATAATTGAACGATTGTCAAATTTTCTTTTTTGGGATGAGGAGGGGGCGTCATTATTCAGGGCGCCTTGATTTTTCTAGAGGTACAATGACTACAATGTACCCCCTGCAACCCCGTTAGATACGACCCTGCAATCTCTAGGCTAGCAGTGAATGAGTATGCCAGTATGAACAAGGTTACAATGAATCATGCTGAAATCTATAGTTCCATTTCCCTGGTCATTTAGATAAAAATAAGTTTCGGGGGATGAAAAGATGACCCAATAAAAATCAAATTAACATCTTAGAATTGATCTAAAATTATTTTTAAAAGTATTGTGTATATAACTTACCTTCACCAACAATCAGTATTTTACCGCCACTGGCTTTAACACAGTGTACCAGAGCTTTTCCTTGTAGGTTAGAATTTATTAAAGCTATAGTAACACCCAACTTCGCTAATCCTGAAATGGCGGCAATATGGTAACTCTGGCAAATGGATGCAATATGGTAACTCTTAATGAAAATGAACTCTAAAGAGGCATCTTCATGAAATATTTTGTTAATTCTTTTGTTACCTATTCTACATATATGCAAGTGACCTCATAAATAGACTTCTTTGGTAAAAATAATCATTGTTACAATATAGGATGAGCAACACAAAAAATTCTTCCACTTCTTGTGGATGGAGCAAGAGAGAGAGAGAGAGAGAGAGAGAGAGAGAGAGAGAAATGAGGTTTAACTCCACTCCACACAAACTAGGTCATTTGGGGACTAACATATGGTTTTTAATTTTATTTCAATAATTCGCCTGCGCGTAGGGGTCTTTAGCAGTGGGAGGAAACCGGAGTGCCCGTAGGAAACCCACGAGGTTGAGAAAGTGCCCTTATCTCCATCACATATGCTCACACCAGGGATCGAAACCACAGCCGCAAGCCAGAGGTGACCGGCCAGCTAGGCCACCCCAACCCCCCTTTGTGGTTGGAGCATGTTTACTAATTACTATTGTCAGCCACAAACTATTATTTTAATAAAGTTGAATGAAAATTGGTAATATTGTTATGTCGCATTTGTGGTGAATGTTTTATATACAAGCTGCAACATTGTCTTTTTGTAAGGAATTTCAAAATGTCTGTCTTTTACAAGAATTGTGGATTGACAGACAGAATCTTAATGAAATGGGGTTAAACTTTTGCTTATGAAGATGGGTATAAGCCTTGCCCAGACAGCATCACTATGGCTTACCCTTTTTTTTTTAAGAAGGGGCTGCAATGGTATACACAAAGGAAAATCAGGTTGGAAAATTCCAAGAAACATGCTCAGCTTACACCAGGATCAATCCCAGAACTTTCTTGTCATTGAGTCAGCACGATACATACAGAGAGCCACTGTATGGATCCATGAACCGACAGGCCTGGGTCATTACTGATAATAATATACTCAGACATGAAATGAAATATATCAGTATATAAAAAGATAGGTTTATAAAAGTCTTACCAAGAAATGTCCATATAAATGAGGGTGAATTGGATGCATACAGAGCTACAGTATCCCCGACAGTCAAACCCCATCTTTTGGCAATGTTGGCTACTTTATTCGCTTGCTGGTCTACATATTGGAAACTATAAATGTTATGGTCATATATTATAAAGGGTTTGTCAGGATGTAGTTTCACTTTATCTTCAAATTTATCTATGAGGAAATACGCTCGTTCTATTTCTTCATTCATTGCTTTGCCAACTTTTAATCCAGCTCGCAGAATCTTTAGATCATCTCCTATCCAAGGAAACATTGTCTTCCATGCCGTAAAAGATATTCCGGCAGCTCCGGCTAAACCAATTAAAACTTTATCAATCATCTTCTACTGTGGTCCAGAACTTCCAAATGTGTCTAGAGAATAAACAAAATAAATGAAATGGAATAAAGATCAAGCACCAGGCATCTTTAATTCCAAGGGCTTGTTACAGCTCTTGATAACCGAGCTCGGGCATTTTAGATAAGAATCATGATGTTTTTTGCCAGATAAATGTGACAGAATTTATTTTGGTTAAATATCTTCTACACAAAATTTCTTCAAATATGTGGAGAAATATTTCATTTGTAGTCACTGATTGCAGCAATCTGTTTCACCGAGAATTACTTACGAATTATCTCTGTAACAGATGACTGTCCACAACATGTGCGTTGACTGCACACGCCGCCAGTCATTGGCTCAACGGCTCGTGCAATGTTTACTTAACACCTAACTGCTTCATGTAAAATGATGCATTTTACTCATTTTAATACTCATTTACAGTAATTTACACTAAATAGGAAATATTTCTAAACTACAAATACTTCAAACGTTTTTATTTATTTTTCTTTTTTCTTTTACCTCAAAAAAATGTTTGAGAATTTAATTTGTCAGAGTAAAAAAGTTAATATGCCGTACTCATTAAGCCTCGTCGATGTCATGCTTATCAGTGATTGTAGCGGCCAAGCGAATATTCACTGCGGGATCAGTTTGTGATTGCAGATATAATACCAGGTACTGTATCCTAGAAATGAAATGAAATGGTTTAACGTCCTACTCTTCTGCACCTAAGGGGGGTTGGGATGGCCTAGTGGTCTAGAGTGCCGCGCTTCGACCTCTAGCTCGCCGGTCACCTCTGGCTTGCGGCTGTGGTTTCGAGCCCTGGTGTGAGCGTATGTGGCATGGAGATAGGGGCGCCTTCTCAACCTCGTGGGTTTCCTCCGGGCACTCCGGTTTCCTCCCACTGCTAAAGACCCCTTCGCGCAAGCGAATTATTGAAATAAAAATTAAAAACCATATGTTAGTCCCGAAATGACCTAGTTGTGTTGAGTGGACGTTAAACCCCATTTCTCTCTCTCTCTCTCTCTTCTGCACCTAACCTGGGCTAATGGAAGACGGGCATATGCCATACAGTGTGCTATGAGGGAAATTAGACCTAGGCAGCGGGGCCACCGCCTACTTTTATATCGAATTCCAACTGCCAAGGCCCTCCGTTGTGCATCACTGACAAGAGGGAAACCACACTGGAAAATCGAGATGCACTTTTTCGGCCAATGCAGGGATAGAACACCCGACCTCCAGGCTAGCAAGCCAGCACCTTACCCATTTAGCCACCGTGATTTCCTCTATATCCTAGAGATATAGATTAAGTTGGTCAACGGGTTAAATCTAGTGAAAGGGCTAGATACTGACATATTGTTCTATAAAACTTATATGTACTTACATTGTCATAAACAAAATCGCTTGAGTTAGTAAGATCTATAAGTCAAAAACATAATATTATTCTAAATGCATATCACTCAATATACAACATAGTAATATGGTTTTAAGATTAAAGTCCAGCAAATCACCCTACTTCATAATCTCCACATGTATACAATGATATGTCAAGGTGTTACTACACATATGTAATTGTAAGTACTGATAATATTTATCATAGGCTAGAAATCCAGGTCATAGTCCAGGTGCTAAATATAGAATAAATTTAGATTATCTTGTAGGCATCATCAACAAGTCTTCAAAATAACATTCATTTCAATACAAAAACAATATATGTTAAATTTATTAAAGAGGGTACTGACCTGTCTTTTGGTTTAATGATAGATTGAAAGGCAATGAAACATACGCCTACAAAAGCTACATTGTCTGAGTGGTAGACAAGGGTTATCACATATTTATTCTTTTGTAGGCAATTGCTAATTGCGGGCATTTACAAGACAATATCATACAGATCAGATTATAATTTTTGTTAGTTTCTGGTTCACAAGGTTCTACAAACTGAAACAATGGCCTTAACTCTGGAAGTAATTTACAGAAAATTTTGCAATTTGACAGGCCTTTTCGTTTAACTAATTTAAAAATGCATATAAATATCATACTGATCAGATGAGAACTATTGTCATTCGTACGTTCACAAGGTTCAGAAAGTAAAACAAGGGCAATAACTCTAGAAATAACTGACAGAAATTTTTGAAATTTAATAGACCTCCGTTTCACAAATTTAAATGATGCATATAAATTTCATACATATGGGATGATAACTTTCATCAATCGAGCAATAACATTGTTGAACACAGTTAAACAAGAAGAGCCGTAACGCTACAAGTAATTATTGTAAATTGCAGTGTTGTGGTTTCACTTATCTAAAGGATGCATATAAATTTCATAAAGATCTGATGACCACTCTTGGCATTAGACCATTCACAATGTTCAACAAAGTGAAACAAGGGCCATAAATATAGACATAATAAACGAAAATTGCTGAAATTCAATAGGATTCTTCTTTTTATTAATTCAAATGAAACATATAACTTTCATACAGATCGGCAGATATCTTTAGATCCTAGAGCATTCACAAGGCCCACTAAAGTAAACCTAAGGCCATATGGCAATAAATGGAAACTGTTGAAATTCAAAAGGCTTCTTTGTTTCACTAATTTAAAGAATGCATGTAAATTACACAAAATCTGATGATAACTTCTGGTGTTAGTGTTCACAAGATGCAACAAGGTGAAACAAGGGCCATAACTCTAGATGTAATAAACTAAAATTAGTGTTATTAAACAATCAATGCAATCCATACTTTAATCATTTTTATAAATTTGATTTTACAGGAAATAAATCTATACCATTCAAAAGAAAATATTGCAATGAATTGTGTATTATAGTCTTTATTCCATCTGCATAAAATTAAACAAATAAAAATACACATAAAATCAAGTAATGGAAATATAGCATATTTCATGGAGGAAATATAACATATTTCTGAGTGGAAATACAACATATTTTATAGTTGAAATATGAATTTTACGATGACATAAATTCCTATTTAAAAAATGAATAAATATATGCAAAACTGTTCTTATTTGTGGTTTATTAATCTAATCAAAATTTGGTTGAAATACTACTAATTCATTTTGAATTTTATGTCAACACCCTAGACTTGCGATAATCCAGAGACTAAAAGACATTTAGAAATGAAATGAAGTTTCTGTACCAACTCGGCTAATGAATCCAAATGACTAGATGCTGATCATCGCCAGGCCCACCCATCCTGAACCACGGACAAAGGGATACCTGGCCAACATCAGGAAACAGCAAAACCAGCAACTACTGGTTAGTAATCAGTCAGCGTCTCTTTCGAAGGGCCACAGTGGCTACAAAAACATTTAGTCACTTTTATCAAAATTTATCCACAGAAAAATATTTTCATCTCAAAATTTAATGATATCAACAAATGGCTTATTCAAAGAGTTCTTTAAAATGTTAATTTCAGTTAACATCAATACCAGTAACAGCAATAAAGATGACATATATAGTTGTTTCAGAAATCATGTCTTAATCAAACTCTGAATTTCAAACAATGAATACAAATCTTAACATTACCATAGTTTGAGCAATCATAAGCCTTATTTGTTTTTAATAACTACGAATGTCAAAAATTCTGGGGCATAATTCACTAATACTTAGACTAATATTATTTAGGAATTGAGCATTTTCATAGGCTGTGGGAAGAAGTCCTGGGACAAATTTTAGCTGTATGCCACATAATAAACCAGATTTATTCAATGACGATTTCACAATCAACACAATTTCTCAAACATTTGTTTAAAAAAATCTTTATGTGGAGAGATCATATTTAATAGTCTGATGTTAGTTCAGTTCAATACTTCAATCTATATGTCCAATTTCTCTAACTTTAGTAAGAAACTCTAATGTGGGTTTGCATAGAAACCCCTAAAACAACTTAATAGAAATATATTTCTGTAACCAATGACAAAATAAAAAAATCTCTCAAAATTTTGTTGAAATATTTCAGGCAGCAGTCACAGTTCTTATTGATTTTTCTCCTTCAAGGTTTTAGTTCATCATGGTAGAGAAGCTTTAGGTACATACTACAACATTTTGAGGAAATCCGTCAAAAGCAGAACATCGTCTAAGGCAAAACAATATATGTATAGAGCACCAGACTAGAAATATGCTTACAGGATTAGGTTAAAATCTAAAGTTACAGGTGGTCTATTAATAACTGTCTTGAGTCAAAAAATATTTTAAAAACGACATCACTAAGTAAATGATAAAAATCAAACATAAAATTATATCAAATTTTTTTTACTGTATTTAAATAATTCATTAAAAATCTAAATAAATTATGGTATCCACCAAGAGGATAAAAAAAAATCCAAACTTTTAAAGCAATTAAAAAAATCAATTAACAGAGAAGTTACCAATTGCTAACAAATTTATTATAAAATAAGTGGTAAATATATTAATATAAACACAACATATACTCGTATGACTGACTCACCTGGATCTTACCTAGATGATCATTTTTGCCATTTATCAAAATTACTTGCTGATCTCTTTGGCATTGAATATCCAATTTAATCATTTAATGAAGGACTTTTTGAAAAAAAATGAAATGCTTGATATTTTACAACAATTTTGAGTATTTGTCAAATGACAGTGTTATAAACACTGTCAAATGACACTAAATGAAAAGGTTAAATTAAATCTCGGAATATTAAACACAACCCCCCAAACTCACAACATAAAAGAAATATAAATAATTAATATAATTTACAAACAGATCAAATTAAATCTCTGAATATAATTTCTAAATCCATATTTGTGCATCATAATACAGTATTATTGCTTCTGTAATATATCAAATAAAACAATGTTATTATCAATAACAGTAACCGGTATATGAAATTTAAATTATACTATTAATTACTGGCATATCAAATCTAAACAAACCTATTATCAGTATTATTTACCAGCATTTACCGGTCTAAAAAATCTAAACATGGCTATTATCATATAAAACACAAATTTATATGAAAAAACAATCACTGAGTTTATTTCACACTACATATGAGAATGAGGACAGGAACTTGTTGAAACATAGTATGAAATAAACTCAGTAATAGTTTTCCATATAAATTGGTGTTTTATATCATACGTTCAGTTACTAATCATACGTTCAGTTACTAAATGCTGCATAAGGATTTTATGGCTATTATCAACATTATTAACCAGTTATATAAAATTAAAACAAGGTTATTATCAATATTTTTAACCAGTTACATAAAATTTAAACAAGGTTATTATTAATTTCATTTATCGGTTTATAAACTTCAAACAATGTTATTACCAACATAACATACCTGAATATAAAATTTAAACAAGGCTAATATCAATATTATTTACCGGTGTATAAGATCTAAACAAGGTTATTATCAATATTATGTACCGGTATATAAATTACAACCGAAGGTAAAATGCTATATAAAAAAAAAAATAATGTTTTTTCCAATATTATTTACTGGTATATAAAACAATGGTTTCTTTTCAATATCATTTACTTGTATATAAAATATAAACAATGTTTTAATTAAACTATAAACAACTACTGATTTATTTAGGCAACGTTTCATGGAGTATTGAAAACATTGAGAGAATCTTAGAAACATTGCCTAGTTAATTCAGTAGCTGTTTTCCATAAGTACGTTGATAGTTTATTTATCTGCCCAGTTACTAAATGCTACTTAAAGAATATAATGTTTTAATAAACATTATTAACTGTATAAAAGAAATCTAAATCTAAATATATCAGTTGAACTCATGCTGCCTTCACAATTTTAAAATTAAATAGTGTATCAAAATCATCACACTTAAAAAGTGTATCAAAATCATCACATGGAAGTTTGTTGTTGTTAAAAATGTTTTCAGAATAGGCCATTTTAACATAAGCAGCAAAAATCTGAATTCACAATTTTCAAAACTTGTGAGTACAGCAAATATTACACAATTCAAAAGTATCATATGATATTAATAATTTCACACATGAAGATAAAAGAAGAAATTGTCATTCTGATTTCAATTAGGACTTTTGTAAAAAGATACATTCTTTTGCTCTCGGAAATATTATTCAAAAATAATAATCCCAGTACCAATGACTTTCGTTGAGTGACTGGAAGCATCATTTAAAGATGCATTATGTTAGAGTTAAATTTTTCGCTATGACAGATCTTTATTTTGGCTTCAAATCATTTATAAACTATCATTTAGACATTTATTCCCATGACAAGAATACCTGGATAAGAAAAGATGCTGTAAGATTTAAAAATTTAACTATTGTCAAGTACATGTACCAGTGCCGCAATAATAAACAATCTATGCTACACTTAGAAAGTTCATAGCATTGTTCAGAATACAGGTTTGGAATACAGTAATTTGAATAAAATTTATAATATAATGTATTCAGTTTTCATTATCTGTTTTTGATCTATGAACAGCCAGCTCTTTATCTAAATCTTACAAAATGCATCTTTACTTAAATAACTAAATAATACTACAACCATCTAAGTATATACACAGGACAAAATTCAATGGACTACAATTACTGTCTATGTCAGAAGTGGAAATGAGTCGAGCTCCAAGTCACCTCACCTCGAGTTTGAGTCGAGTCCCTAGTCGATAACTTTTGACTTAGTCGAGTCCGATGTCGCTAACTTTAGTACTGAGTCTAGTTGAGTCCTAAGTCTTCACAAAGCCCAAGTCTCTTCAAGTTGCCAGTTCATCAAATGAATCAGCAGTTTATGGCGACCCGAGTTCTAAGCTCTTTTAAATTGCGAGTCATCCCGACCGCCGAGATAGAATCAAGTCTTGAGATACAAAAACTAGTCAGGTCGGACTCAAGTTCCCAAGTCTAGCTTATGGCCCTCATTTGCTTGTTGAACCCTTGCTCAGTAATAAACACTTATTGTATTCCATAGAATTAATTGTATGCTGTTTATATAGTTCAATTAGTAAATGCCATTGAAACAGTTTAACTATCACAGAGTAATCTATAACTTTGCTTTAAGAACTTTGGGATAAACATCTGCTGTTAAAGGTATATAAGTTCTGGATTGTTCATCTCTAAAATACAGTCGATCTTTTATCTCCATAGGATTAAAACCCTCTTTCACAATATTGTTCTTCTTTTGCTTAAAGGTAACAGTTAAAATGTCTTCTTCTAAATTACGCAGAAATATTGGTCTAGCGTAACGTGGTAATTCTTTTTCACAATAATCGTAAATTTTCTTTAATTTTTCAGGACTTAAATTTGTATCTTTGGTTAATGTTAAAGCTGCCATACCTGCTCGGCCATCTTGCCCTATAAGATGGAAATGATGAATTTATTACAAATTTGAACAATATAACACAATTGTCCAAAGTTTTTAGTTTTAAATAAATTTGATTAAGTCATCGATAACAAAGATATTTCCTTTTATCGGAGTAATAGAACACAAATGCATTTAGATACTGGTACTTAAATATAACAGAATTGAGAGTAAAATTTACAATAAAATGTTGTCACCAATGTAAACAAATCGACTAACCTGGAACAGCAACACCATAAACATTAGCATCTTGTATAAAATCTACATTGGTTAAAATATTAGCTACTTCAGTTGTAGATACATTCTCCCCTTTCCACCTGTAGGCAATATATAATTATAATAAATACTTTCCATCTGTAGACAATATATATATAATCACAAATAAATACTTTCCATCTGTAGGCAATATATAATCATAAATAACGATTTTCCATCAGTAGACAATGTATACATGTAGATATAAATATATTTTCCAACTGTAGACGTACAATATATAATTATATAGTCAAATTAAAATATCCATCGGCAACATTTTAGAAGAATATTTACTGTATTAAGTGCCACTTACTTATGAATATTCTTTATCTGTCCCCCCCCCCTTATAATACAAAGGTTCTCTCGAAAAAAGTCAAAAATGTGATTTTTATGCCAGACAGATGTGATTCCATACGTCCCTTGGACTGTTTTGGCTAAAAAACATTATTACCTGAAAGTATCTCCTATTCTATCATTGAAATATAGAAAGTAATCCTTATCTCGATAAAGCAGATCTCCATAATTATAATATTCATCACCATCAACAAAAGCATTGCGGATTATTTTTTTTGCAGTTGCTTCAGCAGCAGCTCTATAAATTGGTTTATTCCTAGCTTCAGGTGGTATAAAACTTATAAACAAACCAGCTTCTCCTGTAATATAAGTTAAAGGAAATGAAAGTCCTTCATTTTTGATTTATGGCAAAAGAAAGCATGGATAATTCAAGTTGATCATAATATCTTCCAGGAACTGATTGTCTATAAAAGTTAAAAGTGGTGACCTCTAGTCAATTTCAATGAGGGCTGTACTTGTAAACTATTGAACTTAATTCTTAAAGTCAGTAGAAAAGTAGCATTTTAATGTGCAGACTGTTGTTACTATGTAATTATCATCAGGAGCTTGAAGAAAGGTCTATCACAATTATCATTACAATATTTGTATTGGAATGCAAAAGATGTTGATGTGAAATCAGCAGGATACAATGTAAAATGAAATAACCATAACCATTATGACCATTATTATTATTATTTATTATTATTAAAACGATATTTATATAGCGCTCATCTTCCACCTCAGAGCAATGCTCAGAGGCGCTTTACAAAAAACATAAATTGAAACAATATAAAATCCAAACGTATTAGAATTGACGGATTTGAATAATTTCTGGGCCAAATGTTTTTTTTTGAATAAAAGGAGGGCCTAATTTTGATGTGTATGTTATATTAAGCCCTGTGCTAAAAGTTTGTCCTGCAATGTTCTTATCTTTAAGTTTATAATGTTATACATTATTTTTATTCTAGTCATTTTTACCTGGTTTATCAACCTCAATACATCTACCATTTTTATCTCGAACAGGTTCTGCTGTATTATAGTCATATTTAACTAATCTTCTGGGATTGGGTTCAAGTCTTCTCTATAAATTATAAACGCATGTATTTCAGATCACAAAATAATTGTACAATTATCATTGCTATGAAAATTACTAGACTGTATCTGTGATAATGTTTTTTACCTGTAATATTCCAGTGATGTTAACATGCATAATATATATGTATGAACTAACTGTGTCTCAGTGAATAAGGCGTTAGCTCATACACCAGGAGGTCCTTGATTCGATCCTGGTGTTCGGCAAGAACATACTTAAGCAGGTTTTTCAGCATGGTTTCTCCTTATCTATTTTTTTTTTTTAAATTTGTACTAGGTAGTCTGAATGGGATTGCGGAACAGGCTTAGCCTATGTTAAACCCCTCTCCGTTTATTAATAAAAATAATATCGTCATTTATAAAGCGCATTAATACTGAAGAAATCAGTTAGTGGTACAGACTGGAATTCTTGGTAAAGAACAGCGACTGTTCATTCGGATGGCAAAAGAAACCAAGGTCCTGTGAATATATTGGCGTATCACGTAAAAGAAACCTTGACATTTGGAATCCGATGAAGAGTGGAAACAGTGCTGATCGGGCAAAATTCCTTCATACCACACAGGATGACATATACCCATCTTCAATAGCCTGGATGGTGGATTCCTGCTGGTTTTTCAAGAATGTGGTATTATCCAACTGGAAACAATATGAGAGTAAATTTTAAGGAATATATTTTACCATAAAAGGAGACAGTCTTCCTATAGCACCCGGTTTATTACTTGCATTAAAGAGTAAAGTATTTCCATCAGTAGCTGCAAAAAATTCACATATAAATGGAATGCCATATCTTGTCTGAAACTCTGTCCATATATCTTTTCGTAAACCATTGCCTATAATAGCTCTCACTTTATGTTTCCTGTCTAATTCTGACTGTAAAAAAAATATTAGAAATATAAGAGGGCTTACAAGAAGTTGTACAGAGAGATGTGAAGTAAGAAGATGTGTGAAACTTTCAATCGATAGAAACAGGCCACACAATCCAATCACTGATAACTTGACAAAGTCAAAATGATGCAATTGATATACTAAAACACAATGATTTAACGTCCACTCGACACAAACCCAGTCATTTCGGTACTAACACATGGATTAATTTTATTTAATAATCTGCTTGAGCGTAGGCATCTTTAGTAGTGGAAGGACACAGGGGGACAACCTATGAGGGGACCCTTTTCCTTGTCAAGTACAACCAGGGAGTGGAAACCATGTCAATGACAGACCTTATGATACAGCATGTGCACATGCTAACCATTCAGCCATCTAACCCCACTCAATCAAAATTATCTAATTGGCTACTCTGATATCATAAGATCAAAACATAGTATTTTCTTGGTTTTTCAAAGAATTAAAGATCGAAACATGACAAATTTCACAAGAATTTTTTCCCAAAACAATAAAGAAATGTTTTTCTGATATTACAATTGTAACCACTAATCACATTATTTAGGAGATAAACACTTCCTGTTTCGCATTTAGAGGGGTGTTATTGTCCAATAGACATGTCCTGAGATCATTAGGACCCGAGACGCGTAGCGTCGAGGGTTCTAATGTAAAATCTCAGGACATGTCTATTGGACAATAAAACCCCTCTAAATGCGAAACAGGAAGTGTTTATCGACATTGTAACATGCTTTTTTAGGATTTTAAAAGACATTACTAAAACAGAAGGGTGTTATTGTCCAATAGACAGTGTCTAATTGACCAATCAAAACGCAGGGTTTACCCTGAAGCATGTTACAATTTCTTATATTCACACTGTTGCTACATTGTATACATACATGTACATGCAATATCTACACAAAAAACTTTTCAAAATGTAAATAAATGGTAGTTATAATTTACTTACTGGTTTTTGCGCTAGAAGATATCGACACAACTCTCCAATATATTGAAATATTGTAACATTATATTTTCTTACATCCTGCCAAAAATGAGAAGCGGAAAACTTCTTCCGTAAAACTACTGTGGCGCCTGAAGTAAAATCACAAAAAATATGACTCATCAGATTGGTTTACAACATGCATATATCCATTCAAAACAATGCAATGATCACAGAAACTCTTTCTATGCTTTAAAATAAAAAGAGCTTAAAGTGACTGAAGACTTATGCTTAGAATATTCTTTGTATTCAAAGTGTTGATTAAAACTTACCCTGCCAGTTTAAGTTATTTATTGAGTGATAGAAATTTCTATAACCGGTAGCTAAAATAGACGATTAACCCTTGTGCAGACACATCGCACAAAAAGCGTTGTCCACACCACCCCCCCCCCATGTCTAATAATGTAATACTCGTTGTTTCTTGTTAAATGGTGAATGTTGTCACTGCCTCACTTCCGTTCTATTTCCAGCATTATACTCAACACTAAGTAGCTGACTATGTATAAAATTCTCGCTCGACAATTATGAACCAGTTCCTCACAAATGTTAAGGATATGGTCGTGGGGTCCTGAAATACCCCTTGTATACACAGAAGGGTTAACATAAAAATCTACAAATCTGGCTTAAGTTATAAATTAATGTGGCTGACTTAGCGTGTTAAAAGAAGAAACTTGGTGTGCAAATATTTGAAGAACGAATGCTTATGAAAAGAAAAAAGCAGAAAAAAAAGATTAATTTTTGTTAAGATCCCTGGGTGCCTGAGTACAAGAAGACTTAAAATTATTTAATAAACGAATGGTGATGAAAAGAATACACAGTAAAAAAGATCTAAACTTTATGTATTAAAAAAATCTACCAGTAAGTTTTCTACAGGAAGCCGTGTAGCACATGAGATATAAATAATCTGCGGAATATATTGATTATATGTTAGTATAGGTTAATAATTTTACCTGTGCGCATAGCACCATACAAACTAATACATGCCGCCGAATGGTAGAGAGGTAGTGTTAGATATATAGTATCACTTTCATTTACTTCTAATATCTCTAGATGAAATGATATTCTAGAAGCTTTCGCATTACTTAAAATAACAGGTTTAGGTAAGCCTAAAACATTCAAATAAAGAAAGGAAAAAAAAAATTGTGCAAAATACTTTTGAAATTCAATTGGCACCAGTACTAGACTCAAGTCTAATATATTACCCTAGAATCATCATTTTTAAAAGTTGTATAGATTTACGTTATTTTTTAACACAGATGTGCATATCTGAGTAATTATCCTTTAGGGATATAGGTTAATGCAAATTTCTATGCGGTTTGAAACAACATTGGTAAACTGATTCAACTAATTTCTACATAGATAATACTTATAAAGTCCACCAACTCTTGTGGCACAAAAGATAGTTTTCAAGTCAGATGTGAATTGACTGAATTTATGATATATGCTGGGTAACATTACAAAATTAAATCTATAAAACTTTTATAAATCATGATTCTGTGTGTGCCAGCAAACACTCTTTAATACTGTACCTGCATTTAAAGCACTCCATAAACTCATACATGCTGCCGAATGGAATAGGGGAAGCACAAGGTACAGAATATCATTCTCATTTATAGACAGAACATAATGTGTCGATCCTATAGCCTGGGCTTTAAGTTGTTGAATGAATGTTGGTTTTGGTAATCCTAGAATCAGCAATAAATCCATTCAATCAATACATTGTAAATCCATTCAATCAATAAATCCATTAAATCAATAAAAATCAATCCATTCTATCAATCAATCAAAAAATAATCCATTCAATCAATCAATCAAAAAAAATGAACTCATTCTTTCAATCAATCAAAAAATCCATTCATTCAATCAAAACAATGAGCCCAGTCATTCAATCAATGAATAAATCCATTTAATCAATGAATCCTATATTATACAAAAGTGATCAAATAAAGATTTTTTCTCTTTTATAACAATACTACATAAAGAGTTTTTGATACAAACTTTTGATTTTTTACACCTCTGTTACAGTAAAGTTGTAGTGAAAACCAAAAGCGATAGACATATTTATATTACATCATTTGGGGTAAAATTGTCTAAAGAACAACCATACCATGTTTCAGAAGATCACAAGTATATATATGCAACCAATAGTATGCTGAATCTGGTAGTCTTGGAGAAGACATTCAATAAGTATAGTACAGTATAATATATAAATTATGTACATGTTAATATAGTACAAATTAGGATATTCATCAAGTTTAGCAAAAATTTGAAAATACAATTTTTTGATTATGGGCAAATATTGTTATTCATTAAAAGTTTACCTGTTGTGCCAGATGTATAGATATAACAACATGTTGTCATGGCATTAACCTCTGACCTATAACTTTTATCAATAGGTACAGGTAAAGCTCTATACATCAGATCATCGAAGGAGAGGAAGTCTGCTGGAAGTTGAGATGACGAACAACCCTGAAGCCATATTTTTACATTTTCCATGTCATCAGCTGCTTCAATTGCAGTGTTCTTTAGATCATCACCTAAAAGAATAAATGCAGGAATATTATTTCCATACATTACAAGGTGTATAGACACCTGCAATACTCGAAATTAGGATTTTTTAAAGGCGGCATCAAATATTCCAATAGTGAGGACAGGTTGATGTCCCCCACTGAAATCCCAAAGTTATGAAGTAGTGAGGTTGATGTCCCCTGCTGAAATCCCAAAGTTATGAAGTATCCGCTTCACTGGTAGTGAAACTATACATTACATATAAGTTTCATCCCTCTCACTTATAAATTACTGTACAACAAGTTATCGTGTCCCAAATCATCAACCAATCAAATTGCATATCTCTGCTTATCTTAGACAGAAAATGCTCATCACCGGCCTCCATGTAATAAACACCCACACCAAGTTTGAACATTGTAGTTCAGTTAGGAGAGTTACATGTATTGTGTCCTAAAACACAGGCAGACCCATTTAAATAGTCCCCTGCTTTCTTTGAAAGACGGGAGACAAAAAAATGCAATAGCTCAAATGAGCTTCTATGGCACTTCTTGTTGTGTTTGCTATATAGACATACATCTATGGTTCACTGGGCCATCGCAAAAAATTTGAAATGTTTTTTTTTCATTTATTGTCAAGCGTAACAAACTAATCAAGCAATATGGCAGCGACATGTATGACGTTTTTGTTGTGTATTATCTTATTAACACTATCATATAAACAATAAGCATATTATATAACAATGATTCCATGTCCAATGTTTGGACGTAACCACCGCTTCACTGTGTATGAATACGGGGAGTTTGAGAATATAACACGTGTGACGTAAACTCTATCATTGTCTTGTCGTTCTTTTATGTTTGTTATGTTGTCAATACATAACATATTGGCGACGAGGATTGTGGTTAGTCAGTAAGTACAGCCAAAATACACCCACCGATGTTGTAATTACAACAAGTCCTGAATTTTCGACAAATTACCCGTTCTTTGCCGTGTGTGCAGTCAGCAATAGTTTCGACCGCATCACCGCCATTTTGAAGCCTGTGGTATTCGGTGATTTTCAGACAGAAAAAAAAAAAAAAGAATGGCTGGACAAATAGGAAATATAGAGAGCTTTAATGAGAATTTAGAAACATGGGAATCGTATTCCGAGAGGTTTGAACAATATTTAGTAGTAAACCGGGTACCAGACGAACGAAAAGTATCGGCACTCATTTCTTCGGTAGGTCCGACAACATACTCGCTACTGAGAGATTTGACATGTCCAGAAAAGCCAAGTACTAAAACTTACAATGAACTAGTAAGACTTCTTAGAAATCATCATTCACCTCCCCCAAATCTTATAACAGAAAGATGTCGTTTTCACTCAAGATTTCAAGAGGAGGGAGAGAGTGTATTAGAGTTTGTTGCTGCCTTGAGAAAGTTATCGGAACATTGTAATTTTGGAGAAACCTTAAGTGAGACCATAAGGGATAGACTTGTATGTGGCCTACGTAATACACACATTCAAAAAAGATTATTGTCACACAGTGATCCAGATTTAACTTTAAATCGAACAATTGAAATTAGTGTTGCCATGGAAACTGCCGGTAAAGACACTCTTGAGTTGCAAGCTAGATATGGAAGACCAGTTAAACAACCAGAGGAGTCTAATCAAGTAAATCGGTTTAAGCAATCCGATACTAGACAGAGGCATAATAATCGCTCTACTACTAGTCAGAGTTTGCGGAGCAGACGTCAATCAGATGGTCAAAGAGAAACTCAGAAGCCCTGTTCTAGATGTCTAGGTATTAACCACAGTCAGGAAAATTGTCCTTACCTGGATACTAAATGTCTAAAGTGTCATAAGAAGGGCCACTTAGCCCGTGCTTGTCGAACAGGAAAATCGTCCAAGTACAGTTTTAAAAATCACAGAAGAATGAACAATTTAGGGGAAGATAATTCTGACAGCGACTATATATCAAAGTTTGAAATATATACAGTGAAGAAAACTGTTGATGATATAATATGGATGAAGCCTAAAGTAAATGATATCCACTTACCAATGGAACTAGATACAGGCTCAGCTGTTTCGGTCATGTCTAAGAGACAATTTGAAGAAACATTTCCTTCTGTGAAATTGGAAAACGTCGACATCAGTTTTAAAACTTATTCCGGTGAGAAAATTATTCCACTTGGAGTGGCGAAGGTTACCGTCAACTATGATGATCAGTGTTTTGACAATATGAATTTGTATGTCGTACCAAAAGGTAGTTCCCCATTGTTAGGACGCGAATGGTTAAGAAAACTTACCGTAGATTGGTCAAAACTTAGTTTACCTCTTAAAGAAATCCATACTGTGGAAACTGATAAAAAGAAGGTATCAGAAGAAATTAAAGCTATGACAGAAAAATACAAAGATATTTTTGATGACAAAACTGGAACAGTTAAAGGTATTAAAGCCAAGTTAACACTGAAGGAAGGATCGACACCAGTGTTTTGTAAAGCTAGGACTGTTGCTTTTGCCTTAAAACCAAAAGTTGATGCTGAATTAGATAGACTTGAAGCGGAGGGTACAATTACTAAAGTTTCACATAGTAATTGGGCTAGACCCATAGTCCCTGTATTGAAGAAATCGGGCCAGGTTCGAATTTGTGGAGATTTTCGTATTACCGTTAATCCATGCTTGCAGATAGATGAATATCCTCTCCCAAACATCGATCACATTTTTGCGAATCTAGGTGAGGGACAACACTTTTCAAAAATTGACCTCCGACAGGCATATCTACACTTAGAAGTTGACGAGGACTCTAAAGAGTACATTACCATCAACACACAAAAAGGACTGTATCGATACAACAAGTTAGCGTTTGGTATCGCGTCAGCACCTGCGATATGGCAGAGAACCATAGAGCAGGTTTTACTAGGCTTACCAGGAGTTCAATGTTTGCTAGATGACATGATTATTACAGGTAAAACAGATCAAGAACATTTAGCAAATTTAGAAGGTGTTTTAAAGAGACTAAGTGAATATGGGTTAAAAATCAATTTAAAGAAATGTGATTTTTTTAAAGATAGTATCACATTTTGTGGACATATTGTTGATAAACATGGACTTCATAAACAACCAGATAAAATCGAGGCCATGATAAATGCTCCAAGACCAAAGGATGTTCCGCAATTAAGAGCATTTTTAGGACTAGTAAATTACTATCGCAAGTTTTTGCCTGATTTAGCTACAATTTTGTCCCCACTTTTCCAGTTACTCAAGAAGGACAATTATTTTAAATGGACTAAATCTTGCCAAGTCTCATTTAATAGAATTAAGGAACTTGTAAGTTCAGAATGTGTTTTGACTCATTATGATCCTAAAAAGGAAATCAAGTTAGCCTGCGATGCTAGTTCCTATGGATTAGGAGCTGTAATATCTCATGTGATGTCTGACGGAAAAGAGCGACCCATCGCTTTCGCTTCAAGAACTCTAACAAAGGCAGAGACAAATTATTCTCATATTGATAAAGAAGCTTTGGGAATTATTTGGGGTATAAAGAAATTTCATTCGTACCTCTATGGTAGATCGTTCACCTTAGTGACTGATAACCAACCTCTATCATATATTTTCAATCCCAAAAAGGGAATCTCAGTAACTGCATCAGCACGTCTGCAGAGATATGCGATTATTCTTGCTGGTTACGATTACAAAATTGAATTTAGAAAGACGTCTAAACACGCCAATGCTGATTCATTATCACGTCTTCCTTTAAAGGTAGAAGAGGAGACAGTTAGTACTGATATGGGTATAAATGCTTTAAATACAGCTCAAGTCGATTCGTTACCAGTTACTACATCTTCAGTACAACAGGAAACCAGAAGAGATCCTGTGATATCAACTGTTGTCCAGTACACCAACTATGGATGGCCGACCGAGAAATTTAATCCAGAACTAAATGCGTTCTATACAAGGAGACATGAGTTAACGGTTCATCAGGAATGTCTAATGTGGGGTCTCAGAGTAGTAATTCCCGCGAAATTACGTCAAGATGTTCTCGATCAAGTTCATGAAGGACACGTAGGTGTTGTGAAAATGAAAATGTTAGCCAGAAGTTATATTTGGTGGCCTGGTATTGATGGTGATATAGAAACATTAGCAAAACAATGTACTGGATGCCAGCAATCTCAACACATGCCAAAGTCAGCGCCTATTCACCCATGGGAGTGGCCTTCCAAACCTTGGGAGAGGATTCATATCGATTTTGCAGGACCGTTTTTAGGATACATGTTTTTGATTATCGTCGACTCTCACTCAAAATGGCCTGAGGTAATCAAGATGACTACTGGGAATACATCTGCATCAAGCACTGTGGAAGTTTTAAGAACTGTGTTTGCAAGAAATGGATTGCCTTCCAGAATTGTCAGTGACAATGGGCCTCAATTCATTGCATCTGAGTTTGAACTATTTTGTAAATCAAATGGAATTAAGCACATCCGTTGTTCTCCGTATCACCCAGCCAGTAATGGATTGGCTGAGCGTTTTGTTCAATCATTCAAGCAAGCCATGTATTCTAGCAGACCAGAAAAAGGAACTATCCAGAAAAAGTTATCCAAGTTTCTATTGGCTTATAGGAACACACCACATTGTACAACCAACACTTCACCAGCTAAATTGTTTATGGGACGAGAGCTCAGAACAAAATTACAACTGATTAAACCGGACTTGTCTGCCTATGTCAAGTCTAAACAAGAAGATATGTGTAGATATCGTAAAAATCCACATCGTAGTTTTGAAAACGGTCAACATGTAGCAGTACGTGACTACAGAGGTTCCAATAAATGGGTACCCGGTGTAATTCGTAATCGCACTGGTCCGGTATCTTATCAAGTTGAAACAAATGAAAATGTTATCTGGAGACGTCATACAGATCAAATTCGAGATGCTAAGTTCAATGTTCCTCCTGATGAAAACATTCCATTAAATCCAGATTATATTCCAGATCCACCAGCGCATATTGCACCCCCAAATCAACTTGCAACATCTCCAGGAACATCTCGACAGACCACACCGATAAAACCCAAAAGTCCGCCCGCTCATCGTTATCCTGCAAGAACACGTTACAAACCAGCTAAATTTAATGATTATATCTGTGACTCTAAATAAACTGTGTTCTAAATTAAGGAGGGAGAAAGTGTTGTGTATTATCTTATTAACACTATCATATAAACAATAAGCATATTATATAACAATGATTCCATGTCCAATGTTTGGACGTAACCACCGCTTCACTGTGTATGAATACGGGGAGTTTGAGAATATAACACGTGTGACGTAAACTCTATCATTGTCTTGTCGTTCTTTTATGTTTGTTATGTTGTCAATACATAACAGTTTTCTGTAGAAAAGCATAAAATATACTGGCACCAACCTGCTCCAACCATGAGAACAGTAGCACCACTCGCTATTACAGAATGAGCCAAAGCTTTAGCATGTATACTTGTATTTACCATAGCAACTATAACACCTATCTTCTGTAAACCTGAAAAAAAAAATAACACATGACATTTTTTGTCTCTTTTTCAGATGGGACAAAAAAACTTAAATCTGGCATTGAAATCTACATGTATGCACATGACGGCAATTCAGTTCAAGTTTAAAGATACATAATGCAGGAGCTAATTCTGAATATTGTAGGTCTTACTTCTGGGCTAAAATTTTCTATAAATCATTAATTACATATTTATTCAGATGACAAGCCCATCATCAACTCTTCAGAGTTACACATACATGTAAGTACTGTACTATATACTTGACCACAAAGGTTAAATAGGTGCTAACTAGGCGCTAACTAGTCAGGGTTACAGTAAGGGTTAATATATAAATGTACACAGGGCACATGCAACTAAATCGGGACCATATTCATTGTATTTGTCCTATTATATATGGTCAGTCACTTTGTAGAATTTTCCAACTCATTAATCTTGGTAAAAAAATCTTTCTATAGTGTTTGACTATCATTAATAGACATTTACAATTCAATACAGTCTCACAGTATCACAGTCTCAGAATTATAAACTGCTAAACAGTAGTGCTGGGTATTGCGACTGCAGTCACGATACGATACGCATTGCGATTCATGTGCCGCGATACGATACGTATCGCGATTCATAACTAGGTCGTACATTTACCAATAAAACAACAAATTAAATATGTGATTGTGTTTTTAATGAAGTCACTAAAACCAGGAAATAAATAAACTTGATTGGGCCTACTATTTAGAAGTAAACTCTACTAATCCTAGCAGACGTACTTAGACAAGACAGTCGCCACTATGGACACTATGGTGTCTTGTCAAGTGAATGCTGAGATTGGTTGTATTAACACAATATTTTAGAATAGTTTTGCATATTCTACAAACAACTTTCGTTGTGTTCCCTTTTAAAAACCCAAAATTTTCCCAAACTTTAGTTTTTTATATCTCGCTGGAGGATTTATTATTGCGACTGTGTTTACCGCCATTTTGATTTTTACAAGAGCTACTATAGTACTATCTATTATATTTACGTTCTAAATTTATAAAATTCGAGAGTACAATGTCGTTTTATGTATTCAAATATGTATGTTTGATTACCTAAGCCTTATAACAAACTTTGAAATTCGGAAACAAAACGAAAAGACATTAAAATGTTGTTAATCTTTACCTACGAAACTAACGGTAATTCCGGTCATGCTCTATTTATAGTAACACACATGTCAAGACTACTGGACATCGTTTGCGAAGTGTCATAGTTTCAAATAAAGTTTAGGGTTGTGGATATAATTGAAAGTTTTTTAAAGTTCATGATATATTTGATAAAAAGCAAAAAAGAATCGTGAAAAATCGATTCGGCATCCTGCGATTCAATACAGGTATCGTGAGACGGCGAATCGCGATACATCGATTCAACGATTTATCGTGCCAGCACTACTAAACAGCCAAACGTGCACGATTGTTATTTTCTAGATATTACTAAACAATGATCGGTGGCGTAGCTGGGAGATGCACAGAAGCTGCCCCTGAGCCTAAGCACATTCTTCTGAAGTGGCACTTTTTCAACAACCTTTTAACTATTCAGTTCACGTGCATGATAAAAACAAAATCTCTTCTTTTTTATCACCCCAACTTGAAAGAGAGAGAGAGAGAGAGAAATGGGGTTTAACGTCCACTCAACACAACCAGGTCATTTGGGGACTAACATGGTTTCAATTTTATTTCAATTATTCGCTTGCGCGTATGGGTCTTTAGCCGTGGGAGGAAACCGGAGTGCCCGGAGGAAACCCACGAGGTTGAGAAGGCGCCCCTATCTCCATGCCACATACGCTCACACCAGGGCTCGAAACCACAGCAGCAAGCCAGAGGTGACCGGCCAGCTAGAGGCCGAAGCGCGGCTCTCTAGACCACTAGGCCATCCCACCCACCCCCCCAACTTGAAAGAACAACCTGGATCCATATTTTGACGAACCATGTTGTGTTTTTGATATTTTGAACACAAAATAAAAATGTATGATTTTAATATCATTCGGTACATGTCATGGCACATTTTTTTATTGCTAACCCGCCCTCACTTTAGATGCTGGCTCCGCTCCTCTCCGATTTATAAAATGAATTTTAAAACAAAAATGAGAAAATACATGTATTCTTACCTAAAAATGTCCAAATGAACTCTGGTGAATTTGAACAAAACAATGCCACAGTGTCACCCACCCGTAAACCAAGAGACTTTGCTGCATTAGCCACACGATTGGCCTGCTCATCCATAGTTTTAAACGTAAACAAATTATCGTCATATATGATGAACACTTTGTCTGGATTATTGTGAACTTGATCTTCAAATCTATTGACAAGAAAAATACCCTTCTCTATATCCTCAACCTGCCTCTTAAGTGCTTTGGATCCAAGTTTCATCATTTTCAAATCATCTCCAATCCAGGGGAACATTGTTCTCCAGGCTACAACTGATGCTCCTGCAGCTCCTGCTGCTCCATACAAAATCTTCTTATACATTTTTCGTCTAGTTGTTTTTCTATCTAAACTTTAATATCAAGATTCATCTGAAACACAAATATTATTTAAAGAATAAAAGAACCAGTAAAAATCGCATATCAAAAGACAAATTGTTCAATTTAGTAAGCCCTCCAAAGAAAAATGGCATCTATTATCCTCTTCGGAGATAGCCCACGCCGTGCATCCCCCAAAAAAGCCAACCAAATCATTTAGAAGGCTGATATCTACATTGTCGGTAGAAATGTTACGATACAAATAATTGGGATTTCAATGATTGATCCCAACTGAGACATAAATGGTATGTCACGTTGGATAATTTTTGAACCAATTTAAATAGAAGACCTTTTGCATTGGAAAGCTAAACAATTTTCTAAGATTTAGTCCTGAAGAGTCCCCACATTCTTTATATTTATATAAAAGAAATCGTTCCTAACTCAAAGCTGATGATAATTATTTGAAGAATTTTAAACCATTGCTAATTAAAATACGATATTGTAAACGTGGTTCAATACTGTCCAGTATTTAAATAACAGTTTCTGTAGTTGTGGAAACAAGTCACAGGACCTTGAGTCTGAGTCCCCTGTCACTGATTTTAGTACCGAGCTAGCAAGGTTGAGTCCCAAGTCTTTTTGGTGTGCATGTAACCCCTGACAGTTTGAAATCAATGAAGCGTAGTTGGAAAGGTCACTCATGACACAGTCTCCATTATGTTGGTGCAAAAAAGTAGGACAGTTAAACATTTTATTTGATTTTGAGATCTTCACTCTGGGCTTGCGCACAACATCGCGAAATGGTATGATCACATTCAACATTGATTAATAAACATATAATTCGCATTTGATTGATCAATAAATCTATAATACATGTTTCATTAATTAATAAATCTGAAATATAAATAAAGTTAATTTATATTAATATATACAAATGGTTCATAATAAACGGCTATGGCATACATTAGCAAGCCTAAGCATAAGGCACCTGTCGCAGACATTATATACATGTATACATTGACCTGACAGACCTTATTGTCCAGGTTTGTTCAGATGTTAATTATAGAACTGTATATTGCTACAGCAGTGCACAAATACATTGTCAGCTTTATAGGCTTGTATATATACATGTATACACATACATGTACAGTACATAGAGGTCACCATGCTGACTGCTGAGTCACTATGATAACATTACGGTAGTAGTCTTATTACTATTCAAAAGCATGAATTGTTTTCAATAAAGCATTAAATGATCTGCACGGGACAATTTGTCCCCTGGGATATTCATCACTAGACAATTAGGTCCCTAGGACTATTCAAACTCGGGGAGGAAAAAATCAGTTGCTCCCCATGTTCCTACCTAAAAACACATGTACTATTTTGTTTGGAGTCTTTATATCTGCAAATTATAGCTACATGTACATGTATTTATTGTCAAAAGTTCAATGTTAGGTCAAACATTCATAACTTTTCTCAGAATAAAGTAAATTGACTGGAATTTTTAATTGTTATCTATTTTTTAACTATTATTGCATGAATGGCCAAACTTTTCTCCAATTCTGTATGAAACACCTGTGCAAATCTCTATGTGATAAACGAACGTTCAGTTTTACTTGGTGTAGCAGATGTCTGGGTTTGTTGTACATTTATCAGACCACCACTCATTAAGGTCTACAATGCAAGTAATCATTGACCCAAACTGCTTTTTTAAAGCCCCAACATTTACCAGAATAACGGTTAAACTTTATGGATTTACTACTAAGAAACTTTATGGATTTACTACTAAGAAACTAAATCCATAAAGTTGTGCTATTATGAATATAATACCTCTACTTCTAAATGTCAATCAAGGATGGTTAACACCATGCAGTATTAAATTAAACACACTTTTATCAAAAACAACCACAACTAGGCCTAATATTTGACTGTACAGGCATGACTGTCATAGAGCAGTTAAGTTGGTTTCACGTAATGTTTAAGTCAACATGCTGGCTTTTTAAAACTACGTACTGATGTAGGGCAGACATACAGTGCCAGTGGTATAGAAATAAAAGAAATGTGTGTTAAAGATCCATGTACATTATGTGAGATTAGATAATGAGTTGGCAGTTCTCACTATAATAGTTAAAAACAAGATAATGTCATGGACCTTATATAAATGATAATGTATAAAGGCAATCAAATTGATCCACTATGATTAATTCGGTACGGTATGACAAAAAGCATACTCTCAATTATTATTAAATCGTGACGGCAAGTTATACAGTAAATCAGGTCATAATCAACTATAAAGGTCGCAGCCTAGCGATGCCATCGAGAGTTGATTATATGGTCTGGATAAGTTAATTAATGTCTAATTAATAATTTAGATGACATTTCAGGCCTAAAGAAAGACCTGCATTACTGTAACTAAGTAATATCCTCCATTTCTGAGACAGTCCATAGTCTAAAGTGCAATATCTCAGTCACTGGGTCAGAAAGGGTCAGCTTGTGCATCTTAAAAATATAATCAATGTTTTTTAGTTACGGGTGTAGGCTACTATTATTTTAGTTGATCCCGTGTAATCTGATCTAGGCTACATAATTATTGCTTTAATTGGATAGTGCATATTTATAAATACCTGTAAAGATCTTGATCACTAAAGAATAACATAGACCCTCTCTTCACGTGTCGAGACTGAATCTAGCTGATTACCTACATTACAGGTCAAAGGTCATAAACAGGGAGCAGTTAGTTTGAAAATTTGGTTACTATCAAAACAATGAGCTCACCATTTGTAACTGCCATTCTTCGGATTGAGTTATTGTCCTCGCCGTCTTTTAAACAGCTGAATATTCGTAATCCACCCATGTCTTTAAATAATGTCTTTTATAATTGCCGCTTCTGTTATTTTTACTTTGTGATGTGGCTTTCGAGGACGTGAACATGGTCTTGGTAAGTTCATTGACTGCTCCCTTTACACAGGGATTTGGTAAATAAAGGGAAATAACTCCATAAAACTCTGAATTTGGATAAAATTTCTTTCAACTATATATATCAAGATGTGAATTTTAAGACGATTTTAACCACAGTAGGCCTACTCAGTGAAGGTTTAGTGTTAGGCGTACAGATGCCGAATTGGTAAGGACACGTGCAACCTTATAACCCCATACAAATGTCTTGAAAATATCCAGGATATTGTATCGCCTTAATTCTAATAAATATTTAATTAATTTTATAATACCGCCTGGTTGAAGTCCAGAGGAGTCTGAGATTGAGAAGAGGGTATTATTATAGGATCACTGGCAATAATAGAGCTGAATTTTCATTTCTCGTAGATTTATAATTATCATATTGCAGATTTAATAAATGATATGTCAAGATATATAGGCCTATATAGACTCTCCTAGACTAGAGTTATTAAATTCATATAATTTTTTTTATTAAGGAATTAGGGCCTAGGCTATGAGATATTGTGCCATAATTCGATTCACTTTACAATCAGTGATTCACACCTTCAGTGCTTCACATCTCATTTGTCAACATATATCATCTTTTTTGTTTATATTTCATTTCAGAAAATTCAAGATGGAAATGTGTGCAATTGGTGTTATGAAGTCTGTGTTTTTATATAAAAATGGAACACCCAGACAATCGTCTGTCTGTCAACGTGCCAGGGGCAGTATTACTATTGATAAATCAATATTTAATAATCCAGATCATTCTCTCCAAGGTCTTGAGGAATATTCTCATGTTTGGTTGGTAAATTTCACTACATCTTTGTCATTAGTCTCAATAAGATTATTACATACGATTTTACTAAGCAGTGCTTTTATAGATGGAGCCACGGTGGCTATGTGAATAAAAGGCTGGCTTGCCAGTCTGGAGGTCGTAGGCTCCATCTTAGTGTTGGTCAAGAAAGTTCTTTGGAATTTTCCAGCATGGTTTTCTCTATCAGTGGTGCGGAATGCAGGGCCTGACAAGAACAGGTGTCTAGTCGTTTGGATGGGCCGAATACCAAGGTCCTGTGCACACATTGGCGTGCCCATAAAAAATCCTTGGCAGTTGGATTTTGATATAAGTGTAGACTGTAGCGCTGCTGTCTGGGCAAAATTTCCCACACAGCACACAGTAAGGCTTGTCTTCAATAGCCCTGTCAGAGCAGAACATTAGGATGTTAAACGCCACTTCATTCATTTCATTTTGCTATTATAAACACTTTTAAAATTCCAGGATTATGTTTGTATTTCATCAGAACAACAACAGTCATTTTAAAGCTAAAGTTCGACCACCACGTTTGGGTGGGAAACGATTAGGTGTTTTCTCTACACGATCTCCATACAGACCAAATCCTATTGGTTTAACTTTAGCTAAATTAGACCGAGTAGAGGGTAGGTATACTTTGATTTGATTGGATGGCTAACCAGCCTGATTTAGTTTTATTGAATTTACGATAATCAGAGAGACAAAGAAATGAAGACGAGTGAGATATCCTCTCCACACAACTAGGTCATAGTATCTCTAATCAGCTAGGACTCACTAACCAGAAGCTCTGGATTTGATCCCAGTGCTGGTCAGGAAAGTTACTCGGCCTGGTTCCTACTTGTGAGTGGTGCTCGACAGCTGACCTGTCAAGGAGAAATCGATGTGTAGTATCAATTGACAGCAAGTAAAAGATCCCCTGGCAGTCGGAAGGCAAAATACTAGTAGGCTGTAGTGCTTCTGTCAGGCAAAATTTTATCTTATTGCACACATAGGTTCAGAAAATTAATACCGTAAACTTGAACCCATTTCATTTGTCTCTCTCACTGATCACTCTCTACCTCTTTTGAACACCCTATCCCTGTGCTGTATTGTTGACTGTCTAGAAATGCAGGGGATAGTTAAAAACAATAGATAGAGATCAATCAAGTTTTATACCTGAGCTGTATCTATAGCAGAGAGTTATTGCATTATAAGGGGGTCATAGTGGGTAAGACTCTGGCTCGCTAGCCTGAAGGTCAGGTGTTCGTTCCCTGCATTGGTCGAGAAAGTTCATCTAGATTTTCCGATGTAGTTCCTCCTTGTCAGTGATGCAGGACGAAGGACCTGACAAGGACAGCTGCCAAGTTTTTCGTACAGGACACGTTGTGCACGTAAAGATCCCTTGACACTTGAAATTCGATATAAAAGTAGGCCCTAGTGTCGCTGTCCGGGCACAGTTTTCCTCATGGCACACTGTATGGCCTATGCCCGTCTTCATTAGTCCAGATCGGAGCAGAACAGAAGGATGTTACACCCCATTTCATTTCATTCCATTTCTTATTACATATTAAGTATACATGTTAAGTTACATATTAAATTAATTTTGTCTTAACAGGATCAACAGTGTATGTATCTGGTATTGATATTTTGAATGAAACACCTATAATAGATATAAAACCTTATATACCAGCCTATGACCAGCCTGTTACAAGACCTGACAATCATTCTACCACTACCCAATCACAAAACATTGACACAGAAGAAACTGGATGTCCTGATGTTTCTGAATTATTGCAAAATAGTGTTCTCGATTCTTCAAGCATGGATGATAGAGACAATGACGAATCAAAGGAATTACAAACATTTGTCAAAAATTCAAAAGTGAATGTCTGTGGAAATAAATCGCAACCATTACAGGTTACTGGTTCTGTTGATGCATCAACAGGGACAACTCTACAAAGTCAAACCTGTCCAAGTTTGAATCCTGAGAGAATCATCTTTCCTAAAACACCCAACACTTGTGACAACAAAACATCATTACCTATACCTGAATGTGCTAATGATACATCAAGGGAGACAACTACACCTATTCAAAATGTTGCTACCCGATGGCACCAAACAGTTTTAAACACACACAAAGACTATGATGTTTCTTGTGTGGGAACTGTTGCACAAAATGTTCTCAATTCAAATGAAAAATCTTTATGTGTTTGTGAAAAAGAACAAACAAATAATTTTGAAGTGTCAACGGAAGCTATCCCTTGTGACATTAAAGTCAAAACAGCATCATGGTTAGAGGACGCCAAAGATACTCAATTAACAGTTAGATTTACACAAAATGCCAAGGAAGAGTTACTCAATTTCTCTTCTGAAGCATCTGATGATACCCATAACTTAAAATTCATACTGAATCCAAAAGAATTAGAAGAGGCTATTGTAGAAATTTTAAGAGGGGATCCCCGATCTATTTATAGGAAGAAATCATGTGGGGATTCCCTGTATTATTTTACTGTAGATATTGTTCATGTGACATGCTGGTTTGATGAAAATATGGTGGAAGTTTTACGACTTAAACCCATCAGTGATGTCAGACTTTTAAATCAAAGTAAAATCACTTAAAAAAATCTTTGTCTTCTTTAATATGTATCTTGATCTGACATTATTTGGTAAGATGTTAAAGATCAATGAGGCAATGAAGTATGAAAATAAAACTGGGCATACTGAAGTGAATGTTTATTTACTGTGTATGTTGAGGTCGCAGTCGTGCAGAAATCCACGTTTTTACACATTTTTTTCAAAATAAATATTGAGAATGCTGCGTAATTAACACGCAGAAAATATCCTTGACGTTAGAATAATTAGATTAATTATTCTGGTCGTAGTTTGTAAACTACTTCGCCAATTTATGTGCTTCACGCGACATTTACACTTCACAACTGTACGTAAAATGTCCATAGCTTTTGTATTTCCACCTATTTCATTCATGGCAGTAAGTGTTCCATTTGTAGCTATCGGAGACACCTCCAGTTGTCATTAGACTAAATACAGTATCAATGAAATAAGGACACTTAAAAAAGGGTTGTTCACATAATGATTTTGTTTGCTTCTATTGAGTATTCTGAGAGTTTGAAGTCACGCAGATGTAGAGGGCAAAAGCACAACATTTTTGAATGTCGGTGCATTTTTATGCAACTCAAAATTGATCCACTGCAACCAATACTATGACCAATTTCATATGCATTGGAGTTTTTTGGTGTACATAATGTGTGGACTTTTTCGTGCACATTGAAGCCATTGAATTTACTAAGTGTATGGTCTATTTCATATGCATTAAAATCTTTGGGTGTACTGAACGTATGGATTATTTAATATGATCTAAGACATTTGGATGTACTCAATGTACACATCTACACGTGGATGGCCTAGTTATACACTGAAATCTTTGGTTGTACCGAATGTATATTCCAAGAAAAGGTTTGAATTATAGATGAATGATTGCTCTTGTCATCTAAACTGACTGTTCGGTTTTAACCATTTTTATCTCTCCTAATAACACTTAGATGTATTTGAGGTGTACACCAACAATATGAGTTTATATAGTGTTGATAAATATACACTTGTCAACCATGAAAATGGGGAAAATGAAAATACTTTCCCCAGACAAAGGATTAACAAGTTTAATATCATCTGGGAAGTGGAGTATTTTGTTATAGAGAAAAATGTTTCCAAATCTGTTATTTTATTATTAAAGATGCTAACTCTGCTTATTATTCAAGAGAATTGTATATACAATTATAGAAATTGGTTTTATACTAATAGAAAATGGTTATACACTAATACATGATTCCATGGTAGATAAAGCGAGGTCAACATTCATAATTCACATTGATAAATGTCGTATAATTCTGAAACGTCTTGGCGTGTCATGCATTTTTGTGGTTGTCTCCCTTGTATTTGTCATTCGATTTTCCATGGATTTCGTCTATGATACATACTGAAGGTTTTACTGCGCAATTCAGTATCTGTGGAGTGATAATATGTATTATAAGGTCCATGATTGTACTAAACGCTTTTTCCACCCATAAATCAAATTCCTTATTTCTTCTAAGCGGAAATATATCCGTCAGCTCATTTTCCGTAAGTGGATTCGTGTATCCTCAATAAATGCTTTCCGGAAGACAGTTCCAGATTTTTGAAGTCCGGTATAGTCTCAGACTGTTTCAGATTTTTGATGTCCGGTATAGACTCTTGTACCTGATAGAGTAATAAATTATTACCTGATTACCACAACACAACGACTATGCGCTTCAACAGGATGTAGCTGCAAGCCACACAGGCAGATTGACTTGGATCAATCTCGTGGAGACTACCCCATACTTCATGAAAAAAGATGAATTGTGAAATGTGATACGTAACTCTGAAATTAATCTCCATATAAAACAATCTACCACAGACTTTATAAAAAAACCAATACCAGATGATATAATAGGTACAATACGTTTTGAATTATTCCACATAAAATAGGGTAGGAGTGCTGGGGGTTTTTATGGGCCACACGACAGAGTAAGCAAAGACCCAAAACGATAATCTCCAAGAGAAAGCACAAGCGTAGATCTCGCAAAGTATTCATTCTAATTTTATTCTTGGAACATAAATGACAAGTGCCACCGAACAAAACCCGAACAATTCACAATCTATATAAAAAAAAATTATGACAATTTTGGCTAATTATACATGTACATTTACATGTTTAATTTCTTTTCTACGGTTTATGATCGCTCTCTCTCTCTCTCTCTCTCTCTCTCTCTCCATGGGCGTTTCGGACGATCGCCGTAAGGGCCGGTCGGACGATCTTCCGAAGGGCCGGTCGAACAAAAAATGAAAAAACCCTTATATGAGAGGTGGGGGAGGGGTATTGAACCGGCCATGGAGCGATGATGATCATGTTGTATGTGGCCGGTGGCTTTAAAGGGACAATAACATTCTTGCTGGCTTGGTAGCTCCAGAAAATAAATAATACCCTTATTCTAAGTACTAGATGTTTAAGTGTCCTACATGTTGTGTAAATTATCCATTACAACCTATTTTACTTGTCCAGAGGGTTCGAAAATATTTTAAAATAATACAATTTGTTGACCAGAATGAAGATTGGGACATATTATTCAGTTACAACAAGAGTGTTATTGGGGCTTTAACGGACCTCCACGCCACCACCGGATTCTGGAATTGGCTGATATAATAGACATTCTGGGTCGGGTGTGGGCCGGAATTCGAAATCATTGGGGATTCCGAATTTCATCCTAAAATTTCATCGGTCAAATGGTCAAAATTTTCTCAACTAGTCCCTTTTTTACCCAGTTAAATTCTCTTGACTCTTGACGATACAATGATAATATACTATTCAAAAAAAGTAGGGGATATTTGATTTTTAAGTGTTATTAAAGTCACCTAATGAAACTGACGAAGAAACAAATGACAAAATGAAATGAAGTTCACATTCATCGATTTATTCCAAATGATCGTTAGACTAAGTAAGGCACAGACTGACCATTATAAGGGTAAAATGATACCCGGGGTCAAACAGCAAAGTTACCACAGCATCACAACAAAGTCAGTAACGGGTAAATCCTCCTCTGTTTGTCAAACAAACATTGATCCGAAGTGGCATACTCCTAATGAGACGTCTATGGTCATTTTGGTCCAGATTATCCCATTCCTGTTGCAACGCAGCAGCAAGTTCTTGGACATTGGCAGGACGTTGTTGACGTTGGCGTAACCTCTGTCCAAGCATGTCCCAGACATGCTCGATGGGGAAGAGGTCGGGACTCAGTGCTGGCCAAGGTAATGTGGTGATGTTCTGTTGTTGGAGGTAACCTGTAACGATCCTGGCCCTGTGACATCTTGCATTGTCATCCTGGAAGATGAAACGGCGGCCATGACGTCGTGCGAACGGCACAACATGGACTGCCAAGATGTTGTCCCGGTAGTACTGGCCTGTAACACGCCCTGCAACAACATGTAAAGCCGTTCTTCCAGCAACAGTGATGCCTCCCCACACCATAACAGAACCACCCCCAAATTGATCATGTCTGATGACGTTAACGTCTTGGAAGCGCTCGTTTCGACGACGCCACACCCTCCTACGTCTGTCCAAAAAATCAACAGTGAACCTTGACTCATCTGAAAACATCACATTGCTCCATCACATTGCTCACATTTTGGGTAAGCCGACGCATATCAAAATTTGTTTTCTGGTCACGAAAACAATTAAACTGATGTTTCCACCCTGGAATTCAATGCCACAATGACTGTAACATTCTAAGTCAGAGTCGTGCAAATCTTGGGTTGGACCCCCATGATGATCCCAAGCATCACCTGCATTCCATGCGGTAGCTATTGGTGCGTTTGGGCGTCACATGTAACTGGAAATGTTTCTTCTGTTAGGTTCTATAGTGACTTTTTTCGTAGTCATTTGCATATTTTAGTATTATGCCCCCAAAATCAAATATCCCCTACTCTTTTTGAATAGTATACGTTAATTAATAATATGACGATATGATAATTTCACAGGTTAATGGTTATAACCAGATATGCCACCAAATCGCATATTTGGGGTTCATTTTTCAAAAATTTCCAGGGGATGCGCGTTCAGTAAAAGGGGCCGCTCCGACACGAGAGCCCGGGCCGGTTCTCTGCCCCAATCCGCCCCCTCTCTCTCTCTCACTCTCTCTCTCTCTCTCTGCTGAAATAATCAACAATAAATCGTAATAAATTTCATGCTTGACTTTCTTAATACTTCTGCTACGCTTTGAATAATTTAATAATTTTAACAATATATTATATGTTTAATAAAAAAATATACATTATTCATCAATATGTATATTTAATACAGAAAAAAGCCTGTAGCACAAATCTAAACAATGATAATTACTTAGACTATATACAGTTTTCCAGTCAAATACATACAATTAAAATATTTGTATGAATTTTAGTAAATTATTTGTGTTGATGGCACGTGTTTGCTGTGCAACGGGTGGCCTGAGAGTGATTTACTAATTAAAACTATTTTCAAATAAACATATCGTTATAGTCATGCGGATGGCATAGATGTGTTTCAATAAGTTCTTTAATTTTATTTATGTTGTATAGAATTCGCTTAAAGGGACATTAAAATGAGCTTAAAGGGACAGTGTGCCAATTTCTGTTTAATAACATATTATTTTTATTCCCGTTTAGGAATTTATTAATATGGACACCGTTTGAAAGCCCCAACATCCAAATAATCAAAACTGACACACTTACGGGACAACAATCGTTGTTTTATAATGCACAAGCTCAACGTTTCGATAAATATGCCATTATCATTATCAAGTAGTACTGTAATGATAGTGATTTAAGGTATTAAAAACGGTGCAAGTGTTGTTCGTCTCCAAACAGTTGTATCCGTTTTGATAGCCTGTTTGTCACCCGATTAGTTTGTCAGCAATATTCTAAAATGCACTGATTAAATGGACATTATGAATTCGTGAGTCATGACGTAATGTTATGTTAACATATTTGGTCCAATTTTGAGCTCTGTTTAAATCGTATTGATATTGTTGCGTATTTATTTATTTGTTGTTAATCGGACTATTGGCCAGTCATACTTTGGAACAGAAATTTGCTTCCATTACAGCAGTGTTAAGTGAGATTAGGTCTAATCCAACGAACCACAACCAGGCGTAGGGTCTCAGGCACGCAGCCTCTTTATAAGAAAGACCACGAAAGATTCCGTAAGACAACCAACCATACGGCGTTTCTAGAGAGACGTACCTTTAGCCGCCTCGGCTTACAGAGGCCCGGTTAGACTATAACCATATCGTTTAATGCATGAGAGCACTTATATTTGTCTTTTTTTTTGGAATAAATGTCGCCATAGTGCCACACCAACCTGTTCACGAAAACTATATAAATTTATTCCTTTATCGTTCAAATTAAATTTATTCTAATTAGACAGTATATTTCTGCCTGAAAACATTCGTATAAATAAATGTACGGTTGTTTTATTCATCAATGATTTTTAGTATTTAATATTAGCACGATTACACATTATTATTAATAAAGTTAAAATATTCTTCTGTTAAAGGTACAGCTATAATATGACTTCCATTAAAATAATAAATGCATAGATTTCACATGATTAAATTCACCAGGAGTTGGAGTTTTTTTATATAAAATTTAATATTATGTTTAAAAAAATAAAGCTTGAAATATGTGCACAAAAGACCAAATATACAGTTCTATAATGCATCAAGTCTTGCTTTGTCTCCCCTTTTTTAAAAATAAGAAGTAATTGTAAATTCCTTCAATTTACATGAAAGACAAATAACAGGTCCACTGTACAATTTTATCGGGGGTTCTGTTGGTGACACCATAGTGACTGTCATGGATGTCGGTAAATAAAAATCCACAACGCTAACGGCAGTCATCAGCGGGATTGAATAATTAAAATGATGCCATTTTCACACCTCCTTGTGTACAACAGTTCCTTTATTTCCGGTAATAAATTCTACGACGAGCGGATCCCAAATATACAGCCATTCCAAGTTAACGCCTGGTAAGAAAAGTACACACAAAAGACCCTGTTGGGTAGTTGGGATTCAACGTGGAAAGACAAAATCGCTCTTCTGTACAAAGCACGTATGTTGCAGTCCCCCCCTCTACTCCCTCACATGTGAAGCAATAATATTATGACGTCAACCCAATATTGGTTCCAATTTCGTATTCAAGTTAGACGCTACGTCTCTAACGGAAATAGATACAAGTTCAATATCTTGAAATGATCTATAGGGGGAAATTGATCATCTTGTTGTCATAAACACATCAAATTGTTTATGTTATTGTGATGAAAATCTTTCCGATGATCTCTCAAGGACAAACTCCATATTGGGGAATTTCTTACGTCATTGGGCCTAACTAACCAATCACCTAATTAATAGCAGAAATCGGGGATTATAAAAGAGCAAGACTTGAGCTCTACTAAACTTGTCTACGATATCACCCTTTGTTGAAGTGGGTGTTAAACTCCAGAAAAGACCGAGGTCTACAAATCAGCATATTCCTGAAGCAATGGCCCGAGAAATCCCTCTCTGACCATTGCTGGAATAGCGTCTATTTCTTGAACTTATGCGGGAGTGTGTCTATTCTTTCCGTTCAATGAAAGCTATCACTTAAGTACAGCAACACGACAGTCCTTCGTTTAATCTGGGTCTTCCCTAAAACTTTGGACAGTGATTTAAGGTATTCAAAACGGTGAAAGTATGTTCGTTTCCAAATAGTATTGTTTACATTTCATTCGACTTGATAGCCTCGTTTGTCACGCAATTAGTTTTACTCTGCTATGCACGGGTTAATTAGGCATCATAAAATCGTGAGTCATGACGTAACGTTATGTAAACATATTTGGTCCAATATTGGCACCTAGTGATTGGTTGGTAGACGGACTACTGACAAATCAAAATTTAACACAACAATATCCACTCATAATAGCAGTGTGTAGTTGGATTACCTCTAACCAAACGCAACACTGCGCGGAGTATGACAAATCAGACGCAGTTGAATTCTGTGGAGAACCATGATGAGAGTTTTCCATCATCCAAATCGCTCTACGATTTGAGTTGGATTGAGAGAGACTGAAAGACATGTTGTTTTTAACAACTGCAACTGTATATAAACTGTTGTGTCCTGTTTAAATATAAACAACTATTTTCAGCGAACTATAGATCAATCACTCTGGCAGAATATATATATATATGATTTGGGTAGCCGTGAGTAAACAAATAATGTGAAGTCCTAGAGTATGGAGTTAAAACAGTATCTACGCCAGTCAAAACATTAGACGATCAGGCCAAGGAAGTGCTATACGTCCTATCTTATTTTACCAAATAAAAGTTCTATACGCTTTGATCGATCAAAATCTACTTCCAAATTCTTAGAACAGTGAATATCTTCGTGACATGCTGGGGCCTGAAGGCACCCCCCCCCCCCCCACACACACACACACACCATGTACAATATTTTATTATACTTTTGTTACCAAAAAAGGCTCTTATACGCTTTGGTTGATCAAGATCCACGTCCAACTTCTTTGAACTGTGGAATATTCGGGATCCGCTGGGGTCCTACCCCCAAGACTCTGCCCTGTGATGACAGATGACCAAAGTAATCGTGCAACGTTGAGCGCCGAATCGGTCCTTTCTCTCTAGTCTACTTAGATGTTTAAAGTAACTTACGATTTGCTACCCCCTCCATACTAAATAAAACTCGTTATCATTATTTATTACCATACCTCTGATAATTTGTAATACTAGATTGTATAAAGACAATATTTGTAATACAAACACCCTTTAAATACACCGAAACATCAACATGACGTCATACGCACCTGTCATGGCGGTGGAGCAAAAGCGTGGGGAAACGGTTGTAAAATTATAATTTACGACGTTAGAAAGAAAACATTATGGAAACAATACCGGAATTTATCCAACAACAAACACATCTTCTCAATTACACACACGTGCGGAGAAAGAAAAGTTATTTTATGTGAAAGAATTCGGCTTTTCAAGTTTGTTCAGTGTATCAGATTTCCTTATAATGTAGTTAGTCAACTAATAGAATAGACCATTTTTAGATGCAGTCATTCAAGTCAAGTGATTTGTTAAGTTTCCTGGTGTTCGAGTCACTAGATCGAGTTAAACAATTTGTTCCTTAAGATATGATTGGTGTAAAAGGACTTGGTAATAAGATCTAGTAGAGTATAAAGGTACCGCTTGTTGTGAAATATTTCTATGTGGCCATCAATCACCCGCGGGTATATTTTTGCCTTCAGGTTTCAGGGATTGACTTGTATCATAGAGTGATTGGGTCAAAAAAAAACATGGACACATGTCAATCTATAAAGCCCTATATGTCTATTGTTGTTACGACGCCGGGCTGTTTATTCCAAAACTCTGCCAACCCTTCGTTCTATCTCCCTAAAGGCAACTGCAAATGAAACTCAACTGCCCATTCATTGATGTTTGTTTATTTGCCACAGACAACATGTAGCCTACAACACGACATTACTTTTAAAGTAAGACTCTAGGTTAGTTCCAGGTACTTTCACACACGTCTCCTACGTATATTGAAATGCGATTGAAACTCCTGAGTACCCTAACCCAAATTCACCACTCTTACCGCTATAGATGAAGGTGTGTTTTAAACACAATTGAGTAATATTATTGATGGTGACGGATGTTTAAGACTACAGTCCCAATCTGTTTCACAGAGAATTACTTACGAATTATCTCTGTCACAGATGACTGTCTACAACACGTGCATGGACTTCACGTGGCGTTAGTCATTGGCGCAACGTTTAACATAACACCTAACTGCTTCGGGCAAAATGATGCATTTTACTCATTTTAATACACATTAACACTAAATAGGAAATATTTTTAACTACAAATAATTCAAACGTCTTTATTTATTTTTCTTATTCTTAAAAAAATGTCGGAGTAAAAAAGTTAATATGCCGAACTCATTAAGTCTCGTCGATGTCATGTTTATCAGTGATTGTATGTGAATAATCAGTGCGGGATCAGTACCAAAAATATTATAGACCACCCGATCATCCAGCCTGCAAAAACTCGAATGAATTTTAACATTTAAATGAACTAAATCAGATCTGGCGCAAACCAATGCTTTTAATACCTAGATGCCTTGATCGTAAGGTTCAGTCCAAGCACATAGGTAAATACGGCACTGAAGATTAAGAATATTTCTTTCTATAATATGGCAATATAATATGGCAATATTAAGCTGGAAAATGGCCTTACATAATTTCATAAATTTTCTTTTGCTGCTTTCTATGTATATACACATAATGGAAAAACTGTGAAGCTGAGTTTTTAGATGCTTCTTTTGTTTTAATTTGGGTACTCACGTTACCCAGTCATCGTTCTTAATTCTTTAATCTTTAATCAAATAATTAACTGTTGTGTATTTATATTAATAAATAATATCGTATTATATTCCATGGGATATTGTTCGTCTGTTGCTGTCAAAATGATCGATAGCTTAAAAGTGTTATTTACAGAGACATGATTTAAATACAAGTTTCTTTGTGAATGCATGTACTTAGAATTGAAGTGACATAAGGACAAAATTGAATAATTAATAAGATAGGCCTTTTCCGTTTAAAGATATATTTATTTTGATGCCATTACAAAGTCCCAACATTGTAACACTGACAAATATAATAACAATGGAATTCACAAATGGTGAGGGGGCCTTTAAATGCTTGTTCACGTTCAAACATGCAGTCTGCGTCAGGCGCGGATCCAGAGGGGGCGATCCCGGCGCACGCCCCCTCTTCAAAAATAGTTTAGGTTTGAAATCGTAATTTACAGTACTAGTATGGAATTAGTCCTTGTGGGCATTTTTACCACTCAAAAATCACGGACCGGGCTTTGCACTCCCAAGCGGGTGCAGGTGTTGCACGCCCCCCCCCCCCCCCATTCTTAAAATCCTGGATCCGCCACTGGTAGTGACCAAGTAACCTCATGGGCTATTAATGTGTATCTGGTAAAACAGCTTGTGATATCAAATGGTGGAGAAAATTGGTATTAAATGCATTTTTGTTCGCCAGGACTGATTTAGTTCATTTAAATGTTAAAATTTATTTGAGTTTTTGCAGGGCTGGATGATCGAGTGGTCTAACCCGTGCTCTTTAAACCATAAGAATTCCCACTGATGCAAGCGACGTGGACTTTCCTTCCACGACTTTTAAAAGAGGGGGGAAATCGGAGTACCCAGAAAAAACCAGGGGGGGTGGGGGTGGGGTGGGCAGACGACTCTACTGTTGACTCAATGACAACGCTCACCTGCTAACCATTCGGCCATCCACCCACCCCATCCACCCACGGAATAATCAAAGAAATCGATATCCTTGTATCCTTGTAAGAAATCATTCTACAATACATGTATTTGCATTTATCCTTTCGCATAATAATCAGATATAATTAGGTTTAATAATGTATGATTATAAAATAAGGCAACAAAGGATCTCCTTTAATATGTTTGTATATCCGATTATCAGGTGAAACAAATAAACATACATACATATTTACCTAAAACATGTGAAGTGTCAACATAGAAAATTCATAATTCTTTTAACACAAGTTACTTAAAAGTTGAGTCATGGCGACAATTAGGCGAGGGTTCTCTTGTGTTTATCGAACAAAAAATTATTTGCCTATCTTTATATATTATATTTCAAACAATATAAATAGAAATAAACGTATGTTGATTATAAAATTAACTGAAAGGCTATTATTATTCCTTTTAAATTGGTTTAGTCGGAGAAATGATGAAAAGGACGAACAGGTGGACTTATTTTGTGTCACTAGAAAACGAGATCAAATGGAGAAAGACAACTTTAGAGTAATATACAGGTGCAAATCAAAAATAGTAAAATTAACTTGTAGAAATGACAAAATCAACAATCATAAAATATCTGATTATATAGATCATATATTTAAAACGGCGACTGGTTCACTTGAATCAATTCATCATAAAATATGTCTCATTTTAACATACTAGAATATATAATTATTACGGACACGTGCCAGGGCCATATAAATCGGGCGTGTTATATATTGTATTTATGTTTTTGAGTGGGCCATAAATGATATATTTTTTTACAACATATAAATTTATTTGATATGTTTTTTATATGTTTTAATTAACCAAATATTTTCCATGTATTATAGATTTTATGTTCCTTCAATATCTTAAAATCAGGACTGGCCTTTTATTTACCTTCACGTCAAATGTTTAATCATAATATAGAGGTTTCTTTTATGTTACCGTGCGGTCGTAACAAGACGAATCTTCACAAAGTGTGTGTGGTGCTAACCTTTGTAACCTTAAACTCAAAATGAAATGAATTGGGGTTTAACGTCCTACTGTTCTGCTCCGGACTGGGCTAATGAAGACAGGCATACGCCATGTGTGCTAAAGTAAGTTTTGCCCGAACAGCGGCGCTAGATGCCGAAGATTCCTTTTACGTGCACACGCCAATGTGTACACAGGACCTTAATATACAACGCACACGCATTAACCATTCGGTCATCTAATTAAGGATTTCCATTCACTAATGACTTAATGAATAACATTGACTGTAATGGCGATTGTCATTTGAAAGTTTTTAGTGTTATTATACTTAACCTTTAACACGATGGTTATTGTTCATGTTGCAGGGTATGCTTACTATCAATTTGCACCCTTTGACAACTTTCTGTCCTTTGTCGAATTTCACATTTGTTATGTTAGAGTGTGCTTGATTTTTATTACTTTCCAATGTCAAAAAAATAAATGAATTGCTCAGCTGTTCAAATTAATGTATTGAAATGTTAAATCTGAACGTTTTGTTATTGGTTAACACATAATATATTTTATTGTTCATGCCATGATGATCATAATTTTGTACATATTGAATATAAAGTATGTTTTAATAACATTGTCGATATTAAATGTAATTTCATGAGTATGTTTTCGTTATATTTATATTGCTCAAAACTTAATTTGTATACAGTTGTTGAATATGGCTGGAAGCACACTGAATGGCATCATGTGAGGAATTACACCACGTAGGCCTTACACCTATTAAATGAGAAGACACCTCACATTGAATACTTGGGATAAACAGAAAAAGCACATACCCGTCGTAAACTAGTCAACATAGCACCATCACGTAATATTGTGAAACCATGGCCTCACTCATATTCCTGAAGCAATGGCCCGATAAATCCCTCTCTAGCCATTGCTGGATTGGCTTCTGATACTTGAACTTTTGAGGGAGTGCGTCTATTCTTCCCGTACAATCAAATCTGTCACTTCAGTACAGCAGCATGACAGCCCTTCGTTTAATCTGGGGTCTCCGCTAAAACTTTGGACATTGATTTAAGGTATTAAAAAAGGTGAAAGTCTATTCGTCTCAATACAGTATTGTTTATATTATGTCGGTGTCGATAGCCTCGTTTGTCACACAATTAGTTTTACTGCAATATTCTGCTATGCACTGGTTAATTGGGTATAATTAAATCGTGAGCCATGGCGTAACGTTGTGTAAACATATTTCGTCCAATTTGACGCTCTGTGTTAAGGGTAATGCCTTGGGATTAGCTCTAATCCGACGGAGCTCTGCGAGAATATGGACCTCACTATGCATAAGCATTACAAATAAGGAGAGCATACACTTCCTAACACAAATCTCAAACAAAATAACCCAAATTATCAATTTCGACCGAATGATGCATTCTGCAACACTAGCACTTTAACGAGTAAGCCTAAATTTTAAATAAATGTTTGTTGACAGGAGAAGAGGGTGAGAAATGGGATTTAACGTCCACTCGATACAAACCAGGTCCTTTAACAACTAAGATTAGCCTAAAATGCCTAATCAGCTATATGAGCATCCCTCGCACAATGCTACTACTACCATTCAATTTATATAATCCAAGAAGGCATGGATAGCAGATGTTTGGGTGGCGGGGGATGGGGGGGGGTGTTTTGTTTCGTTTTTGCTTTGTTTTGTTTTGCTGTATTCACATAGTACAATAGAACGTACTTTGTTCCTTTTGTTTTATTAGTCTATATTAATTCAACAAAGTAAAAGAAAGGGCGATAAATATTGACAAACACACCAATTTCACCATTTAGATGTCTATCACGTGCAGACACGACAATGTACAGGAAAGTATAAAGTATAAAATATGTCGTATTTCAAACGTAAACTAAGTTCGAACAATAAATATTTTGATTGGAACTACAAATACACGCCTGGTGTCTTGTCGTTTTTCTCGCAGTTTCTCTAATTAACTCGTGATTTACGAGAACTTTAATTACCTGAGCAGCCATTTTGTTAACAACTTTTCACCATTGCTTTGTAGCGTTAATACAACAACAAATGAATTGAATAAAATCAATTCTGCTCTTCATAAAGGTTGGCTCAAACAGTTATGGTCGTCTATGGAACTAGGATCCGATTTTAAAACCCGAAAAGCCGACTTCGATATTTCTGTTGATGCAGAGCGGTAATTTCATATTTTTAAATTATCTTTTTAAAATGTATTAAAATAAAGCCATAAAATAGATTGTATCTATAAACAGTCCTACCTTGTTGAATAATAATCCTATTAATCCTATAATTCACTATTGCTAGATGAAATTGGCAAAAATGTCATTTTCAACTTCAATTTCAAACGTTTGAAGATAGCTACTGCATGGGGGGGGGTAGAAAAAAGGGAGGTGATTGTGTTATTATTTTCGGTGTTAGTGATTTATAAGGGTGGGAAATCATGCCTATGATCGTCTAATAGTGAGTTGACAACCTATTGAGCTAAAGACAAAGAAATAATTATGTTTTGACTTTCTTAGAAATATGAAATAATCGCTTTAAGCGCTTCATTTCATTTCAAAACCAGTAAGGAAACAACCTTAAAGAAGTTATGGTTCAACTTCAATGTTAGTATTATTTGGGATGATAAAAGTATAAGGAGCCTGACAAAATTTCACTTAACAATAACCCGGGGGTCACGGTGGCTAAGTGGGTAAGACACTGCTCGCTAGCCTGGCGATCGGATGTTCGATCCAAGATTTTCCGGCGTGACCCCCCCCCCCCCTCTTGTCAGTGATGCAGGGCGGGGCGCCTGGCAAGGATGGGACGAATAGACGAGGTTTTGTGTAAACGTTGGTATGCACGTTAAAGAAACCATGGCAGTTGGAATTCGACTCAGGGTACAATTTCCTCATACTACAAGCATGGCGTATGCCACGCTGCGTTCTCCCGGTTGGTGTAGAAAGGCGTGGCGTTAGACCCATTTCATCTCGTTTCGTTTTTATGCTGTAGGAACCAGCCTTAATGATAAAACCAAGTAATAGAGAGAGAAGTATAAAATCAATACCGCTGTGATTCAAACTAATAACTCACGTCTGCTTGTACTAACAGCCAGTTTTTCCCGCGCTTTATTTGCTTCAGAAGGCGGGAAATATCCACATGGCTGTCTGAGGCAAGGGAGATAATTACCGTACTGTCAATCAAGGGATGATTAAGGTAGCTCTGCTTCTTGTCAGTGGCTGTTAACTTTCTCGCCATAACATGATAATCGAATCAGCTCGCGGACGAGCGGATACTTTATTACATTAAGACGGTGATAGTCTAATAGCCGACCATTTTGATCATGTCTTATTACCGGCGTCTGCCCACCATTACGAATCAGACGTCCCCCTAATCTTGTAAAAATGTTTGACTTCAAAACAAAAATAATTAGTGGATAGTCTACTATCAATATTTTATAAGCGTGATTTATCACTCCATCACTGACCAGACGAGCATTACAGGCAATTTAAAGGATTCTGGGTAATTTGTAGAGATTCAAAGAAAAATACCACCATCCACGAATGAATACGGTGTGTCTAGATCCCCCCTAAATTTAAAACGATCACATATATATGTTTATTAGATGGTGTATCGAAAATAAGTTGGAATTACATATGAAGTTGAAATGGTGTACGTCCTACTTTTCTGCCCCAATCTAATTAAAATATAGATCTATATTTCATTTCGTTTTTTATACGTTCGATAGCCTACACTCATGTGGAGAACGCTAGATCGGAGACGGTCCTATGCATTTCAGCACATATGACGTCATATATAGATTGTGGGTTAGGGTTAGGGTAAGGGCTAGGACCTGTAGATTTGGTCAAAGTCCCGAGATGTAAACAGGGCTAGCCCTAACCCTAACCCATGATCAAGCCTAACCCTTACCCTAACCCACAATTCACATATGACGTCACAATTTGCGTAGGACCGTCTCCGATCTAGCGTTCTCCCACTCATGTAGATCTAACAAGTTATAGTGGAAGCTCACGTTTTATGACGTCACGTATCAAGCACGGGACATTTGATCCGATAAGGTCAGTCATTTGATTAACCAATTAGCGACCGCCATGCTTTTTAAAATCTACTTTTGTTTTGTTTTGATTTCTATCCGCTGGTAATATCTACCCACAGTTCCACGCATGAAAAGGTCAAACGGTCGATTCGACAGACCATTTGATTGGTTGACCCCTCATCTCAGGCAGAACACGAGTTGAATAACAAGTCCTCCAGATCCAAGAGTAGTAAAGACAAGTAAAAACGAAATTTTAAAGTATAAAAAACGAAACGAAATTGGATCTGTGTTTTAATCAGATTGGAAGACGGGTATACTCCATGCAGTGTGCTACCATGGACCGTATAATACAACGGAAATTTGTTCTGATAACGACCTACTCTTGTTTCGAATTCCAACTGTCGAGGGTTCTGCTACGTGTATGACAATGTGTACACGGGATCTCTTTTTTTTTTTTTGTTCAATGCGAATGACTATCGATGTCCCTTGCCAAGCCCTCCGAGTGGTTTTAACGTTCACTGGATACAAACTAGGTCATTCTGGACTTCCATACGGCTCAATTTTATTTCATTATTTTGCTTGGGCGTATGGGTCTTTAGTAGTGGGAGGAAACTAGACAAACCGGAAAAAACCCCACGGGGTTGGACTGGCGATCCATGTTCTCTCGACCCTACTCCTTGTCACGTACAGGCCGGGAAATGAAACCACGCCATTTGACTCAATGAGATACCATATGATGCAACGCGTTGACCATACGGCTACCCAACCACCCACGCTGATTGGGCAATTTGATTATTTAAGTAATGAAGCTGAACATGAAAGTTTTCCCCAACAGCTTCAGAAGGACAACAAAAGACAGATAATTAGGGAAGACAGCAACTAGTGTATTGTTGGGCGACGCTTCATAGAGTATGCTCTCAACGTCATCAAGCTTCAGAGGGGTACAAGCCTTGGCACAATACGGTACCAAATACACTATATATAGAGCCAATATTTTCAAAATATTCAAATCTGAGCACGCCCGTGTCAAATTCCTGTCTGTGCCACCAAAGCAAAAAGTTATTTTCGATGTTAAGAGGAGGTTCAGTTCCACCAAAGACCTTCCTGATGACACTCTTGATGGAAAACAGACGCATAATGTATGTTTTTAAATTACTAAAATTCTGTCATCAATCTTACTTACACAGGAAACTGCTATGCTTAACCACATTAACTTTATGTTTATTTCTGACTTGTCCAAATATATACCTTAGTTTTTAACCAAATTCTGGCAAATCTCAAGGCCACGAATCCTTGAGATATGGCAAGAAAGACGTACTCAAACTCACCCTAAAAAATATCATTTATCGCGAATATGATATCTGGTTTATAGATATCCCAGTACATACCATCTCTTGTCTCAGTGAATTGAATATTACTCAATGTTAGGCTAGTCATGGGCTGTGCTGATTAAAATGTAAATTTTCACCAGATGAACGACGACCCCGTGTTTTTTTAGTTCTACTGCACAAACGGCAAATTGCGCATATACAGTGGTTAAACTTTTCGTCATCTGATTCCAGAATAACACTGAATGACAGGGCTCGGCTCCATCAAGCATTATATAATATCGTATATTACAATACATGTATATATTTGTGGTTCCACTGCTCCCGTAATCTGGAAAAACCGAGCCAGTCAAATTTTGGTGAAAATTGAGTTAGACCCATATACACATGTATATAATAATAGGTTCTTTCTCCTTCATTGAAAAAGGCTTCTAATTATCTTCATCTAAAAAGACAAAATAAAAATGGTTTTATATTCGGTATCTTAATTCTGAACCAAAACAGTTTTCCTTTGTTTTCTAAAATCTACACTCAACAGTTTTACTAGGTTTTTCCAGATTAAATTCCAAATCATAGAAAAGGGGTAGTACCAATCTGATTAAAATACAGATCTATATTTCGTCTCGTTTTTTATACTTTCGATGGCCTACACTACATGTAGAGGATGCTCGATTCACAGTGCCAGAATTGAATTCCAAAACTGATGTCAATCGAGTGAAAAGGAGAATTTCGGATTACAACGCACGCGTCGACTGTATAAAAAGTATTCCAACTAATCATGACTGCTGAAACATATTTTACCTAGGAATACGTCACAGGACTGAATTCCGCGTCACTCGATTGTAATTCTGTTGATTCGGGACGTCCTGAATCGAGCATCCCCGTAGTAAACACAAGCAAAACGAAATTTTGAACTATATAAACGAAACGAAATAGGATCTGTGTGTTAAACAGATTGGGGTAGTACTAACATTTATAGGCTTCATAACATTTTGAGTGGTTGTATAACAACATGGACTCAATGCAAAACAGCACATGCTCGACCTATTGTAATGGAAATGGTTTTGAAGTTATAATTTAACAACTGTTAATTTTACTATCCTTTAACTATTACTCAATATTCCCAAATTGGTAGTGAGCTATCTAACTTTAGATTAGAATCGCAAGGTGTGATAATCTCCACGTGACTCGTCAAATAAAGAATATCTACACACGCGACTACTTCTTTCAATCAAGTTCCTGTTTGAATTCAAGTAGAAATAAAATCAATCAATAATTAAACAAGTAAATTACAATGAAGAATTGATCAAGCGTGAATTAATGCTGGATTAATTTGAAGGCCATGCAAACTTTAAACGTGCTATTTCTAGCATATATAATGTTAGATTACGTGTTCTCTGGGGCAGTAGAACAGTGTCCATTGCAACAGACAGAAAGTGACTAATCTTAATTTTAAAATTCTTTAGTGTTTCCCGATATTGGACTATTAAGAGAATGGGGCGGTTTCATTTGAAGACATTAGCCGAAATGGCTTCCTGATATAAAGAGTATAGTGCTCTGCTTGTGACCGATTCCACGAAATGACACTAGTTCTTATCACGTACAAGCTTGGGGTAAGCAATTAAAAACCTCGTCCATCCCCATCGAGGGGATATCTTAGACGATTAGGAAATCGAAGTAATCGTTTATATCCAAGAAATCGCTTTAACCCGTGAACCATACTTGTCGGTGCGCATAGACTATTTGGAGCAATTAATTATGCAATTTAGCAACCACCAACTCCTTTTACCAGTAATATTAAAAAGAAACAATAACTGTTCCCAATCCACACCCAAAATACCAAACTTTTACCTCCCTATCATGGGTTTGTAGGAATACAAGCGGTATATATTTGAAGTATACCCAAACATATTTATGTTATGAGCATTTTCCACTGAAATATTCAAATTATATTCGAATGAACGATTTGTTACTGACATCTTGTTCATTCATTTAGGTCATTTCTAGTGTTTGTGTTTACATGTCTGTTTCAACACTAGAAATACAATATCACCAGTTTTTGAAACTTAAAGCCCCAATAACACTCTTGTTGTAACTGAATAATATGTCCCAATCTTCATTCTGGTCAACAAATTGTATTATTTTACAATATTCCAATTAATTGATGATATAAATTTCATCTTAACACACGTAGGCTTTATCACGTGATAGAACTTACGAAGCGAGACCGCTGTTGAGCGAGACATGATCACCCAGTTCCTATGCACATATCGAGTAATGATAGGTTTATAAAGGGACTGGGTGATACAGACTTCTTTTGACCTTTTTTCGGGTTACTTCCGGTCTCGGGAAGTTGATCGTCGATAAATGATAGCGGTTCAAGTTTGATTTGTTATCAATAACAGTGTTAAATGACCAATTTAATTACATCGGAAGGTGAATAATAATCAAATAAAGTCTCGTTAGCAATAAAAATGACATGAAGTGTTAGAACTAGTGAGTATTGTGAGATGATATCAGACGATACATGGTAAATCAGTCAAAACAAAGATGGCGTCTGACTTACCTTGTATTCTTGTATTAAGCAGTGGTAAGAAGTTTTATTTCAATTTATTTTAATCCCTTCAAGTGCCTGTGACTTAAACATCTAGTACTTAGAATAAGGGTATTATTTATTTTCTGGAGCCTCCAAGCCAGCAAGAATGTTATTGTCCCTTTAAAGAAACAGGTTTTTTTTATTATAAATGCAGAAATTCTAGTCGTTTAAGACTATGGGAATAAAAAAAACAATTAGAGAACGGAAAATATGCAAATATACAACTCAAAGATTTCACCAATCTGATTAATAACACACATCCGTTTTCGTTTCGTTTTTTATAATTCAAAATTTTGTTTTACTACTCTTTACTACAGTAGGCCATAGAAAGTATAAAAAAGAAAGGAAATATAGATGTGTATTTTAATCAGATTGAGATCTAACGTACTATTTATTAGAATTTGGTGTAGAGTGTTGTTTTTATTGTATCGAAACATAGAAATGGTTCCACTACTCATGTCTTCCGTCTTACTCCAGCCGCAGGGTTTCAAGTATAGTAACTAATCTAAGCAGAGCTATTTTCACCGGTATTGTTGAACAATCTGTGGTTTCAATGCACGTGCAAGTAATAAAGCAACATGGTATAAATTGATAATAAGCTTACTATTGTTTTTGGCTTTGGAAACATTGCAAACTTTTTAATGCATTAATTAAACGTTCGTGTAAATTAAACAACAGCAGACGTTCGCTTACCGAACTTGGATCAGTAACATGCCGTTCCAGAATCGCCTTAAATGCATGGCCTGGTAGTACCGTGTCAGAAATCGATGATCTAAATGGCCTAAAAGCGGGAATAATCACTACATCAACTAACTGACATGTTTTTAACAAATTACCAAATTACATGACGCGATATCCACGTGCAGAACCGACCCAGACAGCCTGGGAGCGCGTGGCAGTGCACAAGACACCCATCTTGGTTTCTGATAATTTCAGAAATGGCGTTAACCAAAATATAACGGAACGAAATGAACGACTTCACGGTTTTAGTAACTTAATCAAAATCATTTAACTGGCAACAGCAACAAATAAATTAACGACAGTCGTCACAAATGGCGCGGTGTTATTTTAAGTGTCTTATTGCAGGCCTGGGGTTGTTAATTAAATACTTGTCTAACTTACAGTAGTTTTTTGTCTATCATATTACAAGACTAACTTATATATTTAAAAGACGAGATATTATCTTTCTGTGGCTTTCAACAATTTGTTATATGTAAGGCATGATTCCCCCTTGTCAGTGATGCACCATGGAGGACCTGACAAAAATACCTGTCTAGTGGTTAGGGTGGGATGAAAAACCGAGGTGCCGTGTACACATTTGCGCGCACGTAAAAGATTCATTGACAGATGGAATTCGATATAAGAGTAGGCCACAGTGCCGCTGACCAGAGCAGAACAGTAGGACGTTAAACCCCATTTCATTTTCATTTTCATTCGAAATAAAAATTAATGTTTAAAACCGAAAAAAAACGTGTTATAGGACAGACCAGCCATTCTTTATAATTTGAGATATAAGTAGACTAGTCCAAAGTTCACTAACGAAGAGGGGGCTGTAGTGTTTCTATAGTTATGACACTTAGCTCACAACGAGAATGTTATGTGTTAGAATCACGGCATTGGTAGAGAATAATCACAATGTAAAGTTTCAGGAATTTTCCAAGTCCTTTTCCATCTTGCCAGAGGGGGTGCGTGTGGGGGTTAAAAGTGTGTCTTCCGGTTCAGATGGGACAAAGAGGAACCGAAGTAATGCATACAAATCCGTCGGTCCGTCCGTTACCACTTTTTGCAATGGGTGTGAACCATTTGCGCCTTGACAGGATGAACGTTTCGCGACTTAACGTTCAGTAGTTATCCCTCTTTTTCGAAAATGTGATATAGGCTGTAGATTGTATTAGATGTTTTTCAACGATTCCAGTGCCCTCCCCTCTGGGAAAACTTGTGCACACGAAGCTGTAGCTTTTATCAAATGTTTTTTTTCTTCAAATTTAGAGTGTTCTGGGACTTTCAGTTCCAGAGTTATCCCCCATTTAGGAATGGTAACAAATGTTATTTACCAACTTTCTGAAACGGGAGTGGAAACATATTTTCTTTATTCCACAAACTGTTGTCGTATAAATTTAGCTTAAAGTGATTTTATATTCGCGTTAGAATCCCACTGGCAGTGCTCTGTCATAAGATGGTGGCAGGTGGATTACCACCGAGGGAGTGATTAGTCTTGTGTTGTGTTTTTGATGTCGGACATATTGTAGATTCGCAATAGGGCCATTTCATGTCATAGAACATCTCCACATCTATCACAGCGCATTAGCAATATTATCGTCTTTGTTTGAAATAAAATTCTAAAAACATTTAGTAACATTTGCCAAAATCAGAGGGATCGATTCCAGTTGAAAAGGAGTTGACATCGAGTACGTCGTTCATAGTCCTCCCCTCGCCGTAGAAAATATATTTTAACTGTTCATAAAAAACGCGAGTTACATTACCGAATGGTTTAAGATTCGATAATATGACGATAATAACAAAACGTTTGTTTTGTAATAGCAAGATCCACGTCACAGGGACATCACTCGACATACACTACAAAATTGAAATCCACGTCACATACACTACAGAGAGAGAGAGAGAGAAATGGGGTTTAACGTCCACTCAACACAAACTAGGTCATTTCGGGACTAACATATGGTTAATTTTATTTCAATAATTCGCGTGCGCGTAGGGGTCTTTAGCAGTGGGAGGAAACCGGAGTGCCCGGAGGAAACCCACGAGGTTGAGAAGGCGCCCCTATCTCCATGCCACATACGCTCACACCAGGGCTCGAAACCACAGCCGCAAGCCAGAGGTGACCGGCCAGCCAGAGGTCGAAGCGCGGCACTCTAGACCACTAGGCCATCACAACCCCCCCATACACTACAGAATTGAAAATCAAATATCTGGGAAAAGTAAATGATAGAGGGCCCGAGTAAAAGAAGAGCACGTCGACAGGAGAACTGAATTATTGTATGGACATTGGCAGTCGAACTTAAATTCAACAATAACGGTTTGAATTTGATTTCCATCACGGCAGTTCGGTCACTAGGGAGAGATTATTAATCCGAGTTAATGTGATGACAGAGAAGCAAATCATCCCAATGATTTCTCCCCGATAGCACTTTGTTTGGGACTAAATGACACCCAGCAGAATTTGAACCGATGTCTGTTTAATTTGCAAAATGGGGGATGACGATAATGATTGTAGTAAGTCAGTTCAACAATAAATTCTATTGGATGTATAATCCTTACATAGAAAAAACCCTTTATCTGTTAAAATAAACATATCAGTGGTTATCTTGGTATTAAGCTAGACATATTCCTGTAAGTTAAGGGGTAGTGTACACACGGTCATCCCAGTTTTGGGCATTATGGTAAACTGAGCATTTACCGATACAAGACTTTTTTTTACAGTGGAAACATGAAAGGTGGGTAATGCGTGTCGGCGACGCAAACAGTTTCAGAGCTCGTGAACCCATGTAGACCCCTCCCCAGAGCTCATGAACCCACGTGGACCCCCTCCCAGGAGCTGCAATACAAGAACCTTGTAGTATATGAACCTACACAGGGATTGTTGGGGGGGGGGGCTACTAGTACCAAGAGTTGCCGTCCATACGTTGGCCGGTGGCTGTATTTTACCATGATGTTTGGTTTAACTGATCGGTTTGTCTGGCTCAGAATAGTAGGGTTGTGACTTACAAACCTTCTGACTATGGATCTGGTACCCATGTGCTCTTCAGGTAACTCAAAATAAACTGCCCCTAGCTTTTCAAAAATCATACTTTACGCCCAACGTCTTCACAATTTTGTCGAATTTAGTCTTTTTTGTTCAGTTCAAGAGAATAGCTTTATGATGTGTTTATGCAATTGTGAAAACATGGAGTGTTTTCGTCACGATTCGGTGTACTCGTTACATTCCGAATTGTAATATTAAATTATATTTTTCGAACGAGATTTACAATCATCCATTTTTTTTATTACGTCTCAGTGTATAATGTTAACTATTGATTTCGAGTTACTTGATTCCTGACCTTTGGTCATCAGCAAGTGTCAAGCATAAAACTTTGAGAATAGGTGTCAATACACCTTATTTCCTGCCCCGTACCGAAACACAGAGTTCGACTTTTATCTCTTAATAAAATCTTGACTATAAACAAAATCAGCCATACACAAAATTTAACGACTACAACAAAAAGAAGCCAATAAATATTGGAAAATAATAATTAGTTGTTTCTGCTGTTTATCACCGCCATGACACACGTCGCCATACTCTGACATCCCTGCCTTCTAAAACACGTGACGTGGTCGTACTTAATAGTTAATTCTTCTCTTCTAATTAACATGCACGTCTCGTGCCAAACAAAAGATAGTTTACGAGACAAATATTCAAATTAAAAGCAACAAATTAACAACAAATTTGAATCTAACAACAAAGGTAAGAACATCAGGGCAATATGCGCGAACTGTTTGCATTGGTTGGGGTCATTTAAGCGACAAAAATTCCTTTCTTTGCTCATAGATATCACATTCAAGTGCACCTACTGCATATCTCGTAAATTCTCCCCACACCTCGTTAAGCGGTCGTGACTTCCGTCTGTTTGTCTTTCAATGTGGCGGATTTATAGCCTAACAAGGAATAAACGTGGAATTATTCGATCTTTTTAATTTGATTAGTTTGAAGTATCAACTTGTATGACGGGGCGATAATCTGTTTCTGTTACTCCTCTCACGTGGAAACCTACGATAAAGACTGAGGCTATACAACACGTTCTGTACAATTGATACAAACCGTATTGAATAGGCGCAGAGAAGCGGAAATACACAGACTTGACATTCAAGACAAGTGGCAGAAAATAAACAAAATCTTTGTAGAAATATAACTTTGTTACACAACAGGAGTTTTGTTTGTCATGACATCTCTGTAAAATCGAAAATGTTACTTAGTTCAAATTTCAGTCGCTGAAATGGTTCCTATTTGCGCTTTTTGGACAATATGTACAATTTTATGTATACTTAAACCGGTTATTGAATAAATCAAATAAACATTTTGAAAAAAAAATCAATATATCAACGTTAAATAATCTACTGGCTTCGTTTCAATCGTATTAAAAAGAGGCCTATCAAAAGATTTCGCCGCACATTATAGGTGGCGCTAGCTGATTTTGGCTAAATCCTACTAAATATCGTCTGCAGTGGATGCCAAATGTTCATAAATTTCTGAACTCTTTTTGAACCGATAAACCTTTTATGGATTCAACTTTCAAAATAGTTTGTAAGAGATTCAAAACCCTTTAGATGGCGATGAGTCTTCAAATAAAAGGCATATTGAGTCATTGACAAATATATTCTGTGTTAAAACTCAAACCATGCTTGTCATCTCAAACCATGTACTAGCTACAGGCCAAGGATTTGCATAAATTGTTTTTTACATACTTGTCAGAGGAACACAGCTATATCGCAGAACAATATTGTACTTGTACGGTCTTAATAAATTTGGCGGAATATATTTAGACGAAAGTCCTAGCCTAATAACCTACTAGCATATCAACTTGGTTGGAGTCTTCGCGTAATCATCCGCCGATCCCTTTACTTCAAATATTTTGTAAATGTTTATTCTAGCTTAAAATGTTTCAAAGATTGAGATGTCGACATTTGTCATTGTATTTAGTTTAAGCGACAGATCAAAGAATTCCCCGTCTAGTATTTGATGTTAAATTTGACAATTAGTGTTATTATAATCTAATTAACGACACGGATGTTTGTAAGAGTTGTCGCCCGTTTCTTCCACTCGGTTAAACGTGATGAGTTGAACCGAACAGATGGGAACCCTTAAATAGTTACATGTCTTCCCGCTCACTGCACCGTCACAATAACAACTTTTATTCTCTAGATGAACATGCTGATATGCTTGCTGAATGAATATTCAAACTTTTTATTCAGGATTTTCAACGAGGACAATACTTGGTGATTAATCAGTTTTAAATTCAAATAAAATTTTAAACAGTGAATTTTAATAGGTTTCATTCAAGCCGGGTTGAAAATAAAGATAGATACAATGTCTTATGTTTGTATATATAAGTCTACAACAAGTATTTTATTTTGACATATAAGTGTCATAGAAAGCGTTAGATGTGAAAATGTTTGTAGGGGTATTTTTTTAATTAATCCTGTAAGTTGATATACTTTGGATATTATATAACAGTCATCTTTATTAGCCCAATCAGTGCAGAACATTAGGACCTCAAAGATACGTTGTTCCGGAAGTATTTTTCGAATAAAAGTATGGCAAATTTGGTATACGTGGAAAATAGAGACCCCCAATTTTACCCATGGTGCACACTCGGTGTAAAAATGTCAAGGTATCACTAACAGGCAGGAGGAGGTTGAGCTATAGATATATCTGGCACGACTCCTGAAACACAAAAAAAAAACATTTTATATAATTATTAAAACCTTTTAGAAATACTTCTTTAAATACCTTGTATAATATACTTTAAATGTATGTAAATCAAAATATTTGAATAATCTTACAATTCAATTAAAGTATTCCGTATGATATATTTGCCAATCTCCTAAATAAAAGATTCGATTAAATGTTAATAGATCAAAAATACAAGTTAATACAAACAATTCCATCCTTTCAAAATGAAATCGTATGAATCAAGGATAAAGAATTATAATAAGATTTATAAACCAAGTAATTTATTCTTATTTATCAAATATTTACCAAGCCCATCAATAGAATAGCTATGACTTTGATTTCATTTGCTTTTTAAAAATATCTTGTTTATCGACCATGAAGAAATTGGATAAAGAGATTCATATTTATCAAATATTTGTCAAGACATTGAATACAGTATTTTATTTAGTTCCTTTGAGAGTTTAATACACAGTTTACTCTTCGTCGACCGTGTGAGAAGCTAATCCAATAAGCTGGGTATTTAGACGTAGATTAATGCGATGATTCAAGGGTATCAATGATGATTTCAATGATATAGAAGATGGACACCCGGGGAGATAACTCTATTCAACAATAATTAGAAGAGATGGCGGATAAAAGAGTCTCCCGGTGTTTTATAAACAAACCAATTACTTTCTTTACGCATATATTATTATCTTTCGTATCTATATCCCTGTATTCGTATAGCAAACACTTTTATATATTAATATTCAGTCCATTAAAAACTACCAGTGCTTAGCGCGCGGTGAATAGAGCCCCTACGAATCACCTGAACAGGTAAGGTAATCGGCGAAAGATCAAAGAATGATAAGTTAGAAGTAAGAAAACAAAGTTATAGAGGTATTTATTCGACACCAATAGGTGTCACAGCGTGATTTAACAAGCAGATCATCCAACTGTGGAATAATCTTCTCAGACTCATCCCCACAGACAGAAATACGGTCGAGTAATTTCTAACCCTACACAGGTGTTAGCTCGTTAATAAAAATAAAGATTTACTTAAGAATTTAACCAGGTACACGAGGAAAATTGTAAAAATAAAAACCAGTCAATTGGAATGATATCGCATTCGTGTTCGTAAAGCGATCAGCGGGAAGGCGAATCACCGGTGTAGTGGGACAAGGCGCGAGTTCTCAGCCACTGACCCCGAACTACACAGGAGGCGACCTTTAATTAGATTTCCCAGTAATCGTTCGCTAGTTTCATCCATCAACGTCGAAAAGAACAATTTACTAAACTTAGCATCAGTTTGTTTAAGTCGTGGAGCGTGAACGGATTAATACTATAAATTGTCAACAGTCATCTCTTCGTTTGTCGCAGTTTTACAATCGGCCATATTCAAAATACGAAACTATTGATAGTGGCTCTGATGGCCATCATTTACAACAACCATAAATCAGTACGTAATCATTTTATGTCGATGTATTTGGTGACAATGAAGGTAATATAGCACGCCATTTAGCAGCATGTTGCTGTTTTGTCCTGCGTGGATTTATGGAACCGGAATGAAACATTTAAAACAGATAATAAAACGACAAGCTTACACTTCATTAACTCAATACTATTCTTTTTACAAAATGGTCAATAAAACCACTGATACCAACATGTGGTAACAAACATACTTGTTTCTATTTACTGTGAGTTTGTGTTCACACTTGTTAAATATCATCATTTAATTTTATGGAAGACAGTTTATACCTTTATACCTCTACATAAGGCTTAACTTGCTTAAAGTTTATTTGGTTTACAGTATATTTAATGTTCTCGATAGGTTTCAACACTTCGTGGTCAGTTGTCCATTAAAATTATAGCTTGTGATAAAAAACGTAACTAAATTATTATAAACTGTTCTAGAAAAATTTGAGAAAAAGATGGGATTAAATATAAACATTCGGGTTTTGGGTCTTTATTCTTTTTAAATGTGGTACTGAAAAGTTATATTCCGAAGATGCGACCCATACCTTTAATCATTTTATTGCAACACGCGTTATCATCTCTGTTACCTCATACATCATTTTCTTGATGATATCAAAGCGATTAATTCTCTATCCTGGTGGCATCAACACGATTAACTCACTAATTCTAATTACGAACGTTTATCGTCTATTTAATCAAGATAGAACTGCCGATAGAGTCGATTAACTCAGAAAGTACGCGTTAAGATTACTTGAACCTGTAATTGAAATATTAAATGTGAATGACTAGTTAATCTAGATTCAAATTACGTAGCGTCGATTAGAGTATGCCTTTAGTTTTAATAATGAACAATCTATCGATGATATGTATTGAAGCACACATCTGGTATCCTACCATTACGCATGGTGAAAACGATTTTGATTGTCAATAATTGTAAAGCGTATTCTGGCTGTTCAATTTGAAATTATTTCGTGAGAGAAATAGTCCCTAGGATGTTTTATAATCTATATTTAATAATCGAAGCTGAAATATAGCGAGAATGAAGAACCATGGCAATTCAATGAGATGGTTAAAGCTCGCAGTCTTATAAATTTTGGCCCGAATATTTAGGTTATGCTTATTTCAAACAATATACAGGTCTACACTATTAAACGCTCATTTTAACAGATACAGATTGAAAGACAAAATTCGAAGTCACCCACACATCACCGAGAAATCGTTTCAAAGTCGTCGGTAAACCATTTTGACAAAACGTATGGCGTTGATCAGACTATTTTATTTGTAGTTTGTTTTCTATTACACTAAATATTTGATTTTAAAATATTGATTATTATGATTATTTATGTGTGAACTCTATACATTAAAATAATCCAGGAACAATGCATTTATGTATATAGTTATCTTGGATTTAATCATCAATGAGCGTTGAGCAACAGCAGATTGGATTCAAATCCAGTGTAAATCCAACACATAAGATGACAACAAGGGTTAATTATGGTTTGGATAAGTTAATTAATGGTTAATTAATAATTATATAAGATATCAGGAAAAAGGAAAGACCTGCAATAAGCAGATTTAGCTCTTGCATAATGCATGTTTAAATAGGCATTATGTAAGAGGTAAATCTGCCTATTGCAGGTCTTTCTCTAGGCCTTAAATGTTTTCTAAAGTATTAATTCGACATTAATTAACTTATCCAGGCCTTAATCAACTCTCGATGGCATCAGATTTCTCCGATATTAATAGATTGAAACGGTTCAGTATTTAATCAAATATGTAGGAACGAGACTTAGATTCGATCAACCAGGTCGGTGATTGAAATTATTGCACACGTCTATCAAACCTTCAAAGGCTAATATCTTCGCTTGCAATAGAGTAATTTGAATAAAATTTTCAAATTATTCATTTTACATTATCCACTTTCTAACTATTATAGCGAGAATGGCTACCTCTTTTTCTAAATCTTGCATAATGTATGTTTAACAAAGGCTTAGTTATTTATAGTAAATGGACAGCGGATAACAAGAAATATAAACTGAGAGAAAAATTAGTTCAAATATGTTTTAGTCCAAATATATAATCAAATCACATAGTTTGTACACGGGGGACATCTTTAAAATCAAAACGTAGCTGAAGGATTTATCTGGATTTGTTTGTCACATCAGCGGCGTCCAGATATCAGACTTCGTCTTTCTTTTTCTTCGTTTAAAATCACAATGCTAACAAAACTGAAAAGAATCTAAATAAAAAAAACCTGTTTTAATTATCAGCAGAGCAGTGTTAATCGTGTATTTGTCAGACCTGGTATTGACTAAATATTGTCCGTGATTGTCATTCTCTTAGAAACGTCTTATCAACCGTGGCACAGAGATCTGTCAAGTTTCATCACACCAACTTCTAGAACTCGATTTCATGAAACCGTATGAGATTAGGGTTCAATGCGAATAATGCTTTTCTGGACACACACGACGAAGGAAGAATAAAGGGTCTTTTGGTGGCAACAAATTTCTTTTGTTGTTCAAATCCGCTTAGCCTGTTTCTAAAACACGTTTTAGATTTTGAAATTTGAATAGAGCGCGCCATGATACGCCTTCTAGGTTTTCAACATCAACATAAGCCTCGTATTAAATACATGAAATATTTAGATTGAATATTCTAATATTTGTATTCCAATCGACATGATACAAAATATTTCTCAATCATTGATTTATGACTTTATACTTGACTGAATAGAATGACGGATTACATCGTCTGCCGTCTTCAATGCACTGCTTCTCGTGTCTGGAATATCGAGTTTAATTTAAAGCGCCAGGGACGAACTGTTTTGCGTAGTAGGTGTATATAAGAACATTTAAGCGGAATATTTGCCATTTTCTACGAAAGTGGACGTAAAACTCCAGTGACAAACGAACGAACGAATCTGTGCCCCATCATCAAAGTTTATAAACGTATAAAACACCCTTGGAAATATACCGAAATAATACCTCTGGGTTTAGTAACATGCAAAGTTGGAAGTTCGTGAATGTGTGGAGGTGGGGGTGCTGCCAAGGTGCATCAACTTGAATTTCAGAAGCCGACGCTAAGATCACCTACTGACCGAAGATTACCGCCTTGAGGTTTATATACTACAATATAAGGCTATAAAGTAAATTTTATGTCAATCATTCTAATCTTAGGAAAGGGGATCATTCATTATTCTTATATTCGATTACTACGTTTGTTTTGAATCACTCTTCATTCACTTTTTATTTTCACTTTTCATTTTGACTTTTCATCTTCACTTTTCATTTTGACTTTTCATCTTCACTTTTCATTTTTACTTCATGACCACACCTTGTCACACTCACACGATATGTATAAGATTACTCCATCTTTACTTTATATCGGAAACCGTCTGTTAATATGGAACGTTGAACTTAATTTCTAATAAGGGAATCCTACCTGTCAACCACATATATATTTTATAGGTGGGATGCTATTTAAACCCAAGTTATGTCTCCAACTCAAATATCAGTTTTGGGGTTGTTTTTTTTTCGTTTTTTTAAATTAATTCAAATCTCATTTCTAACATTCATGCTTGGTTTCAAACTATGGAAATATTTCGTTCTATATCAAACCATAAATCTATTTTTTCTACGAAATTCCTAACTTGGGACATTTTAATGAAGTTTATGGCGTACATTTTGATCAATAATATTTTAAATTTCGTTTGAATACTGAAAGGTTCTGTGACCCTTAAGCTTTGAACTCCTTTATTTCGGAAACGACTTTTATGACCATGAAAGAATCTCAACTTAATGCACCGTGGGGTCATCTGAAAAGATACACACTTTGTCCAAGTTCCTTTAACATTTCCTATCTCAGTTTTGATTATGAATATGTAAGTGATTATAATAAGTCAGATTATAACACTAATACCATAATAAGCATGGGATAACTCTAATGTCATAACATAAAAAGGGCAACCATTTGTAAAAGTAGACGACTGTAAGGACTGATTGGGTTTTGTTGAGTTGAAAGAGTTTTGTAGAAATAATCCGCTAATCGCTTTATCTCACTATAAATATTTATCAATATTTTTCTATCAAAGATAATTATATGCTGATTTTATTCATATACTTTCTGTATTTGGTGTGTTCATGCATTATGGGGGGGATTTTAATATCAATGAATTATATATACAGAGCTTTGTATTTAATTTTTATGTGTATTAAAGGGGTTTTCATTTAAATTAAATTTAGTGTTAAATCTAGAAGTATCATTGGGGAATGTTGAGCACATTCTTACACGTTAGTAAAAGATGGCTCTGTGTTCTGTAGGTACGACCTTGGTTCGAATCTGGAATAAACATAGATTTATCTATGATTTTTTTTTAATAAAACATGCATTTATCTTGAAGTTTTGTTTTAGCATTAAGGGTATGGTGCTGAGGAGGAAGCGGGGGTGGGGTGGGGCCCAACAGTATCTTCATAGCCGTGGTACACTTGACTGCAATAGAAATAAAATGAAATAGGGGTTAACGTCTTATTTCTCTGTATTAAATGTTTTTAATCAAATACACCTATTTTTCTGATTTTCTTTTTTCAAAAATGTGTGAGTGTCCTTAAACAAGCTTCCAAAAGCAGCCTTAAATTAAAGATTTATTTTTGTGGATCTAAAGTAAACAGATCACAGACGTGAACAATTTATTTTTCAAACAGTTCTGAACACAAAGTAGCCACTTAATCACGAGTTATCTCCCCCTAGGACATCAACCATAATTACCCTTCCATTCTTAACACTTCTAAGTTAGATGAGTTTAAAATTCGTATGAAAATAAACCCACTCATCGACTGGATTACAATTTGTTGTAATTTCCTGCAATTTGAAGAATATTTTCACAGGGACGATAACCTTCTTTATCGTCACCATTATTACAAGTAACAAGTGAAAATGACCGCCGGCCCTAAACGCCACGCTGCTGTAGTTAGTAAGGAAGAAGGATGACAAATAAATATTTGTGAAGCCAACGTTTGGTGGTGTAATCTAATCGAGTTAAGTGGTTCTTGTTGACACAAGTCGCTCCGCCATTGTATCACTACGTAGCAACTTGACTGCCGTCTCATTTCCGGAGCACGCAACCTCGCTCTCGTCAGGAAAACTAACCGATCACAAACCGGATGTCTATGTCATTTACATTCATGCGCAGTCTGATTGAGGCAATTTTTGTCTCTTAGTGGTGGCCATTACCCATCAAAGCTGAAAACCGATTTAAAACCACTTAAAATGCCCCGATCGGTTTCAAAACACTGTTTGTGTTAATTTGCTAGAACCGTGTCAACAGTTTTATTAAGAATTCTAAACATGGTGTTTTTAAAAATGGAATCTCGTGTGCTTTAGGGAATTCACAAATCAAATGATTATTCTAAACCATTTTCCCTGCTCTCCATTTTTTCTGGTTAAAAATTCTAACGAGATCAACAATGGGCTTAATTTTTGGATGATGTCAAGAAATTGTTGACATAATTGAGGCGATATAAAAAAGAGTGTTTTGAACTAGAAGTGGTAAATTTACTTGAAAATGGAAATTAAATAAATTGTCTTAATTAGCTAAATGGAAATTTCATGTTCCAAATTACTTAATTTAAACCGCAAGATTGCTCATCAGAATTGCTGTTAAAAACAACACGTCAACAATTTTTTTTTTATTAATAAACTAAAAATAAACAAAAACTAAAAATGGCTATACAACCTGAAAATACCCTAATAGTAAGTGTAGGGGGGCTGCACCACATATAATTACACAAAACAAGATACGACACATTACGCAGAAATCACAAACAAACGAACACATCAGAATAAGTGAATGGATCCGGTACTAGGCGTAAGCGTCCATTGCGCTGTACAGTCCCGGCCTCCAGTGATACAGACTTCACTCAAAACTGAAAGACAAACAATCAGGAATACAAACTAGTGCCAGTCATGATCTTCTATATATATGTCACATGAAATTGGAATAAGCATACTGAAGTAAATTTTTTGTTGACCGATACAAGTAACCATATCGGTATGGTCTACCGTCTGTTAAAAATAAAAACTTTAAGTGTTCAAAAGAATTGAGCTATATTGGCTATGAATTTAGGGCAATTGCCCCATTTACCACAAAAACAGCGAAAAAACGAACAATACAATAAAACTAGAAGTTAAATAATGGTGTCACTTCCTAATACAAGTAAGCCCGTTTGGCAAGATTTATAATTGGTACGTTGTATCTTGTTGATAGTCTCAAAATGTGTGGTGGAGTGTTGTTGGTGCGTTCAGCTGCGACCCCCCCCCCCCTCCTTTAAAATTCAGTTGGTTTCTGGCGGAACGATGTATAATATTTCATCAAGATTCAAGATTATACATTTTTCATTCTCAACAAAAACTTAACTGCTTTTAAATAGGGCGATATTTCATGTGCTATTTCTCCACATACTAAAATACAAGTTAGATAGAGTTTAAGGTTATTCACAATCAATATGACTTTTATACATTTTGATCAAAAGAGTATACTTAAATCGGTCAGTAATGAATTATAAGTTACGGCATTTTAAAGTCTATTGATTTCACATCGCCACCTCTTAGTGAAATAAAGTAATAATACTTATGTATTTTCGGTCAAACCATTCCATACTTTTTTGGCCTCGGTGTCCTTCATTACACGATACCAACAGTCTGGCCCCGAGTTAATAAAGCATTCTGGGACTTAAGTTAAGAATTTACTCGGCTTTCAATCACTGTTTATGAGAAATATCTCTGATCCCGAAACACAAAAATTTAAACGTAGTTTCTTATTCATGTATTTGATAGATTAAAACAACAAAAATTATATAAAGGGATATATTTTAGTTAAATATTTTGAGTAAATTCTTAACATTAAGTATGAGAATGCTTTGAGAACTCGGAGCTTGAACGCTATTTGTAAACAATCTGGCTCGTTTTAAGCTAGATTAAAGTAGGTATACCTTGATCGCTGGGGTTTTAAATCATTTGATCATAGGACGCAATGCACTATAAATATATATTCATTTTAGCTGTCTAAAAAACTTGTTGAGATCTCTTATTACCAGACTGTCTTAATGTCAAGTCATTTTTTGTCTCCAAAAACCAATATTTTTAATAAGAGAGAACAAATATTTTCATATTGATGAAAAGAAATTTCACGTATTGTGAATCTATTCTATTTACTGCCAGATCGTCTCGCGCTGTGTCTCGTGAATTTCTTCCACGTGACTACTTTGCGTGAAATATTCAAGATATTTGACAGGGAAATAATTTGTTGAAAACGGCGGATTTATAATTCACCGATCTGTAGTCTCATCAAGCGCATTTCTTTTTATAAGTAGATTTTGCAATAAAATTCGAATGTTTTTTTTTGTTTTTGGGGTTTGCCTTTTGTTGATTGCTCGGTTTGTTCTAAGGATATTTGGTTTGTTTTTTGGCGACGTGAAGTTAGCCCGTTGTTCGTTGTTCGTTGTTCGGTATTCGCGAATAACGAACAACGAGCCAGTTTGTTGTTCGGTATTCGCGAATAACGAACAACGAGCTGGTTTGTTGTTCGGTATTCGCGAATAACGAACAACGAGCTGGTTTGTTGTTCGGTATTCACTAGATTTGGAATTAGTAATGTAATAAAAGATTTTTTGCAGGGAACACGCCGCAGGCGGGTTTTTATAAGCCTAACTGGATTATAAAGCTTCAAAATTCTTGGAAACAGATTCTCACAACTTTCTTTCTTCTGACTTCTGGGAAATAGATTCTAACAACTTCTCTTTCTATCCGAAGAAAGAGCTGTTACATATTGGTGAAAAACGAACAACGAGCCAGTTTGTTGTTCGGTATTCGCGAATAACGAACAACGAGCTGATTTGTTGTTCGGTATTCACCGTATATGGAATAAGTAATATAATAAAGGTACTTTTGTAGGGAACACGCCACAGGCGGGTTTTAATGAGCTTAAATAGACAATAAAACTTCAGGCTTCTGGGAAATAGATTTTAACAACTTCTCTTTCTATCCGAAGAAAGAGCTGTTACATATTGGCGAATACCGAACAACGAGCCAGTTTGTTGTTCGGTATTAGCGAATACCGAACAACGAGCTGGTTTGTTGTTCGGTATTCACCGTATATGGAATTATTAATATAATAAAGGTACTTTTGTAAGGAACAAGCCACAGGCGGGTTTTTATGAGCTTAAATAGACGATAAAACTTCAAACTTCTGGGAAATACATTTTAACAACTTCTCTTTCTATCCGAAGAAAGGGCTGTTACATATTGGCGAATAACGAACAACGAGCCAGTTTGTTGTTCGGTATTGGCGAATAACGAACAACGAGCTGGTTTGTTGTTCGGTATTCACCGTATATGGAATTAGTAATATAATAAAGGTACTTTTGTAGGGAACATGCCACAGGCGGGTTTTTATGAGCTTAAATAGACAATTAAACTTCAAACTTCTGGGAAATAGATTCTAACAACTTCTCTTTCTATCCGAAGAAAGAGCTGTTACATATTGGCGAATAACGAACAACGAGCCAGTTTGTTGTTCGGTATTCACCGTATATGGAATAAGTAATATAATAAAGGTACTTTTGTAGGGAACACGCCACAGGCGGGTTTTAATGAGCTTAAATAGACAATAAAACTTCAGGCTTTTGGGAAATAGATTTTAACAACTTCTCTTTCTATCCGAAGAAAGAGCTGTTACATATTGGCGAATACCGAACAACGAGCCAGTTTGTTGTTCGGTATTCGCGAATACCGAACAACGAGCTGGTTTGTTGTTCGGTATTCACCGTATATGGAATAAATAATATAATAAAGGTACTTTTGTAGGGAACACGCTACAGGCGGGTTTTAATGAGCTTAAATAGACAATAAAACTTAAAACTTCTGGGAAATACATTTTAACAACTTCTCTTTCTATCCGAAGAAAGATCTGTTACATATTGGCGAATAACGAACAACGAGCCAGTTTGTTGTTCGGTATTCGCGAATAACGAACAACGAGCTGGTTTGTTGTTCGGTATTCACGAATACCGAACAACGAGCTGGTTTGTTGTTCGGTATTCACCGTATATGGAATTAGTAATATAATAAAGGTACTTTTGTAGGGAACACGCCACAGGTGGGTTTCTATGAGCTTAAATAGACAATAAAACTTCAAACTTCTGGGAAATAGATTCTAAGAACTTCTCTTTCTATCCAAAGAAAGAGCTGTTACATATTGGCGAATAACGAACAACGAGCCAGTTTGTTGTTCGGTATTCGCGAATACCGAACAACGAGCCAGTTTGTTGTTCGGTATTCACCGTATATGGAATTAGTAATATAATAAAGGTACTTGTGTAGGGAACACGCCACAGGCGGGTTTCTATGAGCTTAAATAGACAATAAAACTTCAAACTTCTGGGAAATAGATTCTAACAACTTCTCTTTCTATCCAAAGAAAGAGAGGTTACATATTGGCGAATAACGAACAACGAGCCAGTTTGTTGTTCGGTATTCGCGAATACCGAACAACGAGCTGGTTTGTTGTTCGGTATTCACCGTATATGGAATAAGTAATATAATAAAGGTACTTTTGTAGGGAACACGCCACAGGCGGGTTTTAATGAGCTTAAATAGACAATAAAACTTCAGGCTTCTGGGAAATAGATTTTAACAACTTTTCTTTCTATCCGAAGAAAGAGCTGTTACATATTGGCGAATACCGAACAACGAGCCAGTTTGTTGTTCGGTATTCGCGAATACCGAACAACGAGCTGGTTTGTTGTTCGGTATTCACCGTATATGGAATAAGTAATATAATAAAGGTACTTTTGTAGGGAACACGCTACAGGCGGGTTTTAATGAGCTTAAATAGACAATAAAACTTAAAACTTCTGGGAAATACATTTTAACAACTTCTCTTTCTATCCGAAGAAAGATCTGTTACATATTGGCGAATAACGAACAGCGAGCCAGTTTGTTGTTCGGTATTCGCGAATAACGAACAACGAGCTGGTTTGTTGTTCGGTATTCACCGTATATGGAATTATTAATATAATAAAGGTACTTTTGTACGGAACGCGCCACAGGCGGGTTTTTATGAGCTTAAATAGACGATAAAACTTCAAACTTCTGGGAAATAGATTCTAACAACTTCTCTTTCTATCCGAAGAAAGAGCTGTTACACATTGGCGAATAACGAACAACGAGCCAGTTTGTTGTTCGGTATTGGCGAATAACGAACAACGAGCTGGTTTGTTGTTCGGTATTCACCGTATATGGAATTAGTAATATAATAAAGGTACTTTTGTAGGGAACACGCCACGGGCGGGTTTCTATGAGCTTAAATAGACAATAAAACTTCAAACTTCTGGGAAATAGATTCTAACAACTTCTCTTTCTATCCGAAGAAAGAGCTGTTACATATTGGCGAATAACGAACAACGAGCCAGTTTGTTGTTCGGTATTCACCGTATATGGAATAAGTAATATAATAAAGGTACTTTTGTAGGGAACACGCCACAGGCGGGTTTTAATGAGCTTAAATAGACAATAAAACTTCAGGCTTTTGGGAAATAGATTTTAACAACTTCTCTTTCTATCCGAAGAAAGAGCTGTTACATATTGGCGAATACCGAACAACGAGCCAGTTTGTTGTTCGGTATTCGCGAATACCGAACAACGAGCTGGTTTGCTGTTCGGTATTCACCGTATATGGAATAAGTAATATAATAAAGGTACTTTTGTAGGGAACACGCTACAGGCGGGTTTAAATGAGCTTAAATAGACAATAAAACTTAAAACTTCTGGGAAATATATTTTAACAACTTCTCTTTCTATCCGAAGAAAGATCTGTTACATACTGGCGAATAACGAACAACGAGCCAGTTTGTTGTTCGGTATTCGCGAATAACGAACAACGAGCTGGTTTGTTGTTCGGTATTCACGAATACCGAACAACGAGCTGGTTTGTTGTTCGGTATTCACCGTATATGGAATTATTAATATAATAATGGTACTTTTGTAAGGAACACGCCATAGGCGGGTTTTCGTGAGCTTAAATAGACGATAAAACTTCAAATTTCTGGGAAATAGATTCTAACAACTTCTCTTTCTATCCGAAGAAAGAGCTGTTACACATTGGCGAATAACGAACAACGAGCCAGTTTGTTGTTCGGTATTGGCGAATAACGAACAACGAGCTGGTTTGTTGTTCGGTATTCACCGTATATGGAATTAGTAATATAATAAAGGTACTTTTGTAGGGAACACGCCACAGGCGGGTTTCTATGAGCTTAAATAGACAATAAAACTTCAAACTTCTGGGAAATAGATTCTAACAACTTCTCTTTCTATCCAAAGAAAGAGCTGTTACATATTGGCGAATAACGAACAACGAGCCAGTTTGTTGTTCGGTATTCGCGAATACCGAACAACGAGCCAGTTTGTTGTTCGGTATTCGCGAATACCGAACAACGAGCTGGTTTGTTGTTCGGTATTCACCGTATATGGAATTAGTAATATAATAAAGGTACTTGTGCAGGGAACACGCCACAGGCGGGTTTCTATGAGCTTAAATAGACAATAAAACTTCAAACTTCTGGGAAATAGATTCTAACAACTTCTCTTTCTATCCAAAGAAAGAGCTGTTACATATTGGCGAATAACGAACAACGAGCCAGTTTGTTGTTCGGTATTCGCGAATACCGAACAACGAGCTGGTTTGTTGTTCGGTATTCACCGTATATGGAATAAGTAATATAATAAAGGTACTTTTGTAGGGAACACGCCACAGGCAGGTTTTAATGAGCTTAAATAGACAATAAAACTTCAGGCTTCTGGGAAATAGATTTTAACAACTTATCTTTCTATCCGAAGAAAGAGCTGTTACATATTGGCGAATACCGAACAACGAGCTGGTTTGTTGTTCGGTATTCACCGTATATGGAATAAGTAATATAATAAAGGTACTTTTGTAGGGAACACGCTACAGGCGGGTTTTAATGAGCTTAAATAGACAATAAAACTTAAAACTTCTGGGAAATACATTTTAACAACTTCTCTTTCTACCCGAAGAAAGATCTGTGAAACTGCTCTTTCTTCGGATAGACAGAGAAATTGTTAGAATCTATTTCCTAAGAGTTCGAAGTGTTATAATCCATTTAGGCTCATAAAAACCCACCTGCGGCGTATTCCCGACAAAAGTACATTTATTATATTACCGATTCCATACACTGTGAATACCGAACAACAAACCAGCTCGTTGTTCGTTATTCGCCAATATGTAACAGCTCTTTCTTCGGATAGAAAGAGAAGTTGTTAAAATGTATTTCCCAGAAGTTTTAAGTTTTATTGTCTATTTAAGCTCATTATAATTCGCCTGTGGCGTGTTCCCTACAAAAGTACCTTTATTATATTACTTATTCCATATACGGTGAATACCGAACAACAAACCAGCTCGTTGTTCGTTATTCGCGAATACCGAACAACAAACTGGCTCGTTGTTCGTTTTTCGCCAATATGTAACAGATCTTTCTTCGGATAGAAAGAAAAGTTGTTAAAATGTATTTCCCAGAAGTTTTAAGTTTTATTGTCTATTTAAGCTCATTAAAACCCGCCTGTGGCGTGTTCCCTACAAAAGTACCTTTATTATATTACTTATTCCATATACGGTGAATACCGAACAACAAACCAGCTCGTTGTTCGGTATTCGCGAATACCGAACAACAAACTGGCTCGTTGTTCGGTATTCGCCAATATGTAACAGCTCTTTCTTCGGATAGAAAGAGAAGTTGTTAAAATCTATTTCCCAGAAGCCTGAAGTTTTATTGTCTATTTAAGCTCATTAAAACCCGCCTGTGTCGTGTTCCCTACAAAAGTACCTTTATTATATTACTTATTCCATATACGGTGAATACCGAACAACAAACCAGCTCGTTGTTCGGTATTCGCCAATACCGAACAACAAACCAGCTCGTTGTTCGGTATTCGCCAATATGTAACAGCTCTTTCTTCGGATAGAAAGAGAAGTTGTTAAAATCTATTTCCCAGAAGCCTGAAGTTTTATTGTCTATTTAAGCTCATTAAAACCCGCCTGTGGCGTGTTCCCTACAAAAGTACCTTTATTATATTACTTATTCCATATACGGTGAATACCGAACAACAAACCAGCTCGTTGTTCGGTATTCGCCAATACCGAACAACAAACCAGCTCGTTGTTCGTTATTCGCCAATACCGAACAACAAACCAGCTCGTTGTTCGTTATTCGCCAATACCGAACAACAAACTGGCTCGTTGTTCGTTATTCGCCAATATGTAACAGCTCTTTCTTCGGATAGAAAGAGAAGTTGTTAGAATCTATTTCCCAGAAGTTTGAAGTTTTATTGTCCATTTAAGCTCATAAAACCCCGTCTGTGGCGTGTTCCCTACAAAAGTACTTTTATTATATTACTAATTCCATATACGATGAATACCGAACAACAAACCAGCTCGTTGTTCGTTATTCGCCAATACCGAACAACAAACTGGCTCGTTGTTCGTTATTCGCCAATGTGTAACAGCTCTTTCTTCGGATAGAAAGAGAAGTTGTTAGAATCTATTTCCCAGAAATTTGAAGTTTTATCGTCTATTTAAGCTCACGAAAACCCGCCTATGGCGTGTTCCTTACAAAAGTACCATTATTATATTAATAATTCCATATACGGTGAATACCGAACAACAGACCAGCTCGTTGTTCGGTATTCGTGAATACCGAACAACAAACTGGCTCGTTGTTCGTTATTCGCCAATATGTAACAGATCTTTCTTCGGATAGAAAGAGAAGTTGTTAGAATCTATTTCCCAGAAGCCTGAAGTTTTATTGTCTATTTAAGCTCATTAAAACCCGCCTGTGGCGTGTTCCCTACAAAAGTACCTTTATTATATTACTTATTCCATATACGGTGAATACCGAACAACAAACCAGCTCGTTGTTCGGTATTCGCGAATACCGAACAACAAACTGGCTCGTTGTTCGGTATTCGCGAATACCGAACAACGAACAACGAACAACAAGCTAGCTTCACGCCGCTTTGTTTTTTATAAATACGAATAACACTAAGATTGATGGGGATATTAGATTACCAAGTTGTGTTTCAGTGAGAGTGTTGGCTAATTATACCAGGTTAATGTTTTAAATTTCCGTGACCTGGGGGTCATCACACCTGGTTGTGGTTTGTTCACACCTTGACGTCAGGTAGTTAGCACCTGTAATAATGACAGGTAAACCGCTACATCTATAGGATCATGTTACACACAGGTATCGTTGACTTCTCTAACCTCTCAATGGGGGAGAGAGAGAGAGAGAACATGAGTTTAACGTCCAATCGACAAAAACTAGGCCATTTCGGGACTAACACGTGGTTCAAGTTTATATCAATATTTCACTAGCAGTAGGGGGGGGACACGCCAGTTAACTCAATGACACTCTCAATGAGAAATGGACCTAGAATAGGTTAATGGGTTTAAAAACAGTCTTCGTGAAATGTGTGTGAATATACGTAATAATAATTTCTAGAACATACTTTCATTTCAGAATTAATATTATTAAATATATTCAGTAAGCAACGGTTATGAAAATTATCGGCTGGTATTTCAGATTATGTATCTACTTCTGGGTTCGCTAAGGAAATACAGGGGATATCGAAAGAGCCATGGAAATAAATACACGATGTATCGAAGCAAATACAGATATACAAGATATATCGAAGCAGTTAAAGAAATACAAGCTAATCGAAGCAACTACAGAAATATAAGATATATAGAAGCAGCCTAAGAAATACAAGCTAATCGAAGCAATAGTTATGAAAATTATCGGCTGGTATTTTAGATTATGTATCTACATCTGGGTTTGGCTCAGGATTCGACTTAGAGATAGGTCATGCCAAAGAAACTCAAACTGTTTTTGGTTGTTTATCATTTTTACGACTGATTTGAATATCAAAGCAGCAATTTCTTTTAATGAAATGTTTTACTCATTTTTTGAATCCGTAACCGGTTTCCACTGGAATGTTATATTGTAGATACACTTCAAATGTACGTCGCAACAACACTACGGAATGTATTGACCACAATTACAACTACGATAATACAAGATACATGTAGATCTAAGATAAAAAAAAAATACATAAAAAATGTAAGACAAATCTAAGATTAACAGCTAAGACATTGCACAATATATGGAATACAAAAGAACCAAAAAAATGCAAGATATATCATAATAGCTGAAATAAAAGATAAATTGAAACAGCTAAGAAATACAATGTATATCGAAGCTACAATCACAACAGCTAAGGAAATACAATATATATCGAAGCAGCTACGGAAATACAACATATATCGCAACAGCTAAACCAATAAAAGATATATCGAAACAGCCATGGAAATACAAGATATATCGAAACAGCTAACGAAATGCAGCTAAGACATTGCACAATATATGGAACACAAAAGAACCAAGAAAATGCAAGATATATCATAATAGCTGAAATAAAAGATAAATTGAAACAGCTAAGAAATGCAATGTATATCGAAGCTACAATCACAACAGCTAAGGAAATACAATATATATCGAAGCAGCTACGGAAATACAACATATATCGCAGCAGCTAAACCAATAAAAGATATATCGAAACAGCCATGGAAATACAAGATATATCGAAACAGCTAACGAAATACAAGCTATATCGACACAGCCAAAGAAATACAGGATATATCGTAACAGCTAGGAAAATACAAGCTATATCGACACAGCCAAAGAAGTACAGGATATATCGTAACAGCTAGGAAAATACAAGATAGTATGAAGATAAAACAATAAAAAATACAAGATAAATCGAAACAGCTAAGAAAATGTAATATATACACAAATAACAACGAAAATGCAAGATATACAGGGTATATCGATGCAGCTTAGGAAATGTAAGATAGAATGAAGATAAAACAGTAAGAAAATACAAAAAATAAAACAAATCAGTACGAAAATACAAGATCTATGATAACACCTAAGGACATACAAGATAGATCGAAGATAAAACAATAAGAAAATACAAATAGAAGGTAAAACAGTCAGACAATACAAGATAGATCAAAAGCAATCAAGAAAATACAAAATATATCGAATACTGTTAAAGAAATACAAAATATATCGAAGATAAACATTAAGAAAATACAAGAACTACTACGTCAGGCATTATTTGCCCGTTGGGCTGAAGGTGGGTAGGATGGGAGCACCTAGTGAATTCTACCCTTTAGCAACTGGAAAATGGTGACAATAGTCTCGAAGAAAATAATACCCGACACTTCTTGTCTGATTCAAGATGTATGGGTGGCTAAACATTATTTCTGGAAATTTTTGGATTAGATCATTAGAATTGCTTTCCGTAGCTTTTGAAAGATTGTGTAAGTATGTCCTGACTCCTGTATGACACGCATGAAATATATTTATATACCAAAATTCCAAAGTATCTTCCGATAATTCAGTTCAATTTAGACCAGGGCCTGTGTGTCTTATAGACGCGACTTGAATACTGAGACGATAAAATAGTCAGGGGTCTAAAACTGTTGAATGTTGAATGTTATCGACAAAAGAGCGGTTTCCATTTTAAAAAAAAAAATATTTAAACTTTAAGAGTAGACCAGATGTCATTGGAAATATTTAGCAACCCACGCATCTGTACATACACCACATAAAAGCACACAAAAAAGTAGCCCACAAATCAGCACTAAAGACGCAGAACACCTGCTTCCGTATTATACAATCTGAATTAAGTATTTTGTACTTAACCACGATTTCAAATAGGAATAAAACATATATTGGATATCACCTTTAATTTGTATGTGATAATTTATTACCTGTACCGAGATTAAAGGTTACAAATAGGTACTTAATGTACCTGTATACTAGTAGATACTGACATATACACCACATGGTATACGGTCCTTTAAAAAATGAAATAACATGTATAGTACAATAAGTAAAACACAGGTATACTGTTATTCAACGTAATCTAATTTATTGCCATTTAAGTCGTTAGAGGTTTAGAATAGTTAAGTTATGTTCAGGTAATAGGTACCTGAACCACACGTGGTGCGATACCTACCCAACAATCACCTAATTAAAATCTTTTCTTTACCCCAAACTGTTACCCAGCATCATTTACCTGTTTCTTTATATACCATCATCTGTCGGTTCTCTTTGATCCATCACTTTTACCGCTACAATGTTCGATCGTGTCTTTGATGTAGCCGCCGTCATCATCAGGAGATTAAAGATGAAGTTATCGATGACGGATGAAGACAAATGACTTAAATCTGATTATCGTCACGTGAAACCTATATCGTTATTCTCAGTGTTTTATGACTTTTAACAAATTATCCATTTCTTTATACTATTTCGTCTATCCTGTTCTTTTCATTCCAAATTAATCGACAACCGATATTGTAAAGTCACGTTTAGTACCCCTAACTTTTTAAGTAGTAGACAACAGCTATGGATAGAGCCCCGTACTACATGGCGAATATTCCCTGCAATTTCTCAAAACTGGGGCCTTTTTTGTTCTCAAACAACCATTTTGTATTATCCATGGAAAACTATTGTGAATAAAAAAAAATGTTACATTAAGCTTATGTCCTGAATTTTCTCGAGATTGGGTCTTTTTTGGTTCTCGGACAACCAATGGAAATTATCCCAAGGAAAACTATTGTTTATAGAAAAAATATTACAGAAAATGTTTTGTATGTTTTGTTTTTAATTAATATTCATATTAATTTGAATTAGGAAAAACGTATCATAACAATAATGCGACATTAAAAAAAAAACAAATTCTGTTTGTTCTCTGTATTTGAAATGATAACATCTAATTTCAGTAATTTTTAATTTGGGAAGATAAAAATGAACATAATTCTAAAACTGAACATAGAACAAACGGAAGACAAAAATCTCAATACTACTTTAAGGCGCGTTTTTTTTCCTTTACAGTATAACCCTACCCTTTCCCGATGGAAGACAGAGGTCTTTACATTAAATGTCCATCGATTACGGTCCACAGCTTCATTCTTTGCTTCCCCCATGGTCGCATATGAAATAGATCAATTTGAAAAGTGTGAATTTTTACGGCTTAATTGAAGAGTTAACTAATAAAAGGCGGGAAAACAAGGTTGTTTATGAGTTTAATTGGCTACTAATTAAGATGATAACAACATGGTTAATTAAATAATTATAGTTTTTTACACTAGAGTTATCCTCCCAGGGGGCTGTGTGTTCTATTATGACGTAATTTGATGTCTTGATTTATAAGCTATTGCTATTTGAGGGACTATTCGAGAGCAAGAAAATAACACCTCCCCGCATATAAGATGTTTTAGATAGTGTGTTCTTTTCTTCATAAAATTTTAAACAAGGTGACTGACCTTAAAGATAAATGGACTTCGAAGTCCCAAACTATTAATAAAACAATTTTGATTTGTATCCTTGTTTTTATTGGTGTACTGATTCGAATATTTACAGAAAGAAACGGGCAATATTTATTTGTTAAAAAAATACAGAGTAGGGGTCATAATCAATTTGGAATTACCAAGAAAATGTTATTACAAATTCTAACAAAAATATCTAATATTTTCATTAATTCAATATTATATAATGGATTCCCCCTAATTTATTTGTTACGGTAATTTATGTAAATCCTGTTTGTTGCCTTTAATCCAACAAAAATAAATAAACAGATCCACGTGTTTCGACTGATGATCAAAGACGTTTATTGCCGACTGGCCCGTTCCAAACAAGCAAGTAAACGAAGAGTTGCAACATTGGGTATTGTAGTGTTTCCTAACCTAGACTACTGGTCCTTTACGGGCCCTTGACCAACTTTGGTGGAAGGGGTTCGTGAGGTAAAAGTGGTGTGGTGAGCAACTATAATTCGATCTGATATTGTTGGTATTCGGACAACGTATTTCAGTAGTGGCGGTTACCTTGCTATAGGTTGATGTCCAAAGTTTTTGATCAGAATGTGAATTGTCGACAAGATGAATATATGATGTTGTTATTAAAATACACACTGTTTCATTCATATTTGCTTTATAATTTAATTTTTCAGATCAAGATGGTTCTAGTGTAGATTTTATCACCTTAAGATGACCCATGCTAGGGTTTATCAAAGATTCATGTGGAAAGTGGTGCGAATGTGACCAAGTTTATTGAAAATATGGGGGTCCTCGGGGTTTTTATAATGTAATATAGGTTGGGAGTGTGGGGAAAGGTTGGATAATTCTACATCAATATCATACATTCTACACCAGTAAAATATATCCTACATTCTTAAGATGCAATCCACTAATCTATATTAATATTCATTGATAAGACACATCCTACATCAATCATATACCGTCTACACCAATACCAATATGATACCGTCTACACCAACATAATTAAGATACATTCTACATCAATATCAATATGACACATATACATTCTAAGATATATTACATTCCAATATCAATAAGATACATTCTACATAAATAAGATACACCCATAGGATAAAGTCTAAATAAGATACATTACTACACCAATATCAATAAGATACAATCTACAACACACATCAATACCAACAAAATGCATTACATATAAATATCAACAAGATACATTCTACATCAACATCAACAAGATACATTCTACATCAATATCAATAAGATACATTCTATGGCAATAAGTTGCATTCTACATCAATATGATGCATTCTACATCAATATGAATAAGATGCCATCTATGGCAATGAGATATCTTATACATTCACACCAAAAGGATATCGTTTCAAAAATCTTTGTTTGATTTATTCTAATGTTCAAGTTTATTAAATGGACAGAAATGTCCAATATGACGTAAATAAGTGAGTGTAGCAAGTTCGAGTTAGTAAACTAAAACGAACACTAAACCTCACCATCGGGGTAGAATATGAAATTGCTTATACATTGCTGGAACACATAAAACACACCGCCAGTTGGAATGGTCATTTGTAGAATTATTCGCACAGTGGATTTTAATTTGTAACGGAACAGATTTAATGCACTTTATTTGTTGTATTTCATTATTATAGACAATGAAATATTTCTGATATACAATAGTATGTTCAATTGGGTATTGTCTTAATAAACTCTATAGCTCACATTTAACTTTTCTTGAGAAATGGGTTGACACGTCATACGGTTGCAAATTATGAATATGCCGTGCTTATTATTTAACAATGGGAAGGGGTGCGATGTTGATACTATTTATTAACTAATCGAGCTTCTTTATATTCTGGCAATTAACCCACTCGAGAAAATGAGTGCCACTGAAAAAATATTGTCAGTCCAGCAAATGCTATTCATTTTTGATATTGGAAATAAGTGAAATTTCATTTTCAGAAAACTATTTGAAGATTGCAAGATATGAATATTGAGACTGGTTCCAAACCTGTCTAATCTGACTCTACATGTAATTCAAATAGTTGGTTTAAACAATCGATCAATTTGAAATTATTTTAACCATACAGATGTAAAAACTAAAAAAAAAACGCTAGACTAAAAGTGTCTCGTGATTAAACCCCAGCAACCGCATTAAAAAGGTCCACAGCTTTCTTTCATATGACACAATGTAAAACAGAAAATGCTGATAAAGTACATTTATAAAAGAAATGAAAAAAATCATTTTATAGAACATCTAATGACAGTATGAATTATCTATGAAGTCTGCATATACCTTTCGTTCACATGAGAGAATGCCAAACAGAAAATTGTTGAAAAAGTACATTTATAAAAAAAATTAAAAGAAATTTAACATCTAATAAGTCTATGATTTATCTATGAAGTCTACGTGTACCTATTAGATGTAGGCTAGTTCGTATTTCAGAAAATAAAACACCATTATTATATTTTATTCATCTTGGCATTTGATCACCACCATATGGTGTTTTGATATATTCGTGTCAATATGTTTTACACTATATACTAATAGCATATATTTAAATATATTTATTTTAACAATTCATTGTTAATGATAGAAAACGATCACGAGATAAGATCAGTCGGGGTGTGGGGAGTCAAATCATTTCTATAAGACCTTCTAAAACGATTTAAATATTTTCTGTATATACATATATTAGTATATTATTAGCATTGGTTTATTTTTTTAAAAGACAGAAAGAAATGAGAGATGGAAACAGGTTTTTGAATATGGATCATAATCTAGATAGGAACACGTGCCCCAATATCATATCATTTGGTTTGCTTTTAAAACGGGTCAAGTATGGAATAACTCTGTCAACACTGATTTCCTAAAGAAAGAAAACTGGATCCAAGAACAGAAATTATTGTTTGGTTTTTAAAGTCTACACACGATCGATGAAGTTGGAGACAAATCAATAGAAGTGCGAAAGACGATCAATCATTTTTTTTTAAAAGAAAACACGGGTGGTGTTTCGAGACTCGGGCACACGTTTAGTTAAATTGCTTAATAAACAAATTATCCTAACAAAACTAATTACAAATAAATTCTTTAAAATACTTAAAAATCGTGTCATTCAGTTTACAACATTTGTACAAAAAAACAAATAAAATTGTCAAAAAATTTGTGAGATCATAAAAAAGGTGGCAGGTTCAAGTTGGTTGACAAGATTTTGATGGTCTTTTAACGACTATATAAAAGTTTATCTTTTGAACAAAACTGTAAAAAGACAACAGTTTTGTTGCTTCGACACTGCTGAATGGCGTTGTTTTGTTGAGTGAAATCTATTGAAATAGTTGGTCTTTATTAAGTCATTACTAGTCTTACCGTATTTACAATCTATGGTCAACCCCAGCCACATGTTATAAAAGAAGGGGATTACCCCTTTGTCATCATGTTGTAAACCAGGGATTGGGAAAAATAATGAAACGCACATCATCAATTTTTGTCTCCTATTCTGCTATTTTTAACACCATACAACAATTGAATTTCGTTCCATTTTGTCAATCGACCGCACGTGTCTATTTAGATTTGTCAATTGTTATTTTTTATTACGCAAGAATCGTGGAACCATGGAAAAACGAGGCAGTGAACCTAAATCGCTCAACTGACGGGTTTGGGAAGTTTCACAAAAGGCAAAGATAAACGAAACGAAATTATGAACAGAATTAAAAGACATACGGTGTGTGATCTTGTGCTGATTAAATTATCAAATTTCTTCTAAACGAATAAATGAGCAAAGATTCGTTAAACTAAATGTTAGTCAAGTTGCATGGGTTAGTGAACACGACTTGACAATGTTGTGGCGAACAATACCGTCTCATGAATAACTGGCTCCTCCCACTCGACTCTAATTGACAGTTCGATAATTGCATGGTTGTCGACTTAGTGGGCGGGGACGAATAAACACGTTTATTTTGACACGGAATGCGATAATTCTCTCATTTGTCACAACAATTTGAAGGCAATATGTATGTTTTAGTAGCGAATGAAGCAGTCAGTGATTAGTATCATCTTCTAACAATATCAACCGCATTTTATTCAATTTTATCTGAAGAAGGATTTTCCTGCAATCCGATGATGGTGTGAACATACTTGATGAATATACTGCTTTTGTTTTCGATGATTTGAAGCTAGAAACCCAAAGACCGTGCACTGTATTTGGAATTCGTGTGTAAAATTCGTGTTTTGTGACAGATACATCAAGAAAACATTTGTTATTTTGCAAAATGCCTCGACCAGGCCGTAATACGTACGATGAACAAAAACCGCCATATTCATATATAGCTCTAACAGCAATGGCTATTCAAGCCTCCGGTGAAAAAATGCTACCACTGAGCGATATTTATAAATTTATCATGGACAATTTTCCCTTCTACAGAAAGAACACACAACGATGGCAGAATTCATTACGACATAATTTATCCTTTAATGACTGCTTTATCAAGATACCTCGTCGTCCCGACCGACCTGGTAAGGGCAGTTATTGGGCTTTACATCCCATGTGTGGTGATATGTTTGAAAATGGAAGTTTCCTCCGCAGAAGAAAAAGATTCAAAACAAAGATGAAGAGTCTGTCGGCATCAATGGAGAGTTTAAAATCTGAATTAAGTTCGGCGGCGTTCATACAGGAACAAGCTAGGATTAGGCTGCAGATGTCGCAAGATTCTGGTCGATTCCAGCCCTACAGTGTCTCTAGCTACCCAGCACCGCCCAAACAACCCTTCACCATCGAGAATATCATCTCTCCTCAGTATAAGTCAACTACCCTTCTCCCACAGACCCTCCTTCCCGCGCACCTACCGGGATTTACTCCCCCGTTTCCAGGGGGTATCCCTAATCCTGGACTCCTGTCAGCGTATAACGGTGATTTACCTACGTCCCTTGCGTCAACGTTTTCGTCGATATCATCCAGTTTAGCTTCAAGATTTGGACATCTTGCTTCATTACCCAGTGACTATAGTTTGTTAAAACCCTCAAACTTTGAATCTTTTCCTCTAGGATTCAGGGTGCCGATAAAACCCGCCCCTGTTAGTGCTCTGTCGTATTCAAGACCAGGAGGGTTGATGGGGACAACAGGGCTCTCTCTAGCTCTCCCTAAAATACCATCCTCTTCTGAAAATATCGTTTCTAGTGCGACCCCGGCTTTACCGGCACCACCGTCGGCGACTCCGTTAGCTGTAAGCTGATCTTTCGGACAAATTTAGGACATTTTTAAAATTTAAATTATAGATGAAAACACTGTGTTAAAAAGTATACAATATTTGTGTGACATTAGAGAACGGTGACTCCCATAAGGTATTGTTATTTTGATTTCTGTGTTTTAAGAATTATTTGTGATGAAAATTGTGTTTAATTTTTATAATATGGAACACATTAAGGTAAGAAATACAGTTCTAGTGATGAATTTTATTTTATTATTTTTAAATAACAGAAAATATACATATTTTGGATATCTCAAAATTTTATTTGAATTTAATTCTCTTCGCGAAATATTATGTTTTTTCGTGATTAATGAAAGCTTTTATTTCTCCGATTATACTAAAATACTAGTCAAACGTTGTACCTTTCTATTCTTTAAACAAAAATAATAATAATGTCGTAAACAAGAAACGATAATTAAAATTAAAATGAATCTAAGAAGCACTATTACTGTCAACCACATGAAAACCATAACAGACATGTTTTCCTATGTGGAAATTAGCAAATCATAATGTTTGGTCCCTTTGCAGTAATACATGTATTTGAACACAATTACTGGGAAAGTCGCTTTGAAATTTTGCAATTATTCAGTAAGGTGTGTTAATCACTAAGAATTTTATTTTGTACTAAATAAAATTTTGAAACTAGGTTCGAAATTTTGTTGATATTTTTATTTTATTTTTGTGAATTTTGTAAAATTTGTCATTATAATATTGTTTGTTTATGTGAATATAAAATATTCTAAAATTGAACTTTATTGTTTGTTTAATATATTATATATTATTTTTGGTTTCCAAGGAGATAGTATTTTATCTGAGAGAAAACAGGATTAAAATGCCTTATTTTTATCCATTATATGGAATGGAACTGGAAACGTGTGCTTATAAACATAGGCGACAATAGATAGACATTTCCCCTTGTAATTGGTTTAATAGATTTCGTGCATATTAAAGGGCCAAGTCTATGCAAACCATAACAATCTGTCGCCATTGATCAACCTTATATCATGTAAAAGTCCCGTAGATTGTTTTGAGCGATGTAACAATCCCTTGCAAAATGCAATATTTTATCACCAATTCTTTAGATTATAATTTGATATTTCAAATTCGACGACGCTATATTGTATTGAAAGGAATTAACATTTCCATCATGTATACAATATTCTACTGATTTTGATAACATTTATTACATGTGTTTACTTTCAATATCAAGTGTTTAGATTTCGACATATATAAATATCTAGCCCCAGTTTAGTATTTATTTACATTTCTCTAAAGCAGTCTTCTTCAGTATGATTCCAAAGAGTAATTTCAGACAATGATTCGAAAATTGGTGAAAAGAGCATCGGTATTGATTTTCTGTCCACATCAAATGCTTTTATGCACTTGTCGAATTTCAATTATTTTAAGCCAAGTTATCAATTTTCATAAAATAAAAGTTTTTAAAGGTAATTATTAGGCCTACCCAATATTCTGATCAATGCAGATTCGATATTATTATTACAACTGAGATACATCTAAAACAATGCATTTAAAACTTTATAGAGATAAGGGAAAGTCGATCTTTTACAACACGAGTTATCGGAGATTTAGTTACAAAGCAATTATCTCAAAATGACATTGTAAAGTGAATGTCATTTTATTCCTGTTTATCTGTTTTCTCTTCAATTCTTTAGATTTTATATGTATATATCCAGGTTTGATTCTATCCATACAGAATGTCAATTCGCAAAGAGGCTTGAGCCTAAAATTATTTAATTGGTTATACTTGACTTCTGAATGGAAATTGTTCTTCCACGATATCACAAACAAGACGTGTGATAGTAGTGATTTATTATTGAACATATCAACAATGATTTCAACGAGCTGTTTTAAATAAATCAGATCAAAATTGCTATTAATACCTTATCTTGAAACAGAAGAGGGGTGGGGGCGCATGGCTCTTATTTTTAATATACACTCTGAAGACAAAGGGCGGTAATCAGTCAAGAGACTCTGTATTCGGGAAACGCATATAATAGAATAATTGCAACAAAAAAGAAGAACGTAAAACCTCATTTCATTTCAATTCTCCACACAACTATGTATTAAACTAGTTTTAATTCAAGTAGGTTTCATGGCTTATCCTAAAGAAACTGATCATTCATGACATCATTACTCTTTCTCTCATCAAAACTTTCTCATCTTATTATCAGGTAACTTTAAATCATCACCTCTCTTGTCATTTTTCATATGCTTCTTGGAAAATAAATAAATAATAAATGAATACATCAGACTTGTATATCCCCGAGAATGTATATCTTTTCATTTTTTTTAAGATTAATATAACTGATATATTTACAAATGAAATCATTCTAAAATTGACATATTATAATCATTTTAATGTTTGCCCTGAAAATTACCAAAAGCAATTGCATACTTTTCTTGAATATGTGATTTCGATAAGTTTAAGGTTTAAGATAAATTTGAGTGTGTAAATTGAAGATGTTATCTCAATGAAAGCAGTATATCATAATTTAAGATGTTCTCTCGATCAAATTGATGTAATTTACAATTTATATAAACATGAACAATATACTTAACAAGTGCACTAAGGGACAAAAAAAATCATTTTAATTTAATACATGAATACTTTTATTGCTAATACGATTATCATTGATGTGAGAAATTAATATATGATAACAATTCCGACACCTTCTTAACAACAGTAAACGAATGATTGCATTTAATTTGAAGTTCTGAAACAGGGTTCCAGATCCCCAGGTATCTTCACCTTATTATCTATAAAATAGCTTTAGTTTGGCCTCAGGAATATAACCCTCGCCCTCGTCGATGTAATTTATCGTCTGAGCCAAATTGTGAGGTCTGAAACAGTATTCGTTCCTAATCGAGAGGTATCCCCAAATACTTATTAATATTTTTTTATAGTTTTGTAGCATTCCGGTATATCTATGTTTGGGGGGAAAATAGTCACAGAAACAGTCAAAATTCTATAAAGAAATGGTCATTCAATAGTTCTTGACCAAACCTTTTTACGAATAAACTTTACGAATAAACTTTACGAATAAATTTTACGAATAAATTAATTTAAATGGATTGCTTTGGATTTTCCGATTAGATTTCCACATCGGAATCGTAATAGTAATTGATATACGATACAGTTTTGTCTGTTTTATTTCGGAAAATGCTTAACAATGGCGGAAATAAATGAAACAAACAAAATATATTTAGCCAATATGGGACCAAATTAAATACCTTTTGGTGCCATCTTGAAATTTACCTAACTTACTTATAAATAAATTAAATTGATTTGAACGAAAAGATGTTGTATTTATGAATGTAATCTGCTGGATATTAAAAGGGTGTCTTTTGATAAATGATGCGCCAGTAACAGTTTACACAATGGTGCGAATTTTGAAAAAAACAACATTTATTCAGCCAACATGGGATCTTGAATTTAATCAGACACCTTTTGTGCCAATGTTGACATTTATAGATTAATCATATTAAGTTGAATATTATACTATTATACGTCAACAAAAGACCGTTTCTTATTTCACATTCATATTGATGACTTTATTCATTTTATGCGTTGTTAAAGTTAAAATTATTACTACGCTATGGAAACAGCCATTAACCTTTCTGCTGTTTCAGCTGTCAAACAATTTTTTAAATCTTTAACTTAAAGTTGCATTATGTAAGATTCAAATTTGCTTGTTGTTGGTCTTTTTTTTCGCTTCAAACGCTATATAAACTATTATTTAGACATTTATTCACATTGTAGGCCTACACTCAATCCTCTAGATAATTGGATGGCGAAAATTTAAGTGGATTGAAACATGGTCGTCATTTAATGATTTAATTAACAAATGGCGAATCGAGGCTAAGTCTTGAACAACATGTACCGTTGTTACGATTCCAAACAATATATGCCACTTATTGATATAACTTCAAATAATGATAACTTTACTCAGAAAAAAGTACTTTGAATGAAGTGCCGTTGTTATGGTAATAAACAATCTATGCCACATCTTTCAAAACTTCAAACAGTTATAACTTTGCTCACGGTAAATTAATTTTGAAGAAATTTTCAAAATATTTATTTTGCATTATCTGTTTTCGAACTATTGTAACAAAAAGACCAGCTCAATATAACTTGATCCATCTGTAAGTAAGACCATAAATTGATAACTGACATTTCTATAATATAAATAATTAATATTTATCGTCACCAAGAAGTCCTCGTCGTCAAGAATATACATCAGCTCTGATAAAATCGAAATCTTGCTTTATTTTAAAATTCTCGTCAACTGTGGTGGGCGTATCCAGAAGAAAAAAAATATGAAAGTCAAACTAGTTCTGTTCTTGATTATGGATGACTGAATTTAATTACATGAAAATGAAAACATTAGCATGTAAACATAAACAAATTTGTTAAACTTTAAACAATTAGTTAATCTAATTACACCTGATCTCTTTTTCTTTTAAATTTTTTTTCTAATTTGTAAGCCTACGCCACAGAAAAGGTTAATGACATAAAATGAAAGGAAAACGGAACGAACTGAAAATAAGGCCTAATTTCAATTAGGAAGCACAATAGAGAGTTTTGCATACTAGCAGCTTTCGTTTAAAACACGTTTGTCATGATATTATAATAAAAGGCTTAACCTAAGTCATACTCAGTTTTGTAACTTCATTGGCCTAAACAGCATTGAGGGGAGGGTTAATGACAAAAATTAAATGAAAAACGAGAGAGAGAGAGAGAGGAGAGAGAGAGAGAGAGAGAGAGAGAGAGAGAGAGAGAGAGAGAGAGAGAGAGAGAACGAGAGAGAGAGAGACTTACATATGGTTCAATTCAGTTTCAATAATTCATTTGTGCGTAGGAGTCTTTAGCAGTGAGAGGAAACCAAGGGACCCGGAGAGAGCCCAAGAGGTTGAACAGACGACCACACTCCATGCGATGAACCGAAACAACGCCATTTGACCAACTGATGGACCTTATGATGCAACACGCACGCGATAACCGGAACATAAATAAAGTCTGATTTAATTCGAGGGTATAATTGAGAGTTTTGTATAATACCAGCCTTCATATAAAACATATTAATTGTCATTATGGAAGATATAAATGAAAACAATGCCCTGCTAGCCCATTCATTAAAGCGAGAATTTCATATTTCCTAAGAAAGTCAATATGTCTTTTTCTCAATAGGTTGTCAACTCACTATTATACGATCACAGGTGCCATTATCAGACTTAAAAATCATTCACACCGAAAATAATAACACATGGGGTAGCTATCTTCAAATGTTTGAATTTTAAATTGAAAATTATATTTTTGCCAAAATACTCAACTGGCAATAGTGAATTATAGGATAAATAGGAATATTCTTTAACAAGGTAGACTGTTTATAGATAAAACCTATTTTAAGTGTTTATTCTAATACACATTTAAAAAATGAAATTCTCACTCTAACTACATTCAAAAGACAAAATGGTTTGGGGTTTGTTTTTTTTTTTGGGGGGGGGGGTATATTGTACTATAGTAAAAGCGAGTATTTCGTTGATCAAACAACAAAAACAGCTTGTCATGTTATTCAAGAACGAAGAATAGAATTCTTGACATTCATATTACCTTAAATCCATGTTAAAGTATTATTGACAAATAGTGTTATACACATTTATACATATAATCTATATATACTTGAAGCTATTACCAATACATATTTAATACAAATAATAAAGCGTAAAATAAGTATACACAATCCAAATATACATAAATAAATGCATAGAATTTAATATATTGTAAACGTCAATGGATAAAGTTCTTATAACTAATTGAAACACGATAAATTCCTTCCATAAAAAGAATTTAAACACTTCGTTGATATTGAATTTATATAAACTTTCCTTTGATGCGATGTTTAGTCATATGTTCCATTGCAAAAACTCGTATATCCCGGGTTTTTTTAATATGTTATTTGTGTTAATTTAGTTGCAATTATGTTTTTGAAAAATTAATTGATCCACACGATTATTTGAAGTTAGCAAAAAATACACGATAAATCGAGAAAGTCGCGTCGTTCACAAGCGAGAGAGAAAAATTAGGTTTAAACGTCCACTCGACAAAGACTAGGTAATTTCGGGACTAACATATGGTTTAACATCATTTCAATAAATCGCTTGCGCTTAGGGGTCTTTAGCAGTCGGAGGAAACTGGAGGACCTGGAGAAAACCCAAAAGGTTGAACAGGCGACCCTACTCCTTGTCAGGTACAGCCGGGGATTCGAAACAACGCAATGAGGTGTAAACGACAATCTGAATAAAATATTGTTTTTAAAAAAGATTAATACCATGATTTCAATCGCAGCGTTATTCCAATAAGAGACGTTTCCATTACCATTAGTATTTTCAAGCAAGATTGGGTATCCATACTTCCCATGCATACAATATATGCCATACTTTTATTGGGAATACTACCTTATAAATACTTTCGTGGGCACGTGTCTCTAAATAGTATTGCTGTGATGACACCTTTCTGATATAAGATGCCATTGAGAACTTAATCTTTGATAATGATTACACACTGGCATTAGCTGAAATTTAGAACTAAATCGTCCATAATGATTACACACTGGCATTGCTAACTAGATGGTTTATAATTATTACATAATGGTATTATATGGCATTGATAACTAGGTGGTCTGTGAAGATTTCATATTGGTATTAGCAGGCATTAATACCTTGATGGTCTGTAATCATTAACTTATGATATTAGTTCGTCCGTAATCATTAACTTATGATATTAGTTCGTCTGTAATCAATAACTTATGATATTAGTTCGTCCGTAATCATTAACTTATGATATAAGTTAGTCTGTAACCATTCATTTATGATATTAGTTCGTCTGTAATCATTCACTTATCATATTAGCTCGTCTGCAATTATTAACGTATGATATGAGTTCGTCTGTAATCATTTACGTATGATATTTGTGCGTCTGTAATCATTAATGTATGAGTTCGTCTGTAATCATTTACGTATGATATTAGTGCGTCTGTAATCATTAATGTATGTAATGTAATGTATCACTTATCATATTAGTTCGTCTGCAATTATTAACGTATGATATGAGTTCGTCTGTAATCATTTACGTATGATATTTGCGCGTCTGTAATCATTAACGTATGAGTTCGTCTGTAATCATTTACGTATGATATTAGTGCGTCTGTAATCATTAATGTATGACATTAATTCGTCTGTGTCAACTTATGATATTAGTCCGTCTGTTATTATTGCATTAACTTCCTTGACACGACATGTTCTGTTCGGAAGAAATGCTGAAAAACAAAATACAATATACCCACCTCCATTGTATCCTCATATCAAACATAGACCACGTGATTATTGTATATTCAAATCATCATAGGTCATGACGTACTTTAATCCTATATTGATGACGTAGTACCAGCATACCTGTTCTCAAAACACGTGTTTATTATTATTTCATTTGTCTGCGTACGTTCCATACATTTACAACAGTTTATATTATGTCATGAGTAAATGAGTATTCCATGGAAATACTTCCAAATCATGTACTTTACTGCCAATTTACAGGCATCAAAGAAATAGATTTAATTATTCAAAATTAATTTTAACAGACCTGCATCCCAACAGATGACATTCAGATTTATTTTTAATATCGATTTAAACTTAATTGTGAAAAATTAAAAAGTACTTTGTAGCGTGGTGGATTAATGTAAAAGCTCAGATGTAATAAAAAAGCACACAAAAGAAAGGGGAAAAAACAGTAAGAGCTAATATTATTGTTCTGAAACATGCTTGCTTAGTGTTTGTTTTTATTTCCATTGATATTATGTTCATGGTTTAACTACAGGTAAGGTACGAGTAATGATTTTAAAAAACGACAGGGGAGATCAAGAAGAACATACACATGCTGTAGTAGGCCCCTTTCTACATTTATACAGAACTTTTAAAATTCCATAGAACAACGCTTAAAGGGGCTTTAGGTAAGATCAGATAAAGAGTTGCCAAATCTCGCTATAATACTTAAAACGAAATAGATGATGAAAACAGCCTATACTGAAAATTTCAGTCAAATCGCATCACTCTGAATCGAGATATTAGCGATTCAGTTTTAGGATAGCCTCGATCGACTTAACTAACATTGGGATGATAAAACTAGGTCTCGATTATCCATTTTTACGTTAAATTATAAATTGCAAAATGTATTCAAATCCACTAAATATATAGAAAGACCAACAATAGACAGATTTAGCTCTTGCATAACGCACTTTTTTTAACAAATATTGTAGCGTTATCGGAGTGGCACGCCTAAAAAGCTAAAAATGACGAAGAGTGGAAATTTTGTCCATAATGCAGTAGCCTAATACTATACAGTATACCTATATGACTGTAAAACCAAACCCATATACATCTATATATCTGGGATTTTTAAAATCTATCTTGTAGACCGTGTGAAGTGTATTGTAAAATATTTGGTATATTTACACAATGTAAAGTCAGTGTTTGTAAAGTTAATTTTACACCTGAATGCATTGAAATGTGGGCTAAGCTTACTCGTCTTTTACATTTTTCATTATACGACCGACTGACTGATATTATTTTTACTTTTCGTATTACTATTAGAAAATATTTAGATCGAATGAAAACAAACATATAAAACTAACAACAAGTGGGGTCTTAATAACCAACTAATACCAGAGGATATCCATGATTTTTCATGCTCCATCAGAATCTATCACGATTGAGATCCTAAGGTTCTGGAAATCTGTAAACATTTCGTCATAACACATCTATGGTTATCTGGTGCTGATATCTTTTCATTTTATACGTTCTGATATTAGATGATACAAAAATCGTCTGTAATTTGATATTGAATGATACATAGATCGTCTGTAATATGATACGTTCTGAGATTATATGACGTCAGTGATGCCAATAACGTTATGGTAGAATATGGCATTGATGGCTAGTTCGCCTGTAAGGATAACATCGCCATATTAACTGGTATTGGTAACTAGCAGATTACGTTCACAGTTCGGATGTAAGGATTACATTCCCACGTTAACCAGATAGTTACGTTCACAGTTCGGGTGTAAGGATTACATTCCCACGTCAACTGGTATTGATAACTAGTTAGTTACGTTCACAGTTCACTGGAGGGATAACATTGCCACGTCAACTGGCATTGATAACTAGCAGGTCATATTAATTCGCCTGTAATCATTAAATTATAATATAATGTCGTCTGTAATTATTGAGTTAATTTACAAAAACTTTACAACGACATGTCGTTGATCTATATCCTTTAACAGTGTAGAGATTTAAAAAATTCACAGAGAAGAACACAGGCAATGGTTTCAATGTAGCTGATTTTAAACCATTACTGATTTATTGACGAAGACAATAAACATGGGGTAATACCAAGAGTTGGATTTCAAGCATTATCTTATATTAAATAGACATAAATCGAAATGATCCGCACCCACAGCCAAATAATAACAGTTGGGATTAAGTGTGAATTTCTAGAACTCATGTTGCGGTAATGGGGACTATGAGTCCCTCGAAAGTGCTAGCATCCTTTTCTTATCATTTTTAGCCTGAAATGAACCAGTGATTGTTGTATTTTCACCAACTTTCACTTATATGCGCATATGGAAGTTTTTTCACCTGACCAGCGAGCTGTATGCTCTTCGGGGGTTAATGAGGTTTGGCTACAGGTAGACGAAGGGTTGAAAGATTTAACATACATCCCCCCTCCAGTAACACAACCAACCAGGTTATCGCTTCAAAACCAAGGGAGGTAACTGATAGATTTGGTTTTCTATTTTGAAGCGTATTCTTTGAATATTCTACAGAAATGGAAGGATTTTTTTCTAACTATTTAAAATATTTTATGTCTTTCGTTGATTTATTTGATGTTTTTCTTTTTTTAAATGTGTTCTCGTTGACTTGACAAATCATGTTTTGTGTGGAATGAGTTTTCTTGTAACACGCTCTACTACCTTTAAATAACAACCCGACTTTATTAACGACTCTAACTTTATTAACACGATCCTCGTCACTGTATTATACTCAACTTAACCATTCGTCTATTTATTTTCAGTGTAATTATTTTATTTGTGTAAAAATATTTACTTAAAATTAACTGTGTGCGTGAGATAGTGAGCTTTATTAGAACACAAATGATTAATCCGCTTATGAATGACTCTCGACATGAATATTGAACTGCTATCAATGGAAGTGACATATGTGCTACACGACAAATCAACAAATCGTATTCATTTGATGAGAAAAAAGAATCAATGAAGCCAAAAGTTATTCTAACAAAACTGCAGCAAAAGAAACAAACTTGTTTGTCTATTAAGAATATGTGTAAAGAAGGTGAATTAATATTTTGATATTATTCATATGACTTGCTGCGTCACGCTTCGTTTTAGTTTTTCATTAGTTTAAAGTTGAATGTTATAAATGATTACTGTGAGAACATACCATTTTAGGTGGGTGGCTGTGCGAAATTTAAAGGGGCTTACATGTATATTTTGGACCTAGAAATTGACAAATATAATAATGTAATCTGAATATAAACTGATTTACATAAGTTTGAAGTTGGATGTTATAAATGCTTTCTATGAGAAAATACAATTTTTAGGTGGGTGGCGTTTCGAATTTTAAAGGAGCTAATATTTGGGACCTAAATTGACAAATATAATAATGTAATCTGAATGTCTGTTTTTGTTCTAATTTCAAATCAGTTATGTTCAGCGAAAAGCGCCAGCAATCTCAATCGAATGGCAATTTCTACAGTCTGGTTATTCCAGTCTACACCGGTAGTATTTATTGCGCATGCTCCACCGATAAGTATGTGACGTAGCCGTCTGGCATGACTCGTGTTATATGTCTAGTTTCGTTCTTCCAGTCCCTTGACCCAAAGAGCCCCTGAAACACATTATGGTACACGATTCGTGTACCAATGGTAAAATGTTTAGTTTGTCATAAATTTTGGATATCAGATGTCCATCGGTGTTGATTTACACTGACAAATAATTCGTGTTTTTGTACTGTCGAAGACGTTGGATGATATTGAGTTAGACACTTAGCTACTTTAAGTTTAAATTTCCCAATTAAATGGTTATTTTGTCAACCTCTAAAAAATACAAATTAGTAAAACTCTCTTTCAACAACTTGTGCCCGGTCAATGTGTACACGGGACCTCGGTTTTTGTTTCATTCGAACGACTAAACCATGTCCTTGCCAGGCCTTCCGTCCAGCTTCACTGACAAGAGAAACCACACCGGAAAATTTAGATGAACTTTCTCGGCCAATGCAGGGATCGAACACAAGATCTCCAGGATATCGAGTCAGTGTCATCACTTAGAAACTGCCCCCCCACCCACCGCACACACACAAACACATCATAGGACTCAGACCAAAAATGCAACTATGATACAAGAACAATCCCGATTGATGTATAGATGTATTACTCGAAATTACCAAGATTCTCTTTGCCATAAAATAAAATACAAAATATGGATAATAGTTTGTTAATTTCATAAATTCGATCATGATAACCAAAACGACATCTTGGCAAAATTGTTCTTAATATTGTAACTCAGCAATTACTTTTCTTGAAATAATGACCTATCGATCAAAAGTAGTGTATTTCCGAGTAATTTTTGTAATTCATTGGATTTTTCTTTCAAGTAATTCATAATAAGATTTAAAACTAGGTAAACAAATCATTGCGACTTAATACAATCATAAGTCACAGGTGGCTGATAGAAAAAATATATTAAAAACATGTCAATATACAAATAATGTTGACACGAAAGGTGAAGTAAATTAAAATATCTCAATAAAGAAAAATGAATATTTGAATAAAGTCAATCGAACGAATGACACATATCGTATTTGAAGGAAGACTAGACATGTGGGCGTGTCGTACTAGAACACTGATTGACAGTTGACTGTAACACCTTCGGCCTTTATTTGAGATCTGAGATATACAGCCATGAGCCATCCATTGAAAATACAACTGGTGTTCAAAATTCTGGGATGAATAAAGAAAAACAAAGCGATTAAAACCGTCACTGGATCGAATTATATGATTATCGTAACCAAATATTTATGCAATACAAAATAAAAACGAAAAGCTTAAATAACAGAATTAATTTTCTCTCCAATAGTAATAATGTATAATTATTGATAATATATAATATCCATGTTGTATTTATATATAAGAATATATATATAAGAGTTATAGTTTTATAAAACGATTAAAGGAGATTATATCTATTCCTTGGGGGTGGGGTGGGGTGGATGACCCGAATGGTTAACACGTGCGCGCTGTAAGGCCTGTCATTGAGTCGACAGGCGTGGTTTCTAGTCCCCGGTTGTACGTGGCAAGGAGTAGAATTGCCTATCCAACCTGGTGGGTTTTCTCCGGGTCCTCCGGTTTTCTCCTACTGCTAAAGACCCCTACGCGCAAGCGAATTAATGAAATGAAATTAAACCATATGTTAGTCCCTAAATGACCTAGTTTGTGTCGAGTGGACGTTAAACCCCATTTCTCCCTGTCTCTCACTTTTTAAAAAGAGTCACAAAGTAGATTTGATGAAACAATATACAGAAAAACTGTGAAGTACTGTATCGGTATTAAAACAAATTCCATGGATTCTGATTTTGCTAAGTTATTGTATGTAAAATGGGTCAAAAGGCACATTGTAATGCAATTTCAAACCAGTTTGATTAGTCGAAATACGTGAGCAACCCAAATTAAATGGCAATTGCTCGCGTCTGGTTATTCCAGTCTCTATCGCAAGAACGGTTTAACTCCTCGTTCATTAAGACGCCTAATTACATAAGCTCAGAGTTGTCGCGTTCCCGCGTCGGTCACAGTAACTTTTTGCAGCAATACTCTGGGTGCTATTGACCCATCAAAACATCACTCCTGTTCGTGATTAGTGAGGCCCTATTGGTCTGATATTGAAAAATCCACAATTTTTCATTTTTTTATGAAATGATATACATTTTGAATATGTTGTGAAGCAAAAACATACATATTTATAACATATCTTTCTTTATCAACCACCTTTTGCAATACGTTAAACACTTTTGATACAAACACCTGTCGGCAATTAATATATAATATAAGTTTATTTATAATGTTCATTAAAAATGTCAGAGTTTCAGATAAAAGTATACCGCCTGTATGACCAAGTGTTTCTCGTAAGATTCGAAACTCTCAGCAATCAGTTCATCTTAAAGATATTACAATTTCCTTTTAAGTACTAAATTTGATATGGTGCTGTGTCTAAGAACAATTAATTACCTGGAGGTTAATTCTTTCATCTAGTGCAGGCAAATCTAATGAATTGTTTTCAAATGCGTGTTACCTGTTGCCATTTTTTTTTTTTTTTTTAAAGATGTTCATTTCAATCAGCATAGTCGTTTTATGCAGATAAAACAGTTTTTTTTTTTTTAGATTTTTCAGTTGCCGAGAAATATGCATTTTTGAACTGATCAATTTTCAACAATTTATATCATAAAATGCGTATGATTCGATTTTCAACATCGGATTATCACCTATGTTTGCATCTATATTTCTCTTTTGGAAAATTTGCACGTCTTTAAGTGAAAACACGCTAAATAAGCTATATTTGAATTACGATTATAATACATGATAATATTTTGGAAGACCTCTTCGTTATGAGTAAACACTCTAAAATAAGTTATGCCTACCTTACTAATGTAATTAACCACGTATTAAGAAAAAATCTTTTAGAGGACACAAACACTTTACCAACCTAACATACGGTGTACGCAACATACGGTGTAAAATTAAAGCCTTATTTGGAGAAATTTTTCTCTAATTATAATTACACCTGTTGGTGTAAATGCAATAAAGCGCATGTAGAGGTGTAGCTCGTTCAATTACACCCAACTTTGTGTCAAGATCTCATAAATATCGGTTACATTTTGTAACCCAACAAACGATGTAAAATTTACACTGTTTTAGGGTGTTTTCCTCAATACCCTCTTTAGTGTAAATGTATGCAGTATAACACCAGTAGTGGTGTAGGTCATCCAAAATACTTGTGTGTAGCCCTTTGAGTTGATTACCCTTGAGAAAATGTTACATTTTAAAAACACTTGCTGTGGTGTAAAGTTTGCGCTTCTTAACACAGCTTGTAGTTTTAAATTGCGTCCATTTCAAACAGTGTAACGACGTTTTGGAATTCAGAGTTCATAGGATATATTATTTTCAGCAACAAACATAGTTTTCGGCATAGTTTTATCATAGACTCTAAGCGATGATATTCATACAATCTGATTAAAACACAGATCCTATTTCGTTTCGTTTTTATAGTTCAAAATTTCGTTTTACTTGTCTTTACTACACTAGGATCTGATAGAGTTGTTATCATCGACGCGTTCTGAATGGTGTGAGGTATTAGTCAATGAAACGGTCCGTTATGGTGAGCTTTAGGTGCGTTTTGCACAGAACTATGGGTAATCCACAAGTAACATCAGTGCTGATTGGTTAATGAAATGTCTGACGTCACAGGTCAAAGGCAGCTCGTATGACCTCTGACGTGACCTATCGCAACAAGCGGTCAGATCTCCATGTAGTGTAGGCCATCGAAAGTATAAAAAAAACGAAACGAAATGTTTATAAAAATCGAATCTCAAAAAGAATGAATCTTTAAGTTAGACAAGAAAGTTGAACATTTTCTTAAAGGGCCAATCCCGATAATTTTTTGTAGAATATAACTGCTTAATTTTGTCTTAAAATCCCCTTCCAAAGGACAGAACAACTAACTTGATACGTTTTCAAACAACTTAACACGTCAGTCTTCTGGAAATTGAGACCGGTGTCCCAAATTGCATTATGCGTTGTCTACGTATAACCAGGTTTAGTTTTAAATACAAATAATGTGTAGTTGCAAGTACAGCACATGGACCATTCACTATATAGACCTCTCAAGGAACGAGAATCGATTATCAGGTCACCAACCAAAAAACATACCCGAAATCTTAAAAGGGTTACGTGTCCGGATAAGCAGTTTTGACATTCACGTCCAAACGACTCAATATTTTGAGCTGACATTTTGTGACAAGGTCAATACACCATTCTCCTATATTTTGGCGTTTAAATTTCTTATGTACTCGGACTTTTATTTTTGAGACTCTGTTCAAATCGGGACTGTCCCTTTAATGTGTCAATCGAGGAATATATTAAATGTGAACGAAAATACCCAGACCGAGAATAAAATTCAAGGTATATAGATGGAATCCATCTTTAAATTAAACAAGGATGTTGAACATATGAGTCAATCGATGAATAAATGTGAATGAAATTACCCAAACCCAGAGTAAAGTTCAAAAGATATAGATTTAATTTTAAACAAACGGAGTATGTAAGTGTATTTAGACAGGTAATTACATGTGAATAGATATATCAATATATGTATAACGGACACCTGCGTCAACTGCACTTAATATAATATATATAAATGATATTTTATTATCTTCGGCGCCAATATAGTATGTCTGCCTTATTTAAAAGATACTTCTTATTGGTCAATATAATTCACCACATTAACACTACGTTAACAAACGTTTGGTTGTAGACAATGGGATTTAGCAAAACGTTTGATTACAAGAGGTTATTTGTGGGTGTAACAGGTTAAGGCTCTGCGAAGGGATCATATAAACCTTTATCGCATTTCTGTGTGAACTGTCTGCATATCTGTGGTTCATTCTCACAGATTTTTTTTTAAAATGGCCGCCATCTTGGATTTTTGAATGGCTAATGGGCTTTATACACTAAGTCCTGGATTAATCTGTGGCAACAAATATATAAATTCTCCAATATATTACGAAATGAGTAAATACTCCATCTAGATTTATATGGATAAAACAAGTTATTATTTCCCCTGATTTCATGAAATGTCTAACAAATTTAACTTATTCGCCTTTCCCGCTTTTGCGTTCCGATTTTTGTTGACTTGCTGGTCTAAAATTGAAGAAGATTTGTATGAAGTAACATTTTCCTATATTAATTTGATCGTCGTGCTTACCCAGTAATTTTGAAAAACGACCCTTTCGAATCTAGTTAAAAGTATCTGATGCCATTGACGGTTGATTATGGTCTTGTTTTGTTAATAAATCTCTGATTAATAGATAATATTATAACATTTCAGGCCTAAATAAAAACGCACAATAGGCAGATTTAGCTCTTGTATAATGTAAGTTTAATTGAAATGAGAAAAGCATGAACGCTGAGTTAAAACACGTTGGAAACGAATGGAGTATGTTTTTTATGAGAGGAAAACATAAACCAGTGTCTGATAATCATACCCATAAATACTCCATATAAAATATTCAAATACCTGTTAATTTAGACCTCTTGCTGACTAGACGCTGAGCTCAACGCAACTTCTCTCCATTTTGGCAATAATTAGTGATGACGTCAACGATAAAGACTAACGAGATATTTGTTTTAAAAATATGACGAAGTGACTAATTGGGCTTGAAGCGACAGTTTTTGGACGACCTTCACGAGGCAAATCCTTTGTATTAAGAAATAAATAAAACAAAGCTGTATTTTGTTTAATGTATCAATGACTAGCGATCAATAAAACGTACATTATTTATTTATGATAAACAATGATAAAGAATGGTTACGTTGATAGTTTGTGGAAATATTAGCTTTATGTTGATGATTAGTATTGTATTTAATCTGCTAGAACTCATACTGTCAATAGAGGAATTAATTTCCCATGTCTTGTTGTCCGATAACGCGAATAATATCTTTATAGGCTTTATTCTAAACCTTCTCGTTTAGAATTGTCTCTTATAAGTTATTAATATAAGGCCATATTGAACTATCGAGCATGGTTTGGAAGGGCATTCTTTTTTTTTACAGTGAACAAAACAATCAGTGGACTCTAAGGTAACTATAACTATGCCTTCATACAATTTCAAACTGTCACAAAACATTAAAACAGTTTTAAGATAATAGAGAGGTCCAGATGCACTCCGAGATGGAGGACGTGAACGAGGTGATTCCCTTTTTTATGTGCAACGTCATCGGTTCTTGAGGTCTTCCCCCATGGCGGAAGACGAAATGAAATGGGGTTTAACGACCTACTGTTCTGCTCGGACTATATGTCCATATGACGCATAACAACCTGAAAGGCCCGTAGCAGTCCATTTCTGTCAATTGGTAAAAGCATCAGAAAAAATTCCTTTATTTGGTATACCGGTAATGTTCGACTATCAGGAAGGTTTGTTAGTTGGAACCTATCCCATTATACCTTTCGGCTATGCGCCTTAATCTATTTTTATCCTTTACTACAAGCTATATTTGATTGAAGCATTTGGGTATAATAATATATAAAATACAACACGAAAACATGAGCAGCTGGGGTTGCTGAAAAGCAGGGAATTTCAGCAGGACAATGAATCATTGGGATAAATCATTTCCCGGCTGTTATAAAATAAGTACCAACTGAAAACGGGAACCAATGATGCGTAATCATTGGATTTCTGTGTACCTGATATAACCTGTGGTAAGACGTAAAACTCCAGGAACAAAGGAAGAAACGGTACCTAGTCAACCCATGTGACTTATACTGATATAAAATAATCAATTCTCTTAAACCCATTCCTATAAACTGCTCACTTCTGCATATTCGTACTTTCAAAACCATTAACTGTATGGGTATGATTTATCTTTACCTGAATATAGCCACAGAAACCACAGATAAACTAGTTACAAGTCGGTAAAGATGAAAGAAAATCAATGAACATCGACCATCAGCGACATAATGAATTATTTATTTTAAACTCTGAAGAAATTTTATCGCTGCATTAAAGCTAATCAACGCTACTACATCCATTCATCCACGACCACCACCTACTGGCAGATTTTATAACAAAATCTATTAATAATTCAAATATTATCTTACACTCAAGCTTGTTATGTCTAATCCTTGAAAGTACATTTTCGTGGTTTATACCTTTGTAATTAAAGGTACGACTACAACCTGGATGATGATACAGCCAAGCCCCGAAAGACGGGCCTACATGCTCGTCGGCGTTGTCTAATATAGGTTTTAAGTGTTCAAGGCATGTGTCCAGTCAGTTCTTGAAACAGCCATGTCGCGAGGGAACCACAGTGACTCAGGGATAAATCGCTGATTAGGTATTGTTGTAGCTTTGTGCTTAAACCACCGAGGTTGATCTTTGACCTCGCGGTTATATTCACCAATTATCTTCAGCTGTGGTAATCCATGTCCAAACTATCCCTTATATTAATTAGCTATGCCGGGTGTCGTGCACGATTAGGGAGTGAGTGTTTTCTCTTTACGACTGATATCACTTTTCACTTAACCACAATGAAGTGCAGCCACACTCATCAAAAGGACATAAAACTAAATGGGAGTTAAAATGGTTAGGATATCAATTCAACATAGAGGGATAACTGCCGAGCCTGGTGTAAATTTCATTAAAATCATTTGTGTATGTTTATGCGATTCTACATGCCATAAAACAGCTATTTCGTCTAATGTTTGTAGATATGTATGTTTGTAAATGTTTATTTATGGGATTCACAGTGCTCAATGTTTATTGCTGTAACAGCATTACTACAACTCATGGTGTCATACAAAATTTACACTAGCTATAATACAATAGATTTAATGCATGGTAATAAAATTGTTTTCAACTCAAACTAATTATTATTTCATGAACTTGTATCACACAAATAGATGGCAATCCATCTTCCAATAACGTTAAAACTGGCTCTCTTCATTTGGAGTGAGTTAGAGCTTATTAGCTAGTCGAATCCGTTCCAAAAAGCTCGTTGATCCATTATTGTCTTTAGCAGTGGGAGAAAATCCACGAGATTGGACAGGTGACCCTACTCCTTGTCAGGTACACACAAGGAACCACATTTTTAAGAGTTGATCCGAAAAAATGACATGTGGTCCGTATGTTTCTATCACCCGATAAGAAACATAATACGTCATAACCCATATTTCTATTTTCGTTTCGTTCTCGAAGAATTTTTTTGGGGGGGTTTGTATTCAGTGAGCTATCTTGACTAGAAGAATACGAGATGCCTATTACAGCCAGCGTCATTATTACAGATGCCACTAATGTTATCCCACAATGTTATAGATCTACAGTAATAAAATTGTTTACCACTAAGTTATCATTATTTCATGAAGTGCTATATTTATATAACTTTAGTAGGGAATTAGCACTCGATTTAATGTTAGATCGGCACGATATTGACCGCTTTCTAACAAACTGTTCGTGTCGATAAATCCCAATATGTTGCGAATAGTTTTTTTTAAAAAGTAGCACCGTTTTTAACAACTCAACATGGTATGGGTAGCTTTCCAGAAAATTAACCGAAAACCACACTGCAACGTATTATTTTTGCTTTCTGAAAAACTCTGTAGAGCGATTCAACATGTATTCGCGGTGAAACGTTTAGGTACTCATTATATAAGGCGTTGAACCCTTCATCTCCATGTGTAGCCGTGTGTTTTATTAAGACATGATAAACCCGAACACCATATGTTATCACATGACATTTTTATATATTAATGTCTATCTATTAATAATGTTAATCTGCATTTAAAGGAGTTGCATAATCATTTTAGGGAGTTCAGGCGCCGAGTTCACAATGCATTGATAGACTTCCGTTAATAGTTTACTCAAAATTGACGCCTTATTTTAACTAAAATATAGCCCTAAATAAAACTTTTGTTGTTTCAATGTATCAAATACATCAATAAGAAACTATGTTCAATGTGTTTCCGGATCAAAGATATTTCTCATAACCAGTGCTCGAAAGTTATGTAAATTCTTAACTAAAGTCTGCAAATGTTTTGAGAGCTCGGACCAGATTATGAAATCACTCTTAATAAAATGTGTCTGAATATATTCTTGAACCCGCTGTGAATAAAGTTAATATTTACAACACTCGCTGTAACTGGCAATTGGCAGGGTACCCCGCCTATATAGAAATCAGGTGCCAATGATGGCCAGACCAAATTAGTATGGGACCACGAAAGTTAACAAAAAGGTCAGTGGCCCCCATAGACTACAATGTTCCATTTTTGAAAAGCCGTGTGGGCCCAAAAAAGGAAATGAGATTTTCTGTTTAACCAACTTAAGTAGCTCGATGTTCGGCTTCCTATGACTGGGTGTGAATCGTTTTCTTTAACAATGTACATGATATAGATATGTCTCTATAAAATATGGCCTGGTTTCTACCAAATTTGACAGTGTGTAATAACTCCCATAGTTATTGAATATTAAATCTAGATAAAACTAAATTGTCATAATTGGGAAAAGGGAGAACTCAAAATTAAAACAAACAAATAAATAAACAGCTGAACGAACAGACAGAAGAATACAATAACTGGTCCCTTTCAGTACAGCTAGACCAAATAGCTAACTGTTTTAACACAAAGCATGATTACAAATGGAATGGAATGAATTGAAATGAGCACATTGCAGTTTGTCTTTTATTGAAAGAGTCTGGTTATTCTTTATTAAACTTTCCATTTCAATCGCTCGTCATGAATTATTTATGTGACCCGGGTTAACATATGGATAGCATAATAGGCTTTAGTAGGCTTTGATCGGTCAGCAAATCGATGTATAAAGTAGCTTATGGCGTGTACAAAGACCATATTAATTACCACTAATACAAATATGTGTATATGTACCTCGATAACACATGTAAATATATGGATACAGGTAACCAATGCTTGCTGGAAGTAATTATACGGACTAGTGTGATTGGGGTTAATGATGATATCCCATGATAGGTTAGGTTTTACATAGCAAATAAGATAATTACAATTTACATTACAAACTATAACCTGAGTCATGAGCAAATTTTTGACTTTATATAACAAGTTGGCAATGATATTAAAGTCCTCATACTGATATAGTTAGCGACAAAAGATGCCTTGGTGTGCCATTACACCCGAATGCCTATCGGATAAGCACTACTATGCAAGTGACAAGTGGAAAGGTTATCTTCGCCATTAAACAACAACGGGATATTCTCGACTACATACTACCGCCCAATACGGAAACAGCCCACCAATTATTCATACGCCGTCCTCCTTTCAACCCCTTTCTCCTTTCCCCCTCGATCTATGTTGACTGTTTGGTATTTAATTAAAGAAAGGGGTTTGAATATACATTTTCTGCCAGATTTGGTCAATATTCATGAATTTGGGGCGGAGGAATATAAGAGTTAGGAGGTTGAGTAGCAGGTTGAAATGTAGGGCGGAAAATTGCATGTTTATTTGTCTCTACTTCTAGCTTGCATATCTCAAGTTTTTCCATGATGAACCTCATAAGTGCTATTGGGCAAGAGGTTGCCACATGGTGCTCCATCTGTGGTAGAAAGCGTTCTGCTGACGCAATTTTTTGAAAGAGTTAGAGCCAGTCTAAGAGACGAGAATTAACATCATTTAAAATCAGTAGAGAAATCATTGGTGATTTGTGGCAATACGATGATGGTTTCCCATCTTGATAAAATTTGTTCCAGAGAGTGTTTTATTCAGATACTTTATACTTTATATTTATTCCCCACTCCATGTTGTTTTAATGAGTATAATTTATTAATCGCATGATTGCAGTATAAACAGCAAAACAAGAGACACTTGGATTATCTTTTATTTACTAGATGTCTATTAATCACGCTCAATGTCAGATATCAATAAACACACAGTATCCTCGTCCTATAAACATCTCCTGGGTAAAGTAAACTACATGAAATATGTATTGTGTTAATTTTATAATAAGTAGCTATATACCACCGTAAACAATCTATTTAGAAACACATGTCATCTTCACGGATCGACTGTTTCTCCTACGTCAAGACTGAGAGAGAGAGAGAGGGGGAGAGAGAGAGTGTGTGAGAGAGAGAGAAAGAGAGGAGGGGATTAGGTTTAACGTCCTGTGTGTAGGAGTCTTTATCAGTGGGAGGGAAACCTGAGTACCCGGAGAGAACCCACGGAATTGGACAGGCGACCCTACTCCTTGTCACGTACAACTAGGGATTCGAAACCTCGCCAGTGCCAGTTGACTCAATGCCAGACCTTTTGATACAACGCGCACGTGTTAACTATTCGGTCATCCAACCCCCAGAGAGAATGAGGGAGGGGGAAATTAGACAAGCAGGCGAGCACAGAGAGGCAGAAGGGAAAGAGAGTGTATAGGAGTACGAGCTAAGGGGGTGGGGGTGTCCCCTCTAATTTTTGGCCAATCACACTTTTGGGGCATTATGATATAAAATGAAGTGCTCGAGGTCAAATAAAACATTAATTTTAATTTACTGTTTATCAAGTGCCGCGAATGTGTACTGAATTGACTATGGATTACAACATTTTTTAGGTAGCCACTCTTCTTGTCAAAATATCATCTATTTGGCAAAAATAAAGTGTCCGAAATCTAATAAAACATTATTTTACTTTTCTTCTGATTGAAAACCGCGAATAGATTAAAACGTTTTGTCTGGAGCCATAATGCTTTGTCCGACATTGTTCGGGCATTGATTATTATTTGTGAATGCAACTACAACAGGAAATCAGGTCGGCATAGATTTGGATTTTGGTTGCAAAACTGTTGTTAATTTTCAAGAAACTTTCGGCCTAGAATAGAGAGAAAAAACGCATCCCTGCGGCGGTTAAATTTTCAAAATTTTCTCGTGGAGGCGAGTACCACACACTCTACTATATAGACTGGTTGTTTGGCATTCAGGGCATCCACCTGGTGCAGATCTAGGAATTTTGAAAGAGGGGTCGCAAAATGAGGGCACTGACCGCGGAGACGAGGCATGCCGCTCAGAGGGGGGGAGGGTCCCCCAAGAAAAGTATCCGTCATTTCCTTACATCTGTAGCCATTCCAAGAGCAATTTGACTGATACTTTCGTCTAAGTAAACGTTTGGAACGGACATATTTGGGTCTGAGAAAAAAAAGGGCGCTGTCGAAAATTAGGCGGGGGGGGGGGGGCGCCTTTGTCCACCTATGCAAGACAACGCGTTTGCGGCTGTAAAGTTTTCAGAACTTTCTTAGAGACCCTAACACGGTAAGCCCCAAGATTTCAGTGCTATCTAAGAACCGACGCAACATTTCAGTGTTTATGAGAAAGAAAGAGGGTGGTTGAGGGGTGGTAACATACAATCAATATAATTTGTTTGCAGGTAAAGGACATAGTGGGAATGAGGTTGGACAGACCATTCAAAAGAAGACACGTTAGGCAACTCTACCCAAGTACCATTTGATTATTCGAGGTGGATGATGAAATCTGTGACAAAAACCTAATATGACATTTATTCAACTAAAACATTTTGAACGTTATTTCCACGGGGGTCACGGTCACAGTGTCTAAGTGGCTAAGTGGATAAGGCGCTGGTTCGCTAGCCTTGAGGTCGGGTGTTCGATCCCTGCATTGGCCGAGAAGGTTCATCTCGATTTTCCGGCGTGATTACCCTTTGTCAGTGATGCAGTAGGAGGGCCTGACAAGGACAGCTGCCTAGTCGTTCGGATGGGACGAAAAACCGAGGTCCCGTGTACACATTGGAGTGCACGTAAAAGATCCCTTGGTAGTTGGAATTCGATATAAGAGTAGGTCGTAGCGCCGCTGCCCGGGCAAAATTTCCCTCATAGCACTGTATTGCGTATGCCCGTCTTCCACTAGCCCAGGTTAGGTGCATAGGAATGGGACGTTAAACCCCATTTCATTTCATTTCATTTTTTGTTATTTCCACATTAGTATATAGATTATATATAGTGTATCGTCGATATAAACAGTTAATAATGTATATTAACAGTTAACCATTGATATATACAATCCATCACCATCATAAACACAGTTTCATGAACATAGACACGTCGTAATCAACATAAACATTTTATCATCCATATAAACATTTAATTATCAATGTAATACAAATTCATATACTTTTCCATCGGTTTATCAGCAATATAAATAGTCCTTCATCAATATAAACAATTCACTATCAAAAAATCAACATAAAGACTTTATCATCGACATAAACAGTTTATATTAATATAAATACTTTATCATCAATATAAACAGTTCATCGTTAATATAAATACTTTATCATTAATATAAACAGTTTATCATAATTATAAACAGTTTATCATCAATATAAACAGCATATCATCAATATAAACAGCATATCATCAATATAAACATTTATCATCAATATAAACAGTTTATCATCAATATAAACAGCATATCGTCAATATAAACAGTTTTTCATCAATAAAAACAGCATATTATTAATATAAACAGTTTATCGCCAATATAATAAACTGGTTTTCATCAATATAAACAGATCATCAATATAAACAGATCATCAATATAAACACTTTATCATCAATAAAATATTTAAATAAATAGTCATCAATAACCACTTTCGGTAAATAATATACAATAGTTTAACCAGATTTTATTCGTCAATCTTTTTTTATATTTTGATTAAAAACAAAGCTTATTTCAATGCCCTTCCATGCCCAATCATTTCAGTTCGATTAGTGAGAATTTATTAAGCAAATACTTAGAACTACTTTTTGAGGCGACCACTGATATAAAGTCGTGATGAACTGAATCTGTTTTTAACAAATGTTTTAACCGGAATAATCAATAATTTGATTAGACTGGCTTTTATCTATAAATGGACAATTTCTGTGGGTTTTCAGGATGAAATTTACACAATAGATGAGCTGAAAGGTCATGATAATCAAAATCTTAGTTTTACAGTGTTATAACGATGGTTAAGATGGCCCCCTCGAGTACAGACAGGACCACTCAACCGATACCTGGTCCAAGTCTACACAATGAACTCAACCTCATAACGCCCGTTACTGCGCCATTGTTATTTATCAAATGTTTTAAAGCACCAATAAGAGAACGGACACGGAACGCGGTAAAGACTCTCTCGAGTCCGATTCAGACGAGAAACTAATAAAGATATCGCCGAATTGATTGAAGAAAATAAATTAAAATCACTGGGTTTGTTTAGTCAAGAGGATGAAAACTATTTTTCATGTCAAATTTAAAATGAAAGAAAAGGTCTCGTGTCTCATTACGTGACGTTTTAATGGATGTTTTATTATGACGTCCAACTCAATCTAATGTTTAAGATCATTATTAGCATTTTAACCATTCCATTCTCGTAAAATTTCCCATCTCGTGTTATTTTGAAATATGAAATCACTTACCATTAATATACATGCCGATTCTTTTTTATGGGATTTCGATAAAACAAATGCGGGCTTAATTTACGAGTCGTTAAACAGATTTCGAATGATACCGTTTATTAGTAAAGTCGTTTAGGATTTCTACATAATTAGCCACACACAATAACTCTTAAACTAATAATAAATATCAAGCTCATTAGGTTGTTCCAGTACAAATGGATGTTTAAAAGGAAAAGGGGAGGGGTGGTCGAATGGTTATCACGTGTGCGCTGTATCATAAGGTCTGTCATTGAGTCAAGGAGTAGGGTCGCATTTCCAGCCTCGTGGGGTTTCTCCTGGTCCTCCGGTTTCCTCCCACTGCTAAAGACCCCTACGCGCAAAGCGAAATATTGAAATAAAATTGAATCACGTGTTAGTATACCGAAATGGCCTAGTTTTATCGAGTGGACGGTAAACCCCATTTCTCACCGTTTCTCTCTTTTTGAAGGCGTCACAAACTAAATTTGAAGAAACAATTTATAGAAAACTGTCAAGTACTGTATCGGTATTAACACATTCAACGATTCTGATTTTGGTAAGTTTTTCTATGTAAATGACCACACTATAGAAAGGTTTATACACTTACATATTCTATAATACTTGTGCCATTTTTACAGCAAGGTGTTAAGTTAAACAGGGATTGCATAAATCAAATGAGGAAATGAATATTTGTATTCTGCCAACTAATAGACTATTCTGGTGTCTGTGTTTTCCCTTTAAGACAGTCATTATTAGTTATTCGATCAAAGACGTTTACTTTCAATCATTCTTATGTACAGGTTTTGAATTGTACGATTTCTGAAATTACGAAGCGGAAGAAAACAATTTATATGAAATTTGAAAATTTGTCTATAGAACATAAGAAATACTGTTAAATTTGTTGCTTACATCATTTTCCCGGCAGTGAATACTCGTTAATGGTTAATTTAATGGCCATTACAAGAAATGGCCAGCCATTTGCTGATTTGTCGCCATATTGTGTAGTGAATTGTGGGATAAGATAGGGCTATAAATGTTAACACGATGAAAGCGGTAAAGATCGTTCAAGTGACACATGTAATAAATGGCCATTTGACCAGCGTTTGATTGATAGAGCTATATTCAGACTTGGAAAGACTCCACGAAACGAAATACTAATCTTCTTGACTTGAACAAAGCGTAAAGTGTTGGCTGCTCGTCTTGAACAAGATAACAAATTACTTTGATAAAGACCCGAACAGATTCACACCAGTCGCTACTTAATAAAACCAGTGTGATTCGTATAATTGAGTCGCGCGCCAATAGGTGGGCTCTAAATCCCCGCTAAATCTGCTACGACACTAGACGTAGTCCTTGTCAACACGACGTTATCCAATTGTAATACTGACGTATTTAAAAGACGCGTTAATCGTGACTGTATTTTAAGATGGTGGCTATAAAGTGGAGGGGTTTGGAACTGTCAAGCCATAAGACCAAGTAGCTATCACCAGTTTGACTGATCACTCAAAGCGATTTGATTTCAATCTGCAGATTTTAGAATCAGCCGTAACGTTCAGGCTGTTCCACTCGTTGACACCGAAACCGTTTTAAACAATATAAGGGAAGCTTGTGTTTTTATACGCGAGTCGAATCCAGGGATCAATGGAGCTCAGGGCAGGATAAGAATGAATTACAAGGCAGGGGTAATAAGATTTGTCATGTAAATTGAATTGTCTGGTCGGTTCATTGAACAGCGGTATATTAGTTTCAAATATTTATTGTTCGTCTTAAATGTAATTTGGTTTTAGTTTTACTGGCTCCTTATTAGGATGATTTAGGGTTCCACACATTGTAAACATGTTCCAATAGAAGATGTGAACATGGAAAAGAAAGGATTTACGACTCGTCAAATAGTCCACCGTTTACATTGTTAAAAGTTTCAATAGCTAATGGATTTTAAAATTATATTTATTCAGAATAAAAAGACAGAAAGGACGTATGCTAAATCCTAATATCTGTCTATCTTATCTGTCTATCTTATCTTATCTTATCTTATCTTATCTTATCTATCTATCTATCTATCTATCTATCTATCTATCTATCTATCTATCTATCTATCTATCTATCTATCTATCTATCTATCTATCTATCTATCTATTTTGTTCGAAATCTACCTTGACTTGTGCGAATGTATTTATTTGTTTTGTTGTTTAACGAAAACAAGAACATAATAATCTAGAAGCATGTACTGAAACCGTTCAATTTATTCTATAGATTTGAAAGGCAAATGTGATTATTACCTGGGATAAACAAAAAGAGAGAGTTATTAAAGAGGTGTGTTTACAATACAGGTGAAATTAAGCGTGATATAAATCGATGCTATAATCCAGGAAATAATTTCATTTGAACTGACGATAAAACACAACAACTCAATCACTGTTTATTGGCTAGTTCTAAAATAACTAACAATAACAGTACAATAATGTTTTCATCTAACAATAAATAGATAAATAGATATATTAACGTGTTCTTATTCATCATCCTCGGTGGAAGCGGGCGTTAGCCCCCTACTAAGAAAATGTCCTAAAACTTTAGCGGTATTATAAAGAAAATTTACGAAGAATGGGGGGAGGGGGTGGCGATAACCATTCAGCGCCCCCCCCCCCCCCACACACACACACCTATCGATTACACGATAACAAACGTTTGTTTTACATCCAGATACATGTGAAAGATTTAATTTGTTGTGCTTATAAATATGATCAAGTGAAAACAGAAACTGGTTGCAATGAGATAAATTATATTTAATCGGATGTGGACCGAAAATGACGCTTATAAAAGAACTGAAAAATTAGTAGTTATTACTTTATGCAATCCGTGACTCGACTACCACCTACTTTGAAAACACCAAACATTATATATGTGTCACCTTTGGCTGCGATATCACCATCGGTGGATGCGGACGTTGAAAAGAAGAAAGTCCATCCACGCGACCAACCCTGATACATTATGTGGACTAACGTTGAGAACCATTGGCAGATCTGCCTCTTTGAATATAAAATAACGCGATTTGAAAACAAATCACAAAGAGACTTGTTTTTATTCCCTGTCTTCTTCAATTTATGTAAATCCTATATGTGAGCGTTATTACCTAATATTGGATCACGTTTTTTCCACCACTAATTCCCTAATCGTCATTCAGACGGCATTAAAACCTATTCCTAGACAAGGTTTAAACCGAAAGATGAAACCAAGAAAACGATTCTGATAAAGAATGTTGAGACTATTGTCTTTTACAATGAATTGTTGTCAAGCTGAGATAAAAACACTATTGTATAATTTTTGTTTATATCATTTATAGACCAACTTTGCAAACAATTTCTATACTGGTTTAAAACTACACCAATCTGGTTAAAATTCGGAGCTATATTTCGTTTCGGTTTTTATATATATATATTTTTGACGGAAAGTAAAACGAAATTTAGACCAAATTTACTAACAATTTCTATGCTGATTTAAAACTACATCAACCTGATTAAAATTCAGAGCTGTATTTCGTTTCGGTTTTTTTTTTTAATTTTTGGCGGAAAGTAAAACGAAATTTTGAACGAAACGAAATATGATCAGTGTTTTAAGACGTGTGGTTCGAGATTTTTCGGCGTGATTGACGCTTGTCTTGTCTGTGGTCGTTCGTATCAGATCGGAATAAATCCTAGTGCTCGTGCACACGATGACGTGCACGTAAAAGAACCATTGGCAGTTGAAAGTCGAAACCAGAGAGTACACAGCTAAAACATTGAGATGGACTGTCACGTGTCTCTTTTTAGCTACAATTGGATGCCTTTAGTTTCAGCTGGCAAACTTAATTCTCTTATTAAATATACATTATGGGGGATTAAATAAGGAGCTGGCAGCTCTTACTGTAATAGAAAAAAAAACTAGATACTGTAAAGGGAATTCAGTCAAATAAATACAGTCTGAACCGAGATTTAAGTGGCTGAATTTTCGGCCTAGCCTCGATAAAAAACATAGTCTCGAACATCGAATTCATGATTAAATCATGAATGAAAGTTGGGCAGCAAATCGGATCCCAATCCAGTAAATACCGCAGACTAGCGTTGAAATCTAGAGTTGATTATGGTCTGGATAAGTTAATTAATGTCTAATTAATAATTTAGATAACATTTCAGGACTGAATACAGACTTACATTAGATAGATTTATCTCTTACATAATGTATGTTTAATGCATGTAATTTTATAATCTTAGGTCTAATTTAATGTAGTAAAACAACTTTCGTTTATCTGCAAATATTGTCAGTAAAGTTAATCAAGCGGTGGGGTTTTTTTAAATCAAAATTGACATGGACATTGGTCATGTGCAACACTGTAATTGGTTGTTGTACACGAAATATATTTAAACCCGCCTTCATGACGTGAAAACGTCAAGCCTATTCCGGGTAAAGCCATCTATTCTCGGGTCATTCCAATTCAACTATGTAAATTACACTTCTGGGGCATCCGATACCACATCTCATTCATTTGCTAAGTTCATATAGCTTTTTTTTTAAAAAAAAAATATGTCGCTTGCCCAAGATTTGACTTTTTTAGGTTTAGTTCTATCGTCATTATCGTAAATTAATCCTGTAAAAAAAAAAACAACATAATGGGGCCGTTACAGGACTAATTTACGAGAATCTTTTTTCTTATAGGCCATGCCTGTACCCCAATCCCTATTCAGAAAGAAATCTGAATAAAAATATTGCTTATATAAAAAGAGATGTTCAGTTTAGTATTGAGGTCAAAGCCTTTGAAACGACATAACAGACAAAATATTAAATTGATAACTATATTCAATAGTTAAATATAGATATTGAAATAGTTATTATAGTATTAAATTATAGTCAATTAATAATTAATAATATATAATACCTTTAGTACCTTAAAGATACTTTCACAGAAAAAGTATTTGTCGGTTGGTTATTTCCAATAAAAGTATGGCAATGTATGGAAAATAGAAAGATCCAATCTTTCTAGAAATAAAATACTGGATTAGTGAAGTCTGCTCGAGTAACATCAAAGGTAACACGCGAAGATTTTCTTATCTGCATGCGTTAGTGAGCGTGTGGTATATTTGTTGATAAACTTAATAGTACAACAGTTTCTGAGATAAAAAAAAACACGGGAAGTGGTAATCCAAGAATTTATTGGGCTTCGATTAAGACAACATCGTTTAGTATATGCAATGAATTCTCCTCCGGCTTCGCGCCCGTTGCTCGGTACCGAGACTGCCAAGTCACGTGACGCAAATCGAGGCCACATTTCAAGCCAAATTCTGATAAATTAATAAGTATAAATATGATTTTAGTCCAAATATATCATCAAATCGCTCAGTTTGAACGTGGTAATGTATCTTTAACTGAATGATTAATTTTAATGTATGTTAAATATTTACAGTACATTAAACAATTCAATGTCTTAACGAGTCAATTAGCCTACATGTTTTCATCCCCATGAACATCGTATTATGACTAGGTTTAAAGGCCGATTCCTCCCATTCTCCAATCGGTCAGCATTTAAAAAAATACTTTCAATTTCGCTCATTGGTTCGTTTTTGTTATAAATCTCTCAAGTCATTACTAAGATTTAATTTATGCGGCATACACGTTTCTTTGTCTTTCCAATTGTTGAATTTTCTATGATTAACTGTGGCTTGTGCTATTTAAACACGAAAGGGTGAACCCTATCGATATGCGGCATTTCATGACCTTCTGTACCAGAGTTATCCCGATTTGCCAAAAAACCTTGTGAACACGATAGGGGCTAAAGTGTGTAACAGATTTGTTCTCAAATTTGGTCGAAAGAATTGGGGTTATGAGAGAATAAATGTTGCCATCATGTTGCCAAAAGACCCGTAAACGTGATAGACGCTACAGTTTTTGGTGCACAAAAATCTGGCACAAGTCTAACAAATCATTTCTGGAATTTAATTCAAAAATCTGGCACAAGTCTAACAAATCATTACTGGAATTTTATAATTCATGGGTATTGCACATTTCAGCTGTGTGTGATTACTTAAATATTGTATGAAATTAATTATCTATATTTTCTTATTGGGAGTGGTAATGCCCCTTTAACTTGAATACATGAACAGGACAATGTATACCTAATTTGCTACCAGCGGGAAAGGTTTTCCTAACGGATGCTCAAATATTATTAATCCACGTTACTGCAACATGATGAATTTTAAAAAAAAACAAAATGTGGCTTTATAAAATAGATTTGAACACCGTGTTTTAAAGAACGGGAATTAAGTTTTGTTCCCACCAATTAGTATAAATATTACAATGGAAATATCATGGTGATTAATGATCCTGTTTGTGTTCGCCAAACAACAAACACAATTTCAGCTACTAAAACAGTAGAAGTATCGTGTTAATACCAATATTTATGTATATTAATGTTCTTTAAAGCGAATCTATTATGACAATATTGATATAATTAAATATATAAATTACTAGGGCTAATGTGTGTATATTTATTCATTATTAATAATTATTCCAGCTAATGTATGTTTATCATTACTTATTCATTAGAAACCTTTTATCCCTTTAGCTAAACCTATCATATATTTATATAAAGTAGGAAAGGTAATATTAATAAGAATCATAATACGCAGGCACTATTTATACTAATATAATCACTTCATTGATTTCTGTGTATATAGTAATGTGATTTGTATTAATATTCACTTTAGAGGACATTCTGCTCCCAGGGAACTATCTATGCCATTTCGAGAATATATCTCTGCCCTATATGACAGCCATATCCAAAAAGTAGTAAACTGTTTTGTAATACTCCGTGTTAAATGTCATGTATATAAAGGTTAATTAAACCTTTTCGATTTAATGGAATGGAAGCACAATAAATACTTTTAAAAATTCTCGAAATATACTAAGTGTTTTCAACGAAAATCGTCGAATTGGGACTTAAAATGTCAGTCAACACCAGGGGCGGATCCAGGAATTTTTGCAGGAGGGGGTTTGCCAGGTTTCTGTCACGGAAATCTGCCATCATCGTTTCTAAATTACATAGGCATGCATACAAATTGAACTTTTTAAACAGAGAAATCATTTTTATACTGATGTAGGATCACTTTGTGATTTAATTTCATTGATGCAAGGCATTATTTTTTTTTTATGTCGCTGAGCAGGGGGGGGTTTGGACCCCCCAAACCCCCCCTCTGGATCCGCGCCTGAACACAACTGGCTTAGTGTCGGAGCTAATTGTAGAAAGAGTAAAGCCAGGCTGACACTTGCACGATTCCGTGGCACGCATTGGCACGACTCGAGTCGGCACGACACCGTCCGATTTGCGCAAACTCGTCGCGCCAATGCGGGAAGTGCGTAAACAATGCGCAAAACTATGCGCAAACTCGTCGTGCCGGTTCGTGTCAATGTGGACACTGATGGGTACGACAAAATCGTGGCCAAAAATCGTGCAAGTGTCAGCTTGGCTTAAGTTTAGTATGTCTGGGGGTCTACGGTAGATCGGTATAGTGCTGACTCGCTAACCAGGACAAAGTTCCTTGTGATTTTTGCAGTCTAGTTTCCCCATGACAAGGGGACACTGAAGAACCTCCAGTCCTTCACATGGGACGACAAGTGAGGACAAGTTCATACCATTTGCAGCACATTAAAGAAATCCAAACGCGAGTTGGATGTAACGCTGTTGACAATAAGCCAAAATTTCGTTAATTCTAGATTCCCAATATCACGATTCGTGCTGCCATTGAAATCGTGGTTTTAATCGTGAAGTAGTCGTGATAACCCTGCAAATCTCTACTTGTGATATCCGAGTTGCAAATTTTAAGGTTCGTTCAATTTTCAAGGTTTCCGTGGAGGTCGATCTATTTGATTGGAGTGTGTTTGTGTCACAGCCTCTGATTTGACGCTACTGTTCACATGTCATGTGTGAAGTAAATGGAGTTAACGTAGTTAGAAGTTCGGGAATTGTAAAGTAAACATGCTTCGGGAACATGGGAATAATGTGCATTTTTGAGTAATCTGTTTTGTTTCTGCCACTAGGTATATGGTTCAGTTAAGTGCTACCATTCTGCATAAAAAATATGGGTGACCATGCAATTAATGGAAATAGCTATTTTTCTAGGCATTTGTCAGTCTTATTTATATTTCATCGGTAACGAAATGCTTACATAAAATCGTAAAGACTTTTTGGAAACTCCCAATCACATTTTCCTCTTTCCAGAAATAACAAACAGAGAAAGTTATTGAAACTCTAAATGGGCTGGATAATCAAGATTATAAAGGGTACCCGACTGGTGGTGATTATGGTAATGAGGCTCGAACGAGAAATCCCGAGAGGGCGACGATAAAACATCGCTTGATGAATTGAAACAATTGGGGACATTGTTAATCTGAGGCAATTGTTAGTTAGAATAGAGTGAAAATAATGTGCTATTGAATGTTGAACAAACGAGTTGAAGTCCAAGTCAAATAATTAGTGAGTGACGAGTAAACAAAGACATGATTTCTACTTGAGACGAACAGTTACTCACGAGAAACACCATCTTGTGCGCCATGTTATTAGCAATGATAAATAATAAACATCTCGTTTATCATATGATTTGTGGTGGCCAGGCGGATTTCTCACTCCATATTATAGACTCACGTTTCTTGGTCATCGTTTCAGGCACTTATTTAAATAGGGTTTAACGAAAACGGCCTAGCGGTGGCATTGTATTTGTCACTGGGATTACCCAGGTGGCGCTCCCGTGTTCCCTCCTCTTGATGTTCTCCTCAAATCTCCCGTCCTGTCGTTAAATCTTTTGATATTATCGATGGACGTGTTTCTCGGTCATCGTTTTAGGCACTTTTTTATATAAGGGTTAACGAAAACAGTATGGTGGTGACATCATATTTGTCACTGAGATTGCGAAAGAGGCGCTCCCGTGTCCCCTACCCCATGATCTTCTCCTCAAATCTCATGTCCCATCGTTAAATCTTTCGACACATTATAATTTGAAAGTATATGTTTCTTAGTTTAAATGATTTTTGCTGGATAATTCGCCAGAGCCACATCTTGGCCTCTTGACCGTGAGCAGTAAATACATATAAAATCAGTTCACGTAACTAATATATGCGTTGTAGTTTTTTGTTGTGGTCTTAATTCTGTAAAAAAAAGGTGTAGTTTGACGTCCCATCGACGCCTATATATCGGTCATTTTGAGATTAAAACACGGTCATTATTTCTATGGCCACCTGTTTTTCATCAAATCTATCCGTCTGTGATTACCTGACGTGTACACCAGCGTGTACATTGTCCATTCCATATTCAAAACACAGAAGAGTTGTTATATAATCCGCGTTCTGGTTGATGTGACGGTTAAGCGAATGAAACGGTGTGTTGCGGTAAGATATTGGCTTGCAATGCACGGAACTGTGGGTTTCTTATACTAGAAACATCAACGCTGACGTCATAGGGTCAAAATCGCTCATATGATCCCTGACGCGACCTCCCAGTATCGAAAGTATAAAAAAGAAACGAAATATAGATCTTGATTAAATAGCATAATAGAAAAGAAATGAAATGAGGTTTAAGGGGAAACGCTAGATCAAAGACAGTCTAGCAAATGACGTCATATGTGAATTGTTGGTTAGGTTTAGGGCAAGGTTTAGGGTTATCGCTAGCCCACGAGGGCCGTGGCGCTTAAATTGTTCTAAAACGCCCCTGTAATATCATGATGGTCAAATGAAATTGACAGTTCTATTTTCCTTATTTAATGTTCAGGGGCCTATTTCACGAAATTGTAACTAAGATAAGATCCCAATTTTAGTAATTTGATTGGATAATATAAGATTGATTTTAGTGCTTAGCCAATCAAAATTGAAGTATCTACTAAAATTGGATTTTATCTGAAGTTAAAATTTCGTGAAACAGGGCCCGGGTCATTACGCGACCCTTCTACTGTAATATGTAGTGACGAATTTAAAAAAAACAAAGAACGTTCGCATCTTCCAGGAATTCGGGGTTTGGGTAAAAACAACGAAGACATGTAAATTTTCGCGAGAGAAACAATTGCGCATCTGATTGTAAAACAGACTTCAAAACTTTCTACTGAAAGCCTCCATTCATTCTTAGTCTGTCAACCATTTTAAATCATTGATTAAGCTAAAAGGTTATTTATATTTGGTCAACTGGATTTGAATGTTGGTTTTGAAAACACTTTCTTAAAAACCACTTAAACAATTTTCCTCGTTGTTTCTCGTTGACCTGTTCCGTACAATTCCGCCATTATACAATCTTGGAATCATTTCTTTGACTTGTTACCCTGGTTTCCCCTGTACGTGGTTCACATAAAAATCGTCTCATTCACGTGAAACCAGTGATTCAAAACGTAAATATTTATCCATTCTTCAATCGACGCAAAGTCAATGAAATTAATATCACTTTAGTTACAAAATCATCCGGCTTGTCACCTTCGCTAAGAAAAAATCGGAAGTGACGTTATCGACTGCCTTGTTTGGGTCAATTGGTAAATTAGAATTCAAACAATCTCCTGCCTTATTTCCGGTTAAATACAGAAAAACCGAAGCCATTTTCTAAAGCTATAACAAACACTCGATCAATGTGTGCATTGAAATCGAGGCGATTATCCTCTTAATACCCGCCATCTTGATGGATAACCCTAATGGAACTCTCTAGTATTTCCGTTATTTCACTTCCGGGCGACTTCTTTCAAGCGCGAAATGTCGCGTGACCCAGAATTCCGTGCCAGAATGGCGGAGATTCTAATCGTGGCGGAATCATTTCAATGTCTTCCGGTCGCCTAATATTTATCTAGCCTGACAATTTTTATATGTAATTGATACCAACTCGCCTTCCTATTGGAGCGAACTGCATGACTTTACTTTAATCCCTATTCATCGCAGACTATCCATTATAAATAATTCCGTTTCTTCATTATACAAAAATCGAAGACGTCAATACAATCTTTTTCGTAGACAATCGACCTATAGACCATTATTAGTACACAATAAGTTTAAACAGAGGGAAAGGGGGATTATCAATGACTGAGATTTATTTTCTAATGTAATAAAGTAATCAGGGCGACTAGACGTTTCCGTCTAATTGTTAGTTTAAATGGTATGATATCTTTACCTGTATTGACTGAACACGCTCTGTTTATATGAAAATATAAAGATGTGTATTATTAGATATGATCAACTTATCAATCTAATTACAATCTGTCCATCATACGTCAGTTTAACTTTTATTATTATATCGATTTCATACTCTCTATAGATAAATAATGACAGACTAGAACAGCAACTTTTTAAAACCCAGATTTGTTACATATCTATTTGCATAGAACTGTAAGCTTATTTTTGTATTTTGAAATCACATTGATGATAAACAGATTAGTGGGATTTGAATATTTGAGATTCCATAAATAGATCAGTAGGCTTATTTAAGTATTTTTAGCTCCATTTAACTACCATTCATGCTTAGTAGTATAGTGAGCTTCATTTAGTATTTTAAATACCATTAGTTGTAATAATCAGCTTACTTTAGTATTCTACTAATACAACCACCATTCATTATTAGTTGATTAATCAACTTGTTTTAGTATTTCAAATATCATTTATGATTAGTAAACTAATCAGCTTGTTGATTATAATGTTAACGTTCAATACATTCGTTGTGATATTATGGACAGGAATAGTCAGCTTGCTTTAGTAATTCAGTACCATTCATGATTAGTAAAATTATCAGCTAACTTTAGTATTTTAAAAACCATTCATGGTTATTAGAATTATCCTCTAATTTAATATTTATGATTAGTAGAATTATCAGCTAACTTTAGCTAAAACTCCAACTCAAAATCTTCGACATTGAAAACAGAAATTATTTGTCAGTTTAAATAAACATTGATGTTGTGATCTTACTGGGAAAAGATGGGCTTCTGGTATGCAATATTTAAGACAAAATAAACATTTTACCGTTGGTACTCGAATCATGTACCATAATGCGTCCCAGTGTCATTTTTAACAAGGGACAAGAAAGAATGAGACTACAGATTCCATAAGACATGTCACACACCGGCGCCATATTCTTATAGATTGGAAAAACCAGACGCCAGAGATTACTATTGGGTTGAGACTTTTGGCGTATCTCTCGGAACATAACGCATTTGAAATTAGAGTAAAAACGGAAACAATAGAATGTAAATCAGTTTCTATACATGTATACATTCATTTACAAATACATGTATACATTCAGATAACATTATTAGATGTGTTGCGACCCACTTATGTCAATTTATAGGTCCCAAATATTCGCGATTTAGCTTCTTTAAGTACCAGTCATAAGTAGTAGAATTGTCAGCTAACTTTAGTATTTTATTTTTTTTTTATCGTACCGATTTTCCGGTTCCCAGTGAATCAATTTGACTGAAATTCGCAGCAATGTGCAAATTTAGCGCTTGCATAATGTATGTTTAATACCCCCGCCCATGTCTACCAGAGAATAAACATTCACCCGGTAGGTGAATTAAAGTAAGATTTTAAACCCCCGTGTCATACATTCATTCATGCGATAAATTTACAATAAAAATAAAAGAACTATGAATTATTTTATTCTTCAACAATTTTATACAGAATTGTCTCTAGCCGATAAATGGTTCAATTATCAACCTGATAATCCAATGGTCAATATTGAGATAGGATCACGAAGTCATTTGTAATGGAAGTCATAGGCCCAAAAACTGATTCGACCAATCATCGAATTCAGCTAATTAATTATCGCTTTGTTTAATAATTAGAATGAACAGGCTTTAATAATGGAGTGTGTTTCCTCTCTCCCGTAAGGTCACGTGTTTAACCAATCAAAACCCGACGGGTTGTTTGACAAGTCACGTGCCATGTTGATAGTCATGTGATATTAAACCGTCTCGCGCCATTTCCCGCTATTTCAGCCATTAAATGGTAAAGACTGTTATTGGGGCATGGGGAGAATTAAAATATGTGCTTTTAACCATCAATAATTTAATCAAATATTGTTATTAGATAGACAAATGGTGTGTTTATGAAGAAAGGAAAATTAGACGAGTGATATGATATCCAATAGTAGCAGTTTATCAGAGATGAAATATGGATAGAAAAAGAAATCTTGTGTCGCGGTTTGATTTGGTTCCCAGTTTGACTTGGGTCCTTATTTATCATGAGATTGGTGGCAAAGAGTAAGTGAACCGGAAATACACAGGTCACAGTACTATGGAATACAATAACTTTTTATTACTGGGCGACGTTTCTGCTAGGCTGACCCTTGCTTGATAAAAACTGGAGAAGCCTAGTCAAAACGTCGCTCAGTAATAAACCGTAATTGTATAGAAAAGGGATTTGAAACAACGTTCCGCCATGTGCTGTGTCTCGTTTTATATGCGAGTGATTAGTAGCGGTCAATTGGGTAGGCAACACCTCATGACTGAATGTTAGTGTTTAGGGGTGTAAGTCGTCTTAGGCCTAGCACAATGAGAATAAGACAGTGGGTCAGTTCATTTTAAATACTCAAACACCAACCAATGTCCGACTCCGAACTAGTATAAACATATGCCCACAAGTCGAGCTTTATAAAACAAAGTTTTTGTTAAACAGGTATTTATATGACAAGACCACAATCAATTCTCAATGACATCAGATGGCTCCGATTATAAGTAGATTAGAACTATTCGGCCATTTAATGATTTAATCTAAAATGGAAAACCGAGGCTAAGACTCTAATGACCAGTAATGAAATTTTCAAAATATTCATTTTGTATTATCTACTTGTGAAATATTATGGTGGGAACGGCCAGCTCTTTATCTAAATCTTACAAAATGCCCCTTTAATATACATGTATTTCTAATAATTAATTAAAGTTACCGACTTTAAAAAAACCCAAAAACTACTAGCCTCTCGGGGTTAAAAGAAATGTTTCAAGGCAGGTTTTAATCAAGCTTGTATGCATCTATTTATACAAGCTTACTGAATAGGAAGATATTAATTAATAATTAACTGAATTGTTTATTATTTAGACTTCAGTAAATTTGAAAAATAAACAGAATATAGAAATGGTGTCAACTCTGATGTTATATAGAAAGGATATGGTAATGAAGCGGGGCTCTTTCTGATGAAACTTTGTCATGTTTTTAATACTATGCATTATTTGTACGGCATTATCCGTATGGATGAATATTGACATAAGGCAGTGTAAATGCTAATTGTAATTAAGTGGTTTTTCATATAATTAAATCTCCTGATAGCCATTAATATTACACTTTTAAGAAAAGTAAATTCAATTTTTATTTTATGTTCTGCATATTGAAGTAGTTCTTGAGGCAGTTGACAGTTACTAAGTAAAACTTATGTGACACTAGTGTTGTTAATGGGCCCATGGCTCTATCCCTTGGAACCTTAAAATAGTCGAAATAGGTTTAAAAGCACATATTGATGCAATATGAATGTATATAGTTATCTAAAATTATATTCAATTCCAATAGAAAATATTGTAATGTCTAACCAATTGTGTTCAGTGAAATACGTGAAAAGTCAAAATTCAACGCCTAGTACATTCTATACATTTTTATTACTACTATTTTGTCGTTCGTGAATCTGCTATAACTAATTATTTCCGCATTGTCTTGTAGGATATGTTTTTTCTTTGTTCAGTACAAATTACACCCAAAACCTTAGAATACACGACACGTGTACTGATTATAAAGTGTTCATCGTGTTTAAAATATTGGCTATTAGGATACTATATTTTCACCACAAGATAACACGATCAATATTGATTGCGATTGAATTGGGCCATTATTAATTTCAAATATTATGGAAAATAGTGAGTTAGCTCCTTTAATATTACACTATTGTTAATTTTACACTGTTTCAATTAACCCTAGTGTAACACAGATACAGCTTAAATTAAGGCCTAATATAATCGATTAAACACAACCATAACACAACAGTCGCCAATTTGGAACATAGTCAATCACATTTCTTCGTTTTACATGGTATTCGGGTATTTAGCCGATTTATGGATTTCATGGATCTGCGTTGCATGCTGATGCTGGGTCTTTAAGACATCATAATATACATGTGGAACAGAATATTTGCATTAGAGATGGAAGGAGAGAGTTTAACGTCCACTATGGACAAATACTAGGTCAGGACTAACACGTGGTTCAATTCCATTTCAATAATTCGCTTTCGCCTAGGGGTGTTTGACATTATGGGGAAGGGGACTATCGAAACGACGCCAGTTGACCCAATGATAAATGATAGTCTCTATCACCCAGATAAATATTCTACGAATATTAGTCTTTATGCGTTGTCATTATTTGAGAATAAATATCATTGGCTAGATTATCAGGTCTTTTACATTATCATAAACCGTGCCAAAGGGTGATAACTTGTCCTAAACACGATGATGACGCCCATGAAATTAATTTCAGAATGCCATTTCAAATAATCCATGATTGCAGGCCAGTTCACTATCCAACACTCTTAAGTTTTTAATTGTAAAATTTGTCTCTCCATGGGCCATATCTGATTTTAAAATTAATTCTAATTCATTGTCACGATTCGTGTTTGTTACACTCGGCAAACCTCGGCAGATTCCGTAACCTCCGGAACTTACATCTAACCTCGGCTGTATGACGAATTCCGCCATATTGGAACTCCTTTAAAGGTCCCGGATGAAACATGGCTGCGCCCATACCGAACACAAATTGGCGACCTATTTGGCTAGCGACCTATTCGACCGATCCAGCTGTAAGATAATGACGAAATTACACTTCTATTCTGAGTTAAAAGAATAGATCAAAAATAATAATTTCTACTTTCATTTGATAGACATAACGTTGGATTTTATTGGTTGATAAATAGATGTGTTAAGGCGACTGTTGTCTTTATTCTAAATAGGTTTCCAACGAACAGGTTGCAGCTCGATCGGTCGAATAGGTCGCTAGCCGAATAGGTTCCCAATTTGCTTAATAGCGTCAAGTTTTCCTGTTAAAGTAAACCGGTAGCCGCATCGCAAATGTATGGGCGTAGGTACATATCACTTACTGTCATACAGCCGAGACTATATGTAGTTTACGGAATCTGTCGAGATTTGCAGAGTGGTGTTTGTTAATATTAATGCAAGAATTATGGGATTTATTATGTGAAGGGGCACAACTCTTACTCGACTTAAAAACCAAACTCCCGGTCACGCATAGGCAATGGACTTTACGTCAAATATCGACAAAGTTCCCAGGCCCTCCGTACGTTGACGACTAGGAGGTTCTGGGTGACCGAGACTAACTCATTGTCAGAACTTATGATACAATGCGCATTTGCTAACCATTCAGCCACCCGCCCCTAGTTCATAAATATACAAATACTATACACTACAATCAACTAGAAATATACAAATAGTTACATCAAACTAGAAATACACAAAATTAAATATACTGATCCAAGATGGATTGTGTAATATTTAGATAAAGAGCTGACAGTTGAAAATTGGATGATGACAAGGGAATATGTTTAAAATTTAATTCTGAGCGAAGAACAGCGTAGTCTTGATTGTCATTGCTATTTATGTTGCGATAATAAACAAAGTCTCTATGGCCCATTTTTATCTAAATGTTAACTGGGAATCGTATCTAAATCCTTTGCAAATCAAAACCGTCCGATGATCAAGAGAGTTGATCATGGTCTTATTAATCATCTATATTATAACATTTGAAGTCAAACGAAAGATCTAAATTATGCTGATTTAGCTCTTACATAAAGTATCTTTAATTACAATGAGCTAGACAAATACAACATGAAATAGACAAAATAAAGAAGAAAATGTGCTGCTGTAAATAGTACTTCTGACTGGATCGGATCAATGCCACTATAAAATTTCTTTACCTTAAAATTCAACAAAATACTAGGAGATACATAAAATCTAATATTTCAATGCAAATGACACATTTATTATGGATTACCGCGTGGCGTAGCCTAAAGGACCAAAGGTAAATTTTGGCGAGCAGGTAATCTCCGACAAACGGGAGACAACTCCACTAAATTGTTGTTATTCATGACCAATGAAATGGAACGTTTTTAGTCTAAAATCCGGCCCCATGGACGAATTCAGCATGACGCCTTTGTCCCATTGGGCATTGTTTGCCAGGGGGATGTACTATCGATTGAAAGTTATGATAGTCGGGAGGTTCCTGACATCCAAGGGTAGCTTCGGTAGGTGCGAACCATGTGGAACCTTCGGGAAGCATCTAGAGAACTGCAAAAATAAATCCCTGATGTATTCCCAGCTTTTGTCGCGAAAACTGACAAGGGAAGTTCCAGGGAATCATTCCCAGAGCTGCCCCGTGGATCTGAAAAGCTCCAAGGATGCCTATCCGGCCAGTTTTTGTCACAAAACGTGGGAAAACATCGGGAAAAAATTCAATGCAAGCGTTCCCATGGTTACACATGGGGACTACTCCGGTTTTGGGCATAAACATCGGGAGCATCGGGGGCCATTTGTTTATTTCCATATCGCCGGTGGTTTTTCCCCAGTGGGATCTCGGCATAAGTTAAATGCGGTTTCTGCTCCATCAGGGCTAATGAAGACGGTCGACCTAGATAATGGAGATGGGCAGCGTGGCAAATGGCACTTCAACCTACTGGTATACTTTCAGTTCGAATCCAAGGTCGGCAAGGGTTTCTTTACTGTATTCCAATGTGTACACGGGACTTTGGGTTTCGCACCACTGAAATACTAGACACTGGTCTTGCAACACTAACCAGGGTAAATCATACTAACGCTACCAAAACCTTTCTTGTCTAACACCGGTATCTAACCCCGGATCTTCTGGTTAGTGACCTCCGGACCCTGGTTTGTAAAACCCAGTACTGGGGACAAGTATCTAGACACCATTAAGCGGGGGGGGGGGGCATTACCTTTCGGTAGGGGGTCGAACATTTTGAGGAAATTTTCGGAAAGGTCATTCTAACAGACTGTTGTAATCATCGTGGTATGTAGTTACCTAGGCGTCTAATAAGCATTTTAAAATAAGTATTCCAACAAAAAATTAGCTTTTTTAGGTTAATGTAAGGAACTGTGTATACTTTAATGATTGTTAGCAATTTCTGAGCGGGGGGGGGGGCGAGCATTTCATTTCCCCCCCCCCTTTTCCCCTGTAGATACGGGCCCGTGTTGAAATGTATCGAGCTGGAGAGGAGATGAGGTGGGTCGGGAACAAATCAAACATAATTTTGACCGACTAAAGGGAAACAACTCTGTATACATCGTAGCAGACCACCAATTTCTTCCATGTATTTCCTGAAGTGGAAATCAAATGAAATGAAATGGGTTTAACGCCATACTGTTATCCGGTAGTGGTATTTTGAGATTGATCAATGGAAATAAAATGAAATGGTTTTAGTCGTCCTACTGTTATCCGGATGTGGCATTTACAGATTGAGCACAATAAAAACACAATTTATGTGGAAAAAAATCACTGGTTTGTATACACAGCATGAAGTTTCGTTATCAAGAACATTACAGTTCCTGCTATTAATATCCGCTTATTATGGCTAAGAGCAGGAGCGTAAGTGTGTAAGTCGGGGGGGGGGGGGGCGGAGCTATCCCCCGAAAAAATAGGCAATCTTTAAGTAAGTTAAGTCAGTCTTAAAATTATTCATCGGCGACTAAACGAATCAATGCGATAAACAACCAATGCCAAAATAGAGGGGAAAATCCAGGAAATAGCAATTCGGGAACTCAAGATTCCCCCGGATCTCCCTAGCTGCGTTACCCGTATAAGGGACCTGTGCATCGGTCGATCTCATTGTCATTGTTGCTAAACATCCCCATTGGTTAGGAGGATAGTTATTGTGATGTGTATGGTGTACATTTCCGTGTTTACATTAAGCTACTTCAAATTTATGTATCTAAACATACCATTGTGGAACCTCATTCAAGATTTGGAACAAGAAACTCTTCCCCTGATAATAAAAATGAAGCTCGTCTTTCTGTAGCAATTATTTTTTTCCCTTCCCACTTCATATCACTGAGATAACAATTTATGTCTGGAATCAAAGGATAAGGTACGATCGTATAGTTTCTTCCAGGTTTCGGTGGTATATTCATCATTCAGGAGTGGAAGGATCCAGACATATATTATGGGTACCGGGCCTAATATGGCGATGGTCGAGGAATGGTAATCTGAGCACATGGGGATATCGCTTCTCCAATATTAGCATAACCATGAGAAGGGCGGATCCAAAAGGTGATTCGGGGGGGGGGGGGGCGTCTAAAATATCTCTCTTTTTATTTACGCATTCTAAAAGGAAATTGTGACAAACGTTTTAGTCAGTTTTGGTGATTTACACGGTCAAAATTTTTGTGTATCGATTATCGAATAGTTAACGCGTGCGCGTTGCATCATAAGGTGTGGTTTATATTTCCCCGATTGTACGTGACAAGGAGTGGAGTCGCTTATCCAACCTCGTGGGGTTTCTCCGGGCTTTCCGGTTTCCTCCCACTGCTATAGACGAACCCTACGCGCAAGCGAATTATTGAAATAAAGTTGAACCATATGTTAGTTCCGAAATGACCTAGTAGTAGTTTGTCTCACCATCTCTATCCCCCCCCCTCTCCCTCTGTTATCGGAAACCAGAACACCAATTATGTTAGTATATGCTTTAATATTATTATAGATTTCGTTTAGCGAATCTCGAAATAATATTATTCAAATGGACAATGATTAGGATGTAAGCTACACTTGCTCTTGTATTCCCCCAACAACCAATTTACGCCCGATTCAAACCAGTCTACGCCATGGGTCGTTGCAACTTACCTGATTTCAGTTATTAGATTGCTACGTCGATACTATTTACACCTAGACGTGAATGTACATTACTGTTAATAATTTATCTTGTTGTAAACACTTTAGATACTGATTTATATCTACTCAAATAACCAAATCGATACTGTTAATGTTTGAAGTGTTGTAGTTTGCAATATTTTTATCATTTTATCTTCTCTGGTTAAATTGAAACACTTGTCTTTCCATGTCAACTAGACTATTCTGTGGCTTAACTGGTAACTATCCGCGATCCATATTTTAATGACAATATTTATTAATGTTTATAGTTACGAGAAAATCAAGTGTCATAAAAAAAATACCTCTCTTTAAAGATGCATTAAGTAAGAGCTAAATTGGCCTATTGCAGGGTTTTCTTTTCTTGGGTTTTTTTTTTTTTTTGTAGCTTCAGATGAAATTAATTTTTATTTCGACATTTATCAACATTATAGGCCTAACTAGGCCATCAACTGTTTGACATTTAATTGGATTGAAATACGATCGCCATTTAATGATTTGATTAATTTATTGAGAAGCGGGACAGAGTTTCGATTTACAAGTAACGTTGCTAATGCAGGGGTGGATCCAGAGGGGAGTTTCCCCCCCCCCCCCCTGCTCACCTACATGAAAAAAAATAATGCCTTGCATCAATGAAATTACATCACAAAGTGGTCCTACATCAGTATAAAAATGATTTCTCTGTTTAAAAAGCTCAATTTGTGTGTATGCCTATGTAATTTAGAGACGGTGATGGGAGATTTCCTTAACAGAAACCTGGCAAACCCCCTCTTCCTGGATCCGCCCCTGTAATGCACATATGCCACTTTTTGTCAAAACTTGAAACAGTGAAACTTCGCTCAGAATAAAGTAATAAAGCTCTTTATCTAGAGTTTAAATAATGCATCTTTAAGCGTTAAGACAAACTGTTCCAGTTTATGCACCCTTTGTTTGTAATTAAAAAAATAAAAAATCATATTGACAAGGCAAATTCATGTCAATAATTTCTATCGATTTAACATCCACTTCACTCATGCACATTGCAAAGATGATTAATTATCATTTATAAATTAATTTGAAAAAAATATAGGCCTAGTGTTTGATTGAGACACTCACAATTCCTTATTCCGCACCGGCTAGCTCTGCATGTGAAGTCTGTAAAGTGGGCGTCATACTGGACACACGTAAAAACATCGGACCACCATATGGCTCCGACAGCAATTTTTGAGCGATGGTAAACATTCATTTTTTGTTTCGAATTTGTGTGTCCATCGCGAGGCCATCTTGTTAAATCGTGTCATCTTCGTCTTCGATTCGCCTGATTATCGGTGCCATTGGGCATTATCATACGCTTACATTTTCAGGTTGACGTATATTGTTGTCGACCCTGCCAGTCTGACGTTCATCCACAATTTATTTGGGGGCACTCTACGGGTCACATTTTTCATCTGATGTTAACGAATCGTAAAACAAAAATTCAGCCTTATTGTCCTAGGAAAGCAATACGACTATGCGAAACCCTCGCAATCGCCTTATGAAGAGCAAAATAAGCGCACGAACTTAACACGAAAATGAACTTTTTGCCAGCGCTCACGAAGATGCTGTTACAGCTTTAAAAACTACACAGGCGGTCATACCATGGCTTAAGATGTCCTGAAGAATGGCCCGAGGCTTTTACGGTGTGACTATCTGGTGTCAATTTCAAGAGATTTTGACGCCCGATGGCACATCTTTCTGCGTCAGTCTTGGAAAACTCAACATAGCCATCGTTTAACCTTCGTGTGTGCGGTGGGTAATAAACTACTATTCAAAATTGACATCTTCCTGTTACCTTCATGTGTGGTTCGATTGTCAAAGTGTGACTTGTAGGCATTGCACTTGATTCGACTATTGATTTTGTTTTTCACTAGGTTCGGGCAACGCTCAACGTTCCATATTCGCATGACCATCTGGTGTCAATTTCGGGACATTGTGACAGCGGCATTAGGCAACTTATTTTTACACCAATTTGAACTCTTTTGTAAATATATCTGATAAGATTCTTTCGTATTCATGCACAAGAAAGTTTATTATTATTTTGTTAATATTATAGTTGATTAGGTTTCAGACAAAAGCGCACCTGCAAGGTAAGTAACATAAACAATTACCAATTAGAGATCAGGGTGATCATCAAATATATTTATTTTTGCCGGTGATGAGAATCTTCGATTCTGTGGTAACGGTCTGTGATTGTCAGATCTAATTATTAGGGCCACCAGCAGTTTTCGTCAAGGTCACGAGATGTAAACAGTAGTAAGGTACGCGATTGTTGCCTTGGTATGAGGGTTAGAGTTAGGATGAGGGTTAATGCTAGCCCTGGGGCCTGTTTCACGAAATTCTAACTATGATAAAATCGAAATTTCAGTAATTTGATTGGTTAATGTTAGATTGATTTTAGTGCTAAGCCAATCAAAATTGAAGCATCTACTAAAATAGGGATTTTATCTTCAGTTAAGATTTCGAGAAACAGGGCCCTGTTTACATCTTGTGGCCTTGACGAATTCTGCACGGGACCTTAGTATTTAAATCTAATCGTCAGGGCTTGGGTAAAGATAACTGTATTGCGTGTTTGATATTTCCGTATCTGAATTTATATTCAAATGACAATCGGGGTTTGAATTTGACAAGAAAGACAATAAACAAAGAATTTTGACGAGTTTCTCACAAGTCTTGGCAGATCTTTTGGCGTTTGCAACAAGTGTATAAAAAAACAATGAAATGAAATTAATGGTGGTTTAACGCCTTATGGTTCTGTACCGACTTGACTTATGGCACACGCCATACATTCTGCTATGAGAGAACTTTTGCCCTGACAGCGGCACTGTGGCTTATACTCATATCGAATTACAGCTGCAAAGCAATGGGAGATGTGATTATGATTAGTGAAATGAAATGAAAATGGGGTTTAACGTCCGGCTGTTCTTCTCCGACTGGGCTAATGGAGACGGGATACAGTTAGTCAAGGGCGAATGCAGGTGGTCATTTCGTTCGTTCGTTTCTGGAGTTTAACGTCCACTTCCACCAGGTGGTGGTATCGTCGACAAAAGGAGGTCACACGACTATAGTTATTTTATAGAAAGCAGCTCAAAGTTATTTCAGTGCCATTTAGTAATTAAAGTGGAATATACAGGTCACAATTCTATGGAATATAATTACTACTTATTAGTTGATAACGACAAGAGAAGCATAGCTGAAAACTCGTTTTATAATAAGAAGTAATTGTATCCCATAGAACAATGACTTGTATTGCTCAGAGTTAATTGAATATTCACGTTCAACCCTTGCCCCTATATACAGATAAATTTCATGTCATTTAAAATATTCTGTGACCTTTATCATGATAAATCGCTGACCTTTAATCTTTAATCCTGAATATTTGAATGATTGTGTATGTTGTGAATATTAGCCAATTTAAAGATACACTGTAGTCGGTGGTGTTTGGTTACTCTGAAGTAAAAAAAAACGTTTCATGTGGAAGGGAAGGAACGGTTTTTGTAGACTGTGGTGTGCCAATCACTATGCTGGTACGCCACGTCATTCAAAACATTATTTAAACTGAACATCCAGTACGGTATTTATCTTGTTCTATATTTTAATCTGCCTGACGAGGTCGATCTTATCAAAGATACTTTTAAAACAGTACAGATACTAGCATGTTAAAGGAGCTAAATCGCTATTCTTTGGCAAATAGAAATGAACACATATTGGTCGCATATAATAATGTAATACGAATGTCTATAAACTGATTTACATTCAAACGCTCTTGTTTTTACTATAATTTCTAAGCAAATTGAATGGTAGTCTTTGGCGTCTGGTTATTCCAGTCTACTCCAGTAGTCTACCCTTGTTGGATATGTTTAGCCTCGTTCATCTAGTCGCTTCATTACAACTGGCACGTGGAAGCATTCTGGCACGTGATTCGTGTTTCTAGGCCAAATTCTACAGAAGCCCAAATTTGATGGCCTAAAACATTCACGTTGTCATGCTAGTTGATTTGATATCCTATACGTGGTGGTGTGGGGTCGCGACGGCGTAGTGTGACAGGCGAACATACATGCATACATACATATAACTATTTTAAAATTTACTTTAAGTGATGATGTTCTATTTAAGAGACATTTAGAATTTTTAAATATATTTTATTGTTTGTATAAACATGTAAATGTCATAACAATTTATATTCTTTTATGTTCTACCTTTACAGATGACCCAGCAAACTGGCAATAATATCCTTAATATAACACGACAGTTCTATAATATTTAGATTATACTTTAAGTTCTTTTCTTATACGTGCATTGTGCAGGGAATAACTCTGCAATGTTATATAAATTATTAATAAGACATTATAATTAATTTATCCAGACCATATTCAACTCTCGATGTCATCGTAAGCCTGTGATCTTTAGTGGATTCAATACACTTTGTGATGGCTAATTTAACGTAAACGTTGATAATCGAGACTTTATTTATTATATAACTAACGTAGGTAATGACAATCAAGGCTAGCTTAAAATTGAATCGTTAAGTTCTTGATTCAGAGTGAAGCAATTTGACTGAAATATTAAACATTTTCTATTTTCATAATAGCGATTACTGCCAGCTCTTTATCTCATCTTACCAAATGCCTCTTTAACCTAGAATCGTAAAACTCTGGTGTGGACGAGTGACATTGTGTTCTTTGATGCAGTCATACACTATACCTAAACAAAGGACACCAGGATGCAGATAATGACCCTGAAGAAATCGGGTTAAGACCGATGTCGAAAGAATTCAAGATTAGGCCTACATTCACGTCTGTACTACTTAAAGATCCATTATGGGAGATAAGATAGAGGGTTGGCAGTTCTCACTATAAAAGTGTAATACTAAATAGTGTAAAGGTAATTTGTAGAAAATTTCATTCAGATTGATTCACTATGAGCCGTGAACGAAGCGTGTGAAATTACGCCTAGCCTCGGTCATCATTACTAAAATCATTAATATAAACAGTATAGTCTCGATTATCCAGATCTTAAATTTAATTTCAATGGCCGCTCAGTGGCATATTATAGGAATCTAATCCAGCTTACATCGAAGGCTAGCCTTGACATCCAGAGTTTATTGTGGTCTGGATAAGTTAATTAATGTCTAATTGATAATTTAGGCAACATTTCAGGCCTAAAGAAAGACTCGTAATAGGAAGATTTTGCTCTTGCATAATGCATGTTTAACCTAGATATACAATAATCATTGAATGAAATATGGCAATGAATGCCAGCTACTAGCACAAAATTTCCGAAAAAAAAAAACATTTTATTAGGATATAAATAACAAATAATAATTTATTATGAATAAATAAAAGTCAACAAACCTTACAAAAATGCAGGTCAATTTTTGAAAGAATTATTGTCTTTACATTTAAAAATGTGAAGTAACGAAATCTCCCAAAGAGACGTCAACCTATAATAGTATTGGCGCGAAGGGGCGGCGTCGTGTTAAAAAGTCGACGTTGCAAAAAAATGTGCCGTGTGACGCGGAAAGTGGCTGAAATAGAACACCATATTATATAAAACAATAGTCTTGTGTACATAGCTTGTTGAAATACTAGGTCAGACAGACTGTTGCTTTAAGTTAAAATGGAAGCAGTGTGAAACATGACACCGTTTAGTTGTACGGTTTTAATGTGTTGGCAGTCATTGCCACAACAGTTCTAGCTGGGAAGGAAAAGTAACAGTATTTCTTTCTACTCATACATTCCTCGCAAACGACGTAAGAGTATCTATGTTATTTAGTTTGTTGTGTTTTATGAGAATCATGTTATGCGATTCCAATTTACTGTTATATTAGAAACTAGCTGGCACTTCAACTAAAACCATGACAGGATTTGATTAATCTATTTTGTGTGTTTCTATATGATGCAATAATATGATAACTACGGTATTGTGATCTTTTAGAGGTATGTTAGTAGTCACTCGATAGAGTAATAAACTATGACAGATACACATAAATCAGTAGCTGTGTTCCATGTGTTATAGTTTATTACTGTGATGTGATAACTACTCTATTATTGTGTATATAAAGTTAATTTCCAGTATTCAAACACTTATTTTAAACAGTATGTATGTAAATTTTTTAGATTTAGGTTAAATAAAATGTTGATTTTTGTTGAGCTGGCATATAATTGCAATTAGTCGTGGGGCAAAATCTACACGATTTAAGTTTCATTTTGAAATATTAAGCGGAAGTGGTTTTGTTTACTAATGTTTACTTCGTTTTTGGCTTAAACTGTCGACAGTTTGAATGAAACATTTATTTAAAGGAGCTAAGTCTTTAACTCAATGTCATCCAAAATCTTCAACATTGAAAACATGAATTATTTGTCAATTTAAATCAAAATTGATGATGTGATCTTACCGGAAAAAGATGGACTTCTGATATCCAATATTTAAGACAAAATAAATATTTTACCATTGGTACACGAATCGTGTACCATAATGCGTCTCAGCCCCAGTTCTAGCAAGAGACTCGAGGAACGAGGCTAGAAACATGTACCAAATCAAACGGCGCATGTAGACTGGAATAACTAGACGCTAAAAAAATGCCTTCGGTTGACACTGTTGGTTTATTTCGTCGAACATAACTGATATGAAATTAGAGTAAAAACAGAAACCATTGAATGCAAATCAGTTTATATACATTCATATTACAGTATTATATGCGTTGCGACCCACTTGAGTCAATTTCTAGGTCCCAAATGTTAGCGATTTAGCTCCTTTAAGCCTTTTGCTACATGTGTTGTCACCACTTTAGATAAACCATGTTTAAATACAAAAAAAGTATCGTGCACAAGCCAACGTGTTATACTAATTTTAAATTGACTAACAATTTCACACTTTAAGAAGCCATTTTGCTCGAGTAGTGGCTTGTTTGTTTGTTCTTTTGAATTATAACTCTCTCTGGGCTGTGTGCTACAATATTATCATTGATCTTAAATCGACCTTTTTTTGTAATATTGAGTTGATTGCATGCTATGATCAGATCATATCCATACACAAGCACGATATCGGCATTATAATTGTAGCCTGTGAAAACATAACGACGTATATATGAAAATGATAACCGAATTAAATGCATCACTGCAAGATTGGGTTGTCATTTAGAAAGACATATACGACGTGCATCAGTTAAAGGAGCCAAGTCTTTAACTCGGTATCATCCACAATCTTCGACATTACAAACCCGACTTATTTGACAGTTTAAAACATCATTTTAACCATTGGGATTCTGATACCCAATATTTAATCATGGGTTCCCAGCAAAGTATTTATCAGGTGGTTATTGGCAATAAAAGTGTGGCAATTTTGGTATATATGGAAAGTAGAGATATCCAATTATCTTACTAGAAAAATACTGGATTCCCTGAAAAACACTCATTGAGTGCATACAGGACAAAAATGTAAGGGTTCCCCTAATCAACAGCCCGAAGATTACGGCTATCGCCACGCGTTACGTCGAAGGCTGCACGAGTACATTGAGCACTTTGTGTACATGTTGATAAATTCTATAAAGAATTAGACGTACAACACTTTCTGCGATAAAACTCACAGACAGTTGATAATCCGAAAATTTAATTAGGATTCGATATTTGTAATAGATAGTCAGCGATTACAGACAACATCGTCTTGTGTATGCAATGAATTCTCATCCGTCTCCGCCCGCGGTTGCCATAGGGACGGAGAGAGGTAATCCCCTGACGCAAACATGGCAATTACAGTGTTTTGAGAAGGATTTGAAGCAAAATTATGATAAATTATTTAGTTTGAATATGTTTTTAGTCCGTTTGCACCCGACTGGGAAAGCAACTTTAAGATAAAATTAACATTTTAAAATTGTCACACGAGTCAAGTGCCAGAATGCTTTCGAGCTCCAGTGGTATGAAGCGACTCGGGGAACGAAGCTAAACATTTCCCATGTAGTAGAATAATACTGGTGTAGACTGGAATTAAGACTCTTCGTGTATTTCGCCGAACCTAACTGATTAGAAATTACAGTGGGAGGAAACCGGGGGGGGGGGGATTAGGCGAAAACCCACGAGATTGAATAGGCGACCCTGCCTACTCCTCCTTGTCACGTACAACCCGAAAATTGAAACCATGTCAGATGACTCAATGACAGACCTTATGATACAGCGCGAGCAGCAGCGCGCACTTGCTAACCATTCGGCCACCCAAAGCCTCTGCCGAAGAATAGCGATTTAGCTCCTTTAAATCTACGATGTGTCTGTTATAGTTGTTTTAATACTTTACCGTAATTACACTCTGGGGGGTATGTCATATATCGACTGTTTTATACCATAATTGGGTTTTTACATGAATACATAATGATATTTTTGATAATTACTTCCATAGCCCTTGATAATTTGAAAGCATTCTATGGATGCTTTAGGCAGAAAACATTTATGTATCGTATATAATAACGTGTGGAAAAATCCAGATCAACTAAATAAATATTTTCCAGGTTGCGGAAGTTTCCATCAGATTCTTTTCAAAGTTATATGCATCCTTTGGTTTAAACAATATGATGAACTATCGATGTATTACTTATATTCATAGCTTCAAGTTATTGATAGTCTATGTTTTGAAGATGTTGAACAGTCTGGTCGATGTCCAGCAAGTTATAAATACAGCTTCCATTTTATTTCGACGTTATTATTCTGACAACAAACCTTCTTGCAGACCATTGTTTCTTTTTCTGTTAGTTTTATTCAAATTTAGGATATTTTCCCCAAGTTTCTCTTTAGAAAGAGTGTGGACGAAAGTCGTACCCCCTAAAATTTAACAAATGAAATTAAATGGGGTTTAACGTCCTACTGTTCAACTCCGACTGGACTAAAGAAGGCGGTAAAAAAAAAATAACAAATATATATGCTCAGTGATTAAGGCGCTGGTTCAATAACCAGATAACCGGGTTAGATCCCTGTGTTAATTTGCTGAATGAGTTCTTCGTGGACCGAGCAAGCAATGAAATCTAGTCGTTCGGACTGGGCACGAAACCGAAATCTTGAGAACACGTTGGTGTGCGTATAAAAGAATTCTTGAAAGTTGGAATCGTGGCCCTCTTTCTCGATATCTTAACTAATGATAAAATCCAAAGTTTAGTAGGTATTTCAATTTTGATTGGCTAAGCACTAATATCAATATAATATTATCCAAGCAAATTAATAATATATCGATTTTACTATAATTAAAATTTCGTGGTTAAGAGTAGGCATCTACTTTCCTCATCTATAGTACACTGCATAGTGTATGCCCGTCGCCATTACCTCGGTCGACACACAAGGTAGGCCGTCAAACCCCATTTCATTTCAACCCCCTGTACATTCAAAATAATCACCATTAGAAAGTTTTTATACAGAATCAATATAAAGAACTGCAATCAGTTATATGCATTAATAAAATATTGAAGATGCCGACGTGGGGCTTTAAAGGAGCTAAATCGCTAATATTTGGGACCTAGAAATTGACCCAAATGGGTTGCAACGCATATAATAATGTAATCTGATTGTATATGAACTGATTTAAGTCCAATTGTTTCCGTTTTGACTCTAATTTTAAATCAGTTATGTCCAGCGAAATACCACATGAATCTCAAATGAATAGAAATTTCCAGTGTCTCGTCACTCCAATCTATTGCGCATGCCCTCAAGATAAGTTATGACATCGTCGTTTGACTGAGTTGTGGAATATGTCTAGTCTCGTTCTTTCTGGCCACTTGATAAAAATGACGCTGAAATGCAATATTGTACACGATTCGTGTACCAATGGTAAAATGTTTATTCTGTCTTAAATATTGGATATCAGGAACCTACCTTTTCAAGGTAAGATAACTACATCGATGCTGATTTCAACTGACAAATAATTCGTGTTTTCAAAGTGTAAGATTTTGGATGATATTGAGTTACAGACTTAGCTACTTTAACATTAATGTTCGAAGAGGAAGTAACAAGTCTTCAGTTATTGGTTAGCCACGTCGTGTAGACAAGGATCGATGTTATAAATTATGCTAATCTTTCACATCTAAAAGTTGAATATTCCATAAACTATGATCATTACAAGTTGATAATAGACCTGGAAGAAGTGTGTGCTTTAATCGATCTATTGTGAATGCTAGTAGTTTATGATATTTGTTCGACTTTAAGTATGTTCTGCAAGATTTTATAATATGTCATTTATCTTATACTCATTGTGATATATAACAATATTATATAGTACTTAGTATTGTAGATCAATAATTCACACTACATATGTTTACTTTATACTCCGGGCTAGTTGTTACATTCTCGGCCCATTTATTTTAAAGGTGTTAAAACGGAACTGTTTCGGATTTCTAAAACATTTAACGGTAAATATAGCGTACAAAGGTGTGATGTTGTTTAGCTTTTGGAACGCTGATCACGTTCCTGTGGCGAAGTTGTGTGTAACATTGGACGAATGTGTCATTTTGTGTTTTTGAATTTGAATTTGATTGCATCATTGCCGTGTAGTACTGATAGTAGGATCTGTGGTTTTAAAATGGGGTCACACGAGTGGTCCTCATATTTGTCTATTGTATCATTTTTAAAAAAAAATATATTTTAAGATATAATATTGTTATCGAATGATTTAAGTAGCACTATTACTGTACATATCGCCACTTGTCGTAATTTGAATATTCAGTGAAGTAGGTTAGGTTTAAGTCATATTCTTTGCAAAATTTGATACAATATTTTGAATATTTTTTTAGGTCCAGCTGGCGATGCCCCATAAATGAATATGCAATATGAAATATAGATTTTTATATTCATAACATATACAGATTACCTAGTCCAGTGTAACGGAAAGGAATAGGAAACAACTACCAGAACCCTGCGTTCTTAATGATCAGAATAGTGAATGCCAATGTATTGTGTTAATGCTGAGATGTATTAAAATCGATGTACGAACTACGTTTCATCAACAAATAGAAGAATTGAGAATGAGGAATTAAGAACGAACTTTAACATAGAAACGAAACATGGCGCGATGTGGTACTAAAAGTGTACTATTAATGAACTCGAGTGACGGCAGGATTAACTATGCCTTGTTTATGTGATACTGTCAATAGTCCACTCATTTGACATTTCAAATAATTAGGTTACAAGAATTTGTTCTAAATCAAACATTTAAACCCAATAAAACTACTCGCAATTACCATGGGTTGTGGAAGTTGCGAAACACGACTTAGTCTACAGAAATATCCAGTATGCAGGGAATTTTTAGCAGAATTTTTAGGAACATTTATTCTAATGGTAAGGCATTTTAAAGATTATAGCATTTCAATTCACCACAGATATATTTTAGTAAGTAAAATTTTTAGCTCTATAATAATGTGCCCTTGTTTCATACTAATGCATACCATACAATATATGAGTTTCCCCAAACGGAAACGTTTATTTTATAATCATACACATAAACTGACCGATGTGTGATTAGTTGAATAGGCCAAACCCGTTAAGCAATTTACATGCTCGTTTCTGAATGACTCCACATTTTAAGTTGAATCGGCCAAAATTACTTTATTTGAGTTATTTAGCCTCGTTAAGCAATTTAGATGCTCAATGGCTCCAGATTTTAAGTTGAATGTTTCCGACAAGGTAAATATTAAGCCACATCTTTACATTTTGATATTTGCTTTACGTACGGAAACCTACTTGTACCGACTGATGCCTGTAAAATATATGTGACTGTCACTGTCTCTTTAAGCGCCTTGTCATTGTCAACCCAACTTAACATTCTTGGCATTTTTATTCTGTCATATTTTGCGTTCCTGGCTACATATAAATAAAGAGAGAGAGAGAGAGGGGGGGTGTTAACGTCCACTCGACACAAACTAGGTCATTTCGGGACAAACATATGGTTTAATTTTATTTCAATAATTCGCTTGCGCGTAGGGGTCTTTAACAGTAGAGGAAACCGGAGTGCCCAGAGGAAATCCACGAGGTTCACAAGGCGCCCCCATGCCACATACGCTCACATCAGGGATCGAAACCACAGCGGCAAGCCAGAGGTGACCGGCCAGCTCGAGGTCAAAGCGCGGCACTCTAGACCACTATAGGCTATCCCAACCCCCTATAAAATAGAGAAGGTGTCCAAATATCAATCCGCGTTTTTTATGACCCAAAAAGGCTGTTTGTAGATTAAGGAAGCCTTGAATCTTTAATTGCAATCATCACTAGGTTACATCAAAGGGGCGTTATGTAAAATCAAGTAAAGTAGATAATGAAAACAGAAAATAGCTTTACTTTGAACCGAGATATTAACGATTCAATTTTCGGCTAGCCGCGATCATCAGTTTTGGTTCTATAATCAACAAAGTTTCGATTATTCATTATTACGTAAAATTATCCATCACAAATTGTATTCAAATCCACCAAAGATCATAGGCTAACGATGGCATCGATAGTTGATTTTGTGCTGGATCAGTTAATTAATGTCTGATTAATAATTTGGATAACATTTTAGGCCTAACTGCAATAGGCAGATGCTTTCTAGCATAATACACATTTAATAACAGAACTTTAAGTTATAAAACCAAATAAAATAGAAATCAAGCAAAAATCTTTACCATAAGATTTACATAAATATCTAATAGAATATGAAATAAAATGAAATGAAATGGGGTTTAACGTCCTGAAGTTCAGCCCCGACACGGCTATTGGAGACGGGTAAAAGAATATGAAATTTTATTTATGTCTAATTGCATAACAAATGATTATTTGATGTTCATTTTTTTAAATACTGATATTATCGTGTATATTACCAGTATTCAATAATATTCTAATATTCCTGTCTGCTGAAAACAGGACTGTGTGGTTGTTATATGGGTTATTTGTAGAAACAATTTTTATAATTTTTTATCTTAATGTTGGCGCGGTATCTTAAATTTTTCGACTCTGTTTCAGACATTATCTCCTAGTTGTTACTAATTATAGCATCAGCCCAGAATAAAGTAATTTGGATAAACTTTTCAATACATGTACATTCATTGTACATTGTCTATGTTTAAACTAGTCAGAGCGAACATCTCTATGTCTAAATCTAACACTACTCAACTTTAATTTGAGACACAGAAGGGAATTAAATTTATGTTACATAAAACAAATATCGACTAACTAATACGACTGACCTGAAAACTAAGACTAGCCTAACAGACGATCCATACATACATATATTATAAGTACAGCTGGGTACACAGTGCAAAACTCGATTGTGTCATTACCGTTATAGGTCGAGGATTTATAGTACAGATTATAGTGTATTGCACATTCATTGTTAACAAAATGCAGATATTAGCATAATATTAATATGATACGTATAAAGACAGTGTCAACTAGGCATATTACCCTCTGTTGGAAGGCATTCATGGGTTGTCTGGAAATCAGTGGAATTTTGGAAGATACAGGGCATTAGCTAAGATGAGATAAAGAGCTGACAGTTATCGCAGTTAATAAAAAGGGAATACATTTATTTTGAAAATTTTACACCAACTACTTCAATCTGAACCAAGGAATCGGCGATATAATTAATTATAGACTAGTCTCGGCTGTTAATATGCATTTATTCATTTTTACGGTAACCTCATCCAGAACAAAACGTATTTGAATCCACTAAATATCGTAGGCATCCGATGGCATCGAAAGTTATTATGGTGTTTGTAAGTTAATTAATATCTAATTAATAATTAAGTTAATATTTCAGCCCTTAGAAAGAAAGACTGTAATGGAGAGATTTACCTCTTACTTAACGCATCTTTAATTTGACAAATATACCCCGTTCGCAGCCGACTAAAATACCTATTTAATTTGCATTACACTTATTAACACTTTATGCGTCATAATTTAGTATTGTCATGTGACATTGACAATGTAGTTTATTTTACCATAAACCGTGTACTCTAATATTAAATATAAAGGTCTTCGGCCATGTGACAGATTTAGAAAAATTTGAAATTATGAACCACAATTTGACCTTCTCCTTTACTGCCACTTTAATTTCTATAGGGTCAGGTCAAATATTTTAGACAGTATGCTATGACCTCTTTTAATATGATGTGGCGTTATTTTGGGTCATTGAGAACTGAAACACTCCAAGAAAGTTCTGATGTACCATTTCCGTTCGGAAGACGTATCGCTGACACACATTCTTTCTGCTTTAAAGAAAACATGCCGATTTTAACTGAGTCTCAGAATATTGCGTCGTTTGGACGTGGACACCAAAACCGTTTATCCGGGCACGTAACTCTTTTAAGATTTCGGGTCAGTTTTTATCGTTGGGTGACTTGGTGGGCTTTTATCGTCCCTTCCCGTTATTTACATAAAATAAAAGTCTGGTTTTATCCAGACACCGTACAATACAGCTTGGAACATCGGTCTCCATTTCCAGATGGGTTTAAGTTGTTTGAAGTAATAGGCTTCAAACACAAAATTGGCCTTTTAAATATAAAGTAACACCACGGTATAGGATTGATACAATGAATATGATGATTGAACCTTGAGTTATTAAAACAGCGTCATTTATATTGAATGGTGTTCACCCATTGCCAGTGTTCCTATTGTCAGTGAAATAAGATCGTATGCCCGAAAAATGAGATAACTTTTCAAGTTCCTCGCCAGGACTGTGGAACAATGACTTTTTGCTTATAAAGTTAGCAGATAAATGTTCAAATTAAATTGCATATTTATACAAGAACCGAGTTTCTCAATCCACCCTTAATACGAGGACTAGATGGTGTTAAATTTACGAGTGTTAATAGATATAAATATAGGACTTTGAAGTAAAATATAAAATAAACAACTGTACGTTGATGATTAGTAATCAAATAGACTTACATGTATTTTTATTTAAACAACTCTTTATAAAGTAACTATTTATATTTGTTAAAACCCAACATGCCAGTAAAAAGGAGTTCAGAACATAGATAATCGAAATTTATTGGTTCAAATATTTTTCTGAACTCTCATTATGAAAGAGCCTGAAATGTTACATAAATTATTAATTAGATATTAAGTCTCGAAGACATCGGGTGGCTGCGGTATAACTAGATTTAAATACGTTTTGTGGTTGATATCTAGGCTCGATATCTAGGGTCAGAGAGAAGTAATTTAACCGAAACCTTCTCTTGTCATTATTTTTTTCAAAACTGTTATAGTGAGAACTGTCAGTACTTTATCTAATCTTTAAGTTATGGCCATTTTACATTGATATCTAATGATTTCTGCACGTGCCTTAGAAACTCACCGTGGCTCCCGAAATAGCACAAAAGATACGTATAATTTCAGCGGACTTAATCAATTTACTACGCACCGCAATTCGGGCTATAAATAAATGAAATGGGGGGTTTAACGTCTGCACCAATGGGATTTTTCTCGTCTGCCATATTCCATGCAATGTACTATAGGGAGGGTTGTCCGGACAAAGACGATTCCTCCGGCACTTCATCGAAATTCCACTAGACGCTATTCTTGGTTAGATCCCTATTCCTTCACTACTGAGTACTGATAACGGGAGAAACCGGGGATTTTTTATTGGATCTCACCCACCCTGTAGACTTTAACAAACTAGAAATGAACCATTGGTTCTTTGCCGTTTTTTCGTACATATACATGTACATTTAACTAGTTTTCTTTTTCATAAAATTTCTATTTAAAAATCAAAAGGGACCCAATAATACTTTAAATGGCGGTGTAAGGAACCCCCAGTAACCTCTTTATATTATATAGATTAGCTACGTATGCTAAAGTATATTTTAAATATTTTTTTCTTTGTTCAGAATGTTTTATAACTTCGACAATTATTTTCAGGGTTTGTACTTTTAGTTCTTGTATTCACTTGAACATTAATCTTAATAATCATATAACAAACCTACATGCACCAAAGCAGAATACAAGATATCACTATTCAAAACTCGACAAAAGTTCTTTGAAAATAAATCATATTTCAGACATGTTTACAAATTGAATTAATACATTGATAGTATTTTTCTATTCAATGATAAAAACACAATAAATATGATAATAAACCTTCTAATATGATTATTGCATTTGACTTCATTCATTGTGTTAAGAAAAAAAAATGCTGATCTCATAATTGATATTCGGTCATATTCTGATCACGACGCACTATTAATAATTAATTGGCCACGTGTAGTTACATTGTATTACCATTATTGGGCAGGTGTTAAGTTGTCAATTGAAAAAAAAACATTTTATATTAACAATACTTTAACCCATATATTTTTTACAATCAATAAATAAATTGGGTCACAGCCCACCGTACGTGCTACAGATGGCAGTCTACGGGGGATATTTTTTTTTAGTTAAACCCGTTCATGAGACATGCATGTGTTCGCCACCGTAGAAATGAAATGGAAGACGGATATATACGCCATAGTCTGCAGTGTGCTATGAGGGGAATTTTGCCATGGCAGCGGCGCTAGGGCCTACTCTTATATCAAATTCCAACTGCCAAGGGATCTTTTAGTGCCATCCACACGACTAGACAGCTGTCCTTGTCAGCCCCCCCCCCCCGTTCTGCATTACTGACAAGAGGAAACCACGCCGGAAAATCGAGATGAACTTTCTCGGCCTATGCAGGGATCGAACACCCGACCTCCAGGCTAACGAGCCAGCGCTTAACCCACTTAGCCATGTTACCCCCACGCCACCGTAGAAGATCGCAGATTAGCTACCACAGAGACTTGTGAAGGACACGCGTCATAGGTTTGAGTTTTTGCTCCCTTTTGGTATTCTGTGCCCCCCCCCCCCCTCCCTTCCGATCAAATGAAAAAAAACAAATCACGTGGTTTCACTTTCAATGTGGTTTTGAATGCTATGATCATAACCATAATGCTCGCGAACCAGTGTCAAACTTATACCGTGACAGACAACATACAATCCAATATTTCTCATTCCTAGGGAGAGAACGCCTCCTAGTGATACAAATATTAGTTTTTTGTGTCTCCACCATGCCCCTACTTCTGACCAGGTACTCTGGTTTCCCCACAGTTCTAAAGACGAACATATGCATATTTAATGAGATCTGCAACTCAGCGGAAGTAGTCACTGATAGCAGGATTACTTTTCCTAATAGCAGATGCCGTTTAAAAGAGACTTTATCCTTTTGAACACAAGAAACACGCAAAATGGGGAGAATTGCTAGGCTATATTTAGTTTCCGGGCATTAGTTACGTGTGGGATGCTATGATATTAAAAATACATGAGTTGAGTAAAAATAAGACATATTATGATGGTATCGGTTTGATAAATACAATAGTGCTTATATTTAAGCTTGAGTGATTTAAAACATACTACCCATGCGTGACTCGAGCCTTTATGCATTAATCATCAATTAAATTAACTTTTTAGTTTCTCTTGGAGCGACAATTTAAAAAGAAATGGTGTTTGACAATACAATAATTACCCAGGAGAGATAGTTTATCTTTTACTACTATCTAAAAACTACTATCTGCGTTAATAACAATTTGATTAAAATAAAGATCAATATTTCGTTTCGTTTTTATTTAATATTTTCGAGGGCCTAAACTACATGAAGATCTGAGAAGTTGTACTGGGAGCTTGTGTCAAGGGTCGTTCGGCTGGCTTTTGCCCTATGGCGCCATACATTGATTAATCAATCAGCGTTGAATTTCTAGCGGTTTACTGTTTCATTGACTAATCCCTCACTCCAACCAAAACGCCGGTAATATAAGAACTGTTCCAGATCCTAGTGTCGCCAAGACAAGTAAAACGAAATTTTAAACTATAAAAAAAAATTACTTTAAGACGTTTTTTCTTCCACGCGATATATGTATATTTTCATGTTTTTTCGTGGCGATATACAGTGGCCTCTCTCACATTTTGCTTCTGAATACTACGCCATTCTGTGAAATCTCTCATCATTTTCATGTCCCGAATATATTTTCTTATTACTGAGTAATCCGTATTCCGTCATGCTGTGTCGTGCGGCATATTTTAACGACCCGGTACGATGTCGGAAGTGACAGATCCCACTGTATGTTTATTTTCGTTTATTCTCAATGTTTTTTTTTCACGCGATACATATATGTTTGAGTATTTTCAATGTTTTTTCACACGACGTATGTTTTTGTATATTTTCAGTGTTTTGGAGAAGGTTCTGTAGCTCAACTTGTATTAAGTAGCGGTAAAGCTGGTTCCCCGTCCACTATATACTGGAGTTGGGGTATTGGCGTCACAATGGGGGTTTATGTTGCTGGTGGTATATCAGGTCAGTTATCGTCTTTTTAGTACAAAATGACCAGATAGGTCAATCATTTTAAGGTCAAATTCGGAACCTTTACTTGAACGGTACCTGTAAAGTACGACACGAAATTGAAAGAAATTTACCGTGACGAATCAAAAATGAAAACTGAAGAATAACACCAAAAAACACTTTGAAATTATAACTTCATGCATCTGAATATTTGACAGGGGTTTTTTCCTGTTCCGAAAATTCCATAAGTCTGAACGTAAATGAGGAGATGAGTGAATTTCCATTTTTTTTTTCCTGATATGGACAACTCCCGCAATTATGTCCCACAAGAACTCTGACGTCTTAGTCTTACGGGCGGTGATAACGACAATACGTCCTCATTTTAGATTTCTTATGTTTATGATACATATAGTATTGTTATTATTTTAGAATGCTGATTTATTTATAATTACAGGGGGACATTTAAACCCAGCTGTTACATTAGCTACGGCTATTTTAAGGAAATGTCCGTGGAGGAAGGTGCCTATTTATATGTTAGGTCAATATTTAGGAGCTTTTGTCGCATCAGTAGTGGTGTTTTTTGTATACACAGGTAAGTTATAATCAGAGACACGAAGAATACCATATCTTTATATATACGTTTATAAGTCTTTTCAGTTACTTATCCTAAACTATGGAATAAACTGCCTTATTACTTTTCTGTTTAAGAAAACCTTTAACAAGCCCCCGATGTTGTCTGTTGTTATATATCATTTAGATCAAATCTATTTTAAGTTTTATTTTTGACAGAATTTCAAATTTTGTTTTCTATTTCTGTTGTTATATATATATCATATTTATTTTATATGCATATTTAAAAGGTCTTAACTTTTGTATTTTATCATATTTTTGTATCGAATTCCAACTGGAAAGGGTTATTTTACGTGCATGCCAATGTGTACACGGGACCTCGATGTTTCGTCCCATGTTTTCTCTTGTCAGACCCTCGGTTTGGCGCTTCTGAACACTGAAGCTGTTCATGCGCTTCTGAATACTGAAGCGGTTCATGCGCTTCTGAACACTGAAGCTGTTCAGGCGCTTCTGAACACTGAAGGTTGGAGATTTCCAGATTCTTGATGAGATCCGGATTGTATACGACTTAACTGAATATAAAATTTCGACTCTAGTTCCATTTGAAATATAACACCATAACAATTTACATGTAACCTTTTTCCAAAACCCTAAATCAAACCCCTAGTGTAATAACAGCATTTGTGAGTAGAACCAGTCAACTAACAGACTAACATTTTCATCCTGCTTGCAGAATATCCTAAAACAGGTACTCATCAAAAAATAAAAAACATGCCTTAGTCCCGAAATGACTTAGTTTGTGTCGAGTGGACGTTAAACCGCATTTCTCTTACTTAAGCTGGTGGTTTAACGACCGCTTCCACAAATGTGATATCCCATTTCTCTCTCTCTCTCTCTTTTTTAAGTTTCCTGAATACGGGCTCCAAATTGAACGGAAGGGAGGCTACTCTATTTTTAAAATATTTGGATGCAGACCACCATGAATTTGTCCCTCGACTTTAATAATGATTATTCTGGTCTCTCTGCCCGGCTCCTACTTTTCCCCAAACGGGAGCGATTTCGGGATTTATACTAAGCATGACATCATCGCCTTGTCATATGTAAGTGCATGTCCTAGGTCGGCTTTGGTTACGAGCACCACGTGACGTACGTATAGGTGGTACACGTAATATTGGGCATAGGTCAAAATGGCATGGTAATAGTGGATTAAGTACAAAATAAAGAAAAAAGTGGGAATGTGTTTTTAAATTGGCACAATACTGAAATATGTACAAAAATTAATTAATATTTGCAAAGCGATTTGTTGTCATTTTTATCACAACATTTGATTTTGATTTCACAATAGACGAGATGAATGAAATGAAATAGGGTTTAAAATCCTGATGTTCTGCTCAAATTGGGCTAATAATAGAAATTTTGCATTGATTGTCAAGGGTTCTTTTACGTGCACGCTTATATTTACATGAGACCTGGGCTGTTTGTCCCATCCCAACGAGTATGCATTCTCCCTTGTCAGCCCCTCTGCTCTGCGACATAATAAAGAACCCAACTATCATGACCAGGTTTCATCCAGAATAACATGACATTTTCACTATATATATATATATGCATATACTTATACCCCGTTAATTATTTTCAGATGCTCTTAATAATTTTGATGGAGGTGTGAGGGAGACTCGGGGTTCAACAGCCACAGCGGGTATTTGGTCAACTTATCCTCAGGCGCATCTTTCAACTCTCAATGGCTTTGGTGATCAGGTGAGCATTCAGGACCTCCACTTTTCGTTTCATGCGAACGACTAGACGTTTTCCATAAGCAAAGTTAACAAAATTATTTATTAATTTTAGATATTTGGAACAGCAATATTATTGATATGTGTATTAGCCATTACGGATGGTAGAAATATGAAGACGCCTACCGGCCTAGCTCCAATCAGTATAGGATTGGTAGTTGTAGCTATTGGTATGACCTTTGGGTATAACTGTGGTTATGCCATAAATCCTGCTCGTGATCTCGCTCCTAGAATATTTACTGCTGTTGCCGGCTGGGGAGCAGAACCCTTCAGGTACGCATACGATTATTACATGTTTCAGATTTTTTTACACCTGGATTGGAACTTGACTAACTTTACTGAGATAAAACTAAACCCGCCTTGTATAAAGAGTTTGTGGACAATTCTTATTACCACTCCCCCAGAACTCCACTATTTCTTACCGGTTAAAAGAGGTATGAAACGTTGACGCAGAGACAGTGAATCAACCACGTCTGTTTGTGGAGAGTGGGGGGGTCAATCAGATTATAAGACAGATCCTATTTCGTTTCCCTTTTTATAGGTCAAAATTTCGTTTTACTTGTCTTCGCGGCACTAGGTCCTGGAGGAGTTGTACATAACAGGCTTCCTTGTTGATGTGAGGAATTGGTCAATGAAACAGTCTGTTACGCCGAGTTCTTGGTCTGTTCTGCACAGATCTGAGGGTAACCCCCTAGAAACGTCAGCGCTGATTTATTCACCAATGTTCGACGTCATATCGTCGTATGACTCCTGACGCGACCTCCCAGTACAACTGGTCAGATCTTCATGTAGTGTAGGTCATAGAAAATATATAAAAAGGAAACGAAACATAGATCGGTATTTCAATCAGACTGTGTTTTTTGTACCAAATATTTGTCTATTTCTTCCTGGAACAAGTTAGACAATTTGAGGTTCATTTAATGTTAAGTAATACTGTATAAGTAATAAATTCACCAGCGGATGATAATGCTGATAAATAAAAGTAATTATACATCTGTGTTGCAGTTTTCGGGATTATAATTGGTTCTGGGTGCCCGTTTGTGGATCTCATTTTGGAGCGATTATAGGCTCTATTATATATCAGTTATGTATTGGCCTACATTGGCCGAATGAAAATGAGGGGACTTATAAAGAAAAAGAAATTGGTATGTATCATTCTGAAATTGCAATAAAATGCTTTCTTTTCAGCTTTTACAAGCTAAAGCATAAAAATTCATGTTTGCTTTGCATTTAATTTCATAGAAAAATAATTGTAAATTAACATATATTCCTTCCATCATTGTCCTTTATCTACAGTTATCATCGTTATTCGTTTTCTCATTATTATTATTATTATCCAATATTCTTATTCCCACCGCAGGTTCGGGGCCTAATTTATGAATATGGAGTTAAAATACGAGCTGTGAACCAAAAGAAAAAAATATCATTAAACCTAAAATCGTTTGGTTTAAGTATTCATAAATAACATTAGAGTAGCTTTTGTCGTCATTTTTAAAATCGATGTTTTACTGGATGGAAGATCAGCCTTTTTCGTTCCGCGGTTGTTGATTCTTTGAATCCTTCCAATCTCGATTGTGTGGGAAAAAGCTTTATTTAATGTCCACTTCCGCGGAGGTAACATCTTTTAGGGGGTACGTCATTTCAAATTGAGTTACTAGCAACGGATCAAGAATTATTATCAACTGGGTTCGCAAATCTTCATATCGATCAACTGATTACCAAATACAAATTCTATGCGGACAAATTTGCATAAACTGTTTTTGCCTTCGTTTGATTTGGAAACTGGAGAAATATCTTTATGAATTTCAGTTTGAATACAGTTTTAGTCTTCTCTCATACTGTATGTTACTATGGCTGTTTGCGACCCCAGTTTCAGTATCTATAGTGATAAACTTACATCCTTAATATTGTACTAATCTTGTAGTTGCAGATGATGAAGACCAATCCACAACTAACACTGTTCCTCTTCAACCTTTAATACCATTGACGATCTAAAAACCCACCATTTCATTTAAACCCTCTTTATATCATATCCAGCTTACATAATATATAGAATATTACAATCTGTAGTTTACATGTCACAAGACGAAAATCATTTCAAACTAAATGTTGTCCTGCTTTTATTACTTAACATTTGAGATTAATAAATAACTTTTTATGACAATTAGTTAAGATCATTTCGCGGTAGACAACGCAATATCAGGCATTGTCAGCCACCACGAGTCCATCGCCTTAAATCAGATTTTGTTGCTAAATGGCGCGGTCTCGTGCGAATTTTGCTGTACTACGATTGCGTCAGTTCCGACTAATTATCTTTATGTGTTCCTAATTGTATTTGTAACAGATGCATCTGCTCTGAATCTTCTTAAAAAGTAGTAAAGTAAGCAGACTAATGGTTTTAACCAAAGCGAAACGCATTTCCCTTATTTCAGTTCCAAACAATGAACACTATAACAGCATCGATAAGCTGAAAAATAATTATTTCGAATGGGATCTGAAGTTACACATGGGAAACTGATAGTAGTTCTGGGTCTTATGTCTGTCACCAGAGGTGGGGTCACCTGTTAAAACCCTGGCGGTTCTTCTCGTGGTTCTTCATGTTTCTCCCACAGGCTTTTGGAATTTCTGGAAATGGATGTTGAGTGGTCGTGTAACACCACTTACGATGGGTTATTGGAACCTCTAAGGGTATGAACCAGCTGCCCAAAGCGACTAAATCATTCCTGAATGCAATTTGTGTTTGGTGCGATGCCCGTGGTAGTCCTAACGACGATAACATGAGAAGGTTGGAGATTTCCAGATTCTTGATGAGATCCGGATTGTATACGACTTAACTGAATATAAAATTTCGACTCTAGTTCCATTTGAAATATAACACCATAACAATTTACATGTAACCTTTTTCCAAAACCCTAAATCAAACCCCTAGTGTAATAACAGCATTTGTGAGTAGAACCAGTCAACTAACAGACTAACATTTTCATCCTGCTTGCAGAATATCCTAAAACAGGTACTCATCAACTCTTTAGTAAGTTATATATTTGAGGCATATCTAGTCTTGTATTAGAATAAAGATATGAACATGACATCTGAATCTATCTGGCTTCCGTGTGTGTTCACCAAAGTTGGACCTCGCTTATGGATTCTGACTTGGTGTTGCGCATGTTTGATACTTTCTTTCAGAGCTTGGCAGCCATTTAAACTTCCTTTCTTAGCTTATATTTCTCTTACAAACAAACGGCTAACTGTCGTTAGTTAGAAACTCGGGACTGCTTTACTGATATAAAAGATTGATATTCCATTAAATGGGAAAATCCCATAAAAGTTTGTGTTTATCGGTGTAGCTCTTTAAAGATGCATTATGTAAGAACCAAATCTGCCTATTGCATGCCTCTATTTTGGCTTCAAATGTCATATAAACTGTTATTTAGACATTTATTCACATGACAAGCATGTATCGGATGGCCGAGATTTAAATAGGTTAAATCACCAATGAGATTTTAAAATTTAGGATGAAATGGAGAATCGATATTTAGCCTAGATTCTCTAGTACCGTTGTTACGATAATAAACAATAATTTACGCTACATCTTGTCAACACTTCAAACATTCACAACTTTGCTCAGAATGAAGTAATCTGGCTGAACCTTTCAATATATTCATTTTTTCATCATTTTTTTTTAAACCGATATTGCAAAAACGGTCAGCTCTTTATCTAAATCTTACATAATGCATCTTTAACACTATATGCATCGAAGTTGGAAATTAATATTTTGTTTCTTTATGTTAAACTTCAAGTAATAGTTCGATCCATTAAACGTATACGTGAATTGTGTATAAGGTATAACCGAAACTCTTAAAGACATAATATTCGGGAAAATAGGAAATATTTGGGCTTAATGTAAAGTTATCTCAAATGTAAAACACAATACGCATGAATAAAAAAGAAATCATGGCGTTTCTCTATTTTCAGATGTAGGAATAAACGAACTCCCAGTTGTAAATACCCATATGTAGCTGGTATTTCATAACGGTAAACATCTAATTGATTATGGATGAATACTTAATGGCGAGCGATTGAAACTGCTAAAACATGTGTATTATATTGACGAATCGCTTGTAAGGGCAGCTTGGTGTTTCATTTTATTTCATTAATATGTAGTATTGCTACATTATGTTCATATAATTAATATTGTAAATTTATACAATTGCAATGCCCAGACAGTATTTCTTATGCTTTGCCAAAAAACAAAAAGAGAAATAAAGAGTATTATTTTTTTTATCAACCCAGGCCATCATACAAATATTGCATTATGTCACGCGTCTGGCAAATAGGGACTATTCTGATCTCAAGCTTCCAAATCGAGAATATGGCACTATGCATCCCACCTCTCCCTTAAATACACGAAAGCAACCGTCCAAAGCATTACAATATTCTTATACACTAAGCAGAACTTGTATTCAAAGAACAGGATAGCCGCCTAAACACTTACAGTGTGATCACGGCTACAATTAATACAGTCTAAGGGGTTTTGCGCAAGTAAAAATAGATTCAAACTTCAAACGTACAATTCTCAACACATACCATCACAGTTTGTCACAATTAGTGAAGCTTGGACAATATTAAAATAATCACCGAACAGTTTTTCTTTGTGGTATTACGTTCAACATTTTTGGAGGGATATTTTTAATGATGTACAGGTCGCCATTGCATCACCCAGGTGAAATCTCGCCAAACATCGCGTCGCGTTAACCCTGCCCATTATTTTGCCACTAACTCACTACCGTAATATGAGATAATATTAGCATATAAATATGGGCATGTATTCCATAAATGGAAAGTGATGCATGCTATTTCTGGCTTTAAGTTGCAAAGGAGAGAAATTTCGCGTAGCAGTTGGATTTTACCAAATCATATTATTATGCTAAGCTATGTGCAGTACAGTTTGGGGTCAGTTACATGAGAAATTAGGTGAGTTTTATAGGTCAGTAACTTTTTTGTCATTAAATGATGACAAAACCTGCTCGACGGAAATCCTTAGAACTATCCACCCAACCGCGGCTGGGGCAAGAAGGAAGACATCAGTAGTGGAACCATTTCTAACTTATGGTATAGTAAGTAGTCCTAGATAATGTTCACCCTGCACCGCTCGGCGCATCGCTGATCTATCATTTGCCATCTGGTCCGCCCCTACGTAAATGTCCTGCAAAGTACTGTTGAATTGGGCTCAGATTATCATAATCTACTACTTGAACAAAGTCTACCGGGTATATCCGAGACATTCTTGATCGTACAGTCCGCCACAGAGGGATCCACTAATGCAGAATGGTGACGATTTGAATCCGGCTACGCTAGGAATGGAACAGACTATCGCAGACTCGGGTCCAACGTTTCAATCAGTCAGTGGAGGGGTTAGTTCAACGGGTGATCCAGGCTGGCTGAAACTACACCATATATCGACTTTCTTCGCGGTTTTGGTGCCTCTATGGACAGTTTGAACATGGAATGAAATGAGCTAGGCTGTATAGGATTTCCTACTGATCTATATGTTTGAATGTGGTTTCATCCATTTCTGCACTCCACAGAATCATCTTTCTTTGCTGGCTGAGTACTTCCTACATGTCATAAGGAAGATCGAATACCGTTCTGAAGGTAAGGGAGCTAACATATCTGGGCAAACACTAGCACCTTTTTTCTCTCTGTGAATTTATGTTTTTAACATGCCAGATACAAAATTTATTATACAGTGCAACGTTTTCACGTGTAAACGCATAAGATGTTAAATAAGAACCCAAATGAAATTAAATTAAATGGGGTTCAACGTCCTACTGTTCTGCTCCGAACTGGGCTAATGAAGACGGGATTTATGGGACCCAGACCCAACTCTACTTACTCTTTGTATGAACCGCGTCTGCTGTCTTTTACTGACTGTTCAGACACTATTAAAGGTTGGCAACAGCCAACGCTATTGCATGAACCATACTGACCCCTGAGGAATGTGACGTACTGTCAACCACTCTATCCTGACATGACCGAGGAGGACGGGCAACTGATGGACGCCCAGTTTTCTAAGGCAAAAGCTCAGCAGATGAAGGCCCCTAGAACTTGGCCTCAAGTCCTAGGATGGTAGCCCCCCCCCCCCAATCAAGAATTACTTCCGCTGATCGAACTCCCACATTGCACAGATGACAGGTGATTTTAACACTGTAAAAAAAATAAACAGTTAACACATATATCAGAATATGTCACATTTTTTATTTATGCTCTATACAGACAGGCAGACAGACAGACATTTCATGATATCAAACATATAATAGTGAAATAATCTCTTTAAATCATTCGCTCATACTGTACATTGATAGTTCTTTAATTAATACATCATACATACATTTAGTTTTCATAATATTTATTCATTGGCATTGATAATCGTTCTCTTTTTACAAAATAGATCAAAGCACATACCACAACATTCACGTCACACAAATGGTAAAAATCTTTTTTCTTTACCATATATCATTAAATACACCATCATATCCATACATTTTTTTTTAACTAAACCTTGCTCTTAGGACCATGCTTATTATGGCCTTAGTTGTGAGGTCTTACTGTATTATATAAATAATTATTAATATTGTGGAACATTCCAGTAATTATTCATAAATTACAAAGTTTATGTTTTGTTTCTATAATCTAATGATTTATACAGGTTATGAATGTGGGGATTGTTGTGAATTAATTTATGAAAGAAAGGGGGAAAAAATAGACACAATGGATACTAAAGGACATTCAACACACTTAGAAGACTTACAGTGAGGAGAGAAATTTTAAACAAAACCTATTACTAGAAAAAGTTAAGGACATTAATAACATGCTGGGGTAAAAATACTAAGGGGTTTGTTTCAGTGAAGGGGTAAGGGAGATATCATAATATAGATTGAAAAAAATAAAATAATATTAAGTGATAAAGAAGAGGTTCTGGGGTGGGTTTAATGTTAAATGTCTAAGAAGCTTATCTTTAAGATATGATTTTTTCCGTTTTATTTTCATAATATCCTTTTAAATATCAAATGAAGAAATTTGTTGTTGTCAAATCCGACATATTCCCAATAAATATAACATATAATAATATAACAAAACATTTATTAGAAGATATAATCTTGAAAACAACGGTCTCAAACAGGTTCAGTCATATTAGAAAATACCCAATTTATTGCTTACATATGCATAACCATATCAAATACAAAACATATTTTTTGGACAGACCTGGCTAAATATTATGGGTCTGAAAGAATCAAACTATAATGAACAAAAATATGCTTCAGATTTTTCTTTTTTAAATTACTAAATCCCTGAAAATCGGGTCACAATTGGGCAATAACAATAAATTCCATAAATGTGTAATGGTGTTACTCAAGCATTTCTAAATGCTGCCTTGTGAGACCCAATTTTTCTGTCTCAGTCATTAGGTTTGGCAATCAAAACTTGACAAGTGCTCTTAGAATTTTAATTTTCTCACATGAACTATATTTGTAAAAATACACTATTAGAATGGATATATAACAGCTCCAATAAGTGTCATGTCAAACTGAAGGTGTTCCATCGTTCTCTAAATGATATGGAAACATAGCTAAAAATACAGATAACGATAATCGGATTTGAGTTGAGAAGACTTTTTATTTTGATTGCTAAAACTGAATGGCCTAGACAGTTAAAACTATAATCTGAAAGAGACTTTATTTAAGAAAAGAGATTATGCATCATGTAAAAGACATTGAGGTAGAATGTGCACAAGGAAGATTAATTTAGAGAAGTCAGTTTCAACAAAAAAATCACACAAAAAAATGTTATAATCAGAGGCAAATTGAGAAAAACAAACAATACACTTATAAAGTTCATGTACAAATAGCCTACAATAGTTGATGTACTCCACTCAGCTAAAACTAGTCTGTTGATAAGACTTTAAACAAAACCTTGATAACTCTCTTGAACCAGATCAAGGCATCAATGAGTCTGAGAACAAATATCTGTGGCTATTTGTACTCTAAATATGTCCCACAGATCATGACAATAACTTTTACTCAAGTTGTAAAACTTGTAATAAACTGTTAACCATGTCACATTGACGTTAACTCTAGTTGTTTCCGTGCTCATCTCAATCTTTAGTGTTCATTTGAACTACAAGAAATTATCATGAAAATACTACAAATATTATCTTGCATATGATCTCTTCATCTTTCTGCATTTCCTATTTACCATTTTCCAGCCAACTTGCTTCCTAACAACAAATTAGAGCTTATTATGTTTGGAATGATCTCAGCAATGAGCACATGATAGTATAATAAATCTTATTATAGTTGCTAGGTGTAATGGGCAGACAACTCAGTAAAATCAAGGATAAATATGTTGTAGGAGAAAGAACACTTAACACAGTGAAGATATAGAAATAAAAGAGCATTAGTCTGTAGGGTACATGTACATGAAAAACATAGAGAAACATAGAACAGCTTTCCCCCGATTAGGATAAATAAATACATACATAAATGGGTATATAATACTATGATAATTCATATCTCAAAAATTTATTATAAATTTTGCATGTCTCAAAATTTGCTGCAATGGAAATATGAAGAAAATAAAGGGTGAACAAATCTAAAAAATTATAATTTGATGTTAGACATTCACCAGAATTCAAGTTGCACTTTTTATCATTTATGATTTCTAAGTTCACAATATCTTAATTTATAATTACACAACAGGTTCATAGATTCAAAGCATTTTAATTTCTATTATATACTAGGTTCATATAATAATAATAATAATTGGCAATTCTTTTAATTTCACTTTGTCAGCACATGAAAGATAATTTCAAGGAAAATACCATAATATTTTTTAGGAAAAATAATTTAATTACAATTGTTACTTGGAGATCTTTAAATGATTCTAAGAATGAAGTCCAAGATGCATACTTTATGAATGTTGTTATACATGTTTTTCATGAGGAGTAGAAAAATACAAGACCCCCTTGAAGGAGTACAAAACCATTATTAAACAGTAAAACTCTATCATAAATTCATAGGGGATGTTCAAATAAGTTTGTATGCAAAAGTCGAGAGAAACTGATCAATCCATTGATGAGTTATAAAACTTTTAAAATTCCAAGAAGCTTTAACAAAAACACTGTGCCTTATTTTAAATAGGACTGTGTTTTGATCAGAGATAATGGATCTAGAGTTATTTTAAATATAATATTAATAATACCATGTATTATCTAGGTGAAAGTGCTAATGCATCTACGTGTTTATTTGTATAATATATCTATATATAAACCTGAGATATACACTGATAGGAGTTGTTATTGCTCTAATTATAGGAAGTTATAACTACATTATAAAACCTATTTTTGGTAAACCATTGTATCTCGCCAGATAACAAACAAGGCTTGCGATCATATATGTTGGGAATTTTTTTATGAATTAGGAGTGTTTAAATAAGTTGATACTCGAGTGGGGTCTGAAAACAGAGAATCAACCAATCAATTAGTTTAACAACACCCTCAACAAATACAATGCACACACAATCGAAGGGTCTAGCGAGATACAATAAATTATAGAGGAAGATAAGGTAGATAGTGTTTATATAAATAATATTAAATTATGACTTGATTTTAACCACCTAATAAATGTATTTATAAAATTTAGTAACATAATGAGTCTATGCAACACTATCACTGAAGCCACACTTTTATATGTGCTAAACTGTAATCCATGGCCGGTAGTTTTAGAGGTAATCTTGTTCGCATTCTTCACAGAACAGCTATTATTTTAAAGAATAGTCAAGGCTTGGATTAATCCAGACCTTGTATATCATACTTTAATCAAATTTCAGATTAATCAAGACTTTACCCCTGAATATCATACTTTAGTCAAAGTTCAGATAAACTAATTCGCTTTAACAGTGGGAGAAAACCCACGAGGTTGGACAGGCGAACCTACTCTTTGTCACATTCAACTGGGAAATCGAAACCACACCTGTTGACTCAATGACAGACCTTATGATACAACATGCATGTGTTAAACATTTGGCTATCTCCCCTCCCCCAACTACAAATTAACCAAGACTTTAATCATTTCAAAGGATGAGCTACATAAAGAGCCAGACAATAAGCATGATATCGGTACCAAACAGTACAATCATATCTAAAAGCTAGACAGAGAATCCCTAATGGGGTATATATGATAGTAGAGTGATAAATACCAGAGAATTTCCCTCTAGACACAGAGTGCTAAATAGTAGAGAATTTACCTCTAGATACAGAGTGATAAATAGTCAAGAACTTGGCTCTAGATACAGAGTGATAAACAGCAGAGCACTTCCCTCTAGATACAGAGTTACCTGCAGTAAGATTGAGGAAAATGTGTCATAGGTCAAAATAAATGGAACATATTCAACAATTATCTATTTGGGGATGAGGTCACACATTTCAAGGTACTAAATCCATAACGATAAATTATTTCTTCACAAATTCTAAAATATTAAATGATCAATTAATGTAAGACTCATAGCAATTTCCCATAGAAAATATTCACCGTCTAACATGGATCCACATTTACCCTTACATTTCTAATAGGTCAGAGGTTAGAGTTTGAAATTTTAGAAGAGAATATTAATTGATGAGTGGAATATGATTTAATACTTCTACAGTAGGGACTAATTCTTTATTTTAATAAATTTCTGGTATGGTAACACTGACAGACACATTTGACACCTTGATAATTGGGGTACGTAAAGCATTTAATTTCTTCTTAATCAGTTTGTTAGAAATACGAGTTTCACTATAGCTAACACCACTTGCAGTAAGGCTCTCAATTCATCAATATTTGTATGTGCTGAATTGACAGGCGAAATTAATTCAATATTTAAACTATAATAAATAGTTTTGAAAAATATGCAGGGTAAACATATGTCAACAGTTTGAGAGCCCTGTCTTGGAGTGCAGAATTTATCTTTAATGCTAAAGCTTTGCTATATTCAAGCAAACTGAAAAAGGAGTGGGTGGGGTAAATGCCCTGTCAATGTGAGATTTAATTTGCTAATTATCTCAAATACTGTTTGACAATAACATTAATATAGTGATAATTTCTGATGAACCTTTAACAACATTTACTAAAACAAATGTCCATGTATAACCATACAATATTTTCATACACAACATTAACATATGGTGAACTGATTCTCAATTCAAACAAATTCAAAAATAAACAACGGACAAAAAAAAAACACTAACAAAAAATCTTTCATGCCACACTAAATAATGAAATAATACAGGTTCGTTCTTTTTACAAAACGCCTATAACAAAAAAATAATAATAATAATATAATATTCATACATAATAACACTTAATAAATTTATTGCATTCAAATTTGACACAAAAGTTCATACGATGCAAGTTTTTTTTAATAATAGCACTGAGACAAAAATTCTCTTTATAATAAAATGGTCCCTGTAACATTTAAAATTATTCATAAATTATCATTGTTCTTTTTTATATTGGTGTCCACTGATTTATTAATGCTGAAAATTTTCACAAACCAAACCGCTCTTTAATAAGGTACATCAGTTTCTTTTTCCCCTTATAAACTAACTTCATGTTTTCTATGAGCTGAGCAAATTGTATATGTCCATCTTGTGCTAATAAAAACGTTTCCCTCGCTTTACTCAGAAACTCGATAAAATCTCCATAATGTCGCGGACTAATATGTGTTAATTTGGAATGTGTGGTGTTGATGTAAGCATACATAGTGGCGTCCATTAGCTGGCGTAGAGGTTGTTTGTCATATGACAATAATTTAATGACACGTCGTTTGCCATCATGGCTTGCCAACCCCGGTGCTGTCAGCGTACAACGTCGTAAAATGTCTGACAAAACAGTAGCACACTGCACATTTTCCACCAATAACGGAATCATACGAGATAGTTCATTTTTTCCAAGAGAATGACTTAAAGCACATGCCCAGTGGATGTCATTGATAGCGGGATGTGTGTCTTGATTGTAGGCCAATTGTAAATTTTTCATGGCTAATAAAGCAAGCGTGTATGCTCTGCTGGGATATCCACGATGTTCCATGTATCTTGCGATAGTAAATAACTGACTGGAATTCATGACGTGAGCCGCAGCATCTATGACTATTTGGTAAGCTGTCTCGAACGCCATTGTGTCCTTTTCACACAGAGTAAGAGAACATAAAGCACAGTTTTGAGGATCTTTGGTTGCACACTGTAGAGCTAGTTTTCGCGCACAATCGGCTACTTCCTCCATCTGATGGTAGGTCAGGTTCAGTTGCATTGTAGTGGCTGGTGACATGATGGTAGACGCTACCGTACCTGAAAAATACAGACATATTCGTTACATTTATCAAATGACCATTTAGGATAACTACTCAACAAAACCTGGATAAAATGCATCCAAGCGCAAATGATTTTACCACATTACAACATCCCCGACTCAATCAGGTTTTCAATCACATTTTATGTAACAAACAATAAAAAGTGTTAGAGTGACTCAATCAATGAGAAGTGATATCAGGTGTTCTACATGTACCATCCTGATGGTAATACACAGATTTCAGATGGCAAAGGTAATATCCCGGTAAAATGGCCACCAGTATTGTCACTGACCCTGTTAAATACATAAAACTTGCCTTCTTACTATGTGTACATTAATTTTTTAATTCAGCAGTCTTGATTTACTTGAATTTTTTTTTGTCTTATTGCTGCCGCCCTCTTCTTGTGGACAGTTGATTTGTAACCAGAATCAATACTCCATGATCAAAATCAGCTGTTCGTGATCACAATCAGCCGTTCATAATCAGAATCAACCTGTCATGATCACAATCAGCTGTTCGTGATCACAATCAGCTGTTCATAATCAGAATCAACCTGTCATGATCACAATCAACTGTTCGTGATCACAATCAGCTGTTCATAATCAGAATCAACCTGTCATGATCATAATCAGCTATTCATAACCTGAATAAGCTTGCTGGAAACCACATAGTTGTTCTAGACATAGTCGATGGCTTAAAAAGTTTGAGCAATGGCAATCATTTTGTCGAGCTATTTTAATATCTGGAGAATTCTGTTTATGTAAAACAATAAAGGAACTGTTACTTACTGGTAGCTTCTATGGGAGCAAAATATTGATACCAATTCTGAATGATAGAGATAAGAGCTTTCACTCCAACCTCTGTAGCACAGGTAACTAACCATCGTACCATCTCCCGTCGTCGCCAGTTCAAGGTCATCAAGGTCATTCTCATGACCTGTAACCCCAGTTCAAATGCGACATCAAGAGTAGCTTGGTGCTTTGGACCATCAGAAGGTGTGGCTATTTTAAACGCATCCTGAGCCAGTTTAAACAATTGTGATGAACTATGAATATGTCTCTGAGCACATTCTAAAACTTTCCGTAATCTTGTTATATCACCTGTAAAATATAAAATCACATATTTAATTATACTACTTCCCCATTTCTAACAACATTGTTAACATTTGACATATTTTGTCTTGTGACACTAGCATCTGACTCAGCCCATCAAGAGAGCCCCATTCTTTGTGCTACAAGGGGTAAATGGAACCATGATTTTTACCCCATTCGAATAAATAGATGTGTTTCTGTTCCAGGTGTGCCTGTCAGCCTGTCGTTCACTACTGACAAGGAAAATTCAAGCTGGAAATGCAGGGTTTTTTTTATATAACATAAGATTAAATTTCTTACCTTTTGCAGCAGCTAGTAAAGTTGAAGCCAATTCACACTGTTGTGATTCAACACGACTCAAGACAAACCAACGTGGAAAACGACTCAAGATGGCTGATCCAATATTATTAGCACCCTCATCATTGTTTAGCTCTTCTGTATTCTCTAAAACTGGTAGCCTTAAAAGAAAACAAATATGAAAGATGAAGGCTGTTCACATGAGCATACAATCAAACTGAATCAAATCATGTTCTTTTCCTTACTCCCTAATCAACAATCTATTTCAAAACATTTCATCGTGAACTCTGTATTGCTTTCACATAAACAGTTTGAATGTAAACAAGCAGATAACTCACTGATCAGTATTTTGATTATGGCAATATGTAGGTGAATAACAACCAGCTTGATTCGTTGCTGTTAAAACGAGAGAGAAAAAAGTAAGAAATATTAAATTTACCTCATAGCTCGTGTACCTATTTTAAAGGCTAAATCTGTATCATGGACTAGCAAGGTTGTAAACAGATATCTAGCAAACGTATGCATAGGATAACTCTCATGATGTATACCAGAACCAAATCCACTCTGAGGTCCACCTATAAAAAAAAAAAACATGTTACAAAAAAGGCCTTTCTCAGCACTCTAAGTTCTAAAACTTCATCTGTAGCTCTAAAATTGTCCCTTTTAAGCTTGTGTTTTTATATATTCGAACCTCATTATCTTCATGAAATAGCACATTGTTTACTTTCACGCAATAACAGAATGATGGAGTGTCAAATATCATGGCAAATATTTTCCAACCTGGGAAAGGGGAGTTAACTCCCTTTAACCTTCATCCAATCCAGCCAAGCAAGTTCAATGTAAGAACATTTTGTTAACATACTAATTTATAGCCTATTATCTGAGAAATAAAATCCGACTCATTGTCTCAATCTTAATTTCTAAAATGAATATCAATACATGCACATACCTTCCAGTAATAAATTAGCTTGTTTCGTTATAACGGCCAGAATGCGAGGATCAGGGGATATATTCTGTATTTTAGACAATAATTTTTCTTCTTGTTTACAAGATTTTTCCTGAGCATAAAGACCTGGAGGCATGATTCTTTGTTGTCCGAGACCTGAAAAATAATACAAACAATAAAAAATGTGGTCTATGGTATAACTAACACTAGCTTTGACTCGACTCACCCACCATTACAGGGCATGGAAATGAAATGGGGTTATTACGTCCTACTGTTGTGCTCCTACTGGGCTAATGAAAACAGCCATACAAATTCCAACTGTCAAGGGTTCTTTTACATGATCCTTAATGTGTACACAGGACCTTTTTTTTTTGTCCCATCCAAACACCTATACATTGTTCCTGACCAGGCCCTCGGTCATACATCACTGACAAGAGGTATCAACGCAACAAAATCCTAATAAACATTCTTCGGAAACCGCATGGATCGAACACAGGACCTCCAGGCTAGCGAGCCAACGTCCTACCCACTGAGCCAATTGATAACAATATAGTGCCACTTTAATGGAAGATAATGTATTTTCTTGTTTAGTAAAAGGGGAGTTGGATGGCCAAATGGTTAGCACATGTGTGCTATATCCTAAAGCCTGTCATTGAGTCAACAGGCGCAGTTTCGAATCCCCGGTGTATGTGACAAAGGAGAAGGGTCGCCTGTCCAACCTCGTGGGTTTTCTCCGGGTCTTCCATTTTCCTCTCACTGCTAAAGTCCCTTACGCACATACAAAATTATTGAAATAAAATTAAACCTTATGTTAGTCCCAAAATGACCTAGTTTGTGTTGAGTCGATGTTAAACCCCATTTCTATCTCTCTCTCATTTAGTAAAAGTATAAAAGACCTTTAGTGTCAGTTAAATATCAAGAATCTGTCAAACTTGTTGTGCAAAGAATTCAGTCTACATACATAATAGGTGTCTTTAAACATAACTGGTTTGTTAGTAATATACCACATGAAATGAAATGGAGTTTAAATGTCCAACCTTTCTGCACTTTCTAGGCTAATGGATACAGGTAGACATGACATGCTTGACAAGTTCATCCAGACACTCATCTAACTTGTCAAATTCCAACAATTGATAGTCCTGTTTAACAAGTCACAATTCATGTCAGACAGGGTCAATGTGTAAACCAGAAGGTCATTATTCTTGTTACTGTATGTCTTGTTAAACAAGACAAAGCTGTTATGTTGTCGTGTACATCCGTGGATGAACACACCAATAAACCGGTCAGACCAGTTTCCCCATTAGAGACTTGTTAAACAAGGCTTTGGAATTGTGAGAAACTACTTAGCGTCTGGATCAACAAGAGAAGTTTGAATATTAAGATTCAGTGAAAAATAGGAACCAAGAAGTAATTAACTCAATTTATTAAGATAAAATAAAACTTGGAATACAAGCTTCTCAACCGTAAAAAGTTTTAACAAAATATTAAAGAACTGAAAACTGGCCTCTACCGGAGAAATGGCATACTGAAATCTTTGAATTTTGTATAATTAATTTCTTTTTAATTGGGATAAAAACAACTCCATGCATTCATACTTCAAGTTTTAACTTACCAATCAGACCAACTTCCATGGCGAGAGTGAGGTAAGATTCATTATTATCCATGTTGCCTGGTAACGGACCATGATGATATCTGGATGATGATTGGCTAGAAGATTCTCCATTATTACTAGTGCTGTTTGAACTACTGTTACGCACTCCCCAATCTACAAAAATAAAATCATTCCCTTAATATCATAATTACAGAAAAATTGATAAAATTTGATATTTTCAATTATATGTTTATAAATTTACAAATTTCTAAATGAAAAGGACTAAAGCACCAAGTCACAAATATCACATTTACGTTCATAAAACCATATTTTTTAGATGTTTTTTAAATATTACATTAATCCCTGGTAAAAGGTAGCCCAGTATAGTTACCCTCTGATTAGCCAGTAGCCAAGTGAAGTTCGTGCTAATCTATTACCGACATCGTATTGCACAATCTCAATACTCTTTTTTCTATTGTACTTATTTCTTAAATAAATGCTGATTGGATGATAAAAATAAATCATTCAATGAAAAGGATTGTTATATTGGCCAAAACATGGAGTACTGGATGCAAAGCTAACAAGCCAACAGTGAGGCTGATGTCCCCCGCCGAAACCCCAAAATAAAAAGAAGACACATATTAATTAATCGCACATTTATTTTTTTCAATGTATCGAGCAATCAAACTGTACACAAAGTGTCATCCAAAAGTGTTTTATAAAGAAAAATGCTAAAACCGACGAGAAAAATGAAAATGTACCCTAGTTAGGGGGACCCTAAAGGCAGACAAAAGGGCCCCTCTGGCCAAGGGAAAGGGCCCTCGTGTCCAAGTCAATCGTTTCTATACACTGTTACTGTCGAATCGATTACTAAATGAGAATGCAGTCATTGTATTGGCATAAAAATCATCAATCAAGATGAACCTAAGTTATCTTGTCCCAAAGTATCAACCAATCAAATTGCTTATCTCTGCTTACCCTAAGCGGAAAATGCTCATCTTCGAACTCCATCAAGGCATTGACCCAATAAGCATATACACCAAGTTTGAACATTTTAACTCAATTAGAAGGAGAGTTATTGTGTTCCAAAGTCTCGACTACTCTCGACCAATCAAATTGCGTATCGCTCTGCTTACCTTGAGCAGAAAATGCTCATTAACGAACTTAGTCAAGGTATTACTGTAATGAAACTATACACCAAGTTTCATCAATCTCACTTAATTAGAACTAAAGTTATCGTGTCCCAAAGCATCAACCAATCAATTTGCTTATCTCTGCTTACCCTAAGTGGAAAATGCTCATCTTCGAACTCCATCAAGGCATTGACCTTATAAGCATATTATACACCAAGTTTGAACATTTTTACTCAATTAGAAGAAGAGTTATTGAGTTCCAAAGTCTCGACCAATCAAATTGCGTATCGCTCTGCTTATCCTAAGCGGAAAATGCTCATCTCCGAACTCCATCAAAGCATTGACCTAATAAGCATATACACTAAGTTTGAACATTTTAACTCAATTAGAAGGAGAGTTATTGTGTTCCAAAGTCTCGACCAATCAAATTGCTCTGCTTACCCTGAGCGGAAAATGCTCATTATCGAACTTAGTCAAGGTATTACTGTAATGAAACTATACACCAAGTTTCATCACTCTCACTTAATTAGAACTAAAGTTATCGTGTCCCAAAGTCTCGACCAATCAAATTGCGTATCGCTCTGCTTACCCTAAGCGGAAAATGCTCATCTCCAAACTCCATCAAGGCATTGACCTAATAAGCATATACACCAAGTTTGAACATTTTAACTCAATTAGAAGGAGAGTTATTGTGTTCCAAAGTCTCAACCAATCAAATTGCTCTGCTTACCCTGAGCGGAAAATGCTCATTATCGAACTTAGTCAAGGTATTACTGTAATGAAACTATACACCAAGTTTCATCACTCTCACTTAATTAGAACTAAAGTTATCGTGTCCCAAAGCATCAACCAATCAAATTGCTTATCTCTGCTTACCCTAAGCAGAAAATGCTCATCTTTGAACTCCATCAAGGCATTGACCTAATAAACACATACACCAAGTTTGAACATTCTAGCTCAATTAGGAAGAGAGTTATTGTGTCCCAAAAAGTGTGACGGACAGACGGACAGACAGACAGACAGACAGACAGACAGACAGACAGACAGACAGACAGACAGACGGACGGACGAACCCATTTTAATAGTCCCCCAACTTTCTTCGAAAGGCGGGGGACAACAATGGTAGATATAATAACTAACCTATTCTATTGTCATCACTTGGAGATGTACAGGCTTCAATCAATGTATCAAATAAAACACCTACAGGATCTAATGGATGTCCTACCCAACCTTCAGCATTAGATGGTGGTGGTGACCTTGACGAGCGAGAGCTACAGGACCTTGAACTCCCTAAAAATACATTAGATAAATAATTTATAAATAATACTCATTTCAGATTATCATACTGGCATTTACAAGGTTATATTGGTTCCATCAGTATTTGACTTTTATTCAGTTTATCTCACTAACAAATTATTCCATACGTTCGACAAACATTTTTACAAATCATTTTCAATTTTTAAGCATGATATTAACCAAATCTTGTTTTTCATGTATCAACATAAAATTCTGAAGATGAAATAATAACTGCTCAATAATCAATATATCTGAACCATTTAACGAAAAGTTCATTATACTTCAAAATTATAATCTATACACAGGATCCCAATTTACAAAACTTCATGAGTGGAATCCTAGACAAAAAGTTTCTAGAATAATTCAATATTTCTCATAATACTTAAGTCAGTATTCTTTACCTGATCGAGTCTTGTTTCTCTCTAAGTTAATCAGCTGTTCTGCTTGCATTGTTCGTACAATTGTAACAGCCAATCGTAAAGCTTCTCTTGTATAACCATGTGACTTTAATGCATCAACACGAGCACAAGCAGTTGGAATATGCTCTGAAAATATAAAACAAATTCCCACCATCATATTAGAATTTAAATATTGTCAATATCTTAAACTTAAACCCAACAATTGATAAAGCTTTCTGGAAATACTCAGAAATATTTATCATATATTTTTTTATTACGTTCAATACATCATCTTGATGGTCTATAGTAATTGGAAACATTTGAACATAAAACTTGTTATTGAAATATCTAGGAACCTCAGATTTAAGAATTTCATACAAAACTCTTTCATGACTTCATAAAGATCTATTACTGCACTACAACATGAATGAAAGCCTTAAAATCATTAAAGTTAACTGAAAAACTTGGCGGCCACACCCATATACCCTAATTCAGGTATAGTAATCTCGTATGGATTCTTACCATGCCATAATGGAAGTCCATTAGAATCAAATAAATCTTGGCAATGTTCGGAATCATCTTCTGATGGATAAGATGATTTGAGGATATACTGTAGATGTTGATTATCCCATGTTAGTTGACTAGCTTCTAATGATCTATGGAAGACCGTTCTTGGACGAGGACGAGGTGTTTGCTGGAAGGAACCTGTGAATAATAAAACAGATATCTTTTAACCAGTTCAATTTATGGAGACTAGAATTAATTATTTAATGTAATTTTTTGGAAATAAAATAAAGAATGTAATAAATAAACACTACTTTATGGATTTACTACTTCTTAGTCTATGTCACAAGACAAATACACTGTATTTATATCAAGAGTATTAAAACTAAGTTGTAAATCCTTACACTTACGGTTATGTTTTTATTACTGGATTATTTTCTAAAGATAATATAAAGACTTGTACAAGAATGGATTTTGTGGGACTCGTACCTTCTGAATTACTGAATCAGAACAGTATTGGGGAGGAAAGACCTTGTTGCATTAAAAAACGGTATCATTTTTCTTAGTTCCCTAATCATGTCCATTACAAATTCTGGAGAAATTATAAACGACTTACTATGTCCATCACCCATTAATAAATCTCGAGTTAGTGGAACATCAGGCATCTGTCGACTGTCAGCATCTTCTAGTGGACATAAACCATTCATAGACCACTGTTCTAATAATACATGCCAGTGTTGTTTCTCTAGAGTTGAACTGTTAGGATTCAATACCACACACACCCACAGTGCCCCTATAATTACAAACATAAATAAATGAAATAGAATTTTTAACGACTTACTTTTCAGGACCAACCAGATTACTGAAGATGTGCAGTACACTACACAGTGTGCTATTATATATGGGAAATTTTGCCAAGACAGCGAACTCATGTTTTGATTTGTAAAATTCTGCACTATTAACAACTGGGAAACATGACGTAAATTCTGCGGAATCCTGTTCTCCATCAATGCAAAGATCGAACCCTGTACCTTCTGGTTAGTGAGCCAGTGCCATACCAACAAACCAATAATGTTATAAAACTGTATCTACAAATTATAGCTATCTAACAAACAGTATTGTATACATTCAACCAAAATCCTGATAGGCTACTTTGAATTCTCTATGTATGAATGCTGGATAATTCACAGTATAAGTTGATTGTCAATAAACATCCTCTGATTTGAAAGTTTTCCGTGCTAAAATTACAATTTTCTCTGAGAATATGTATCTCACAGCTATGTGTTTATACCTTGTTTTATCTGTATTTCATTGTGCAGTTTTCCTGCATGGTAAATGAAGTAAAAACTCACCTAATTCATCCCATAATTGTCGACATTTGTCACTCATAGATGTTCCTTGTGTTTTCCACACAGATAAACGAGGATCAGCTAGAAACTGTTCAGTAATTAACGTTAACATCCGTGCGCCATTAGAATCTCTCGCTCGTAACATTTCCCGCACCTTTAAATAAACATGATGTTTTAGACAATTTGGCTTTTTTGAGAGATTTAAGATCTTTTAAATCAGAATCTTGATCAGAATATCGATAAAAATTGAAGAGTCCAGGGGAAGAACGATCTAAGTCACTTTGCCAACTAACCCCAGTTAAAGGTGCCACCTTTCTAAAATTGCCTCCCTGACAAATACAAGTCCATTGGACCCTTTATATAACCTGGATTTGCCTGAAAAGTTAATGTCAGTTGTACTGGTAATTATGGTTCGCGTTGTTCTGTTCGCATCGAGCATTCTCGTCCAAAAGTCTGTTTTGCGTTTTATGCGAAAAACAAAAATGTGACTTAGATCGTGCTTTCCCAGACTCTTCAATTGTATTATGCATTGGAGTAAAACATACCTTGGCAAACATTGAATTAAGTTGATTTGAGGCATGTAGATAAACTCCCTGAGATAAGAATGATCGAACTTGTTCCTGAACCTGTTCTTCATCAAGATGCCAACTATTATCATCATCTACAGATGCTCCAGCCGTTGGATCAGGGGCACCTAAAAATATAATCACATACATGTTATTAGGTCTATATAAAACGTTTTAAGTGAAGTCTTTTACAAAGCACCATCAATTTTTACTGTTTCAGAACATAGATGGACCCAGATCATGCAACACTACTGCAACATTGTTAAGACCCAGATGATGCAACGCTACATATCAAGTCTATTGAACAATGACCAATGTTTGACCTGGAAGATGAGCAGTGTAGATACCTCCCATCAGTTTCTTTAAGTCAAATTTCAATTTAAATAAGTATTATTTTGCTTCTAAATCCACCAAGTATTAAATTTCAGATAAAATTTTTATTCATTTTATATAAATTCTCTGAATGTTTCTATAATATATTGTTACCGTGTCCCAATTTTTCTGTCAAATGTAGAAAAAATTTTGTGGGTAAGATGTATTAAACCTGTCTTTCATTAAATGTAACAATCTTATTCTGGATAATTCTACATGATGTAATAAAACTTCAAATTTTCATTTAAAAAACCAAACCAAATTAATGTAATCTCGACATGATTTATTTTATTATCAACACTTCAGTACAATAAACTTCCAATTCATTTTGACGCCTCATAAATCTCTGTTATTTATTTGTAATGTATTTAACGAATCAGTATAAATCATGACTTTATTTCAACAACTGTTGCCACAATCTTATTCTTACATTAATGACGATGACATTAAGGACGGATTATTTTAGGTCAGTAAAAGTTACAGGATTTAAATTATGTAAATGCAATTAAAGTAGCAATGAGTCAACAACACAAGTCGAACGAACATCAATGGGCCTAAATCATTTTTGCGACATTCTATTCAGTATGGTAATTACAGTATATTTGAATAATGCAAACTGTTTATCTTTCGAAACGTCACTTCACTGAATTACAGTTTTCAAATGGTGTTTTGGGGGAAAATGTAATGGTTTGATAGATTTATTAAGGTTGTAGATAACCATAACATACATGTACCATTGATTCAAAATGTTTTTAATCTAATAATCCAATGATGTTTTGCTAGGGATAGTACCGAATTATTTGATCATTTGGTAACTGAGATTACCAAGTCTAGCATATGAAAGTGGAAGGCAACTGGGGTGTCTCGTTTATAAGTAATATCAGTAAATTGTTCTTTCAGCCTCACTTACACAAAACATTATTTCTCCTACATATTGTTTACATAGATAAATACATGTCGATAAGATTCTTACAATAAAGCTACTTTAAATGTCGTTCTATTTTTGTCTGGATTATCTGCATGAAGTTTCTATTTTAATATCAATAAATCTGTAAAAATCACTATTTTAGCCTTTAATTATTGTTTTCACTCAATATAGAAACTACGCAGGTTGCCTTTGTTGGATATCAGTTAAGATGTGTTTTTATAACTAAAAATAGTCATCTTCAATGAAACTTTAAAAAAGAAAACACAGAAGAAAAAAAAATATTACAAAAAATTTCCTAAAATATAAATCCCTCTCAAGGCCTTAAATCATGAATGCTGATAAATGAAACTTAATAATTTATGAAGCTTTTTTTTTAACTAAAACAAGGTGACCAATAAGATTTATACAAATTTTATTTTAATATCAACTGTTTTCAATAATATAAGTCTCTAGTTTGTAATGTAATCCTCTTACTGGATGAATATTTACATTTCCAAAGAAATAATTTATTCTTTTTTATTTAAACAAGCATTAAAAGTACGTTATTACTTTACAATGTAATCCTCTTACTAGATGAATATTTACATTTCCAAAGAAATATCTTATGTTTTTTATTTAAAAACCCATTAAAGACACAGAGAGCTACATTTAACAATGATTTATTCTGTATTGTACATTAATTAATACTCCATTGTCATCTAGTTCCAAATAGTACTAAGTCTAACTTATTATGTGTTTACTGTATGGTTCGTATTTCAGTTAATATTTCCTAGTCTTAGTCTAGTCTTGACTAATGGGCAGTGAAATTGATCAACCATTAAACTTACAAGTACTTTAAAGAACAAGGGTCAAATCTGTAAAGGCTCAAACTATACTCTGGCATCACACTTTTAACATGGTTTACTACAAGTCAGGTTCTGAGTTAACAAAGAAATCTCAGACTTTAAGAATTTATCAAAAATGTCTTTGATCCAGAAACACAAAACTTTGCACATAGTTTCTTACTTATTTCTTACAATAAAAGTTTTATATTTTAATTAAAATAAGGCAAACGACTTTGAGTAAATTCTTAATTGAAGTCTGAGATTGCTTCGTGAACTCAATGCCAGGTGTCCAGGGTGTAATCCCTGGAATTATCAAGCTGTTGTAAAAAAAAATCTAGAAGGTTTATTTTTTTTACAACCTCCACACACATCACCCCCTCAATCCAATTATTAATATCCCATTCTATGTAATTAATGAGTGAGAATAAGATTAAATAATTTTTCTAGTTCACCTGGTAATAAATTAATCTCTGATTTCGCTTGAAGAATTTCATCAGCAATTGTTTGAGCTGTGGGAAGAACCTCTGTGTGATGTTCTGATATTAAATACTGCGCAAATTTCTGTAACTGTTCACGATTCATTTGTAATAAAGTTTCTGAAAAATAATAAATAATGGGTTTATCAATATCCGGTATATATACATTTACTGTGTATTCATTAACACACAAAAATCTGAACAGACTTGTATCAAAAAAAATGCCAAGAATGTTTGGTTCATCATGGAAAGAAACATTTCATTGGTAATTTTATACTTTCATTCATATTCTCAAAATGAAACAAATGAAATGGCGTTTAGTTTAATGCCCTACTTTTCTGCAAAAACAGAGCTAATGTAGAATGATATACAGTGTGCTATGGGTAATTGTGCCTAGGCAGTGGCATTACCACCTACAATTGAAGGTTCTTTATTATGAGCATACCAATGAGAACACAAGACCAAGGTTTTTTGTCTACCCGTATAACTAGACACAGTGCCTTGCCAGACAGTCCGGATTCACTGACAAGGAAAAACTATGGTTGGAAAAGTTTGGAAAACCATGAAGAACTTTCTTGGCCGACACCAAAATACATGTATAACCCCGGATCCTCCAGAGTCACTCATCTTGTAACCAATACAAGTTTTACACATGGTTGTCACGAATACAAACAAAAACTTCAACATGTCTTACCTGATATAGGGACCCGTAATTCCACAATCTTGGCTTTTCTAATACGATAGAGAGACAAGGCCACAACGTGCTGACACCAAAATATATCTTTATTACCACAACCACATTTTACTGACGTTATTTTACATCTAAAAAAACAAAATTAAAATAGTTAAAGAATTAATACATGTAAAAACTGAAGAACAAATTATATGCATAAATCATGAATTGACTTAAATTATAATTCATTCATGACAAAATTAATGTTGTTTTGCATCTGAAAAAAATGGCACTCAAAAGCATTATTATGGCACACGTTAAATCTTTATTTTGTCTTAAATTTGGATATCAGAAGACCAACTTTTCACAGTCAGATAAAAACATCAGTGTTGATTTAAATTGACCGATAAGTTGCGTTTGAAATGTCGAAGACTGGATGATATTGAGTAGGCTTCTTTAAAGCAGCTGTTTTAATGTTAAAGAGTTAATAAATTTTTTTAAAAAACATGCTCGGTACCAAAATAGATATGTTGCCGATACAACTTCAAACCTCTGTTGCACTTTTGTCTTTTGTAAAAGTGAACTGAAGCAAGTGTACTACTTTAGAGTGAGTGCTTTTTTCGAAGTTTAGTCTTCAAAGGTACAAAGTAATTAACTCCTCACTTTAATTTAAAACAGTATCAAATAACAAGAGAGTTGAAGGTCAAACATACAATTATACAACAAAATATTATTCATGAATACAATCTGTATATAACCATATCCATTTATTGACAAGGAAAAACTTTTGAATAAAGTATTTACGTTAAATCGACTCCTCGATAAGGAAAAAAACATGATGTCTAACAATCTTTTCTCTAAACATTGATTATTAGTATTGAAAAACTAAATTTAGCTCTTACAATGTAGCGTCAACAATAAGAAAAAAATATTTTTTCTTGGAAAACATTGATTTCAACCAATCAGTGACTTCAGACAGCTGATTTCAAGCAGAATCTGCAGCTGATAAGGAAGATGTCATTTTTCTGGAGCAAAATACATTTTAATCTTTATGCAATGCGAGGAATGCGGAGAATACACAAAAAACAGCAGATAAGGCAGTCGATGTTATAACATTATTCATCATCTGTTGTCAGTCACATATGTTATTGACAATATTATCAATATAAATATGTTATCAATGACAAATGTGACGTCACTGGCCATGATAATAATGTTATTGATATTGAAAATCAATTTCGTATCACAGATACATCATAGTTGATTTTAATTGATCAATAATAATGTAATTGTAAAGTCCATATTTAACATAGTTAGTTCAACAGGATGTTCTCCACCTGCAGAGCTTTGTTTGTCAGGCAATTGATATACAATGAATACTAGGACTGGGTATAAACAAAGTTCAAAATAAATTGTAATTTTTTCTGTCATTTAATTCAGTTGGTTTGTTTTGAATGTAGTGAGGTTTGAAAGTTCCCCTGCACTTACATGTACTACATTTATTTGTTATTACTAGAAAGAATCTTGTTGAAAACTCCAACATACATGTACAGCAATTCTAAAGTCCACCATCTTAATTATCATACAATATATCAGATGTTTCATTATTATTCATTAAGGAAATATATATCAGATAATAGGTTATACCCCTTTCTGATATTTCCTCAACAAAAACATGTAATTTTAATAGTACAAGAATTGAAAAATATTCAAAAGTGCATGTAACTTAATCTTTTAACTATTTCACATATATATTTTTAACCCTGATGCTACAAACAACCCAAACTATACTCTCAGCAAAATAAGAGCAATGCCAAAGGAATATACAATGGCTACTTTTGTGCGCATTAAATTCTTTATGGAGAATAATTGTTTACTGAAATCAACCTATAAAATCCAATGTAATCCACATAGCCATCTAAAATTCAATAAGGGATAGTATTTTTAAATAAATGTTGTGGTCGTATATCATTTTCTGTGACAATTGGATATAATACAGCTGTTCTCATTGTTGAATTATTCACAACTTGAAAAAAACTGAAAAGAATCCTGGCCTTGTGTTTTTAACAAATTAAATCTATTTAAATAAAGGGTAGTGATGACAGAGTAATTATATTAATCCTATTAACTCTCTAAATAAATAAATCTATTTCTTTTTAAGCTTTATACAATATAAATCTCTCTTCAAGGTCTTTATAACAATACATATATAACTCTAACTCTGCACGACGTCATTTGATTCATCAACGTGTTATAAAATATATAATACGGTATATAATAAACATAACGGTTTCATTCATCAACCTTAGATTATTGGTTAAAAAAAAATACTACAATAAGGCATCCATTATCGTCACCTAATCTAGTATCAGTTTTTAGTTTTGTATCAAATATTAGACATGTTGTTAGATATGATCTTCTTGACAAATGATGTAAAAACTTTATTCAAATTACATGTTGTCAGTAGAAAATGGAGAATGAGTTTTTTTGAGAACATGTCTTCTTAAAGATCTACTAAACTATCTTACAATAACATAGTGTGTGTGTTGCTGGTTAAAAAAAATACCCTCCAACCAAACTCATTACCCTACAATGGTGTAAGTCGGCAACAGAATGCACATAATATGTATATGTATGTAGTAGTAAGTACATGTAGTTCATAAACCGGCATGTCTACAATGTACGTATGCAATTACCTATGTACACGTATGTACATGTATGTATTTTAAAGTGTAAGAAATCTAGCAACAGAAGTATCAACATAAAATATAAAACTATCTTGACACAATAAAATGTGGGTGGTCTATGTCGTTCAGACATTGCCCTCTATACACTATTCAACTATAAATGTATTCACTATTCTTGTATTGTTAGCCTATATTATGTACTTTACGCTGTGTCCTAACTATATACTCGGACACTCCTGTAAGATATTGTACTTGACCACTGTTTCGACCTACAAAAGAATCATTTTAACTTTTCTATTACAAGAAGACTTCTCTTGTAAAGTTTTAAGACCCAGGACACTATTTTCTATTACAAGAACACTTCTCTTGTAAAGTTTCAAAACCTGGGACACTAACTGATCGTTTATTCGTTAGTCAATAAGCAACCCATGAATATTCATTAAAGCTAGATCTAGTTCCCAAAAATCAATTTCTCCATTGATACTATCTGGTATGGTAGCATACGATGTATTGTTCTCTTATCAATTATTGAATACAGCTTCCTGGTCATTTTAACTGTAAATTAGTAACCTAGTATTACATTGTTATTATTATTATTTCTTGTATTCAACATGTATCATCAATGAAGCTGATTTTCACTAATTATCCTACAACTTATCACCGAACCCTTCTCTAGTGCTAATTCACGACTCGCTTATTCACTAAAGCTCATTTCACTCAACCGTGGTAATTCAATATTTTACACTTGAATAATCGCTTACACATGCCATTAATACAATAAGCAAGCAGCGTATCAAACAAGGTCATAGACTTGTCTTGGTGTAAATTGTGCAGCGACCGTAGTACCTCTCTTAGTGTTAGGTCTTGTATTGTAGATTTAGCTTGAAGATTAATTTTCATGTCTGAATCTAGCTCTACACAATAATCAGCTTATCAAATTGCTCACAGAAGCAAAGACTTGAACAGTTTAACGTTACAAAGGATGGAAAAGGTTGCAAAGATTCGTCTAATTTTGTAGCATGAATATCAAATATTTACTTTGAATGAATTTTTAACATATTCTTTGTATGTGTTTGTGGGCTTTTAGAAATAATGTGCTTACTTTATATGCTTATACTTATATGAGGGATTAGAATGGGGTTAGACAGCCGTTGAATTTGTCTTAAATATAAATTCATATCCATTATATTCAATAAAATAGTGTAACGGTTTGTAGAATCAAGCTTATACTTTCAAAAATAATTTTGTCAGCCCCACCCAACCAACTATAAGTATATATAGATTTATCTTTCTATTTCTGTGAAGATACATGTACATGTACCAGTATATAGACTAGGGTTTACCCAAATATATCACAAGGCTTTCTTTCCACATAAAAAATACCACAAAAGATTTTAACTAATCCATAAACTTTGATCATTGGTATGTTCACAGATTAGAGCTTAATGTGTTCACAGTTCGCAAGGGTAGAAATAAATAAATTAGCCGATTTATTTAGTCATGTGATAAAGAGTCTAAGTGTGAACATGCTGTGAAAACAGTTGTGAAGTGAACACTGCCCAATATGTACCAGGAACAGATAGAGTGTAAAGGTTTACAGTGAACATGTACCTGTTACATATAACTAGGCTTTGTTTAAATAACAATGTAACAGGTTTAAACATAACCCTACCTTTTATATATTAAGTAAATAAACACTGTCTACCTTTATAAAACTGACTTAAACTTAAAGAAAACCTGTTCCTTTCAATTTTAACGTGCACTTTATAAGTAAATTTTCTCCTTTAAGGTTTTAATATTTTTATACATTTTAGCCTATATTTTATTAATTGCTTTAGTACAAGGTGACATAGTCTGCCTTACTTTATATATAAGTTTAAACTGAATTTCATCATATGCTGGAGCATACATTATTTCATCATTCATGATATCGTTAGGATACGTTGTACACAATAAAGCAAACATCTAGTTTCGCGTAATAATTTTTATGCTTACATTACATAACTTACATTAGAACAAATTTTAGTTTTCTTATTGCTTTTCACAAAATAAAAGCTGTTAGGTGCTGTTAAATATATTGGAGCAACAATGCACACAAGATATTTTTTATACTATCGATGTACAATCCATGCAGTTCTTAACAAACAATTTGCTTTAAAATATTAAAATAAGCATCGACATAATTCTTTATTCCTTGATGAAGCAAAATCATCAATAGATGGTAAGCCATGTTCAAACTAAAAGAACAAAGGATTACTGACAAGCCTATAGAAACATTATTTCCTTTACTGCGAATTGATAAAAGATAAGAGTGGGCGAGGTTTTTTCTGTGATGCCAAAGACCAAAAAGAGTACACAAAGAAGTCACATGATCTAATTAGTTCATGACCTAGTTCTCACCATCCAGTCAATCTGTAACACATGTTACATCAGTTTCCTGTTCAAGTCGATATAATTTTTGCCTTGATACATTTACACAAGTTCACATGAGGAAGCTTGTACATGTCTATTTACATGAAGTTGGTTTAGTTGGTTAGTGGTTTAATAATTAAATTATATCTAGGTCAGTGGTTGTATTAAAAAATATATAGGACATGTATTTAATGAAACAATGGCTAATATTTGTTGGCCATGTTGTCAATTTCCTTTAATATTAGGACTCAATTCTGTATTATTAGCAATGGCTTTTGATCTTGGGTTTCCATTACATTTTTGGACAAAAGATATTAAAAAATATATATATATGTACTGGAAATAAAGACATCAGTCACAGACATTTTCAGGCACAAATTCAGTTTTTGTCCCGAACACTCCCTATGGTGCCTGATCATTTATTTGTAGTTTTACTGTTATTATCAATACATGTCCAGCAAAAAGTTCAGAATCCCAGGTACAACTGAAATCATCATTCCCAGGCCTGCAGACATGTAAAATATATTCTATTCTAAACATTAGTAATTGGACTGGCTGAAATCTCACGAACACTGCAACTACTGCTTCTTCTAGCACCTCACTCGTCTGAATCATGTGAAAAACTGGTAAACTCACCTATCAAAACTTATAGACACCTTTATAGGCTTCTCAGGCTCGGAAAATAACGGATTGGCCGCCTCAGTTACTGTACCACTCAAATGAAAACCTGGAAAATACAAAATATTGAAATTAAATTTTATTTCAAGTTTAGAACAACCTCAAAATGCATTTCACTTGCCTGGGTTTTAGGCCACTGATCGTCTTTTAATTGAAGGATTTTGAATTCTTTGCAAACTACAATCTTCCATTCATTCAGTATTCATAGTATTCACCACCTTACATAACCATCCCAGCATCATAAACGTGTTGGGTAAAATCTATTAAATGGACTGGAAATTTGAAAATTTCTATTCTTGTGATATCAATATATAAAAATCCACAATATATTGCGATTATTGCAATATTATACTGCTTCAAGACAAAAGGCTCGAAAAGAGGTGGAAAACCAAGGTCAAGCTAACACATGCATGTAAAAGATCCCTTGGCAATTGGAATTTGATATAGGAGTAGACAATAGAGCTGCTGCCCAGGCAAAATTTCCCTCATAGTCATAGCACACTGTATGGCATAAGCCTGTCTTTATTAGCCAAGTTTAAGCTGAACAGTCGGATGTTAAACCCTATTTCATTTCTTTAACTTCTATAGTCCCCCTCTCTTGGCATACTGTCACTGTAAAATTAGTGGAATACATGAAGCTTTCACGTCATGTTAATGTCAGCAAGACATGTTATGTGTCCGACCGGTCAATAATGGCCACTCTACATTCAGTGTTGTTCTAACGACACTTATTTCAACTTTATTGTGTTAACCATGGCAACGTGGGCCTTAAGCAACAAAATCGACAGAGAGAAAAGCATTAATAATCAGTCTAAATCAACTAAGCGTCATCTTGGATTGTTGCGCTGTGTTTAATGAAGAAAAATTCACATTGATCAAAAACGTGCAATGAAGACAATAGGCCAAGTCCTTTATACAAACTACGCATATTTATGGGAACAGAAGACAGCTTCACAGGGATTCAAGGTGGATAAATTCTGTAAAATTAAACAACGCAAGTCGAGACCAAGTCCTACATTTATCAAAAGAGTATCAAATTCTTTAACAAACATGCTTTTATTAGAGATTGTGTGAAGCCTGGCCTCTGCCTATTGTTGCACTTGAATACTTGCTGGCCCACATATCTCACTGTAGGCCCTGTAATATGTATAATCAACATGACCTTCTATTTGTGGCTGCGACTATCCTTGCTTCATATCAAAGCTGTAACAGACAATATCCAATACATAAGGATAGTTATCTTCTTTTCTTAGTCATCTCATTTTAGATGTCCTACGATTGTTAAAGTCTTTCATCAATTAAATACAAGTAAAATATCCGTTACACATGTATGTCTTCAAATCATTTCCATCAATAAAGTTCTCTCATTTTCTATGTTCTACGATTATAGACTCTTTCATCATTTAAATACAGTGAAATTAAAAACAACTAAAAAGAAAGATCTTCTATGCCTTCAAATTAATTAGATAAACTTTCTCATTTTAGATTCTCTACAAACAAATTCTAGTCTTTCATCATTTAAGTATGTACAATCAATTAGAAACGAGTAAAAGAACTCGATCTATTCAAGTTATTTTGATCGAAGGAGTAACAAAACATTCTTGTTCGACTATTTCTGGTTTGGTTGATAAACTAGATCAACATACATGAACACACTACATAACAACATCTCTCTCGGGCACACACACCATCTATTCAATATATCAAATGTAGATGACACTGGATATTAATTGTGTCTACATTCCATTCTGCCTATCAAAATGATTTAAGTTTTAGTTTCTGTGTTACTTTATAAATAATGGGAGAGAGAGACAGAAATGTGATTTTCCACTCGACACAAACTAGGTCATTTCGGGACTAACATACGGTTTAATTTTAACATATGGTTCAATACGCTTGCGCGTAGGTGTCTTTAGCAGTGAGAGGAAACTGAAGTGCCCGGAGAAAACCCACGAGGTTCAGAAGGCACCCCAATCTCCATGCCACATACGCTCACACCAGGGATCGAAACCACAGCCGCAAGCCAGAAGTGACCGGCCAGCTAGAGGTCGAAGCGTGGCACTATAGACCATTAGCCCATCCCAACCCTTTTAAATAATGTGTCTTATTTTATGTCCTCTGGGGTATACATGTATTATGAGGAATATTTTGTATTCTATGTGCAGTTTGTTAAGTTCATCACATTTTCCTTTCATTAAAAAATGTACATATTCTGTTTTCATACAACTCTATGTACTTGTGCAAGTGTAATACATGTACATGTACGCAGGAGGTCTGATGCACTACATCTCACTGAAAACCAGATAAAGAGGACAAGTATGTCCATGTAGACTTGATGTTGATAAGACAGTTTATATATAAACTAGTATCTATACTTGAATGTACTATACAGTTTTATGTTGATAGTGTACTGACATACTCCTGACATTACTTTCAAGAACCACAAGCAACATGCATGTACAGGACAAGAACTGGGCACCATCGAGGTTGCTTACTGCTTGCTCCCGATCCATTCTCTTGATGTGTACATGTATACGCTTGTTGTTCATTGTCTGCACTGTACAGTGTAAATTGAGTGTCTTATTGTTATCTAATTTGTTGTTTTTGCATGTAGTGAGGTCTCCTGCACTGTACTCAAGTACTGACAATTGTCATTCTCACAAAATCATTGTCCCAAAGACACAAAAATCTGATGCATGTAGCATGTCCTTAGTCCACAGATCTAATCACTGCATGCCGATTTAGTAAGAAATAAAAGAGTCATGGAAGCTGTCCATCAAATATAAAGACAGAACGCATATTTTACTATCTTTTATCCTGTATAATCTATTTTTACTTTCAATGTACACCTATTGTGTACTTCATTTATAGAATTAGTTTCAGAATATCATTCAAAGCTACTAAAAATGTTAATATTATTACATAATTAAAGCGAAAGGGGTGTTGTCTAGTGTCATTTACATTTTTGGTTGAGGCAAGATGATATTTATACTCTACATCATGGTAATAAATTTCATCTACATGTATTAACCCTTTAAACATTGGATTGTTTTGGGGTTTCGACTAGGAAAATCATGTAACTCTTTAAGAAATTCTTAGAATAAATCATATAAATGTATATTTTTGGAAATATAATTCCTCTATTCAGTGGTATAAAATGTTTTAAAAGAATTTGTCATTTTTACTTACAGGTCATGACCGGTAAAATGGCCTCCTAAAAGATGAATCACTAATGGAAATATCACTCCAAAAATGGTTCAATTTGATTAGTATTTACAAAAATATAATAAATTAAGCCGCAAGAAATTGATATTTCCAAATCACACATCGTTAGGGAAGACAAGTCAGAATATCAAAGTTCAATATTGAGTTTTAAACAAGTCAGAATATTAAATTTAAATATCAAGTTTAAAACAAGTCAGAATATTAATGTGCCATGAGGGTATTTTTCCCACACAGTTGCTATATCCAAATATACAGTTCAATTCGACTGCCTTTACACATTATTTAGATTAGTCATAAGGTAATGTAAAAGAAATTTTTTTAACAAATATGGGGAAGTTGGGATGTTTACTAGTTTTAGTTTCGATTATGCCTACATAATGTGCAATGCAAACCTGTCGACCGTTAACACAAAATTTATTGTAAATGTTATGTCAATACTGTGTCACTACCTACAAACATCCACGTTGTAATCTTTTAATGAACAGATCTGGTAAAGTACATTAACAGATCTAAATTTACCCAAATGTTGTCAAGCTGCCATTATTATGTCAGGGATGTAGCCAGGATTTGCTGAGTGGTGGAAAAAAAAAATTCTGAGCGAAGCGAGGAAAAAATTTTTTTTGGAGGGGGGCGTGGTCTTTTATGAAAATTCAATCCTTCCTGGTGTATTTCCAGAGCATCTGCTGCCTTTTTGTTGTATTTGCTTCAGTACAAATCAAATTTACTTAACTTTTATATTTACATATTCATCAAATTTTTACCAAATTAACTTAATTTCATCAATGATACAGAGACTCTTGCAGGGAGCTAAAAACTTATGTAAATGGTAATTGGTATTACATATACCATTTCAAATTAATTTACTAAAAAAAAGATCAGTTTCAAAGATTCTAAGTCAAAAGCCTCTGGTACTGTAGTGGTAGTCGTACTTATATTAATTACATGATGTAGTGACTAACGTAATAGTGAATGATAAGTAAAACAGTACACTCGCCTTGCCGCCTAATTGATTTATTTTGCGGCAAGTGTAAATAAAATGGACTGTAGCCCAACGGTCTCTCGGATTTAATTTAGATTCGGTAGAATTAACGCAAGAATGAGTACATTAAAAATTGGTCGTAAAACCGAACGTACGACACCATTTACGACATCCAACACTTCAACATTGAAATGCCGTAAATTGGTCTGGGTGGCCTATTTACGGCAAATATACAATTCAAAGACCCTATAGAATCAGAATTATAAATTGATGAATACTCCTTTTTAAAACTAATTTAGGATGGAAGGGTTTACTACAGCACACAAAATTAAATTATGCCGTGGCAGACATGGTTTGCGTCGGCTTTTAATCTATGACTATGGCTTTGCCGTTTGCCGTGGTAAATTTCGAGCGATGAGTTTGTGTACGTACAGTCAGCAGAGTGAAAGAAGGATGAATCATGAATGGGTTTATTAAATACGACTGGGCGGGTTTCTTCGATTTTTTCTTTGTGCTGGGCGGCAAGAAATAGTGCCGGGCGCAAGCGCCCGGCGCCGCCCAGCGTGGCTACATCCCTGTTATGTTTACATAAAACAATGATAATTCTGTTATCTGTTTCATACCAACCAGTCCATTCTTCATAGTAAGGATTCAGGTTTCGTATTCAGATATGCTAAATTAGATGTACTGGTATATTATAACTGTTATCACAATAGTCTTAAAATAGCATTATGCAAGAGCAAAATCTGCTTATTACAGGTCTTTCTTTAGGCCTGAAATGTTATCTAAATAATCAATTAGACATTAATTAACATATCCAGACCATAATAAACTCTTGACGGCAAGGCTAGCCTTCGATGTTGGCGGATTAAATTCATATATGCCGCTTAATGGCCGTTGATAATTAAATCAATCAAGTGGATAATCGAGACTATGCTGTTTATATTAATGATTTGAGTAATGATGACCGAGGCTATGTGAATATTTCAAACGCTTTTTTCTCGGCTAATAGTGGATGAATATGACTGAAATTTTGAGCAAATTACATGTACCTTTACACTATCTAGTTTTTAACTATTATACTTAGAACTGCCAACTCTTTATCTTATCTCCCATACAATGTAATGTAACTTTAACACAACAGTCATTAGTGAAACATCCAGATTGTTTCTCAGTAACATCATAGCAACATATGCTTACATGTACATATTAAAATTAATATTAAGTTAATAATTGTCCTGCCAAGCGTCCATCCAATAAGTCTCTATCTATCTAAATTTTTCCAAATATTTGATTTCCGTCAAAATATCTACTGCAAAAAAACATTCCATCAATTTGTCTGTATTATTATAATGTGTCACATGCAATTGCATTCTGTATGAAAGACTTGTGATCAACCAAATTGGATACTTTTATGAATACATGTAAGTATTAGTAGATATCAAAAGATATTGTAGGCCTACTTATCCAATTCATTGCTAATTGTGTATTATAAATCTACATATTCAATTAAATTACATGTAATATTCAAATCCCTGAAGATACATGTACCAGTAATGTTGGTAGACTGAAGATGAGAATAGCAAATAAATGAAATATCTGTTTGTCTAAGATACATCTACAGTACCTGTATGTACAGGCCAAAAACTGCCTAGTACTTACAGTAGATGTATATAAACTGGGAAAGTGGACCTTGTGTCTCAATTTAAGGATAGAGGTCACATTTGCATTGTCACCTGAAAAATACGTTTTGATCACATTTTTTGGAAAACTTAAAGTATTGTCTGTGTGCTAAGTTCATTGGAAGTTATCTAGGTTACAAAAGATAGCTAAGCAGGATAATAGACCAGGTCATGGCCAAATATGGAAGATAAATATAGGTCACGTACAACTTGCTAAAAACATAAAACCTGTTAAAATTCTCACGTATCAGTATTTATTTACATGGTATTTATTCTGTACATATTAGACGAAAAATAAATAAATTACATTCCTAAGTAGAAAATATTGTTAGCTTTTATAACCTGACCTAATTCACAAATTTTGCATGAACTTTGTCAAAGGTTAATAGCTAGTTGTGCTAGGTACATGCACTCATGCTGATCATCACTCTTAGATTTTATTTAAAGGTGTGTAGGCATGCCTGGAAATAACGGTTTTAGTTGTACATGTACCTGACAAAATGTCAGGCACTAATAAAATAGTGCCCGACATTTTCAACTTAGTGTTGGACATGTATTAATAATATCATTAAAAAAAGACAAATTAGTGCCGGACAAAATGGCAGGCACCAGAGGTTTTGTGAATTATAAAGCCTCAATTTGTGCCTGACATTGTCAGTGATAGCTGCTTTATTTCCAGGCTTGCGTGTAGGTGAACAATGAACATCATAGGATACTCTTCTATTTTTCAAAATTTGAGGTAGTTTGGGGCGCCAAGAGTGAGTGTAGAGTTAAAAAAGCATCGAAGGATCAACCCAGTATGTCATCATGTATATAAAAATACTGATAGCATTCCAGTTTTTTAAATTTATGTATTACCTCTAGGTATTTGTGACCTCTCTACCTCTACCTGTCCTGTTTAATTTACTTATCTTATATTTTCATTATATAAATTACTCTCATGAATAACTTTTTGACTTATGTACATGTACATCACATTCACAAATGCTATAAAAGTTGCTTGGGCTGAACTAATGTACCGCAATACATGTTTTGCTTGTTAGAAAAGAACCCTCAGCCAGCAATGTGATCATCTACATGTACAGTTGAAATAACACGAATGTACCAGCTTCTGATACAAATGTATTGAGTATATGTATTACACATCAAAATGTAGGAGTATAGTGCAAGTGACTCCAGCCTGGTGTACACATACACATGTACATGTAAAGTGCAAGTACCGGACCTCCAACACTTTCACAATAATCGTTGTTAGTCGGAGAAAATTTGTATATTTTGATGTACATTATTTCTAACCCAATTAAAGTGTGTGATATCGCAAAAAAACAACCCAATTTATCAGGCCTGGGTTTCACATATCATTCTCAGACTTAAGTTTATGAGAAATATCTTTGATCCAGAAACACAAAAATTTGCACACAGTTTCTTATTGATCTATTAAAACAATAAAAGTTTTACAAAGGGCTATATTTCAGTTTAAATAAGGCTTTTAACTTTGAGTAAATTCTTAACTTAAGTTTGAGAAGGTTTTGTGTTGAGGCCAGGTTTATGTTGAAAACCTTACATAAATATTACACTCAAGTGCAGCATGAAGGCCTATACACACTTGACATGTACAGTTAAAAGTTTACTCTGAACAAAAAGTCAGTTCAACTATTGTATGAACCACATGTGTGAAGTACAGTTACACCCCAAGGAAATGTTGTTTGCTTTATAATTCATTTTCACAACTGAAACCCAAAGACTGTTATCGGGACAAAAGCTTTCTTATTGTATAATAAGCCAGTAGCCATCAAAGTTACAGACATGAACACCTACATTTTACACAAACAATTTTCTTTCTTTTCCTATAATTCATTTCATCCACATTTCCCCAAACTTGAAATGAACATTATGCCACTGGAATTCTAAGACTTTACTCTTATGCATGTACCACGACAATCATCACGTCGGCTTGATTTATAAGCTTTGTGATCGGACACTAGTTTTTGTGCTGGGAACAAATTGTTAGTTTTGTAATATTACTCTGAGTAGGTTTGGTTAAACCCAAGTAAGCCAGTTAAACCCTTGTTGCTCCATCAAGTTTGCTGATGCCTGTCGCACTAAAGCATTACAGACACTGAGAGGATTAACAAAACCAACAAGACAATAACACATACATTGTGGGCTATAAAAGAATAAGTACATGAATCGAATGAAAGTCAAGCTGGGGGTCACGCCCATGAATATTCAAGAGTTAGTCATTTTCAAAAATGTCCATGGAACAACTCTACAGTCCTGGTTTTACAAGTTAACCATGCATACTTCACTAATTTGCATGTGAAAAGATGTGGAGCGATTAAAAGTGCAGTCTCCTTTATTATTGGTGTAAATTTCATTTCATACATGTATAAATGTAAATGGCCACTTTTTCTGGTGACATTTCCAACAATTAGTTTAATAGGCCACCAGGGAAATATATGGTAATACATGTTGAAAGTACCATGTATACATTATAATACATAAGCTCAGCACACTACCATACATCCATACATAATAGGTTCTTAACAGTGTACATTTCATCTACAGTCTACATGTATCTGTAACTTAATTGTATATTTATATAAGTAAAATTCCTCACATAACTTCTACAGTATTTCATACTTCACACAGTTTATACCATGGCTTTTTGGTTATTAATATTTCATGGTTAACAATAATCTATTCAATTCTTATACTAAACCTACATGTAGTATAAATTACATGATAATAATATACTGGTATAAAACATTCATTGTATACCACAATAGGTATTATAAACATTTAATCCATTATTTTCATAATTAAATGATCATGTTCTCAATAGAATATTATTTAAATACATGTAAAACCATGCATCTACATGTAATTGTCTTTGTCAGGGGGTTCGCAAATCAGAATATTATGGGTGTGTCCATAGATAGGGTATAAGTATAAGTACTGTATCTCGAGAAGACATCAGTTGATTATCTCAATACTTTTTAGCCATGTATATTGTACACATACAGTACACTTCAGGGCTAAGTATGAAAATCCCCCCTGTGGGTGTTTTTTCCACTCAAAAATCGCGGTGTTTTTCTCATGTCCACTCCGCGGAATTTGCGACGTTCTGGGCGGAAAAAAGTCCGCGAAAAGATAAAATTCGCGGAGGATTATTGTCCGCGAAAATTTGAAATTCGCGGCGGATAATTGTCGGTGGAAACATAAAATTCGCGGAGGATTATGTTCCATTGTGATTCAAAATAGTCTGAGTAATTTAGTCAATATTGTCACAGCGTTATTTAATAGTTAATGGAATAATATCACGAGTATATTAGTCGTTTTAGTTAACCTGTAATTTATATATTCATAATACTATTTTCAAATTGGTTTTTGAAAATTAACTAAATTGTACCAAAGTATTATTTTATTCATATCCTAACATATCTGTTATGCTCGATTCATTTATAATGTACATGTACATCGGTATTCAATTCGTAAATCGCACCACAGAGTGCATACACATATCAATTTTCTATGTCATTAGTTCATCCGACAAGCAGACAATGAAACCATGTTTCGTGAATTCTGATAACATTGTCTGAAAATGGATGACAATAAACATAATATCTAGCGATTTGCACGTGGGCGTCTTAAAATATGCTGTCGATTTTTTATATACTGATTTATTATCGATTTTAAATATGAAGAAGAATTTAATGACAATCATAGAAATGAACAAATTAGCATTAATTCTTGGAAGGTATATTTTCTCCCCGATATTTAATTTAACGGTAATTCGATTAAAATGACGATTGGGCTCCCAACGTTCAAATAATACTTTATGTCCCGAGAATCAAATATCATGTAATGTATAGAAGCTGAAAGATTCTTTACTTATTTCAGTTTCGTATTTGACTTTAAGATACAGAGTCCCTATTCCCCACATTTCAATACAGATCAACATGTCAAATCGTTTCAGATAGCGCTATAAAAGTATCATGTCTCAAATGGTCGCTTCATAGATATATTATTTTATGCTTTAACTTATAAATGCAACACACAAACTGCTTACCGTATTTATACAGTTGACGATAAATATCCTAGATAATAATCCGGTTCGGTTTCTTTCCAATAATTATCACAGAAACAAATATTAAATTTCATTTTTCCAGTGAACATATCGATGAAGCTTTCAATAAATAAATCACCTAACAACCAGACCATATGAATCGAATCTTGTGCGGACTGAACTTAGATTTATAGGATTTAATTGTCGCACCAAAGAGTACAAAGGAAAATGCTTAACAACAAAAGCATGCATTAGTTAAAGCGGCTTGGCGTGATATAAGGGATGATTTTTGTGCCAAATTAAAAATACACTGAAAGGGCCTCACTAGTCCGCAGGTGCTCTACTCTCTAGTCTGTCGCTGTAAGAAATACGTGTACTAAATGTGGGTATCAATAAAGCCTAACCCTAATAACAGATATCGGTTGACCAATGAACCCTAACCCTAACACAACCCTAACCCTAACACAACCCTAACCCTAACACAACCCTAACCCTAACTAATGAACCCTAATAATATATTATAGAACCCGCGGGCTAGTGAGCATTCCCCTTATTACCACCGGTTAAAGGAATAATTCTATTGACAGAATATGTCAACTGCGAATTAAGTATTGATTTCATAATTTGCATGCGCCAACCTTCAAGTCTGTACCGATTCAAAACTTAAATTATCTCTTATTTTAATATCCATAATTTTTAAAGCCTGAGTTTTATGTTATCGTTAATAAAATTAATAGAATCTTATGCAAATTACTGGTAATACGTGATGCAAATTGTAGGAGGTGGGGAGGTGCTATTCATCGTAGCCCGTTCGTAATTTAGCCATGTGTGTGTTAAAGGGGTTTGTATTTTAGTCAATTATCAATTCCTTTTGATGGCACGTGTGAATTCGCCTAATAAAGAAAGTTGATTGACAGTATGCATTGACTCAGACTCCTTGGTGCCTAAATGAAATGTCATCACGGTATTTTCCGACTGATAGTTTAAATGTGCATGTGTTCAGTAAGGTTGACGGTGAATTTTGGCGATGTGTGCTTAAAAACAGGAGATGAAGGCGTTTCATTCATTTGGGAATTAAATCAGAATATATTACTTGAGGTGTGAATTTTGTAACTTATTTGTCAGAATGGAAATGGCTATTTTAATGTACAACACCTTCGCCCAAGGTAAGGCCAGCATTTATGTGTGTAAATTTTGAAAATTTCCTAATTTGAATGAGTTTGAAATAGTCGAACGATTCAAGTTTTAAAAATATCGAACATATTAATGAAGTAATGTATCGATATAGGGTGAAACGATCGTGGGATGAACTGACCCATATTCGCCTGTTTTTAATATTCCGTTTTTGTGATTTATAGTTAAGTCTAATAAAACAATACTTTAATAGTATAAACACTTACAATTACCGTGCCAACGCGTTGCGGATTGAAACCACGGCTTTAAAACTATGAGTGAGCTCACTTTTTTTAATTATTTGAATAGAGGCTCTAGAACCACTTGTAATAACATGCTCAACACATTTCGGATTGAAACCACCGCTTTGTAACAATGAGATTACTCACTTTTCTTTATTCTTTGCCGACATACATAAACGGTAAACGGCTTCGTAGCACATTGTTGTTTTAAAAATCCAAAACAAAAACATAGTAACAGAATACAGACTACATGTGTAAATGTATAAGTCATTAATGGGCAGTCAAGCGGACGTTAAATAAAGCTGAATAATACATTTTAACGAATGTTCGTCCATATGATTATTTGTAAGGTTTGTTATATATGCCGCACATGTAACAAACGAGTATGCGATGTTGTAAATTATACATCGATAATATATGCATATGGATACGAATACAATGTAAAGCATACGTGTAACAATAATTTCATCAAATTAAATTTCGCGCTGGGGTCGGTGGTTTATGCATATATTTTATTTCAAAGTTTTAAAAGCATGCCGATAATGCTGTTTTTCGGGATTGGACTACTGAATTATGGATACGAATACAATGTAAAGCATACGTGTAACAATAATTTCATCAAATTAAATTTCGCGCTGGGGTCGGTGGTTTAACAATTCCGCGGCAGTCGGTGGTTTAACAAATCCGCGGTGGTCGGCGGTTTACTCAAATTCGCGGCGGAAATTTAGAGCGGATTTTACAGCGGGACCTGAGCGGATTAATAGCCTGTACTCCGCGATTTTTCAATTCCGCCCAGGTCGGACCACGGAGGAATTTCACACTTAGCCCTGAAGTGTACTGTACATATGTATAGCAAGTCCTCTTAAACTTCCGGTTTCCACCCACTGCTAAAGACCTCTACAGACAAATCGAAATAAATTGAACCATGTGTTAGTCGGTAGTCCTGAAATGACCTAGTTTGTGTTGAGTGGATGTTAAACCCTATTTCTCTCTATCTCCTCTGAATGAAACTATAAAGTGAGGTAATATGCCCTACTGGGACAGTACATGTATGTACACATTGCACATGTAGACAACATGTATCTATAAATTTTAACCGACACAATAGCCTCTTACAATTCGTGTGTACAGTAATATAAAGACACAGCAACAATGCCCCCTTTGTGGTTTAAAGGGAGAGAGAGAGAGAGAAATGGGGTATAACGTCCACTCAACACAAACTAGGTCATTTCAGGACTAACATATGGTTTAATTTTATTTCAATAATTCGCTTGCGCTTAGGGGTATTTAGCCCGGAGGAAACCCACCAGGTTGAGAAGGCGCCCCTATCTCCATGCCACATACATGTACGCTCACACCAGGGCTCGAAACCACAGCCGCAAGCCAGAGGCGACCGGCCAGCTAGAGGTCGAAGCGCGTCACTCTAGACCACTTGGCCATCCCAACCCCTGTGGTTTAAAGGAGTTAAATCGCTAATATTTGGGACCTAGAAATTGACACAATATATGAATGTGTCTAAGCTGATTTACATTCAATCGTTTCTGATTTTACTGCAACTTCTTATCAGTTACTTTCAGAAAAAGATGACAGGCATTTCAATCGATTGGCAATCTCTACCTTTTGTAATTTATACCTTTTGTAACATTTTCTAAAAATATTCATATACTGCATCATGGTACATGTACGCCTCTTTGTATACTTATTTACTTTCAAGCTTAAATTATTGAACTTGTCATTCACGGTAAAAGTCAAAGTTCATGATATACATATACTATTTTACATGTTCTATAATGTTGAATACAGGCCTGACCCATTTGACAAACCTTCATGTCAATAATGCTGTAGATATTGAGTATCTATTATATCCAGCCATCCCAATCCAGTGAATATTATAAGCTACATGTATGTAATTTTCTTTGTTCATATACAATTCAATTTTCAAACATTTAATCTGTTGTCGTCTGTCCGAGTCAGTACAAGGTGCTGCCATACTTACACATTATAACACTGACGTCAATGGTGTGTTATGTACATAAAATATTTATACGATATCCCAAAATAAAGGTATTTTACTTAATTTTATAGAATGTCTTGGTAACATATTTCTATATAGTGTCATGATTTGAATTTGAGGAAAAAATTACTCAAACAGGAAAGTGAATATAAAAATGACTTATTTATTTTCTGTATATGCCGAAAATTCAAATCAAACTTTTGAAAAATGCTTGAATTTTACGTCAATGCCTTCAATAGGAGCAATGCAGTGGTTGGCTTTTAATTGTATTAACATGTACACTCCAAAATTAATAGGACACACACAAGTTGTTTTTAGCTATAAGGTAGGCTGCCAGCCAACTAAACATATGCCTGCATTCCTCCTGACCTCAATGTTCCAAGCTGTCCACAATGGTTGTCACATTGTTATATGTTTATGTCAAAATAAACAAAATCGTTAAATTGTAAAATATCATAGATAGGAGCACTGGTAACGAGTATAGAACTATTTAACATTTTCTTTACCCATGTATATTAAACTGACTTTCTCTAATTTGTGATAAATAATCGACCATGCTCTTACTGAATTATTTAAAATCATATTCCCGTGGTAGATCTAACAAAGAGAAAAAATCACCAAATGACCAGTCGTTTTCATAGATTCATAAAGGCAAATCATTAGGAAACGTGTGAAATGCTTTTGTAAATAATTGAAATAGTGAAGGACAACCTATGATTGTTACACAACTGTGTTGTGTAATCAGTACTGTACTTTACATTTTGTCAATAAGAATCGCAGTCTGTGGTATAAATTTATTGAAAATATGGAATGGAAACCATTTGTGAGTTGCATTCCAATCAAACATTTATGCAATCAAATTTTCAGTCGTAAGTATCTATCGATTAATATCCATATAAATCATTATATAATATATAATAATTTATATGGATATTATATTATAAAGCTTTACATGTTTTTATCCTTGTAATTTCCTATTCTGAACAGATAATTCCAAAACTAATTCAAACTCTATAAATATAAATTTACAAAGTAGTTTATTAATAGTACAGTACATAACCTTGCCAGGGAAAGGTGCCAAATAACTTGTTAAACCATGTTAAAGTAACATCAGGGGTTTCAAACAAAGTAACAATGGCTGATTTCAGATTTAAATGAATGTAGCATATATTCTGAATAGAATCTTTATGCAAATATTAAAAAAAACCTTCATCTTGTGTTGTCTCGCAGACTTCATATAAAATAAATAAACTAAGTCAGACCTTAATGGGTATAGATGTACATGTACATTGTCACCGACTAGTGGGCAAACTACAGCCCACGGACAAAATCCGACACGCACAGCCTTGTCATCTGGCCTGACAGACCCTTCCATTACATCTTAAAATTTATGAGTAATTTTATCTCAAAATGATATAAAAAAATTGAAATTGCTAATTGTTGGCCCAAATTCTAAACAGACCTTAAACTGTAGGATCAAATAATTTATAGCTTGCAGATTCACTCAATGACTTAGTTGCCTAATTGATGATACAATTGACTTGGGCCTACTTTCATTTTACATTACTGTTAAGACTTCTTGACATGCTTTGATTTTTCTCTAAATATAACTATGGAGCCAAATAAAAGGCACAGATATGGTTAATACAGAGGTTGACAATAAAACTATTTGGCCTGACAAATGCCACCCAGTACCATTGTTCCCATTAACTTCATTTTTCAATGTGCCTGATAAGGAATGTTAAAAAATAATCATGGTTTGGCCCTCGCTTGTGTTTGGCCCCTCATCTAAAAAGTTTGGCCACTGTTTGGCCAGTATGTATAATGGTATGAATAACGTACAAGGTACACATAATGTAATGATACTGAGCATTATATAAGTTCTATTCTAATAACTATTTTGGTCACTGCAGACATACATGTACACGTACCATGTTTAGTTACATGTAGTTGGAAGAATTATTATCTGTGGTGACAGCAATATACTGCACAAAGGAAGGCATATAAATAGAAATACATGTACATGTATTCTGTATATATAAAGATAGGTTGCCAGGCAACGAAACATACGCCCACAGCAGCTAAATCGTCCGGGCAGTCAACAAGGGTTGTCGCATATTTTTACTTTTTTTGGTAATGAAACAACTCATTATGTAATTATCTGAAAATCATTAGAATTTGTTTGCTTTTTATAAAGTTTTGCCCCACGCTATCAATTAGTATAGGAAACATTTAACATCATGGATTTAGCTGTTCTGTTATCAAAATTCATTGAAAATCAAAATACTTGTGCGTTTCAACACCTTAAACTCTGTGTATCAATCTGAAGTCAAACGGATGATAAGTTTGGCATCTGTAGCGTCACAAGGTTTTTTGAAGTGATCAAGGGAGATAACTCTGGAAGTAATTATTTGAAATCAATGAAAATCAGTAGGCTTCTTTGTCTCATGACCTTAAACAGTGTGTGTAAATTTAAAGTCAATCAGATATTAACTTTGGCCTCTAGAGTGTCCACAGGATTTTTTGATGTGATCAAGGGCCATAACTCTGGCACTAATTATCGGAAATCGCTGAAAATCAATAGGCTTCTTCGTCTTATGACCTTAAGCACTGTGTATGAATTTTAAGTCAATCGGATATTAACTTTGGCCTCTAGATCGTTCACAAGATTTTTTGAAGTGATCAAGGACCATAACTCTGGCACTAATTATCGGAAATCGCTGAAAATAAATAGGCTTCTTCGTCTTATGACCTTATACACTGTGTATAAATTTAAAGTCAATCGGATATTAACTTTGGCTTTTAGAGCGTCCACAAGATTTTTTGAAGTGATCAAGGTGGCACTAATTATCGGAAATCGCTGAAAATCAATAGGCTTCTTCGTCTTATGACCTTTAACACTGTGTATAAATTTACAGTCAATCGGATATTAACTTTGGCTTTTAGAGCGTCCACAAGATTTTTTGAAGTGATGAAGGGCCATAACTCTGGCACTAATTATCGGAAATCGCTGAAAATCAATAGGGCTCTTCTTCTTATGACCTTAAACACTGTGTATAAATTTAAGGTCAATCGGATATTAACTTTGGCTTTTAGAGCGTCCACAAGATTTTTTGAAGTGATCAAGGGCCATAACTCTGGCATTAATTATCGGAAATCGCTGAAAATCGATAGGCTTCTTCGTCTTATGACCTTAAACACTGTGTATAAATTTAAAGCCAATCAAATATTAACTTTGGCCTCTAGAGCGTCCACAAGATTTTTTGAAGTGATCAAGGGCCATAACTCTGGTAGTTATTATCGGAAATCGCTGAAAAACAATAGGCTTCTTCGTCTCATGACCTCAAACACTGTGTATAAATTTAAAGTCAATCGGATATTAACTTTAGCCTCTAGAGCGTCCACAAGCAATTGTGGACGCCGGACCGACGGACCGACGGACGGACGGACGGACGGACGGACGGACGGGGGCGACGACAATATACGACCACATTTCAATGTGGGCGTATAAAAATGAAGAGGATTAGTGGCCAGTAAGGCTGTTTCACACTATAAAATGTAAATGTGTTACATCTGTCACTACCAGTGTAATTTAACATCATCACTGTTATATACATACTGGTTCTACCAGTTTTAAAGGCTGACTTTGATCTAGTATTTCCATCTCTTGGATACATACATTTACATGTATTTAACTATTACCTAACTATAGCACATGTATACTGTAGAGGTCCACAGAGTGGCAGTTAAAGTCTCCATTCAACACAAACTGGGTCATTTCAGGACTAACATTGAATATACATGTACATGTATGCTGCAAATGTATTTCAATAATTCACTTGCACACATAGGTGTTTATTATAGGGAGGACAAATGAGGTTGGACAGATGATTCACTTGGCTTAACAACAAACCTTGTTAAAGGGGCTATCCCGATAAGAACGGAGTCTCAAAAATAAAAGTCCGAGTATTTATGAAATTTATGGACCAAAATATAGAGGCATGGTGTATTTACCTTGTCTCAAAATTTCAGCTCAAAATATTGAGTCGTTTGGACGTGAACGTCAACACTGCTTATCCGGACACGTAACCCTTTTAAGCTTTCGGGTCAATTTTTTCATTGGGTGACCTGCTAATCGATTCCCGTTTCTTGAGAGGTCTATACAGTGAATGACCCATGTACTGTACTTGATAACAAAGGGTAAATTTCACCGACATATTATTTTTATAGAAAAATGTCTGGTTTTATCCAGATACTGTATAATACAACGGTCTCCGCTTCCAGATGAAGACTGTCAGGTTTAAGTTACTTACAAGCGTATCATAAATGTCGGGTTAGTTGGTCAGTCTTGGGTAAGGGGTTTTAAGGGATTTTAACACAAAATTAAGCAGTTTTATTACCCAAAAAGTAATCGGGATTGGCCCTTTAAGAGAGAGAAATTGGGGTTTTAACATCCACTCGAAACAAAACTCTGTCATTTTGGGAATAACACACGGTTTGATTTTATATCAATAATTCCCTTGCACAGTAGGAGGAAACCAGAGGACTCCGAAAAAAAAACCAAGGTTGGACAGGTTACCCTACTCCTTGTCACGTACAACTGGGGAATCAAATCCACTCCAGTTGACTCAATGAAATGACAGGCTTTATGATACAGCGGGTGTGTATTAATCATTTGGCCATCCACCACCCCACCCCTTACCCCTTATGATCTAACACCACTCGATAATGTGGTTATGATGTATAACACACACAGATGAACACTATCTTGGCTTGTTTTGTAAATGGTGACTAAGAAATTTAAAGTTCTTAAAATACGAAAGTTGTTTCGATGGTGATAAGTAGCATAAATTTTTTTTTGATGTGTTTTTTAACATCAAGAACATCACAATTTTACATTAATTGATGTACTTGAAGTAACTTATAACTAATGTTGTCATAAAAGTCAAACAAAAGCAGACATGATTTTAGCTGTTGAAAAAAAAAGCTGAAAAAATCGGGGGGGGGGGGGGGTCCAGTGGCAACGCCAGTATGTTTGGGGGAGGGGAGGGGGGGGGTGCAAAGGTAATTTTAAAGTAAGGGGGGGGGGCTGTCTCATCATACTGAATTTCAATATTCTTGTAGGCCTATTTATTTGTCTTGAAATTTACTACAATTTTTTTATTTCTTATTTTTCTTGTAATTAATTCATTTACAGAATACTTACTAAACACAAAAAAAAAAAAAAAATAATAGTGTTTGAACTACGCATCCGATCTTTTGATTATCCTGTATAATTTTCTAGACTAGAAAATATGTTGCTCTAATTAGGCCTAGTCTAAATCGAATAAACCTCTACCTCCCTCCGACCGTAATTAATATTCACGACTCTTCCGGAATTGACTTTACGAATAGAATGTCTCACAAGCTCGCCTTCCAACTTCTGTTCCAACCATTTCCATCCATTTTAAAGTCCTTTGTCGAATAGTTTGGTGTCGACGTCTCGATATACGACCTTAGCCATAGCGCGAAAGAACTGACGATGATAACGTACCGTACCATCATAGGCATGATAGAGAAACTCTATGTCACTTGTACACAATGACAGGCGATCTCGTTCAATCTCGCGCGATTCTACGATACGGTATTGTTAATGTTTACATCGCTGACATCCGGTCGGCAGATTTTAAAGTTATGGATAGATATTTTGAAGTTCACCAGTTAGAAATTTATCATATTTATGATATTACGCTTTTGAAACAAGGTGCTTGAATTAATTAAAGCGGAAAAATATCAAAACAAAAGCGTTGTTAAAAATCGGAACCGACTGCAAAAAATCGAAACCTGACGGGACAAAAAGCGGAAATCCGCTTTAAAGCGGGAAAAAATCATGTCTGAAAAGCTATCAGTATTACTATAAGAGTACATGTAACTCTAAACTAAACTCCTTGAGGCTAGTACATGTAGAATTTGTAATTATTTTCTAAATCTATTAAACATGTATTCTGCAAGTTAACCCATTCCTATACACACAGCTTTGTTCAAAAACATTCTACATCCAAAATATCCAAATTAACACTCTGAAGTGAACACCAGATTTGGGATCTAAATCACAGCCCTTTCTTTCTTATTAGTTTTAATTGAAACAATGTGTAGGCAAGTTTTACAAAAAAATAGCATATCTGGTGAATGATACAGAAATTAAAGGTTGAAAGTTGAATTTCTTAAATTATAAAAATATAGGCATGGGTGAAATTACTGATCTCCAATAACCCATAGTGATTACACATATAACTCACACCTTACAATACACAATGTTCTCAAGTGTGAGTTATTGATTAATATATATTCTGTATGTATGTGTAGAACAAGTGTATTCCACAGTCAAATATACATGGTATGTAAGCACCCATTATACACTGTAAGAACTAATTGTGCAATACTGTGCATGTGTAACCAACAAATACCTCTTGAACCATTTGGAATTTATTATGACCTATTCAATACAGAACAATCCATGTATGTGCCTTGTAAATACAACACAATCCAGACTCAATTACTCATGTGCAAGTTAAGCCTAATAAATAGTTTACATCATGTGCATGACATGTTGTTTGAATCTGATTACAAAATCTCAATACACTGTATCTCAAAATATTATACATGTAGCAATCAATCTTTTAAAAACTGCAGGACAGGCCTAATTATCATTTGAAATACATTTTCAAAATGGGGACATCCAAGTACCTGAGAGTCTTCTCCTATTGCCGGTAATCAAAATCCTGATTTAGCATTGTTACTGAAGGTTTAAATCTTAAAGGGAATTTACATCCGCGTGATAACTGGCTCCAATAACACAGTTTAACATATATTATGCAAGAGCTAAATCTGTCCATTGCAGGTCTTTCTTTAGGCACGAAGGTTATACAATGTATCTGCTAATTTAACATTTACTAACGTGAAAAGATCTTAATCAACTCTTGATGCCATAGGATTCGATCTTATGCTTAAAGTGCCAATCCCGATAACTTTTTGGGGAATAAAACTGCTTAATTTTGTGTTAAAATCCTTTAAAATCCATAACCTAAGGCCCACCTACTAAACCGATATTTGCGATACGCTTGTAAATACTTAAACCTGACAGTCTTCATCTAGAAATGGAGAACGTTTTGTTATACAGTATCTGGATAAAACCAGACTTTTTTCTATAAAAATGATATGTAGGTGAAATTTACCTTTTGTTATCAAGTACAGGGCATGGGTCATTCACTGTATAGACCTCTCGAGAAACATTAATTGATTACCAGGTCACCCAATGAAAAAATTGACCCGCAATCTTAAAAGGGTTACGTGTCCGGATAAGCAGTGTTGACGTTCACGTCCAAACGACTCAATATTTTGAGCTGAAACTTTGAGACAAGGTAAATACACCATGCCACTATATTTTGGTCCATAAATTTCATAAATACTCGGACTTTAATTTTTGAGACTCTGTTCTTATCGGGATTGTCCCTTTAACGCTCACTGATGATTAAATCAAAAAAGGATAATCAAGACCATGGTTTCTTTTATCGCACCGACTTTAGTGATGATGACCTGGGCTCAGCCAAAAAACCCATCACTAATATCTCGGTTCAGAGTGGAATAATTTGAAGTTATCCGCATATTCCCATTACACTATCCAGTTTTTCACTATTACCGTATAGTGAAATTGCTAGCTGTTTATCTAATCTTCCATAAAGAATGTATTTCCAATTTACATTCAAATAGAAACCATTTCAGTGATTGGGTACTTAATGCTCCTGTAATAATCAATCTGCACTACATGTGTGAAAATCAAATTGTACTATACTCAATGTAAACCTAATCATTAAATTAATAACAATGCAGGATAAAATTGTTAATGTGTAGTAAAAACATTGTTATCTGTGTTTTGACAAAAGATCACACAATAAAAAAGGCATCCTGCTCATGGCTTCATTGAATTGACTATTCAAATTACATTCCATAAATTACTGAGAATTAAATGGGTTGGGCCATACCTGTATTCACTGGCTAAACTTTGCCTGCTTCAAATCAATTAATGGGGGTCCATCCTGTTACCATAATTGATTTTTACCAGAGAAGGAGAGTATTCAATTTAAACGATTATGATTATATCTATTATATCCTTATTTTCAGAAGCCAAACTTCTATAAAGGTTTATATAAAACCCAATACACAAAGGACTACATAAGTAAAACTTTGTGAGCAAAGAGGGTTTAAATGGATTTAGTGGGCCGTTTGTCCGCTTGAATCCTTCTTCAAAGGAAATGTTTTGGCCAGACAAACAAAAGTTTATTCCTTAATTCACAAGTGCACATAAAAAAGGAGAAATTTGATAGGTGTGGGACATGTACATTTTGCACGCTAGGAAGGACAAACAGTGTGCGACGAGCACGATAAATTCACCCCATTTTCAATCTATTTCCCAACGATCCGTTCACTTTGGTGAGCAGTCGAGTACCGTTACGTTCGTGAAATAAATAAAGCGAGCTTATGGCTGGCAAATGGTTGGTAGGAAATGAAATGATTAAGTTGACACATGTTTAAAATATGGGAGACCATTTACACAGTGAAATGATGACTTGCCCATATCGTTTCCTCTCCAACAAGCAAACAAGGCAAAGCGAATGCAAGCCAACGATCTGCTATCAACCCGTCTCGACAGACGACGAGCCATACTGGATTCATAATGGGCAGATCGATGTGGGGAAAGAAGAGGAATTTTCACTGTCCTGCTTACCTATTTGTAAAACATTTCCAACAGCACCACTTTCTAATAATTTAATCCCTTGATAAAAAGGCAACTTTTGGCTTTCGCAGCTGTCCTTCACTGAATGTGCATAAGATGAATACATACAAATATCGCGTTCATTCCGGGGAAAAGACCAATATACTATCCTATTTTGAACTGGCTCGGGTATCCGATCGTATTGCTGTTCAATCCGTTGAAATGGTATATTTTCCGCCACAACTTTGGCCGATATGTCAAGTAAAGATTCCACATTTTTCCCGTATTCCTTTTTTGAATTAAATCCATTAATCCTGTGTCCGTTTTCACCGTAAGAATTTTGAGAGCGCAAGGTACACAACCTTTTCGTGGCCGCCATGGGGAAACATCTGATACCGAGCACTGTGTATACATGCGCAGACGAAGTAACAGTAAATATCGCGCATGCGTATCTATGTAATTATAGAATTATACCGATTCAGGGCACGCGGGATTCCCTATGGGGATATCCCATCAACTGAATGAAAGGTCAAACTAGCACGGAATCCGGTTACACCAAAGTACTCATTCATAAGCTTTGAAGCGAATCTAGACTGGCTTTGTAGTTGAATTGGCAACAAAGGACAGGAAAATCATTTCATTCTGTGAGTCAATTGACGGATAGGCGTAATAATTTGTTCAAACAGATAGCAGGATAGATTTGTGTACACCAGAGAAGATAAAGACGCAAATAAAGACAGATTTTATTGGCTTCTATCTGTAAATCAAAATTAAATATTTTTTATTCAAATTGCTGAGTTGTAATTGGATTGTAATATTTTAAAAGTGAATACATTATGGAGTTTGTCATATATTTTCTTCGCTGATGTTGGCAGAAAGGAATGTTTGACCGGAAATTTACTAAAATGTTTGTTAGGCCTATAAGACTTTATAAATCGCCCTAGGAAAATCTTTGCCTTATTTTGTTATTTTTTGTATGCTGATCTGAAATAGTCTAATGTAATAGGCTCTAACTAGGATTTGCAGTAAGCTTCTCTTGCTGTCTTATCTAAATAATTAGAAAATAAATTACATAGGAGCCTATGTGGTTGTAATTTTGGACGATTAGACCCAATTCCCTTTTAGGCTACTTATTTTGTTTAGGCCTATGTATGATAACGGCTTGTGTAATCTTGTTGAAACGTCAACTTGTTATAAACTAACTGGAGTAATCCTTTATCTATAACTGGTGTCTTTACTGACCGCCCTTGATAAAATAGAAGAATTTCGACTCTTGTTTGGGCCTATGCCACATTGTCCGTCTCGCTGCTTTTCACATTTCTTGTTTGTATAGCTTACATTAGAGGCTACAATAATACATAGGCCTATATTTATGCCTCACTGAAACGACGAATCTCTATTGATTTTCAATATTATTCAAAGAGATATGGTCTTTTTGTTGGCAAATCTCGTTAGAACTTTACAGGCTTCGATATTAACGATCTTTCTGGAGTTTATATTGGTTATAACTATCCGATTGATAATTGATAAGTTCCCAAATATTCCCTCTGTTACAAAATCTTGCTAGAACCACCCTGGGTCTTTTTTTTTGGGGGGGGGGGGGGCTCCATTATGATCAAGGAAGCCCTGTTGGCTCAGTGACTAAGACGTTGGCTGGCGAAGTGGGAGTTCTGTGTTCGATCCCTGTGCTAGCCGAGAAAAGTCTTGGGGATTTCCCGGCGTGGTTCCTCTGTTGGTGGTGTAGGACGAAGGGCCTAGCAATGGACAACGTAATTATATAATAGTTTAGGTGGTACGAAAAACCGAAGTCCCGTGTACACATTGGGGTGAACGTAACAGAACCGTTATCAGTTGGAATTCGATATAAGAATAGGCTGAAGCGCCGCTGTCCGGGCAAAATGGCCATCGTAGCCCATATCCCACTGTATTAGCCCAGTCGTTCTCGAAAAGTAGGACGATAAACCGACATTTTATTTCATCTCCATTGTGATCCGATCTTTATTAAACGTTTATGTGTTGTTCTGGGACTCATATTTCGTTACCCTTCAATATTTAGAATATGCAGGCTTCTTTTAATAATCCCGAGTGTGCGATGTATGGTATGTAGGCTATTAATAATGAGTCTCATATAGGAAAGATGATCTTTATAATTGTCTACAAGGTGACTTGACGACCATGTCAGCCTGGCTTGGCCGACTTGATGGACCAGTAAATTATGCACAATTTTATTTATTGAATGAATAACTCTAATATCCACGTGAATATAATGTTACAAACAATACAGTTCACTACTTCCCCGTTCATATCAAAATATATCAGTTATCATCTTGCTTTTGTCTGCTTAATGATTTTTATCATATTTAAATCTCTAACAGTTTTTTTTTTCAGAAAACGAATGGGGTAAGACCATTAAAGCTTCTTACGTTAGGCAGACGGCACTCCTAGCGGTAATAGTGTACTCCGATTAAATTCCGACATATTTTATGTTTTGAATAACTAAATATTTTAATATAATAGCCCCGGAGCTTTTAATTATAATAGCTTGACGTGTGACGTCAGAAGTAAATCAGATGAATTTCCCTGAATAAAATAAGTAGAATGAGTCACTTCGCACGGGTAAATGACATCAAGGAATGATAATTTAGGTCCTTTTGAGACTAAAGAGGACAGTTTGCATGAAAAAAATGCTCTGACACGATTTTAACCCAACAAAGGATTGGTGAGACACAAAGTCTTCCACAGTTAGTCTCAGAAAGAACGTCTGTTGACATTTGTACAACAAATGGTTGAGAGGCAATTATGCCGTATACTTAAAGGAGCTAAATCGCTAACATTTGGGCCCTAGAAATTGACTCAAGTGGGTCGCAACGCATATAATACTGTAATATGAATTGAATAAACTGATTTGCATTCAATGGTTTCCGTTTTACTCTAATTTCAAATCAGTTATATTCGGCGAAATGAACCAGCAGTGTCAACCGAAGGCATTTTTTTTTTAGCGTCTAGTTATTCCAGTCTACATGCGCCGTTTGATTTGGTACAATGTTTCTAGCCTCGTTCCTCGAGTCTATTGCTAGAACTGGGGCTGAAACGCATTATGGTACACGATTCGTGTACCAATGGTAAAATATTTATTTTGTCTTAAATATTGGATATTAGAAGCCCATCTTTTTCCGGTAAGATCACATCATCAATTTTGATTTAAATTGACAAATAATTTGTGTTTTCAAGGTTGAAGATTTTGGATGATATTGAGTTAAAGACTTAGCTCCTTTAATAAATCCTCGATTTTTTTTTTTTTTTTTTTTGCGTATTGAAATCCAGCAGTGATGGCATTATATTTTTCTTGACTCAAACAAATGAAAGGTCTATCTAATCTATAGTTTCTCATTGGCATGCTTGGACTGCTAGTAAAATCAAGGGCGAACACAGACAATGGAGATCAAGGGGTTCTGCCCCCCCCCCAATATTCAGTTGCCATTTTCTATACCACAGCTGAATAGAAAAGAAAATATTGAAAACAATCTATCCGTCTGATGAAAACATCACACGTTTCTCGTGAGTTTTGAAGCCATAAAGTTAAAGGAGGCGGAATTTAGAATCAATTTCACCTGACTCCGCTCGGCAGCTAATATCTGGATCGCCATCCCCTCTCGATGGAACAAGTCCTCACTCGGCACTGGCGAGGAAGATTACTGTTAAAACACTTGTAAATATACCCATATAGAATATTGGGTTTTTAAGTGTATTTCCTAAAAGAAAGTAAAAGCATGAATAATTAATTAAGCGGCTGAATATTCTATCAAAATGGACATGTTTATGGGATATTTTGTCACTCCGAGAGAAAATAAATGATGGGGGTTTAGTCAGGGTTCGGATATGAGAGCCCGAGGCGGCAAATAGTGGGACCATGAAAATAGTTTTATAATTACAGTTGAGATATAAACTTATATGCGTCTTCAAAATGGTATTTAAATAGCATATCTTTTAACATTAATGGGGTGGAGTTTAACGTCCTATTTTTCTGCTCTATATCCGGGATATTGAAGACGGACATACGCCCTACAGGAAAATGTTGCTTCAGGTTATCTGAATTGTTAATTAGACATTAATTAACTTATCCAGACCATAATCAGCTCTTGATGTCATCGCTAGCCTTCGATATTTACTGGATTAGGATTCGATTTGTTGCTCAACTTTCATTCATGATTAAATCACGCAATTGATAATCGATACTATGTTTTTTATCGTACGGATTTTAGTAATAATGGTCGAGGCTAGGCTGAATATTCAATCGTTAAATTCTCGATTGAGAGTAGATTAAGTCGACTGAGTTTTCAGCAAGTCCCCTTTACATTATCTAGTTAAAACTATTATAGTGAGAACTGCGATCTCTTTACATATCTCGTTTTTTGTGCCTTTTAAGATGGTGTGTATAGGCATGAATATTACACTGGATAAAGTCTTCCTGTATCAACTATTATATTGTCTAATTACAGTCATATTATACATGTAAATGGTTCCAATGATATTAAAATGAGACAACACAGGTCGCAATTATTCTATGGAACACCATTACTGTTTCTTATAACCGGGCGACGTTTCGGCTAGGTTTTTCGTTTTACCAAAGCAATGATAAAATATAAATTATAACGGGACAATATATTGTTGACATATCGTGTTGTCGTAATCGGTAGAGACCAAAACCCAATTGTTTTTTAAAGACATTCCCACAAACAGACTCCAGCAGATCACTACGTTTTCCGTTGATTTAAAATTTCTTCCCAGGGGATAGCAATAATAAAATGGCGTCGTTCGATTATTGGCCACTGGATGTTTCTGTGGAATACATTTCAATATTTAATGATGTCTCACATAGAATATAATCTATAGATCAGACAACAGTCTGGTAAAACTGACTTTATAACGTTTTAAAATCAATACCCACGCAGCTCTAGAAATTATATAGATACCATTTTACAGTGTCCATCGATATGACTGAAGTTATCAGCTATAGCTAAATAACCGGGTTATGCTAGCTTCCCACTATCACGATTCGCGCTGCGAATGAAATTTATCGCGGAGTAATCGTGGTGATCATATCAAGTCTTACCATGTATTGAGGTCAGTCGTATAGCACGTACCAGATCGAGGACTCAAAAGGGAAAATCCTACCGCGATGCATCGCGCGACGATGGGAACTTTGCATAAGTGTCAAATGAGCAAGTTCTGTTATTGATGAAAAAATAAAGTAAATCACTTTCGATGGGAACATAGGAAATGACTGAACATGTTTTAAAATACTGTATAAACTAATTTGCGTTCCCCCACGACTTGATTCCAAGCCCTTATTCAAAACACTAAACACGTGTATTTGATTAATGTAGGTATCGCAATCTAATATAAAATATATATAGGCCAGTTTGATTTTATTTGAAAGTTACAATTCACAATTATTTTATGACGTCCTTAACACTATATAAACTGTCATATACACAAACAACACAATGGTATAGTAATAATTAGTGAGTATTATTGTGCCAATTTTATTTGAAGGTTAAAATCCAAAATAATTTTTATGACGTCCTTAACACATATATAAACTGTCATACACAACACAATGGTATGGTAATAATTAACAGCTAAGAGATATTCGAACTAATAACTGATAATCGCTAACATTTGGGACCTAGAACTTGGCACAAGTGGGTCGGAACGCATGTAATACTGTAATATGAATGTATATAACTTGATTTACATTCAATGGTTTCCTTTTTTACTCTTAATTTCAAATCAGTTATGTTCCGCGAAATAAGCCAGCAGTTTCAATCGAATGAGAATTTCTAGCGTCTGGTTATTCCAGTCTACATACGCCGTTTGATTTGGTGCAATGTGTTTAGCCTCGTTCCCCGAGTCTCTTGCTAGAACTGGGACTGAGCTAGAACTGGGGCTGAAACACATTATGGTACACGATTCGTGTACCAATGGTAAAATGTTTATTTTGTGTTGAATATTGGACATCAAAAGCCCATCTTTTCCGGTAATATCACAGCATCAATGTTGATTTAAATTGACAAATAATTTGAAGAATTTGTATGATATTGAGTTAGAGACTTAGCTACTTTAAGGCTAATAGCCACACTGATAAGTAGTGTATATTCGCTAGGTCGCTACAATCACTGATAAGGATGACATCGATGCGACTTGATGAGCTCCAAATATTAACTTCTTTCTCCGACAAATTAAATTATAAAATCCCTTTTTATTTATGTATTAGAAAAATAAATAAAGACGTTTTAAGTATTTGTGGGTACAAATTATTTCCTATTTAAAAGGCATTTTGCCCGAACCAGTAACGTCTTATGTAAACAGTTCACGCGCCACTGAGCCAATGATTGACGCCTTGTGATGTGACGTCACGTGTTGAAGGCAGTCATCTTTTACAGAGATATTAGATTGTTTAACAGATTGTCTAAAAGCACCAAAGACATCATGGTGCATCCATATATTATGCATTGTCCTTGTTGTATATGTCATGTTAATCCATGATTAGGGTTTGATCATGGTTGCGAAAAGTTGTAGAAACATTGTTTTGGGGTTTTTTTTGGTTTTTTTTTAATTCCAAGCCCCATTTTTAAAAAAAAATTTAAACCACCAGTTTTAGGATATATCCCCTTCTTTGTTTTACGTGAACCCCAGCCTTAAGGCAAATCATCTGTGTGTTCGATCGATCTAAGGGTTGCACGTGGTTAGGTGTTCTCATTGGTACTGTCATTGACGATAAAATGAAAAAAAAATGGATAATCGAGCCCAAAATTCAATCGCTAAATTCTCGGATTAGAGTGGATCATATTTGATTGAAGTTTTCAGCAAATCCTCTTTACATTATCTAGTTTTTAACTATTATAGTGAGAACTGCCAGCTCTTTATCAAATCTCCCATAATGTATCTTTAATATACACCCATTAATAAAAACACACCAACAAAGAAATATAATGCCGGGAAAATGAATTTTCTGTCCCATCTCAATATGCTAAACAAACCCTTAAAAACACGGACTATAGTCTCTGCAAGGACGGTGTAATACTACTGCCACGACGAGTAAACTTTTACATCTATCAAAAAGAAATTAAATATTATTTTATTCAGTTTCATGTATTTAAACGTTTGTCTCCTCGAATATCGTAAAAGGTTGTGTGTCACGATGGATCGACGTACAATCCAATGTTCTTGCGTATTAAGTCCAAACAGTGCAAAATGGAACCATATTTAAGGTAATTATCCTACGTTTTCATGAACTACAGGCGAGCGAATAGTCGTAAAACCGACTCTAAAATTTTGAGTGTCAAATAGATCGACACCATTAAACTTTCCCGTCTTTATTATCTCAGTCGGGACAGATCATAAGGACGTTAAACCCAATTTCATTTCATTTCATTTTTACATTGGAGCGCAGATGAAGAACCTCTTGTTATTTGGCAATGGGTATTTTGTATTTACGTCAAGAAGAGCTTGTCATTTGTATAATGTCCCTTGTGATGCAGGACGGAGGGCCTGACAAGGACAGCTGTTTAGTCGTTCGGATGGGACGAAAAACCAAGGTCCCGTGTACACATTGGCGTGCACGTAAAAGATCCCTTGGCAGTTGGAATTCGATGTAAGAGTAGGCCGTAGCACCGCTGCCCGGGCAAAATTTCCCCCATAGCACACTGTATGGCATATGCCCGTCTTCATTAGTCCAGTTTAGGAGCAGACAGTAGGACGTTTAAAAACCCCATTTCATTTCATTTCATTTACAATGCCCCATTGGTCATTGTACGGTTTTATATATTATGATAATATTATGTTACAGAGGCACAATATCTTAAAACAACCCCGATAGAAGAAAATTAGTTTATTATTCATGCATTCTTTATTATCAGATAGTAATATGAGCAAGAACTCCGCAGAGGATTCCAGGCTTGCACTGTCTGCAAAATATTGACAAATTTCTGATGATGCTAACTCAGCCTGAAACGGATGGTTCTGGCATCATCGACCGCCTATACTGCTATCCCAGGCCTGTAATTGAGTAAATAATCCGTGGGATTCTTCCGACCATCCAAGAATATAGCCTGTCATTTAAAGGTATTACGCCAGCTGTACTCATTGTTCGCGTCTCGTGTTTTATTAGCTTGATCGATCCAGTCATCTGACATGTATATTATAAAGTAAAGCATGTTCTGTGGCTCGCAGTGTTGTGTCTGTCGTTCAATCCCGTTAGTTAACCGGGTTTCTGTGAAAGGTATTGATCGTAACATACCGTGTTTCTTCCTTGAGGAAACAGCTGACTGGCTCCTGTCTTGGGGGCCACAGCACTAACATTACAGAGAGAGAGACAGACACAGAAGAAAGGTAATTTAGAAATCGATCCACTATGTTACTCTCGTTGTGGCACTGTCAATGTTTTCCCTATGACACGTGAAAAAGATGTGACATGCCATTGTCCTGAGACAAAGAAATTCGGTCAGATGCAAACGATAGCATATTTTGTTGAGGCAGTAATAATTAATTACTAGCACCAACGGCTGTTAACGTCAAGAGTTTTGTGTTAAGGCGAATATTGGAATATAATAGAAGAGGCGCGAGAATAAAGTTGCCGTAATACACTGAAGACACGTTTTATGAAGATTTCTCGATCGATGAAGTAGATCTGATGCTTTGAGGACGGCCTATTAAGTAAAGGGTTTGGGTGAGGATGCAACTTGTCCTAATACAACAGTGGGAGACGGGGTAACAAATCCACAAAAAACAGCGCTAGGATGGCGTCAAATGGCTGTTTCTCTAAACAAAAGCCCCAGATATTATAGTTCATTGAATATAACTGGTGAATTCCAATAAATCTGGGGGTTGGGGCCGAATTGTTATCACGTGCGCGTTGTATCATAAGGTCTGTCATTGAGGCAACTGGCGTGGTTTCGAATCTCCGACGGTACGTGACAAGCAGTGGGGTGGCCTGTCCAACCTCGCGGGTTTTTCCCTGGTCCTCGGGTTTCCTCCCGCAAGCGAATTAATGAAATTAAATTGAACCGTATATAAATCCGGAAATGACCTAGTTTTTGTCGAGTGGACGTTATTTTACTCCACCGCCCCTTCGAGGGGCACACACTTTTGCCAATCGTGTTGCAATGGCTTGATGCCGGTCAGAAAGAAATTTTCGTCATCCACTCGTCATGTCGTTCACACCTGACATGACATAATGTCTAGGAAAATGACGACATATCTGGCCAAAAAAATATTTGAATCTGCTTCAAAACGGCACAGATTGTCACGCGACGTCTGGGAGTCTGATCCACACCCATGAGCTTTTGCACCCATCTTGCAGAAACTTTTGTCATTCCTAACTCGTTGGTGATAATGTGCTCAACCCTCTCATGACAGATGCCCATAACACTGGCAATATTTCGAGTGGTCAATAGTCGACAAGGCATCACCATGTCATACATCCGGGTAATGTTTTCCTGACTGGTTGTTGTTGGTGACTTTCCAGGACGCGGCTCACCGCCAAAACTCTTTCTGCCACGCTTAAATTACACAGCCCACCGTGGCAAAGGTAGGGACATCATCGACAGGTATCATCTGTACTTGATTACTGCCTTATAGTCAGTCAGCTTTGTCTATTTCTGGCGATTTCAATAGGTAGGCCCACAAGATGATCTGGTACGAAGACAATAATATTACTACAGTTGCAGTTCTTATGTCTAAGATTCTTTCAATGATTGTGCTTGTTGGAGTCAAAAGCTTCTTTCAACGCAACTGAATTATACTTCTCAGACTTGAAACTTTTCAGTCAGCCCGTGTATTTTTGTCAGTTCAGTTCAAGACACGAACTATTTTTGTTGGTTCATAGTGCTTTTAAAGACACTGTATAAAAGGGTTATTACAACTTTCATTTGTTCGTCCATCCAAATTGGGGTAGCTAACGAACATTGTGGACAAGGGGTTTAACTGCTACACGACACCTTGGCTCTTATTCGTCATTTGCACTATCATCTTAAACAGCAAGCTTGCTTTGACCAGAATAATCAATAAACTTTAGTCTGGTTAACTTTGATCAATTAGGAGAACTCGGGCATACTGCGGGGTGGTAACAGCTAATAATGACCAAAGCGGAAACTCTACACCTTCATATATGGAAGGCTTAAATCCCTAGCCGAGCTAACCAGTGACTTTTAGTTTTAAAATCGATATGACCCTGTCTTTTCTCCACCGGGGATAATTTCACTGTCTATATAAGTATTATCCGAATATTGACGTTTTCTTGAACTGTGGGCAAAGTTAACGAAAAGGAAATCTTTTGTGCACAAACAAAACGTGTGAATTGTATTATTGTTGTCGCTGACGGGGCAAAAATATTTTTTTTTTAGCTAACAGGTTTGAAAACAGTAGAAATCTATCACAGAAAACATCATTAGTCCTAGACGAACGACGTTGGGGGGTGCAGTGGTTGTGTTCAGGTACTACTTCTAATACAACAGCCAGAAATATCTAAAAGAGGCATTTACGTCTTCGTGATGGCACACGTTTCTCTAGGAGCCATAATTAAGCTTGACCCAGGAAGATATCAACATACAAGCTAGCTCCATAACTATATCAGACAGAAAATCGAACGAGTATTAATTTCAGACAAATCAGGAATATTATTACCCGCAAGCAACACTAGATATGGTATAATTCTACCCTGTTTAGTCGCCTGAAATTTCGCTTGAACAAAAACGCACGTTACCCCCCCCCCCCCCGCACACACACACACACACCATTACATGTAAAAGGTGGAAAACGAGGACAGCTGCATCAACCCCCCATACCGAGGGCTGGTTAAATAATGCTCTGAGAGCAGAATTAGGGTCATGTTTGAGTAACCCCGTTTCACCTGATCATGAAATTGCAAATTAAAGTTCTGTATCGGTTTATTTTAGGTATGTGAATTTTTATAGAATAATGTAGGACACACACGTTACAACAATGACACGCGTGTGTGTGCACACATGGAATATATCGAGGACACGGAGACAAGGCTTATAATCGAGGTCACACCATTTGTGTGCACAGGAATGCTACAAAACGAGGTCATTAGTTCTGGAGTTAACAATCGCGGACATCACAGATTTACGTGAAAATAACCTCGAATTAACTCTCCATTGACCACACGAGACTATGTGAAAAAAGGCGTAACATACAATATCCGTGTCATTTAGTTTTTCACAATAAATGGCTAACACACAACTACTAAAATAATATAAATTGGGGACGTCAGAACAATTCGCCACGACAACACTGGCATTCCCCTCCAGCCCCACCCCCACCCCCAAAGAGAAACAATCGAAGGCTGTAATTAAAAGATAATTGGATGGAAGTTCATTAGTACAGTGTGTGTCGGATTACTGCAGATATATGACATTTTTATTAACAACTGTGGACGTTATCTGTCCCCGCTAGGTGGGACCGATGTCAGATGTCATTAAACACATGTACATTAAACAGCGGTCCCGCTAATCGAGGACATTATTTATCAAATGGTTGGACTGGTCTGTTCTCGGCCTTTTGTGTAACAATATCAAATCTATACTGCCAATAATGTAGTTGAACATCACAGATTTACGTGAAAATAACCTCGAATTAACTCTCCATTGACCACACGAGACTATGTGAAAAAAGGTGTAACATACAATATCCGTGTCATTTAGTTTTTCACAATAAATGGCTAACACACAACTACTAAAATAATATAAATTGGGGACGTCAGAACAATTCGCCACGACAACACTGGCATTCCCCTCCAGCCCCACCCCCACCCCCAAAGAGAAACAATCGAAGGCTGTAATTAAAAGATAATTGGATGGAAGTTCATTAGTACAGTGTGTGTCGGATTACTGCAGATATATGACATTTTTATTAACAACTGTGGACGTTATCTGTCCCCGCTAGGTGGGACCGATGTCAGATGTCATTAAACACATGTACATTAAACAGCGGTCCCGCTAATCGAGGACATTATTTATCAAATGGTTGGACTGGTCTGTTCTCGGCCTTTTGTGTAACAATATCACATCTATACTGCCAATAATGTAGTTGAATTTTTTAAAAAAAAAAACAGTGTCAAATACCTAAAGTACTGGGGTTAACAATTATAATTCTAAAGAAACACACGTGTGTGATTTGGATTACTATAAATCGAGGACATATTGATTTATGTATGACCAATCGTGGACGTACGTGTTGTCTCCCCTTTGACCACATGTCGAACAAATGTCGTTCTCCGAAGACAGGCCAATATTAAAAATTACAAAAATATTTATTAAACTGTGATTATAATTCCGGATACATTCCCCTTGACATTGCCATGGTAAAGTGTGGACACACAACTGCTCGAATGATAGCAAATGAGGACAAACGGGTGTGTGTGTAGGATTAAAATAAATCGAGGACATATCGATTCATGTATTACCAATCGGAAGCGTGATCTGCCTACATTTGAATCAATTACGTCCTCTGATGACTGGTCAGTATTGTAAATTACAAAATTTAATAAAATGGGGTCATTTTCTGATACCACTTAACACACTGGAACTAAACATCGGACCCCCACCGTGGACATTATTTGATAAAACGCTGATTGATCTGTTACCAGGTTTATTTATTGCAACAACAAGTACGGAATTTCATCAGTATAGCCGAAATCTTACTTAACCAGACAGTTCCAAAATGTATTAAAGACTTTGGTTACACCCGCGTGTGTGTCCAATTACTACAGATAGAGGACATTTTGGCTCTTTTATGTTATCTGTCCTCAGTAGTTGGGGCCGATGTCAAATGTAATTAAACACATGTGCATTAAACAGCGGTCCCGCTAATCGAGGACATTATTTTTCAAATGGTTGGACTGTTCTCGGCTTTCAGTGTATCAATATCAAGTCTACACTGCCAATAATGTAGTTTAATTTAAAAAGAAAACAGAGTCAAATATCTAAAGTATTGGGGTTAAAAATTATAATTCTAAAGAAACACAAGTGTGTGAGTTGGATTACTATAAACCGAGGACATATTGATTTATGTATTACCAATCGTGGACGTACGTGTTGTCTCCCCTTTGACCACATGTCGAACAAATCTCGTTCCATGAAGACAAGCCAATATTATAAATTACAAAAATATTTATCAAATTATGATTATAGTACCGGATACATCCCCTTTGACACTGCCATGGTAAAGTGTGGACACATAACTGTTCGAATGATAGCAAACGAGGACAAATGGGTGTGTGTGTGTAGGATTAAAATAAATCGAGGACATATCGATTCATGTATTACCAATCGTAAGCGTGATCTGCCTACCTGAAAAGCCACATTTTGTCCCCCATTTGACTACATAATCAATTACGTTCTCTGATGACTGGTCAATATTATAAATTACAAAATTAAATATCATAACTAAAAGTGGGGCCATTGTCTGATACCACTGAACACACTGGCACTAAACATCGGTCCCCATCACCGAGGACATTATTTGATAAAACGCTGATTGGTCTGTTACAGGTCTGTTTATTCCAACAACAAGTTCTGAAATTCATCAATAAAGCCAAAATCTTACTTGACCAGACACTTCCCAAAATATATTAAAGAGTTTAGTCATACACGCGTGTGTGTCCAATTACTACGGATAGAGGACATTTTGGTTCTTTTATGAACAACTGCGGACGTTATCTGTCCTCGGTAGGTGGGACCTATGTCAGATGCTATTAAACACATTTACATTAAACATCGGTCCAGCTAATCGAGAGTAGTATATAAAAATGGTTGGAATGATCTGTTATCGGCGTTCTTTGTAATAATATCAAGATCAGACTGGCAATAATGTATTTGAAATTTTAAAAAAAGACAGTGTCAAATACATCAAGTACCGGGGTTGAAAACTATAATTCTGAGCAAACACACGTGTGTGTGTGTGTGTGGGGGGATTACTATAAATCGAGGACATATTGATTCATGTATTAACAATCGTGGACGTACGTATTGTCTCCCCTTTGACCACATGTCGAACAAATTTTCATTCTCTGAAGACTGGACACTATTACAAATTACAAAAATATATACTAAAACATGATTATAATACGGGATACACTCTATTTGACATTATCATTGAGAAATGTGGACACACAACTGTTCGAATAATAGAAAATGAGGACAAACGTGTGCCTGGTAGGGAAATATCGGCTCCCTCAATGGGCGCCAAAGGACGCAATACGAGGCCAACGACCAACGTCCCCATATTGGTATGGCGCCAGGTATAGCCGAGTGACTTTGGTAGGGCGCCCACGACAAGATTGGCGCACAACCAATGCCAATTAACAACTGATGGGGCGCGCAAAAGGCTTTGATCTGTGGTGCACCTTATCCCAGAGGCGTACATGATTGGTGGGGCGCCCACAATCAGATTGGTTGGGCGCCCATGACTTGATCATGTGGGATGCCCTATTGATCAGGGGAGCGCCCATAATGCCGAGATCACGGGCGCCATCAATATAACGCTAATGAGATTGGTTAGGCGCCCATGAATGAATTGGGGCCCAAAACGGCGTGATAATCTTCAAAATACAAACGGCATGTTTCGAGGGGTGCCTCATCCCGGAGGGGCACCCTTAATTGCGTGTTCTTGGGCTGCCATAATATTGGTTAGGCGCCCACTAATGTATTGGGCACCCAAAACTGCGTGATAATCTTCAAAAGTCTCGCATCCTAACCCGATTCCGAACTTTTCATTTTTTATACGCCCACATGGAAATGTGGTCGTATATTGCCGTCGCCCCCGTCCGTCCGTCTGTCGGTCCGTCCGTCGGTCCGTCCGTCCATCGTCCACAATTTCTTGTGAACGCTCTAGAGGCTAAAGTTAATATCCGATTGACTTGAAATTTATACACGGTGTTTAAGGTCGTGAGACGAAGAAGCCTATTGATTTTGAGCGATATCCGATAATTACTATCAGAGTTATGACCCTTGATCACTTTGAAAAATCTTGTGAACGCTCTAGAGGCTATATTTAATATCCGATTGACTTTAAATTTATACACAGTGTTTAAGGTCAGGAGACGAAGAAGCCTATTGATTTTCGGTGATATCTGATAATTACTGCCAGAGTTATGACCCTTGATCACTTTGAAAAATCTTGTGAACGCTTTAGAGGCTAAAGTTAATATCCGATTGACTTTAAATTTATACACAGTGTTTAAGGTCATGAGACGAAGAAGCCTATTGATTTTCGGTGATATCCGATAATTACTACCAAAGTTATGACCCTTGATCACTTTGAAAAATCTTGTGAACACTCTAGAGGCTACAGTTAATATCCGATTGACTTTAAATTTATACACAGTGTTTAAGGTCATGAGACAAAGAAGCCTATAGATTTTCGGTGATATCTGATAATTACTGCCAGAGTTATGACCCTTGATCACTTTGAAAAATCTTGTGAACGCTTTAGAGGCTAAAGTTAATATCCGATTGACTTTAAATTTATACACAGTGTGTAAGGTCATGATAAGAAGAATCCTGTTGATTTTCAGCAATATCCGATAATTCCTGCCTGAGTTATGACCCTTGATCACTTTGAAAAATCTTGTGAACGCTCTAGAGGCTAAAGTTAATATCCGATTGAATTTAAATTTATACACGGTGTTTAAAGTCATGATACAAAGAATCCTATTGATTTTCAGCAATATCCGATAATTACTGCCAGAGTTATGACCCTTGATCACTTTGAAAAATCTAAAGTTAATATCCGATTGACTTTAAATTTATACACACTATTTACGGTCATGATACAAAATAGCCTATTTATTTTCAGCGATATCCGATAATTACTGCCAGAGTTATGACCCTTGATCACTTTGAAAAACCCTGTGAATGCTCTAAAGGCTAAAGTTAATATCCGATTGACTTTAAATTTGTACACAGTGTTTAGGGTCATGATACGAAGAATCCTATTTGATTTTCAGTGATATCTGATAATTTCTGGCAGTTGATCACTTTGAAATATCTTGTGGACAAAGGCCTTGAGACAAACCATCAAAACTATTCTAATCATTTCTGATAATTATTTAATGGGCTATTACTCGTAATAAGATTATCATGTGTTGTAAATGTTCTCCTTACTGATAAAAGAAACAATATGCGACAACCCTTGTTGACTGCCCGGACGACTTAGCTGTTGTGGGCGTATGTTTCGTTGCCTGGCAACCTATCTTCTTATAAATTATTATAGGTATGTTAAAGTCGGTTATTTCCTTCAAATGTTATAATTGTCATATCAAAATATCATAATACGCGAGTAATGCGAAATCGGCATCAAAATTGAAATTTTCCGTCATTTTCAGGTGGAAACACTATTTTCGAGGGGGTAGGGGAGAGCCCCATAGACAATCTGGCCGTTTGGGCAGACGGGTAAAGTGAAAAAAAATAATATTATCTGGTTGGTAAAATAGAGTGCTCGAAATCTGATAAAATACGTAATTTTCTTATATTTTAATTGAGTACAGCGAATTAGTACTTAATTGACTATGGATTAAAACATTCTGTCTGGAGCCACTCTACTTTGTGCCACTTTTTTCGGGCATCAATTATTATTTGTGAATGCAGCTGCAACAGTCCGATCGGATGGTTGGAATTCAGGTCTGCATAGAGTGAGATTTCGGTTAGAAAAGGATTGGAAAATGAAAGTTGATTTACTCTTGGCTTAAAACAGAAACAGATGTTTAAAAATCCATATGCGGCGGTTGTTTGGGATTCAGGTAAGCCACCGTATTATTCTTCCTGAAGCAATGGTCTAAGAACTCCGTCTCTGGTCATTGTTGACCAACAACATAGCAGCCGTTCGTTTAATCTCGGGTCTTCCCTGAAACTTTGAACAGTGATTTATGGTATTGAATCCGTTTAGATAGCTTCGTTTGTCACGCAATTACTTTTTTGCAACACTCTGTTATGCATTGGTTAATTGGGTATAATAAAACCGCGAACCACGACGTAACGTTATATAGACATAATTTATTTTGTCCAATTTGGAGCTCTGTTTAAAGCGTAATGATATTGTTATGTAGTTGTTAATCGGATTTTTTTACCAGTAATAATTTGCAATATAAATTTGCTTCAAATACAGCAGTGTTAAGTGGGTTTATCGCTCTAACCAAACGAAACACTGTGAGGAGTATGGTACGCCATCACGCGCTTGTGAGTACGATTAATACAGATAGAGGACATTTTGATTCTTTTATTAACAACCGTGGACGTTATCTGTCCTCGGTTGGTAGGGCCGATGTCAGACGTTATTAAACACATATGCATTAAACATCGGTCCAGCTTATCGAGGACAGTATTTAACAAACCGTTGGATTTGTGTTATCGGTTTCTTTGTAACAATATCAAGACTAGACTGGCAATAATGTATTTGAAAGAAAAAAAAAACAGTGTCAAATTAAAAAATAAATGTCTCAATTAAATACCTCAAGTACCGGGGTTAAAAATTTAATTCTGGGGAAACTCACGTGTGTGCGTGTGTGTGAAGGATTACTATAAATCGAGGACATATTGATGCATTTGACATTGTCATTGTAAAGTGTGGACATACAACTGTTCGAATCATAGAAATTGAGGACAAACGTGTGTGCAGGATTAAAATAAATCGAGGATATATCGATTCATGTATTACCGATCGTAGGCGTGATCTGTCTTCCTGAAAAAACCTCATGTTTCTCCCATTTGACCACATTCGATTTAATTTTGTTCTCTGATGACTGGTCAATATTATAAGTTACAAAATTACCTATCATTATTAAAGGTGGGGCCAATGTCCGATAACACTGAACACACTGGCACTATAATTGTTCCCCTAACCAATGACATTATTTAATAAATAGCTGATTGGTCTGTTACCAGGCTTATTTATGCCAATGAAAAGTTCGAAATTTTATCAGTATAGCCGAAATCTTACTTAACCAGACAGTTTCAAAATATATTAAAGACTTTAGTAACACGCGCGCGTGTGTGTCCAATTACTACAGATAGAGGACACTTTGGTTCTTTTATGAACAACTAGGGACGCTATCTGTCCTCGGTAGGTGGGGCCGATGTCAGATGTTATTAAACACATTTATATTAAACATCGGTCCAGTCAATCGAGGACAGTATATAAAAACGGTTGGATTGGTATGTAATCGGCGTCCGTGTAACAATATCAAGACCAGGTCGACAATTGTCACGTAGAGGATTTAACTTAAGAGAAATAAACTTTCAATCAAAAAACAATCCGCCATTTTAAAACGACGTAACGTAATGATCACGTGATTGTGTGTACACGTTCAAAACAGCTCTATCGAGGACAATGCTCCAAACATGTACATATTCAAATGAACGAGGACGTAGATTTTCAAGAGAATACACACCATAAATTTTTAGGCTATCACACAACACACCCTACATGTACTGTACCGTCAACCGAGGAAAAAAATAGAATTACAAGAATTTCAGATATATCTCTATATTTAGGCTCTCCTAAACATCCTCAGCAAGTCAGTTCTAACCGAGGACGTCCTCGATAGACCGAGGACGTCCTCGATTCGACTCAAGTCCTCAATAAGAAGGTGTGTATCCACGTGTGTGTCCTCGTTTTCCACCATTTACATACGCACACACACACACACACACACACACCTCTCTCTCTTTCTCACTCTCTAATTATCCCGTTGACATGATTGTCATATTGTCATCGTCCGCAAATTACTCAACCGCTTCTAATGTCCAGTCCTATACTAGCAATTAGCTTCATCTCAAATTAAAAAATCGAAGTAAATGTCGGCCGTATTGTCTTTGTGTTTAGAAATTGTCAGTAATGTCTGCCTGATCTAAAGGACTAATTAATGTGTATAATTTATATTGTAAAGCCAGATCAAGGGCCAGTTTAATTATTTATCTTTGAATCCAATAATAACAACCTTACTTACAATAGACATAAAACATAAAATATATAATTGATGATTGGGAGTGGAATTAGAGACCATGGTCCAATAATTATTGGGATTGCCATGGAAAGGTATAAAGAACTGCTAGCCATGGAGATTTCCCAACTGAATTAAACATGTAAGAATGCCATGCATTTTGCATGACACCCATTAGAGAGAGAGAGAGAGAGAGAGAGAGAGCGACGGGCGGGGTTAACTGGTTAACGTCCACTCGACACAAACTATGTCATTTCTGGACTAACATGGTTCAGTTTTATTTCAATAATTCGCTTGTGCGTAGGAGTCTTTAGCCGTGGGAGGACCCGGGGAAAACCCACGAGGTTGGGCAGGCGACCCTATTCCTTGTCACGTACAAACGAGGAATCGAAACCACGCCAGTTTACTCAATAACAGACCTTATGATAGATCTGATAATTAATGAGTTGACAGTTATTCATGACAACTGTGTCCTCCATTAGAAACATTTTCAGCTAGTTCGGTGATGTCACCTGAAATAAAAGTCCATACTTTAAAATCAAAACGAAAGTACAACATCACTAACCTTTAAGGTCACGTGCAATATAGATCTACCTACGATGTCACATCATATGGCATCGATATCATGTGTGTTGCTTACACCTTTCGTATATAGTAACACAAACTGGTGAGTACCCATTTACACTAAATAGGAAATATGTTTTATCTAGATAATTACTTCGAACACCCTTTTTTTATAATTAAAAAAACTGTTATAGAATTTAATTTGCAGAAGATAAAAAATAATGCTAATATTGAGAGATAATTTACTCGTACCGATGTCATTCTTATTAGTGATAGTGACGGGTCAACGAATAATTGTTGCTAATCACAGAGATCATAAGGGTGTAAATACGATATATTATGTTAAGAAAATAAATAACGATTTGGTTATAAATAAAACAATAATTTAGCCAGAATCAAATATAGATATGCCAGGGTCATTAATTTCAGTAATTTCTGGGATGGCTCCAGTTAACATTAAAATGACCTTTGTATGTCAATGTTAATTAGCATGAATTAGGATTTAATTGATATATAAATGTGTTAATCAGATTGTTATACGTCACAGGGCCCTCAGGTGGGAGGGGGCATATGCCTGGGGGCATATGCCTGGGGGCGACATTATTTTTTTTTTGGGGGGGGGGGGGGTAAGGGGGCTTGATACACCGATATGATTCAGCTGAAAAGGAATGGAATGGAAAGCTGTTATACGATTTTGTTGTTTAGATTGTATGGTCTAACAAGTTCGAGAAGTTCGCGAAAACATTCCGGAAGAATGAAGTAGACAAAACTAATATTCACTGAAGAGTTGGCAACCAGACACATCCAGAAAAACTGCAGTAGCCTAATACTAAAATGAACCACTGGGATTTACAGACGAGGTCCCGCAGCAGAGTAGGTAAATTTTATTTTGATTCGTTCTGTTTTTTCAGACAGTCACACATTAATATACAAACATGGTTACGCAAAGCGTAAATGGATGTAACTGGATTTTTGTACCACGGGTTTTGATTGACCATTGAAACGGGTACCAAATTATTTGCAAACAAAATACCAACGCGGGGTTGTTTCATTAATCCTCGTCAACTCTCAGGAATCCGAATCGCGTACTTCATCTGAAATTTCTGACGGTTCGATGCGCCCTCCACTCCCTGGAAAGTCCTAAAGAAAACGGACATCCATGCAGTTTGCTACATGACTATGAGAAAATTGTCGCATGGGTATCGACGTTTTAGCCTACTTGCAGCAGTTCCACGATATAATATCAGATTTTTAAACCACCACATCTTAATGAATGATCCAAAATTGGACGTCGGATGCTTGAAGATTTGTCTTTAGACTAGATTCAGTATCATTTGCTGCCTCAGGAAGTAGAATTGTTTGCCAGAAAATGATGCTCAAAATACCAACAGAGTGCGTTTAAGAACGTCTAGTTGTCCCCCGAACCCCCCTATTTACCAATAGTTGCCCGCTCATGGACTGTCCCCACCACCAATTTTTGGCGATCTGCGCCTCTGTATGTATAGCAAACAGAATACAATAGATAGACCTTTTTATGGTTTTATTTTAAATTTAAATGTTTAATATAGTTATAATACATGTACAAACAAATACATTTTTGGTTAAATATGGGGAGATTATTCATCTTTTAAAGAAAATATGCTGTAGCCCATGTTGCTATTAAAACAATGGCAAGCACTCTGTGCAAATGGCTGACAGCAGACAAAGCCAATAGGCATAGATCGGACACCGATATAGCACGCATGGACTTATCGAACCAAAGAGACCGATTGGCGTCTTATCGAGTACCAAGAACCAACAAATCACAAACAAACTAAAACAATGACTCAACCGACTTTCTATTTTTATTTCTAACAAATACACGTTAACCGGTAAATTAGTTGTCACTACCACTAGTGCTCGTCTGTTTCACTCATTTGAATAACCCGGGCAAATTCTTCTAGCACCTTACAAACAAACCAGACCACTTGCTGGACATTGTTTTGTATGGAGCCTTGAGCCAGCTGTGGACAGTGTTTAAACTGGACTCAGTTGACTTTGGCATGTCAATCAAATACCGGACAGGTCATCGTTGATTAAACTGACCCCACTGGACCTTCTGAAACCTGCTTGTGAGATGTCCAAAAAACAATTCTGACCATTCTTGCGTTTGATTTTAATTCATATAATTATGTACATTATGTACATGTATGTATTATATATCCTTCGTTGTCTCATTTATATATTATTAATGTCATCTGTATGTGCACATAACCTTGTAAGGTTTTTTTATGCAATAAAGTTTCTTCTTCTTCTATAATGGCCTTGATGACTGACCCACGTCAATACAATTTTGATAATTTTGAAAACTTCAAGTGAATTAAATAAATTTTGAAACAATTTTTTATATATTGGCCTATACATCGGCCAAGCATATTTTATTCATTGATTTATATATTGGCCTATGTTTTATGACGCCAAGCATATTGTATTCACTGATTCACAATTAAATATACCAGGGCAAAATGCATTTAACATCAATATACTGGCATATTATGGGGACATTGTCGGAATTGTAGATGTGTATAATGAATAAACGTACTTTAAAGACGTTCAAATCGCTAACCTGGGGTTTCCATGTTCAATCTGTGCGTTGGCCAAGACAGTTATTGGGACCTTGTCAATGGTGTAGGACAGGGGCCGATCCCCCTTTCATATAATTTTCAATAGTTACTTTTAAAAAAAACAAACAAAAAACCCCACAGTACTCGACAGTCAGTAGCCTTTCTTGCAACGGCTTGCTGACACCCATGTAATACCACATTTCGAAATCTATGCCACCCCCTGCCACCTCCTCACACACAACTGGGATAACTGTTTTAACATATACCGAAATAACTGACGTTCCCATGACAAAGCAGAAGTTGGTGTTTCGACGGAAGTGAAAATTGATAGACGTTTAGTTAGCTTATCGTGTGAAAATTAAAACATATATATGATGATAGACAAGTTTTTAGTGTGGAGATTGTTTTATGACGTAGAGAAAACGTATATTTTATTTCTATTCAAAAGGTCACATTTGAATTCTTGGCCATAAGTTTCAAGAAAACTGGCACATGCGTGGGTAGCCTATATTATGAAAGTGTTGTAGCATGTGTTATCTTTTATTACACACGATTTATTTTCATCTAAAATGGTCAAAACCAAGAACAAAAAATAGTTCATCATTCGAACTGTCTACAAAAAACAAAAACAAAACCACACTTATCGGACAATGCAGAAAGCTCTAATTAAGTCAAAATATGTCCTACCAAATACAAAATTAGATAAGACAAATCGGTTAAAATATGTCCTACCAAATACAAATGTTCCGAGTACAAATTTATTGTTATATGGTCAGCCCTGAGAGTCAGAAAGTGAACTGATGTGTTTTTAATATCCCTTTGATATAGGTCAAAATAAAGTATTGAATCGAGTTAGTCTGACGTGTTACTTACATTAGTGATGAATGAAACAAACTTTACATGATTTAATTCTCTCAGTCAGTTGTTTCGTTCTCAATTTAAAGATACAGTCTCGCGAAAGTATTTATCGAGTGGTTATTTCCAATACAAACATGGCAAATTTGGTATATAGCCTATGGGAGTATAGACGGCCAATCTTACTTGAAAAATACTGGGGCACGCACTTGGCAAAACAGTCAGGGTATCACACAATCTGTTTCACAGAGAATTACTTACGAATTATCTCTGTAACAGATGACTGTCCACAACACGTGCGTTAACTGCACGCGGCGGTAGTCATTGACTCAACGGCTCGTGCAATGTTTACTTAACACCTAACCGCTTCGGGCAACATGATGCATTTTACTCATTTTAATACCCATTTACACTAAATAGGAAATATTTTTTAACTACAAATACTTCAAACGTCTTTATTTATTTTTCTTTTACCTTAAAAAAATGTTTGAGAATTTAATTTGTCGGAGTAAAAAAGTTAATATGCCGTACTCATTAAGCCTCGTCGATGTCATGCTTATCCGTGATTGTAGCGGCCAAGCGAATATTCACTGCGGGATCAGTTTGGGTATCAAAAACTGGCAACCCAACGGCACTCGGCTAATCTCGACATATTCCGTAAACTACATCTAGTCTCGGATGTATGACAGTAAGTGATATGTACCTACGCCCATACATTTGCGATGCGGCTACCGGTTTACTTTAACAGGAAAACTTGACGCTATTACACAAATTGGGAACCTATTCGGCTAGCGACCTATTCGACCGATCGAGCTGCAACCTGTTCGTTGGAACCTATTTAGAGTAAAGACAACAGTCTCTATTTATCAACCAATACAATCCAACGTTATGTCTATCAAATGAAAGTAGAATATATTATTTTTATCCATTCCTTCAGCTCAGAATAGAAGTGTAATTTCGTCATTATCTTACAGCTGGATCGGTCGAATAGGTCGCTAGCCAAATAGGTCGCCAACTTGTGTTTGGAATGGGCGCAGCCATGTTTCATCCGGGACCTTTAAAGTAGATCCAATATGGCGGAATTCATCATACAGCCGAGTTTAGATTGTCCGAAATCTTCCGAGGTTTGCCGAGTGAACCCAACGGTTTATTGCCAGCTTGACTGAGGGAGCGGTAATTATTTCTTGTTCGAATGGAATTTAAAATCTTAAATATAATAGGGTTTGACGTCTTATTGTTCTGCACCGACTGGGCTGATAAAGACGGGCATACGTGAGAAGCCTATAGTCGAAACGTCGCTCAGTAATAAGCAGTAATTATATTCCATGGAATTGTGACCTGTATACTCTAGTTCAATTACTAAATGCCATTGAAACAGTTCATACGTGAGATATGAGGGAAGTTTTGCCCGGCGGCGCTATGGCATACTCTTATTTCGAATTCCAACTGTCAAGGGCTCTTTTACCTTCCCCTTTAACGTGTACATACTACCTTGCTTTTTTTGTCTCGTTTTAAATCCAGACAGATGCCCATTTCTTAAGCAAGTCTACACATTAAATTCAATATTATAGTCAGTGTGGCCCTTCACTAAAAATTTGAAGAATTATGCTTTTTAAGAAAACGAAAAATGTCTATAAATTACGCCCCCCATGAGCACTGCAGAAGCAGCACTTTTAACAATGTAATTATATTCTTTTAAAGAGAAAGTCAGTGTATCTATTTGAAAGAACATCAGGTCAAGCTTTGAATCAACTTAAAGCTTTCCGTATGTGTAGTTCTACCAGATCTCGCGTTTTACGGGTTTATTATTCACCGGCTTTGTCCACTGACTTAAAGTCCAGTGAGGGTCAAAGAATTAGCAATGTGACCGCGGTCAGTTCGTGAAGTTTTTTCATTCGTTGAGATTAAAGCTGGCCACAACTTGTGTCTAAACCAATTGACCATGTATACCAACGACTATTATATCGGTGGTGTCGACAAAGATTAATATGGACATTGTCCACGTATAAAAACTGACCACTAACTTCAAAGTCGCCGCCATTGTCAGGTATTCTAGATCTCAGGTGCACGAATTATCACATGACCCAGTTGTTATATAAAGAAAACAGATTATAATAAAAATAGGAGAATACATTGGGGTTTAACGTCGGGTTCACCCAATAATTCGGTCATTTTGAGACTAAAATATGGTAATTATCATTCTATTGGTTACGCCAATTTATGCTGTGGTTTTTTTCAGTCGTCGAACGACTAGATGTTTTCTTCCGGCCCTGCGCATTTGAAAAGGGCACTAGTACCAGGGGAGTAGTCCGGAAAATCCAGAGAACCTTCTTTGTCAACTCTGTGATTTTCAGTTTTATTGCAAATACTTTACTCTGACATTTTCAAAGATATTCACACTGAGCATTTGAATTAATTTGCGGGGTGTGGGGTTATGGGTGACGCTGCAGTGGGTGGAGTCAAAGGCAAAAAGAAAGACAGTTAAACACCTTCAAATGTTTTTCACCTGGGCTAATGACGATGGGCATGCGCCACAGTGTGCAATGAGGGGAAATTTTGCCCGGCAGCTGCGCTACGCCCTACTCTCATATTGATTTTCAACTGCCAAGGTATCTTTTACATGCACACCAATGTGTATACGGTACCTCGGTTTTTCGTCCCAACCTAGCGACTAGACAACTGTCTTTGTCAGGAGCCCCATCCGTCCTGCATCATTGACAAGGCGGAAACCACACCGGAAAATCTTGATGAACTTTCTCGGCCAATGCAAGGATCGAATACCCAAAATCCACGCTAGCGAGCCAACGTCTTACCCACTTAGCCACCGTGGTCCTGTTTTACTAGCGCTGGATTCACTTCATTCGTGAAACACTCAGTTGGTGTAAGTTCTGGGGAGAATAATTAAAATAAAATGTGTTTCTAAGTGCTTTCTTATTGGAATCACAGTCATTGTTTTTTAAGGCGACTGATCGCTCTCGAGCGCCTACAGCTCACCTGAATGTCGACCGAGGGGAGATTTTGTTTCCTCCCCTTAAAATATGAAAATCACTCTCCTGTACAAAGTCATTCGGGGGTTTATTAACATTTATCTACCACTCTCCTTAATATCAGATCACTCTCCTTAATTTCGAAATCACTCTCCTTATTTTCGAAATCATTCCTCTTATCGAAACTGGGAGAACCTTTTAGGAGAGCCATTTTTTTCAATTTGTTGATTGGGGGGAGCTTTTTGGGGCTCTCCTCTGAAATGCAAAAAAACAACGACTGGAATCATATAATCATCCACTAGTAATGTACTAATATGTATATAGAACAAATTAAAAATTGCAAATGGCTATGGATTACAATTACAATTTCTTTCTCAAAGTGTTTTTTTTGTCTTCTAACTCGAACATCAGATTAAGGACCGTTCACTTTTGGTTCTGACCCCATCCATTCTATTCTGAAACTAAATGAGTTGGCCTAGTCACTGTTTTGTATATTGTGTTGATTGCGTTTTATCACATAGGGCCCTACACCAATTTCATTTCGGTAACTGTTATTATGTTATGAAGCTTTCAACACTCTTATTTTAGCAGCTGGACTCGGTTATAAAAACGAATTAAGAAACCACACTCTATTTTATAAACAGTTATAAATAAATTAACTCAATTCAATCTCAGATAACTTGATTAGCGATTAACTTATTACGTCAGCTATTCATGTTGTTACGTCACTTACTGATAACCTTACGTCAACACACCCATCTATACACGTGACACCCGACGTGGTCCAGCATGTGGTCACAAACTGGCCGTCGATAATCGGTTTACAATGACGTCTGATTTTAATCAATTATCACTTTTTATTAAGAAAATAAATAGAATAAAGTGGGTGTTAAGATTTTAAGTTGTTCCTAGGGAAGACAATTGTGGATTTTATCATAAGTTAAATCAGAGTTTATCGGCTTGAATGTTCCGAGATAAACTAACTCCTCATGCTGTCTGTTCTGTTGGAATATTATGACAGCCATGGCAACGACCACGCCATCGGATGTTGGTTCACAGATTAAACGGTTTTATATAGAATAATCTGAGACTAATAAATGTCATTTTTATGTGCTAATCTTTTTACACCCTAGGAGCCCAACTTATATATACTATTAAATTACGAAATCTATTATCAGAATTTCGATTAGTGGGGGTTTTGAAACAAAATGTCAAATGGGTTTTATCAGTGCAGGTTACAATGGATTAATTCTAATACGCTAAGAGTTTTTCAGATAGTCTGTAAATCAAAAGTCACTAAATAAATTGCATTAAATTTCAAAATGGTTCGAGTGCCCTGTTTTTTTGTTGTTGTTTTGTTTTCGTTTTTTAATTTCAGGGAAAGCCTATTATCAGAAGACGTATTTTCCTATAGTGTCATTACCGAACTCTTTCTTTAATAAATCACAAGACAGATTCACCTGGGCTAATGAAGTGAATGGGTGACATTTGGTCAGCATACTCCTCGTCGAATTTAAATGGCATGGGTCTCTTACGCGTAACACGGGACCTTATTTTTGGTCCCATCCGAATAACTAGACACTTCATTGCCAGACTCAATGCCCTACGCAACTGTACTACTCCGAACGTACCAATGACACAACTGGCAACGGGTAATAACACTGGATATATTATTATTATTATTATTCATCTTCGATAGCGCTTCATTATATCCGGTGATATCTCTAAGCGCTTAACAAATGTCACATCCCAGATCGTAATAATATTTAAACAAGTGTGTTTTTAACTCTGATTTGAATTTAACAAAAGTTGAACTTTCTCTCATTGATCTTGGTATAGCTTATTCCACATATGGGCGCCATTTATAGGGAAAGATAATTTTCCTCTGAGTCTCTTGTAAGCAGGTACAGATAATGAAGTAGTATCTGTGGACGAACGAAAATTCGGTCTTTCCTGTTTGTAGAATGTGAATAATTGTTTCATGTAGGAGGGAGCAGTATCCGAAAACAAAGCTTTATAGACCAATATCGGCCAATACGGGATCGAACCCCTAACCTGATGATTGGTGAGTAAGACGTCGTGTTGTATTTGCAAACCAAATTAACGGGAGTTAAATTATAAACCAGAAAGAACGTTTGAGTTCCGTAAATTAAACTTTCCGCTATTAATTGTTGACGCGACTTACTCGGGCTCATATTTTGATTTTGTGTAATTCTAAAGAAAGAGAGTGCTGGGTTTTTAATAAACTGTTAAGTTGAAGGCCTTATACGGAGGGTTGGGATGGCCTAGTGGTCTAGAGTGCCGCGCTTCGGCCTCTAGCTGGCCGGTCACCTCTCCTCTAGCTTGCAGCTGTGGTTTCGATCCCTGGTGTGATCGTATGTGCAATGGAGATTGGGGCACCTTCTCAACCTCGTGGGTTTCTCCGGTTTCTCCAACTGCTAAAGACCCCTACGCGCAAGCGAATTATTGAAATAAAATTAAAACAATATGTTAGGCCCGAAATGACCTAGTTTGTGTTGAGTGAACGTTAAACCCCTTTTTTTCCTCTCTCTCTCCCTATGTCGTACTGACCACCCCATCATTCAACTGAAACATGACAGCTGACTGTAACAACGCCAAGAATTTATAAAATCTGAGCCGGGTAACATGGATGATCACACAGTACGTGTTGGATGTCGTGAGAGGGTAATTGTCAGATGTTGACGTCGGTGCTAACTTGATAAATCACTGTCCATATCAATTTCTACAGCCATTTCTCACCGCCATTGATCACAAGTCCAAAAACTCGTCAGTTGTCACGAGACGTTCCCAAATTTCAATGATTTAGATGACCAACAATTGTCTCGTGCACAAGTCATTCATCGCCTGCACCCCTAATCGTGTTTGTGTTCAGAATTTACTGACTTTAAATTCAACTGACCAGTGACCGCGGAACATACTGGTAATTACGAAATTGGACACTAAAATCATCAATCAAAATTTCTCGTGCCCATATCAGTCAAAGTCATTTCAAATATTAAGAGAAAAAGGACGAGAATATTCTTCATATTTGTCAAGGATCTGCAGAACCATTACAAAACATTGTGCAAATAGGCGTACCTGAAACAATTCATTTTGGTGCATAACAAACAATAGCGAAAGAGAAGCAATATCGTTATTTTTAATCTTCACGATCGCACTAATTACTGGACACGAAGCAATGAAAATTCCCGCATCACTGCTCATCAACAATTTTAGATGTTATTAGAGCAGTAAAATAAAATATTCCAGCTTTGTTCATCAAAATCCCCCATATCACCGATTCGATATGGGTTAACAATTCCCGAGTTCAAGATAACGGAAACAATGCCATTATTTTCAATGTTCATTAAGTAATTAATTAATGACCCTGAAACGACCAATATTCCCGCATAATAAATGCAATATACATGCATCCATGTTGAAATATATTCTTGCGGGATATCTTTGGGAAATAGCTTAAATAGGTACGTTTGTGGTGCCCATAAGAGTTTATCACATTTAGATCATTCGAGACACCTTTTCAAAAACAATAAGACTTTTGTTATGGTATATAAAGACCTACATAAAATTTAATATCGTACATAAAAGTTAGGTATGAAACTATTTTAATAGTATTTATTCTGGCTACAATAACATAGACTCACGCTTACCCAGACTAAACCAGTAGCAAGGACATGCGCCATGTAGCTACAATGTGTTTTTATCACATTTAAACTAGATCATAAGCCTTTTCAGAAACAATAAACTTTTATTTAAGTATATAAATACCTACCTAAATAGGATATAAATCTTTATGGAGCTAGTATATACCGAATACACTGAAATAGACTAGAGCTTTCCAGAACCCCAAACTAGCAAAATCGTCCACGCTAGCTTTGAGATGAACGTCTAAAAATTCTATTATGTAACTTGCCCTGTCCATTCATTGTTAATATTTTCTTTTTTGGACTTTGTTCTGTATAATATTCACAAATGGTTCATACAAATTAATGTGTTCATTTTTACCATCCCAAAATTTTGACGGAACTTGGTCTTTGTGTTATGTTTACAAGATATGGAAGTCAAGAAAATTTTGAAAATCAACCCTGTCAGCTGGATTCCCGCGAGACAGGGGCTTTAATATGTCAAAGGTTTTTCTTGCTCAACCCAAGATATACAAACCTGGGAAAGTAGGTTCTGTGGCCTGTTTCACGAAATTTTAAAGAAGATAAAATCCAAATTTTTGTAATTTGATAGGATAATATTATATTGATTTTAGCCAATCAAAATTCAAGTATCTACTAAAATTTGAATTTTATCTTTAGTTAAGATTTCGAGAAACAGGACCCTGGTGTTCAGTTTTCAAACAAGTATGGCCTGTAATGTATGTATTTTTATGGGTTTGCTTTCCATATTTGTAATGTATAGTTATCTGTTTAAATTTGTAGTGTTTTTTAATGGGCACTTTGCTCCTACTTCTAAAGACCCAAGCAAGTTTTAACTGGTTGATTACAATACAAACCAGTAATCAACCATTATGATCCATTAATTTATTCGTCTATCAATCAATGCACAATTGTCCAAAGAACAAGCATATTTCATGTAGATCATATACGACTTGTTCAAGTCTTGTCATTTCTTGAAGAAGATTACAAAGTGTATGGAACCCCATTTCTCTCTCAAACCTGGATTCCCATTTCTGCCTCTTTCAAACCTGGGATAGCCCATCTTCCTAACACCACACCCACCCTATGTCATCTGAATTTAGGGTTGAGGTAAACCCTCTAATCCTTTTTTATAACAAGGCTGGTGGTTAGGGTTAGGAAAAACTATGTACAGATTATGAGAATGTTCTAAAATTATTTTTACATAAATCGTACCTGATAAAAACAAGTTGTTTGTTGAAGTGTCACCTATCATCTTAATATAGCTAAGAATAAATCAAAGAGATTTTTTTATTAGTTATTTATTGTTTATTTTTCTATTTACAACAATGGTGACAAGAAGCTGTTTTATTTTTTTTACAAATTGGATATTTCATCCCAATTTTTTTATAACTTCACTGATGGGTTTTATTTATTTACAATGAATGTTTGTTGTTTTTTTACATGACATTTTCTATCTCATGGATGACAAAATACAACCTTACTCATCTTTTTAAAATACAAAATAAACAATCATTATATAACTAAAGTTGTATTTAAATATTGAGTAATGTAACCAAGCAGGACACAAGGCACCTGTGACAGAGACATTACCAAATGAAATGGGGTTTAATGTCCTACTGTTCTGCTCTGACTTTGCTAAAGAAGACGGACATACGCTACAAAGTGTGCTATATCGAATTCCACCAGCTAAGGGATCTTTTACATACACACCAATGTGTACACTGAACCTCAGTTTATCGTCACATCCGGAACACTAGACAGCCGTTCTTGTCAGACCCATTGACCTGCACCAGTGACAAGGGGAAAATCATGGTGGAAAACCCTGTTGAACTTTCTTGGCCAGCACCAAGATCAAACGAGCGAACTCTCGACTAGCGAGACAGCGTCTTTTTCACTTACCCCCCATGGCTCCCCCTGTGACAGATATTGTCAGCGCAATTATTACACAATTTATATGTTATAAAATATAAACTGTGTGATAATCTATGTTTGACAAAAACTGTGGCAGGTGCCTTACGTTCAGACATGAAAATATAATTTTTATATTTAATTCTGTGTAGTAGCAAATTATTCTAAACTGTCCATGATGAACTCCAGTTAAATGCAAATTTGATGAAAATTGAAATTCCAGCTGTGTAAGTGTCAATGAAGTATTGAATATTTATGATATAAATGGATGATAATTGATGAGTGATGATAATTCCTCCCCAACCATGATGTTTTCGTCACACAACAAGTCTGTAACTGACGTAACGTCCTGCTGTTTCACTAGGTCGGATAATCTTTACAACCTGAAACATAGACAATATTACAAAAATTAAAATGGCAGTTAATTCAATTGTTGGCTTAGGTGTATATCAACAAGCAAGTGCACGATGCTAGGGTCCGATTTAAGGTAATCAGGCAATTCAAACACACTCATCTACATTTGAAGTACATGTCAGTCACGCATCAGAAAATGCATACAGGTTTAACAGTGTTCTGGGATATAGTTTGGGAGGGGGGCAGTGCTAGATAACTCAAGCAATCCTCTGACCTGCCCCACTCTCCCACATGAATACAATAAGAAAGTATTTAGATTTACAAATAGAAAGATTGATGTCTTTAATAGTCATTTGGGGCATCCCTTGCAAACTACCAGACAATATTGTGAAAGCTGAAACTGTAAAAGGAATATCAGTTCAAAAATGGTTCAATTCCGTTCAGTATATGTCATATGATGAGTACATTATGGTATGGTTTAAGCCATCTAAAATTCGATATTGTCCACAAAATACAGATTGTGAAAAACTATTTTAGGTCCCATCTTTTTAACACAGATCTTTAAAATTTAACCATAGTATTTAAAATGTATAGCTAAATGTAGTTTAAATGAATTCAATCTTAGTAACAAAGCTAATAATTCACACAATCCTATTTAAATGAGGTTTCCTTACATTAAATGTATTTTATATTTTGTGTGCGTCATTTTGCAGGTCATGCGATGACATATACATTCATTAAGTCTCAAATTATATTGTAGCTTAGAGTAAATTACAGTTTAACAACCAAACTAGGAGACATTGACATCTGTATTTATCAAACCTGTCTCCCTAGGCGACATCATCTCGACCAATCAAAATACAGATATAGCATAATGACCCCCTCTGGGGAGTGATACAAGCCAATCAAATCCTTTGTTCCTTACAGGCCTATCCCTGAAGGAAATTGTGTAGATCCTTAACATCTAATTAATTGAATAATGAATGGTTACTGGTTTCGAGACCCCCCTGGTCTAGCCCTTCACTCTCCTATAATAAAAATCTATAAAAGATTTGTGGGTTATATACCTGGGGACATACTTAAAGAAAGAACTTTTATTTTGACATTTTAAAAAGTACTAACACCGGCAGAACATTTTGTTACTGGGAATTTAATTGGCCAACTTATTGCGTAATATAAGTACTTGAATTATCTTAAGGCAAGATGCCCTTAAATCTTACTATAACTATTCTACTCTGGTATATATAAATATGTATCCATTGCAACTAATTAATTTTCAGATCTTTATCCGAACAACCCCCATCAAGACATTTTTCCTGTATTTGTTCACAAGCTTTAACCGTCAAAATAATTCAGTAAAATTTGTAACTCGATAGGGGTTCTTCTTCATCTCTGATCAAAATCAATCAGTAAGTCTGTTCTTAATGTACATGATACGAAATGGCAATGTTTCTTAGTTGTGGTTATGGATGTGAAACAACAGATGTAACTGTATAAGTAAAATAATTAGAGCAAGCTGATTAAAATTTGATCCCGATTTACATTTGATCAATAATGTGGCTCAATCGGGTCTATAATCTGTATGAAATCAGTGCTACATATTTAGAGTTTTCATATTCCACACAGGCCCGGATCCACTATTTTTTGCAAAGGGTGATCATTCTGAAAGCAATTGTATACATTGCAACCTTAGGTATTGCTTGGGCGAAGACAATGCGAAAATCATGTTTATATCATTTATTAAAGAGCAAGAGCAGATATGTGAACTACAACAGTAACAAAGCAAACGAAAAGAAAATGGAAATCAACTATGTCACTGGGGCTGGGAGGGGGGGGGGCACTGTGCCCCCTCCTTGATCCGAGCCTGCCACATGATGACACACAATGAGATAAAACTTGATAAAAACTAATATTAAAGACATGTCTTTGGTTTTCTATATGAATTGTGGAAAGGAATTGACCAAAAGTATATTCTATATCTACTTCTGTGTGCTGTGCACGACTATTTTCATATTCCTGAAGAAATGGCCCAAGAAATCCCTCTCTGACCATTGCTGGAATAGCATCTGTTTCTTGAACTTATGCGGGTGTGTGTCTATTTTTTCCGTTCAATGAAAGCTATCACTTAAGTACAGCAACATGACAGTCCTTTGTTTAATCTGGGTCTTCCCTAAAACTTTGGACAGTGATTTGAGGTATTAAAAACGGTGAAAAGTATGTTCGTTTCAAACAGTATTGTTTACATTTCATTCGACTTGATAGCCTCGTTTGTCACGCAATTAGTTTTACTGCAGTATTCTGCTATGCACAGGTTAATTAGGCATAATAAAATCGTGAGTCATGGCGTAACGTTATGTAAACATATTTGGTCCAATATTGGCAGCTAGTGATTGGTTGGTAGACGGACTACTGACAAATCAAAATTTAAAACAACAATATCCACTCATAATAGCAGTGTGTAGTTGGATTACCTCTAATCAAACGCAACACTGCGCGGAGTATGGACCATTTTATGTTCTTTGTCTCTGATCGATGTTTATAAGAAATCTTTTAGAGGTATTTAGTAACTGGATAGAGCAATAAACTATAACACATACTTATGGAAGAACAGTCAGTTCCACTAATACTATATTGATATATATGCAACCAACATACATTGTATTTCTAGTGAGTTAGGTGGCCGAATGGTTAGCGTGCGCACGCTGTATCATACGGCCTGCCATTGAGTGGTTTTGAATCCCTGGTTGTACATGGCAAGGAGCAGGGTTGCCTTCCGACCCTGTGGGGGTTCTCCCTGTACTCCGGTTTCTTAGCACTGCTAAAAACCTCTAGCGCAAGCAAATTATTGAAATAAAATGAAACCCCAAAATGACCTAGTTTGTGTGAGTGGAGTCTCTCTCTCTCTCTCTCTCTCTCTCTCTCACTCACATATTTCTCACAATATGTCAATTCAATCGATTGTCTACAGGTATAAAATTATAATATGAATTTGTATAATGGCTATGTCAATACAATATGCTGCCATCACCCAGATATATATAACCCTATAGAGTACTATAGTTAACTTAATCAATCATTGCATTATAACAACCTGGTGCACCAGGTCATGACATATAGGTAAAATTTAAAGAGATGGAACCAGGGCTTTCACTTGAAAATTTTGCTAGCTGGTCATTTCATCATTGTTTTGTTGTTTGATCAGTAGAATAATGGTTTTCCAAGTTTTGTTCAATATATTTTTTAGTGTTAAAGTAGTTAAGAAAGAGAGAGAGAAATGGGGTTTAAGTCCACTCAACACAAACTAGGTCATTTCGGGACTACTCCTTGCCACGTACAACCGAGGATTTGAAACCTCGCCAGTTGACTCAATGGCAGGCCGTATGATACAGCGCGCTCATGCTCACTAACCATTCGGCCATCCAACCCCCCCAAAAGTAGTCTTTAGTCTAGTCTTTGATAGGGAAAACACAAATTATTTGTCAATTTAAATCAACATTGATGTTGTGATCTTACTGGAGGAGAGGGAGAGGGAGAGAGAGAGAGAGAGAGAGAGAGATTTAAGGTCCACTCAACACAAACTAGTTCATTTCGGGACTTACACATGGTTTAATTCTATTTCAATAATTCACTTGCACTTTGGGTCTTTAGCAGTAAGAGGAAACCGGAGGACCTGGAGAAAACCCACCATGTTGGACAGACAACCATACTCTTTGTCACGTACAACCAGGGATTCGAAAAAACAACGCCAGTCTTTGGTTTATATTAATCCAGTGTGTGTACTTGTACATGACATGCCACAACTTACTGAGGCCAGATTTTCTTCTTTTTTGAAATACTAAAATTAATTGCTCTTTGAGCACTCAGCTCAACAAGACAATTCCAGATTAATTTTTTTTTTTTAACGTTTTCAATTCTTGTATCCACATCATGATAAAACATTTAATTATGATTTGATAATCAAGCACTCATGTCATCAAATGAAATAATACAACACAACCATTACTGTAGAATTAATCACCCTTCATGTAAGATTAAAATACAAGTAACTCATTTGTATTAAAACCAATGTGCATTAAGAAGGCATTGTAGAATTTATCTTCAGTCACGTATCAAATAATCAGCTTTCTATAATATTATTAAACAGGCATTATGTAAAGAGTTAAATCTTCTTTTGCAGGTCTTTCTGTGAGACTTAAATGTTTTTATGAATTATCAATTAGATATTTATTAACATGAAAGACCATGAGCATTATATTTCTTGTCAAAACTACAAACATTGATAACTTTGCTCCCAAAAATTATAGTGAGAACGGCCAGCTCTTTATCTAAATCTTACATTATGCCCCTTTAGTATAGATTAGCTTTATTATTAGACTGTTCAGTTATTAAACAATGTAAGTTTGAATTAAATATTGTCATACTGGTTAATATTTCTACCATGGTTTATTCATTAATCCACATACAAAACACAGATAATGAAAATGAAATATATGAGCATCTCTCGCATCAATACAGTCTTGTTGTACAAGATCCTTATTTCTCTTCATTTTTTTTCTATTTAGTTTTATCTTAAGTCTTCATTTTGTCAAACAATGGTATAGATTGTACCGTTAAGGTCCCTAATAAAGATCTACACCAAGTTTTAAACATTCTACATCAATCAAAAGCAGAGCTGTTATGCTCCAAAGTCTTGACCAATCAAATTCCTTATCATTACCTATCCTAAGCACAAAATGCTATCATAAAACTTAGTCAAGGTATTGATGCAATGAAAATATACACAAAGTTTCCCCACACACTCTCAATTACAGTCAAAATTCCCCAGCTTTAAAGTCTGGACCAATCAAAATGCTTATCGCTCTGATAAAAAGTAATTATTAAACATAGTCAAGGTACTGGTGTAATGAAACTATACACCAAGTTTCATCACTCTCAGTTAATATGAACCAAAGTTATTGTGTCCCAAAGCCTCAACCTATCAAATTGCCTAGTCTAAGCAGAAAATGCCCATCTTCAAACTCCATCACCTAATAAACACCTAAACCAAGTTTGAACATTCTATCTCAATTAGGAGGGGAGCCTTGACCAAACAGATTGCTTATCGCTCTGCTTACCCTGAACAGAAAATGCTTATTATCAAACCTGTGTCACAGTATTTATATTTATGTAATGAAACTATACATCAAGATGGGCATTTGCCATACAGTGTGCTATGAAGGACATTTTGTCTGGACCACTGTGCTTACTCTTATACTGAATTCCAACTGCCAAGGGATCTGTTGCGTGCAAGATGATGTGTACATGGTAGCAATAGCATGGTGTTTCTTTCCATCGCAATGTCTAGACATCTGTCAGGCAGAAAGTGCTCATCCTCGAACTAGTTAGAGCATTTTGTCCCAAGAAGTAGTTTTCCACTAGATGCTTATTTCGAACTAGGATGTCAAAGAAATATATCTTGAAATAGAAGTACCAATCAATGCAAAGTACATAACAATGTGATTTTTTAAAAACGACTATGACAAATAAACCACTTTTTAACAGTCCACGGCTAATCCCATATAAAGTTATACTGTTGACGTCACTATATATCCAATACTATAACAGGTAACTGTGTAGGTGCGACTGTGACCATTCCAACAGCTTATTCCTGATCACCAGCTAATATACATGTATATTACACTTCATTTATGTTAGTAAACAGATTATTTTGCGCTAAATGTAGACATGACCTCAAAGATTAAGATTAGTTTATACATTAAGAAAATCGCCATTTATATTTAAAGTATATATAGTAATAATATGCCCATATAAAACTTAACCTCGCTTTTTTGCCAGGTGCAGGATTAATTTAAATTACTTCTTTTTAAAACCAGTGATTGCCAGGCAAGATACACCAAAATTTTGCATGAGATGGGCAGAGAACAAGCTATTAAAGGGCTATAATCCAGTAAGTTTCAGTCCGATATGTAAGAATATCAAAAAGATATCTTTTAGATATGAATATATGTTTTTAGTTTCATCAACATTGGATAAAAACTGTGACTTCTAGAGTGTCCACAACCTTGGTATTAAATACTTTTCACTATTTGTGAACAAATAGAAGATATTTTGTAGCAGGTTCAGTACGATTTTCACAAGATTTGAACTCAACCATCATTAGTGTGTAAGGGCGATATCTTTGACCAGATTTATAAATCAGATAAAACTTGTGACCAGAGGCCATAATCCAGGAAGTTATGTTCCGATATGTGTGAGGTTCAAAACTAACTAAGTTCTTTGTGATATAACCATACATTTCAAGTTTCATCAAATTTGAATAAAATTTGTGACTTCCAGAAGGTTCACAACCTTGTTATTAAATACTTTTACACTATTTGCAGATTGAGATTTTGTTTATAATCTGCACCTTGGTACTTGACAATCGCGAATATTAACTATCAAGTTTTTGCCAATCTAATTAAAATATAGATCTATATTTCGTGTCGTTTTTTATACTTTCGATGGCCTACACTCATGTAGATCTAACAAGCTATAGTGGGAGCTCACGTTCTATGACGTCAGGTATCAAGCATGGGACATTTGACCCGATAACGTCAGTCATTCGATTAACCAATTAGTGACCGCCATGCTTTTTAAAATCTACTTTTGTTTTGTTTTGATTTCTATCCGCTGGTAATATCTACCCACAGTTTCACGCATGAAAAGGTCAACGGTCGATTCGACAGACAATTTGATTGGCTGACCCCTCATTTCAGGCAGAACACGAGTTAAATAACAAGTCCTCCAGATCCAAAGTAGTAAAGACAAGTAAAAACAAAATTTTGAACTATAAAAAACGAAACGAAATTGGATCCGTGTTTTAATCAGATTGAGTTTTTGCCATAATATCAAACATTCATAACTTTACTCAGAATAATTGACTAAAATGAGCAATATATTCATTACTATCTTTCTCTTAATCTTACATAATGTGCCTCAATAAAATGAATATTTTTTTTTATGTCATACTCATAATGTTCTGCACCGACTATGTTAATGAAGATGGGCATATGCCATATGTACTATGAGGGTAATTTTGCTTGGACAGCAGCTCTATGGCCTACTCTTATTTTGAATTCAAACTGTAAAGGATTCTTTTTACTATCAGTGAGATTCAATGTGTGACAGAGCCTTGGTTTTCAACCCATTCTAAGTACTATATCACGCGATAGGACATTTTTCTTTGGGATTTATATAATGTCTCACAACGATAGGACATTTTTCTTTAGGATTTATATAATGTCTCACAACCAGTAAAATGTCCAGAGAGAGAGAGAGAGAGAGATTTAACATGCATTCAGCAAAAACTAGGTAATTTGGGGAGAGAGAGAGAAATGGGGTTTAACGTCCACTCAACACAAATTAGGTCATTTCAGGACTAACATGGTTTAATCTGATTTCAACAATTTGCTTGTGTGTAGCAGTTGAAGAAAACTGGAGTAAACCCAAGAGGTTGCATAGGCGACCGTACACCTTACCACATACAACCTGTGATTCGAAACCCTGCCAGTTGACTCAATGGCAGACCTTATGATACAGCATGCATGTGCTAAGCACCCCCCCCCCCCCATCTAATTCATAGAGGATTTTGGAAAGGATAAGCATTGAGATAGCATATCTAAGTTTTTGTTTGAATGCATTGTTTATTATTGAATAAATTTTTTTTCATTTTTTAAATGGATTCTATGATTATTTGTCACAATTATCACGATGACATATTAATGATTTTTTATTCAAACAAATCATTTCCATGGAATAATTAGTACTTTATAACAAATCCCAAAACACAAACACGATCTCGAAAACCAGATGCCTTCTATAGAAATTCTAACAATGATTGCAACTTGTATAAATTTTAAACTTCATCACTGTATAGAATTTTATCACAAAGACATCTTTACCATGAATATGGAAATTCTGATCAATGTATTGTCTCTGATAAAAATGATTTACATTTTTAAAAAAGCCCCCCAGAGTACTGACTATAGATTTTAAGATCAAATTTCATCTCCATGCATAAACAATATACATCATTGACTAACCTTTTCTCTCATAATTTGTTTCCATGGTAACCTGCCATCCTTATATTATAGTTGACAGTTTGGCATATAAATCATTTTTAAGTATTCTGATTACTTGATTTTAAACACTGAGTGTTCTTTTCACGGAACATGATAATCATATTGAAAAATCTTTAATAATTTGAAATAAAGTGAATTTAAGCAATCGAAACCAAATGGGTCATCTAGTGTGGCAGAAAATTGTTAATTTCTACTTACAAAAACAACCCTTTATAACCTGAATTCATGGACTGTATAAAATCTGACCAATAATGATGTAAGTCAAACACTTAAGATGTGACATGAAAAGAATCTATCTATATATATAATGCTAGCAGACAAATTGTTACAAAATGGTATTACCATATCTGAACTAATTCATGAATTTTACATTTTTTTTTATTACAGTCTGCAATGGGTGAAAAGTTCAATGAGTGAATTGGGAATAACTCTGCAGGCACCAGACGACAGTAATTTGATAAAATTATGACTTAATGACTGTCAATAAACAACCTGCAGAGTTGACTGACCGGGCTCTACTTACAGTAATTTTTATGTTGTGTCTTGCGTGATCAACTAGAGGAGACAAAAATTACTGTTCAAATAAATTAGTTTGTTTCATATACTCGTAACATGAATATTTAAACTGCTCAAAGCTAGGTAACATAGTTTTTAGAATTTTAGATGTCAAGCCCACACAAATACTAAACTTAGGCTGTCTGTATACAGTTAACTCCCCTTGAGAACAGACTCTTAGCCAGTTGACCGACATTTTAAGTAATAAATCGACAATCTAAGTCAAATACAGTTGACTATCCTTTTAAGTCCTAAATTGACGATTTTATTCGAAAACACTATACTTCGACAATTTTATTGTATTCATTCTGCTTCCATTTAATAAAATGGAAACAGTTTATTTAGTCTTTGTGTGTAAATGTATGAAGGTTGTGAAATGGAGTATACACAATTTTGGATAAGGCCGCCATCTAGTCTCAAAAAGAATAAAGTGGATGGACTTCTGTGTGCAGAATTACCCACCCCTACTACACTGCAGCGCAGCATTTAGAGATTAGGACCATCACAGCATGTCTCATGTTATTCTTAGTGCATTAAATATTGGCTCAATTTTTTGTAAATGGGTGACGGAAAACACCGAAAATGAGAGAATTGTTAATTTGACTGAATCTGAGTAATTCACTTTGAGGTCACACAATTTCCGCTGTTCTGTGATCTTTTACAATTGATGAATGAATTACAAAAATTATTCAACATCAATAGAGGACAGAATTTCTTTTGACTTAGTCACCAGTATCAAACAGTTAATTCACTACCAGTATTGCAGATCTAAAAGCAGAAACCAAAAACAAAATTAAAAGTAAATTCCTTGCAGTCGTTTTCATTTAGACTTTTGGATACAATACTGATTGATGGCTGTTTTTACACTGGTACGGAAACTTTATACATATTGTATCACACGATCGACTGTCTTGGAGACCCAAGTTGCAGAAACCAGGAAAATTTATTTCATAACCGAAAATTGGTCTGGGTAACTGGCACATCGCCCTGCCCTATTCAAGCTGGGGCTAACTGACACAACAGAATATTTCTGTGAAATTTCATGGCCTGAATATGCTGGCAGTAACATTCAAGTAGAAATATTTTAATAATAATAAGGCAAGTTTTGAGTTACATGTACCATGCAACCATTTTTTCCAAATGGAACAAAGCCGTATTTCTCAAAATTGAAGACAGTAAAATATAGGCTTAACGGTCTTCTTATGCTTGAATGATTAAAATAGCCTGTCCATTGGCATTAGTTTTGAAATTGACCTTTTCAAATCTGTTAACCCCTATAGTCTTGTAGGTCCCCTATATAGGATATTAGTCAGGAAGTATCCAACAAAGATACTATTCTACCCAGGATTACAATAATACCAGGTTCTAAATGGTCAATGCTACTTCATATACAAGACACACGAATAAAACCAACAAGGGGGGTAATTTAACAACCCTTGTCCTTTGTCATCAGAGTCCAAGATTAAAACACCGAGTCTGAAAGTGAACGATGATAATAATAGGCTGCATGTGCCTGAAGGCTAACCAATCACAATAGATTAGACACTGATTTATCACCCAGACTAGCCAATCAGAAGGGGTGTTATAATGATATAATAGAAGATGATTTATTAGATAGTTTATATTAACGAGAGAGATGTAGTAGACCAACAATTAGATAGTCCTGCTGTTGTACCTATTATCGCACCATCTATTCAAATTTGCAACAATTCACAGCCTATTTTAGCACATCATAAAATTGAACTGAATTCAATACCATTGGATCAATTCATTCTATTTTCTAAAACTTTGATCCTCTTAAAATCAATTTGAAAAAGACAATTGGGACCATATGTTTCATAGAATTGTCTTATCTACAAGCTATTGATTGTCATTTTCATGCTTCGGATAATATAGAATTTTTTTAAAGGCTCATTTCACATTAAAATGTATTCAAATTAAGAAAACAAGAACAAAAACAAAACATCCACAGTCAATGGAACTGAACTACTTATGACTTGATATCACATGAACATACCTATACGCGCCATGAGTATATAGATATGGGATGTACGCATTATTATAAATACTCTTTTTATTTATTATTGTTATATCACTTACAGATTTAACTTTAACAATATTGGAGTTTGCCAAGGTTTTAAAGATGCCCCAAAATGACTATCAGCTAGATCAAAATCCCTACAAACCGGCCTGAAATATCACTTCACTTTTCTGTACATTATTCCCAACTTAGGGTCACGGTTTTCCTGGATCAGAATTCAGAACAAATTGTTTTATTCTAGAAAAAATACACCCTGGTTGCTCCACTTATCATGTTTTTAATATCAACTGTCTGAATGATCACATTTTTAAAAAAAAAGACGGCACTAATGGGCATTTGACATCAATGGTTAATGCCCTGGTCTCATTTGACATAAATAACCATAGTAGGGCAAAAGAAGACTTAGAAAAAAAGGTCCTGAGGCTTTTGCTATAAATGAAATAGGGTTTAATGGGCATACACAATGTGTGCTATAAGGAAAATTCTTTCCAGACAACAGCCTTTCAATCCACATTGTTCACTCCATCCAAAATGCCAAACATTTGACAGCCACTAACATTTTCTTTGCGGACTAGAAGATATGAAATTTATTTTCACATTAAATGTTTGTCCGATAAATCTCCCCACCCCACCCCCTACTCCTGATACGAGCGCATATGCCACAACCTCCTTGTTGTTAGTCGGCCAGCCCGGAACTCATTGATCCACAGTGGCTCAAGTTATCATAAGAAATAAGAAATCTAGACATAGGTGTTATAATACTGGTGATTAATAAATAGTTCTGAAGGAAGAAATTTCCCTTGTACTTGTCTAAAGTAAACTTGGTTAGTTTAGAATAAAAACAATATTCCATTTAACCAATCTTTACTAGGTCTAGAAGTGGAAAGATATGGATTATATTGTTTATAAACCATTTTTATAATCAACAAGATTTCAATGTTTGTCTGCTAAAGATAAGTAATCGTCTGAGAATTTTAAGAACTGATTCAAAGTTTGTTAGTCATTTTAGAGGTGCATTCAATCCTGGTGTTAGCTGAGAAAGTTTGTCAGGATTTTCCGTTTTGTTGCTCTCTTGTCAGTCAGTTGTGCAGGGCCTGGCACAAACTGATCCCGCAGTGAATATTCGCATGGACACTACAATCACTGATAAGCATGACATAGACGAGGTTTAATGAGTACGGCATATTAACTTTTTTACTCCGACACATTAAATTCTCAAACATTTTTTTGAGGTAAAAGAAAAATAAATAAAGACATTTGAAGTACATGTATTTGTAGTTAAAAAATATTTCCTATTTAGTGTAAATGGGTATTAAAATGAATAAAATGCATCATTTTGCCCGAAGCAGTTAGGTGTTAAGTAAACATTGCACGAGCCGTTGAGCCAATGACTATGGCGCGTGCAGTCACTGTATGTGTTGTGGACAGTCATCTGTTACAGAGATAATTCGTAAGTAATTCTCTGTGAAACAGATTGGGCCCGGCTATGGGACAACGTAAAATCATTTGGATGTGACAAAAAACAAAGGCCTTATGTACACATTAGCATGCACGTATGAGAACCCTTGCCAGTTAGTATTCGACATAAAAGTATGCCATACTAGTGCATCTGTCTTTGCAAAATTTTCCTCTGATCTCACTGTAAAGCCTATGTCGATTGTCATTAGCCCAGTCGGATATCAACCCCATTTCATTCGAGGGATTGTAGAGCCCTTTGCAAACCACTATATTATTAAAGATGAATCTCTAAAACTGGTTCAATGGCTTTCCATTTGTATTTACAAATACATGATGAATTAAACATTATTCAATATTCGTCATCGTCTGTAGATAAGATGAACAGGATACAGCCAAATAAGCCAAGGCTACCTATAATCTGCCCTTAAATCTCTTGACTGCCTTCTTTTTAATCTGAATGAATCCGAACTGGGAAATTATCTATCATTGACAATATATTTTTTTTTTTCTTAATCAATTATTAAATAACCGATCTGAGTACGTCAGATGATCATCATATCAATAAGTTTATGTTGGACCTAAATGAAGGAAGTTTAATACCTTCAGGCAAAGAGAATATTCAAATTAATGAATAGAAAACTATTTCTTCAAATTCTGTATTTAATGTATTGTTTAAGGTTTCTTTTCTTTTGTGAGAGATTTGTCTTTTCAAGAGTCAACCAGTGAGGGTCTTTTCTCCACAAAGAGAAAAACTAATTTTCAGAGTTCAATCTTTCATCAATTTGTTTTAATTTTTAAGTGTGGACGTGACAGATGGACATTTGTATAAAAACAGTTTCAATTGTGCCTTCATCTCATTTCCTCCATCTGAAGACTTGAAATCCCTAATTTACACCCTTTAAAGACAGTTACATCTTGAGGCGACAAAACCTACACCCCAATAATCACTACTATTATAGGATCAAGAACTAGTAAATGAGATTCGACAAAAATTGTTAGAGTTGGGTTGGCGAGAAATAGCAGAGTTATTTAACTATTATTGTGTTTAGCCCGAGGGAGTTTATGGGGATTTAAGGGTTGGATCAACTGTTTCATCTCTATAAAGGTCAATAAAGTGATAATAGAGGCTGGACAATAGAAGACAAAAAGTTGGGGATTAGAGATCACTGGGGGGCGGAGCTAGATATACCTCAAGGGCATGAACGGCACACGGGTGTTCAATATATCTTAAGGCTTTAACGGTTGTATTTATTTTTATACACATTGCCTGGATTTGAACTGACCAATCAATGATTTGGTCATATATTTAAGTTTTAGAGGTTATTAATATGTTAAGTAGGAGATTATTGGTGTATTAGAGAATGATGTTAGTTTAAACAGAGTTTAGAGGGGTTAAACAACACATAAAACTTTATGTTAGGCTGGTTTAACATTAGTGGCATACAGGTCTACCATATGTTACCCCATCACCAAAATTTCTAAATTTGATTCATATTAACAATTGTAAATATACAAAAGATATGTTTGTTTAAGCTGTCTCTATAATGGTATAGTCACTCAAAAACATCTTGGCACAATTCCAGTGCATAATATACTAAGCGCCATAGAAAACGCATCACTTAGTTTTTCGTATAACAAAATGATCCTGTAAACATATCTTATTTATATGCTTCTTATTGTGAACAATATTCAAATGGGAACACATCAATAACAACACATTTGTACACTTGTGGATGTTTAATCTGTAATCAACGGTACAAAGTCAGAGGGGTCAAAACCAAAAGTACAAGAGAGAAATAGTATTATTCTTGAGTTTTCATACGGTTTCTAAACCCTTTGTTGACTTGTCATACTCGCAATCTTCTGAACTGGGATTTGCAAATACAGTAGAATCCGTATGAGCAGCCACTCCTATTCAGCGACATCTCCTTGTAAGCGGTCACAATAAATTCCCCCCGTAAAAATTCTATTGTTTCATCTCCTTATTCAACGGTCACTCCTCTAACGCGGCCAACGGTCACTATTTTGCAAATGAATTTAACAAAACATCGCCCATTCAACGGCCATTGTTGAATGATACCATCTTGTCGTTCTTCGTAACACCCCCGCTAATCCCGTGAGTAGTAATCAATTAACTGGACTCCCGCAAATCAGATAAAAAGAAATGTGAAAATACCAATTAACCCGGGATTATCTGTTAATTAATCTTTTGTTTTATTAAACGACAAACCTGATCATTGTTTTCACACGTAACGGGACATTATTTGATACTGATTGAATAAACTGAAAGTACCGACTAAAAGCCGCTATGTTGTTAAATAGACGTTTTTAGCGCCACCTGTAATATTACATACAGAGTTACACCCCCTGTGATTCGGTAGCTAAATCAGCAATGTTTTTTGGTTCGTGTGCTTCTTTGATAAAATAAAATTAATTCATCGATTTTCTTCACAAAAATGGATAAATATTATCGAATACATCACTATGATAGACAGTAGTATTGAAGATTGGTACAAAATGACAAGTTTACAGAAGTTATGTCGGCGATTCAGCGACGGCCAAATTTACCGATGCAAGTGAAAGTATTGCATTGGTGTTTGCTTCCAATGCATTCAAGCGTAATATTAATTGATGTCAGCACAAAAAAAAACATGAGATTTTTTCAAAAATGGATAAATATTATCGAATGCATGACAATGATAGACAGTAGTATTGAAGGTTGGGACAAAATGACATGTTTACGGAAGTTATGTCCGAGATTCAGCGATGGCCGAATTTACCGATGCAAGTGCACCCAAGCGTAATATTAATTGATGTCGGGACAAAAAACTCGAGATTTTATTAAGAGGCCACTCCCGTTAAGCGGTCAATCCTAAAATTTCCCGTGGATGGCTGCTTAATGCAGATTCTACTGTAGTCTAAATCAGTTAATCAGTTGGGAGACCGGTCAGTACAACAGGTAACTGACTTACCTTTTAAAGATTGGTTGCCATGCAACGAAACATACATGTGTGACCTTGAATTGCCATAAAATTGAAACTTGATCTTTATGATGCTAGGTTCTCAATCTCACGATTCATGGTACAATTAAATTTATTGTTTTAATTGAGGAGTAATCGTGGTGATCCTATCAGGTTTTATTATATAATGAGGGCAGTCGTAGCAATTGTGTCGACCGTAGCAGATCATAGACTCAATAGGGACAATCCAATCGTAACACATTGCACGGCAGTGGGAACCCCAATCTGTTTCACAGAGAATTACTTACGAATTATCTCTGTAACAGATGAATGTCCACAACATGTGCGTTGACTGCACACGCCGTAGTCATTGGCTCAATGGCTCGTGCAATGTTTACTTAACACCTAACTGATTCGGGCAAAATGATGCATTTTACTCATTTTAATAACCATTTACTCTAAATAGGAAATACTTTTTAACTACAAATACTTCAAACGTCTCTATTTATTTTTCTTTTACCTCAAAAAAATGTTTGATAATTTAATTTGTCTGAGTAAAAAAGTTAATATGCCGTACTCATTAAGCCTCGTCGATGTCATGCTTATCAGTGATTGTAGCGGCCAAGCGAATATTCACTGCGGGATCAGTTTGTGGGAACCCTGCATTAGTTATTTTAGCACACATTACCAAACTTCTTTTCTAAATCTGTGATGTATTAGAAGCCTTGCTGTTTGTAAGAAGAGGTATAATCAAACAAAGACTACTACATCACATTTAGTGTTTTTCCCCTTCAAACCAATACTCTGTAGTTTATGTAAAATTCACCATTAAAACAGCTACCAGCGTAGGTGACAAATGTTATTGAAATTCAATACATACAAAAATGAATAATAAAATAAACATACTAAATATACAAACACCTGTTGTCTGCTCAATAAACAGGTATAATATTATTCCAATAAGTTGACAAACAATATAACAACATATTACAATTCTAATGAACCTACCTACATATGTAAACAGCTCTATTGTCTTGCATCATTATTAAAATTAAAATATTTATATATATGTAGATCCATAAACTCTTCCAATAAATCAATATATACAAACATGTGTTACCCATGAAATAAGGCACCTGTCATAGACTTAAGGCAGACATAAATTCAGGGTTTATAAGCCACACTTCCTTTGGTGCCTGTCATAGCATTTATTGATATTTTTATACATGTCTAATACTAAGTTCCAAATATCAGAGAGAGATATCTTAATCAAATTGTTATTTCCTGGCCTGGTCTTACTCCAACTTAAAGGGACTATCCTGTTTTAAACGGCTTCTCAAAAATAAAAGTCTGAGTACGTATGAAATTTAAATGCCAAAATATCAAAGACTGGTGTCTCAAAATTTCAGCTCAAAATATTGAGTCGTTTGGGCATGAACGTGAAAACTGCTTATCCGGGTCTATTTTTCCGTTGATGACCTGATAATCGACTCCCGTTTAATGAGAGGTCTATATAGTGAATGACCCATGTACTGTACTTGATATCGAAAGGTAAATTTCACCTACACATTATTAAAGCCTGGTTTTACGTAGACACCGCACAATACTGCTTGGGAAACTTGTTTCCCTTCCAGATGAAGATTGACTGGTTTAAGTTATTTGAAATGTATCACTAATGCTGAGTTGGTTTCTCTGCCCTTAGGTAGAGGATTTTAAGCGATTTGAACACAAAATTAAGCAGTTTTATTCTTCAAAAAATTATCGGGATTAGCACTTTAAGACATAAATAGGGAATGCCAGGCAATTCCCTATTTAAGTTTTTTTTCTAACTACATGTATTTCATAGACATCATTAAATAATCTTCTCAAGATATCAAATTCTATAATGTAAATATAGCATAGTATTATTCTTGGTCAAAATCAATCAAAAGAGAAGAGATTTTTTTATTGGCTCTTGTAGTATTTCAGGTATTTCTTTGTACGAAAGGTTTTGATTGCGACAAAGATTTGGCTGACTAACCCTATACTTTGCATACCTGAACAAGCTTGGTGAAGATACATTGTATTTGAAAAAGAAAACCAACCAAAAAGTTGAACAGAACATGTAAAAATAGTGAAATGGACTAATGAAGACGGGCATATGTCATACATTGTGTTATGAGGGAAATTCTATATCGTATTCCAACATCCAAGGGTTCTTTAACGTGCATGGCATGCCAATGTGAACACGGGAGATTAGTTTTGCATCCCATCCTAACAGCTATTTGTTGTCCCTTGCCCGAACCTCTGTCCTGCACCAATGAGTGGAAGCAAGTGGGATAGTACACTTTGATTAACAATTACACCTATCAGAAGTAATTGTGTGAAAATGCTCAAAATTGATTTGAATCATCTGAATATCAACAACTCCTTATAATAATCAGTCAGGAAGTAAATTCTACAGAACAAGTTGACAAGGTGTGGAGTGACCATCAGATGGGTTAACAAACGGATAGGGACAACAAATAAATATATGAAATTATGATTGTATATAGAGAGAAATGGGGCTTAAACGTCCAGTCGACACAAACTACGTCATTTCGGACTAACACATGGTTCAATTTTATTTCAATAATTTGCTTGCTCGTAGGGGTCTTTAGCAGTGTGAGAAAACCGGAGAACCCAGAGAATACACACGAGGTTTGAGAGACGACCCTACTCCTCGTCACGTAAACGAGGGAATCTAAACCAGTTGACTAAGTAACAGACCTTATGGCCCATGCACTAACCATTTGCCCCCCCCCCCCAAGACCCCAAATGTATGACAATGAGTGTATAGAAGTAAGATAACCTAGAGATGTAAATTTCTAACCAGATATTCCACCTAGGCAATGAAAGAATATAACCAAGACAATTCAACTGAACATTGACGGTGCAAACTTTTTACATATCACCAAATGCTGTAAGTGCAATACCAAAGTTCAACAAAATATGTGCAGCATGTGAACTCCTCAAATGAGAAGAGGTAAAGTTTCAATCTAATAAAATAATCTGTCAAGATCTCTACCATGTTCTTCACAAATTGTGGATGGTTAATACACACAGATAGGAATAATAATGAGTATGAGAGATGAAAAAATTATCTGACAAGATCTACTATAAGTTGGGTTTAGTGTGTTCTAGATTGTTAACACACTAATAACGACGAAGGAAAGACAAGTAATGATGCATCATTGGCATTTGTTGCTAAAATATCATATTTCTCACTGCCTCGTCCAAGCTGATTTTGTTTAACTTTTTATTAAGAAAACAAATAAAATCAAAATACCAGTGCTAGACAATGTTCAGGCTTGCATTCACAGACCTATCATTAATTTTTCGTAAACAACAAAATGGTGACTGGCTTACAGAATGGTGAGCAGCAAAGATTGGTGAAATTTCAATTTAACATACAAGTATGTGTGTAAATACTGAATGGAATTAGACTGATATTTCTATTAGAGATTGATCTTTCACAATATTGTAGTATGTAAGTGATTCCTATTGATTACAATGGTTCATAAAGACTTTGCTGTAATTTTTGAAGTAATAAATTAGATTTTACCTGCCCTCGTTTTAACCCAAAATATCTGGCTACTGGATCACCACACTGTATACGGGGAATCATGGCTTCCTTTAATTTACTGGTCCATGGTTATGGTTGATATAATTAGATGGTAGTAAATGTAGGGTTAAATTTCAAGTTCACAGACATACCATCAAGTAAAAACTGATGTTCATTTGAATTTTTCAAATTTTACTCAATGCACCCTATAATTTTAAATAATTATTTCAGGATGTACATGTATATTATTTGAGTTAATAACATTACATGGAGTATAAAGAAAGCTGATACATACAAGCATATATTAAAGGGATATAACTCTGTATAGGATATTGATCAGACAAATTACAAAAAATTGGGTTATTTTGAATGCATCAAGTTATTTTTCTATAAGAAAGAATGCAATGAAAAAACCTAGAAAATATATGAAGCAGAGTGTTAAATAAATCATAAATTACGGTTCATTCATAGTGAAGAATAATATAAGTTTGAAAGTAACGGAAAATTAAAATAAATCAAATGTATCTACCCACAATTATCACCATCCAAACGAATTCACTGTCAACTTCAAGTGTAGTTGGAATTTAGTCACAAAATTAAATGAATTTAATAATTATATTGAATAAACCTTTTGCTTAATAATAATCTTTTAATGGAAACCTAAATACTGACACGTGTATTAAAGGATACTATCGCACAAGTAATTCAGCTTTCTCTTCTGCTGTCATGACCACATGTTCAGGTACCAACTAAAATTATGAAAAAAATATATAAAAATAATTAAATTATTGTTTCCATGGCAACTTATAAAGTTGTATTCAGAAAATTTAGCAAATGCGAAAACTATCCTAATAGGGTAATAGGTGCACAAAGTTTCATTAAGAACACTTTAATGGTTTATTAGACATGAGAGAGAGAGAAATAGGGAGAGAGAGAGAAATAGGGAGAGAGAGAGAGAGAGAGAGAGAGAGGGGGGGGGGTCTAACATCCACTCAATACAAATTAGGTCATTTTTGAACTAAAGTATGGTTCAATTTTATTTCAATAATTCTCCTGCGCATAGGGGTCTTTAGTAGTGGCGGAAACCGGGGGACCTGGACAGGCCGACGCTACCCCTTTTCAGGTACAACAGGGAAATCAAAACCATGCCAGCTGACTCAAAGACACACGCTAACTATTCAGCCATCTGACCTTCCAATTATATATGCTCTGCAAACATGCAGATGGAAGCACAGATAAACAGATGAAAGCCCATTTCAAGATCCCCAGCTGAACTTTGTTCATAAATTTGAAAGTGTAAAACAAAATATATATATTGTATTGTTTAAAATATCATAAATTATATTTATATCATACAATCTTACCATGTGTTCTGTAATATTAACTAGTAACTCAGCTTCAATAAATTGTTCTAAAATATACTTAGGTGCCATTTCTACAAGAGACTGAAAAGAAAAGTTGAGATTTCAATGTAAAATTCGCCTGAATGATTCTCTCAATAAAATGTTCATATTCAGGTGCAGACAAAATTCATTTTTTAACGTGTCCCATTTCTTTTGTTTGTCTATCAGCTAAATAGTATTTCCTCTATTAGGACTGAAAATGAATGAATGAAATGTTGTTTAATGGCACGTCAGCTCCAACCGGGCCATATTGCGCCAAGCATTATGAAATTAACGAGACAAATTAAAACAATATCACATGGGTGTATTCATATATGTAAATAAAAACAAATATCACAGAAAATATAATTAAAAATAAATATCAATTCCTTTACATATATAAATATTTAAAACGCAATATATGATAAATATATACAATTAAAATTTAAAATAAAAGTTTGTCTCTTTTAAAAAAGCTAACAATTTAGTATAAAGCTCCGGTTGAGCAAATAGCTGACGTGCTGACTGGCAACGGTAATATTTAGATCTAATATTCTTGAGATGATTGCACTCAATCAGGATGTGTTTTACTGTCAAAGGAACATGACAGTGAACACATTCTGGTTGAGGCTCTCGCTTCAAAATGAAAATATGAGTTAAAAAAGTATGACCTATGCGAGAGCGACACAAGACAACTTCATCTCTCCTGCTCGTACGATAGGAGCTTGGCCAGTCTCCTAAGAGAGGCTTGATGTGATGAAGTTTGTTTGTGTCTGCAAGATCCCAAGACCGTTGCCAGCGGTCATATATATAAAAGTTAATAGACGACTTAAAATCGGTGTAAGGTAAAAGAAATGGTGATATGGGAAGATCTAAAGCAGACTTGGCAGCTAAGTCTGCTTGATCGTTCCCTTTAATATCAACATGACTGGGGAGCCAACAAAGGACTATGTCCTTGCCGATAAACTCGTGTGATAGTAGCAGATTATAAATATCTGCTACTAATGGGTGTACAAGATGTTTATTGCCTATGGCTTGCAAAGAGGACAGAGAATCAGTAAATATAATGTGTTTTATAGATGAAGAGGGTTTAATGAATTCCAAAGCCTGAATGATGGCCTGGAGTTCAGCAGTAAATATGGAAGCAGCAGGAGGAAGACGAACAGAAATGGTCCCAGATGGCGTGACAGTAGCCGAAGCTACCCGATCACCATCTTTGGAACCATCTGTATAAATTGGAGCATAATCACCATATTTAGACCTTAACTCTTGAAACCGAGATTGAAATACCGTGGAACTAGTCTCTCTCTTTTTGTGTTGTGTAAGATCTAAATTGATCTTGGGAGGAGATATAACCCATGGTGGTGTTTCAAAGAAAGGGGTATTCGCAATACTGTCGTGACTGATACCAGCCTCAGACAATAGGGGTTGTATGCGAATACCGAATGGTGGAATGACTTTAGTCTTCACCAGATATAAATGCTCATAAAGAGGTCTAAATATGGTGTTAAATGAAATGTGATGTGGCAGAGATGCAATTTTTGTGGCATACTGCAGTGCAAGTTTATCACGTCTGTCGTGCAATGAGGGCTCGTGCGCCTCGACGTATAAACTCTGCACTGGTGATGTTCGGAATGCTCCTAAACTGATTCTAAGTCCTTGGTTGTGTATGGTGTCTAGCTCTTTGAGATAAGACTCGCGGGCAGACCCATACACAATACACCCATAATCGAGTTTTGATCTTATTAAAGCTCGATATAATCTGAGCAAGACCTTACGGTCTGCTCCCCAGTCAGTATTTGATAAGACTCTCAATATGTTGAGGGCTTTCAGACATTTCTTTTTAAGGTTTTTAATGTGGGGGATAAATGATAATTTCTTATCAAATATCAGCCCCAGAAATTTGGTTTCATCCACAACTGGTAGGCGATTGCCATCCAAGTAGAGTTCCGGATCTGGATGTAAACCTCGTTTCTGACAGAAATGCATGCAGACAGTCTTAGATTTCGAAAAACGAAATCCATTTTCGGTTGCCCATTGTTGAAGTGAATTCAAACAAAGCTGCAACTTACGTTCGATTATCCGCATGTCTGTAGAACCATAGCACATCTGAAAGTCATCAACATAAAGAGCGCCATTTGTACCTGGTTTAAGGCACGCTGGGATTGAATTAATTTTTATCGCAAAAAGTGTAGGAGATAATATGCTTCCTTGGGGAACTCCCATTTCCTGAGGAAATGGGTCAGAGAATATTGATCCCAGTCGTACCTTAAATGACCTATCTTCCAGGAAATTTTTAATGAAGATAGGTAAGCGACCTCGTAGGCCGAGGTTATGGAGGTCGCGCATGATACCATGTTTCCACGTGGTATCATATGCTTTCTCCAGATCAAAAAATATTGCAACTAAATGTTGCTTCTGGATGAAAGCGTCCCTGACGAACGTTTCAAATCGAACGAGATGATCAAGAGTGCTCCTTTGGGACCGAAATCCACATTGGAGGTCTGTAATGAGGTTGTTGGACTCAAGGTACCAAACAAGCCTTCGATTGATCAATCTCTCCATGGTTTTGCAAATACAGCTAGTTAAAGCGATCGGACGATAGTTGGTAGGATTCGTATGATCTTTACCCGGTTTAGGGATGGGAATTATTGTGGCTTCATGCCACGAAGGAGGGAAATTCCCATCAACCCAAATCCGGTTAAAAAGATCCAGTAAGATTAAGAGTGTGGGAAAAGGTAAATGTTTTAAGATTTGGTAGTGTATTTCATCTGGACCAGTTGCAGTGTCCCGAGCTCGCTTTAACGAATCACGGAGCTCTGCAATGGAAAAACGATCATTATAGCATTCATCATTACGGGACTTGAAATTAAGTCGCCTTTTCTCCTGTTGTTGTCTAAGGTCCCGGAAGGCATCAGAGGAGAAACTGGATGATGAATTATATGAAAATGTACTGGCCAGAGAATTAGCAATATCAGGAAATGTTGTTAAGGTGGTATTATCAACATTTAGATGGTTAACTGATAATGCACTACTTTTACCTTTAATCCTACGAATCCTATCCCATACCGACTTAGATGTGGTACGGGAATTGATCCTGGAGACATAACCTTGCCATGAAGATTTCTTTGCTTGGCGTATGGTTCTACGGGCCTTCGCCCGGGCCATTTGGTATGCCGCAATATTCTCCATGGAAGGACGGTTCTTTAATCGTCTCAAGATACGATCACGCTCTTTCAGAGCGGATTTGCAATCGTCGTTAAACCATGGTTTATTGAAACGTTTTGGTTCAGTCGTGGTTTTTGGAATCGCCTGCTCAGCTACATCTTGAAGAATTGAAGTGAATAAGGCCATGGGCTCGTCTGCATCTTCTAACTCCTTTGTATCAAAAGAGAAGAGACACAAAGATTCAAAAAGAGCCCAATCCGCCTTATGCAACTTCCATCTCTGCGGTCTTTCAACCGGAGAGGGACCATTATTATCTATCAAGATCGGAAAATGATCACTGCCACACAGATCGTCATTTACCCTCCATGTAAAATCCTGAAACAGGACCGGGGAGCAAATGGTGAGATCGAGGGAAGAAAAAGAAGCTGTGGCAGGATGTAGATAAGTAGGCGAGTCGTCATTTAATAAACACAAATTGTTATTGTTAATGAAGTCCGCTATTTGTTTACCTCTGTTGTTATCATCTGGACTACCCCAGAGGGAATGATGACCATTGAAATCTCCCGTAATAATAAACGGGAGAGGAAGTTGTGCAACAAGGTCATCAAGATCTCCTGAGTTCAGATGTAAACTAGGAGGAAGATATATAGAGCAGAGTGTTATAGGAATATGTAAAGTCACTCTAACTGCAACTGCCTGCAAAGGCGAGTTCAGAGTAACTTGACTCTGAGGGGTATCCCCATTAAGAATAACAGAAACACCCCCATGAGCTCTACCATCACCAACTGCATGATGATGGTAACCAACAAAATGTCTAAAGGACAAAGTGTCAGAATTCCTCAAAAAAGTTTCCTGTAAACAAATAGCTAAAGGATTATATTTTTGAATTAAAAGTTGGACTTCATTAAAATTTGGTTTTAAACCACGACAGTTCCATTGAATAATGGAATTTAACATTGTCAGGGATAATTTATTTTTGGCGGTTTACCGCCGACGGGGTCATTATTGGCCCCCTCTACGGTAATACCGTCCATCAGATCAACCCCATATTTCGTGAAATGGACAATAGGGTCTTGTGAACCCTTTTTACCCTTCTCACGCAACTTTGCTAATTTCCTTTGTCTTGATGATACATAAACTTTTTCCTGTGAGGGTGGGATAACCGATGACTGCGATCCTGACCAGAGTTGGGATTTCAAAATTTTTTGTGTCGGACATTTTACCGAAAATAAAGGGGCATAACTCTTATCATTATTTAAGCAGACGAATTCATACCACAATTAAAAGTCACATGTCAAAATATTCAAATCACGTACATAACAAAAGTAGGTGAACCTCGCTATTTTTCATATTTAGTTCCCGTACGATATTCAATTCATACCACAATTAAAAATCACATGTCAACAAAATATTCAAATCCCGTACGTAATAAAAATTGGTGAACCTCGCTATTTTTCACACCTAATTCCCGTACGGCATTCAAATTTATGTCAGTAAATGTCGTACAAAATTAAGCATTTTCGTAATACATTGAATGAAAGCTTGTCGATCCTGCTTCGGCATAAAATTCACAACCGTAATATTCCTTTACATTTACGTGGCAGCAAATGAATGCCGAACTTCCGAAATAAGAATAGTTTGTGATGTCAGAACATCGTTTTTTCTTTATAAAATGTCAACAAAATATTCAAATCCATGCGTAATAGAATTAAGAACACGGCAGCAAATGAAAGAAAAGCAATCGAAATAATACTTGTGGTGATGACAAAAGGCATGGCTGACTTCAGCGTATTGCCGCTATGGCGTACGTGACTTACAGCACACAGCTTCATAGTAAGCACTGCCTAACATGTTAAGCAATATTCGTGCGGCGCTCGAGATCACGGGAAAGTGCCACTGTGGATGAGAATTTATATATGGATTCTTAAAAGACGTAAAGGATATCGTAGACAAAATGAATTAAGGTGTTATAAAATAATATACTCTTACGATATGTGACATCTATGATTAGTTGATAGATGCTGTCGGCTCAAATCAATGCGATTAAAATGCCCGACAATTGAAGACCACGAGGTAAACAGGTGAATTAAAATTATAATCACTCTTATTGGATTGATGAATAGTCCGACAAAGGGAAAGCAATGACTTCTGTTTAAGATTAGATTGGTGAATTGTCCGACAAAGGATTAAGTCAATCAATCAAGGCAGATTAAGTAGTTAATCTAGGTAGGTTTATTGACGGTATAACACGATAAATACGTTGATCACTTAATTACCTAATCAATCTTGCCTATTGTCAACGATTATGGGGTTTAGTGGTAGTTATACTCTCAGTACACTATATTAATTTTGGAATTTTGAATATTATTCACTATGTCTTGATGTCCGATTGGGCATATTCCCGGTCGGACAATATTGTGCGTTTGGAAAAAAAATTCGGACAAGTCCGGAATATACGGGCGAAATCCCAACTCTGATCCTGACCCAGTCGACCTGGGATCAGGCGTTGCAGCTTTCGGTTTATCCAATGAATGTGTTTCCTTGCCATTCTGGGAGGAAGTATTGGGAATGGTCCCAATATCTTCAGTTAGGGGCAAGGAAGAAGAACCCTCATCAGGCAAGGGCAAAGTTGTTTGAATCGAGCTCTCTCGTGACTGAGAAGAGCTCGAGACCCCGTTTACTTGATCTGATGTAGGCAAAGTCCTCATTTTTTGTTTATCTGGCCAGGTTATGTCTGTCTGAACAGATATTGATTTAGTAGAAGCTTTAACTACACTCGAAAAAGATTTCCCTTGTTGTGCAATGGGAATGAGTGAAGTTAGCTCTACTTGCTTTTTAGCATCAAAATATGGAATCTTCCGTTCAGACATTACCTGTTGAATTCTTTTCTCTTTCTGCCATATTGGACATTCGCGAGAGTAAGCGAAATGCTTACCCTTGCAATTAACGCAGCAAAACTCAGCCTGGCAGGCAACGCTCTCGTGGCCATCATGACCACAACGAGCACAGGTATCTTTGCCTCTGCAGACGGTCTTGCTGTGTCCAAATTTCTGACATTTATAGCAGCGAAGAGGGTTGGAAATATAAGAATCAACAGGTATATTTAAATAACCTGCCTTGATTGATTTCGGTATGTCGGGACGATTAAAAGTGAGGATATAGGTGCTTGTGGGAATCACCTTATCTCCTCGGCGTACACTAATGCGTTTAACTTGTTGGACGCCTTGAGAAGAAAGGTATTCAACCATTTCATCCTCACTGCTGCCTTCAAGGTCTCGACATCGAATAACACCTCTACTAGAATTTAATGATCTGTGTGGAGACACCTTGATAGGAATGTCTGCCAAAGTGGATGATTTGAGAAGCATAGTGGCATGCTGCTCCTTGACACATTCTATCAAGAGTGTTCCATTTTTCAATTTTTTAATAGCTTTGGGCTCACCGGCCAAACCGGCAATGCCCTTAGCTATTAAAAAAGGTGAGACTTTAGATAAGTCAGTAGAGGGGCTCTCAATCAAGAGAAACCTCGGCCATGACTTTGCCATTTTATTTTTAAATATATTCGAAACGTCCTCTGAATTAGGACGTTTCTGTTTTTGTCGTTCATTAATTGATGGTGTGGGGGGGATTAGGGAATCCATGAACGTGTTTTTTTTTTAATTCACCCCTCGTCGTCCCCCAGGTTACTTCCCTGCCTACTAAGGGGAGGACTAGCACGGATAACCAGCGCGTGGCCTCAGGGCTCAACGAGGAGTATACTCAAGCCAGAAAGTACAGAATACATATCCAACCTGATTGACCCAAGCCGTCGCTCTGTAGAATGTACTAAGGACACAAAGGTAAATTTGCCGAGTATAAAACAACAAAGCATTAAATTGGGAGAGGGTACATTCTACAGAACTATAACGACCGAAGCCGATTGATCAGAGTGGGCCACTCTGACCTCCCGTCTAGGTGAACCATGGGCCAAAGTAATGTGTTGCAGAGAAAGGGCTCGCAAGCCAAATCCCCACTCAATTACCAGGATTCCACTCTCCACCGACACGGGTCGCAACGCACGGCAAACACGTTGCCCCATTACAGGGATCCTTTTAGTCGCCTCTTACGACACGCAGGACATACGAAGGGTATATTCTTATCACCCCCTACACCCCAGGGGGGTAGGACTGAAAAATATGATACAAAACCCTGATGACAATCATAAACTATAAACAGCAATTTGATGTGTATAGAAGTCATTTAGCCAAGTAGTGGTCCTTTGACAAAATAAAAACACAACAATAAAAACCTCCTCCTGTATCAAATTTTTGTGAAGGATTGTTTGTGAACCAGAATGTTTTTTTGTATGGCCTTATCAATGATTGGAATAAATCCCAAAAAATATCATATATGGATAACAATTACTATGGTTTATTAGATTGCTTTTTCAACATCTGGAATAAATAATAACATCAGTTGCAAAAATTACCTGTTTTGCGGACGGTGTCATTCCAAGTTGTACCACTATAATGGCTCGAGATATATTTTCCTCCTGCATTCTCTGACAGTAAGTTTTTATTGTTTTTATTCCAACTTTTGGTTCATCAGGGAAAAAGACAAACATCTGATCTGAGTAAAAAAATAAATTTAGAACAATAATTGAAAAAGAATTTTAAATAATGTAGAGATTGTATTACCTGGGTCCAACTGCTTGATGCATATATAAAGTTGCACAATTGTAATTTCAAAAAGCAGACTATCTGCTTAAGGAAGCAGTAAATTAGACTTCTTCTCAGTCCTTTTTCCCAAGACAGTCGAGATTTAGCCTCCTCTTTATCAAATTCCAATTGCCAAGGGTTCTTTTACATACACAGCAAAAAAGTCTACAGAAAAATTATATTCGTGAAGCCCCGGTTGACAATTTAAATTTATATTATCTCCAGTATTTCTACACAGCAATGAAATCCAAAACATACCACTGGTGTTTTGGGGTGGGGGGATATTCCTGGTTTTATCAAAATACATCCATTGAATTGTAAGGTTCAGGGGTCTGTTTCTTGAAATCTAATCTAAAGATAAAATTCAAATTTTAGAAGATACCTCAATTTTGATTGGCTAGGCACTAAAATCAATCTAATATTATCCAATCAAATTACTAAAATTTGGATTTTATCTTAGTTAAAATTTCGTGAAATAGGCCCCTGATTGTAATTCCTAAAACTACTACGTACCTGTAGGATCATCATTGTGAGCAACTAAAACAATCAGATCACTTCGACTTGGTTTTCTTTCACTGTAAAGATAATATGATATGCAAAAGTAAATGTAAAACTCTCAGCATTTAACAGAAAATGAAATTTTCAATGGAATTCACAAGCATTTTCACAAAGTTTAAAATAAATATCTAAAATCTGAAGACAAATTTATCCCCACCCCCATGTTATGAGTACTGCTTGTTGACCTGTATAGTTCAATACATGTACATTAAGTGCTTCCGGAACATAATTAATGTGCAGAAAAACAATGGGACTGCCTGTCCTATGGTGTCACCTATAAATTATGTCCCCTCACCTCTAGCGAGGATAAGGTGTCTGTTTGTGTATAGTGCATGTAACCTAAGGTAATTATTATTTGTACAGAATATGTTTTTATTTCTTATTTAAAATACTTTACCTGGGTTTATCACCAAACTGTGTTTTAAATTCATCTAGTGTTTGATCCAATTCATCTTGTGTCACTAAATACCCTCGATCATGACAAAGCTGAAAGTATTTATCATACATAGCATTATTTATAAGTTAACATTTGTCTTCGTAATTCAATTGTGTTAAATGTAAGACTTTGGACTTCTCAGGGATGAATGTACATAAATGAGAATTAAATGGGCTTAGATGACCCACTTTTCTGCACCGACTTGGCTAATAATATAGACAAGTTTACACCATACAATGGGCTTGTAGACAACTTATATGTAATTGTAGACAAACTTGCTTGTGGACAAGTTAACCAGCTCCGCTCTAAAGCTAAGATGTAAAATAAACAGATTTATCACATAATACATATTTGGGCACTTAATATTAGCAAAATCTGCTTTTGAAAAACACTCTCCTAGAATATCTGAGGTGCAGGTTTTTAGGAGAGCGATTTTCTGAAGTTGTAATTTTAGGTGCAGCTTTTAGAGCTCTCCATGATTTTATTCCTTTTAAACCCTGCTTTATAATTATTTAGATAAAACTTAAAATCATCGTATAGGATTTTATCATTTCAACATCATAAAGAAAACCAGTTTCTTATAATGCATTTTTTAGTTATTGTGATATTGTTATTTTTTTCTATTCCAGTCAGAAATAAGAAAGATTTCAATTAATATTATCCCATTTGAAATTATTGAAATAGTTTAGTAATTATGTAATTTATTAGACATACAATATGTAGGTATACCTAAATGTAACAGGTTTTTGTTTCATTTCCTTTTATTAGATTTCATATTTTATTTTACATTTCCTTTTATTAAATTTCATATTTTATTTAATATTTCATATCTGGTCAAAAAAAACATACTTCCTAGTTTGATTTTACTATTCCAGAATTAGAAAACCAATTTTCAAAATCTAATGATTTTTTTTTTATGATTTTGTATTACCCAATATAGTCATTTTTATTACATTTCTGTACAAAATATGGCCAATTTCCTTTACATTTTGTCCAAATAAATGTTAAAAACAATATTTTTGTGGTTGATTTTAGTTAATGTGTATATCTAGCACATGTGGGTAAAATCTGAGCCTGTTCCAAATTCATTTAGTCAGTCAAATAAGTATTTTATTAATTTTGCCCGTTTTTGACCAAATTTTGCAAAACGCTGCTTACGTACTGGTATATAAAACCAGCTGCAAAAATAAAAGTTCTGAACCGATTTTTAAAATTTAAACAGATTAATGATTCTTGGTTTTTTTTCTAACTATATGCAAAGTTTCAGGTCTCTAGCTCAAAAATTTAGCTGGAGTAACAGTCGAGTAATTGTTGTGTCGTCAGACAGAGTAATTGTTCAATTGTTGTGTCAGACACAGAGTCAGTGTGAGCATAGAACTGTACTATACTAGGGGTTTCAGGTCACGTGTCTTGAGTGTGAAATCGAACAGCAAGTGGCTGAAATAATAGCCAAGTTCAATCTACGATTCTGAATTACTATTTTATGTAAATGTATTGTAATATTTTAATGTCAATCTCGATATCTGTAAAGATTTAGGCTAAAAAATTATCGAAATGTAAACGAAATTACCGTTTGTTTACATGAGGCGGCAGCGGGAAAATCCCGCTCTGACGTCACGTGACCTAGAATTTTCCATTGCTACGACCCACTTTATTGGATTTCCGCACGTTAGTTTCCGGCCGATTTTCATACAGAACCAATCAAACGATAGATAACATTTCAGGGATTATACCGATGTCTGATACCACGTGATCTGAAAATTAGAAAGTGAGAAAACAAGATTTATCTGTTTTGATCACTGAAATTTGCTAAATTTCGACTAAATATAGCCTATTTTTTTTTGTGGTATCATCCAGATTATAAATATTTGACATATTATCATTAAAATTATTACGATTTTAATCAATCTTAGCTGACAATACTGTGCGGCTTTCAGTGTTAAAATTGTTACTAGCGATTCTGAAGGGAAAATTCCCATTATGACGTCACTCAGATATGACTTATTTTGGTTCACTCCACGCATTGAATGGTCGTATAGAGCGTTTTGATTACATTTTTGACGTCGATCTCGGATTTTAAAACTCCATAACTTCAGATCTAATTGGAATATTTTGATGAAATAAAAAAAAATTGGGTAGCATTTTATGTATATTTTCACAAAATATTTTTTAAAAATTTTTTTTCTGTCATTTGAAACTTTGACCTGAACCCCCTAACTATGCGATAGATGGTGTGAGTGTGTGTTGGTTGGGGTGATTTTATTTAGTACTTGTTTACTGGAGCAGTTATGTCTTATCCCATCTACCTGCATTATCGTTTTCCTGATTCTCCAGAGTTTGTACGTGTCCTGTTCATCTTGTTCCATTTTATGATAACCTGTTCTTCCTGGAAAGGTTTTATTTCACAAAAACTGAAAATAAAACACGTGAATTAAAAATAAATAACAAACCGGAAGTGGTTATCTGAAGATTTCCAAACTTTAGTTTCGTATTAAAATGTTCGACGAACCATAGAAATATCGAACAGCCCAATAAAAAATTGTTTCTATCGAGTTTAGTAATTTGAAATGAAAAAATACTTGACGACGACAATTTTCATTTCTATCGACTTTTAAACATTATGCAAGTTCGGCGCCCAAAATCATAAATGTGAAACTGTGGCAAGTGTAAAAATCGCCGACTATAGATACTTTTATCCAGACTGTAGCCGTGGATGTCCTTCAATGTTAACTTTTAAGGACGTGATAAACTAAAATTATGTTGTTGACACGATTGAATAAAAGTTTGTGGAATTCAGTAGGTCGACTGACCGCTGTATCGAGTTGTTCTGTTGCAGGTCTTTATTGTACAGCCGTCATGGTAGGTAAACGCGCCTGTGTTTGTCAGTGTCTTTTTTTATTATTACATTTTTTTGTCATTTCAGTTATAATATAATAAGACTCTTCACTTGTAGTCTCATTTATTAATTTTTTTTTACAACTTCAACTCTAAATATAATTAATTTTTTTTCTTAACACAATTTACTGTAAACCACTAAAAAGAGAATAAATAAATGCCAGAGTTACCGGTAAGTTAAAGAGACAATATGAACATCACTTATACCTATAAATTTTTTTTTTTTTTTGAAAAATATCCTAAACGATATTCAAATAACCTTACCACATTTAATTGAAATTTCTGGAGTGACAGACTGCAGGAGTGCTACTGCTATTATATGTCTGGCACTTTTCGCCATATTGTTAAATCAGAATCGCTTTCTTCATAAAATACAAACATTAATCTTTACCTGTTAAGTATGGTACCCGTATCTAAAGTAGGTTTGAGTGACAATTTTGTACCGGTAATTCAACCTAAGCACGTGTATACATGTTTGGACTTTGAACCTCATTCAATTTGTTGGGTAGTAACATATAGTACTTTATATGTACGTATGGATCAAACATGGGTCTCCAGTACAAAAACTACATTAATTTATTCATGCTAAAAGTTTACCTGGAAGGGAATAAAGGAACTCTTGACTTTTCATTTTAATTTAAAGGAGCTAAATTGCTAACATTTGGGGCCTAGAAATTGACACAAGTGGGTCACAACGCATATATAATACTGTAATATGATTGTATATAAACTGATTTACATTCAATGGTTTCCATTTTTACTCTAATTTCAAATCAGTTATGTTCGGCTAAGATAAGTCAGCAGTCTCAATCGATTGCAAATTTCTAGCGTCTGGTTGTTTCAGTCTAATACGCCGTTTGATTTAGTGCAACATGTCTAGCCTCGTCCCTCGAGTCTTTTGTTACAACTGGGGCGGAAACGCATTATTGTACACGATTCGTGTACCAATGGTAAAATGTTTATTTTGTCTAAGAGATTGGATATCAGAAGCGAGTCTTTCTAGTAAGATCATAGCATCAATAATCAATGTTGATTTAAATTGACAAATAATTTGTGTTTTCAATGTTGTAGATCTTGGATGATATTGAGTTAGAGACTTAGCTACTTTAAACAAGCATTCTGAAAGTTCTTTTCAAGCAATACTTTACGCCATTCTGCCATAGGATACCCAGGGCAGGTCCTACAAGTTTTCAATGCCATTATCTATAAGAGACTGATACTGTAATGAATACATTTCTTTGAATTAATCAAAATAAGTCAACATATGCGGCCCTTATAGTAAATTATAGATGGAATAGATATGTAAAACTGAATTTTCATTGAATTTACTGGTAAAACAATGCACTGGTAGCCTGCTAAATTAAATTTCAATGAAATACATGAACCTGAAAATATCAAGAAAAATGAATTTTCATTGAATTTTAAGTCAACAAATAGGGCCACAAATCGATGGAAAATTAACATAATCTAACAATGTACGAAGTACTACTATATTTCAATCAACAAATATCTTAAAATTGAAAAAAAAAAACCTCTGGAATATCAAAATTACAGGCAGATGGGTGGAGAGATGACGTCTAGTCCCTTCCAGTGGTAATGTTATACTAAAAGCTTTGGATTTTGGATTGTAAATACATGTATTTTAATTTAAATCATGTTAGTTCTCTGTCATCAGACTAGTATTTACAATCACACTAACATAGTAACACAAACAAAACAAAAGTTGACAGTGAATTTGTAGATTTACTTCGGATTACGGCTGACTGGTACATACTAATAATACTATGTACCAGGTACACATATTTAAAGCTTATATGCAGTATTAAACTTATCAAATAGAACTTGGTGTTGTTTTTCAGTTACAGGTACACCATTGAAATTAAAGGTAGTGGTGTACAGTCTAATGATTGTGTTAATTGTACTGTGCTGTGGTACTTAAGCACGTTAGTGCTTGCTCCGTCAACAAATCTGAGTATCCAAGATAACCAAAGGACACAGTAAAATCCTTGGTTCGGTATTTATCTACATTGGTCAATATAGCATTATGACTTGGCACTTCTCATCAATGAATATAGGTCACTCCCCTTAATACTCAGTAAAGATTACAATCAAGGACTTTATTAAGAGGATGTCTAGATTTCACAATGATACTACTAAGGGTGTACCCAGTATAACTGTGTTTGTATTCATTCATGACCTTTTATAATGTAGTTGACATACCAGTATATATATATTATCCACCCTTATAAATAAAGCATATCCGTAATATACATGTACATGAACACATGGTCACATGAGTCATGTGGGTACATTTATTATCTCACCATATAAAAATCTTACAGTAATTACTGTAGCAATGGAAATTCTAAATAGATTAGTTACTGATGGAAAGTGCGTTTATGTACATTTGCAGTATTACAATTAGCAGTATCTAATTTTTTCTTTGCGGAATTCTTCAAACTTTTTAGCATAATTCACATTAATTTATTTTTATATTAAAGTTTAATACCCCATTTATTTGAAAATTTCTGTATCCCACAAAAATTTATTTCATATTTCAGTGATCTTAGCAAATACAATGTATGAGAACCTACTGAAAAGGTCTAACGTTGAAAAGGATAGATCAATTGTGTTGAAACATACTTTTGCCACTAACAAGTACAATCATTGAATGAATCATATACATAAGAACTGCAACGGTACTACTGTAGTGATATTATTGTCTTCGGATCAGATCATGTTGTGAGCCTACCCCTTGAAATCACCAGAAATGGACAAAACTGGCTATAGGGCAGTCATCAAGTACCTGCAACTGAAAGGATTGACCCCAACACAGATACATGCAGACATGGTCTCTACTTTGGGGGGTTGATGACCCTTCCTTCTCCACAGTAAAGAAGTGGGCTGCAGAATTTAAGTGTGGCAGAGAGAGCCTTGACGATGACATGCGTCTTGGAAGGCCATCAACAGCAACCATTCAAGAAAAAATTACCCGGGTGCACGACATGTTGATGGCTGATTGACGATTGACCACTCGACATATTGCCAGTGTTGTGAGCATCCCTTACGAAAGGATTGAGCACATTATCGCCAACAAGTTATGAATGACAAGTTTCTGCAAGATGAATGCCAAAGCTCTTGACTGTGGATCAGAAACGTGTTAGATTCCAGACGTCCTGTGACAAACTGCAACGTTTTGAAGCAGATCCTGAAAATTTTGGCCAGATTTGTAACCATAGATGAGACCTGTTTCCAAAAATGAAAACGAAACTAACTGGTCGCATTTCCCTAGTAATGAATTATGATGACTTGATTGACTTCATGTCAGCTCTGAACGACTTTTTGGGGGTGACTGGTGAATTTCTTCCTGACCAACATGCAGTCCTTGGCAACTCCTTGCAACGCGTTTGCAACGTCATTGGCAAAAGTGTGTATCTTTAACAGATAGGCTTAGAACTTTTCAGCCAGCCCTCATACATTTATAAATAAAACAGCTATATGCAAGAATCCAAAAAGATGGTTTATTTTTGTGAGTGCTTACAGAATCGTTAAACTAGTTTATCTATCACAAGGTTACCCGGATGTTCACATTATGTTTAATACAACCAGTCTGGGTTGTGGACACATATTTCAAAAGATTAGTCATTCTGTTGTATTGCTTTTATTTTAGGCATAGATATACATGTAGCATTTGATAAAACCTGATTTGAGCCAGACATTGTCTTAACGGGCAAGAGGTTTGAGGGTGGGGTGGTCAACCCCCCTTGCTGAACTACATAATGAAAATTGTAAAACAACATTTCACAGTATTATCCTTTATCAGGAGATATGGCAAACTCCTATTGCAAAAATTCCTGGATCACAGGTGGACTATGACTCAAGGTGGATTTTTAATCTAGATCTAGACATTTAGTATTTAGATCTCCCTCCCCAGCCACACTTTGTGCATGGAACAGAAATTAAAATTGCTGTATGTACATGTAAAATGACCTAAGTTATGTGTTTCTTATAAAATATTAATAACCCAAGTTATGTGTGTCTTAAAAAATAGCTTAAGTAATGTGTTAACAGGATGTTAATTCCTGCATTCTATTTTACAAAATCTTGTAACCTACACAGCCAGACCTCATCAGTTAGTCATAGTCTGAAGATTGGATAGCTGACTTTTAACAACATTCAGCTAGAGCATGTATTCATGTAAACATGCCACAAGAACTGAGGTTAACAATTTTAATGCAGATTTATTTTTTGTAATATAGGTATTTATAAACTATAACATATGTATTTGCAGGCAGCCTCAGAAAATAAATTGTTTTGGAAGGAAGCCAAATCAATATATGAATTTAAGGCTACAGACATTGATGGCAATGAAGTAGATTTAGAAAAATATAGGTATTGAAATATTTATTATAATACTTATATTTTCTTTGATTTACAGACAAATATTGACTATAGTAAATTAATTAATAAACAGTTGTGTTTTCAACGAACTTACATAATACATAATTCACTCCAGGCTATTGAATAAGTACTGTATACGCCAATCTATACCATGAATTATAATTCTGTCTGTTTATTAGTGTTACAGGATTGACTTTGGATTTAATGGATCTTTTTTCTATATTTAAATTCAGTTTAATATCCTAAATTAAACAATGAGATTAGGACAAATTAGTATGTTATGTTACATGGAATCACAATGGTTGCCTTCTGGGTTTTTTTTTTTTTTTTTTTTTTTTTTATAGTATGAAAGGAAAAACAGTAAGACATTATTTGATTGGCTGTAATAGGCATCTAATTGTTGAATATTTACTAATTTCAGGGGTCATGTTTGCCTGGTGGTAAACGTAGCCTCTAAATGAGGTTTTACCGAAAAAAACTACACACAGCTACAGGCTTTGCACGTCAAGTATGCTGAATCTCATGGTCTGAGGATCCTAGGCTTCCCATGTAATCAATTTGGAGGACAGGTGAGAGGACAATTTGGAATTGATAACTTCTACGTGATACACTATCTAAAATTAAAGATAGCTTTGAGGCTATTAAAATTAATCTGTCCGTTACACTTTTTAACACAATGACTTTGCTTCTAATCAAGGTCACCTCTGGCTTGCGGCTGTGGTTTCGAGCCCTGGTGTGAGCGTATGTGGCGTGGAGATAGGGGCGCCTTCTCAACCTCGTGGGTTTCCTCAGGTTTCCTCCCACTGCTAAAGACCCCTACGCGCAAGCGAATGATTGAAATAAAATGAAAACCATGTTAGTCCCAAAATGACCTAGTTTGTGTCAAGTGGACGTTAAACCCCATTTCTCTCTCTCTCTCTAATCAAGGTGCAGTTCATTGCTCATTGAATACTTTGAGTTAGGTGAAGAACATTTAGGGATAAGTAAAGATTATCAATACATATTGACCTAAGTGTAAGACTTCAATACATCAATACCATGACTAATTTTTAAAGTTTGATGATAACCAGTTTTTGGTTAACAGAGTGATAAACAATTTGATTGTTAGATGCTTAATCAAAAGATAGATGGTCAAGTAATTACATGTAGTGAGTGTCATCTATTTACATTGGGTAGGATGCTTTGGACATCAGCTTCAATGTTGACTTGTTTGATAAGAGGTCTGAACATGTAACATAGATAACTGAAGATATTATCAAAATGTTTATCTATAACAAGAGATAATACAGTTTACTGGCCAGTTTGATAGAATAAATACTAAATTAAGCTTATTCAAGATTTATGATACCTAGGTACCCTAAAGTATCTGGGGCCTGTTTCACAAAATTTTAACTAAAATAAAATCCAAATTTTAGTAATTTGATTGGATAATATTAGATTGATTTCTGTGTTGAGCCACTCAAAATTGAAGTATCTACTAAAATTTGGATTTTATCTTTAGCTAAGATTTTGAGAAACAGGGACCTGGTGCTCTATGTATTACCAGTATCTAGTGTACATTTAAGTCTCTGATGCAGTCTGGCAGTATTTCAGGCGACGATCGTTAAAGTAAAGTGTCAAATGAACAGACTTGCAAACCTCGACGATTCCCACTCTCGAGCGCCAATGTAGGGAGTACTTATGGAGGGCATGGGGGACAAAAACTTGAATTTGTTCGTTTAGGATCCAATTTTTTATGTCAGCGAGTTGACTTTGACTCAAGGATCATTTTACAACAAACGAAACGACGATCCGACCTCTAGTTTTCGAGAAATCGACCCAAAAAGATTGGACAATCAGTGGTCAGAATGGGCGGGGCTTAGGTTTGAAAAAAATTGGAAAAAATGGACAGGCCTAATGTGCCAGAGGCCTTCGGCTCCGTGGCTGCCTCTGGGAACGAGATTGGGGGGGGGGGCAAACAGAGGGCAGTTATGTAAGACTCCGAATACTCTGATGCTATGTATTATCGACATCGTGTACATTTAAGTCTCTATTGCTATGTATTACCAGTATCTAGTATATAGGAGTCTGATGCTATATATTACTGATATCTACTACATGTAAGTCTCTGGTGCTATGGTATAGGTATTACTGATTTCTAGTACATTTAATTCTCTGGTGCTATATGTATTACCAGTAGCTAGTGCATGCAAGTCTCTGGTGCTATGTTTTACTGGTATCAAGTACATCTAAGTCTCTGGTGCTATGTTTTACTGGTACCTAGTACATGTAAGTCTATGGTGCTATGTTTTGCTGGTGCCTAGTACATGCCAGTCTCTGGTGCTATGTTTTACTGGTATCAAGTACATCTAAGTCTCTGGTGCTATGTTTTACTGGTACCAAGTACATGTAACTCTATGGTGCTATGTTTTGCTGGTACCTAGTACATACAAGTCTCTGGTGCTATGTTTTACTTGTATCAAGTACATCTAAGTCTCTGGTGCTATGTTTTACTGGTACCAAATACATCTAAGTCTCTGGTGCCATAATTGACTTGGGCCTTAATACATCTAAGTCTCTGGTTATGTATTACTGGTATCCAGTACATGCAAGTCTTTGGTGCAATGTATTACTGGTACCACGGTCCCGGGTACATGTAGGTCCCTGACTACATGTATGTATTTTAATTTAAATAAAAATGATTTCAAAGTGAACTCTTTAATGAAATGCAAGAAAAAAACTGCAGGACTTTCTAACTGCTGTACTTTTACAACATTCATAGGACTACAATGTATTTTGCATTTATTTTGTAAGATAAGAAAATGTTGTTTATGGTCTTTTGAAAAAATTGATGCTTATCAGTCACAACAAAACCAGTAGATTGGAACTTTGAGCCAGAAGGTTACTTCAATGAATGCAGTGAATATTCTAAAAAAGCCTTTGATAAAAAAAAGATCTAGGCATTAGTTAAGGAAATTAATAAAAAATTTATTGCATTATTTCAGGAACCCGGCACTGATGAAGAAATTAAAAAATTTGCCACAGGAAAATATGGAGTTCAATTCGACATGTTTAGTAAAATTAATGTCAATGGGGATGATGCACATCCATTATTTAAATACCTTAAAAATGAACAGAAAGGGTTTTTTGGAAAGTAAGTCAACGTTATAGAACCATTTTTTTTTTTACAAATTTTAATGAAACGTATTCCTGCATATTTACAAAATAGGCTTCCTTTTAATTTCTTACATGTTCATAAGTGAAATTATCCATACCCCAGAAGTTCCATATCAATATTATTTAATGAGTCCGTGGTAGTATTTACAGCATAGTAATCTCAGCATGTTTTCACAATAACTTGTACATAGATTGTGTATATACAGCCATTGCAGTTTATAAACGGGACAGGATTTATATTTTAAGATTTGCGAGTTCAAAATAAAATGAGAGATCTGTATTGTTACTAACTGATACCGGTATAGAAATAATACTTTATCAATTAATAATAAATCAAACAGATAAGTTCCCCAAAGAATATCGTATTTTCAAACCTTTATAGAAAAGGCGGAAAATTGTTGAATGATGAGGCTAACATTTTTAAAGGTGACAATGAAATTAGAGAACAGTTAATATTCTCATAGTCTCATCATACTTATTTATTAATCATACATCAAATTGGTGGGATGGGTGTGTATTTTAATATGCAGGAAGCTTGACCCTGTTATTCATTTATTATTAAACTTTATGTTCGTGCTTGATTCCTGAGATAAAATAGCACCCTCTGTTTCCTGACAGACAAGTTAAGACATGTATCTATCCCGTGTATCCTGACATTCGAGGCATTTTAATGGGCTACACTTTTAAATTTGTGACTAATCAAAACCAAACTAAGCCAAACTGCCCGGTTTGATAGGTGGATCGTAAAAGATATTAGTCAACAACATAGACTTTGTGTAAACCCAAATGTCAGAATATTATGTCTAGGCAAAAAATTTAAAAGACGGTCTGAGTCTGACATGGTGTCAGACACACATGTGAAAGTTATTTCCAGGCTTCGACCTATTCTGGATTCAGTAACTGGACTTATTTCACAAGGGCAAGGCAAGATAAATAAATTTGGTAGTAATGTTGGGACTTTGATGACAAAAGCACATCTAGAGCATTTTTTGTTATGTCAGTTTTTTAGATTTTCTAAACGCCTCTGCTTTTGACAATATTCATATCTTTGAAACATTGAATACAAGTCTTTGTTTATTTTTCAGCTTTATTAAATGGAATTTTAGTAAATTTTTAGTTGATAAAGCTGGCAAACCAGTTAAAAGATATGCACCAAATGTTGAACCGAACGTAAGTACTGTAATTTATTTACATACAGTGTAGGTAGAATTAATATTAAATGAATATGGTGTTTGAATTAATTTCCTGAGATTATCAGGGGTAACAAATCAACAGCATTTAATTAGAACTTTTACATTAGTGTCATTAATTGAATGATAAAATAATGATATTCATTAAAATCAATCTATGGTTGGATGAATTGTATGATAAGCAATTAGCATTGAATGTACAAAACAAATTCAAAGTTACACTGTATCTTGGAATTAGATGTATCTGTAATAAATAACTTATTCATTATCTCTGTACCATATCACTATTAAAGATACATGCAAGAGCTAAATCTGCCTATTGCAGGTATTTCTTTAGGACTGAAATGTTATCTAATTTATTAATTAACTGATCCAGGCCATAATCAACTCTTGATGGCATCAGATTTCTCGATATTAAATAAATTAGAACAGTTCAGCTATATATTTTAATCTAAAAATGGAGGAGCGAGACATAGCTTCAAACAACCAGTATTGTGGTTAAAATTATTGCACACATCTTGTCGAACCTTCAAAGGCCAATATCTTTGATCGCAATAGAATAATTTGAATGATATTTTCAAATTATTCATTTTACATAACTTTTTTACGAACTATTAAAGCAAGAATGGCTACCTTTTTATCTAAATCTTACATTATGTATCTTTAATTGGTTTTTGTTTTTTTTTTCAGTCCATAGAAAAAGATTTGTTGGAGTATTTTGGAAAGTGATGTGTTAAATCAGGATTGTAGAATGATAGGAAATATTACACACAGTGTCTTTATGTTACCATGGAAACAAACATTTTATTGTCTTTGTTGACGCTAGTAGTGGAAATGAATTCAAAGCTGTTTTCATTTGGAGTAGAAACAATAAACTCTTTATAAGGTTATCATTGCCTTAGGGCATTTCTTACTTTATGTTAAGTGGCTCTTTGTTTTTGAGTGCCAGATCTGCGTTAGTATTTGAGACTATGGAGCACCCAACCACATGTAACATAATTATATTAGTTTGTTCTTCCATAGTCTCAAATTTTTAAACTTGATTTTATTGCTATTTTTGATACAATAATGTGATATAAAATAATGTTTATACACTATTATGTTTTTATGACCCAAATAAATGTTATGAAATGAACTTAAATAGTTATCAATACCAGACAAAACTGATTTCGTTTGAACACTTTCTGTAATATGACCTTTGACCTGAAGATATGAACCACAACTATGACGGACAGTATTGATGACGGATTGCTCCGAAACCTTGCTGAGGATGGAGAAATCCTGATGGTCTAATGACGTGCAAATTAACTGTTTGTCGTAGAGAATGGGGGTAGATATCTTCAGGCCCGATCTGCAATCTGGATCTTATTAACATCATTAGTTTTTATTTGTTGTATTATAGATCTCGATTGATGATTGAATGATTTAGTGTCGAGTAAATTTTAATTTGTAGAAGATGTTATGTGAAGGTAGATTCAATCCATTTAACTATACATGCTTGCATATTTATAAATTACTATAATAAATACCAAAAATAACAGTACTTACAAATAATACAATTGCAATTGATGTATCATATTATGCTTGTATAATGAATAGAATTGTGATCATTTAAATTTATGTCTATGTAAGTCCTCAAATGTTATTGTAAAACAAATGAAACTGACATAAGCAGTAAATATGAGATAATCATGACTATAGCTGTACTTGGAATAATACCCAAGTCTACACGTAGACACCATTCTTAATAGTTTACTTTAAAGCAACTTTACAGTCAGAATTGGTAATTATCTTTGTTTTGTGCAACAGTAACAAATTTACACTAAAGTTGAACATTAAATTTTCTTGATATCATTACTATTCTCACTATTGTACATCTAGCTCTAATCTAGGGTTTCTTTCCTTCAAGATATCTGGAAAATTATGTTGATGGTTCTTAAACTCTATATTTCTCATTATTTGTGTCATATTACTCATATGTTACCGGTACCTAAATTATTTTATTTGTTTGCACCAAAGAGAGAAAATTGGTCTCATTTTAACCTTGATTTTTTTCTTTCACTCCTGGAGTATAATTTAAAATATTTAAATATACAAATAACTGAGGAAAGGTTGTAAAAATGTTAGTAAAATCTGTTTTATATTTGTTCTGTTTATGGATGTTGTTAATATATTCACTTGTGGGACAAGAAATAAACAATTTCAGTTGTTACCGCATTAAAATCAACCTTTGAAGGCTGATAAAACTGGTTTATTGACATGGATCCTTTTATATCTTTTCAATAAATTTCACAGATTTTATTCTCTTTTGATTGTTTTCCTTCTATTTATTATGAGCTTACCTAGTCTGGGTTGAGTGAATGTTAAACCCCATTTCTCTCTCCAAATGCTGTTAATATAAATCCAAGTTATCTGTACAATTACCGTAACTTGTGTCCTTTCAAGGGAGGTGGGATGACTTAACATATGCTCTTTGGATCATTGGGTTGTCATTGAATCAAGTGTTGTGGTTTCGGCCCCAGGCTTGTACCGTACAATGATTAGGGTCTCCTGTGTTCTAACTGCTCAAGACATTAGTAAGCAAGCATATTATTGATATAAATATAAAAAAGCATGTAAAACAAAATGACCTAGTTTGTGTTGAGTGGATATTAAACCTCATCTCTATTCAATATTTGCTGACAGACAGGATATGTTTGTGGTTTTAGGGCTTGTACAGAAATCAATCCTACAATACTAATGGAATTTGAAGTTAATAAGCTGCTGATCACTGAAAATGCAGTGGTTTCTCTGAATAATTTAGGTAGCTTGTAGTCCATTGTCTGTTGGTAGTAGTACTGCTGTCAAGACAAACACCAAAGTGACATTTATTAAAGTGTTTCATTATGGTAATAAAAATATTGATCAGACAACTGATCGAATTATGCATAGTTTTGTATTTTGCTGACTTTCCATCTAGCATTACATCATTTAAGGGAGAGTTGGGATACATCATGAACACAACAGTCTACAGTACAGTTCAGAGTTTCAGAGTTACACCATCACAACAAGAATCGGCCATACTAAAAACAGGACAAAGATTGTTCTTGTCTCTAACCTAGATGACAATGTAAATGAAATACCTACAGTCTCGTTTCCTACCATGGCCAAGATGATACCGACGTGAAAAAACAAAACAATATAATGATTATGAAGCAATTTTATATTGTTTAAAAAATTCATCATAATATTTTGATCCTCTTACAACTATAATAAAATATGGAGTTCCACCATGCACATAGAATCTGAAAATAAATAATGAATAATTACACAATAAATTAACAATATTTATAGTAAGCATTAAGGTTTTCACTTCGCAGCTGAGCCACTTTGAATAATAATATACCAACACAAGATTATGGCAAAAAAACACATTTACTGGCAATGAATGTATTTGTGTCCTACTCTTTCTTTGAACGAGTCTGTCTCGTTTGTAAAAACAAAACAAAACAATCCATAAGTTGTCATAATTCATAATTTATCACAATCCACAAATTGTCACAATCCATAAGTTCTCACAAAATAGTTTACCATGTAGTTCTCTATGGTAATAAAAACAATAATACATCACTGAACCAAGACTTGAACAGAACACCATACAAATTGCTACAGTATAATTTGGGTGGGAAGGACATCTTTTTAACACACAAACTGAATAAAATTTTGTCAGAGCACACAACAACCAGGTAACCAACATATTTAAACACAAAAGAACACACACTATAACTATAACAACTTAGACTGGAACCTCCCAATTGTCAAATGACTTCCGGTTAATAAACTTTAATTCATTGTATAAATTTATATTTTGTTGGAGAATGTAGAGGGTTAATGACATGGCATCCCAACTTGAATATTTTGTAACATATCTTCTTCACAGTGAATATAAGTAGCACATGAAAATCTGTTCCAAATTTGGTTTCAATATATGAAATTAGTTAATATAAATTTTAAACTCCACAGTAATAACACACAAGAACAGGTATGGTTTATAAGTTTTGATATACCATCAATGGTTACATACAATTTTATTATCTGCAAAATTACAGTAATTAATGAACTTGCAATCAGTACATGTACTTTGAATTCTGTAGTTTTTGTTCCCTTCACAGATTCCACTATCTTAACTGTTTATTCTAGGGGAAGACCTTTGCTCGGGGTATTTTATTCAGTTTGAATGATGTATCATTTGCAATAAGATTATCAGACGTACTTTTCTTCACAAGTAGTTGTTCAAACTGTTTTCTGGGTAATCCTGGCATAATATAACCAGGTATATTGGCATGCATTGGTGGACCTTTTACAGGTGGAAGATCTGAATACAATACATCAGGTAGTTCTTGTTTATTCATTTCTTCTTTCTTTCTTTTCTGAGCATCTTTAGATGCCTGCCAATTATGTAGAAACTGTCTGGATGTATCTGTTATCTCCTTGCTATCTAATAATTCCAGTTTTCTGCACATGACAATGATTTTGTCTCTGTATTTCGATTTGTGACAAACAGGATTCCCAATCAACTCTAATCGCCATATATTTGTCAAATTATTTAAAACGTGAGACAACTCTTTCATATCTGTAATATTGTTATCACTTGCCATAAGTTGACGTAAATTAACAGCTTTTTCGAGTTCTTTGATACTGTCAAGATTATTACCAGAAACATTCAGCACTTGAACATATGACACAATAGTCTTTAAAGACCTCGGATCAAACAGTAATTTTTCCCCAGATGGCAACTGCTGATTCTCAATATGTAATTCTTGTAAATGTTTTAGATTTTCGATACCCTCTAAAACAGTGATTGCATTTCCACCTAGATATAATTTGGAAAGATCTCGCAGGCAGGATAAACACTCCATTTTTCTTATGTTGTTATTTTGAAGATAAAGATGGGTCAAGTTAGGATTTTGGCTAAGATTTGGTATTCTTGAAAGTTGATTGTCATAAAGATATAAAGCGACTAAATTTCTACATAAACCCAGTTCTTCTCCAACATCATCTATTCCTCTTTCTTCTAAATATAAATGTGTTAGACGTTCCAAATAGTGACTTTGTGTTTCTTCTCTGTTTTTCTTGGTATGGCCTGAAGTACCTCTTGTCATAAGTTCTGTCGTAAGTTTAACCATTTTGATGACGTAATCGGACTAATCGGTACCGTATAGGCCTATGGGACAGAATACAGTCTAGAATCTTTAGCAGTTGGTACTCAGCAATTTAAAACAGTTGCCCTGATTCTTTCGTTTGATTAAATGTCCTCCTTGCACCTCGCTTCATTTTCCATAACCATAGACCAAGATCGATATAAAAATCAACTCATCAACCAACAAAAACACACACAAGTATGGTTTCCAACACAAACAGGAAGTACACAGGGGCCAGTCCATTACGCCGCAGGGGAATAACTAACTAATCAATGTTATTATCCAGTGAAGCAATAAAAAGGATGCATTTATATCAAAGTATTATTCTTACGTTAATAGCAATACATCGATCATATAAATAGCACGGTTTAATGACATTTATTTATTATTAAATTAATAAATAACTAACTGCTCCCCTATCTATTTTGGGCCATGTTTTCATCCATGAAAAATGGAGTTACCTCCCTTCAACCTGTCAATTTATTCATTAGAGGATTATTATTATCAGGCACACACACATGGGACAACAAGACAAGTCACAGTCTACTTCAAAACTTAAAAAAGAAAAAAAAAACAAATAAACAGATATTTACGCTGTCCAATTTCTTTCAACATTTGTCAACTTGGAAACATCTTCACACAAGATGGATATGGGTGGTGTTGGGCGGCGGGGGGTGGGGGGTGGTGGCTAGGGCACCACTCTCAATCAAACCCTACAATGCATGTCAACAAAATACATGATAGGTTGACAGGCAACGAAGCATACACCCACAGCAGCTAAGTTGTTCGCTCAGTCAACAAGGGTTGTCATATATTTTTTTCTGTAAATATTATATAATTATAGGAAATTCTTGAAAATCAATAGGTTTCTTCGTCTCATGACCTTAAACACTGTGCATAAATTTAAAGTTAATCAGATATTAACTTGAAAAGCAATCAGATAATAAATTTACTCCACAAAATATTTCAATGTGATCAAGGGTCATAACTCTGGCAGTAATTGTTGGCAATCGTTGAAATTCAATAGGATTCGTCGTCTCATGGCCATAAACACGGTGTATACGTTTAAAGTCAATCCAAAATATTATACAAAGTGATCAATGCTCGTACAATTGTTGGAAATGAAATAAAATTGGGTTTGACATCCTACTGTTCTGTACCGAATGGCCTAATGAAGACAAAGCAATTATTGGAAATCATTGAAGATCAATAGGATTCTGCATCTCATGACCTTAAACACTGCGTATAATTTTAAGTCAATCAGATATTAATGCACCGGTCAATAGGAATCTTGAACTACCCCCCCTCAAGCATCGACGGCTATTTGACGCCATGTCGGCGTCGAATCTTGACGTCAAAATAGACAGCTAAATGTGAAAGAGATGTGAATCTTTGGCGAGAACAAAATTTGCCAAAGGTGAATCTTGAACAAAATAAAATATTGCTGAACACAAATAGACGTCGAATCTTCAACCAACACATTTTTCAGTAAATATTGTATTTTTGAAAATGTGTTTTTTTTTCTGAAAACGGACGAACCTCCGTCTGTTTTCGTTGGCGGTCATACGGAAATTCCACCTGTATAATTGTAGACGCGATTGTCTTTATGATGTTTTCGTGGTAATCTGGATAATCGTAACTACAAAATGGTGTATGATTTGGCGGTAAGCTAATTTATTTGTACATAAATTTGCTGATTCGTTTGATTGTAAGTCCGGTTGATATAGACTCCATTGGCCAGGTCTGAGCTTGCACGTATGTCTAATATAATGACAAGATAATCTGGTCTCAACTTACGTCTTACGGACCATGCTCAATCAGTCAATGTAAGTTAGTTCAAGCCGTTGATGTACCCATTTGTCGTTTTTATGAAATTTGCAAATAAAAGTTAAAATAAAAATATATTATTAAAATAAGTACTTTTACAGTAAGGTGTACAGTCACGTGACTTTAAATGTGTCTAAAACAGCCTAAACCTGCATACCCTTGCACGCTTTCCTCATTTAATGATCTTTCTGTTTAAAATAAACACATGTAAATTTTACATCGTTAAAAGCAGAAATGGATAAGGAGATGTCCTAAATTGATAATATATGTATTTCGAGTTGAACACAAATTTACGGCTCTCCGCGACGTCATGTTCGCTTCGAAGAAAACGGCCCGTTTTTTTGGGGGGGGGGGGGCGTGGCTTTTTTTTTATGTGTTTTTAAAAGTGCCATATTCATATGATCTTTTATAGATATCAACACAATTTATTTTAATCTACAGATAAATAATTGAACTAAAAAATGTCTTTGCTCGAATGGTGAAAAAGATCGGTTCGTAAAAAATATTTTTAAAATGCTTGTTAAAAAGGATGATAAATTTTCAAAGGTAAAAGATACCATCAAGGGTGAATGCTTGGGGTAGGTAGTTCAAGATGACTCTTGCGTGAATCTTGAACTAATTTTTATTTTTGGACCTGCGTTAGAAAGTGAATCTTCAGTGAATGTGTCTTGGCTTCAAGTACATTGCGGGGTGAATCTTAACACTAAAATATTGAGCTAAATGACAATCCGGGGTGAAAGCTTGAGGGGGGTAGTTCAAGATTCCTATTGACCGGTGCATAAAGCATCCACAAGCCTTTGTGAATGCCAGGCCAAAGGACAGGAGCGATGACAATATATGCTTCCAGTTAGTTGGATTCATCAAACCACCATAGATCTAATTAATTCAGTGGAGTAAAGATGTTGAAAAATATAGTCTTACTTTTTATGTAACATGGTTTTAGCCAAGGTTGAGTTAATATCTACTGGATAAATCTTCTCTTCTTCTCGATTCTCAAAGAATATCTTTTCAAAAAAATATTATTAGAAATATGTATTTGCTAAACAAACTATTTAAAAGAATTAACTTAGGCTTTGATAGTATTGGGAAATGGAAAGCAACATCAGCAATAAATACAAGTGACAAACAAAGGAGCTTAAAATAGATTCTAGTCACATACAGTAGTTTTCTTGAGATTAAAAGGTTTTGAGATTTGAAAAATATCTTTGATAGATAAAATAGTTTGAAATTCAAATCTCAAACTTTGAATACATTTTAGTCCATATATATATAATCAAATCACACAGTTTTTACGTGGTAAAGCATCTTTAACTTGACTATTGATTCTTTATTATTTGGTTCAAGATCTACTATTAAAATAGTTTCCACATTGTCCAACCTCAAGGAGAAGAAATTTTGCTAAATACAACATTTGATATGAAAATCCAAATCAGTATTTGATGTTTTAATATATATTAAAATGTGATATTAAATAAGTAGACTATAGATATACCTACTTGTATAGATTCAGGTTTATATTTATTATCTGTATCCCAAGATGGTGGTTGTACCTCTTCACCAAACATATGTAAAATATGATCAGCAAACCTATAATAAAAACAATAATCAATAATTTGTCCGATTTCCAGATTATGCAGGTAACCATAATTTTCATACTAGAATCACAAATCAATCCATTATAATTTACTTTACATGAAGAAGACATCTAACTGACCGTTTTCTAAAGCTCAATGTCTTTGATAGTCGTTTTAGGGATTTGTAACCCTGTGCAAAATATGTTGTTAAAGGAAATTCAGTAAAAAAAAAGTCTGATCAATATGGATAGAAAATTTGTCAACATTCAACATGCTCTGCAGATGATATAAACAGATAGCAATCCAGCATGACCTATAATCATTAAAATAATCATTACTTTGAGTATCAATTATGCTTTGAAAAATGACATATTTTCAGAAAATATCAAACAATGATTAGCGGCTTTAAAGAAAGGATGGTTAAAGTTCCATAATACAAGAGATTTTATTGACAAATTTTGAAAGGATGAAAAAAAATAAAACATGAGCTACTTATATAATGAAAGCTTGTGTAAAAAGACTTACGTATTTGTTTCATTAAATGCTTCTATAAAATCTGTTTGTGAATATTCTGGATAAAAAAATAATACTGGCCAAAGCAAATTATTCTCCTCATCTACTTTCACTTTAGCACCAGCTGGATGATGTGATTCTATGTTGGCTAATACTAGGGGTGATAATTTTGTTTCTTTTTTTAATTTGTCCAACCCTGCTATCTTTACACCTTTTTTCTGAAATTTAATATAAAAATGAATTGGTATTACCTGGGACCAGATGAAGAAGAATAACCACTGTTTATAAATATTTGTTGTCAGTAGCAACCAATATTCAACAACAGCCCTCTTAGATGTTAATGCATGTACCTGAATTAATTCTACAAGTTTCTTCTCCTCAGCTTCTTCTTTTCTTTCTTTAGCAGTTTGTTTACGATTTTCAAGTTCTTTTAGTTTCTAAAATAGACAGAAAGGAGTGAATAAAATAAGGTTCAATTTCCACCGAAAATAACCAGGTCATTTCAAAACTATTATATGGTAATCTTTACCAGTGCACAAGCCTCTTTAAAAATAAGAGAACACAATGCATTGTGGTAAAATATGAGACAAAAAATATACAAAGCTCCTTGCACCAAAACAACATATTTAAAAATTTATATTGACGAAAAATATACAAAGCTAAATGAATTTCAATCTTTACCTTTAATCTTTCAGCTTTTGACCTGGTGTCAAGGACGTCTTTATCATCAGGATCCATCTACAAAAATAAAAAAAAATGTGAAAAATTGTTTTCAGTCTTGTTTATTTCACAAACGTTGTCCTAAATAAGTTAACTACTACAGAACTTTAACAGACATTGGATTTCCAGGCCCAGAATGACCATCTGCAGCAATGTTGTCCAAGGTAAATCTATTATTATTATGGTATGAACACTGTTCTATGCTGGGTGGTTGGATGGCCGAATGGTTAGATTTTCCAGTTATACATGACAAGGAGTAGGGTCACCTGTCCAACCTCGTGGGTTTTCTCTGAGACCTATATATCTGAAAATGGGGACTCACAAATGAATATTACATTCACAAGAGTTTGTGAATTTGAATGCAAACAGCAAAATAACTCCTTGTGCCCAATTCATCACTTCTACCAAGTTTTAAGGGAAAAAAATATGAAGTTTGTGAAACTCATGATGACATCAGAGGTATTTAATGAATTTAGAGTATTTTTGATACGACAAAATAACTGAAGTTTCAATGGTTATTGGGGTTTCAGGGTTTGATTAGTCTTAACAATTACTGTAGGACACCTACCAATAAAGCTGCATCACACCATTTTATACAATGATCATATTTCTTCATCTCTAAACAACAATTTATACCTAGAAACAAGAAAAACATAAACATGTTAAGAATAAAGCCCATAAAATTTAACTATTCTCTAACCATCGGTTGGGCGATGACAGAGATTTATAATTAAAATACTCTCCTCCGCAATTTTCAGGCAATTTATGCCAAACCAATTTGATTTTCTCTTCATTGGTGTCTTAATGAATAAAAAGCCACTAGAATTACATCAAAGATGTTTTGTTTAAAATTTCAAAAACATAAAAATTTAAAAGTAAAAGCTTTTTAACAGCGCAATAAGTACTTTTGTGTTTTTTCTTAAATTAATGTTTTTCCCCCAAGAACATAAACTGAAATTGGTGTGGCCTTACACTTAGAAATTCAATCAAATATTTTTTGCCTTTCTATAGCTCCAATGATGAACAGATAATTTTCAATAATATATATTTACTTCACATGTATCGTTAATATCTCTCTTAAAAATCCTAAATTATACATTTTACACTGACAATTAAATATTAATAAAATACCTACCTTTTAGAATAGCCTTCAAATGGTCAACTTTATACTTCCTGGCAAATATACAATCATTAAATGCTGATCTATAATTACCTAAATTACATGTACACAAGATTAAAGTAACAAATGTTAAACATACATTATGCAAAAGCAAAATCCACCTATTTCAGGTCTTTCTTTAAGCCAGAAATGTTATCTAAATTATTAATTAGACATTAATTAACTTATCTAGACCATAATTAACTCTTGATATCATTTACTGTCGGTTCAACGATCATTGATGATCAAATCAAAAAATTGATAATAGAGACTGATTTTTAGCGTACCGACTTTTGTAATGATGATCAAGCTAGGCCTAAAATTATATAGATAAATTCTTGGTTCAGAGTGAATAGTTATTGAAGCAGGTTATCAATTTAATGACTTTTAGTACTTATAAATGGACATACCTAAACGAAACTGTGCAGCTGCTCTATTTGTATATAGTACTGCATTAAGTTGACGATCCGGACTGTTAGATGTTATACCTTCTGTATAATTAGCTATAGCTATTCTATAAAGCTTCTTTTTAAAATTATCATTACCATCTTCTCTATAATTATCAGCTCGTGCTACAAATAGAAAAGTACTGTGTATTGTACAATCTTTACATTTTAATAAAATTTGAGCTTTTATTCATTTATCTTTATGAAATCAGAATCATCCCACTTGACTCCATGACAAACCTGTTGGATAGGGGGATTGGATGGCTCTATGGTTAGATTGTGGGTGCTGTATCATAAGGTCTGTTATTGAGTCAACTGGGGTGGTTTCGATTCCCTGGTTGTAAGTGACACGGAGTAGGGTTGCCTGTCCAACCTTGTGGGTTCTCTCCGCGTCTTTCGGTTTCCTCCCACTGCTAAAGACCCCCAAGAGCAAGCGAATTGTTGAAATAAGATTTAACCATATGTTAGTCACAAAATAGCCTAGTCTGTGTCAAGTGGATATTAAACTCCATCTCTCTCTCTCTCTCACCTGTTGGATCGTCACATTCATATTTTAAAGCCATCAACCCTTCCACTTCTGTAGTTAAAGGTTTGGATAAATCAATCTCTTCCGCAAATGCTGGATGACGTTCTAATTCCTGTTAAGACATAATGTAAATAAAATGGCATGGTAATCTGATATATGATATTCAAAGATAAGACACAAAAATATATACTTAAAGGAGCTAAGTCTATAACTCAATATTTCCTATTATTCGAAATCAAAAACAAGAATTAAAATTCGATATTAATCAATTTCAATCCATATTCATGTTGTTATCTTGTCATGAATCTATAGTATCCTAATATCCAATATTTAAGACACAATTAACATTTTATTATCAGTACACGAATATTTCACTTTCATAAAATTATAAAACAACATGAACAATACCTCAATTATCTGGTCTATAGACTTTTCTTTTTGTGGTGGTTCATTTTTCATTTTTTCCTTGTGTTTAGCTTTCATCTCCTCTATAAATATGTCCAGATCTTCATCCATTTTTCTACACATTTCTACTCTTTCCTCCTCCGTTAGAACTTTCTTCACTGGTTTCTTTGAACCAGAACTCATTTTGTCAACTTTTTATCTCAAGCACCAAACCTAAGGAAAAAGCAATTTTTGCAAAATTCATATCACTGAAATGTTCTTACAATTTGCCTATGTAGTTACACAGATCTATATTATTGGCCCACCTATCTCTGTCTTTGTTAAATTACATGGACTGAATACTCTTTAATAAGTGTCCTTAAATACACAAGTTGCTGTTTCCTATAAGTATTAGCTACAAAAGCGCAGCTAAAAAAAGTTGAAATATACTGATTTCATTGGTTTTGACATGTAGCTACGATTGGGTGCCTTAAGTTTCACCTGGCAATGGTAATTTCTTTTATTATTTAAGTATAATATTTAAAAAATAAGTTAATTTTGTACAATAAGAACTTATTACACATTTGCAGCCCAATCTACTGAAATAACTTTCATTTATGAGCAAATATTGACAATAAAGAAAATTCAATGTTTTAATTTCTTATTATTGCTTCGATTTAAAAAAAAAAATAGATAGAAATGGGGTTTAACATACTCTCAACACAAACTAGTAAGTCATTTGGGGACATTTTATTTCAATCAAAACCATGCCAGTTGACTCAATGACAGACTGAATGATACAGCGCTCACATACTAACCATTCAGCCATCCAACGCCCTTGATTTAAAAAGAGGGTATTTGTACCCGTGTCAGGTAGGATTTTATCCTTAATTGTACTTGAATGTGGCAGAAATGTCATAAATAACAATAATTGATGGTTGGTTTGATGAAAAAAATTGTCAATTGAAAATATAAAATAGCACCATCTCTGATCACGAAGTAAGAAGGGATGAGACATGAGGTATCTTATCTATATAAGAAGTATGTACTTTTGTTTTTACTCTTTCCAGTTACTAAATGCCATTTAACAATTATTCTAGTAGCCTAGAATAGAATAGGCCTAGTACACTGGCTTTACTTATTTAATTTACTACTAGTACTACTGCTGCCCTGGTAAAAGGTAAGGGTAATCAACTAATCATGACTTAATATTTTAAAATATAGAGTGAAGACAGAAAATACAGATGAAACACGGCCTGCCAAATAATGATTCCTTCATGTGTAATTACCAGAATATATTTTAAAACTTACAAACAAAAAGTAATCCCACAGTTTATAACTGTCACTATTCCACGTGTGTCTTGCTTCGAGAATGTTTTGATTTTGATATTACAGCTTCCGGTGAGGTAACTCATTAATTGTAGTTATTTCCCTTTGACTGTTATCTTTTTGCCGTCAGCAACCACTCTTCGCATTTACTTTCTTTTTCCACAACTTCTCACAAAAGCGCGTGGAATAGGTGCTAGAAACCATTTGATGCCTAGAAAAATATCCATAATACTGAATTACTAATGTGACATTCGTTGTCACTGAAAATGTTAGCCTACAACCCTATCATCCTTCCTTTCCTTGCCCTCGATCATTCTCAGTTCAAGAAATAATAGCCAGTGCGGTCGCGTCGGGGCGGATTACGAGCTGGTTCCGAAGGGTCGAATCGCCCGTAAATGAGATTTAGAGCACTTCCCTGTGCGTTCGGATACTGATGATTTTGTTGCCCAAATCTGTCGATAACAAATGGACTTGCAACATACATGTTTTATTATTTCACCATCATAAGTTTCTTTGAAGCTTTCTGACTGGCGAAACTTCTCACAAAAGCGCGTGGAATAGGTGCTAGAAACCATTCCTAAGTAAAAGCTTAACCATTTGATGCCTAGAAAAATATCCATAATACTGAATTACTAATGTGACATTCGTTGTCACTGAAAATGTTAGCCTACAACCCTATCATCCTTCCTTTCCTTGCCCTCTCAGTCTCAGTTCAAGAAATAATAGCCAATGCGGTCGCGTCGGGGCGGATTACGAGCTGGTTCCGAAGTGTCGAATCGCCCGTAAATGAGATTTAGAGCACTTCCCTGTGCGTTCGGATACTGATGATTTTGTTGCCCAAATCTGTCGATAACAAATGGACTTGCAACATACATGTTTTATTATTTCACCATCATAAGTTTCTTTGAAGCTTTCTGACTGGCGAAACTATTACTGACTGCCTTAGGTGACCTTTTAGGGACTTTAACAGGGCCCTTTGTCAGCTGTAGGGCTTCCCGAGATTAAAGGAAAAATTGTTGGATAAATTTGATTGAAAGAATTTAAGCACATGTTAGAATGGTAATATTATTGTTCTTATAGTTTATAGCCATGTAAAAGTTAAGATTTACTGGAGTGGCCTACCAGTAGTCCTGGGGCCGGTTTCTCAAAGCTCCGTTATCTTTTAACGGTCCGTTAACCCCATGTTAATCTAGTTTTGTGAACAGACTGCACAGTTGTCTCACTGTCTTCAGTTTCTTAAATTGTTAATAGTAATTTCTATGAAGTTGTTATACATGTACATTGAAATTAAAAATTTTAAATTCAGCCAATGAACAAACAGTCTTCTCTTGGATTAACTTTAATGAATCCGTTAGCTAACGGATAATGAAATTGACTTTGCAGCAACAGAAATTTAACGGACCGTTAACAAACGACACGTTACTAAGTTATTTTAACGATCCGTTAAACTCTAACGGATCGTTAAAATAACTTAGTTTTGAGCAACCGGGCCCTGGTAAATAGGGATAGTCTTAATATGTCTCTTACTCTTAGTGGAAAGCAGATGGTTCGCCATTCACAATATATAGAGCGGGAAAACGAGTTCCAAGTGATCTGAAAACCATTTACATAAATAAAATGAAATGAAATGGAGCTTAGCATCCCATTTTTCTGCTCCGCCATACAGTGTGCTACTCTTATATTGAATTCCAACTGTCAAGGGATCTTTACGTGCACGCCAATATGTTCACGGGATCTCGGTTTTTCGTCCTATCCGAACGGCTAGACTGTTATCCTTGCCAGCCCCCCCCCCCCCCCCCTGCACCACTGACAAGAGGGATTAACGCCCGAAAATCTGGATCGACTTTTTCGGCCAATGTAGGCATCTAACACACAACCACGAGACTAGCGAGCCGGCGTCTTACCCACACTTAGCCATCGTGACACCTCGGGTAATTTTTTTTTTTTTTTTTTTTTTTTTAAAAAAAAACATTTACAAAAACAATTTGTCAGATATAAAATAGCATTAAAATTAAACTAAATCGTAATTGACATCTTAGTTATACCTGATCGTACCTATAATCACGGTAATTGTGTGCTAAAACCTATATTTAACTATATCAATACACGTTGATACCGAACACAAATATATTAGATTTCTACAATGCTAAGAGTTTCCTTCCTACACACAAAATTTAATTCAATTTATTGACAAAATGAGCATTCGAGAGAAAATGCTTTCTATTCGTGCATTGATTCCGTTTTATCCAAGACGTGTAGTACGACACAATTCTAGAATTTCCTTTCTTATTTCATTGATTTCTTACAAACGGTCAGCTGATTGCCAGGAACTGCCAGCAAGACGTCATGGCGCGAGCTTACCACGGGCAATAATTCTCGTAGACGTCAATTGACTTGCAGACGACGTGACTAGAGTTTTCTGTATTAGAGGAAGGTTGGGTACAATGATGTGTATTAACTTAAAGAGACATCCAGTATCAAGTAAAAAAAAGAGAGAAGAATAATCTGCCCTCAAATCATTAGCCTCACGAACAGTGATATAATGTCGTTATTTAAGATCGATTTAACATTGCAATGTCGCACAGCAAATATTACACACTTAACAAAAATAGTTAATTATACGTTCCACAAATCTTTCCAATTTTAGCTTCTTGGTTTCTTTCTTTTTCTGTTTAAGTAACCTCATTCTTCTTAACTAGCCCTTTCATGTTAGTCATTAAACAAAAACATCCCAAAATGTCCATAACGACATGAAAAATGAATCGCCCTTAACGCTAAAAAAAAAAATCTGCCCGGAGCGCCTTTCCGTTTGAAAACGAAACTTAGTAATTATTAGTTCAGTTTCTGAACCAAAGAAATTTGGGGATTAAGATTAATATCCCCAGGTATTATTTGACAAAAACTGGATCATTTGGACCTAACATATATGGTTCAATTTCTATTTTAATAATTCGCCTGCGCGTTGGGGTCTTTAGCAGTGGAAGGAAGCCGGAGGACCACACTCCATGTCACTTAAAACGGGATATCGAAACCACGCCAGTTGACTCAATGACAGAACCCTGCATCTTATTTGATGAAGAGCTAGAGAGATTTGGAAACGTTTTAACGTCAATGTCGAATTGGGGATTTTAAAGGCAATTTGTCATCAAACTTGATTCCGGTGATGTATTGAAGTTAAAGGAGCTAAACCTCTAACTCAGTATTTTCCATAATATTCAAAATTAATATTTGCACATTTCAATCATTATTGATGTTTTTATTCTGCCTTGAAAATAAATAATACAAATATCAAACATTTAAGACACATTAACATTTAACCAGCGGCTGCCAGGCAGGATACGCTCACATTTCCGAGAGATGGATAGAGAACAAGCTAAAAAGAAAGTGATTTTTCCTTCGATCAAAGGTCATAATTCTTGAAGTTATAATTCGATATGCGCAAATATCGAAAGGATCTTTGGGTTATAAACACGCATTTCAAGTATCATCAAAATCAGACTAAAATTGTGGTCTCTACAGGGTAAACAACCTTGATAACCATTTTTTTTTTTTTATAGTATTCGCGTACAAGCAGGCGGCCATTTTGTCCGTCAATTTTGTTCCGATTTTTACGAAATTCGAACTCAACCTTCTTTCCGACGTAACGGTGATATAATCAGACGGTTTTCTTTCTTAGAGGAACCACAAGATAAAAAAGACGACTTTTCGTACAATCAGGGACCATAATTCAGGAAATTACGATCCGATATGCGCAAATATCGAATGGAACCAAGATCTTTGAGTTACAAACATGCATTTCAAGTTTCAACAAAATTGGTTCAAAATTTTGACCTCTACAGTGTTCACAAGCTAAAAACGTGATTTTTCATACAATCAGGGCCATAATCCATAAAGTTACAGTCCGATACATGCCAATATCGAAAAATGATAAACCTATATTTCAAGTTCCATTGAAATCAGATAAAAAAATTTACTTTTGCTTCATTTTGTATCAGAGTCTATATCTATATTATCTATAAAGGAGCCAAAATTCTGAGTAATAAAATTATATGTTTAAATCTAAAAGTAGGCCCATAAACGGGATAGGGGATTGAATTAAGAATGTGATATAAAAAAAAACTTTACCAAATGAATAGATTTTTCAATGGGTTACCAGCTTTCACGAGCATTACAATTTTCGTTATGATAAAGGAAGTATTTGTATTTAAAGGGCGCGACTACAATACGTCCAAGAATTGATTGAAGCACTTTAAATTGGAATCTTTGAAAATCTCACTGGGCCATGCATGTAGACAATGACTAGAGAAATCCAACTGGCGCGTGTTATTCCATGTTTGTTCACGAGATAATATTCCTTCACTGTGTAAGATTTGGAACGAACCGATGGGGGAATCAGTAATATTGGAAAACTAGCAAGTTGAAATCAATTTTTCCTATATAGTGCTCCCGTAAACTTGGAGATTGACATTGCAGTCCAAGCAAACATGCTCTATAAAGCAGTTTATAATAATTTCTTTGGTGGGGGATTACACGCCATGGACATAGTCCACGCAAAAGCTCCAGTGATAGCCTGGATCTACCACGTACTATTCTGTATAGACGAACGCCAATTTAATTTATTTCCCCTTTCTCTGCCTTTGACAATGGTCATTGAGTAAGTTTTCTAGGCCGAACAAACATGACCTGAGATGATTTACTGTTAAAATATTAATCCATGCATTGGCAGAGAAAGTTCATCCAGATTTTCCTGTGTGGTTTCCCCTTGAGGGACTGACAAGTACAGCTGTCTAGTCGTGTGGATGGGACGAAAAACCGAGGCCCCGCGTACACATTGGCGTACCCGCTGCCCGGGCAAAATTTCCCTCATAACACACTGTATGGCGTATGCCCGTCTTCATTATCCCAGGTTAGGGGCAAATCAGTAGGATATTAAACCCCATTTCATTTTTTGTTTAAATATTAAATATCTTTTGAAAACAGAGGTACTTATTTCTACGTTGCGACGTATCCTATTGCTAGAATACATATTTAAAAACAAAATAACTGCTGGTATGTAATATGTCCAGTTTCGAACACAGAGAACCTCTAGATTTTTACAAAAAACGGTTCCTACTTATTCGGGTAAGCGCCCAGAGGATAACATAAAATCGTTGCTTGTTGCATATTCGTATCCCCGAGGCCCCGTCTTTAAATTTTAATTCAAATTAACCAATGCACGTGTAATCACAATGTACGTTAGTGGCCATTTAAAATGATTCTACGATATATTTATTTATCAATTTATGTCAAGAAAATGTTATTGACACGATCAATGATGTTTGCATCATAAAGTTATTAATAAGTCTGTTGTGTTATCTAAATTCTGATTACCATAAATGAATATTCATAAACTTAGATAATTACGTAATGAAAACACGCCGTGAACCACAGGCACTGCTTGACTGTGATAGAGCCTACGAAGCGAGGCCGCTGTTGAGCGAGGCTTAACCACCCAGTTCCTAGGCACATATCGAGTAAGTTTTCTAGGCCGAACAAACATGACCTGAGATGATTTACTGTTAAAATATTAATCCATGCATTGGCAGAGAAAGTTCATCCAGATTTTCCTGTGTGGTTTCCCCTTGAGGGACTGACAAGTACAGCTGTCTAGTCGTGTGGATGGGACGAAAAACCGAGGCCCCGCGTACACATTGGCGTACCCGCTGCCCGGGCAAAATTTCCCTCATAACACACTGTATGGCGTATGCCCGTCTTCATTATCCCAGGTTAGGGGCAAATCAGTAGGATATTAAACCCCATTTCATTTTTTGTTTAAATATTAAATATCTTTTGAAAACAGAGGTACTTATTTCTACGTTGCGACGTATCCTATTGCTAGAATACATATTTAAAAACAAAATAACTGCTGGTATGTAATATGTCCAGTTTCGAACACAGAGAACCTCTAGATTTTTACAAAAAACGGTTCCTACTTATTCGGGTAAGCGCCCAGAGGATAACATAAAATCGTTGCTTGTTGCATATTCGTATCCCCGAGGCCCCGTCTTTAAATTTTAATTCAAATTAACCAATGCACGTGTAATCACAATGTACGTTAGTGGCCATTTAAAATGATTCTACGATATATTTATTTATCAATTTATGTCAAGAAAATGTTATTGACACGATCAATGATGTTTGCATCATAAAGTTATTAATAAGTCTGTTGCGTTATCTAAATTCTGATTACCATAAATGAATATTCATAAACTTAGATAATTACGTAATGAAAACACGCCGTGAACCACAGGCACTGCTTGACTGTGATAGAGCCTACGAAGCGAGGCCGCTGTTGAGCGAGGCTTAACCACCCAGTTCCTAGGCACATATCGAGTAATGATAGGTTTATAAAGGGACTGCATACAGAATTCTTTTGACCCCATTTCGTCGTAATTCCGGTCCGTTGAACTTATGAATCGCCAAGTGAACACACTTAAAGTTTGATTTGTAATTAATAACGCAGGTATAATGATCAAATAAAGTCTCGTTGGCAATTAAAACGATGGAAAATCTTAGAACTAGTGAGTATTGTGAGATGATAACAGACGACAAATCGCAAACCAGTCATAACAAAGATGGCGTCTGAACTACAACTTGGACATATAATTATTTGCCGAAATGTTCATTGCAGCAGGAACTTTGATTTGGGTCACATGAACCCATCAAAGAACTTAAGGAAGCCAGGACCATCACCACAGTAAATGCGGACAACGAGAAAAGCAGCTGCGATAATGGATACACCTGACTACGTTGCCCCAGTCGAAATGCAGTGGAATTTTGACTAGGAGTACTATGTACATACCTCCTTACAAAGAAAGCAATAATTATAATTTGTTTCGGATTTTTTTTACAGGTTGGATGGCCACCTACCAGCCTACAACTTGTTGAATTGACGGAGTCTTAGCTCTTTTGGGTAGCGGTTGGGGCCCAGGTTCTAGTCCAAAATTGGTAAATGAGATATATGTTTGTATGTATTTCATTATATAAGGCATACGATAATTCACGGAAGACAGGCTAGAATATGGGTGTTCTGTGTGGCTCGCAGCAAAGATCAGAGAATACAACGAAAATAGCTAAACAAGAATTTAGAATTCTGATATGGTTGCATCTTTTGATACAGTAATTATTCTCCTAGGAAGCTTGTTAACTTATAATATATACAATATCCATAGTTTAAACAGACAAGATTATGATTGTAACCTACGGACATCCACGGGAAGATTAATTCAATACATAGAAATGCTACAAGCGCAAAAATGTGAAGACATATTCTTTTGTCGTTCAAAATGAAATGAAATTGGGTTGAACGTCCTATTGATCTGAGAGGGCCTGACAAAGACAGCTGTCCAGTAGTTTGGATGGAACAAAAACAAAGGCCCTGTGTACACATTGACGCGCACGTAAAAGATCCCTTGGGAGTTGAAATTCGATAAAAGTGTAGGCCGTAGCGCCACTTTCCGGGCAAAATTTCCCACATATCACTGTATGGCGTATGGACGTCTTCATTAATCCAGTCGGAGCAGAACAGTAGGACGTTAAACGCCATTTCTTTAATTTCCTATTGATGAAGACCAACCCAGTTAATGTGAACGGACATACACCATGCAATGCGGCGGTATGAGGGAAATTGTGACCAACGGCCTACTCTTACTTCGAATTCCGACCGTCAACGGTTCTTGTACGCACACGACGGTATACTGTCCATTCCAGCCCCACCCATCCCCCGTCCTGCACCACTTACAGGGGTTTGGGGGGGAGGGCGCTCTATGTCGTTCGCTGCTCTAATTATAACTATCGGTTGGGGACAATATCGAACGGAAAGTTATACATATCATGACTGGAAAACAACACATATCATACGAATCATATTCTATTTCAAATTTATAAATACAGTCATTACAAGTAACGCGCCATTAGTCGCGTATAGTTCCATGTGTTTCACTCTTTCCCTCTTAAATGATTGATATAGTCACTACTGATGGCACTCATTTAAGATATAATGTCTGCAGGGACGGATCCAGGAATTTTTGCAGGAGGGGCTTTGCCAGGTTTCTGTTACGGAAATCTGCCATCATCGTCACTAAATTACATAGGCATAAATACAAATTGAGCTTTTTAAACAGAGAAATCATTTTTTTATACTGATGTAGGATCACTTTGTGATGTTATTTTATTGATGCAAGGCATTATCTTTTTTTTATGTAGCTGAGCGGGGTGGGGGGGTACCACCCACCCCCCTCTCTGGATCCGCCCCTGGTCTGTTGATGTTTGCTGATGATTTCTAACAAGTACCCTATCAGTTACCCCCCTTTCATTGACGAAATCTTGCTAACATCGTACATAGAGACCACAATATTCTTTGTTATACACTTTTGATAATTGGTTTGCTCAGCCTATTGACCTGAGTTTGCAATATTGATTTTTAACCATAACTAACGCTAACTCGTTTGATTACTAAATGCTCAGGGACTTTTTTGTTGTCCGTGCATTCAGAGCGCGCATTCTAGAGAGCAAATGAGAATCATGGTTTAGTGTATTTAGGATAATGTTCACTTTGAGACAAATTTATCGCTTTCTAGACAATGTGGTGGTTGCTCTGACCAAGATAGTATAATGTTTTTGAAAAGAGTTGTCTGAACGAAAAAAAAAAAAAAATCAACGCGAATTTTATCTCCCATTTTTTAAAGATGCATTATGTAATATTTAGATAAAGAGCTGACAGTTTTCGACATGGCAGTTAAAATATAGATAATAAAAAGGGAGTGTGTTGAAAATTTTGGTCAAATTACTTCCCTCGGAGAGGTGAACCGTGGCCGTTTGAAGAACGTTGTTACCATAATACACAAAGTTTCGATTATTCATTTTTCAATTTAATTATAAACTTGCAATCGTGTTTAAATCCGTTGAAAATCAAAACCATCCGATGGTCTTACAGAGTGTGATTATGGCCTTGGTATGTGAATAGATGTCTAATTAAGGATTTATAGAACATTTCAGACCACACGAAAGATATTTATTAAGACAGATTTAACTCTCTCATAAATATCATCTTTAAGCAACAACATAAAGCATCAAGGGCACTGCTTTAAAAGTAAGAGGCGTCATAACATTGTACAAAGTGCCTAAGCTATGATTCCGAATTTGTCTGGGAACACACCAATCCATTGTCTAGTCGGTTTCTCCAAGTCTTAATAGGTTCATCAGCGCCTTGTACTTTCCGTCGGAGCAATAGTCATTAATAGCTATTTTCAGGGGTGGATCCAGGGGGGTTGTCTAGGGTGTATAGGAATCCCGGATCCTACAAACTCCCACCGGGACATAATAATCAACATATATAAATTTCGAAATTTATTCTTCAAATTTTAAAAATCGTCAACGAAATGAAACATTGTCGACGAACAGAAATCATTGTTCGTTATGGCTCAGATGCGAGGAAATCGATGATAATTTTTCAAAATTTTCTGGGGATAGACCCCTCCCCCCATACCCTTCTCTACTGCTCGCGCCTACGGCACTCGGATGCGTGACTGCGGCACCCATCGTTGCGCGGTCGGTGAGACAAAACATATGGTTGTCGACCCCCTCAAAAAAATCCTGGATCCGCCACTGATTTAATAATACTATTAAATTTCCTACCCAGAATAGAATATTTCCTGATTTGTCGTCTGTTTCCAAAACATGCAAACAATCAAAATATTTATTAAATAATTGATGATATTGGACAAAACCATTTTTCTAGCTGTTGGGCGATTAAATTAAACGTGTTACACAAAATAACGTCTAAATACTGGCTGTAAAAAAGTGCTGCTTGGAAGCATCATTGGAAAACCCAATAAGAGAGCCTTTAAGAAAAAAAAACAATAACATCACAGTATTCTTGAATAGCGTTGATTTTAAACATTTCATTTGGTTTTGTTCTGTAATGACTTTAGTAAAACTCGTTATTTACATAAAAACTCCATCTATCTTCATTTTCTGCTCATATCGACAACCATTATATTCCACATTTCGTTCCGCTTTGTACAGCCCGATCCATCATGAAGTTGATAATTTAGGTTAACCGATCGCTCAATGTTGAATTTTTTAATATCACGAGTCGGAGCAGTCCATTTTTTTTCCTTTACTCGCCATGTTATTGTCGTTACTGTCACTTGACTCTGACTGGAATCACCGTTTCATTTTATTTTCGATTAGGTCTGACCTACTGCCCTACGTCTCAGACCGATAACCAATTAGCCCAACCTACCTTAAATTGGTATTGCATTAGTCCTACAACCTGATTGTCAAACCTCCCATTAACCAGTTAGTCGAAAAGTTCTGTAATAATTAGGAGATACTAATTGTAGGTCAGTTCGGTGTTTTTTTTTATGTAAAAAAGTGTTTTAAGGAATACTAACCCTAACTCATTTAGAAGACTGAACTTGGATCCAATTTATCTTTTATTCCTCTTAAAAGGGTTAGGACTAGGGTTAGTATTCTCCAAAATACTCATGTGTAGGCTATGAAGCGGTCATTGTGGACCGTGGAAATCCCCCCACCCTCGGCCTCCAGTTAGTATCTTCTGTAATAACTGATAGTCTTTCTCATTGTTCTGTTTGTCAATCGACTCTATTAGAGTTTGATGAGATCAAGTCTCGTATTTAATTGTTAATTTTCAGTACCTACTTGCTGTGCCGGATTAAAGACTTGACTGTGGCGCACCTAAGTAAATAGAGTCGCCTTCCAGGCCTCACCACTCCCAAAAATAGTTAAGTTAAAAAAAAAATAGTTGAATAGAGAGAAATGGGGTTTAACGTTCACTCGACACAAACTAGGTCATTTCGAGACTAACATATGGTTTAATTTTATTTCAATAATTCGCTTGCGCGTAGGCGTCTTTAACAGTGGGATGAAACCGGAGTACCCGGAGAAAACCCACGAAGTTGGACAGGCAACCCTATTCATTGCCACGTACAACCGGGGTTTTGAAAACACGTCACGCCAGTTGACTCAATGGCAGGCCGTATGATACAGCGCGCATACTAACCATTCGACCATCCACGCCCCCCCCCCCTCTCGTCAATTGCAAGTAACATAATAGTCAAATCACATTTAAAAAAGACCTCACAAATCACCATGCCTCTTTAACACGAATACTTGAACCAAAAATAAAATCCTTTGCTTATAAGGTTAGTTCGATCCCTACTATTATAGATACCAATAACAGTATTGAACAGATCTAATGTGTTCGGGCAATTTAGTGTTAGAATAATTCTTGATAAGATTCTAAGGAGCCATGTCGTGTGTAGGAGTTAAGGTAGCATGTGACATGAGCTAGACGACGAACTATCTACATTTATATTAAAATAACCGATCTGAGGCCGGGAACTTGACTAGACGTCTGGATATTCGGGCCGGAAACCCAGACTGTCATAGTGAAACGTACAGAAGGTAATAACGAAATGTAGGGTAACAACATCTAACTACATCAAATTCAAAGAATTTAAGATTTGATCATTGTTTTATTATAGTTGATGTTAACGTCTGCTTCCACGGTTATGGTATCGCAAACAACTTAAACCAAAAAGGCACGTGATTAGTTGCAAAAGGATTTTTTTTTTTTTTAGAATATGGTGATTAGGGTTTTAATTTCTGATTAGGGTAGTGCTGTCTGAATATTAAATAAACAGACACATATTACGATACGGACACAAAAGAATACAGATAACGCTTGATTTCTTGCACATGTTTTAAACTAAAACATTTTTGAAAAAACGTAAACACCCTCCCAAATCATCTGACCGGATACAGATATATATAGAGTAAGTAATCTACGGAAGCCCATAAGGGTCAATCAAATGAAAAAAAAAATTCTGACTATCTTGTAATTACAAGATAGGCTATCTTGTTATTACAAGATAGCTATCTTGTAATTACAAGATACCGAGATGCCAATTTAAAGGTCACCATACACCGATTTCATGCTCCCATAAATACCATTGCCTTCATACACCCACCAACTGCATATTTATATCATGACTCATCAATTTTAATACGCTCTTTGAAGCCATAGAACGCTATTTCTATTTTTCAAACTTCTTTAAATTTTGATTTTTGCAAAGTAAGTAAGGAAAGGGATATTCTGAAAAACGGACCCTCCATCAATGAAATGAGCTGACTGACATAGCGTTTAAAAGCAGATTATTTATAGCTTGCGGTATCTCCTGATGTATAGAATGTTTTGAGAGGGATTTGAAGCAAACGTTTGATAGATTAATTAGCTTGAATATATTTTTAGCCCAAATATATCATCAAATCACACAGTTTGTACGCGCGGAAGGTATCTTTAAGGAGAACATGAAATCAATGTATCATAAATGCTATTAATGAGGGAATGAAGTTAATGAGAGTATGAATAGTATTTAATGAGGGCACAACCTGGTGATGCCGATCCCGTGACATACAAAAGGTGGATTCGAAACCACGTCAGTTGACTCAATGACAGGCTTTTAAGATAAAACACGCACGTGCTAACAAATCGACCTGCCAACCCTCCAGCTCAACGAAGTATTATTGTATGTTACGGGATCGGCATCATCAGGTTGTCAGTCCTCCGGGTTCCTCCAACTGCTAAACAGAGAGGGGTATATGGTTTAACGTCCACTCGACACAAACTAGGTCATTTCGAATCCCCATTTGTACGTGACAAGGAGTAGGATCGCCTGTCCATCCTCGCCTGTCCACCGGTTTCCTCCAACTGCTAAAGAGAGTGAGGGGAGGTGTAACGTCCACTCGACACAAACTAGGTCATTTCGCGACTAACATATAGTTTAATTTCAATAATCGCTTGCACGTATGGATCTTTAGCAGTGGGAGGAAAGCAGAGGACCCGGAGAAACCCCACGATGTTGGACAGGCGATACTACTCCTTGTCGCGTACAACGGGGGATTCGAAATCACGCGAGTTGACTCAATTACAGGCTTTGTGATACTGCGTGCACGTGCTGACCATTCGCCATCCAACCCCCACCCCACTACTAAAGACCCCTACGCGCAAACGAATTATTGGAATTAAATTAAACCATATGTTAGTCCCGAAATGACCTAGTTTGTGTCGAGTAGACGTTAAACCCCATTCCCCCTCTCCCTCCCCCTCTCTCTCTCTCTATCTCTCTCTCCCCCCCACACACACTTTGGCTTATAACTATCCGATAAATCAGTGTGGGACGACCTTGAAATACAAGAAAACTAATTTGGCTATCTTGTAATTACAAGATAGGCTATCTTGTAATTACAAGATAGGCTATCTTGTAACTACAAGATAGTTATCTTGTAACTACAAGATAGCTATCTTGTAACTACAAGATAGCCTATCTTGTAATTACAAGATAGCCTATCTTGTAACTACAAGATAGCCTATCTTGTAATTACAAGATAGCTATCTTGTAATTACAAGATAGTCAGAAGGCTTTGGCTATCTTGTAATAACAAGATACTCAGAATATTTTTTTTTCATTTGATTGACCCTTATGGGCTTCCGTAGTAATCTATATCGTTTTGTTCAGTTACTTTTTGTTATAGTCCATGTTCCCACCCAGTACATACACAGAGATTAGCATGGCAGGTTTGGATGCCCCCATAGCCTATATACATGTATGTAATTCAAAATGAATCGAGGTTTACTTTTTTATGTATATTTCATGAATGAATTATCTATGTATAATATAAATGATGTAAGCAAGGTGATTATTAACAGTGGTGTTATCAGATGGGATTGAACTCTTGCGTAATAGAAACATACGTTCAATAATTCATAGCACATCGTCTAGTCCCTTAATATCATCCTACTGTCACCTTCACTCATTACGTGACACAATAATAATAATTGTGTTATCATTAATCGATCAATGCCCATGAATCTATAATAAATGGCGGAAGGTTCCAGTTCTATCGCTTGTACGCATTTACAGTTCGTCTGATTATTAAAGCTGGCGTCCAAATCTACAGACAACTGAATCGCGTCAATACCTTAACGATCCGGAACGAAATATCACCCTAGCTGTTAACATCGGCAATCAAATTAATTCATTCTTATTAATTATTGATCATTAATGTGCACGGATTATACAACTGGTGTTTTATTGCAACCTTAATCGCAATTAATAGTTCCACATAGCTACCGATCGGGTGGGAATAGGGCCGTAATATGATTTAGTTATATGAGGGGCGTTCATCGTGATCAATTTTTAACTTTGTAACAAGACAAAAATTACAATAAAATATAGAAATATATAAACAAGCCAAGGCTTCAAATAGTTATGTAATAATATTTAATAATGCATATAAAGGACGATAGTAAACTTAGGCTGCCTCACTCTAGTTGAGAACATACACTAAGCTAGTTGATCGACATTTTAGGTTGTAAATCAACGATTTTAGTCGAAAAAATCAAAAAAATACTTCTTCCAAATTGAATAGATGTTTTAGTTTATGTATATGCCAGGTGCGAAACGCAATAGAACGGCACTACAAAACAATTTACTAATTTTGGGATATGGCGGCCATTCAGGGCCAAGATTTAGTCTCTATGTATGAAGTAAATGGACCTCTGTGTGAAGAATGATCAAGGACGGGTGTTATCTATAATATATACTAAATTGTGACTGTTAGCAGCTACACCAGGGCTGTCCCGAGGCTGAAAGCTGGTGTATAGTGTATAAGGGTAGCTCGGATCGGGGAAAAACACAGGCCTAGTGACGATGAACAACAACTTCCGGTTGAACATGTCTATACCCATGCCACACCGGGTCAACCACTAGTTAGATATTAATATGTCTTTACATCTAAGTCTCTGGACGTGATATTTATCCGCTTGCAAACTACATTATTGTTAAATTGAATATGTAGTTATAGATAATATTTGGCCTTGTTTCTGTACATGTAAATTCTTGAGGAGAGGGAGTATATAGACTTTGCCTGGTTCCTAGAAGTAAATGAAAGAATGTTTATAACAAAAAAAACATTGTTAAAGTTGATTCAATACAAGATTGTATGTTAAATAAGAGAACACTTAGAATACATATTAGCGTGCATTAAATGAAATGAAATAGAACGTAACAATAGCATTTCCGGTGGCCGAAACGGAGAAAAGGAGGCGCAACGGAAATATTGGATAATTAAAAATACCGCTACCTGTTAACAAGAAATAATATATCGGGTTTCGGAAACATTTCCAATGTCAACTTCCCACTGTTAACCCACCCAACGTTACCCTCGCCATGATTCGTCACTGCTCAAATAGTTGAAAGACTTGACAAATTAGTGAGATATCACTTCAGACATTGGTCAATTGCTTCTATAACCAAAACGGAATACAAAGATTCACTAACACTTGCATGTATATTCGACGTCACAGGGCTTATTCTGGAAATATTAATAGCGACGTGAAGTTGGCTAGTGGTTTGTTTTTTGTTGTTCGCGAATAACGAATAACGAGCTAGTTCGTTGTTCGCGAATAAAAAGATATAGACATAATAATACAAAAAAGGCACTTTTATAGGGAATACACCGGGAATGGGTTGTTTTTGTTTTGGTTTTTTTTGCGGGGGGGGGGCGTTGTTCGTTATTCGCCAGTATGAAACAGTTCGTTGTTCGGGTAAAAAGACATGTTATTAAATTAGACCTTTATTATATTACTAATTCCATATCTGTTGAATAGCGAACAACAAACTAGCCCCTTGTTCGTTATTCGAGACTACCCCATAACAAACTAGCCCGTTGTTCGTTATTCGCGAATACCGAATTGCAAACTGGTTCGTTGTTCGTTATTCGCGAATACCGAACAACGAACCACAAGCTAACTTCACGTCCCTAATATTGATTTCATAAAATCTTGACAAATTGGTTCATATTTATCTTACTTTTAGCTTTAAATTCTGGCCTTTAAACACCTCAAATCTTGTGATCTTCCACGAAAGCTTAGTGAAGCGAAATGGCTAAATGGCAAGTTGCGTGAACCGATGCAGCACTTTTACCTTATAATAAAAAAAAAATCTTATTGCGTTTTCTCTCACTGCTTCCTTGAACAAAATAACACAATTTAACAGAACAAAAAATAAACTAACACAGAATCCGCTTATAGCAAATGCATAATCAATTCTCCAATTCTACGGGGGATATTGCGTTCTATCTCTACACAACTAGTTGTGGATTCATAGCATTCTCCCAAGTATAATTTCCACTGCTATCAACTCGTCTATAATTTTTCTTCGGCACAAATTCCGCATTACTTCTCTTTATATTACCATTTAATGAAAGGCAATTAACCGTGCGGTATTACCTCCCTTGGGAACTGAAACGATTCTCGCAATAAATATATACAGTTGTATTATTCATGTATACGTGTAAACCTTAGAATAAGGGTGTCGGAACCCGTACTGGAGCTTAATATTTCGTGACTATATACGCCACGGGAGTCTAGAATGGGAACAGATATGTTGTTAACTATTATGGGATCACCTGGCACCCCACCCCACCCCCCTGCAAAAATTCCTGTATCCGTCCGTGGGTGGTAAAGCCAACTCGCATATTAAGACACTATTTCAAATAAATTGATAGAATTACATTTTCGCGCAGCAAAATAATCAAGTGTTGGGATTGAGGATGAGTTGTAGACTCTGAAGCTATTTCAAAGTTTATCTCGCTCAGTGGCAGTGATTGGTCTTTTACAGAACGTAGTAGTTTTCCACTATGAACTATAAAAGAATTTACAATGTTTGCGACCATTTTCGGAAAAATAATATTCCCACTGGGAAGTTACATAAACAAAATTGACGACCGTGTTTTTCAACAGGAGTCTACCGGTTATGAAATAGACCGCATAGACTGTCAATCAAAACTCTAACTTAGTGAATTGGAGATGCTATCTGATCCTGTTATGAAGGCGATTGTCAAAACTAAGTCTAAAGATAACTAGTTGAAAACTACAGATATGAATGATAGGATCTAGATTCTATGACATCTATAACCGAGACTTGTAGTATATTGTGCATCACGTATAGTCCCGATTTACAGTGTTGCATCACGCGCATGTGTACATGCATTGTCATTAGTTACACGTCTGCTGTGATCATGCAGTTGGAATAAAGCCGCCATCATTGAACAACATGTGTTGGTCTTAGTCTGTATTATGGGGGTAATTTAGGACCAAATATACCACATTTGGCGACGAAGTGGGATCAAATGAATCGAAGACATTACAAGTAAGGTACCTATGAAAATTTTAAGAATATTTTGGATTGTCATAGCCATGGCAGAGATTGGTAAAATTTCGGAGTTCGACGAAGTGAAGGAGTCATTCGTTTGTTATGAAGAACGTATGAGCCAGTATTTTATTGCTAACGACGTCGAAGACGGAAAGAAGGTGCCGATATTTTTGACAGTGGTTGGTCCACAGACATATGGTTTGTTGAAAAATTTATTAGCCCCGGTTCTGCCGAGTACACATACTTACGATGTTTTGATTGATACGTTGAAGAGACACTTCACACCAACACCGTTAGTGATTGCAGAACGATATAAATTTCATCGTCGAGACCAAAATGATGGCGAATCAGTAGCTGACTATATGGTAGCTTTGAGAAAATTGTCAACACATTGTGATTTTGGAGATTTTTTAAATCAAGCTCTTCGTGATAGGCTAGTGTGTGGCTTGAAAAACGAAGTTATCCAGAAGAGATTGTTGACGACAGTAGGTCTAACGTTAAGAATGGCAACAGATACTGCACAGGCAATGGAATTAGCTGAGAAGGATTCAATGGAACTTAAAGGGACAACGTCACCAGCCGTCAGTGTAAACAAGTTACATAGAGGAAAATTTGGTGGACATACAAGTAAATCAAAATCTTATGGTTATAGTACAAGTGGTTACAGCGGTAATCAGAATAAAAGTCAAAGACATTACACTGGTAATCGTCAAAGTTTTCAGAGCAAGAATTCTACGTCAGCGGATGTGAAATGTTTTCGTTGCGGAAATTTTAACCATAAACATTTTAAGTGCCCTTTTAGAAATGAAAAATGTTTCATGTGTCAGGACAGAGGACATATATCTAAAATGTGTAATAAACGTCCGTTTTCTACAAATAATGTACCAGCCGAAGAATTTGGGTTATGGTCTGTTTACTTTGGTGAGGGAAGGAGAGCCGCTTACAAAGTTCGTGTTTTGCTGAATAGTAAAGAAGTTGAGATGGAAGTTGACACCGGTGCAGCGTTGTCAGTAATGCCAGCAAACTTGTATCTTGAACACTTTTCAAATTGTGAGTTAAAACCCTCGAGCGTGGTTTTAAAGACTTACTCTGGTGAAGTTTTGAATTTGATGGGTGAATTGGAAGTAACAGTTACTTATAATAATCAGACAGTTGTTTTACCAGTCATCGTTGTTAAAGGTGCTAACCCAGCACTTATAGGAAGAAACTGGTTACAAAAACTGAAGCTGGATTGGTCGAATATTTTTAAAGTACAGGCTGATGTTGATATTCAACCTTGGATTAAGAAGTTTCCTACGGTTTTTGCAGAAGGTTTTGGAGTCATTAAAGGTCACAAGGCTAATATACGTCTTAAAGAGACGGCGACACCGATATTTTATAAACCGCGACCGATACCATACGCGCTTAAAGAGGCGGTGGAAAGGGAACTGGACCGATTGGAAAGTAGTGGTGTAATTTCTAAAGTTGATTATAGCCCGTGGGCGACACCGATTGTTGTAGTGCCCAAATCCGATCATTCTATAAGAATTTGTGGAGACTATAAAGTAACTGTAAACAAATGTATTGAGGTACAGCAATACCCTTTACCTAATGCAGAGGACATTTTTGCGACGCTAGCAGGTGGAACGGTTTTTAGCAAACTTGATCTATCGAGTGCGTACCAACAATTGATGTTGGATAAACAATCTGAGTTATTGTTGACATGGAACACACACCGTGGACTCTATCGTGTTCATAGACTTGCATTCGGGGTAGCATCGGCTCCTGCGATATTCCAGTCTACGTTAGAGCAAATACTTCATGGTATGGAAGGAGTGATGTGCAGATTAGACGACATCTTAATTAGTGCTCCTACGACGGAACAACATTTAAATCGTGTTGAAATGGTTCTTCAAAGGCTAGAAAAGTTTGGTGTTAGACTTAAACTTTCTAAGTGTGTTTTCATGCAACCTAGTGTGAACTATTTAGGTTACAAAGTGGATAGTAATGGTATTCATCCACTTTCTGAAAAAGTTGAGGCAATTAATAACGCGCCAGTGCCTACAAACGTTTCAGAGTTAAAGTCATTTCTTGGACTTATTAATTATTATGGGAAATTTCTTCCTAACTTATCAACAATGCTAAACCCCTTGCATGAACTTTTGCAAAAAGATACTCCTTGGTTGTGGTCAAAAGAATGCGATAAAGCTTTTATGATTTGTAAACAAAAGTTGACAGATAGCAAAATGTTAGTGCATTATGACGTGAATAAACCTCTTAAAATCGCTTGCGATGCGTCATCGTATGGGCTAGGTAGTGTCATTTCGCATGTTGATAAAGAAGGCAACGAGCAACCAATTGCTTTTGCATCAAGAACTTTAAATCCGAGTGAAAGAAATTATTCACAACTGGAAAAAGAAGCTCTTTCAATTATTTATGGCATAAAGAAGTTTCATCAATATCTTTATGGCCGGACGTTTATATTGGAGACTGATCATAAACCACTTACGACTATTTTAGGTCCTTATACAGCTGTACCTACTCTTGCAGCTGCGCGCTTACAACGATGGGCATTAATTTTGTCAGCATATCAATATCAAATCGTTTACAGATCATCCGTTGAACACGGTAATGCAGACGCACTTTCGCGTAATCCATTGGAGGTTGTTCAGGACGATTCATCGGAGTCGGACTTATTTTATTTTTCGTATGTAAATGAATTACCGATAAACAGTCATCAAATTAGTGAGGCTACACGAAAGGACAGACTCATGTGTAAAGTTTTAGAGTATGTTAAAACTGGATGGCCTAGTTTTATAGAAGACCCCGAGTTAAAGCCCTATTTCATTCGCAGAAATGAACTTAGTACCGATCAGAACTGTATTCTGTGGGGTATGCGTGTTATAATCCCTGGCAAGTTTCAGCAGAGACTTTTAGATGATTTACACGAAGTACATCCTGGAATGTGCCGTATGAAATCTCTCGCACGCAGTTATTTATGGTGGCCTAATCTTGACAACGATATAGAGAAAAAGGTTCGCGGTTGTCACGTTTGTTTATCTGTACGTAAAAGTCCTCCGTCATCACCTTTGTTACCGTGGAAATGGCCAAGCCGTATTTGGCAACGTTTACATATTGATTATGCAGAATTTCAGAAACAGAATTACTTAATAGTAATTGATAGTCATTCTAAATGGTTAGAAGTTTTTAATATGCCTTCAACAACTTCTGCTAGAACGATAGAAGTATTACGTGCTCTGTTTTCGTCTTACGGTATTCCAGAAGACGTTGTGTCGGACAACGGTCCGCAGTTTAAAAGTGCAGAATTCGAACAGTTTATGATGAATAATGGTATTCGTCACATATGTACCCCACCGTACCATCCCGCATCAAATGGTGCCGCAGAACGTTCTGTACAAACGATAAAACAGTCCTTGTTAAAACAAGTACTACAGAGTAATACTAATACAAATGAATCGTTAAAACGAAAGTTAGATAACTTTTTATTAATGTATAGAGTTACTCCACACAGTGTAACAGGAGTACCTCCAGCCGAACTGTTTCTTAAGAGACAACTGAGAACAAGATTTAGTATGTTAAAACCAGTCATGCAGAAAACAGTTGAGACTAAACAAGAAAGTCAAATTAAAGCGCACGATGTTAAAGTTAAAAATCGCGAGTTTCAAGCAGGACAACTCGTCTACGTTAAAAATAATCGCGAAGGAGTAGTAAAATAGATTCCTGCCAAGATTACAAGAAAACTAGGGTTACAAACTTTTTTAGTTAAAGTTTTTGGTAAAATCAGATATGTTCATGTTGATCATTTGTTACCGTCACATGCAATCGATTGTAAAATTCCAAAAATGGTTACAACTAAAACTGATGCGCCAAAACGTAATAGAACTGATGATTACATGTGGCATGTTCCAGATATTAATCGACCGAATGGTAATGTTGAACATCCACAACCTAATGCAGCAATAGCCGAACCAAGACGATCTTCAAGACCAAGACGTAGTCCACAGAAATTGAATCTATGAACTTAATGTTTGAATGTGTTTTATAGGACTATGTAATGATAATAAGTTTTCAATGTGTTCTTTTGTTTTACAGGTCTAAAGGAAACACTAAATGATACTAACAAAAAAAACTTTAAAGTATCAATTTAGTTAAATTGTATATTGACACTTATTTAAAGGGGGAGGAAGTGTAGTATATTGTGCATCACGTATAGTCCCGATTTACAGTGTTGCATCACGCGCATGTGTACATGCATTGTCATTAGTTACACGTCTGCTGTGATCATGCAGTTGGAATAAAGCCGCCATCATTGAACAACATGTGTTGGTCTTAGTCTGTATTATGGGGGTAATTTAGGACCAAATATACCACAAGACTAATCTCAAGTGACTTGATACAATTATTATATTACGTACAGCCAACGTTCGTTGGGTCTATATTACTGGGAAATGGAATGCTGTTTAACATCCTACTGTTCTGCTCCGACTACGTTAATGAAGACGGGCGTACGTCACAGAGTGTTTTTAGGGAGACATTTTGCTCGGACAGCAATCTGCCAATGTGTATGCGAGATCTCGATTTTTTTGTCCTACGCTAACGACTGTCCCTTGCCAGACCCTCTGCCCCCTACCACTGACAAGGGGAGCCCAAGGTTAGAGAGCCAAATTGGACTTCTTTTTTATTGCACAAGATAACAGTAAAACATCATGTCAGTTTAAACAGGTAAGAGCAGATTCAGCTCTCCAAATCTACTATCGTCATTTGAATCTCCAGCACGGTTTCTACTTGTCAGTGGCGCTGGACGCAGGGGCGAAAAACGAGGGTCCACGTATCATAACAGTTGGAATTTAGCGAAGAGTAGGCGTAGACGCCGCTTCATGGAAACCATTTCACTCATCAAAAATGTCAAGAGGGATTTTCTCATCTTTGTATTTGTTGATAACAGAAATGATATATTAATAACTGTTTCTATATGGACTTTTATTATACAATATGTTCTATCAACATACACTTTTATGACATGAATAATTTATGAATATTCATTAGTACAGATAACTATATTCTTTTTTTAGTAGTAAATTTATATATTGGTTGTGTTAGGCAGTGGCCGCTTCTTCCTGGTTCCCGCGTACAGACGACTTCTCCGGTATTTGATGAAGTTTTTCCGGCATGGTTTTCTTCCTGGTTTCTGAATCATTTTGACGCGGCCAGAATTTAAAGTTTGTGTCATCGCAGGGGCGGGTCAAGCAGAGGTGGGGGGTGATCCCCAGCCCTCACTCAGCTAAGCTACATTTTAAAAAAATGTAAAACAGCACTTTCTATGAGAAATGTACAAAAACCGGGCCATTTGTGAAAAGGCATCTTAAGCCACCGTATGGCTCGGGCAGCAACTTCTTGAGCCATGACAAAAATTCATTTTTGTTTTGAATTCGTGTGTCCATTTTCTCCTTCATAAGGCTATCGTATGGGCATCTTGTCAAATCGTGTCATCTTCGTCTTCAATTATCGGTGCCATTCTGCACTCTTATACTACACTCACATTTTTAGGTGGAAGTATATTGTCGTCGCCCTAGCCAGTCCGTGCGTCCGTCAAAAATTGGTTTGATAGGCACACTACAAGTCACAATTTTCACCCGATTTTGACCGCACGTGAAATATACATGGATTATTGCCCCTGATTGTACCAAAAAATCGTGTTTGGGCGCGTGGCCCCACCAAAAGTATGTAACACCAAAGTTGCGGACCCTTGCAAACACCCTCTTGAAAACATTCCTGGATCCACCCCTGCATCTAATTTGTAGGTGCTCATAAATCCGAGCCTTAGAAAATTTCATACATCAATTCAGATAACGTACATGGCGGTAAAAACTGGTCAATTAATTATTTTTTCTTCTATTGAATTAAAGAATATAAAAATTATGTTCGACTGGAATGTATTTGAAATGTAACGCATTATTTTTGTTTATGGTTATGTGATTACCACTACATATTCTAATTCAATTTAAAGTAGCCAAGTCCCTAACTCAAATCATCCAATGTCATGAATTATAAATTTACAATTTTAGAAAATAAATTTATGGATTTAATACCCAAAGTTTTAGCTTTCTGAAGTATGTTAACTGGAATTTAGGCTTCCTGAATTTGTGATTGCAAAAATTGTAATTTTAGACAAACACCTATATTCACACAAAATGACTGCTGTTCCGACTGGGATAATGCAGACGGTCATACGCCATACAGTGTGCAATGGCGGAAATTTTACCCGGACAGCAGTTCGAATTGCTCCCAAGGGATCTTTTACGTGTACGCCCATGTGTACACGGGGCCCCGGCGTTTCGTCCTACCCAAACGTCTAGACAAGGAGAAACGTCGGAAAATCGATCCCATTGAACTTTCTCCGCCAACACCAGGCGCGGATCCAGAGGGGGGGTTTGGGGGGTCCCCCCCCCCTGCTCAGCTACATAAAAAAAATATTGCCTTGCATCAATGAAATTACATCACAAAGTGATCCTACATCAGTATAAAAATGATTTCTCTGTTTAAAAAGCTTAATTTGTATGTATGCCTATGTAATTTAGAGACGATGATGGCAGATTCTGTAACAAAAACCTGGCAAACCCCCTCCTGCAAAAATTCCTGGATCCGCCCCTGAACACAGGGGTTGAACACGTCTTACTTACTTAGCCACGGTGGCTCTGCACACAAAAGGAGATAAATCATTATATATGCATATGGTATAATAATGCTAATAAGAGATTACGCAATATGTAAATGAAATCAGATGCACGCAATATAAAGATATATTACTGTATTTTGATCGGTGTGAATAATTTGATTGCTTGTGATTGCTTATGCATGTTGATGTTAGGTTGGAGGTGTCCATCATAAGGCTACATTGCGTCATTACATCGTGCATTGCAATATCTTTTGTTGTTGAGTTTTTACATTAGCATTTGTAAACCTAAGTCAGTGTTCACAGATCAGAATTGAAAACGAAATGAAATGGGGAGTTATCTTCCTAAGCTCCATCCCGAATATTTGGAACGGGCTATGAGGGAAATTGTGCCTGTACAGCGGAGCTATAATGGCATACCAAATTCTTAAAGGTTTTTTAACGTGCACGCCAATGTATTGTCCGGCTCACTGACAAGGGGTAACCACGCAGAAAATTCCCTTTGCCCTTTCTGGTCCAAAGTCAGCGCCTTGGCCACTGCGCAACCGCGGCATCAGAGACTATTAGTGGAAATATAGGCACTACATTATTCCCTACATTCCGGTTTCCTCCCACTGCTAAAGACCCCTACGCGCAAGCGAATTATTGAAATAAAATTGAACCATATGTTAGTCCCGAAATGACCTAGTTTGTGTTGAGTGGACGTTAAACCCCATTTCTCCCTCTCCCTCTATTCCCTACATGAAAGATTATTGAATCCTGTCATACTGTAGAATGTCTATATTATATAATACTTTCCGGTATATGATGAATTGAAATGACAATTGCTATTTTTTTATGTCACTTTTAATTGATGAATGCGAGACTTGTACTATAATAGTTCATTCCATATAATTATTTTGTATTAAACATCTCATTTGATTCTAGAGGCTAGAAATACTAAACTAGGTTTCTTTCTTCTTTCACGTGCACAATGGATGGGCTACCAATTGGGTCTGGAAAGTGGCATGGCATTGCCATTTTTTGTGATTCTAGTGGGATTGTTGTAGAATTCCATTATGTAATTGTACGAAATGCCTTTAGTTCTCCAGAAGAAAGAAATACATCTACCCCTTTTCTGCTGTTGAAATCATAGTCTAATAAATTTAACGAGATTTTCAATTCTTCATATGTTCATATACTTTTGCATGCGATATAAAAAGCCCCTTTTTTATGTAGTGGTTAAAATCTTTAGATTGACCACTTTTTATATTCGACTGAATACAAATGAATTAATGAATGGTTTAGTGACCTTCTTTTCGAACCCATCCAGGGTAATCAAGACAGGTATACAACGTACCACGTCCGGAAAACTTGAAAACCCAGAGATCGAACCACGGATTGCCTGATAAGTGAGCCAGCCTCCTAGTCACTGATCCACCGTGGCTCCCACACAATACAAATACGTTTAACATATGCATGGCAATTAGAGGAATAACTATCATCTCAGGTTTGTTGCGATACCATCCTTAAGACGTATGGATGTCATTGGGTGTTTTTATGACATTAAGACAGCGGGATGATGTTAATGAACGATCAGAGAGAAAACAGGACAACAAACGACATTTAACATTCTTACTGATCTCAAGATGGCCGCTAGGTTCTTTTCATGTCGTCTTGGTTTCGTGGTTTCTGCCCAAAGCCTTGTTTTAATGTCAAAGTTGTTTTTCTACTGAGGTGATCATCAAACTCTTGATGTCTGTTACAAACATGACGTGTGATGACAGCGACAACAAAAACATGGAGGTTACCGGGTATCTTTTGAAATAAAAAAATCTCACGGCATGAATACTTAGCGTCATCTTGGCCTATCCACGGCTTCCTTTCTTCACGTTCAGTTACTTATGATCTAGGAACTGGATGATTACGTTAACGATGACGTCAATTTTTACTCAAAGAAATCAGAAGTGCAACACAGACACATTACACGATGACACTTGACGATGATAAGTAGATTCCCGGTAAACTGTAGAAGGCCAAAACCCGTGGAAGCCGACGGGGTTTTCTTTTTTGGCTCTGGCCACATAATGACGTTTGGTGACAAAAGTTCTGGTGGGCCATGATACACGAAGCTCTCTTTGCGTCATGGGGTTAGAATATTTGCTCTTCATCTCAAATGAAAAACAAAACCACGGGTTTTCAATGAGTTTTTTTTTACGACACGGGAAAATTCTGATTTTTATTACATTATACTTCTTTGCTCAAACAGATATTGTTGCTTACTCTAGCATGTTTCACCCAACCTATCAGTTGTTGAAGCCCCCCCCCTCCCCTGAAATTCAAAAGCTAACATCTTGGTTCAGAGTGAATCAATTTGACTGAAATTTTCACCAAATTCCTTTATATTATCTAATTTTTAACTATTATTTTGAGCTTTATCTAATCTCTCATAATTAAGACTAGAAACGCATGAACCATAATTAGTACTCTACAATAATATCAATATGCTAACAAAATACGTTAATATCATGTCAAATTCTCTTTATGTGCGTGTGTGGAATAACATTATTTATCGTGCGCTTCCACTGAAAATGAGATCCCCGACAATGTCAAATTCTATTGATATTAACCAATTTATAGCCAAAATAGGAAACCATTTTAAAACAATATGTCGCTCTCCATTTCTGCCAATTGCGATAAATAAAATCATTTTGGCGATTACATTTTGAATATGGCGGTATATGCAGTTGATATAATTGATAGGCCAGTGTCACATCGGAAATATTTGTGTAAAACCGAAATTCTACTCTGTAAACTATTGATAGACAGGCCCGTAGCTAAGGAGAGGGGGGGGGGGGGTCAAGATGGACACGATGGTCGTTGGTTTCGTATTGCGTCCAATGTAAAAGGTGACAAAAGCGCCTATTCGGGTAACCAATTCTTTCCGCATTGGGTAAAGGCACCCATTGAGTGCCTGATTTGCTCTAGGGAAAGCAGCCCCCCCCCCATCCCGCCCCGCTAGTTACGGACTGATAGACCCAGAACAACTTTAATGACCTTACAATTAGCCCCTGGAAACAGTCTGGTAGTAAGAGTACTGTCTGTGTCATGTGTTCATATAATATCAGTTAGTTTCGATCGTTTAGTGATAGTTGTTTGTAAACCACGTATAGGAACTGTCCATTCGTAGAACTGATAGCTTTGTCGTTATTGGTTGTATTGTGTCCAGTTCTGGGATTAATTGGAGATGGTAAACATTAATTTCCAACTAGGATTAGTTACTCTATTGTTCTCCATCACAGATCGGTTAGCAGGCATGAACCGGGACAAAAGACGAGTGTCCGTGTAGTTTAAGTTGAATGCTACGTGGGTTAGCCGATGTATAATATTACAATAGGTCTGTACGGCTGTGGATTAAAGCAGTGTGGTAACTCCATTATAAATGATATATAATTTGTTTAATACGTCTGTCTGCTTTAGGTGGTCTGACGGCCGTTGTGGAACTGGTTTCGCACTGGAGGCTTGATTCTAAAATCAACGGAATTGAAATGACATCGGGGTTAACTGAAACTGGTATGACACTGAAAATTAGTCCGAGAAAATCCTGTATGGTTTCAAACCTAGATTCTAAATTAACACAAGAAACATACTAGCAAATGAAATATACTGAGCGCCATAGAAAACGCATCACCTAGTTTTTCGTATAACAAAATGATCCTGTAAACATACCTTATTTATTTTGCTTCTTATTGTGGTGAACAATACTCAAATGGGAACACATTTGTACACTTATGGATGTTTAATCTGTAATCAACGGTACAAAGTCAGGAGGGTCAAAACCAAAAGTACGACACAGATGGTTAAATCCATGCTACGTCGCTGAACAGCGTGCGCTTATAAGAGCCAGTGGAGGACACACGCGCTACTGACAAATATGTCGTACTTTTGGTTTTGACCTCTCTGACTTTGTACCGTTGATTACAGATAACACATCCATATGTGTACAAATGTGTTCCCATTTGAATATTGTTCACAATAAGAAGCAAAATAAATAAGATATGTTTACAGGATCATTTTGTTATACGAAAACTAAGTTATGCGTTTTCTATGGCGCTCCGTATATGTTACGCATCATCGATCCGGAAGTTTGGGGTGGCCTAGTGGTCTGGAGTGCGACTTTACAAGAAAAAAAAAAGGAGTGCCTTGCTTTGACCTCTAGCTGGCCGGTCACTTCTGGCTTGCGGCTGTGGTTTCGATCCCGGGTGTGAGCGTATGTGACATGGAGATAGGGGCGCCTTTCCAACCTAGTGGGTTTCCTCCTGGCACTCCAGTTTCCTCCCACTGCTAAAGATCCCTACGCGCAAGCGAATTATTGAAATAAAATTACATGACCTAGTTTGGACGTTAAACCCCATTTCTCGCTCTCTCTGTCTCTCTCTCTCTCTCATTATCGACCCGTGCTATAGTTTATGTGAAGTTTAAATTAAATGGAATTTAAAAATGGAATAAAATCAAGCAATAACATTTTGCCTATAACGTTTTTTTAGGACTTCGAATTCTGTCTAATGGTTTGGATTGTTCGTACTTGGTTTTATTTTATTCAAGGATCTAAACTTCTAGCCCAATAATTTCATAATATTCAAAATTAAAAACACGAATAAGAATTACATATTGGTTCATTACAATCAATATTGATGTTGATACCTTGCCTTGAAAATATGGAAACCTAACATCAAATGCACATTTTCTAAGCATTACACGAGTCGTGTATTCAATGGTTTCGGGTGTCATTTGTAATGAACAAAGAAAAAAACGTATTACAAGACAATGTGGAAGTAATTCATAATAGTTAGTTCACAGTCAACAAAATGATAATAATAATTAAAAACGTGAAGAATGGACGCAACAGGCGTAAACGTCTGTCGTTCAATTAGGACTGTTCACTATTTTAGCGATCATAATTGACTAGAAATTGCAATAATCTTTTTATAACTAGAACATAAATTACATTATATGTATTCCAAATACATCATTAATAACATGTGCTCTTAGATCCAATTTCCTCTATTTTATGTTATTTTCAAATTGGAAATGTTGTATTGGTTCGCGTTTATCTGTTGTATTTATTTGAAGTTGAATATTCCCTATACCGTTAAAGGGACAATCCCGATAAGAACAGAGTCTCAAAAATTAAAGTCCGAGAGTTTATGAAATTTATGAACCAAAATATAGAGGCATGGTGTATTTATCTTGTCTCAAAATTTCAGCTCAAAATATTGAGTCGTTTGGACGTGAACGTCAACACTGCTTATCCGGACACGTAACCTTTTTAAGATTTCGGGTCAATTTTTTCATTGGGTGACCTGATAATCGATTCACATTTCTTGAGAGGTCTATACAGTGAATGACCCATGTACTGTACTTGATAACAAAAGGTAAATTTCACCTACATATTATTTTTATAGAAAAACGTCTGGTTTTATCCAGATACTGTATAATACAACGGTCTCCATTTCCAGATGAAGACTGTCAGATTTAAGTTATTTACAAGCGCATCACAAATATCGTGTTGGTTGGTCGGCCTTAGGTAATGGGTTTTAAGGGATTTTAACACAAAATTAAGCAATTTTATTCCTCAGAAAGTTATCGGGATTGGCCCTTTAACTGCTATTATAATATGTTAAATTGTACATATTACATAAACATACATTATACAAGAGCTAAATCTGCCAATTGCACGTCTTTCTTTATCCATGAAATGTTATCTAATTATCAATTCGACATTAATTTACTTATCCAGACCATAATCAACTCACGATGGCGCCAACGATATTTACTGGATTACAATAATATTTGCTGCTTAATGTCCATTAATAATTAAATCAAAAACTGAACAATCAAGACTATGTTTTTATCGTACCGACTTTAGTAATGGTGATCGAGACTAGGTTCCAAATTCAATCGGTAAAATCTCGGTTCCAAGGAGACTGGAATTTTCAGCAAATTCCCTTTACATTATCTAGTTTTTTAGTCGTTGTTTTTTGTATTTTAGAGCAGAGCCGAAAAAAACTCCCCTTAATGAAGACATTGAAAAAATCGCTCCCCTAAAAAAGCTCTCCCAGTTTCGATAAGAAGAGTGTTTTAGAAATTAAGGAGAGTGATCTGAAATTAAAGAAGAGTGATTAGTTGTATGTATATGGAAAACGGTTCTGAAGATCTATAGCTTCCTTGTAAGGGGTCATATTCCTGGTTACATAAATGATAAACCTCGTCTGCTAAGCTACCTACTGTAATATAATAGGCCCTAGCACTCGTTCGTAATCGTAGCCGTACGGTCAAGTAAAACTTCTGCTAACGTCTATAATACGGTATTACAATAGAAATACTTGTCGATATTTCTTAATATATATAGCTGGTAATTTTTTTTTTTAAAAACATAACCCCTATTCAAAATATAATCATAAACGCTTGACGATTCCATCAAAATATAATCTATTTCTTCCGGTATTATTCTCATTGGAAATTTTTACGTGTCATCTCTCGTAATTTCTCATGTCTCGCGAGATTTCTACTTTTCATTTCAGTTAAATTATCCTCGCCTTATAGAATCTATCAAAATCGGCCCGGCTTCATAATATCTATCACTTACCGAGACTTTAGCCAAAGGGTTCCATTGCCCATGCGTAACCGGGAGTTTGGTTTTTTATGTGGTAGATTATCCAGTAATTTTCGTCAATAATTGAGAACCGACCCAGACCCTCCGTGCGTTGAAGACTAGGGGGGTCTGGGTGACCGAGACTACGGAATTTTATAACCATGAGCGATCACAATATACTAATCGAATACATCAAATAAATGTTCACAATGACAGTACGGCGGCGATCGGAATGTGAGTCCTTCTCGCCCTTTACAAATATGGAGAGCGATTTTCAATTTTAAGGCGAGGGAGACCCCCCCCCCCCCTCGGGCGATATTCAGGTGCGCGGCAGGCGCTCGACAGCGATCGCGCAATTCAAAAAACAATGACTGGTTTTTAACTATTATAGCGAGAACTGCAGCTCTTTATCTAATCCTTCATAATACATCTTTAAATACGTATACGTATCCACAATAGAGAGTTTTGGCAAGCGTAAATTCCTAGTACATATCGCGTATCCGTATGGATTTTGCGTGTGACGTCATCAATGTGTGTGTATTTCTCATACGTGTTTGGGCACACGGATACAGCAGTACGTATCGAACAGCTTTCACACGGAGTAGGTCCGTATAACATTGTTGTTTTTTTAGACGCTAAAATGTTGTATCATGGCGTTTTTATAAATCCAATTGTATTCTAGAACAGAAGGTGTATATTTGATGTGAATTTAACACAATCTGATTAAAACACAGATCCTATTTCGTTTCGTTTTTATAGTTCAAAATTTCATTTTACTTGTCTTCACGACATGAGGCTGTCGAAAGTATAAAAAACGAAACGAAATATAGATCTGAATTTTAATTAGATTGAATTTAACCATAAGAAAGACAGGGATTTAATCATTATTTTTGATGGGTTTTTCTCTGAATTTTCATACTTTTCCCGTCTGTCTGTATGCTGGTTGAACTACGTGATACATTTAAGTGATTCTATAGTAAAGGGGTATACATGATAAATCTGTGAAACCAAAAATTGCTGTCGAGTCGAAGTCAAGGATTTTTTAAATAAGATGCAACATTATTTTATTTTTTTGTTTAAATAGCTCAGCGACTGTCAAGCGACTTCATTCACTCTGAGAAATTGTAGGCTAGGCACTTGACTAGTACCGATGGTGATCTTGGATCATGCTGTAATAGAACTAAACTCAGCTCAGTGTACGCGACGCGAGAATCTGCCAAAACTCTAAAACTGCTCTGACTCAACGTATCACGTTTACGATACGGATACGTGATACGGATAGGAGAAATGCACTTGCCAAAAGTCTCTATTGTCACTATTCAATATCGTCAAGGATTAACGTCCCATTTAAAATTGAGTAAACATCTGAATGTATCCTGTCACGGTATCTACTATCATACACGAGTCAGGGTATGGTTATCATTTATTTTGTCACGTCACATGTCTATAATTGTTAATGCACTTCTTTATTTCAGTGAAGTATTTCTTACATTGCCGCTGTCGGGGCAAAATCCCCCCCACACCCAATGACACACTGAATGGCATATGCCCGTTTTCATTATGTTTTAGAGCTAATATCAATTAAGATTTTGGTCATTATTTCAAGTCTAATTGGTATTAAATCCATTAAAAATAAGTTATTAAAACCACACGAGACATTAGATGAATGGATTAATTAATAACGAGATGAATAAATAAAAGATGGACGGAATAAAAACAAATGCAACAACATTGCTATTATATCATTCGTGTGGGGGATATCATATCACATCAATTCTCCTTACCACCCACAACACATGTTTAGTGTTGTTTACAATTTTAACATTGTTCCTTGATTTATTAATGTAATTATACTAGTCTAGTAATGCACCCCCGTAACAATACCATTCATGTGAGGGGATATCCCAGTAAATTCCTAGTGGTGCCCTTCGGGGCATTTCATCACCATTCACATGTTTAATTCTTTTGTTTCGTTAGTTTCTTTCGTAAATTATGCAAGTCTAGCAATGGTAACCGTTAGTTAAAAAAAAATAAAAATAAATTCATTTCTCCGAGTCTTAATGACAATCCCCGTTTATTTTTCTTAACGATTGACATTCTCTTCTGCACTAAATTCATAAGTTTTGTTTTCTTGAATGCACGAAAAATACATAAAGTTGATTTAATGACAACATGGTGTTCCGTCAGAAGAATTACGTCAACCTAGATGTATGTAGTTTGCATGTTGTTTTTTACGTGTCTGAAATGATTTGGAAATAAATGAGAAACACAATTGTTTCTAACCAAGTGACAAAACGAAAGGGCAATGGATGAATTTGAGAAAATCGAAACATTTTGTGCTTATGTAATTCATTTTGATTAAGAAACAGGATTTGCTAAATTAAAGAAAGGGCAAATAGGATTATAGGGTGGTCAGTCAATTACCATATCAAAATTAATTTTCTAATTATTGACACTGAGACATTTCTTCGTTTCTGTAAATTTTCTTTGAATCGAAGATCAAGTGGATTATGAATAATAGTACCTTTTCGCGTGTCTGTCTAATGGGAGGAGTGATTGAAAGTAATCGAGTTGCCCGATTGTGGTCAGCTCTCCGTGAAGATGTTGAAATGAAATGAAATGGGGTTTAACGTCCTACTTTCTGCACCTAACCTGGGCCAATGAAGACAGGAAAAACAGTTATATGAAGATGTTGAATGCCAAATTAGGTGATAATGACACCTATACAGAATTCCGCGAGTCCATCTTGAGTGTCAAATCTTTAAATCAATATTTTCCATAAACATTCGATATTAAAATCATGAATTAGAATTTAATATTGGTCAATTTCTATCAATATTGATGTCGTCCTGAAGTGAAAATAACCAACATTTAGGACAAAATTCAATTTATAGTCGAATAGTCTATGGTTCGGGTGTCATTTTGTAATGCAAGACAATGCAGGTCCTACAAGAGAATGTGAAATAATTAGTAGAAGCTGACTCACAAACGACAAAATAATAGTTTTTAAAACGTGTAGAATGGACTAGAAATGGATTAGAAATTACAATACTTTCTTTTTTTTTCAAAAATTGAATATAAATCACTATTCATACATTCGTATTACAGTAACATGTGCTTTTGGAATCATTTTCGTCTATTTTAAAGTTAAAAAAAGAGCAACACGCCCTTTAACTCTTGATTTACGGTCGTAGGCTTTTTGCCCTGTAGTTTTGAAATCAGTTTCCATATCAGGCGCGGACGCCTTGCATCAATGAAATTACATCACAAAGTGATCCTACATCAGTATAAAAATTGTTTCTCTGTTTAAAAAGCTCAATTTGTATGTATACCTATGTAATTTAGAGACGATGATGGCAGATTTCCGTAACAGAAACCTGGCAAACCCCCTCCTGCAAAAATTCCTGGATCCGCCCCTGCATATATAAGATAGTCTATAGAGTTTATGGGAATGTGATACGTGTTGACAGTGATTATGCTACTTTAATTTGTTTCATGAAATTATAATTTATTTTATATGATTGACTTTCAATTGATTGCCACTCTCAAAAGGGTAAAGAAACGTGTGAGTTATGTGAATTTCCAGAAAGAAATGGTATCAGATGTTCTATAATATAAAGGTGTATCCTCCGCTTTAGAAATTACCCGTCACAGCCTATAGCTTAAGATAGAGAGATGGAGTTTAACGTCCACTCAACACAAACTAGGTCATTTCGGAACTAACACATGGTCCAACCTTCTTTCAATTATTCGCTTGCGCGTAAGTGTATTTGGCAGTAGGAGGAAGCGAGAGGACCCGGAGAAAACTCACGGAGTTTAGACATGCGACCCTACTCACGTACAACCGAGGAATCGAAACCATGCCATTTAACTCAATTTACCTAATGATACAGCGCACACGTGCTAACCATTCGGCAATGCAATCGCCCCCACCCAACCACAACACCTATCGCTTAATATTCGAATTATGTCAAGCACAGGTCTCGGGTGAATGGATCTATAGAGCGATATAAACAAACGCATCCATTGTATCTTGGTTAATTATTCACCCTGATGCACGACTCTAATGAGCTGTCGTCTTCTTTCTTGAATGCTATAAAATATTATAAAAGCAACAGCTACTTTATTATTGTGCAAGATGTTGAATTAAATTAATTAAATTATTGAAACAAACTTACTAAGTCAATGTGGCTAATTAGCGACAAACTGTGCTCTATGTTTCAATAATTCTTATTTTTGCTCGGTTTGGTAACAGTTAAAATCTGTATGTTGTTAAATGTGGTCGAAGAAAGGGTGTTCGTGGTCGGTAAACTGATGCTGCTTGCAGTAATCGAGTCTGTCTCCAGCTACAAGCCGGACTTGATTATATTGATCCATGCGCTCCCTTGCTAACCATCACATTCGCTGTTTCATACAACCGAAAGAGAGAATGGGAATGAATATATCATAGCCTGCTACTGGAAGGACTGCTGTGATGACGATATACCATATATTGTCACTATCAGTTCCACCAAGCTCCGTTATTACAGAATAAGTCTTCTATTACATTACGAGGAGTTGTCAGAAATATTCGGTACCGTTACTCACTGATACTCATATTAGAATACCAACCTAGTGCCAGTCACCGTACTTATCAATTTCAGACGACATAATTCACGAGAAAATACGGAGGGATTATTTTTCCAGCCTGAGTATATCAATTTTATCTACCGTTCAGGCTTTAGTTCTAGAATTACGATCTCTTGTGAGACGTTCCAGGAATATTCTATTAGTGAAAGTGTCAACCTAGAACAGCGAATGTTTTCATTATAAATAATAGGAACTAGCCTGGAACTCTGTGGATAATTTGGGAGGATAACCTTGCCATTAAATTGATTTTTTCATTACAAGTGTTTTTGTGAAAATTATATAGTATTTTATATATTGTAGTGACAAGCGTTTAGCTGTTATACCGATTCCATTTCCAGTGTCTCTTCCGTCTAAAATAGAGTGATGGAGAGTAAAAGATGGACGATTCAATTAAAGGCATGGTTATAAACAAGGATGACAATATTTCTTAGTGCATTGAAGAAAACGTTTTCTGTCGTGAACGACATTAAAAGGTTTACTGAAAGTGACTTCCTCTGTCAATACTCAGCAATAAAAATCGCCATTTCTTTTCGTCAACGTGGGCTGATATAATTCTACTGAATTATTCACAAAAGACATTTTAATTTCTTTCACCTTGAAGAATTGTGTTGTATAATATTGGCAACCTTGGCGTGTCGGCACCGCCTCCTTTGCATTTAATATGTTTTGTTTGCAATCTGGCATCTGAAGGAATTCACATTGTCCAATGTGGTGCAGTTGTCGTGCTGTATATTACGACCTATGGTCGACTCTATCTGAACGAGTTACAACTGTGATGGGGCTATGGATGTTTTTGACGGACGAGGAGAAGTCAATTTCGCCCGATACCAACGGGGCCCGTGATAAAAAGCCCAATTAAATAACTGTATGTGGGTATATTGCCATTTAATTAATAGTCAGTATCTATCGGATGGTATCTATAAGCTTATATAAGTAAATAATTGGTGTATAATTTACCTATATGTTTATATTGATTATATACATGATTAATGTCTGCCATGTGTATATTTAAATAAAGTATTATCTATTTATACATATAATGAGAAAAGAAAGATGGTGACGTCAACATCAACAGGTGCGTGTTTATGTATACTAACATAGTCGATGTTTATTATTGTGGATTATTACATATTTTAATATACAGAAACTATATCTATTGTTGTTCGGTATGGGCTTTACGTATAGCTAATCTTTATCGAAAATTTTTCATAGTTCTATATTCTATCCTGCACACTTAAGGATGTAATTTAGTGACTTTCGTTATTTCGGTAATTTGATTCGGTATCCAATTTGGAATATTTGAATCATCCAATAGCTGAAGCAGTTATGTGTAGCTCGGATACTTTCGGGAGCTGACCAACCACGTCGTTGATACTGTTCAGCAATGTATGAGAGAATTTGGCGGGAACCGCTATCATGTGCCGTCTGATTGTTGATGTTGTCCTGGTGATTACGTGTGTTTGTCAGGTGACCTGTCGACATCCGGTTGTAAATATTGGCGCCGTTTTTGCTGACGCCGAATACGAACAATTTCAGCGAACATTTTACGCGGCCATTAGCGATTTCAACAACTCAAGCGAGAGATTAAAAATGTATGGTAAAGCTATGGTGGCACAGGGGGATTTCTATGATACAGTAACTTCAATGTGCTCTATGTTAGAATCAAGAAGTTTTCATCTGCTCATTGTGTTTGGTAATACGACTACGGTTCATTCTGTCAACGTAATGGCACAATATTTGGATATTCCCGTCATAGGATATAGTCGGCAGGCGGACGACGAATATTTTCAGGTGAGTCCAAATAGTTTAACTTATTGTTAAGATCGATCGTTCATGATATTATATTGCAATACATAATATTTATACCATCTATGGAAAAATCCAGGTTTATAACGTAATCGGCGGAGAATTACTAAACCTAACAGCATATTATATACACTATTTACGTTACACAATGCGTTATCATATAACGCACTATAATGTGCTGCTATATACCGCATATGAAACACTCGGCGTTATGATATATACTTAATCTAGACTATAACAAATATTATATTATAAATAGCACACGACACTATAATATGTAATAAAGCGGCTTGTAACGCTATATACCACATAAAAACACGTTATAGCTGTGTAAGCTATATACCAAATATAGAACATGCAATGTTATAATATATACCAAACATAGAACACACAGTGTTATAATACCAAATATGGAAACACAATGTTATACTGTATACCATATATATAACACACGTTATAATAATATACCATATATACATACTGTTTACCAAATATAGAACACACAATGTTATAGTATGTACTAAACATAGACTCGATAATATAAACAGTAGATTACATATTGCTATAATATATACCAACGATAGAACACACAATATTAGAATATACCATGTATAGAATATACACTGTTATATACGCACCACATGTAGAACAAACACTATTATATTACACACTAAATATGGAACACACAATTTTATATACACACCACACATAGAACACACTAAATATAGAACACAGTATTATAATATAATCATACCAAATACAAAACACACGCTATTATATACACACCACATACAGAACACACACTATTATATACACACTAAATGCAGAACACCTAATGTTATAATATACACCAAATACAAAATATAGATTACCCAATATTATAATGTATACTAAATATAGAACACCAAGTATTATAATGTACTAAATATAGAACACCCGGTGTTATTATATAAACCAAAAATAGAACCCACAATGATATAATATATTATACCAAATACAGTACACACAATGCTATAATATAGTTCAAATAAAGAACACACAATGTTCTAATATATATTAAATACAGAACATACTATGCTCTAAAATATTAAATACAAAACACACAATGGTGTAATATATACTAACTACAGAACAATACTGTATACCAGATATAAACAATGTGTTATAAAACATACAACAGACTGTGCGATTGTGCTATACTCTATACCAGATATACTTACAAAACATTTAAGATTATAATTATACCATATATCAATAGCACTCGCTGTTATCATATATGCCAAATGAAGACCATATATAATCTTATAATATATACCAATGCTGAACACGTGTTATAGAACACAATGTAACCAAAAATATAAAACTTTTTTAACATAAAAATAACCCAAGTCTTCCTATGTCAGTAGACATCCCCTTGTCTTAGTCTTTGGAAATATTTTTTAAATCCTAATGACGAAATGGCTGATAGACTAGTATGCCCAGTGGGAATATGATATATCATACTGACAAGAACAACCAGACAGTTATGGATCGTATCTATTGATAAAAGTGTATAAATGACGTAAAGGGGTTCGTCCAAACTATAGACATGGATCTAACAGTAAATATTAAAGATTGGCAATCTATGTACGATTCTTGATGAATTATTTATCTAGTATTTCGCTTCAATCGACTTTTATGATTTCATTGGTGACTAGAAGGATTGAAAAATAATAAGATCTCAATTATTGAAGAATCACAGGAAATAGTCTTGGCACCACTAGTCAAAGAAAAAGTAATATTTCGTCGAATGCATCAGAAAATCATTTGAGTGAAGTAGAAATATTCACAAATTATGCATCAGACTTGAAACATGAACATTATTCTGAGTGATATTAATTCAGTGCAAATAGGTCATAGTGAATGAGTTGAGTAATCGGCCACCTATATGATTTGTTAGTATTTTAAATTTGTAGTATAGGTTCCAAGGAGTGGGATCGGCTGTAGATTGTTCGAGGGTAGCAGATTTTCTAGTCTCTATCATCCAAACAAATATTCTCTCTAAAATTATGTTTGTAAAGGTTTTAATTGAAATGGTAATTTTCTCTCGTCAAAAATCAAACGTATGGCTTCTCTCACAATATTCTTAATTCTTTATCGCGATTCATGTTTATTCCCCGTCTCTATTTTGTTTCTAATAATAGATGTGCCAAGTGAATTGTGGGATACATTTCGAGACTTTAACCAAAAGGTTCCATTGCTCATGCGTAACCGGGAGTTTGGGCTTTTTATGTGCTAGATTATCCAGTAATTTTGTCAAAAATTGACATCGGACTCAGACCTTCCGTACGTTATACTTAACATAACTTGTTATAGTATATATTGCTCGAATCATTCAGTGTTTTATAATTTGTTTCTTAACTTGTTGTGGATTTCCGTCTGATGTTTAACCCGATGCTTGTACATGCTTGGATTTCACGTGTGATCGGAAACCAGTTGAACAAAGATCCAAACGGCATTCTCCCTAATGAAACAGTTGACAAAAGCTATAAAAAGGACATATATCAAACTCACTGCACTAACATCTATATATAAATAGATCAATTAATAAGTGGCTTTGTTACAAATGGATATCGGTGTATATACATGTAAACGGTACATGGAATGTACTTGACGACCCGACTCTACTTTCTGATAAACATATATTTATATATCGTAGCTATTATGCCTTTATCTGTTACTATATGACCCTGATAGGTCAATTACTAACGATTTAAAATTAGTAAAGTATTTATTTTTGAAATAGTCTATGACGCAAACATAGTTCTTCGGTATCTACCTATTTTCATTCGACAGGTCCGTAGAGAAAAGTAGGGCGTTCAGCCTCATTTCATTTCTTCAGCATTTAAAACTTACCTTGGCAAACCTAGACAGCACCATATCCCTAAAGTTTTATATTTACGCTTACATGCCCCCTTTCTTTTTTTTTTAGTTTAATTTCATCATGGTTTATTGATGAATGTTTAATTTTATTACAATACAAAATATTTTGGATGTTGACTTTGGCATTATTTTTCTTTATTCTATTGTTTGTCATAATATGGTTTGTTGAACAGATTATCCCCACGGTTTAATAGTTATTTCATGTATCAGGAAACAAGTATGACGTCACCGCATCCATCTTGAAATTGTGACGTTATATCATAGAAATATATACTGACGGGAATGTCCACATGACGTATTCAGCGTTATGACGTTGTATTATGTTGTGCAGCGCCTGCGCGAAACACGTTTTGCATAAGTGACTTCCGGCATAACACTCTCCCGTATGAAGTAATGGCAGACACGAGTGATTTTCCAGAATTTGACGGCGTGATGATGCCGTGAATGAGGTAAAATTATGAATATAAAGATTACCAATTTGCTCTCAAAACCTAAATACCCGATTTAGATTACATCGAGGCTTCTCAGATATCATAATTATATTTTTTAATGACAATATGTAATTTTGTGCCGTTCGTAAATTTTCTGTGTCGCCATTTTATATTATTCAATAGACCTAACTTTTTGGGGTTTATATAGTTTATTTATCATCATAGGAATTCTTCTCAGATTTTGTTGAGTTTGTGCTATAGATCATTATAATTAATATGGTGGGACTTACAATATTTGAGGTTTTATCGAAGTGAAGATTGGCGAAAAACGACCCGTAGCAGCACACGTGTTTTGATTCGAGAAATACTAGGCCTACTGCAAAGTAGAACGTGATTTGTCAATTTGAATTAAGAAATGGACCAATTGATTTTAACTGTTGCACTCAAGCTTTGTCGAATATAATTTATTTATTTTATTTTTTTTTCAGTTAATGGTTCTCCAAAGATTTGTAAAAATATAATAATAGTAATAGGAGGTTTCATGAGATAGGCCTACAAATAATCAGCTGCCAGAAACAAAGTCCGGTTATGCAGGTAGAATAGTTCACAGCATTTCTAAAAATAAAATAATTAATACTAGGCCTAAGATGTCTACATATTGCTTTAAAAAAAGTCATGCAGAATATATCTCTCTGCATTTTGTGAAAAATAAAAATTAATACTAGGCCTATTGATAGTACAGTTCTGCATCATTCATAAGCATTGCATTTTTGTTATCATAAAATAATATAGGCCTACCAGGCTTTGTGTTATATGCCTACCTATTTCTAAAAATTGATCAGCTGTCAAAAAAAAGTCATGATATGGCCGCAAAATTCTATCAGAGCATTTTTATGAAAACTTGTAAAATGTAATTAATACTAGTCCTTGTGATACATGCCTTCATATTTCTAAAAAAAAAAAATAGTTGATCAGTTCTCAATAGATACCAGACAAGATATCGTACAGCATTTTGTGAGGATTTGTACAATTAAAAAAATACTAGGCCTCATGATATAGGCCTACCCATTTCTTAAGAACTGTAATTAGATATATAAAAAAAGAAATGGGCACAAGATATTGTATTTATTTACTACATTGGGAGACAAAGTGGCACAGTGAGTAAGATGCTGTCTCGCTGATATGGAGGTCGTGGGTTCCATCCCAGTGTTGGCAAAGAAAATTCAGCAGGATTCCAGTGTTTCTCGAGACAATTTCCTGATCTCCCATTTTGTGTGAGGTGCAGGAGGGAGGGCCTGGCCAGGAACAATGTTCAGTTGTTCTGATTGTATCAAAAACCGAGGGCCTGTATGCATGCACATAAAAGAACCTTTGACATTTGGCATTCAAAATTAAGTGTATGCAATGGTGTGCTGCTGTCCAGGAAAATATTTAGAATTTTAGTTCATTTCAAATTTCTACATTCCAGGTTACATTGTAAATATTGTGGAAGCAACAAGCAAACAGATCTCAAGATTAAGTTTAGATTGGCACCAAGAACATTTGTCGGTACAAAATAATTCGTAATGGAGATCAAATTTGAAATATGAAAAATTGTGGATTTGAACGCTTATATGTGGATTTACATTTGATACAAGAGATCCACAAAATCCAAAGACATTATTATTTTTATAATGGCAATAGTGAACTAATCTATAATAAAAAATACTTTGTAAAATGATCTGTGTGTAATGGCTTAATGAAGTTAATGCTACAAAATTCAAATCAAACTTGATAAATTTTGTAGCTTACATGTACATATGAGAGCTGTGTATATTATCAGTTGAATAGAAATTGACTCTACACAAATATCAGGTTTAATTTATTGAGTGAAGAGAATTCAGGGAACCACGGTGGCTAAGTGGGTAAGACGCTGGCTCGCTAGGCTGGAGGTCGGGTGTTCTATCTCTGCATTGGTCGAGAAAGTTACTCCAGATTTTCCGAAGTGGTTTCCCCTTGTCAGTGAATCAGGATGGAGGGCCTGACATGTACAGCTGTCTAGTCGTTCGGATGGGACGAAAAACCAAGGTCCTGTGTACACATTGGCGTGCACGTAAAATATCCCTTGGCAGTTGGAATTTGACATAAGAGTAAGCCGTAGGGCCGCTGCCCGGGCAAAATTTCCCTCATAGTACACTGTATGGCATATGCCTGTCTTCATTAGCCCATTTTAGGAGCAGAACAGTAAAACTTTAAACCCCATTTCATTTCCTTTCTGGAAAGAGAATTCATAATAAAGATAATAGTCGCTACATGCATACTAGTGCAGGTACGATATATTGTAGTATCAATGTATCATAATTCATTTTCTCATGACCCGCATATTGAATCGCTAGAGGTTGAATCAATGGATTGCGATTCTTTTTCTATATTATTTTGTCACTTTAATCAAGAATTTATCACTCTTAATTATCCACTTCACACATTATTAGTAGGTTCGTATTTGGATCCATATCAATATCATGATACAAAACAGTTTTATTTCTTCAACATCATCGGGACTAACAATATTAATTATTCATTTGTCCCATTTATTAAATATTGACCTGGCCACGAGTTCACAAAGCATTCTCAGATTTAAGAATTTACTCAACTTTTGAAGATTGTTTATGAGAAATATCTTTAACCCAGAAACATTAAAACAACAAAAGTTTTATAAAGGAATATATTATTTTAGTTAAAATCAGGCGAACAATTTTGACAAAATTCTTAACTTAAAGCGAGAATTTCATATTTTTAAGTTATATTTTAAAAGTTTATTAAAATAAAGCCTTAAAATAGATGGTATCTATAAACAGTAGTCCTACCCTGTTATAGAATAATCCTATAATTCACTATTGCCAGTTGAGAAATTGGCAAAAATATCATTTTCAACTTCAAATTCAAACGTTTGAAGATAGCTGTTACATCGGGGAAATAGAAAAACATGGGAGGTAATTATTATTATTTCCCGTGTGAATGAAGTTTAAGTATGGGAAATAATGCCTATGATCGTATAATAGTGAGTTGACAACCCATTGAGCAAAAGACATAGAAATAATTATGTTTTGACTTTCTTAGAAAATATGAAATTCTACACGTAGCTTTAAGTCTGAGAATGCTTAAGTCTGAGATATGAATCCTAATAAATCGCTATATGTATCGTATCCTTACTGCAGTGGTAATATACCCAGCACTAATGTATACCTAGAACATTCGCCCAAATATTCAGTTACAGAAATAATTCACAAAAATCCATTGACTTCATTCAATATATTTATTGGAAATTATAACTAAAGTGGTTGATGTACAGTTCTGAGCTACCGTAAGTGTATTCCAATTCTTCACAAGATGTGTTTTAAAGTCATTTAGGCAATCACATAACAAGCCTGCTTTTCGTTCAATGCAAATAACTGTTGTAAAATTAGGATTTAGCAATGAATGAATCACTAGTTATTTAAGCCTAATATTTTATTGTCAGTTTTCCATGTTAGAAATTATTGGTTTAAAACTCCCTGTAGACATCAAAATAAAGCTCTTCAAAGTAAATAAATGGCGACTGTATTGGTGGTCTGAAAATAAAAAAAATATACATGTACATTATATTAGTATGTTTGAACAAAATAGGCCTATAGTGTTTATTTAGGGATTTCTGTGTCTAAAAACATTTTTTACATGAGTTATGCATAAATTACAGATGGAAATCAAACTTCATGCCAAGAAAGTACATGTATCACATCACAGTTCAGGTAGTTGGAATTGGCACAAGACCTTAAAAAGTTTTTTTTAAGGCTTCCTTCAACCAGAATTATTCACTTGACGTCCCTTTTAATTCTACCCAAACAAGGTCTCAATTTACATATTAATCCATTCTTTCAGTGACATCAATCTAATATTTTATGTCTTCATCATTACGATTACCATGTTAATCTTCTCACAAAGAAATCACATTCAAAAACAAAATTCCACTTAATTAATAAATCCTGCTTAGGGAATGACTGGGTAACTCTGGCCCTCAAACCAACTGGCGGTGAAGAATAGATGACACAAGAAAACAAAACTAGCTCGATTAATCCTTACCCTCATTCTCGGTTCTTTATGTGGTATATCGTTCCGTTTAACTCCACTAACCTCTAAGTCAACTCATATGATCAAATTGTAAACGGTTTTATGATTGGTGCGTAGAATCAAGCTACAACGAAGAACACATGATATGAATTCGTGAAAACCCTGTGAATATACCAAGAAGGTTAGTCGAGTAGAATGGAAGGATACCGTGAATGCTTCCTGCATACCTTTCATAAATCATTTCTCACCTCCGATTAAGAAATTTTTCAGGGAGAATGCGAAGATCAATTTTGTTTATTTAGAATAATATATATATGTATTAATATACCGGTATATATGTTCATTTTTTCCAAACAGGTCACTTGAATCGAGGTCTGATTATTTTTTTACATTTTTGTTATGTTTGCATATAGGTTTACCCACATGATGCATTAATGAATACCTGACTATATATTTCTATATGCCTACTGTTCAGCTGGGCTAATGAAGATGGGACGTTGTTATTAATTCATGACTAAATAACATTTTTAAAAAATACATACATACAGTAATGTATCTCGTTACACTGCCTATAGTATCACAAATTACATGCTAGCCACCGACACTAGAAATAGAGTAGACAGAATACTATATCTATATTACTAGGTGTAGTGTCCAGCCAGTCTTATACTAAATTTAAAATGAGATCTCCGATTCTGTTTCGTTTTTATTTCCACGAATTATTTAAATTAGAATACCGGTAGTTTAGAAATTAAAAATAAATATATATTTATAAAAAATACTCCGATTTTAACGTACCCCGAGTAGATTGCATTTTTGTTTACATTTAGGCCCATAATTGTCGTAGTTCGTAGTTATAAAGACTCAACTTACCGGTACTTCACTAAACAAATACTGAAATAGTGAGCCTGCTGGGTCCTCCTTACTTGATTTTAATTTCATTATTGTTCAACAGTTGTGACATCTACTCTGGGTCTTTTCTCAGCAGTCGATGAAAAGAGAGACCACAGTTTCTCGTGTGTTAAGCGAAGCATCCACCGAAAACACATTTGCTTTCCGGCATCTCGACAGTAACCGGAAGTAGCGAATGCAAAACGGCATCATACGCAGCCGTCCCACAACATAACGCGATGACGTCATACGGTGGACATTCCCGTCAGTATATATTTCTATGGTTATATCAATACTCGGAACCCATGAATCGATGCATAATTGTTCACGGAACAAGCATGCCAAGTTTAATTAGTTAAATTGTGAGAGCGTTAAGTTTTCCTTACGAAAAATGTCTCACTAACAATGAAGAACAATAAGATGAGTAGCACTGGGCCTGTTTTAAGGTTTTATTGGCGAAGAACGGTATCCGCTGACGTGATTCCAAAACAAATTCTAAAATTTTACTAGTGGAAACACGATTTTCTGGAACTCCGAACTAAACTTAATCGATTAAACTTAGCTCCTCGCATCACCTTTATCAGTCATACTGTATCTGAAGGAACCCTCTGAAGTCTCCGATTCACAAGGATATGTGTACACTATTTGTTCAGATATTCAAAGCACGGATGTTCGTCCGTGCCTAGGAGCAAGTTGAAATAGTACCTGGAGTAGTGCTTTGGGCCAAGGTACTGGCCCAAAATAGAAAGGAAAAACAACTTATCAAAGATGAGGCGTCAGTAAGAACATTACCGGTACCCAATATTGAGAACACACGTTGTATTTGTTCTCTCATTTAAAGTAGCTAAGTCTCTAACTCAATATCATCCAAAATCTTCAACATTGAAAACACGAATTATTTGTCAGTTTAAATCAACTTTGATGCTGTGGTCTTACTGGAAAAAGATGGGCTGCTGATATCCAATATTTAAGACAAAATTTACATTTTACCATTGGTACACGAATCGTGTACTATAATGCGTGTCAGCCCCTGTTCTAGCAAGAGACTCAGGAAACGAGGCTAGACACATTGCACCAAATCAAACGGCGTATGTAAACTGGAATAACCAGACACTAGAAATTTGCATTCTATTGAAACTGCTGGCTTATTTCGCGGAACATAACTGATTTGAAATTAGAGTAAAAACGGAAACCATTCAATGTAAATCCGTTTATATACATTCATATTACAGTATTATATGCGTTGCGACCCGCTTCTGTCAATTTCTAGGTGCCAAGTGTTAGCGATTTAGCTCCTTTAAGTACGTATGTATCTAAATAGAAGAACTACTGGAGATAAAGTATAGTAAGATCTCGTGATTAGGCAATATTTGAGATACGTCTGTATGTTAACTCAACTGAAACTGTTGATCATTATTATTTCATGATTTACCAGCATTCCACTTACACGACGAGAATAAATGCTTTATTTTATATAAAGAACTTTCTGAATATCAACGAACGGTGTAGTAGATAAAATTGATTTTAGTTGATGAAAATCTAATTCTCTAGAAGGTTTGTATTGATTGATGCAGTTTTCTTTTGTACTATTTAAAAATATCAATGTACCAGAAAGTGATAAAATATTAAAACGGCATTTAGTAATTGACCTGGAAATACACATGACACAATTCTACGATGGAATGCAATTAACGTTTATTACTAAGCGACGTTTCGACTGGGTTTCTCTAGTCATTATCAAGCAATGTTACAATTAAAAATACCACGAGAATTACTGAACGACAGGCTTCTCAAGTCTACCTAGCAATGGTGCAATTTCAAATACGAGAACTACTGACTGTGTCATGTTTTGACTAGGTCTCTCTAGTCTTTATCAAGTAAAGCTGCAATAAATAAAAAAAACCAAGTACGAACAATCCAAAGCATTAGTCAAAATTCGAAGTCCTAAAAAACATTATAGACAAAATAGTGTAATTAGCAAATGGACTGTTCGCCGTGTATAAAATGCAATTTAAGATACGACGACAATTCTGAACGACAATCTGGTCAGGCTTCTCAAGTCTTGACCTAGCATCTGGAGCTAATGAAATCGAGCATAATTATAAGGTATACATTGTGCTTTGAATGAAATATTTGCTCCGTCCTAGTCATATTTCGAATTCCAGCTACCAAGGGGTCTTTTACGTGCATTCCAATGTGTACACGGAACCTTTATTTTCAGTCTTATCCGAACGACTAGACACTTTCTGACAAGGGTCAACTATGTACATGTATATAGGGATATTGTCAGAGTTTATCGCTGTAACTTTTAATAGAGATAACAGCAGCCCTTGTCGGCTGAGAATACCCAATGATGGCATGTCCAAGAACGACAGCTCACCCTTTAATGTATATATTTTGGAGCCAGGTCCGTCCCCCCCCAACCCAGGCAATATGCCAATGTTTAACCAAACTTTTCTAGGATGATCGATGTTATGAAGCAATACATATGTTCAAATCTAACCAAGTAGATATTCTTTTAAAAATTCATCTGTATACATCTTTCATGGACTTCTAGACCCGTTAAATGATTAGAACCGACCCAATTTCTATATGTAAATAAAGTTTCCGCAGACTTCCAGTGATTGAGATGTCAGTAGAATGTGATGGTATCTGATATCAATTTGACCCTTTATAATGGTACAAAGGCAGTACCGTGATGACTGACTATGGCATAATATCGACTACTGAAATATCCGCAACTTTAGCATTTTTCAACCAACCAGCTGTTACATTCAATAAATTCGCTCGATTCTACTTTACTACACGGTTCATAAAGAGGGTGAATCTCTATTCGTTGGATTATAAACGGAACGAAAATGGATGAAACGCACTAAAAAGCACATATTAATGTACAATAAACTGATTTATTGATTTAAATTCATTTTTTAAAACTTTTATTGTAATTTCAAAACAGTTTTATTCGTCGTTGAAATGTAGTCCGAATTGGATGGCAGTCGTTCGGGTCCGGTTAATCCAGTCTATATCGGAAGTAAGGTGTGACATTTCACTTACGCGCTGACGTTTGGCCTCGTTCATCAAAGCGCCTAATTACAAATCACGTTCGAGAGCATAAAGTAAACGTCACCGTGTACTGGTCTTAAATATTTAAAATCAGGAGCCCATATGTTCACGGTAAGATAACAACATTAATATTGATTGGGATGAACCAATAATTCATGTTTGTAATGTCGATTTATACCTTTAGACTCTGTAAAATAAGAATTATTTTCCAAAAATAAGAAACCAAATCTGATCTGGTTTCCTTGTTGCTTTGATCATTCACGATCAGTCAAGTAGATATAGGGGGAGGCTGGCAATACGTAATGTTCACGAATGTTCAGTTAGCCTGAGAAATAATATACTAATTGATTCACGTTTCCTTTGACTTTTTCAAAAAAATAAAACGTCTACTAATATTATTTATTTCAGTAAATTGATGAAAATATTTTATTTCATTGGATTATTTGATTGATATACAGCTTAGGCATATCCCAATTAAATAAGATACGTTTGATATTCGCAATCCTACCCACACCTCATCTCTATCTCTTACAGGGACAAGCAGTACTGTGACAGGACTCAGTTTTGTGTCTCTCGTTTGCCATTCCGATCTGACACCCGTGCACCCCGCTCCTGCTCCATTTTCTCCAAGGACTGTATACTTTGACTGCTAATTGGCATCGATTTTGCATAGGTTTTTTCGTATCAATATTAACCATGCTGCTGTGACCAAAACCATTTTATGTGGAAAGATATAAAATTATTTCATGTATATTTTAATAGGCCTGATGTTTATCAACCGTCTGGGTTATAATTTGCTCAACTCCTAGTCTCATGCGATTTTATTACTCTCTATTTTCAACTCCACTATCGCACGATCTTTGAACTATAGAAATAGTTCAAACTCTTGAATAACTCACCACGGTTCAACTTGTTGAGCGAACGAAAAAAATGTAAACAGCGGAGATAATTTCCGTTCGTGAGAGAGTCAGTCGTAAAAAGTTAACAATAAATTCACGAGAAAAAGAAATTAATGTCTCAATAGATGTCGAGTCAAAGCCAGAGAGAAATTAAAAGAAATTAATGTCTGAAAGATGTCCAGACAAAAATTTGGAATGAAGTTTAAAAACCTACTTTATTATTTATGCTTGAAGCACATGTCATTTTGGCGCTGGCTCCTCGTGTGATGCACCAAATGCCATGGACTCTTAAACCATTGTGACAATTCCGGACTGCTGTTCCTCACACAAATATTCCAAATTAATTTCTTCAAACCGACATTTTGCTGTTCGTTATTCGATGTCATTTAAAACTTCTGGGGTTAGTTGTCTCCTATAAAATATTTACTAACATTAATTCACTGGAATCAACAACTGTTAAAAGATAAACAAAAACTGACTTAGTAATATTATCAAAACATGCAATTTTACAAAACTGTCCAACCATGTGCAACGGTAACATCTAAAGTATCTTAACGAGTATTTATCTAGCTATTCATATTATCAGTAAATACCATCAGAAAGTGCAGACTGTGTAAAGTGGATATAATATATGGCTTTAGATTGGAGTAACATTCAACAAATCTATAATTTCGCTATTACATTATAATAGACTGATTATAGTACCATGACCATTTAAAGTAACTGGTAGATCGACGTTTCGACCACTGACACCATTGGACACCGAGGCTGTATGAGCACTAAGTGCTGCTAATGGAAACTAATTGGTTCCGGTGAGGGTTAAAAAGCTCCCTGGGACGAAACGTCGGTGGTCGAAACGTAGTACATTCGTTATTACTACTGTCATATGATGAGTAACAAAACGTCACAATCTAAAACTGATTCCATCCTAAATTATTAAATTAACCCCGGCAACTGTAACGCTGTTTAGCAGAACATAATTTTTATGGGAAATAATTACTGGTTTTACTATATAGGCATGAAGTTTCGAAATGTATCCTCTTATCGGTCTGTTAGTGTTTTTGGGAGGGCGGGGGTGGGCTGGCCGAATGGTTAGCAAGTGCGCACTGTATCACAAAGCCTGTCATTTCATTTCATTTCAAATAGCTTGGTTTCGTCCAACCTCGCGGGTTGTCTCCGGGTCCCCCGGTTGCCTCCCACTGCTAAAGAACCCTACGCGCAAGCGAATTATTGATATAAAATTAAACAATATGTTAGTCCCGAAATGACCTAGTTTGTATTGAGTGGACGTTAACATCTCTCTCTCTCTCCCTCTCTCTCGCTCTGTTAGTGGTTTTCCAATGACTAAATATTATTTAAAGATTATTTGATGCAGCCTACCGACCCAATAAAACATATACTTTATTTCAAAAAATTTTAATAAACAATATGACTGATTACATGATTTTGTTCTGTGAATTCAGATTATTAAAGCATCTCCACCAAGTGTAATAATATATAACTGTAACACAATTTTTATGGGAAAGCACGAAGTTTCGACAAGTATCCTTTTGTCATTCTGTTAATATGTTTCCAATTTCTTAATGTAACTAAATGATTGTGTAACAATATATATAGGCTATAAAAATACAAATTAGAGTATCAGTATGTATCAGTATGATAAATCGATTTGAAGAATATATTAAAACTACTGGGAAAATAAATCTATTACCAAAGCCATTAGGTCATACAAGCAATCTGATTCATTCAAATGTCAAATTACTTCTAGTTTTATCTTATTTTTATATTGTCTTACAATGACATCTGCCACGGATTTCTTTAAAGACGATGTTCAGATCACGTCGATTATAGACCAAGTAATGTGTATTGCTACTATACGTTGGGGTAGGGAATTGGGTAAATAATCAGGACTGTCACTAGCATAACACGCTTGTGATAGAGAGTTGGTTAAATTGTAATGTAATTTTATTATAATAATGATAATGATATGGGTTAAGACTCCAAGCAGTATTGTTTGCTTCGCGCTGACAAGAATTTATAGGTAATAGTCATAAATATTGACACTGAAATGGGTAGCGTTTGAGTTTTGTTTAAAGATGCTAAGAGGTTGGGCTGTCCTTAGATGTGGGGGTTGTGATGGCTTAGTGGTCCAGAGTGTTGCGCTTCGACCTCTAGCTGGCCGGTCAACTCTGGCTTGCGGCTGTGGTTTCGAGCCCTGGTGTGAGCGTATGTGGCATGGAGATAGGAGCGCCTTCTCAACCTCGTGGGTTTCCTCCGGGCACTCCGGTTTCCTCCCACTGCTAAAGACCCCTACGCGCAAGCGAATTATTGAAATTAAATTAAACCATATGTTAGTCCGGAAATGACCTAGTTTGCGTTGAGTGGACGTTAAACCCCATTTCTCTCTATCTCTCTGTCCGTAGATGTAGTATCAAGTAACTGGAATCCAAGTCTAAGTCATCACCATGGGTGTCTTACACGTACCATAGTATGCTCACCTTTTCTAGAACTCTCGACTATAGATCTCTTATTGCCAACATTTTTGTTGTGCCTTTGCATTAGTAAATAAATGTATTAAAAAGATACTCAGACGACGTGTTTCTCATTTGTAAAACTAGTCTTGGCCAAATAGCAGATTTAACCAACCTATTAAATGATCTGGATGTCAATATTAAATTCACTACTGAAACTAAATCGCATTTTTAGATGTTCTCGCTAGGAGACTAAATAATCGAATTATTAGCGATATTTACAAGAAAGCAATCTGATTAAAACACGGATCTATATTTCGTTTCGTTTATTTTTGATTTCGATAGCTAACACTACACGAGGATCCAATCAGTTACAGTGGTCGTTCAAATCAGGGTTCAAACCAGAGACTTTTGACCCTATGGCGTCAGACATTGATTACTCAGTCAGCGTTGACGTTTCTAGTGGTTTACCCACAGTTCTGTGCACCAAAAGGCCAAGAAGTCGTCGTAACATAGTGTTTCATTGGCTAATACGTCGCATCATCCAGAACACGTCTATGGTAACAACTCTTCCAGATCCTTGTGTAGTAAACACAGGTAAAACGAAATTTTAAACTACAAAAACGAAACGAAATAGGATCTGTGTTTTAATCAGATTGGCTCGAAAGAGACAGATACTAAAAATTATTTATCTTATAAGTCATGTCTTCCTCGCCATGTTTAAAAAATACACCCCTTTCACTTGCCAGAAAACTATGCACTATAGTTATAGACGAAGATCTCTGAATTCAGCGACTTGATGAATTGAAATCCAACTTATTGACAAAAGATATCCACTTAAGGTAATTACATTTCAGTGACAATTTGCCTTTCTAACCCCACCCGACCCTATAAATATATTAATTTATTTTGATATATGTTGTTTTTACACTTCTAATTCGATAAAATATCAGAGGATTTTAAATTTATTGTTATTTTAATGGGTTTATTAGGTAATAAGATTGATACAAATTCTAATGAAAGGTTAAATTTATAGATTCATAAGTAATCTATTTACATTCATTTAATCGCATTACTCCTGTATTGTACTATTGTCAGATTATACCATGAAGACTATGTAAATTTATGTCATATTATGTTTTATATACTTTATAATCTTTTGTTGTATTTTACCCGCATTGTATTTGTAATCCATTGCCATGGAAATATATTAGTCTACAAATGTATATGTGTATGGCTAAATGTTTAATTATTTATGTCTGATGACGCCTATAGAGGGCAGACAGCTATCTTATGATTTGTATTAAAATGGTTGATTTTTTACCTGAACGGATTTATTTATTTATTTATTTATGTATTTACCGTTAACATAGAAGTATGTGTATGTATTTTGTCATAGGAAACCAAAATGATCTATTTATAAACTTTCATAAACTTTAAAATAAATACATAATAACTCGCTTATAATAATCCCATAATAATCATGCGAATTCCAACTTGCTGTATATTTTGTATTTTTTGTAGTATTTAATGATGGAATAGTGGCATATAAAGATATATTAGTTAAGATTTTAATAAAGAATTTGCCAATCTTGTTATAATAGTTCGAAAAAAGATAATGTGAAAGAATAATTTGAAAAATTTCATTCAAATTGCTCTATTGTGAGCGAAGATATTAGGTTTGACAAGATATGTGCGATAATTGCAACTACCGTACTGGTTGTTCGAGGCTAAGTCTCGCTCGTCCATTTTTAAATTAATCAAGATATGATTGAATCCGTTCTAATCTATTTAAAATCGGAGAGATCCTATGCCCCCGAGAGTTGATTATGATCTAGATAAGTTAATTAATGTTTGTCAGGCCTAAAGAAAGACGTGCAATAGGCAGATTTAGCTCTTGCATAATGTTTGATGATTATCTTATGGTTGTACCGAGAATTCTCTATTTAAGCCTTGGGCTTAATTTCGAATTTTCACCATGTCAGGGATAAAACACATTTCTTCTGAAATTAAGCCCAGGGCTAAAATTCGAAAAGCGGAAAAAAACGACAAACATTTTGGTTCTTTTTACAGTTGTCACATTTAGTGTCTAAGATGTCACCTGCAGGAGCTTTAATTCAAAATTTAAACTCGTTATTATGCCCATGGTCTTAATAACGGGAGGGCTTAAATACGAGGATTCTCTTATAGAAACATTGTAGAACCTAATGAAATGTAATGAAATGGGGTTTAACGTCCTACTGTGGGCCTTCATTGTATAACAATTGGACATTTATTATATAACTAGCTGAAAATATACAGGAAGAAATGTTTTTAACAATAAATCCTAACTAATATTCAGAAATCATTTATTTATAGGTATAAACAAGACTATAGACATTGGTCGAGTGTAGCTATTGACGCGACGAGATGTTTCATTAGGCTTCTCTGTATACTTGATAGAGAAGCCTAGTTTAAACGTTGTTCAATAATAAACAAAATTTGTATTCAGTAGGGGGGTGGCTAATGGTTAGCGCGTGCGCGCTGTATCATAAGGTCTGTCATTGAGTCAACTGGCGTGGTTACGTTTTCGCGGTTGTACGTGACAAGAAGTATGATAGCCTGTCCAATCTCAGGGTCCTCCGGTGTCCTCGCAATGCTAACGACTCGTACGCACAAGTGAATTATTGAAATATAATTGAACTATATGTTAGTCCCGTAATGACCTAGTTTGTGCCGAGTGGACGTAAAACCCACATTTCTCGTCCTCTCTTTCTCTCTCTCTGTATTCAATAGAGTTGTGTTCTGTATATGTCATTGAAACAGTCTATGTATTAGTAATAAGTATTTTGTTTAACATAGATACAAACGATACAAGTAAACAATCTTCCGTACAATCAGCACAATTAATGGTGTAATCTTACTAAGTGATGTTTTGCGTGCTTCGTTAATGATCGTAGGAAGCGCAATTAGCCATATTTTATGGTGGGATGATTTGAGTTAACCGGCGTGGATGGCGTGTTACTCATATACTAGGGTCAAGTGGGGTTAGTATATAATCCACACAATGTGCTAGCCAATGGTAAAAATCAATAGTGGATTGGAGTAGGATTTACTTGCTGAGTTTATCTGATGTCTACGTTTCCCCGAGGACGAGACGAAAAAGTTCTGTTAGTGTACATGGAGACAGGCCAAATGGTGACTTCAATCATTATTGTTCAGCTGACTGGATAACATTTCACTTCTTGTCGGTTTTAGTCTCCGAGTCAATTTAAAGAGACAGTGACAGAATACTCCTTGTCGATTTTGAAACAAATCGCAATGACAAAAAATGTTAAAATCAATTCTATTAAAGAATCCTGGGTCCATTTAAAATTAAACCAATGCCACTCTGGACAATGTGATTCTCAGCGTTTCTGGAAAAAAATAAAACTTCAAAGTGCAACCAATCAAACTGAAATACAAATTCTACAGCTCGATCACCGTCAATAAAAGACATTCCACTACCATTGCTTAAGACTTACAACCTACCGGGTCCTCCACTAGCTTGATGGCCTCTAAAGATTAAATGCATAATAACATTTTCCTGACATATTCTGGACTACCGACCAATTGTAAGAAAAAGCTGAGTTCTCAAGTGAATCATTTTATGAAATTTAAGTACCGGGGGAGGGGAGGGGAGGGATCGTATAAATATATAGCCATCTTTTCTGTTTAATATAATGATTAAAACTATCGCTAAGATTGTCCAATAAATACTTTATTAGAATATATTTTGTGGACTATTACGGAGAATAAACAAAATTAAAGCATTATTGGGTTTTTCTTGAATTTTAAATTAAACAGTAAAATACTAAGACGAAATGATTTGTTTGAAATATGTTATTTAAACTCAAACCTTGATAGAATGTCTACCAAATGTATTAAATATCCGAGTTACTAAAGGAAATACATGTATATACTGATATTTACAAAATTATCCATTTTGTTTCACCATGGCAACCCATTTCCACATGATTACCTTGGTGATTGTTGTTGGGTAATCTGTAATTCCCTCGCCTGTAGTTAACATTTATGGACTCTCTTCTCTCTCTCTCCCTCTCTCTCTCTCTCTCTTGATATTAAAGATTGTAGATGATAGTTTCTATTTCTTAAATTTCATTTTATGAAGCCGGAAGGGTAGAAATACTTGTGAACGGTAGATATCTCGTGAACGCGTCATATCGAAGATAATTAAATTGCAGATTTAGAAGACCTAATTGTGAATGGAAGTTATTTCTGTTTTCAAAAAATCTGTATAATAGGCCTATCGATATGTATCGTGAATATTTATGATCATTCTGTTATCATCACGGTTGTATTTAATGAAACCTAATGTTTCAAGTTTATCTTACCACCTGTCTTATTTACCAGAACGATACATGTGGACGTCGCGTGTGAAGCAGTGGTCGCATACCCTTTCCGGAACACATGGTGCCACTTTACATGATGTGAATGTTCTCGGACCATTTACTGATGGTCGATAATGCAGATTTCGTCGTGACAACTGATCTCTTGGTTTCCATTTTCAAGTACCCCGGGAGTAGTATGTCACCGACTTCGGTTTAATATATCACATTAATATTTTTTAAGGATAATTATATTCATATGATATGTAACATATACAAAAACACTGACAAGCAATAAATATTACTTTCGAAATAACGTGAATATATTTTATAGTATATTAATATAATTTATCTTTAAAAAATAATCTAATATATATTTTACTTTCAAAATAGTTTGTATATATTATGTAGCATATTGATATAATTTTTCTTTAAAAATATATATATATAAATATATTATATATTTTTTACTTTCAAAATAATTTATATACATCATATAGCACAGTATTTGTTTGACATGTGTGTACTTTTAGTACAAATTGGAATATAATTCAATTTATAACAAATTCATTTTTTATTCTTGCCTCTGTTTTGATGTGACTTTGAATGTTACTTTATTGACGACATGTATATTTCGTTCTGATCCATTAATAGCAGAATGTAAGTGCCCCAGCATCTTCAGAACCTCAATGGAGTGGTTTAACGCGTGTAAGTGACACGGAATGTGATCGCCTATCCAACCTAGTGGGTTTTCTCCGGCTCCTCCGGTTTCAACCCACTGCTAAAGACCCCTACGCGAAAGCGAATTATTGAAATTTACTTGAACCATAAATGTTAGTCCCAAAATGACATAGTTTGCGTCGAGTGGACGTTAAACCCCATTTCTTGCTCTAGTATCCCCACCTTTTATCAACATATCCTTTATCATTGTCTTTTGAATGTCATTCAGGTACATTGTTCACAAGACTCTATTGATTTAATTTCTGTAGTGGACCAAATGTCATATATCTCTGCATGGTAAATAGTGTAATCCTTGTTCAACTGACATTTAGAATGGCAGAAGTTGTTCGGTTGTCTGGCCAGTCCCACCCGACGCCTACATGAACTGAACGTTATTGATATGATTAAATCAGACATTAGTAAATCAACTGACCGGGGAATTGTACCCAGTTTGATGACAACTGACGCGGGGGGGGGGGCTGTTGATATTTTTGATGTGCGGAATCGGGATGTCAACAATCTGAGCTTAAATGGGGCTAAGTCGTATTCTTTGACACCAAGAATGGACACAAGTGTGTAGCAGCCCATATGATAATGTACTATGAATGTATATAAACTTATGTACATTCAATGTTGATTTAAAGGAGTTAGATCGTTAATATTCGGGGCGTAGAAATTTACCAAAATGGGTTGCAACGCATAAAATAATCTAATATGAATGTTTATAAACTGATTTACATTCATTCATTTCCGTCTTTACTTTAATTTCAAATCACTTATGTTCGGCGGAATACGCCTGAAGTCTCAATAGCACGCCAATATCTAGTGTCTGGTTATTCCATTCTACATTATTGCGTATGCACCACCGTCTAGCCTCGTGCTCCAAGTCGCTCGATAAAAATGTGCCTGGAACGGATTATGGTGCACGATTCGTGTACCAATGATATTTTCTTTTATTTTGTCTTAAATATTGGATATCAGAAGCCCATCTTTTCCTGGTAAGATCACAACATCAATGTTGAATTGAATTGACAAATAATTTGTGTTTTCATTGTCGAAGATTTTGGATGATATTGAGTGAGAGACTTAGTTACTTTAAATTGACCGTGGATGATACTTGGTTAAAGATTTGCCTATTGATTATTTGTGAATGGGTTAATATTATGAGTCGAAGTTTAAAGGCAATGTAAATATGGCATACGATATGTATATGTTGGGGTTTGTTTTGTATATTTATAGCCACTTGTACGAACATTGATCCCATGTAGTTTGTAAATATACCGCCAAGTGATAAGTTTATGTAAGTCAGGATATACATGTAGTGTCACCTTCAATCGGCTTTTAATCATTCTATTCGTTGAACATCAATAATAATTTAACAGTTTCAAGGTGCATTTGTCAAGAGCTAAATCTGCCTATTTCAGGTTTTTATTTTAGCTTCAAATGTTATATAATTACTTAAGACACTTATTCACATGACAGCCCGATAATCAACTCTCAAGATCGCCGGGTTGCAGAGATGTAAACCGATTGAAATACGATCGCCATGTAATGATGTAATTTTAAAATGTAGAAGCGTTGCTACGGTAATAAACAATATTTGCCAAATCTTGTCTAAACTTCAGACAGTGATAACGTGGCTCAAGATAAAGTAGTAAACTGAATGACATTTTCAATATATTAGGTTTGAGTTATCTATTTTGGAACTATTAAAGCCAGAACGGTGTGCTATTTACCTAAATCTTACATAATGTATCTTTAATACCCCTTGTCTATCTTTGTATATAACCCGGAAGAGTTGTTGAATAACCCGCGTTCTGGTTGACGTGAGGGATTAGCCAAAGAAATAGTCTGATGCGGCGAGTTCTTGGCGTACGGAACTGTGGGTATCCCACTAGATAAAGACGAGAGTATCCTCGTCGAAACGTTGCTTAGTATTAAACTAGTAATTGTGCATCCATAAAATTGTACCCAGTGTTAATATGTTCAATTACTAAATGCCAATCAAAGAAGAGAATTTGTATTTGCTTAGTGGAATGTGAACCGAGAACACTGGTCAACCGTAGAGTCAACCATAATGCAACAAATAAAAGGAAACCAAGTACGAACAATCCAAACCACAAGACAGAATTCGAAGCCCTAAAACAACGTTATAGGCAAAATAGTGTAATCAGCATATGGACTGTTCCCGTGTACAAAATACACCACAAACAGTGGTAACAGGTGTCCGGAAGAGTAAGCTTACCCTGTCTGGCGCCACAAAACAATATCTGAGCGTCACTATATGGATTCTTAAAATTTCAAACAGTGGATGCGATATACAGAATATGCCAGATCTGCTCGGCGAATCTCTTATACGGGGATTCATAACCAATAGTCCAATTCATTTTCGTGCAATCGAGCAACATCGTGTGATATTGTTGCATGAGAAAGTTACCAATATGACAAGTGGTATCAGATGCTCCGTAACACGTACTTCTTGGTTTGAAGTTGCCAAATGGGCCGGCCCCTGTATTTGGAATATGACTAACTTGGTGTTACATACGTTCAATGTTTATCTCTTTAGAATGTATTTAGTTAGGCTTCAATAAACCATGGTCATTAATACAATTTACAACAACATAATCATTGAAGGAGTTTAATTGGGCCAAAAGAGACCAAATACATATAAATAAATACTCTTTCTCGTTGGGAAGTGTTAGCCTATGTTCCAGAAAAGGGTAGATATTCCGATATTAATATTAAGTTTCTTAAATATAATTGAACCATCTATTGGAAACAATTTTCCGTTTTTAAAAGTTCGTGTACTAGCGTCTGATCCGTTTCAGATCTTGATAGAAAACGTCTTCAGACCATCGATTAATTTTCTTACTGCATGCTTCTTCTTTCTTCTTCTGATACCATGTAATAGAAAACGGTAAAATTGTCTGAATCGTTGCCTCGTTCTATGAAGGTTTTGTTTGTTTAGATGCGGTGGGACGCTGGATTGGGATTTCAAGACGAGATTTACACCGATCTCTAATTATTTTCTGCTCATTCGGTGACCATTTCTTCTTCAAAACACGCTTCCTGCAAATTTATATTCCTTCGACACACGCTTGACGTCATTATCTATTGAGAAGGAGCACTTTACTTTTTCTAATCCTGTTTTTTAGCTCTCGTTTGAACTCTGCCTGCATTCGGCTCTTTGGTTCCAAAGGTTCCTGGGTTTTGTCTCAGACTTCTTTCTGCCATAAAAGAGAAATTGGAATTGGTTAATAGTGCTGAGATAAAAGAATATCTCGTCTCGCAGGAACCAAAGTTAGTCAGAGTCCTATTAACACAGAAATGTAGTTAAGTTGCTTAGAAGCGTGGTCTGACGTATAAATGTACTCGCGATCAATCGGTCCTCAATTATGTTATCGGAAATAAAGCTAAATATCTTTCTCAATATTAACTACCAGTCTGAATGATATGTTATACGTCACGTGGGTCCGAGACGCGTTAGTTGTACATTAGAATTAGAATGAGGTGCGAAAAATTTCGAACCATGTAATTTTTTCATTACATTGTTTCCCCAATGGTTAAGTCTCTTTGCATATGTTATCCGTCACCTGGGCCAGAGACGCGTTAATTTTTCACTAATGGTTGTCTCATACGTAATGGAGGGTACTAAAGAGCTGGGTGCAATCTTTCGTTCAGTCGTGCGATCGTATACGATTTATACAAATGATGCACTGCGCATCTTTCACTCATCACTGAGAGGGGAAGAGATTAGTGGCATTAGATGGCCAGACAACCGAATATCCACGGCACGGGAAAACGATTTGGATTACTGTATGCATTCGCCAAGTGTTGGCTATGGTGGCTGATTGGTGTCGTGTCCGTATGTCGTGATTTTTACCTTTATAAGTCGACAACCCAACATCAAGACATTTTATAACGACATCACAACATTTTTACGCGACATGGCGACATTTGTTGGCCGAATGGTTGGCACGCCCGTGTTTTATCATAAGGTCTGTCATTGAGACAACTGGCGTGGTTTTGATTCCCCGTTGTACGTGACAAGGAAAAGGGTCGCCTGTCCTCCGGTCCCCCACCAACTGCTAAAGTCCCGAAATGACCTAGTTTGTGTCGAGTGGACGTTAAACCCCATTTCTCTCTCTCATTATTGACACTGAATCTAGGTAATCAGTACCGTCGGAATACGTATAAGTATTGATTTCGGTAATATTTGAAAATTGGTCGAAGTGCTGCAGTGTAAATATAGTTTTGGTCCAAGTATTTGATTAAATAAATAGCACGTATGAATTTCAGGTCAACAAAAGGTTAATGAAGCTTTGGCATTTGGCTAGGATAATTCCTGGGATTGTATAGCTGCACAATATTTACATTAGATTCACAATCATACAATTAATAAATCAGACAATTCATTCATTGTTATTTGTGGACTGTGATTTTATTGTAATGATAATGATATACCACGGTTACCACGATAATTAATAATTTGTAAGGCTGTGAATTGTTGTATAAGTCATATCCCGATAATTGATGTTATATGCACAAATCGTGAATTCAATGGGCACTGTCTATTTCGCGATTGTCCATATCATCAAAGCTATATCTACTTGACGTAATATGACTATACAGAAATTGGGTTTTATGGTCTACTGTTCTGCTCCAATTGGGCTTATCAAGACGGGCATACGCCATGCAACCAAATCTTATTTCGAATTGTAAAGACCTCGTTTACGTGCACGCCAATGTGTACACAGGACCTCACTTTTTCATCCCATCAGAACGACTAAACGCTGTTCCTCGCCAGGCCCTCTACCCTACACCACTGAAAAGGGGGAACCATGGCGGAAGACCAGGTTAGCGAGTCAACATCCTACAAACCGAGCCACCGTCCAACAGTCCAACATAACCAAATTTTCTGTTTTATTCGGCCCATGAAGACGTGATTACGTCTTGTCGAGTGATTTGATTGAAATTTCGCCCGGACAGCGGCGCTACGATCCACGCCTATTTAGAATTCTAACTGTGTTCTTTTAGGTTTTTTGTCCCATCCAAAAGGCTACACACTGATCATTGACAGACACTCTATCCTACACCTTGGGGGAAATTACGGCACCTGAAAATCCAGTGTGCAAACTTTGACACAAATTTGCTATCTATTGCCGATATATAAGCGTATCAAATTTCAGTTATTTTGTTGATATTGCATAATGAATTTATAATGATCTATTTCTGAGATATAGACATTTGTTTACGGGTTCAATTTACGTGCCTTATACTTATTTTGTTGGCGAAAGCGATGAAGGCTCTTTAATAAAAAGCCATTTACTAATGCACAATTCCTACAAATGGATTACTACTAACTTCTAGTTTTATAGTTATTACTTGATAGCCACCGTGTCAAAGGTTCATTCCCTTTTTAGTAAACAATTACATGAACTTGATTGACTTAATGGTCTTCTGAAAAATGACGATTCTACGAGTCATTGCCCAAGGCCGATTGGTACAATAGTTAGTTAATTTGTTTGGGGAAATTGTCAGAGAGGTTTTTAAAAGACATTTCATCCAGATGAGAAAATAGCTTTTAAGGAATTGCTTAGTTTTCCTGGACGATTATCATTTCCGGAATACCAGTTTAAAAGTAATTTAGTTTTATAAATTAGTTCATCTGTACTGTTTGTTCAATAAAAATTATAATATGAACACTTGTGTAGCGCTAGACTAAAGCATAACCAGAACACATGGCTAGCAAGAAACGGCGTCCAATCGCTCGGATGGTACGACAGGCCGAGTCCCCGTGTACACGTTACCGTGCACGTAAAAGGGCCCTTGGCAGTTGGAATTCAATAAAGGATGGTCAGAAAGGTCGCTGCATGGTATATTCTCGTCTTTATTAACCCGCGTGGTGCAAGAAAGTAGAGCGGTAAACTCTATTTCTTTTCATATATCAGATTCAATTGTTTCTGACTGCCAATAATTGAAAATCGTTAAATACTTGTATTTGGTGCTTTTCGCCTATTTCGTCAAGTCAGCAAGTCATTTTTGCAAATGTTCATTGCCTTTAGATGTCATGATAACTGGTTTTTATTCAATAAAGCACATGGCGTGGCCCAGTAATACACTTGAAAATTACGTTATTGACAAATCAATATTTGAGATAAGTGCGACAGACTGTGGTAAACTGTGACTATAATAGAATGGAGGTCTGAGTCTCTTACTCTGAATAGGTCATTCTATGACAGAGAAGTGGCACCTTTTCATGTTATTAAATGTATAACAAGGAAGTGGTATAGTGGAATTTTGTCTGGGAAGCAGCTGGTTAAGTTTCTCTTTATTAATGATGGAAATGGATTGAAATCGGGTTTAGCGCCTTCCTTATCTGCACTAACAAGGCTAACAAAGACAACCATGCAGCGTCCTATGAAGACATTGGGAATTCGCCTCTATTATGATTACTGGTATCTGCGATCAGATCTAAATATTAAGGCAACCTGCAGATTCGTCAAGGTCACGAAATGTAAACAGGGTTAGGATACGTGATTGTTGATTGTGGGTTAGGGTTATGACTAGGTCTTTGGGTATGGTTAGTGCTAGCCCTGTTTCAACAGCATGACTATGTCGAAACATGCAGTCGGACTTCATATTTAGATCTAACAGATATCTGCGAATTTTCTCGATAAGTGTTTGTGCAATGGGAAGAATAATGTTGTTAAGAATAGCAAGCTTCCAGTCGTAGTATTTGCCGAGCACTTAAAACCTGCTATAATTATGTAATCAAAATTAGACACTTAATTTGTGTGTTGTTGATCCAGGTAGAAAAACACCCCACAGCCCAAGTGATATCTAAATTACCGCGAAGGGTGGGTTACTTAAAGGATTTTAGCATGCATTTAAAATGTTTCTTATCCTCACCAGGGCATCGCTAAAGACCGATTTAACCACACCCATGTTTTCCTTTGGCATAGTTGGGTATATATCATCTCCCCGAGTCGTGTTCTCTTCTCGTCTTCTGTTTTCTTCTCTTAGACAACGATTTTTGTCATAAATCGCCGATGACAAGAGCTCGTTGGAAACCACGCGGTTGTCCGGGGCGCAGACGAACGTGTTTTAGTTGATTCTTTTTCAAGGTCAATGGTACTAATACTAAGTCTTATTTCCTGCTGTCTAGTCGTTCGGATGGGAAGAAAAACCGAGGTCCCGTGAGCACATTTGCAGTTTGAATTCGATATAAGTGTAGGTCTTAGCGCCGCTGCCCGGGCAAAATTTCATGAATTGAAATTTTAGCGATGGGTGTCGTGAAAGAGGCAGGTGTTAACATAATAATACGAGTTATTTAACATTTAGTAAATCGGGGTAAGGTAATGTTAAACAAGGATCGAGGAACTGGTTGAGTACATATCGAACCCTACCCAAAAAACGTTTAACTACTGTTACCCCCAACTACTCGGACAATTTACACAACCAAAAAAGTCTGTTGTATCCTTTGTGTTATATCTACAAAGATATATACTTATATCAGCCGAGAAAGTAATCGAAGCTTTCGTTGAAATCAACAGGAAAACAAATATTGACAAGCGGTGTTCTGGGAATCAAGGGTGTTATTACAACAAATAGAACAGCCCACCTACTAATTTATCTGTGTTCAATAAACCAATTGAAACATCGGAGAAAATCTTCAGAACAACTTCACGTGTTCCCAGCTGGTGAAGTCAGCTGCTGGGTGAAATTAATAATTCAGCCATTTCAGATTTCTATTTTATGATGTTCTGTATTAGATCAATTAATGGGAATTTAACGATGGAGCTAACCTAATAAAGGGAACAATTTGTAATAATAGAAATCTGTTGATGAATATTTAATATAAATGGGAGTAAATATTTATTTACAGATGGCCGGATCTTTATTTCCGTTTTATTTATCATCTTTGAAAGATGCATTATGTAAGATTTAGATAAAGAACCGGTCCTTCTTACTATAATAGTTTAAACATAGATAACGAAAAATAAAAATAGTGAAAATATCATTGAAATTACTTTATCCTGAGCGACGTTATAAATGTTTGATGGTTTTACAAGATATAGACTAAATAGTACTGATTTTAATATAGCATTGTCCGATAATAAACGAAGTCGCAATTTTCCATTTTAAACGTTAACGAAGATGTCAGTCGTTATTTAATAAATTTATTTTGTTAGTGTAAAATCCCGAAGACCTTTGGTAAAAAGCTGAATTAACATCAGAATTTTTGAGCATAACATAACCAGCGGCTGCCAGGCAGGATACACTCACATTTTGCAAGAGATGGATAGAGAACAAGATTTTTCGAATTACGATCCGATATACGCAAATATCGACAGGACCAAGATCTTTGGGTAATAAACATATATTTCACGTTTCATCAAAATCGGATCAAAATTGTGACTTCCAGAGGGTCGACAACCTTGAAATACCACATAGGCGTATTAAATGTCAGAGAGAAGATGAACCTCCGGAGTATCTACCTGTCGGTGCGTTTGGGTTGGCCAGCTTCCGGGGTGTGTGGGGGAAGTTATCATACTATTCTATATGACTTTTAAACAGCCCTCGTTTTACTGTTCAGATGAAATTATACCCAGGGTTGAATTTTTATAAGTGATAGACGACCATCTGATGATAAAGGGCAAGGATACGACCGTCACTTTTCTCATAATAGATGTTGTATTACACATGTATGTAGTTGAGCAGGCGGTGGGGTGTACCTCTGGCTCCGCCCCTGGTCTGGTGGTTTTATTTTCTGACCATAATCCACGCCTTCATTTTTCAAAAACATGGTGGCCAAGAACCCGAAAGAGGCAGCAAAATAGACATGATAAGAAAAGGCCGGTATATGAACATAAATTGTTTTTCATAACAGCTCTCTAGATAGTAGGATTAGAGAGTACAGCGGAGGTGATATTGAAAGAAAGATAAAATAGGTCTTGATGTCTACAGGAGATAGCTGGTATATGACCGTCCATGGACAAATATATCCCACAATGAATTCAAAATAACAAGCATACTTTTTAATGATTAACTTTAAAAATATACCTTAAGGGATTAATGTGAGCGGTGAAAGTCTAGTATCGATGTGAATGAAAATCGCGCAATGAATTGAGAATTGCCATTATCAAAGTTCACTTATCTTTTAAATATGGATTGCATCGAAAAATCACGCGTAATAAAGCAAGCATTAGAATTGTCCATGCTATGTAAATTGTTGGCATTGTGTGGGGTGCTGTAGTCTGCTTCACAAAGTTAAATGTCATGCTTGCAATCTGCTAGGCTTAAGCTGGAATTACCGAAGTGGTAGTCCCAGAATGATCCTCTGTCGATTTAGTGAACGTTACACACCATCCGTTGAAACCAGTTTAATATAAGCAACAGATAACAATATTGACATATGATAAGTACTTATCTTCTCTTGAATAAAATACTGTTTAAACAATTCATATGGGATCTCCCACAAACATTTTTCACGCCAACTCAATGCCAAGGCCATAACAGAGGGGAGCATCACCAGAAAGTTAGATCGGTTTTGATAACCGAGCAGTTAATTTTGATCAGTGCGTTTATTGGATAAAATAAGAGATACTCAATGCGATGGTGTTCAATGTGAGTATTAACGGTGACTATTGGAGACTAATTTAATTTTCTGTCTCTAAACGATTGAACAAAGCAATAAATTGAATTTAAATAAGTTAAAGTGTGTTTATGGGTTAGACTAGCGGCTGGTCGACAAGGGAACTGGCATGTATAGAACTATAAATGATATAATAAAAATGGACAGGTTTTATGAAGTAAAGCTTCATAACTTAATTAGTTTACAGTATTTAAAAAATATTCCCGTAGGTTTAAAATTATGGAAATCCCTGTACTGGAAGTTTTCTAACACATTTGATTGAAATTGGGTCATAACATTTTCTTTCATACCGATGCATTTAAAGGACAATGTTGTTGATAGTACTTATGTGATAGTACTGGTTAATTACACCTTGAAGAGAATATTAACACCGATATATTTGTAGTATTTTACCTGTAACAAAGAATATAGGACACCATTTATATTATTACCAACTGGAGTAGAGATTGGTAACAGCTGCATAGTACCCTTAGATGATATCAGTTTAAACCAACTATTCAATATAAACTAATATTGTAACTTTATTACCCGGCTATCAGAATAAACAATAACTTTAGTTTAAAATGTAGAGAATTAATCCAAACGCATGGAACTCCATGGTAGAATATGATACCGTTTCCCGATTATTTCAGCACGGACAGCAATTTCTTTGAAGACTGTCTAGGCGACCATTCTGTCCGCGGTTGTGTATTTAGTAATTAAAGTTTATGACCAGAACGTCTCATACCATTTCTATTTATTTGAGAAGTTCACATTGCTAGAAAACGTATCTATGTGCCATTTATGGAAAAGTTTGTTTCCTGTTAACTTGATAAGTTACATTCCTGTGAATGTTTGAGGCTTGGATTTCCGAAGTCATATAGCCATGTCTAGACACTGAGTGTAATCGGTGACATTAATTACGAAAAGTCTATTGGTTTTTCAGCTACAAGAGTTCTGATAAGCTAGGGTATTTTTCCATAAATGCCGGTAATAATACGCAACCCCACCCCACCACGAAATTTCCTTCAACACCATGCACGGTTGCTCTTCATTTGCTAGATACTACTACTACTACTACCTGGTGTTTTAACGTCCGCTCCCACAGAAGTGATATCGCAGACAGGTTTGCGAGATGAACCATCATCATCTCTTATCCAACTTAGTGTCCCGGGTAAGAATGTTAGCTACACAGTCCAAATATTAGCTTTTTATACGTATACAATGAAATATACATTGCCGTCAACCATGTCAACAATTTGGGAATATTGTACAGTCTACATTTTTTTTTTGTTTTGGGGTTTTTTTTTAAATTTTGTAATCATTATTAACATTAGTGAGACGAAAACAAACTATTTCTAATAATAACTTTATCATTGCCCACTTTGTAGCAGTTATGGTCGATCTACTGATAATCTTATCTTTCGATATGCTTGATATGTATATGCATTGTCAGGATTAATGAAAAAAGATAACCTATCGGATTTCAACAATATATATTTTAAATTACATCTAGATCGTTTACTCTATCTGTAGTTAAAGTCGCCATCTGCAGTGTTCTTGTCGTCACTAAAGGATGTCACTTCATGTAAAGAATTTATCATTTGGTAAGATTAATCTATTATTAGTATAGTCTGATAATATTTACTCCAAGATGCTCTCAGAATACGCCTGGAATTTGATGAATAATTTGATGTAAATGATATCTACATTTGAATCCTATCGGGGGTGGGATGGCCGAATGGATAGCACGTGCACGCTGTATCATAAAGCCTGGCGTGGTTTCGAATTCCCGGTTGTACATGACAAAGAGTAGGGTCGCCTTTCAAAGATTGTGGGTTTTCTCTGGGTCATCCGGTTTCCTCCCACTGCTAAAGAGCACGAGCAAGCAACTTATTGAAATAATATTAAATCATAGTCCAGAAATGACCTATAGTTTGTGTCGAGTTGACGTTAAACCCCATTTCACTCTCGTTCTTTCTTGAATCATATCATAATATTAATTATATACTGACTTTCTTGTCTATTTGTTTAATTGTTACCGCTCACAGTGGCCTTGAAACGTTTGACTTGTAACCAATCCCTGTTCGAATTCTTGCTTGTTATTCCCGGTGTAGAATTTAGGTGGACGATAATTATCATTTTGATTGTATGTTCTCTGTTTCATCAAGAGAATAGAACCACGTCAGCACGTTTTTCATTTTGAACCCGTTTAAAATGATAGCGCTCATTCTATCGGAGTGTATGGTTACACATGAAGGATGAGAAGGTTACAGTCAGAAACGGAATGATAAATAATTTAACGATTAGTGCAATCCGGTTACACAGAACATCAAGCGACTAGAATACAAGTCGATGCGAACTGCATATTTTAATAAATATTTTAATATACTGAATGTTGCAAACTGATCCCGCAGTGAATATTCGCTTGGCCGCTACAATCACTGATAAGCATGACATCGACGAAGCTTAATGAGTACGGCATATTAACTTTTTTACTCCGACAAATTAAATTCTCAAAAAAATTTTTTGAGGTAAAAGAAAAATAAATAAAGACGTTTGAAGTATTTGTAGTAAAAAAATATTTCCTATTTAGTGTAAATGAGTATTAAAATGAGTAAAATGCATCATTTTGCCCGAAGCAGTTAGGTGTTAAGTAAACATTGCACGAGCCGTTGAGCCAATGACTAACGCCGCGCTGCAGGTAACGCACGTGTTGTGGACAGTCATCTGTTACAGAGATAATTCGTAAGTAATTCCCTGTGAAACAGATTGGGAATGTTGTTGCAACCCAGAGAGTATGCCACCCGTCCTGTACTTGATTTGGTGTCGTTCTTGAGTAATACTCGATGTAAGAAACGGTAACTACCTAGTGGACAAGGAACATCTTTGGGTCATGCCCATGGTGTGTCCACAGCCCCGCGGATGTTCGTTAACCTAACATTCGTTGTGTTGCTCCTTGTTGAGTTGAAGGGTTTTCGGACGAATATGAATATCTTAAATCTCAGACTCGATAATTACGCTGACAAGTTTTATTAACGCTGCTATTAATAGATAACCACTCTAGACTAAAACATCTTAAATCAAGATATAAATAGCTGCGGATAATTAAGTTTCTAAATAGGTAGACTTGTTATCCAACTTAGTGTCCCGGGTAAGAATGTTAGCTACACAGTCCAAATATTAGCTTTTTATACGTATACAATGAAATATACATTGCCGTCAACCATGTCAACAATTTGGGAATATTGTACAGTCTACATTTTTTTTTTGTTTTGGGGTTTTTTTTTAAATTTTGTAATCATTATTAACATTAGTGAGACGAAAACAAACTATTTCTAATAATAACTTTATCATTGCCCACTTTGTAGCAGTTATGGTCGATCTACTGATAATCTTATCTTTCGATATGCTTGATATGTATATGCATTGTCAGGATTAATGAAAAAAGATAACCTATCGGATTTCAACAATATATATTTTAAATTACATCTAGATCGTTTACTCTATCTGTAGTTAAAGTCGCCATCTGCAGTGTTCTTGTCGTCACTAAAGGATGTCACTTCATGTAAAGAATTTATCATTTGGTAAGATTAATCTATTATTAGTATAGTCTGATAATATTTACTCCAAGATGCTCTCAGAATACGCCTGGAATTTGATGAATAATTTGATGTAAATGATATCTACATTTGAATCCTATCGGGGGTGGGATGGCCGAATGGATAGCACGTGCACGCTGTATCATAAAGCCTGGCGTGGTTTCGAATTCCCGGTTGTACATGACAAAGAGTAGGGTCGCCTTTCAAAGATTGTGGGTTTTCTCTGGGTCATCCGGTTTCCTCCCACTGCTAAAGAGCACGAGCAAGCAACTTATTGAAATAATATTAAATCATAGTCCAGAAATGACCTATAGTTTGTGTCGAGTTGACGTTAAACCCCATTTCACTCTCGTTCTTTCTTGAATCATATCATAATATTAATTATATACTGACTTTCTTGTCTATTTGTTTAATTGTTACCGCTCACAGTGGCCTTGAAACGTTTGACTTGTAACCAATCCCTGTTCGAATTCTTGCTTGTTATTCCCGGTGTAGAATTTAGGTGGACGATAATTATCATTTTGATTGTATGTTCTCTGTTTCATCAAGAGAATAGAACCACGTCAGCACGTTTTTCATTTTGAACCCGTTTAAAATGATAGCGCTCATTCTATCGGAGTGTATGGTTACACATGAAGGATGAGAAGGTTACAGTCAGAAACGGAATGATAAATAATTTAACGATTAGTGCAATCCGGTTACACAGAACATCAAGCGACTAGAATACAAGTCGATGCGAACTGCATATTTTAATAAATATTTTAATATACTGAATGTTGCAAACTGATCCCGCAGTGAATATTCGCTTGGCCGCTACAATCACTGATAAGCATGACATCGACGAAGCTTAATGAGTACGGCATATTAACTTTTTTACTCCGACAAATTAAATTCTCAAAAAAATTTTTTGAGGTAAAAGAAAAATAAATAAAGACGTTTGAAGTATTTGTAGTAAAAAAATATTTCCTATTTAGTGTAAATGAGTATTAAAATGAGTAAAATGCATCATTTTGCCCGAAGCAGTTAGGTGTTAAGTAAACATTGCACGAGCCGTTGAGCCAATGACTAACGCCGCGCTGCAGGTAACGCACGTGTTGTGGACAGTCATCTGTTACAGAGATAATTCGTAAGTAATTCCCTGTGAAACAGATTGGGAATGTTGTTGCAACCCAGAGAGTATGCCACCCGTCCTGTACTTGATTTGGTGTCGTTCTTGAGTAATACTCGATGTAAGAAACGGTAACTACCTAGTGGACAAGGAACATCTTTGGGTCATGCCCATGGTGTGTCCACAGCCCCGCGGATGTTCGTTAACCTAACATTCGTTGTGTTGCTCCTTGTTGAGTTGAAGGGTTTTCGGACGAATATGAATATCTTAAATCTCAGACTCGATAATTACGCTGACAAGTTTTATTAACGCTGCTATTAATAGATAACCACTCTAGACTAAAACATCTTAAATCAAGATATAAATAGCTGCGGATAATTAAGTTTCTAAATAGGTAGACTTGTTAGATAGCTGGTTATCGGTGTAAATGTGTATAGATGGTGTCCTTACTATATTAATAAAGTCAATAATTGACTTACGTGTTATGAGGCTATTTTTGGCCAGGCTATTACCATATTTGGACATCCTTAAAATTTAGATGACAACTGTGATTTAGTGAGGTATCAATGGTTGTCTGTTGAAAACTCAGGAGAACAAAGATATGCAACCCCTAAAGCCAAGCTGCAACATTACTCTTTAGTGTTAATTTAACATCTGACCGAGATGCCTGTTGATCTGTCGATCAAACCTACATTGTGTGTGAACTCAATTACCTATAAAACTTAGCATAGACTAACACAAATGCAGCGAGGGTAACCAGAGACAAAGCAATCCATACCATAAATGAAATCCAGAAGACAGTACGTAAATATGACAATTATCCCAAAAATAGAATACCGACCAACCGAGAGGTATGTATGTTCTGTGTAACCGGATTGCACTAATCGTTAACTCATTTATCATTCTGTTTCAGACTGTTACCTACGTCATCCCTTCTGCAAATGTTTGGGTCCCTCGTTTCCAGATATCATAAATGTTTTCCTGCCTTGGGTATATGAATGGACAGTCGGGGGGGAGTAGAATTAGTTGGGAAAAACATGTTATACATTTGGTTACTGATAACTCTCCTGATGCATGGGTTATATTCCAACCGTTAATGTCGGTTCCAGAAATCCGTCGCTCCATGTATCTATAATAATGATTTTCAAGTCGGGTCAGGATGCTTATTCTATAACACTTGATTCCACTTTTTAGCCCAGGTATTTCCCATGAATATCTTTTTGTATGGCACATTTGTATCATACATGCAAAGTTTTGAACCAATGCTCTTTCTGCAAGCTGGATGACTCAATGGCGGTTGTGCAGAAATGTAACACGTTAAACTCCATTCCATACATTGCTATGTACATCGTTGACATCCCTGTTTTGAACTGAAATTGTATTTAAATATTATAAAATGTTTATGATAATTGCATTGTGTTACCGTATACAAAAATCATACTATAAAATGGTTTAGCTAATTGCAACGTATTAACTTATATAACATCATATTACAAAATGGTTAAGCTAATTGCAATGTTTTACCTTATATAACATCATATTACAAAATGGTTAAGCTAATTGCAATGTTTTACGTTATATTAATGAAAACGTGTCTTTTGTATTGTGTAATGTATCACTTGTTCTCACAAGAATAACAAGAATACATTTGTTAACGCATACTGACTTTAATATATCAAAAGGTGTGCCTAATGATGGTTATCGTTCTTGGTTTATATCCTCATTTTGCTTACCATAGATTTAATGAGCGTAATTACGTACAGTATTTTATACAATATGCTTATGCAACCACGGTTTAAACAGACAAGAGAGATTTTATTGTTAAAATCAAGCCGATAGTTTTATTTAAAAACGCATTATGCAAGAGGTAAATCTTCCTATTGTTGGTATATCTTTAGGACTGAAATCTAAATTATTAATTAGACATTAATTAACTTATCCAGACCGTAATCAATTCTGGGTGTCATCACTGTCATCTTATATATTCAATTTTCATTGGATTTGAACTCGATCTGCTGTTGATGATTAAACGCAAACTGGGATAATCTTGACTAGACTTTGGTAGTTGTCGTGACAGTGGTAACAATGGCAATCGAGGCTACAGAGATTTTATAATCAGGTTTTCTCGGCTTAGAGTCAAGCAATCTGAAATTTTCAGCATAATCCATGCATCATTTAGTTTTAACTATTGTAGTGGGAACTCGACGCAGCTCTTTATCTAATCGCCCATAATGTATATTTTACTTAATTACTCGTATGTTGCACACTGTGCCTTTAATTTGAAAGATCAATTGTGGGCCACGGAAGCGGTTATAGCAGAGAATTTTGAACGGGAGAAAAACGGTGCAATGTATTTGCTCTGGGCCACTGAGGCATTAACAGCATAATTTAGTTTCATTTGATTTACCGTTGCCCAATATACATCCAAGATCTAGTCAGTGGTTTGGAACCGAAGGGTCCCCAATGTACCATATACAGGCCATCGATATTTGATGAAATAATGAAATGTTGCCGTTTGTGTGGATGTTAAACAAAAAAGCTTCCGCAAAACTGAAACCAGTAAACTGAATCCTAAGCAACATCAGACATTGATTAAAGTGAGACATTATTCGTTGTAGCTAGGTCAATGATTGCCCTGTTTACTGTAAGTACAAAACGGCCATTTCGCATTCCATTTACAACAGATGTGGAATGACATTTCAATGAATATGCCATTTTATAAAATTTAGCCCATAGTAAACGAAACGAAATATAACCTTTAGAAAAATTGACCACGAAGCCACATTTGACAAGAACCAGATGAAATTTGTCAACGAAACACAATTGACTTGTAGAAAACGAAACGAAACAGGATTTGTGCTTTAATTATCTTCAACCCAATATAGATCCGGCTTCTGAAAGACAAAACAAAACTATCACGGTATTTAGTTGTAAACCGTGATTGGTGTCATGCACCAATGGTGGTATATTAATCGTGAAGCACTTATCATTTGAGAAATTCGTATAGCTAAAAGAAACCTAAATCTTTGTATTAAATACACGAAGATTTATTTGTTACTAATTATTTTTGCAGCTCATAACTATTCAAGTCTAGTCGCGACCAGCAAATATAAAGTAGCACCATTTTATATCGGCTGTATTTCATTCGTCCACCATGGATCTATAACATGATAATTATTATTCCAAGCACGTACACAATAGGTGGATTAAATACAAAAGACGCGATGTGAGTTGAAGACGGTTCAAAGCCTTCATTAGCAATATCTCGTAAGCTCTACTATCTCTATTCTTCCTAATGTTGATTGGTTGAATAGAATGGCTCTTCAGTGTCGCGTTGAGTGGAGGAAGAAATTGTACAGGTTATCCGGGTCATTTGGTTAACAACCATTGCTAGTTAAAGAGACAGGACAGGTTTGTTTTTACAAATAAAACTGAAGTGAAGTTGTCTTAACAATTGGTGAATTTTGAAATACTCTTTTGTTAAGTATCTGTCAACACGACAAAAACTCCATATTTTCGGTAAATTTAATCTGCCATTTTATTTTTAGGGGTCTGTTTCCGGTTCCGAAAATTTAAAATTCCTGCAACTTTTAACTCTACACTGGGTTACTTTAAAGTCAATTTGTTTCAGTCGTAAGGAAAAAAGAATAGTGCCCAGCCTGTTAAAACTGGTCGAAGTATTTGTAATTGTGGTCGCACAGTTAGTTAGTTTTTATGATGGACATTAACTATAAAAAGGATTGGCAATGGTGCTAAACAAGATGCTTCAACGTTTCATTTATTACCGTTTAAAGTGCATAGCGACCATTGACAGCAAAACGTATCAGCCATTTTACACCCCACTAGACTTTAGTTGTTTTTCTCGTTCTATAGCGGCCATTAAGAATTGCTGACTGATTCGCTTTTATTGAATCTAAGGTCGACGGCACAGAGTGTGATTTGTAATGTAGACTATATTTATCAGCGACTATTGATATATGTAGATTCAGACAAAAAACTAATATGATGAATTGATATTAAAAGTCTGGTATAAAATGTCATTTATATTTTATGATATCGAACGATAGTAGACCATATTGAATGGCAAAATGTAATAAGATAGATGTTGATATAAATTTATGAATGTCGTGAATATATTGGAATAGAAGAGACTTAATGTGTTGATTGTTCGATTTTTACAACCAATTATCCACCATCGTCGTCATCTCCCCTTTTCAGTCTTTCCAGCTTGTTATAATATTACGATTTTATGAAATAGAACCCATCATATTTCACATAATTTCTATACCATTCTGTCTGATTAAATTTGTTGCTAATTGAATGGATGTTTCAAATAAAATAAAACCAAGTACGAACAATCCAAACCGCTAGTCAAATTTCGAAGCCCTAAAAAACAGTATAGGCAAAATAATGTAATCAGCAAATGGACTGTTTACCGAGTACAAAATACACGACAAACAGTGGTAACCGGTGTTCGGGCGGGTAAGCTTACCCTGCCTGATGCCACACACGCTATGGCTGCATCCAAACTATTAGACGAAATCTCAGTAAAATATCCGTATGCAAAATGCACGTGATAGGTGTAGTAGCCATGAATAAGCCCATCTTGTCCCTCTTGCTCAGTTTACCCCGGTCGTTCGTATCGCGATTTATATAAACCATAATCACCATCACTACAACATTCATCATCATCGTCACCTCTAGACTTTCCATCAATATCATTCACATAGCAAAACTAGCATAGGTTTACCTATAATCGTCGTTATTTAACCATAATTATCCAGTCGTATCATCTCCAGGACCAGATATATGCACGATCTTAATTTCATAGCTCCACCGTGCTCATCACAACCACTATCATCATCATATTATTCTTCGTCAACATCGCCATAGTCAATTTCAGTATCATTCTCCTCTTTTGGACATTTGATAAATGGATGTTTAGAAGACAAATATTATAAATCAAAAAGACATTTATAAAACCTGATCATTAGATTACTGTTTAACTGACGTGTAGTCCCTATCAAATAAACATTTAGTTATGAACACCCAGTATCAATATCAGATAATAAATAGCATGAATCACAGCTTGAAGTGCAGCTTGTGAACAGGATATGAACCTTCCTAGTCTCTCTATTCGAACAAGAATCCTAGATCGTGTAGTAATGTTTGAAAACTATCCTTTGGTAGTTGGACTGTAAAGAAGAATTAGACCGTTATTCTCTGAAATTCCACAATAAACCATAGAAATGGGAAGTACCATATGTTGATCACAAAAGATTCTGTTGACGTGGTATTTAATCCAGATTCATTTCCTTTCTGGACCCTTTATCAAATTATGTACAGATAGGATCATGCGGTACCAAATTTTATTCGAAGGTTATACCTTCTGAAACAACCAATGTCCGATATTTTAGTTCGTGCACCTTGCTAAAAACATGGCAATACGAAACGGAAAGAAAATAGTAACTAGTCGAATCATATAATTTGAATATTCTTCGCCCCTGGTCTAGTCGAAGGTCAGGCACGAGTGATTCTCAGCAGACGTGTCTCCAGCGTCTACATAATTCCGATAACTTCCTCTCTCGTGGCATGACATATTGTAGGTCACCATTAACAGGAAACATGAAAGGTTATAGCCTTGATTATCTAGATACAATCTCGGTATACTGTCAAGTTCCATTTAAATAATAGTTAACCTTTAAGAGATTTAATACTGTAGGAGGTTTTCAGATCAGTGCATTGTATAGACCGTCGTCTGTCAGTAGCTATCGTTTCAAAAAATTTCTATAAAATGGGTTTAGTTGTAAAGTCACACATTAGTAAAATGTGAATTTATATGGATAAAAAGCCGCCTTCCCGCTTCTAAAATGTCCCAGTTTTTATAAACGAGTCGTCGCAAGTTTCTGTTCGCGCCATGAAGTTTATCAACCACTATTTACACCTGATGCATATCATTAAAACAAACAACCAATCAAAAACACACTAGAGCCAATTTGACCTCAAGTTCACAGGTCAAAAGGTGAGTCTGGGTTCGTGTTTACTTTTAGACGATGAAGTGCCTCATCCACCGCGTAGACAAAGAATAATGTGGAAAGCTGATTAAATTTACAGATACCAGTTAGAATAAAGTTGTTTTATGTTTTAAAAAAATGGACAAATCTTGATAGAAACGAGCTAAAAGTGTGCCAACAATATAAAGATGTATTTGATGGTAAGTTTATCAACTAAATCAAACTAAAATTGAAAGTAGAGTCGCCATTTTATTTTTCAGCGAAACACAAAATGGTAGGCGGATTAAATTTTATAGACACCTGTACTCGTCACAAATGATCGGGACTGTACAACGCAACGAGAGCTTACGTCCGTATATAATATTTCTTGTTTGTTGTCATTGCTGTGTGCAAGTTACGATAAATAATAATGTTTGTTGACATTCACATTGTATAGTCTCGTTATATAGGCCTAGTTCATACTCATCATAGAGATAGGTTTGTTTTGAAATCGATAGCATTCACGCTAGTCTTTGGTTTTATTTTATTAACCCCAGATTGTCTAAGTGTCTTTTCACAAATCAAGTGCAAACACGTGGCAGTATCTTATTGTTTTTCATAAAAGAAAAGTAATTTTTATTATGGATATTTGTTGCCACCTAAATTCTTCTCTCAGGTTCTATTTTGCTTATTTTGTTTATGTGTCCATAAAATTAGGAGTCAGTATGTTTGTATTTATAGGGAATAAAGATGATGCACTATGTGACTATGGGTTTATGGCTATCATTCCAAGTGTTATTCGAGATTCACAGACAGAACAAAGATTGAACGAGCTACTAAAAGAGTTGCATTAGGCTACAGTATGGTGAGAAGCAAACGAGTGATGAGAGTCAATCCACCTCTAGACAAGGTTTGCGATCAGCCTCCACTAAATCATCAACCACCCAAGCTGTCCACCTGCGAGGACATGTCTTTCCTCCTCTGGGCATTATCTGCAAAAAAGTACCTTTGTTCTACAGGTGTCAGAATAAGACTGTCTCTGATAAGCTGGTTTTAGCAGAAATTAAAGATGGGGGTAAGTTTTTATTATTTGTTCAACCGTTGTGAATTAATATTGTCCCCCCCACCCTCCTTTCCTGGCTATGCCCAGTGTTACCTAGTGGAATAGGCCCATCGACCCTCCTCAGCGTGTCGTAAAAGGCGTTTATTGGGGAGAGTGGTCGGGTGGCCGATAGGTGTTATCTATCAGTCTGTCATCAATAGTTGAGGGTACGAGTCTCATTCTCTGCGATCTCAGTGAAAACGTGTGGGAGTAGCCTATCCGAACACGCAGGGTTATGTACATGTATTTACCAGGTCTGCCAAAAGTTGTCTAGTTCATTGTTAAAAGTAGGCTGCTCCATACAAAGCCTATTATACACATAAAAACTGTTGCATGAAGAATTTTATGGTTTTTTTAATTTACGCATATGTAACCAGAAAACGAATATGCATTCTACTGCTAGTTGGTTTATGATATCCATGATATTTACAATTTTCCATATCTTTTTAGGGCGACTTAGAGAAGCAGCAATTAAGAAAGAAGATGAAACCATTCTCAGGCACATCAGAGATAAAGACTGTGTTGCTGTTGAAGTTAGATACCATCTACGATGCTACAAGGATTATGTTCGATTCCTAACAAGAGAACCCACAGTTCAGTCTTCAGGATAAATTTATTTCATACTTGTACTAGTTGTTGTGTCCTTGTGGCTTGTTGTTATATCTATTTTATATCTTAGGCCTACATAGGCAACTAGTGGGTGGGAAGGGATTTATATAGCCAAGTGGTTACAAAAAGGTCTGTCATCAATGGACTTGAGTTTGAATCCCATTATCAGCAACCTCAATGACAAAGTGTGGGAGTAGCCGATTTATTCTATACTCTATAGTATAAATAGTGCTGGTATATTTGATGGCAAGTGAATTGGCACAAAATGACTAGATTGTGGTGTCCAAATGCACTAAAACATCCGTTCTAAGAATATGTCAACATTTTTTACTAGCACTTTTACTAGTTTTGAAATGTTTTAAATTACAATACACAGTCATGATTTATATCTATTTTAACCTTTAAAAAAAATATATCACTAGATAAAGATGAATAAATATGTACATACTTTTCCATCTTTTGATTTTAGTATTTTGTTTAACTGTTTGTTTTACCTGTATTTTACATACCGGTACTAACTACATGTATAATATTCAACTACTTTATGTCCAGATTTAATTGAATTATTATTTTAACAAAACAAAGGGTTTTCTGTATTTTAAACTAGTTTTGAAATTTTGTTTTTAATTATAATACACAGGCATGATTCATATCTTTAAAAGATAACCAAACAATATATCAAAAGATAAATAAATGTGTAAATACTTTTCCATTTGTTGATTTTAGTACTTTGTTTAACTGTTTTTATATTTTTTTATATTTTATATTTTAACTATTTAAGCATTAATTATTGCACAACTGTTACAGCAACATTTAAAAAAATTATTTATATAACAGTTATTAAAAATGAAAAAAATGTTTTCTGTATTTAAAAAAATATTGATATTGAAATGTTGTTGTAAATTGCAATACAAAGGCCTAATTTATATCTATTTAAACCTTTAATACTAGTCATTACATAAAAAATTAATGTTTTAAATTTGTTTTCATTCTTTGTTTGGTGATAGGGTGGGTTGCCAAGGAGAAATTTAGTCTTTGTTCAATATTTATAGGTCATTTATGATACGAGTTATCTCCCCTTATACCTTTTTACCTGGGACCCCTCTTTGAAATATCACGTTTATGTATTGTTTTTTGGTTGAAATCAAATATGTCTATGCAATTATCAAATTTATGTATGATTTCTGATAATAAATTAAATTCAATATCAATACAATGACGCTGTATTTTCATAAATAGACAAAAACATGCTACGATGTGCAACATTACTGCTTTGTGGGCGCTTATAATTGGTCCTGTGCATATACAAATTGAGATATTTCCATAATTTTTTTTTTCAAATGTTGCTGTGCATTTTGGCAGTACACACGAAAAAAATTATTCACCTGCAGTAATTTTATCATCCAAAATCACGACGTTAAAGTCATGTTAGACAAGCATGATAAAGTGACCGAGACCCTGGGTAAATGGGTAATATTTTAAAAACTGGCAATATCTGAAGGTGGGAATATGGATTTTCCATCACTAGAAACCTTGTATTATAAGAAAATGGCAACATTTTTTAGACCCAGGGGGGGTGCAACAAAAATCGATTTTTAAGCACATTTTCCCTATACAGACGACAGTCTAGTACAGTCGGAATTCAATAGTGTAATATTATTAACTTTTGATGAGGTCGCTACCAAGGTTTATCGATCTGAAAAACTAAGCTCCTCCGAAACGGAAGGTTGATAATTCTTGTAGCAACCTGCATCTAAAGTATGTAACACAAATTTCTTTCCGGGAACATTGTTGATCGGAGCATTAATTTCATAAGACATTACCACTCAAAAGTTTTGTGTTAATTATGGCAAGGGTTTCTCTTTTAAATACAAATGCAGCTAGACACACCAACTGGCTTTGGTATCACAATGTTACTATTTTCCATCGGTTATTTACCTCTTTGTATTGACTTTGTAACTAAATATAATCTTTTAGGAAGGATTCAGCCAATTTAAAGCAGAGATAGTTTTACAATTAAATAATACCAACTTAGTCAACGGCCTTTATCAAGTGAGTTTAGATTTTGAATTAAGAATAGTCCCGAAACATTAAAACTTATCGACTTTTCCAGATATAAGGTACGAGTTAAAACGACGTTTGGGTTTTTTCTTAAGAATATTCCTTTAGTATTAAAATGAAGCTCCTGGCACCCCACTCCCATAATAACAAAATAATGATAAATTGCAAATGTCATCATTAAATACTACGAGAAACACAAAATATCACCATTACATTTCGTGTAAAGCAAACCCTGGGTTATTTCGAGATTATAATAATAGTTATATCTTAACCATACATTATGCTGGTCTTTCTTTAGGCTTGAAATGTTATCTAAATTATAAAATTATTATCGGCGATATTTACTGGATTAGGATCTCCGGCCTGCTGCTAAATTTTCATTCATGATATAATCATAAAATGGATACTCGAGACTCTGTTGTTTATCGTACCAACTTTAGTAATGTTTATCGAGGCTAAATTCTCGGTACATAGTGGATCAATTTGACTGGTATTTTCTTTACATCATCTAGTTTTTAATTATTATAGTAAGAACTGCCAGCTCTTTACCTGATCTCCCATAATATGTATCTTTAAGTTAAACCGTTTGATTTCTTATAGCGAACAAACAGACATTCTATATTGACTATTACTATTTTCTTTTGTTGCATTGTTCTTCTTCTTGGGGCGACGGTCTTCCAAAAAGCCTTAAGCTTTGCTGATTCAAGTCTGATCGACATGAAAATTGATAAGCTTCTTCTTTTCACGATTCTGCATCGATGTGCTACATGGTCAGTTCCTCGTTTTATTACTACAAAATATAAAAACAATTTAAAAACCTAGCCAGCCCTTTCTTTTTTCGCAGGTCACACTTCTATGGAATACAATTACGTATTATTACTGAGCGGACTATTCGACTATAGGTTTCTCCAGTCTGTATCAAGAAATCATACTAGTACCATTACTCTATGGAATACAATTACCGTTTATTACTGAGCACCGTTTCGACTAGGCTTCTCTGGTCTTTTATCAAGCAATGATATTTCCAGTTCAATTACTAAATGCCAGTGAAACAATACATTCGTTATACTTGTTCGAACTATTTTTTTAAAAAATGATATGGTACTTTTTATAGCCTATTTGATTTATTGTCCTTTTAAATATACACAAATAATAATGAAGGGGAATACTAAAAAAATGTTTAAATTAAAATATTCTTGGGCTCGCCTAGAATAACATATTTCATGGATCAAGAAATAGATGAGAAATGGTTGACGTACAAATTAACTTGGAAACCTGCACTAATGTGATATCCCTGAGGCTCCGACAGCATTTCTAGTCGTCAAATTCCTTGATAATAGATCAATATCCAAGAGCCGTATCGACGTCATAATTCTGACTAACAGCGAAATCCAGTTTGTCGATAGTTTTCCGTCTCATCAGATGTTTGTGAAGGCCGAGTCATCAATATCACTCAAGTAAATTTCAAGTATATTGTACTTACTTTTCATATACATGTACATCATGAAAACATACAAACAGTATATCATAGAAAACAACACTTATAAACATGATGTTAGATAACATGCCATGAGATCAAAGACAGATAAATTAACCCACACGTAAGACGTCCTCCCGGGTGTTTAGAAAACCAGTAAATAAGTCGTGTGTATGTTTGTTTGTTGTGTAATAATGGAATTTTATAGAGTATATATCCATCGCCGATATCCTGTGTGGTACTATTATTTATCACCTAATAATATATTCTACAGTAGATATCGTTTGTGTGATAAATTTCATAATCTCCTAAGGAGATTATAGCTTTACATGAATTTGATCGGTCAGTTAAAAAGGAATTACTTTTTTCATTATTTTCAAAAAACAGTTTATTTTTTTTATTTTCAAGGAACAGTTCTAATTTTATTAAAAGTAGCTTATTTTTTTTTTTTTTTATTAAAAATGAATTATTTATATTTAATTGACCTTGATGGAAACGCTGGGTCAATATAAAGCGCTTGTTGAATTGCTGTGAAAAATGGAGTATCACTACGCCATAATGTAATCAGGTTCTGTAAAAGTGAAATCTACAGCAAAGAATTATGTTTATTTATTTGTGCATTTAAGTGTAAGAAAGGATTGGGTGTTAAATAATATCTCCAACTCTTCTTTTTCTCCGGGTATTCTGGTTTCCTCCAACTGCTAAAGACCCCTACGCGCAAGCGAATAATTGAAATAAAATTAAACCATATGTTTGTCCCGAAATGACCTAGTTTGTGTCGAGTGGACGTTAAACACCCCTCTCTCCTCTTTTTTGAAAATATTGAAATCCAAAAATATCAACACTCGTCGATAAAGTAAAAAAAAACCCCAACAAATCGGCAGATCCTCGGGTTTTTTTTACTCTATCGACTTGTGTTGTGAAAGGGCCTCGTTTTTTTTTGGGTGGGGGGGGGGTGGGGGGGGGGGGTTACTTTATCGACTTATGTTGATATTTTCTGATATCAAAAAGACTCTCAGGAGATTCTCTATATAACAAAATACTTTTAAATAAAATATAGTTGATGCTGGACAATACCATTGATCATCCTGCCAAATGTTCATTTTAACGTTCGTACGACAGTTAAAGCTGCATATTAATTTCAGCGATGGATTATTCCTCAAATTTATAATATGATATTAAAATTGACAAAATTATGGATGTGTGAAACTGACAAAATACACCATCTTGTCGACGATCGGTTATGCTCCTGAATCAACGAGTTAATTCAAGTTAAAAAATTTACTTAACGACCACTGAATTATACAAAAGAGCTGATCATCAACTAACACACATAATTATATCCATATTAAAATGAAACAAAAACAAAGATATTACAAATTTTCAAATAAGGAACAGACAATCGCGACAAAATTCAGTGTCGATGACTCAGTCCCAAATATACCAGCTTAAGGTTATTTAAGGCCATACTGGAATTTACGAATGCCTCATGCTGAGATGAAAAATGGCTTCTGCCTTGCGTTTGGATCCTGCAGTAGTATTGTTAATTAGTGAATTGAGAGAGTATTTCACTAGGCATTGCGTGAAAGATCGTTAACTACTTCACAATGGACGTTATTTTGCCCAGACCAATATTTATCGCCGTCGAGGAGGGGACAATTTAGGAGATAGTGATCGAGATTGGTGAATTGAGACATTTCATTGCGTGGACTATATACTCTTAAAACACTCAGACAACAATATACCTTATTTTAACCAGATAACCCAGACCAATATTCGTTTTAATCGAAGTGGAGACAATTTGGGATGGAATGTTCGAGATTGAACAACCACACAAAAAGAAAATTAATTCATGCCGAAGTACGACCCTATGCTTGAGCGGGTGCATGTTTTACATCCGCATGACCAGTTATTTTGTGACTATCATATGGTATAGACCTATTTGAATAATTCGCTTGAACGCCGGAATATTGGCGGACAATAGCTGAATTCCAATTCAAACCTGCATTATTCTAGATAAAAAGCTGACCTGTGGGTAGCCTATACAGATACAAAAAGGACAGTAACAAAGCAAGCATACATTACAACGTGCACAGCGCTTGTCAATAAATCTCTGTTTATCTCTTAAGTCCGGAATATAAAGGCACACTGTTAAATACTGGGAGATCCAATCCTATAGATTTAAGATAATTATTTGTATTCGGGTTTCAATCTTGAAATAAAATGGAAAGACGCGTAAAATATTGAATCAATATCAACTAGATTGAAAATTAAATGAAACGTCACCCGATAGATCGGAGGATTAATCGTGAAATCCTCCAAGTTTAAATCTGATTTCCCTGATAAAACCTTGTCTGCGAATTACTTACAGAATTTGAACAATGCCTCGCTACCAAATATATCACGCTCCTCGGGTTGAATAGAAGGCAAACATCTAGGTTACCATAGAAACAAGTTACAATAATATTATGGTATTATTGGATTAAATGATCTACAGAGCGTGAAGTCATTCCGTTAAAACCTCTACCAGTTTTATCAAATATTATATACACGCACGGTCTATTATTACTTAGTTTTATGACAAGTCTTTAATGGGATGAACGGCAAACGTTATTTTCCATCAGTAGGCTACTATATGGTAATTATATTGGAGATAAAAAGACGACAAGACACTTTATATGGAGTAGGGGTTTAACGTCTCATCATTTGTAATCTAACTTAGGATTATTTATATACTGACATTTGTTTGTGCTTATGTAAACCGATTAAAGCAGTTTGAAGTCTAATCGCAAAACATTAGTCTTATAATAATACCGTTTGCGCTGGTGGGACGATATATATGTAATCTCTAGGAATTATGCTCGGCATCTTTGCAACTTAGAGAGAGAGAGAGAGGGAGGGAGAGAGAAAGAGATCCACTCGACACAGACTAGGTCATTTCGGGACTAACATATGGTTGCGCGTAGGGGGTCTTTAGCAGTAGAAAGAAACCGCGTGACCCGGTGAAAACCCACAAGGTTGGGCAGGCGACCCTACACCTTGTCACGCACAACCGGGGATACGAAACCACGCCAGTTGACGCAATGACTGGCTTTATGATAAAGTAAGCTCGTGCTAACCATTCGGCTATCCTACCACCCGACGGCAACATGGACAAACAAACAAATGTTAATAGCGTATAAGTACAAGCGTATAAAATGGTTACTATATTGAGAAGGACATGTGTTATTGATATGCAAATAAATCAACATTTAAATGATTTCAAAAAATATTGACTAAATTATCCAAAAAGGAATTGACAAACAGTCGATTTTTTTTTCAAATTTCAAATGTCCATAATATTTATAATTTAAATTTTGAATATGACGTGTAGACTATAAATATCTATAACTAATCTGTCCTTTGAATTACCCCATAGTTTTATCAATTTTTTTACAAAATGTGTATATTATCTATAACACATCTTTCCTTGCCGGCCACCATAATTTGGTGCAATTGACACAAGAAACGCCCAATAGGACCATATGAAACCTACAAATATAATTGATTTGTATACCCGAAAAATTATCGTGTTGTCAAATGAAAAAGTACTACCACAATGTTCACTAGTTGTACGAGCTGTCCATCTAAATTGCCGCCTAAACTGAAAAAGACACGTACAGAAAAGCATCCATTGCTACCCACACACTTTTTGGTTCGTTGTTAGACACGTTCGTATGTAATAGTGGTCTTAGTATGCATTTAACCCACGTTCTATAGTAGTACGACTTATAGTTTCTGCATTAAGATAGAGAACCGCTTTGGTCAGGTTTTGAATATTTCACGGGCTAACTTAAGTTCTTTATTGTGATTGGTCAATAATTGACATGCGCGTATTGGTACAATTCACTAACGAATCACACTACAGACATTTATTTAGACCGACAGGAGTTCTACAAACTGATCAGCAGTAATTATTCGCTAGCCCGCTACAATCACTGAGAATGACGACATCGGTGCGGCCTAATTAGCTGATAATATTAACTTTTTAGCTTCTGCAAATTAAATTTTTGGGGAAGTATTAAAAAAATGTATAAAGATGTTTTAAGTAGATCTGGATAAAACAAATATTTCCTATTTGGCGTAAATAAGTATATGATATACAAGGAGTTAAAGGCACCATTCAGGCTACGACGTCTTATGTAAACAATGCACATGCCATCGAGCCAACGATGGCCGATGTGTGATGTGATGTCACATGTAGAAGGCATACTTAAACTTATAAATGTCAGTCATCTTATACAGAGGTATCAATGACTTTCTTAATACCTACGCGAAACACATTCGGTGTTCTATACTAGTGAAAACTAAAACGTATAATTGAACAATTCCCGATGTTATGTAATCGTGTGACCCGGCTTCAGAGTTTGGCACAAGGTCTCAATGTTTTCCCAGTCGTTTCAGATCAAAGTTATTCCTCAAAGCGAGAGCACGGGCATGATCCTTTAGTTTTGGTTAATGGCGGTTTATTTATCAGAAAACATAATTCTAACAACCATCCACAAACATATTCATTCACTAACTGATCAATTGCGAACCCCTAATGATTGACCAATCAACATCGTTTTGTTGCCAATTTACAGCGCATTCGCGAAAGATTTGGCAATCTTTTGTTAGACTGTCGTTTGATGTCTACATTATAACTAAAGTATAATTTCCTATCCGTACTCTCACTTTAAACGGAGAACGATAATAGACTATCACATGACCACCTACTTCATGTCGAACATGCTGATTACTGACGGGAATATTTTAGTTAATTATTGATGTTCTTCCCATGGTACGACAAAACTATAATTAAATCATTAAATATACATGGCGCTGTTTGTAAAACCAATAATCTGAAATTTTCTTTAAATATATTCACACTTTCTGAAAAACTAACAAAATAGAAACCTGGAGGTACTTGTAATTAACATGTTCTTCTGTACATGGGGTTGGAACGGGGATTGGACATTATAGGTCTGGTATATCGATAAGGACATGACGTAACCCGAAGTCTATCTAGTTCGACCTAGATCTGTGTTTGTCGGGGAGGGGAGATCATTAATGTTCCCTTCGTTTGTAGCACACGTTAAAGGACATATGGCTCTATTCGTTGGGACCTTAAATATAGGAAAATAGGGCTACAGGCACATATTAATGTAAATGTAAAGTGATTTATATTCAATTTAAAAAACAAATATAATTTCTAACCAAGTATGTGTGGTGAATTACAGCTCAATTTGAACAACTGTTGTTTGCACCAGCTTAGTCCATTCTACACGCTTTTTTATTATTATTTTGTCGTTTATAAATAAGCTTATTACTTTTTACTTCTGTATTGTCATGCAGGATGAGTTTTTCTTTGTTCATTACAAAATTTGTCCGAAACCATAGAATACACGACTTGTGTACTGAATAGAAAATGTCCATTGTGTCTTAAATATTGGATATTAATTTGGATCCCATATTTTCATGGAAATATATCAACATCAATATTATTTGAAATGGGCCATACTGAATTGTAATTTGTGAATTGAATTTCAAATATTATGGAAAATATTGTGTTAGGGGTTTAGCCCCTTTAATATAGAAAAAGAAATTATAATATTAGTCTGAAATGAACAAATGTAAAAACTGTATCTCCTTCAATCAGTGTGAAGTAGTATGTATGTGGGTAAGTGATATATCTGTAACTCAAAGGTTTGATCCCGATTTGTAAATGGTAAAGGGAAGGATTATTGGCTTACCTTCAATATCCTGCAAAACGCATTGTATCTTTATTTAAACATACATTATGCAAGAGCTACATCTGTCTATTGCAGGTCATTCTGACTGAAATGTTCAGCATTTGTTTTATGTTATCTATGTCAACTCTTGATCTAATCACCCATAATGCCCCTTTAAGGAAACGACATCGAATAGGCCTTCCATACAATCTCACGTCTCCATCCCAAACGGGACAAAGCCTGTTATGTGTTTTTTTCTGACAAGCTTCTTTATAAACACTTGTCTGCAATAACATCCAAGGTGGAAGCGGGTGTAAAACCATACGAAACAACGAACGAGTCTAACCTTAAGAAAATGAAATTGGATTAATGGTCCTACATTTCGCCACCAACCGGGATAATAAAGATGGGAAAGAGCGGATAAGGAACTTTAACTGAAGAATTTGTTCCCGTTATACAATTTCTGAGTTTATTCATTGATTGATTTATTGATTGATTGATTGATCATGACCTCTTCTCTCATGCCCGGTTCCAATTTGTCAGGCGTATGGTCTACTGCACCAAAAGATCAAATGTCATTCGATTATGATAAGGTCCAGTTTTGCAATATTCTGGCTCCGAATTCCCTCCACTCCTTCCAAGCACCGCCCCCCCCCCCCCTGCTCTTTGCGTCAAAGACCATTATTGGCTACACACGAAACTATTTCAGAATAACCCCAAAAGCAGGTTTGATACATTGGTCATTCCTAACTCCCTACATGTTCCTCATCTACACTATCTTGTTTTTCACCATCGAAATGAAGGTAGTGTAAATCATGTGGTACACAAGTACCTATAAAATTAAACAAATAGATTTTCTCCTGAACTCATTTCCTTTTCGAAATTCTGAAATAGCAGATGACCTTTTATTTATTATAAATATTAATTACTATGATTGCTATGGACTAAGTGGCCACGTCTATCAAGAAACATTATACCAGACAATCCGATAACAAGGTATATTCATGTATTAAATAAGAATGGATTGAAGAAAGGCTTTTTACGTCTGTCTGTGAATAGTATCACATTATCACGAGTCGCGTTACCAAATAATGTCACTTGACGACCAGATCAAGCTCTAGACTCAGAAGGAAATAATTCCTCGACCTTCTGTATTGATCTAAACGTCCGGAAGCCTTCTAGTGCTTCCAATCTGTACATCATTGACACGTTCCCGTCATTTTCATTTCCGGAAGCTGGGACGGCATGCGTTGACTTGATACGTCCGTACCCGAACCACGTGAAAAAGTTATTCAGATCATATCACCATGAGTGATAGAGATGATATTTCTTTCTCTCTTTTTTTTGCTATGAAAATGATTGAGTGACTGAGGTGATTTCCAAGTATTGATATTTTTTTAGTGATTTGATGAAACCATTTTTCTGAGTTACTCCGTGATCCTTAATCCGATTTACACAGCCAGCTAAACTAAACATTTAATAATGTTGGACATTCACATCTCAACAGAAATGGGATAAAATTGAACGATTACATAAAGTTATCGCACTTTTAACTGATGTTATTTTTGCTATTGGATAATCTCGGAACATGTAATATATTAGTGGTGTTTTATGCATGTATTAATTCATTACAAGATGTGTACTTCCGATGTCGTTCGTGAAAATAGTACAAGGAAGAAGACTTTTGGCGAGCTGCTATGTATTCTAAACAGCAATGAAATTGGGTTTAACGGGAGAGAGAGGGAGATGGGGTTTAACGGCCACTCGACACAAACTAGGTCATTTCGGGACTAACATATTGTTTAATTTTATTTCAATAATTCCCGTGTGCATAGGGGTCTCTAGCAGTGGGAGAAAACTGGAGTACCCAGAGAAAACCCACGAGGTTAGACAGGCGACCCTACTCCCTGCAACGTACAACCGGGGATTCGAAACCACGATAGTTGACTTAATGGCAGGCCGTATGATACAGCGGGCGCACGCTAACCATTCGGCCATTCACCCCTTAAATGTGGTTTAACGCTCTACTATTCTGCACCGATTGACCTCGGTATTTCGCTCCATCCGAACGAATATCTCTTGTCCCCTGCCAGGCCCTCCGTCCTACACAAACGACAAGGGAAAAACATGCCCGAAGATCCAGATGAACTTTCTCGACCAACGCCGGAGTGGAACACCAGATTTCCAGGTTAGCGATCCTCCGTGGCTCCCACATTCTAAACAAAAGTTACACATTACTTTTACAACACTTACTTTTACAACGCTCCAACAAGAACTGTATTTTCTCATTCGACATAAAATATTCATTCTATTTTAATTACACTTATCAAGAGTGACACACTCGATTTTTTAATATATATCTAATTAAAACACAGATCCTATTTCGTTCCGGTTTTTAAAATTCATAATTTCGTTTTACTTCACAACATTTGAATCTAGAAGAGTTGTTATATATAAGCCGCGTTCTGGTTAATGTGTGGGGTAACCCAATGAAACGGTCCGGCGTGCGATGCACAGAACTGTAGGTAAATCACTAGATTTTCCAGACGTTCGGAATAAGCTTACATTTTGAAAAGTCATTTGCTCAGAATATCTGTTTTCGCAATCTATAGTATTATGGTGATTTAATTGTTCATGACCAATCTAATTAAAATATAGATCTATATTTCGTTTCGTTTTTTATGCTTTCGATGGCCTACACTCATGTAGATCTAGGAGAACGCTAGATCGGCGACGGTCCTACGCATTTTAGCACATATGACGTCATATATAGATTGTGGGTTAGGGTAAGGGCTAGGACCTGTAGATTTGGTCAAAGTCCCGAGATATAAACAGGGCTAGCCCTAACCCTAACCCATGATCAAGCCTAACCCTTACCCTAACCCACAATTCACATATGACGTCACAATTTGCGTAGGACCGTCGCCGATCTAGCATTCTCCGTAGATCTAACGAGTTATAATGGGAGCTCACGTTCTATGACGTCAGGTATCAAGCACGGGACATTTGACCCGATAACGTCAGTCATTCGATTAACCAATTAGCGACCGCCATGCTTTTTAAAATCTACTTTAGTTTTGTTTTGATTTCTATCCGCTGGTGTTAGTAAAGACGTCATTGGCTGGTAATATCTACCCACAGTTCCACGCATGAAAAGGTCAAACGGTCGATTCGACAGACCATTTGATTGGCTGACCCCTCATTTCAGGCAGAACACGAGTTAAATAACAAGTCCTCCAGATCCAAGAGTAGTAAAGACAAGTAAAAACGAAATTTTGAACTATAAAAAACGAAACGAAATTGGATCTGTGTTTTAATCAGATTGGTTCATGACCAGATACTTGGAAATGATTTTATTGGGGGAGAGGGTGGGGGTAATTTCACTGTCATTGCGATGGTTGGATGAAAATAAAAACTGATCTGAGAGCACTCAATGCAAATAGATAACTCGGATATCTTGTCAGAGAGAACCAGAACTTTCCGTAGTTTACAAAGTTACACTTACAGAAAAACATATTATAACCAATCTAATATGACATTGTGACCTTTAATATTCCCACACGCATGTTGAAGAGATATTGATTCTTGTTTCCCTGAAACTTTTTTTTTGGAATGGCTTTGGTTTTAAATAAGAGCTTTTTAATTTAATAATTCTCACGTCTTTCTATCATATCGCGTACAAATTTGTGACACAAATGATTGCATGGGATTGAAAACTGACAGATGAATAAAGCCAGTGTAAAATTATGTGTCTGGTATGAATTGTAAATGAAATGAAATCTATGTATATAATATACAATCTGGCTGTTGTACTAGTTCTACCCTTTCATCCAATAAATGTTCAATATTATCCCCAAACATCAATACGTATTTGAGATTAATCCGTTCTCATTTCGATCGGTCGAGCTCAAATATTTTTCTGTTTGATTTGACAGGATTTCATGCGACTAAATCCATTCCAAACCAGGGCCCTGTTTCTGGAAATGTTAATTAAAGATAAAATCCAAATTTCAGCAGGTACTTCGATTTTGATTGGTGACTAAGCACACAATCAATCTAATATTAGCCAATCAAATTACTTAAGTTTGGATTTTATCTTAGTTGAAATTTCGTGAAACCTGCCTCGGGTCAAATTGGATTTGTATTTGTTTCACTCAAGGTTTGTCCAAACAATAATACAACAATTTTCATTTTCTGTTAACGAATGTTCGCTATAGAAATAAACAAATTTCCATATCTTTTAGGTAACTTTGACCTGTCAGCCTCAAAATGAATGAACCCAGATGACTTTCAATTTAATCCTGGCGATATTGAAGGTGTACAATCTCAAATTTTATAGTCAAATTAATTCATTTTTTCTCTACTTTCAGTTGCATCATCCTCTCTATTTGAGCTTAATGCCATCAAAAGCTCATTTGGCGGAGGGTCTGGCAAGACTTATGAGTGTGAACTATTGGTACCGTTACACTATGGTAATTCAGGAAGAAATAAAAGATGACGGATTTCACGTGGAATTAAAATCTTTAACTCAAACTCAAAACTGGGATATCGAGGAGGAATTGATTATATCCAACACAGCCACGGATAACGAAATTGCAAATCAACTTGTTCCGATCGGAAATAATAATTCCCGGATATTTGTGTTACATACTAGTGCTCAGTTGGCTATGAGGATACTTGATCAAGCCAATAGACTTCATTTCACAGGACAAGAATTCGCTTGGATTGTGACCGAAAACGCTTACACGAGAAACGCCAAGGATTTACAACATTTCCCACCAGGAACTTTAGCTTTTATGTTAAATTTGGCGTTGAATGAAGACGAATTATTAAAGGATACTATGACACTCATCACAACCGCAATTAAAGAACGTCGCCATCTTGGTTCATCCATGTCGTTAAATCAGAAAAAAGGCTGCTGGCATCTTCAAAATCATGAAAAATCACCCATGGATAATAAATTATACAAGTAAGTGTATTTTATTTAGCTAAACGGGACATTGACATAAATTAATTTTATTTTTGTAGAGCCGTTGAACGCTATATAGTTAGGTAACCAACAAGGCTGACATTTCTCTTGAAGTTCAGAAAATCTAGTAAAAACGACCCGTGTGTTGAGTCACCTCTTAAATAATTGTAACATTGTAACAGAAAAAAGAAAGAAATTTGAACTCGCGATATTCCCCTACCCATTCCGGAAATGGTGTGTACGTTTCCAGACACCACCTTGCACAACTATTCAAATTGTACCTCGACACGATTTGAAGACAACCGCTTAAAATGTAGCTTGAATAAACATCCAACTTATCCAAAATGGTTTGGCTTGGGTGCTCGTTAAATGCTCCATTTCACAATTAATTTGCAACAGCTATTAATTACCACAATTGTTGGTTGTTCAAAGAGGCTCATATAATTTGCTGTTCAGAAAGGTCAATGTTTAGTTGTGCTGTTGACAAACATTCATTGTATTTCTAATACCGGATTTATTCTATCTTCGTTAAATCTGATTCCAAGTTTGTGAAGAGTATCTGTTTAAACTGATCGGCGTTCCTTACATTAATGTTTAATTTATCGACTTTTTAATCATCAAATTGGTCAACCCGAAAACAGGCAGTACATGACATTAACTGAGGAAAATAATATTCATGGCGGATGTCTATGTTGATGATATTAAATGGGGCAGTGGGTCAACAATATATATAGGTTGTATACCTAATTTAATCAACGAGTTAAAAATTAATAAAATTATTATGGCGATCACTAATCAAAAAGAAAAAAATATTTTCGTTTGAATATCATTTTGGACTGTATGTAATTTGATTATGTGTGTATGGTTGGGATATATTACATTACATTAGACTATTGTTCTTACTAACATAGCTACATAATTATCAATCTTACGATATGGCCTAAACATCACCATTTGCGCTTCTTAATGGTGCTTGATGACGCTGTCTGGTCGGTTCTTTCCCATAATTCAGTATTTGTGATTTTTTCTGGCCCTCTCATCTGTAGGATCTGTCGTAGGCATTTCTCTGGAGTGGATACATGGTTTTTATATCTGTATCTTGAGGGTGGATATATGATTTTAAAATACACAAGACGGCAAATAGACCCTGTAGTATCGCATTATGCGGTTTCTTGCTTCTCTTTGAAAGAAGAATCAGTATGATTATGAATTTCTGAAGAAATATACCTGCATCTCGGGAGTGGATGGATACGTGGTTGAAGTCCCAAATGTGCTCACTGTGGTATATAAGGTTATCGATTAATGGTGTATTAACCACACTTGTGGTCGTAACTTTAAAGTGAAAATTCATTTGTTAATGTCTCAAGGCCACAATGTTATTCCATACTGATTAAATGTAGATATTTCATATTACATATCGGATGTAATTTCAAAAACCAATTTCAAATTTTCTTATGACATTATCTAAAAGTCTAATATATATGAATAAAATACATTTTTATAAACTTTACAGATGTTTCCAGTTACAACTGTTTCAACAGATATGTTTTTTATTATTATTTTATGAATCAAATTATTTTGGCCCGTTTAAGGATGCCTTCCTGCGTACAAATTGTGTCATTTGGACTAAAAACATATTCAAATTAATTTGCTTCAAATTCTTCTCCATGTTGCGAGAACCTTATTTTTGTCATCCTTGTTTGTCATGGGACTTGATTTAGGGAGAATCCATTTTAGCTTGTATTTGTCGTTAGTCGCTGTTAAGGTACCATAAATATCGAGTCCTAAATAATCACCTGGCTTATCGTATCGTGCTTTGTATATTGAAGAAGAAGACCCTTTTTCCTCTGTTTAATCGCAGTCTGCTGGGCGTTTAACACTTACTGCTCTTACAACCGTTAGCAATTAGACCAACGCACACGAAGCACCCACCCCATTATCAGTGCACTAGAAAGTGTCATACTTTTATTGAAACAACTACGCAATAAATACTTTCGTGGAGATGTATCTTTCATTTTTTTTTGCTAAATATTTTAGGGATAGCCTCATATTTATGTCTTGTACGCGGCCCATGGAATGTTTTCAAGGGTTTTTTTCGGTATTTTGCTAGAATGTATCTTTAATTTTTTGCTAAATCTGCTAATAAGCCAAATCGGAGGTCTGACAAATATCATTTGAAAAGTAACCCATAAAAGTTTTACATCAGTATATAATATAAGATATTTCAGTAAGGAAATCTGTGTGATTCATCGTCAGTTCTCAAAATAGCGGTAAAATATGTAGTGAAAAGGTCGGGATATATCGGACTAGGTTTGTAGCAGGCAACGAGTGTTTTTTTTTTATCTTTAAGATTTATAGAAGTGATCATCCTTCTCCAATTACACTCTCACTGTGTGTTGAAGACACATGTTTGCCTTTTTCTTTATATAGGCTCTCACAAAACTATATTTCACCCTGTTTATAGTCATTCACAACTCTTACAATTACTCTGCCCATATTTCCTTACAAATCTCACCTTCATAGATCTTACTTTGTGGTAATTTTGGACTTTAATCATTTTGAAAATTCTTGTGAACTTTCTTGACTCTTAAAGTTATTATCCGGTTACTTTGAAATTTATACACAGTGTTTATGTCCAACTAAGGTCATAGTGTGATTACTAGAATATGAAAAAGCCTATCACATTTCATTAATGGATTGTTGCACACGATCACTCTTTAGTGGGTTTTTTTTTCTAAATGTTCCTGTTACGTATACAAAAACATACAAATACGACATTCTTATTGGCATACGCGGAAGACTTTGCTGCTGTGGGTATATGTCTCGTTGTCTGGCAACCTATCTTTTCTAGTGTAAAGAAGTAAAGAACAACAAACTCAAACCGAATTGATGAATAATTTATGCATATGGATTTATGTGTATTCATTTATTTTAAGAAACCGCAGAGATTATACACAATATAAATGTTCTGTATTGAGTACATTGTAGTTTTTTTTCTATGAAATCGGTTGAAAGAAGTTCAGCAGTACACCCCAATTTAGATTTTAATATATCATGCCGAAGATGGAGCCACAACTGGTTCAGTATGATGTATCCAATTTAAAAAAAAATGAATAGATATCGAATTTCTATCTGGCTTTATATGGACTGATTTCATTGAAATGTCAATAGAAACGTTGCCTTATTCCCGTATGAAATGTTAGTGCTGTTTACCCTTTTTATTGACCTCATTATATAGAAATCGACCATAAGGTAATGTGCCATGATCACACGAAGCATTGTTACCGGCTATATTAGCTACATTTGGGATTTCTAAGGCATTTTAAAGTGTGTGGTTACTGAGTTATCTAACATTTTTTTAAAACTGTTTTGAAACCCATGGCACTGCATGATTATCTGGGGTTCGTTTTTCGTTAACGCACATTGACCCTATTTCAAATTTAAAATCTATTTTAAGGATTATTTTTTCGCCTTTCTTATACATTCTCAGTATAATTTACATCTGGCTATCTTATTCTCTACCGTTCTCTGTCCCTCAATGGTCTCTTGTAATTACGCGGCGAGTGATGGAACACGCGTTACGGCTACATCAAGGGAAATCCCAAGAAATATTCGTCTATCAAATGTGCGAGTAGATCAATAATTTTATCTGGCTTCACAGAGCGTGTTATTTCTAAACACAGCTTATTCTGCTATATTGTCATACTTTACTCTTTTACACTTAAAGATGCAGTGTTGTTATCAACCCATCAACTTCACTCTTAGGAAGAGGTGAAGTGAAACATACTAGGTTATTGGCACCAAGAGCTTCCCGTATTCTATAACCTCCCACCTCACGACTAAAATAGCACTAAGTCTTGTTTATCGTAACCGAGAATTCTATTGTTATAATGCTAAGTCTATTATAAATTCTAACATTTAATAGGCTAATTGGTATGATTAGAGACTGATTAATTTCCTTTTGAAAAGACTCGTTAGTATTTTATAGTAGCACTGAGATAGTTTAGTCCGTTTCTTCTTTTAATGCAAGAAAATTGGTCCTTTTATGTGATTCTTCAGAGCCCTCTCATTTGGCCACAGACCACTCATGATTTCCCCATTGACTTTAATGTTAATTCTAGTTTCTTGGACCGGCTCTAATTTTTTCCAAAAGTTTCGTTCGGTAGAAGGCTTTCTGCCACAGATGGAGCAACATGTGGCAAACTCTTGCTTAAAAGCATGTATGAGGTTCACTTTCTCAAAAGCATGTATGAGGTTCAGCATGAAAAACTTGAGATACACAATCTGGAAGTAGAGACAAATAAACATGCAATTTTCGGCCCTACAATTCAACCTAACCAACCTCTTAACTGTTGTATCCTTCATGAATATACACCAAAACCTGACAGACAATGTATTTTCAAACCCTTTCGTCGACTTTACACAAAAAAGTTAATAAAAATCGCAATGCAAGATGGGGGAAAGGGGGAGAAAGACTAAAAGTAACTTTCGCCCTAGATTCGGGGCGACGGCGTAGAAATATTTAGTGTTCTGTGTCCAGTTATACACATTACACGGTTTGTGATGTTCTATTCCCGTTTCCTGTTCGCTAGATTTATTCACCTTTGGGACTGTAATATATTGACAACACAGTAGTAAGAAAATGTTACATTTTTGGTGTCCTAGCAGGACAAAGGGAAGTAGGGTCGCCACCGGTTTCCTCGCACTGCTGAAAAACTGCAAGCGCATTATCGAAATGAAATTGAACCATGTGTTAGTCCCGAGATTCCTAGCCACCCCCCCCCCCTCTCTTAACAGGATGAACAAAGCAAATGGTGCACAAATAGCTAGTCGATCAGAGTTTGGTCAAAAATCTTTAAAACATATCAATTAATTATGAGGGACGTTCCTATTGTGGAGAATATAAATTTAATACATGCGAATAGAAAAGAGAGGCACATACTCTGCAATCGCCACATCCTCTATACCCACGCCAGGAAATTCCAGAAATAATACGGAAAACCAAATTACTAACTGTGGATAGTCATTCCGCTTACCAACCAACTCACAGCCTCACATGCTCCGTCAAATTTTAGGAGTAAATCTTTCCAACAGAAACGTGTAGGTTAAGCAACATGTCTGCTTTAATTGAGTAGAAACTGTCTTCGAATCTTGAATTCTTATGAGGACATGTCAAATCAATTATTTGACACAAAAACAAATTAGGCATGTTTACAAGTGCGCGGTCTATCCCCTTACTTAAAACAATTGATAATGACACGCATTGATACGCCTTCTCTCTCCAAACGACATCGACTTTCACCTTTGAACTCGACACCGTGATGTGATCGCGTGACAAACGGTAATGTAGAATCACGGGAATACAACTTCATTAACGTCAATATACCAGTGGCCATTTAAACATCAATTTAACTAGCGTGTTCTTCCCTATTTAAAGAGACCAGATTCCATTCAAATAAAAAAGAATGACAGTTTGAATATTCTAAAGCTAACCGTATGCAAAAATATTTCTCTCTGGGGTGTTGTTTCCAAAAGTGAAAAGCTAGTGCTAAAGCTGGACATCGAATAGATGAACGCGTGCGCTTAAGATCATAAGATCTTTCATTCAGTCAAGCGGCGTGATTTCGATTCCACACTTGTACGTGACAAGGAATAAGGCGGTCTGTGTAACCACGTGTTTCTTATTTGAGTCCTCTGATTTCCTTCCACAGCTAAAGAACCCTACGTGCGAGCGAATTATTGAAATAAAGATTCAACCATATGCTGTCTTTTTTTTTCAAACTGACCTAGTGTATGTCGGGTGGACGTTAAACACCATTACTCTCTCTCTCTCTCTCTTGTAAATTGGATGGTTTCTACATAGACATTGGGTTATGCACGTCCCATCGTCGTTTGGGCAACACGTGGTAATGTCATGCTCAAAAGAACGTTCAGTAAGAACATCTTGAGATACATAAATTGAAAGTAGCAGACAAGTAAACATGTAGCTATCCGTCCTGAACTTCAACATAACCAACATTTGATTCTGTTACCATTCCGCCTTCCAAGTTCTGACAAGTTTCTTGGACAATTTCCAATCTCCAAAAGCAACAGGTAGTGTTACACATTGCATGTAAAGTATTCACAGCTCCACACCGTGGATTTCTATAGACATTAGAGTTATTATATCACACTGTGATATATAGCCATTAGTGATCACGCCTTTATGGACCTACCACACATGGACCTTGACCCACGGGGATTACACCACATCAACATTTAGTGCCAACTTTATACAAAATGTGCTGTTCACTAGGTATATTCTCTTCTAAATTAAATAATAAAGAATAAAATCTGTATGTGTGTTTCTTCATATATAGTTGACCTATCCCAAAAAATTAAATAAAATGGGCTTTAACTTCCTTTTTTTTGCTCCGACTGGGTTAATGAAGATGAGCACATGAGTGAATGACATGTATAGTATGCTATGAGGGAAAATTTGCCCGTATAGCAACATTGCGAATAATATTTCGAATTCCAAGGGTCAAGGGTTATTTTACATGCACGCCAATATGTACATAGGGCCTCGGATTTTCGTTCTATCCGACAACTCTACGTTGTCCCGTGCAAGACCTTCTGAACTTTCTCAGCCAGGACCAGGATCAAAAACGGGACCCAGAGGTTAGCGAGCCAACATCTTACTCACCGAAGCATCGCGGCTCCCCTACTCCAAGACTGACATGTGCAGTTAAATTATAGTCCTTTAAGGCTAGAACAAAATAATCTTGGACTCTGAATACTCGGCCTTTGTATAATTCCAATCGATAATTGAATGTACATGTCTAGCTATACACAACAGCGTTCAGTACGTATTTAGTTACATATTTAAAAAACAATCTGAAGAAACGAAATATTATGGATTGAAACACAAATGTCTCTTAGCATTTTATTGAAAGGATTGGGATAGTCAATAAATGTACAGTCCTTTTTTCTAGGGAGCCGCTCAGTGAGTAATGAGTCTCTGGTTCGCCCCAGTTGTTGGGCAGAACAATCTGATTAAAACACAGATACTATTTCGTTTCGTTTTTATAGTTCAAGAATTCATATTTATTGTCTTTATTATACTAGGATCTGGAAGAGTTGTAATCATTGGCGTGTTCTGAGTGATGTGGGACATGGCATTAGCAAATGAAACGGCCTGTTACGGCGAGCTATCGGCGTGTTTTCCACGGAACTGTGGTAGTCCACTAGTAACATCAATGCTGATTGGTTAATCAAATATCTGGCGTCAGACGGTCAAAAGCCTCCCAAGTGACCTCTGACCGACTATCGCTATAACCGATCAGATCTTCATATAGTGTAGGCCATCGAAAGTATAAAAAAAACGAAATGAAATGGGGCGAGAAAGTTCACGGGGACTTTTCGACCTGGGTCCCCCTTTTCTTCGGTGCGTGACGGATGGTCTGGCAACGGGCATTGCGTAGTCGTTCAGACAGGACGGAAATCCGGAGCGTGCTTATAAAAGAACCATTAAAAGTTAGAATTCGAAATAAAAGTAGACCGTTGTCCGGGCACAATTTCCCAAGCTAACCTAGAAACCCCATTTTAATTGTTAAATCGTATCAGGTAAACGACCTTAGTAAGAAGTGTAGAATATTACCAAAGCAAATTATGTGGTACGCTGATTCCGATTTTCCTAAGGCGGAGATGACGTCCTTCTTCTAGAACTACAAAAGTCTGTCTTTAATGGGAAGTATATTTAAAATGATCTGTTATAATTATGAACAAACGAAATGTCGTGTATTTGAACAATATAGCCTGTTTTACGCTATTGAAATCCTGATCTTGCTATTAAACATGCGTTTGTCGTGTCTTTCTGCAGGAAATCATCGAATGATCTTATCTTAAAACAAAGAGAAGTACATTATCGCCATTAACGACCGTGATTGATTGTCGAAGTATAATAACATAGGAACACGATCAACTCGGACAAATTCTAATAGAATCTGTCAAATTAACGAGCAAATGCAAGGCTGAAAATAGACGAACATGGAATAACTTTTATTATCAACCAACAAATTCGATCCGCTGGTATTGATAAAGTTCTGTAGCTGCTGCATCTAGATTGCAAAATTGCTTTTTAAATTGCATAAATGCCAGTGATCGTCCCCGAGACAGGGCGTGCTTAAATTTTATATTACCCGTACCGTTTATTTATTTGGAAATACTAATATTAATAGTAATAAATAATATATGAGAATTTCATAACAAATCGTGGAAAACGGCCTTGGCACTATTAGAGCATACGTATTCTTAGGCGTCTTAAGTAATAAGGTAATTTAAGTCAACCTAGCTGGAGACTTGTTCGATTTCGTTGGAACTATACGATTTGTGTTTTAGCATCTGATTCCACGATAGTGATATCGCAGTCAAGTAAACGATGGTCCCTGTAGTATTCTCTGATATGGAAATGAGAAGAAAATATTCTGATCATCTCGTAATTACGAGGCACGTATTTCGTAATAACTATCTCGTAATTACAAGATAACAATCTCGTAATAACAAAATACGGGGAAATCCATTAGCTTCAATCAAATTACGACATAATAAAACATTATATACTTCATTGACCGTAATGGTCTTATGTAGATATCAGGCCAATCTTTTTTTTAAGGTTAAAAATTTCGTTGTTTACTTGTTTTTAATGCACGGGGACCCAGAAGAGTTGTCAAATAACTTGCCCGTTGGTTTATATGGGGTATTAACCCATCAAATGGTCTGCTGGGTCGTGTTTTTAATGTGGGTAGACATTCGCAGCGATAGAAAACAAATCAAAGAAAAGGTTTTATTTACGAATACTAACTTAAAACACCGAAACTGATTGATTAATTGAATAACTTAAGTCATTGGGTAAAACGCCGCTAGTGTGGCCCCTGACTCGACCTCCCAATACAAACGGCCAGATCTTGTCTGCGATATTACCTCGGTGGCAGCGGACGTTAAATAAAGCTATTCCACATAGAGAGATTTTTATCACATTGATATCAGACACGTCATGATGTCACAAGTGACGAATAGTTAGCAACGTCATCTGTTGGACCACACTTTCTGGATGATCGTCAAGATCGTCAATTCCACAGTGGTTAAAAATAATCTTCAATATAATTATTTATGAAGTTTTATGTTTTGAAGATATATTCGATTTGCATGGCTTAAACCAAACAAATACTGGTTAATCTCCATGCCGTTACAATCTTCAGTAGAATATTGTTGGTGCCATTCGTATGAATATTGCATAATTCTAGATGAATTCCAATATTTACTGTATTTGTTAAATTTGAGCTACGGTGAACTTTTATTTGAAAACGTGCTTTTATTCAAGTGAAATATATGGCTCTTCGTGATGATTAACACATCTGAAAATGGCGCAAAATATTCTATCAATAAGTGGTATAGCACATCGCATGTCATAGAAATCAGTGGGCTTTTATAATAAGAGCCATCCGTCTGTCCTTCCGTCGGCCCGTTGTCACAAATTTTAGGACATAATATAAACGCATCTACTAGTAATACGCATGTCGAGATATTGGGACATAATATCTCTACTTCTAATTCAAAAGGTGTATAGTTTCATGGCATCAATATCTTAATTAATATCAGTTTAATTATTACTCGATACTTTCTTTTAAACCCAAATTGTATTATTCTTTGATAAACTGAACTATTTTGGATGTACTCAGAAAGTCACTTGGGCTTAATTATAACCAATTCTGAGAGTCAATTTACCGTATTTATCTTTTTTTGAAAAAAATGACTTAGAGGCAATCTTTGCATTAGCTGGATACAAGACTGCAGGAACTCTCCATATCCTCAGAAACTCACTAAAGCCTGAATATAACCAATTGGGACAGTCAATTTTATCGTATTTATGTTTTGAAAAAATGACTTAGGCAATCTTTGGTTTAGTTGAATTCATTACTGCAACTCTCTATTTTCAAACATCTACTATAATAAAAACGTCGCTTCGGTTCTTGAAAAGCGATATCTACTGGAAGATAAATGATCTGGCAGGAAATAAAAGTGTAACCTATCCTAACAGGACCATAATTTTCTGAAACAAACGATTTCATGATGACATTTTTATTTCTATTTCAGAGCTTTGATAGATACAACTATATATGGATTAACGGGGTCATTAAAATTTGATACCGGTGGATATTTAAATATTTCATCTTTTAAAGTGAGGAATTTAGTGTTTGATGGTCGCGGTAACGTATGGCGTGATATTGGATGTATTCAAGGAGATGATGTGCGACCATTTGGAATTATTTGGCCAGGAGATGCCTCGTCTCCAGATTCTAAGACACAAGGACGAAAGCGTTATCGTGTGGTGACGAACCCCGTTCAGCCATTTGTGATGCAAGAAGCTCCACACAAAGATTATCAAAGATGTGTGACGGATACCACGTGTCTAAAACTCTTTTCTAAGGATAAAGCTAAAACAATCGCAGCAATACGTGATTACGAACAACAAATATATCGTGAAAATAAAACATATGAAATTCACTGCTGTAGAGGTCTTGCTATTGACCTGCTGAATAAATTGGCTAGTGATCTAGATTTCGACTTTACCTTATTCATTGTACAGGATGAAACGTACGGTAGGAAGGTGAACGGCAGTTGGAACGGCATGGTGCGGGACTTAATGGATGGAACAGCCCATTTCGCCGTGGGAGCCTTTAGTATTACACGGGTACGATCTGAAGTGATCGATTTCACGGACCCTTATTTCTTTTCAGGGTTTTCTATTTTGTATTCCGAGAAAACCCGTGAAACAAATATGGATGCTTTTTTAGAACCTTTTGCGCTTCAAGTGTGGTTTGCAATATTTGTCAGTGCTACTCTTTCCGCAATTGCCATGGCCTTATTTGAATGGAACAGTCCATTCGGATTAAATCCATGGGGTCGAAAACGAAAATCAAACTATACACTAGCTTCTGGATTAACTATGGTGTATTCTGTGTTATTTGGTCATACTGTTAAAACGAAATCACCGAAAGCCTGGCCCAGTAAAGTCATGCAAAACTTTTGGGCGTTTGCCGCCATTTTTATCATTGCTAGTTATACTGCTAATTTGGCTGCCTTTATAGCGGGAAAACATGCTGGTATAGATTATACGGATATAGGTGACTCAAGGGTAAGTCAAATGTTTTATTGATCTTATTTATTTAAAATATCTGATGGAACGCTTGATGAAACGGATATCATATACCGAGTCAATATAAACTGTTCTGGGAAACACTTGAGATCATTGGCCTGGGTTGCTGTGACTACTTCCGGTGTCACATGGTTTTCATACACCCCAACATCTGACTAATCAAACAGTAGCCTTAGACTCAATGCATTAAAGGTATATTCTCTAGACCTCTACTCCAAGGTCACAAAAAGCAAGTTTTCATTGAAATCACATAAGAGCTCGCCCGGTTCAAAGCAAAGATAATAGATAGTTTGAAAGAAAAACTTTCAATGTGCCATTGAATCTGTAGTCTGTTCAGATTAAATGGCTAATAACAGAAAGACATGCCTTTAAACCCAGAAGTATCAATGACTCATGTAGAAATTTAATGCGTCAGAAGAAGAGTTGGACATGTTATTACGTGTTATTACCACAATTTACTTTAAATTTTAATGGCATTCAAGACGAGGTGTTTTCCCCTTTAAAATTCTAATGATGGAAAACCATACCCTCACACCCAGGAGTATCAATGACTTTGATAAACACGTAGAGACAATTAATATTTTAATGCATCCCAATAAAAGAAGAGTTGAACAATACGTTATAATTACCGTAATGGATTTTGAATTTGAATGACATTTAGAATCGATGTTATTATATTTTATTATTGACACTGTAAATAATGTTCAACATAATGGCTACAGCAACATATTGTTTTATTATATAAATAGATATACATACATAGTTACATGGAGAAAAATCCATATTATATTGAGTAATGTTATAAATAATTGCCATTGAAAAACTAGACAACATAACGGATCCTCCTCCTATTACGCGGCCTTGTTTACTGCCGTACTTTTTATAAGGATTTTAACTCTTTATTAATTTGATCGTTTTAATCAATTCCATATCTGCCCAAATATACTATTGCTGTCAGTGAACATAATTTGTCTGTAAATTTAAACTATCATCTTCGTATATTTTGAATATAATTTTGGATTTAATGAGTCGCGTCTGTTTTAATTCAGTATTCGAACAGTGCATAATATAATATGTGTCTAAATCCTCCAGCCCTTGACAGCAAACAGTGTCTTCCCTTGTCGGTAACCACCACCTTTGCTATACGGAAAAGACAAAAGCATTGATTCACAACCTTTGTTTGCCAATGGCATACCTTGGTACACATGAAGAAATGGCGACACACCTGGCTAAATAATAATATGTTCGAAAAATAATTAAACTTTGCCAAAAAAAATCATTGCAATTCTTAGAAGGTATACAGGCGTAGACACAGACTAGTCGTAGTTACATAGAATCACTCAAACTAAATAAAGAAAAGCACTGCTATGAACGTGACACCAGTGAATTATCAATTGGGATTAAGCGTTTTTTCGCATTTTCGCGACACACTAGTTGAGAATCACTGTACTAGAGCATGACCCAGACTAGCCAGTTAGGGGAGTAATACAGTAGAATTTAGTTTTGGGGGAGGGGGTACAGGATTGGTATAGGGGTGTGAGAGTGTACTTGAAGCATTTTCTGTCATACTTTTCGGCTGCACACAACTTTAAATACACCAAAAGGCATTCTCTTAGCTCTGAGTATTCTATAATATCGGTTTACCTTCTAATTTAGGTAACTGAAACTTTTCTTTATTGTATTTACAGTGACCTCAAAGGACGAATTGTACCAGCTTTGCTTTGTATGATATTTGTATATACAATTTATGTTTATTTTTAGTTACTAGATATACGTATAGGTCTATTACCAGGAAGTGCTGTTGGGGGATTTTTAGAAAAAATATCCAGTAAGTTATATGCCATGTCTACTGCTGTACCAACTACAGATACTGCCATTGAAATGATCATGTAAGTAGTCTGGAATCCTGGTCACTATCCAAAGTTGTATTCCTTTATTTACACTTAAAAATGCTGGCCATTTTAGAGTACTTTAGAGTGTTAGAATTATTTACTTCATGAAACTTTAGTGATTACAAATAATCATTGTGAACTTTAGAGTGTAAGAATTGATCAACCCTAACCACAGAGTCTTGGAATTTATCACCGGGAACTTTAGAGAGTTAGAATTGATCACCCCTAACTTTAGAGTGTTGGACTGTATCATCCTGCACATTAAAGTGTTATAATATAGCAACATGAACTACAGTCCAATGCAAAAACTGACGAATCCTTCAACCAGGAAGAAAATGAATAGATTTTAAATACACCCGGATACATATTCTCTCTGATAAACATTAATCAAACACATCCACAGCTTTATTGTCTTAGTTTTCGATTCATGCAATCTATAAATATTTTATTACTTGTTTTCATGTTGAACCATCTAGTGCAGGGGCGGATCCAGGATTTTCAGAAAGAGGGGGCGTGCTGCACCCACTTGGGAGTGCGAAGCCTGGAACAGTATTTTTTAGTGGAAAAAATGCCCACGCAAGGACTAATTTCATACTAATACTGTAAATTAGGATTTCCAACCTAAACTATTTTTGTTCTCCTTTCTCGCGAGAATATATGGAGCTAAAAATCGATCGCCACCTCAAAAAAAAGAGGGGGCGTGCGCCGGGTGCGCCCCCCTCTGGATCCGCGCCTGATCTAGTGCTGTAGTATAACAAAGCTCATAAAAAGCTGTTTATTGCGCTTTGCAATTTCAATATGGACAGCTTTATAAATTGATTGAATATTGGACACAACTACAAGGCTACCACCCTGATGAAGACTGCAATCAGTATGAGCACAACTGTACGACGAAAACCAAATTCTAAAGTTAAAGAGACTTGATGAAATTATGAGAATATCGCTTTAAAAAGACCATCCCAATTTTAACAGCGTCTCAGAAATAAAATTGCGCGAACGTATGAAAATTAAACGGCACAATACAGAGGAAAGGTGTATTTATCTGGTCACAAAATTTCAGCTCAAAATGTTGAGTCTTTTGGACCCGAACGCCAAAACTGCTTATCTGGACACGTAAACCTTTTAAGATTTCGGGTCATTTTTTTTTTCGTCGGGTGACCAGATAATCTATTGCCGTTCCTTTCGAGGACAATGCAGAGCATGGCCCACAGGATTTACTTGATAACGACAGTTGAATTTCAACTACACGTTAAGTTTATAAATAAAAGTATGATCTTATCCAGACACTATATAATTTAGCGTGGGTTTCCATTTCCAGAAGAAAAATGACGGGTTTAAGTTGTTTGAAAACGTGTCATATGTTTTGAGTTAGTTGCTCAACCCTAAGGTAGAGGATTTTAAGGACTTTTATTCTGCAAACTATGGTCCTTTAGATGTTTTTCTAATGGTTCAGAGAGGCTGACTCTCTAAACTAGGATTTTCGGGTTAAGTTTCCGCTGGTATCCCTGTGGCGATTCGACAAAGAAATTAAAAATGGGGAGTAGCTACAACGCAGTTACGAATAATGTATGAAAGAGTTACGATAATTTGTGGGTCATCTGGTGAAAAATATGTAGAATGTCCAGATAGATATACGAAATGAAAGAATCATCTACGAATTTTAGCTATTCAGTTAAGAATAAACAAAATTCTTTACAAATATACGTTCTCCACGAATAACGCCGATAACGATAAGAAAGTGTATAATATTCGTTCAATTATTCGGCACTATACCCGTCGTCGTCCTGGTAGACGGGTTTTAAAGTTCGTAAATGATTCTTAATTGGTTCTTACACATTCTAATTGGCAAACAATAGCTTTCGTGGCCGAGCTACGATCATTGCTACTAATTTAATTCGTAAAAATGTCGTGGTCTTTTCTTATCGTCCATAATAGCTTCCTAATCGATTCTATGAAAACATGGTCATTCGTGACTCCCTAAAATGTGTGGAGCATCCCTGAACAGGAAGGAATATCCCGAATCCGCCATGAATCAACTACAAACACTCATTCGTATCTGAAACGCATCAATTCGCAGATGATTCGTTCATTTCGTACCTTTTCCGTAACCCTATCAGGACATTCTACATATTTTTTCACCCAACTACCCACAAATTACCTATCATACACTAATCGTAACTACTTCGTAGCTACTGCCGATTCTCCACGATTGTTTCTGCCGAATCGCCTCAAATTTTGATTCGACATTATTCATGGTGATTCGTAGCCGAGGAGAAAACAGTTCATTTTATATCCGTGAAGCCGATGTGTAGTCGATTCTGGATAGTTTGGTTCAGTTTGAAGAATAGAATTTTAGGGAGCCACGAATGACCAGGAATATAAAAAAATCGAATAGAAAGCTGTTAGGTACACGGAAGGGTTAAAACGGGTTTACGGTAAATATTGCGAAATCCGTAGCCTGGCCGCGAAAGATTTTGACAAACTGTTATGAACAATGCGAATGCGTAAGAACCAAATAAGAATCGTTTACGGAAAATTTTGGATTCGGGACAATTTGTCAGAGGCAACATATTAAAGATCCCCATGACGTTGTAAATCGAAATAAGGTAGTTCTTAGCGCCGTTTCCAGTTCCATGTATACATTGGTGTGCACGTAAAAGAACCCTTGGTAGCTTGACTTCGGAATAAGTGTAGGCCCAAGCACCCCATAGTACACTCCTTGGCGTTTGATGGTCTTCATTAGCCCAGTAGGAGTAGAACAGTAGGATGCTAAATTCAATTTTATTCCTTCCTTACCCAAGTTGGTTCAGAAAAGTGGGATGTTAAACCACATTCCATTTCATCTGAATCCGTTTATTACAAAATAAAGCAAACTCAGAGCAGGCAGAGAGACAATAGACAATATTATAAAAGAATAGACCCGAATTTTCATGTCAATAGATATATAGAAACTGAAAGACCATCCCAAAACATCAAATTACCGAAAAAATCTTTGCGAACTTATTATTCAATATTATAAAAGAATAGACCCGAATTTTCATGTCAATAGATATATAGAAACTGAAAGACCATCCAAAAACTTCAAATTACCGAAAAAATCTTTGCGAACTTATTGTCCGAATATTCAATTTTTATTCAGTATTCCGGTGTACAGATAGACCTTAGTCACAACAGGTGGTGGGGTAGGACACGTTGTCCGAACTTTAAAGATAGTCATATGGTGTTGGCACACCACAGATTGCTATGTTTGGTTGGTCGGTTACACACGCTTCCTTTATTGCCTCTGAGATGTTACGAGAAATATCGCTACAGTGCTTTACAATTTACGAATTAAATGTGGGATAGAAAAATATCATTCTTCGGAGAAGGCATTTAATTAAATATTTCATTTTGAGCGTGTACATTCTGCTTGAAGGTTTTATATCTTGAATGTAGCTAAAGCCAGGTTTTGTGGTTAGATAAAATATGTGTAAAACCTAATTCTAAATCCTCATTTCAGATAATTTAGCCGCTTGAAATGAGCCCTAAGAGATCTCAATAGTTTTATTGTTCCCTTCTAAGTTTTAATTTTGTCTGTTAACGGAATTCTCGTTGGTCCGCTAATCTTGTTCAAGGTTTGATATATGTCAATTGAGACACTTCTCCAAGTTTGTTGAGAAAATAAAATCAATAGTTGTATTGTGGGTAAAAAAGAAACGGAAGGATATTGCAGCAAGTTGGATCGTAACTTATTGACAGAACGTGACGTTGTCAAGATGGTATTTTTTTTATAAACGAACGTCAATACGAAATGGCTCGCACAAAGCGTAATGTTAGGGCCGATTATTTGAAATAGATTTTATAATTGATAGATTTTTGTTTATACTACAATGATTGCGAATTTGATATAAAAATTATAACAATTTTGGAAATTTACACGCCCGTACTGACCCTGCAATTTATTGACTAATTGCTGAGATGTTTTTGCAGATGAAAGATGGAGTGCGAGCCATCTGAGTACAAGAGTAAAGATAATAGAAAATCTAGAATCGTAATGATAGTGTTATTGTTTAACGCCTGTTGAATTATCAATAAGAGAAAAGGTTAAACCAATAAATGCTGCATTCTATACCAATAACATATCGACTTTTGATTGCTCGCCACTATTTTAGCTAAACCTCAAAACTTTGATAAGATAATAAATAAATAATAATAATAATCTATTTGTATAGCGTTCCGGCTCGACAAAGTTACTAAACGCTAGATTTTCTATTATCTTTGCTCTTGTACTCAGATGGCTTGCACTCCATCTTTTATGAGCAAAACAAATAAATTGCACGTTCAGTACGAGCGAGTGAATTCCAAAAAATATTACAATTTTTATATCAAGTTCCAATAATTGGAGCATAAATATATGTCAAATAATCGGCCCTAAAATTGCCCTCTGTAAGAGCCATTTCGTATTGACGTTCGTTTAAAAGAATATACCATCGTGTTAAACGTCACGTTCTATCAATAAGTTACGGCCCAAATGGTGCAATATCCTTCCGTACCATGCAACTAACAAAAACAAAAGTGAACTCCTCTGGCCTAATTTTGTATTGCTTCCGGTCTGGCGAAGTTGCAAATCGCCAAGTGATAGTGCTTCAAGTTTGATTTGTAACTAATAATGCTGTAAAAAGAAAAACAATTTAATTACATCGAAAATGGAATAATTATTAAATAAAATTTCGCTGGCGATAAAAACGACGGGAAGTGTTATAACTAGCGAGTATTGTGAGATGATAGCAAACGAAATGTCAATGAGTCAAAACAATATGGCGGCTGATATAATTTGTTATTACTGTAATATATAGTCAAGCAACGGTAATACTTATTATTTTAATCCCTTCATGTGCCTGTGGCAATATGTTGAACTAAAGATGTGATGCAGACCTAAAACTTAACCAATTTTCTTAAAATCCCAAACGACCACCTTCAAGCATCTGCTAGGATCCATTGAAACCAAAGATGCATTCGAAGATCAGATTTGTAATGTTGACTGAACATTGCACAGTTTAACGTGTAAAAGAAGTTTCGTTGTCTTGCCTGATTAAAAACTTATGTTACACGTTTTTGTATTTGATGACGCCCTGGGGGTTTAGATAATTGCACTTATTTATTGGAATGTGCTGAACTTAAAGCTGCAGTGAAGTTGACCATTCTTCATTACCATTAAGCGAGAACTCTTGTGTTAAGTGTATCTTCGAAAACATTCCAATGATGAAAATCATGAACAGAAACATTACATTTTATTTGCTATCTGAATTAATAAAGAAGGTCCCCTATTGATGACCATTCCGAACCACCTGTTTGTTTTATATTTGGTCAAATTTGAAACGTTATTCCCATCGTATTCCAATGAACAGAAACATTACATTTTATTTCCTATCTGAATTAATAAAGAAGGTCCCCTATTGATGACCATTCCGAACCACCTGTTTGTTTTATATTTGGTCAAATTTGAAACGTTATTCCCATCGTATAACCCGAAAAATCCAAGATAAAGCTTTAACACTAGAATATGAAACGTTGAATATTGACACGGAAGTCGAGGATTGGGATACACCTTATAAAGCATGCATTAATTGTGCGTATCTATATTGTATTGAACTTCATTGTCTGTGTTTACAAAAAGAGATAAGATTTTTCCACGTGCAAAATGAATATATCCCGTTCGCTCTTTCATAATCTGTATGCCTGGTAAGTCTAGGAGAAATGTAGATACTTTGTAAATCTGGAGTGAATTATGGAGGAAGAGAATTTAGTTTAACATTTTATGTTTGTGTTTCAGTGGAGAAAAAATAGATGCTTATTTAGGTGATTACCCAATACTGGACTATGCAAGAGCTCATCTGGCACCACGCTGTGAGCTCAAACTTCTGTTAAAAATATTTGGGGATGATCGCTATGGTTTTGGCCTTCCAAAGGGTTCTCCATTAAAGGTAAAGTAAACGTTTATTGAATTACTGTTCTATGGTTAAGATAATTAACAAGTTATAAAGTTTCATTCTAAAAGCACGGCGTTTCAACAAGTATTCTCTTATCGTTATCAGGCGCAATGGCATTTAGTATGAATATGTAGTGCTGCTGCCGGCTTTCTGTTCAGTGTGATAACATCTGGTGAGTTTGGCACAAGCCCAATAACCACGAGGTCCGGATTTCCGTGCCGTGCGTTGGACGAGGAAGCTCCTCTTGATTTTAGTCTGTCCTGGTAAATTTGACCTTTAGCATGGCGTACGTTTATCTTTATCTGGTTGGTGACGAAGCGTAGGACGTTTAACCCCATGTAATTTCCATCCACTAATTATAGGTTGGTAATAAATTTCAGCTCAATTTGTGGAATTTCATTATTCTGGATGATTTATGCGACTTGATGTAATCAGTATTCCTGTGTCACAAATGCAATATAATAAAAAAAATTCTAGATTGACACAGCATCTATTGACTTGCATATTATCTTTAGAGTGTCAGGAAAATATTACTAAAACATGGCCAAGGACAAATCGACAAGGTTACTCAAAATATTCCCTGCATCTAGAACTAGATCTTTGGCAGGAATAATACCAATGTTTGACATAACTAGACGAAGGTTATAAGTGATATAGGTAACATTAATTATAAACAATACAAAGAGTTCATTGGAGCCGTGTTGGATCAGTGAGCAATGTTCTGGGTCGCTAACAGCTAACCTGGAGGTCCCGGGTCCGATACTGATGTTGGCCCAGAAAATACCCTTGAATTATTTAGCTCGGTACCTCATTGTCAGGGTGTGGAACTGCAGACCTGACGGTACGTCGAAGAGCCTTTGACAGTTGGAATCCAATTTCCATCATGACACACTGTATGGCGTTTGATGGTTTTAATTATCCCAATTCAAAGAAGTCACGCAATGGTCATGAATTAGATATTAGTAGCGAAACTTCGGAATTATAAATAATTATATCTGCATTTTTTTCTTTACAGGTTGCTTTATCACGAAAAATATTAGAATATCATCAAAATAGTCAGATAGAAGATTTAATAGACGTTCATTTCGCGGACTCTCAGTGTTATAAACAACGTATAAGTCAACAAGAGTCTTCGTTGGAAGTGACGCATCATGCCGGTCTATTTGTTATGATGTGTGTAGGAATAATAATAGGAATAGTGGTATTGTTTATAGAACATGGCGTATTTAAGTGGCTCGTACCATATTATAGAATGAAACCAGGAGCCAGTTTTTGGAAGAGTTCTCATGTCATGTTCTTCAGTCAGGTTAGTTATTCAGACATCTTTTACATACGTTCATTAATTCGATACAGTTATTACTCCACCGTTGTATTTGTGAGACGTGAAGGTCTGGATGGAAATATCCGACCTTTGATACTATTCTGAATACACAGATGATACACACAACGATATCTGACCCTGAAATGTGGCTGTATGCACCCATGCCAAAAATTGATCTGGAAGATGGAAAGGGGTTTATGGGAACGGATAACTCTGTTTACTATAATGGTTGTAGACCACTAATTACTTCCCGTATCTCAATAAACACAGGTACACATTTCGGTTTTGACAGCCCTTCTTTTTTTCAATTTCTATTCCGATTTTGATTAACCTTTTCTGCACGAGCTTGAAAATGGAGTTAAGCGGTTTGTTATGCTACTTCCAATTTGTGTTACTCAAAATTTGCATGTGAACAGTGCCCGATTATTTGGGGATATTTTGTTGATAAGACCGGCAGCTTTACTTGGACTATTTATTGCTCATCCCATAACCGCTTTTCAGTTTTTAGAATGAAATTGGTGATTTATGAAATCCCAGCAATGACCCATTAAAATAGTTAATGGGTATGATCTGAACTATTGTCTCAGATCAATGTTTAAATCAATATCTACAATGTATTGTTGTTCTGTCTTGCAGAGATTACATCGGTCCATTACCAGTGCCGAGTTATTGTCCGCCCATGAATCTGCCAAGGAGTTGATCGGATTGGTGAAAAATCGGGAGTTTGCAAGGCTCTTTCAAAAAAGTACAATTAGGGTAAGTAGTCATGGTGTTTTTGTTTGCCTTCATTGTGTAATGCACCAACTAAAGGGGGGTTGCAAGTGATTGATATATGTAATACCCTATAGTTTATGTACTTTACAATGGAATATATATATACAGATACTAACCTATCTTTATACCTTATTCATATTCATTAGGCCCACCAATTGCTAACATGTATAATTATGAGCTGGACACGGTTATAATAACAGTTGTGGCCCTTATCATATATTATATAAACGCTATAGGACATTACAATATATAACTGACATCATCTTGTTTTCGGCATAACCCAATATAAATCTCGATGCTCGAATACTCTTTCTGGGGTTTTATGTAAGCGTATTTAAAGCTGACTGGCAATGAAGTAGAACAAAGAGTGTGTTGTTTTTAACTAATTGAACTGGAAGTAGAAAGTGGCGTTGGTAGATTATCGAGGAAATGCTACTACCTGTATACGTCACATTCTGTTCGCATTTCCCATTTTAAAACGTGAACTATACATTAATTCTCGAAAATAATGACAAGGCCATATTTATGCTTCATTATCTGTATAACTTCTATATAAGAATGGGGTGGAGTGGAAATAGACATATAAACTTTACGTGTATCAACCTTGTATGTTACTGTCCTAATGGATGTAGAAAAGAAACCTTACCGCTCAACCCTCCGGGTTTCGAGATAAAAGATGGTACTATATAGTTTTACCTGGCAAAACCCTAACGCGAATCAGATCGGGATTCAAAAAAGAAAACTGTCTTTTTTCCCCTTTATTGTTCTTTATAACATTTCTGTCACATTCAACCATAATTAAGCATAGAATCCTTCCTGACGCGAGTGCAAACCATCTCTTTTAAATCAAAGCCATAATAGCTGACTTTCGCCAGTTATTTTAAATTTGACATGTCTACGCCATGGTGGCGGGGGCTAACAAATATCTCGTGTACATCAATCTGTTAGAAGCATCGCTTGAAAATTTTACCGACGATATTTATATAGATAAACGAATGTTGTTTCATTACATTGTTTAACCAATTCTAATATTACAGAATTAACTTATTTTTAAAATGTTGCATTAATAAAGATATTATGTTTGCCAGGTGAAAGCAAGCATTTCAGTATATCTCAACGTTTTTGGGTACGTTCATGTAGCCGTAATTGGTGATGCTCATTTTAATTAGTTTTTCCTTTTTCTATACATAGATACATGTAAGTGGCTAGAGATATGGTTAAAGATGAGGTTGATGTTTTTCTTACTATGTTTTGGTTTATTGTCTGGGAGCATTTTTAATCTTAATATCTTTATTCCATCCACGGCCCCTGGTGTATATTAGCTGCGTTTACATCCAATAGCGATACAATTCGTGTTTTTGGTCTTGTGTGCGCCACATGGGCGTTTTTCGGGGAATCCAGCTTTTTCTAGCAAGTTTAAAGTTTTTATTAGAAAAACTGCCCGATAAATGCTTTCGTATCTTTAAAAATGTAAACGCAGCTATTTTTGGTGATAAGTATTATGTCATCGTGATGAGCACCTGGTGACGAACAGAATGCTTGATGTAAACCTGCTTTTGTTGTTTCTTAAAGTGCCAGTACAGATACATGCATGTGGTGAGCAGAAAATCCACTTACACGTCCATTGTATATTCTCAGTACGTTTATCATCTCCTAACAAAATTATTATGCATAAGGTTTATTGATAATGTTTGCACGCACATCACTGCTTGTATTAAGAACTTGTCATATCTTACTTATTCACCACCGCCAATGTTTTACGTTTTGTCTAGTAAAAGAAATGTTGGTTGGAATATTGCATGTTAATTACTCAACATTTTACACACTTCCTTTTATTCTCCCTAAAGATATACGGTTACCATAGATACCTTATAATAACAAATAGGTGTTTTATTATAGGGTCGCACGTGTAACCCATGGGTGCAGTTTCTTCTTTTAATAAACATATATTTTATAGTTAACGAGATATACCTTATAGCAGATGTATATTTTTATAATACCCCCCATCCCCACACACCTCCACACTCCACGTGGATGACATTATTATTGGGTTTGCAATGTAACAAAATACCATATTTATTAGAGATGGTTTAATATGGTTTTGTAACAGACAGATGAAAGTATAAGAGGGTTTCTTTTCTAATAAATATGGTATCCCAATTAACCCATGTGTAAAGTTATCTCACCATTTAAGGCGTTATAGAGTTAAAATGGGATCTACTTGGTAACAAGCTGACTTAGGCCTAGCTTACAGTCCGTCATACAGGCTTTGGTATTTCGTAGGCCAGCCGCAAGAAACAGGGTGAAACTTTTGTATGGTGCCGAACACACGCAAGTAACGCAAGGGTTTACGAACTTTCATCCCGTGGACTTCCCGTGTAGTACATACGTTCAGGGCTTGGCTTTAATCTGTTCACAACGTTTAATACATTTATCGATGGATCTATGTCCCCTATACAGGTTTTGCCATCGGTAACCAATCACAACGCTACAGGTAATAGTGATCAGAATTACAAAATTTATTCTTTAAATGTCAGTCAAAGGTAATGGTTTGACTAAACTAGCTCTTTCCACAACCATATATCATTGATCTTCATTCAAACAAAATTATTCTTTAGAAAAGACAAGGGGTCATCACTGCGGCAGGGAGGAATGGAGGAATCTGCCACTCAAATACTTAATTTATCCAATCAGATGTCAGGATTTCATTTACTGTTATTCACTAGGATGAATTTAGAACACTTGAGACTGATTGAAATCAAATCACGCAACGTTTACAAAAACTACTTACGCTTTTATGAGTTTGAAAAGCAAATGTACTCAGATCTTCTTTGGAGAATAAAAATTGTAGCACATTGATTATTTTTTCTTTAAAGACGTTTTTCTCAATTTTGAAAATAGTAAATCTCATTCGCTGGTTTGATCTGAAGAGTGCGTATTAAATACAATCTGAGCATGAAATCGATCAAATGGAATTTCCGTTCATTTGAATATGTGTCTTTGGTGTTATTATCAATGCAACCCGTCTATTTATGCTATATAGAATGTTTTTAAAGAATATATTAAGAAATATTCAGAGAAACCAGAAATGTAACAAAAATAACCCTTTGCCAAGATTTATGTAAATAGATTCATGGATTACAGGATCAAATTGATGTAAATTCAATTCAGAATTGTTGAACAAAATAAAAACTCCCCAAGTCAACACAATAAATGATTTATTATTGCCAAATGATGTGGTTAAAATCCAAAGTTGTTGTTGAATTAATAGGTCCGAGTTCCAATTCAAGAACAGTTTAATATTAACTGGGTAACGTTTTTGATCGCGTGTTCATATTAAATGTTCTGTAATACTAGTAGGAGAGAAACAGGTTTTACTCTGTATGTCATTTATCATTGAACAGGTCATAACCTAACAAGGCAGTTTCCTTTAGTCATGGAACAAATGGTTGAACTGCATTTTATTACGCCCACATGAATTTTTTTATGCCATCACCGCTGTCCGGCCATATGTCTGTCTATGTATCCGTTCACATTTTGTTACTGGACAATCTACAGGTCACAATTTTTATCCAATTTTGACGGAACTTTTGTATTGATATTACCATATATCGGTCCGTAGTCAGGTAGTAGTGATAACAATTACAATATTATGTATTCTTTAGATGTCAGTCAAAGGTATTGGTTTGGCTAAACTAGCTCTTTCCATAACCATATATCATTGATCTTCATTCCAACAAAATTATTCTTTAGAAAAGACAAGGGGTCATCACTGCGGCAGGGAGGAATGGAGGAATCAGTCTGCCACTCAAATACTTAATTTATCCAATCAGATGAATCTATTTGGTATATGGATTATGGTCCCGATTGTACCAAAACTCAAGTTTTTAGCACATGTACACCCTACAGATCACAATGTTAATCCGATTGTGATGAAACTTAAAATCACGTTTCGTAGCTTATGGACCCTCTAAAGGCTACAATTTTATTGGATTTTAAAATCCTTCATATATACAACAGAATTGCATTAAATTCGGGCCTATGACATCCGCCATTCTTTACACAAATAGTATAATGCCAAGTTTGTGGACACTTTAATTGTCTTAATCTTTATCCAAATTTTGATGAAACTTAAAATACATGTTTATATTCCAAAGATTACAGTTCCTCGATATTGACGCATCGTACCATCCTGGTATAGGGCCCATCATTGAACGAAAAATAACTTATGGGTGTATCTTGCGTGGCAACTGCTTGTCTAACTGTGTAAATTTGGTTACTACTGATGTTATAAGGAGCATTCTAAACTTAATAATGCAAAATAAAATGAAATAAGATTTCGCATGCTACAGTCGCACTACCAATGTGTATACGAAACCTTCGCACGACTAGATACGTTCGCTGGGTTTTTATACGCTCACATTTTCATGTGGACGTATATTGTCGTCGCCCCTGTTCGTCCGTCCGTCCGGACGTCCGTCCGTCCACAATTGTTTGTGAACAGTCTACAGGTCACAATTTTTATCCGATTTCAATGAAACTTAAAACATAGGTTTATCACCCTAAGATCTCGGTTCCTTTCGATATTGGCATGTATCGGACTGTAACTTCATGGGTTATGGCCCCTGATTGTCCGAAAAATCGCCCTTTTTAGCTTGTGGTCCCTCTGGAGGTCAAAATTGTTATCCGATTTAAAAAACCGTTTGATTATATCACCGTTCCATGGTTATGAAGGTTGAGTTCAAATTTCGTGAAAATCGGACCAAAATTGACGGACAAAATGGCCGCCATTTGTACGCGAATAGTGTGAAAATATGTTATATCAAGGTTGTGAACAGTGTAGAGGACACAATTTTGAACCGATTTTGATGAAACTTGAAATGCATGTTTATAACCCAAAGATCTTGGTTCCTGTCGATATTTGCGCCAATCGGATCGTAACTTCCTGAATTATGGCCCCTGATTGTCCGAAAAATCGCCCTTTTTAGCTTGTGGTCCCTCTGGAGGTCAAAATTGTTATCCGATTAAAAAAACAGTTTGATTATATCACCATTCCATGGTTATGAAGGTTGAGTATGAATTTTGTGAAAATCAAACCAAAATTGACGGACGAAATGGCCGCCGTTTGTACGCGAATATTGTGAAAATATGTTATATAAAGGTTGTGGACCTTATAGAGGTCACAATTTTGAACCGATTTTGATGAAACTTGACATGTATGTTTATAACTCAAAGATCTTGGTTCCTTTCGATATTTGCGCCCATTGGATCATAACTTCCTGAATTATGTCCCCGGATTGTCCGAAAAATCGCTTTTGTTCGCTTTTGGTACCTCTGGAGGTCAAAATTATTATCCGATTTAAAAAAACGTTTGACTATATCACCGTTACATGGTAATGAAGAGAGAGTTTGAATTTCGTGAAAATCGGACTATAATTGACGGACAAAATGGCCGCCGTTTGTACACGAATAGTGTGAAAATATGTTATATCAAGGTTGTGGACCCTATAGAGGTCACAATTTTGAATCGATTTTGATGAAACTTGACAGGTATGTTTATAACCCAAAGATCTTGGTTCCTTTCGATATTTGCGCCAATCGGATTGTAACTTCCTGAATAATGGCCCCTGATTGTCCGAAAAATCGCCCTTTTTAGCTTGTGGTCCCTCTGGAGGTCAAAATTGTTATCCGATTTAAAAAACCGTTTGATTATATCACCGTTCCATGGTTATGAAGGTTGAGTTCAAATTTCGTGAAAATCGGACCAAAATTGACGGACAAAATGGCCGCCATTTGTACGCGAATAGTGTGAAAATATGTTATATCAAGGTTGTGAACAGTGTATAGGACACAATTTTGAACCGATTTTGATGAAACTTGAAATGCATGTTTATAACCCAAAGATCTTGGTTCCTGTCGATATTTGCGCCAATCAGATCGTAACTTCCTGAATTATGGCCCCTGATTGTCCGAAAAATCGCCCTTTTTAGCTTGTGGTCCCTCTGGAGGTCAAAATTGTTATCCGATTAAAAAAACAGTTTGATTATATCACCATTCTATGGTTATGAAGGTTGAGTATGAATTTTGTGAAAATCAGACCAAAATTGACGGACAAAATGGCCGCCGTTTGTACGCGAATATTGTGAAAATATGTTATATAAAGGTTGTGGACCTTATAGAGGTCACAATTTTGAACCGATTTTGATGAAACTTGACATGTATGTTTATAACCCAAAGATCTTGGTTCCTTTCGATATTTGCGCCCATTGGATCATAACTTCCTGAATTATGTCCCCGGATTGTCCGAAAAATCGCTTTTGTTCGCTTTTGGTACCTCTGGAGGTCAAAATTATTATCCGATTTAAAAAAAAAGTTTGACTATATCACCGTTACATGGTAATGAAGAGAGAGTTTGAATTTCGTGAAAATCGGACTATAATTGACGGACAAAATGGCCGCCGTTTGTACACGAATAGTGTGAAAATATGTTATATCAAGGTTGTGGACCCTATAGAGGTCACAATTTTGAATCGATTTTGATGAAACTTGACAGGTATGTTTATAACCCAAAGATCTTGGTTCCTTTCGATATTTGCGCCCATTGGGTCATTACTTCTTGAATTATGTCCCCTGATTGTACGAAAAATCACCCTTTTTAGCTTGTGGTGCCTCTGGAGGTCACAATTATTATCTGATTTTAAAAACCAAACAAATTCTAATGATTTTCTGATAATTCCTTAATATGCGACAACTCTTGTTGACTGCCCGGACGATTTGGCTGCTGTGTGGGCGTATGTTTCGTTGCCTGGCAACCTATTTTTCACCACCGTAGTAAAATTTGACTCGCGACAATAATTTCCTAGGTTCAAGTCTCTGTGCAGACGTCTTGACGGTCTGATGACGTAAGAGGTCTCGTGGGTGTCTGAAGTCAAATTACCCATTTATTAGTTAATTGTGAAGATGTGAGGTTGTTTGTGTCAGATTTCATCTCAGTTAAACGGTGCTAGGAGAATCTCCAGTAATACGTTAAGGCTAGAATTTATCCTTGAAACTTGATAATACCGACAAACATGGATTTAGATATACGTGTAACAATACGTCCGACTGTAGGGTTTGAAACCCGGAATACCGAATGGTGTAAACGTTATTGATCTCTATATAAAGGTGGAATCAAAGGAACAAAATATTTAAACAATTACCAAAATTAATTCAATATTAACATTATAGAACATTATCCCAATAGCTTAGAATAATAAAAAAGAAATTAAGACCATTGATCTGTAACGGTCAGTCATCCGCTTGGGATTAACAGCTTGATGTCTAATAAGTAAACGAAACAATAACTAAATATTTATCCTGCAATGATAACGATTGGCATGTGGCAGATCAGTTACTATTTGACCTTCCCGCATAATCAACATTGGTATCAAGTGTTCTTTTGAAGATACATTGGAGATGTGTCAATTGTAGCTGATGCTCAGTATTTAAGATCTGTATTTATTTAGAAATAAGAGATTGGTCACCATTATATAGTATATACATTGTGTTTGTAATAATTGTCATTTGATCTTCTCCATAATTTAAAGGGGTATCACGTTTTCTTATAAAGATCCACTGATGATGATGCCCATGGTAGCTTATGCCTCAATTCTAGGGCACTATAAATCTATATTTATTACGAAATACAGAAATTTGTCTTCGCTTTAATTATTGTGGTGATGCCGAAGTGTCAATAAAAGATAAATTGCTATTTAATCTGGGAATTTTGTTGGGGTTTTTTGTTTTGTTTTTAAAGTGGTATCATATTTTTTATTGAAAATCCATTGATGATGATGTCCAGTGTAGCTGATACACTGTACCTCAATTCGATTGTACTTTAGTTCTACATTTATTATTAAATTAGGACGTGTGGTACTTATCTCATGGGGTTAACGATTTGATGAGAACCTGGACAATGTTGATTATCAAGTTATTCAGTTAAAACAAACAGTTTGTTGTTTCACCAGACAACTCAACAAGTCGTTATGTCAATTCTGGTCTAATATCATCTTATTGTCTCGTCTAGACGTAATCAACTTCTTCTCTCTGGTTTATATCACATTTAATTCAATGCCCGACCTTTATACTTTTACAATTAATCTACACAATATTCAATTGTATCGTGACCATTGTTTCTGAAATACAACTTAAACCTATGACTACCAAATATGTAGTAACTATAGCTGTGTAAGATGTAGTATATGCTTATCCCTTTTACACCACCCAAAAAATTTATTACGAATAAAATAAAAACCAAGTACGAACAATCCAAACCATTCGTCAAAGTTCAAAGTCCTAAAAAACGGTTGAGGCAAAATGATGCAATCAGCAAATGTACTGTTTACCGTGTACAAAATACACGACAAACAGTCGTAACAGGCGCGAAACGAATATTTTACGCTATTTGCTAATTCCTCCTAGTTTTCATATTAGCGAAACGAATATTCTCATCGAATTTTAACACCTTTGCTAATTCCTCTTAGTATTGTTGTCCTTATTCACTTTGTAGTTTGTCGTGAAGCAGAAATTTGCTGTAAAATATTTTTATTTAAAGATACCTTATGGGATAGAGAGGTTCGCAGTTCTCACTATAATATTTACAAATTAGATAGTGTAAAGGTAATTTGCTGAAAATTTCAGTCAAATTGATCCACTATGAGCCGAGAACGAAGCGGGTGAAATTTTGGCATAGACTCGGTCATCATAACTAAAATCATTAATACAAACAGCATAGTCTCGATTATCCACTTTTTTAAAAATTATCAATGGCCGTTAAGCGGCATACAGGAATCTTATCCAGCCAACATCGAAGGCTAGGCTTGACATCGAGAGTTTATTATGGTCTGGATAAGTTAATTAATGTCTAATTGACAATTTTGATAACATTTCAGGCCTAAAGAAAGAGTTGCTATAAGCAGATTTTGCTCTTGCATAATGCATGTTTAAGTGCGACCCAACTTACCATCCGATCTGATTTAGAATACAATCTTGTACATGATTACATATCTGTGACTGTCTTGTGCTTGTCTTTGTTCGAGTTTGGTTGCTACTCTAAGGATATCCCAGGGCTTACATTTGGGGTATCGGGTAAGCTCTAGCCGGGAGTGGCTTCTTATGGCTTAGGACTCGGCTAGGGCATATTCTTGAGACAAAGACACCTATCGAAGTTCAGTAATAATAGTTAATTACTTCAGGAGTTATTGTCATTTGCTCACTGGGTAGAAAATGGTAAGCTTTAACCTCGAAATTCTCGTCATCTGATCTACTTGAAATTCGTGTTATTTGCTGTTTTGTATTTTTAAAAATTCCAATCCCACCAGATTATATTGCTTGTAGCGTTGTTTAATTCATAAGAAAGGAATTAATTTACCTCTTCTCCATAATGCCTTATGTACGATAAACCGACTGTACCGTATTCAACCGTATAAGTCTGCTTAAAGATGTATCTAAATCTACCTAGTGCATATCATTCGTTTGGCTTAAAATGTTATAAATCATTCATTAGACATTTATTTACTGCTATGACAATAATCAGCTCTCTAGAACTTCCAATGGTTTAACATATTTAAATACGATTGGCAACTAATGATTTAATTTTACAATGGATAATCGAGACTATGTTTATGACTGGCAAGGACAACCGAAAAGTCCCTTTCATTTTTTATATTTGTGATGACCTCTACATGAAGATCTGACCGGTTGTAGTGGAAGCGTGTGTCAGGGTTCATACGGGTGGCTTTTGACCCTATGACGCCAGGTATTAATTAATCAAGCATTGGTTAATCCCCCACATCAATTTGAATGCGGGTTATATAACAAATTTGCTAGATCCTAGTGTAGTAACAAGTGACACGAAATTTTGAACTATAAAAAAACGAAATAGGATTTGTGTTTTAATCAGCATGCACCGTATTATCACCACATAAAATTAACATTATTCGCAAGCAAAACACCATGTGCATTCATTAAGATGAAGACAGTATTATTTCTTTGGAAGATCGTATATATTTCCAGCAACCCACTCCTACAAGAAGATGGAGTTAAATCTGCCAAATACCTCTAGGGTGATGTTACATCTCCGATAACTCAATTGCTATCTTATATTAGTCTTTAATAATACCATTATCTAGTGTTTTTATATTCTGTGAGATAGAAGCTATTTAAGAATGGTGAGAGAACAGTTATTAACTATAAAAGCGTGTGACCGTGTACTTGTTGGGTTATTAACTGGCTAGTAGTTTGTAATAGAATTACTATTGTACTATACATCCTAAGGTCGTTTTGTAAGTACGACATAAAACATTACTAGATTATTACTTATGTCCTATTTTCCTACTTGGTATTTTAGAACGGCAATGATATGCAGGGTCCGTGACTGGGTGATTAGGGACTAAGTAGGTGGACACTCAGCTCTTTTCATACAAAACGCTGTGAAATTGAGACCCCAATTGCTTCCATTTTCAATTCAATGAGAAATGCGCACAATGAGGAGTTATGGAATTTGTTTTGCATACAATTGATTACTAAAATATTACCGATAGCCCAATGTTTCAAACTGACATCTTGGTAACCAAGGCGTGGGTGGTACAACAAAGCTAAAGGTAAACATAATCTATCATGAAAATCAGGGAGACAAATCACAGATCGGCAAAGGTCGATACCATTTGTATTATTTGATGACCAGCCAAATGGCAATTGTGTTATAGATTAATATTGATCAATAATTAAGTTATATAAGGTACAGAAAGGTCAAAGAAGCATTACGAGGTCCATAGTTTCTATCAACAGCTACAATTTTTATATAAAACTCGATAATTACATATATGACACAGATCTACACAAATAGTTACTTTACTTGGGTTAAAAACCATTTTAACAGAATGATGAGTGATAATAACAAGTGTGAAAATGAAACCTAGCTACGAGTGCACGATCATTGTGCTTAAAGCCCCAATAACACTCTTGTTGTAACTGAAAAATATGTCCCAATCTTCATTCTGGTCAACAAATCGTATTATTTTAGAATATTCCAATTAAATGATGATATAAATTTCATCTTAACACACCTAATTTTAAAAATTGGAAAAATTCAACCAATTGATTTGAAAAGTCTAACGTAAACATTTTCAAATGTGACTTGGATTTTAAAATATTTTCGAACCCTCTGGACAAATAAAATAGGTTGTAATGGATAATTTACACAACAGGTAGGACATTTAAACATCTAGTACTTAGAATAAGGGTATTATTTATTTTCTGGAGCTACCAAGCCAGCAAGAATGTTATTGTCCCTTTAAGGGGGTTGGGTAGCTGAATGGTTACCATGTGCGTTTTACCATAAGGTCTGTCATTGAGTCAAGTAAGGCAGTTTCGACCTCACGCTTGTACGTGACAAAGAGTGGGGCCGCCTGTCCAACCTCGTGGGTATTCTCCGGGTTTTTCGGTTTCCTCCCACTGATAAAGAACCCTACGCGCAAGCGAATAAAATTGAACCATATATTAGTCCCGAAATGACCTAGTTTGTGTCGGATGGACTTTACTAAACTACAAGAAGCTCATAGACAAATATGACGGATAATATCGGTGACCTGTATATTTCACCGCCGACAAATAATGGGGTTTCTGTGCCGACTTGGCTAATGAAGACGGGATACGGACAGGGGTGAAATAGGAAATACATGTTATTAAATTTATCGTTTGCTGACAATAAACAAATAGATGTTCGACAATAATTGAAGATGCTAGTGCAATAAGGTGGACACGTTCAGGGGCGTAAATGTGGGGGGGTGAGGGGGTGGTACACCCCCCCAGCCAAAAAAATAGTCGGTCGCAAAATCAGTGCAGTCGGTCGCAAAGTAGAGGTAGTCGGTATCAAAATATGTATACGTCACGCGACTCACGCAAAACTTTAGTATAAAAATAGTCTGTCGCAAAATCAGTGCAGTCGGTCGCAAATTAGGAGCAGTCGGTTGCAAAGTAAGTGTAGTCGGTATCAAAATAAGTACTCACTGTATACGTCACGCTAATCACGCAAAAAAATAGTCAATCGTAAAATCAGTGCAGTCGGTCGCAAAGTAGAGGTAGTTGGTATCAAAATAAGTACTCACTGTATACGTCACGCTACTCACGCAAAACTTGTTAGTATAAATAAAATAAAACTAAGTACGAACAGCAAAATCAGTGCAGTCGGTCGCAAAACAGGAGTCTTAGTATAAAATAACCTTGTTAACTTATCATTTTTGAAAAGATGTTGTGTTTCACTCTCATTCTGTTGTGAGTATAATGTTAGTCTTACAACAAAATGTAACCCAGGGAGAAAAATAGTCGGTCTCAAAATAAGTGCAGTCACTGCAGTCGGTCTCAAACACAATGCAAGAATAGATCCCAAATACTATATATTTGCGTGAATCCGTGAGCCTAAATTACATACGTCACTCTTATTCTGTTGTAAGTATGTTGGTCTATCAACAAAATTTCACCAAGGGAGAAAAATAGTCGGTCTCAAAAACAATGCCAGAATAGATCCCAAATGCTATGTATTTGCGTGAATCCCTGTGCCTAAATTGAATACGTCATTCAAAACTATAGTATAGAATAACCATGTCTGCTTGTCACTCTTATTCTGTTGTGAGTATGTTGTTCTATGAAATGTTTGCTACCACGTCAAAAAATAGTCGGTCACAAAAAAAGTACTCACCGCAGTCGGTCTCCGACTAAATGAATTAATGAGATAAACATACAATCATAAAACAAGCGAAATTGACAAATAAGCCTCAAGATTCTGTCCCTTTTCTTATCAACCCCAGTCTCCAAAATTTAAAAGCTCTGTTACATATCTGAAATATTCCATTATAACATCATTCTTCTACTCGGTTACATATCTGAAATTTTTTTCGCACCTGCGGCGCTCGATTCCATTTTAAAATCATTCTTCTACTCCTCAGTTGTCTTATACTGTCTCGTCACTATCATATTCACGATTATAGTGAACTGCCCAGTTTGTAGTAGCACTGGTGTGTGGGGCGGGGGTATGTGCATCAGTCGGTCGCATTTTGGCTAAACACCCCCCCAAACGAAATCGTTATGTACGCCCCTGGACACGTTCCATGTCACAAAATCGGCCAAAGATAGCATTTTTTCATATTTTTCGACCAGAACACAAAAATTGACATATTCCATGAGCAAGTTGTTAAGAAAATCTGCTAAAAATGGATTAATGATCCTATTTAAAATCAACGATCCTTCCCACCGTATTGCACAATCATCCTCAACTATATACAACCATAACACAAATCAGAAAGTTGATTTTGTAAAAAGGTAGAACAACATAGTTTTTCTAACGACATTTAAAAAGTATACGACATTGTGTTACTATATCTAGAAATCCATTTGGACACAGATCACTAAATATTTCTAATGTAGAATGAAAGTTATATTTAGTCTTTCTCTTCCATTCCCTTTAATCCTCATTTTGTATTGTGATTTTTGTTGACTTTTTGGTGTAAAGCCGTAGAAAAGGGTGAATATTCATGATTCAATGGGGAAATTATTAGTGATCTGTGGCCATTTAATATAGACGTAGAAACTGAAAGTAGATTTTTTTCACACTTAATATTTTTAACGACCTGCATATGACATTTTGACACAGTAACTATAACATCTATTTTATTGTCTGAGAAGGAGCAAACAGATGAATGTCACAAATTGTAAATTGTTTCTTGAATTTGCATTATCGTCGCTGTTCGGAAATACATGTTGTAGTATAATAATATGATGATTTAAGTTGAATTATTATTTTTTTTTTTTTTATTTTTTGCTGTCGTGTTTGAAATCAATTCGATGTCCATTAAATCTAAATGATGTTGTGACAGATTTGGTTTATTGTTTTATTAAGAATTTTTGCTGGCCGACTAGAGACTTACATGCTATTATATACAATGAAAAGTCCGTATCTTTTGGAAGAAATGGGGGGGGGGGACTTTATTGGAATTAGCCTGGCTCGTGATTGTCAGAAATCAATCTTTATGCAACATGGAGTTTCTGAACGCAGAATTAAGAAAATCACATTTGGCAGTTTACTCTGCGTTGCTGAAAGTTAATCAATTTCAACTATTCCTGAAAATCAAGGAACGTTATCTCTAGGAGCATATACTATTTTCATTTGCTAAGAATTTAAGTGATAGATCTCTAAACTAAGTTTTGTTGATAAAATCCCCAATTTCATAATATTAATATGCATAGACACTATGCATCACATATATCTTGGTAACTAGGTGAACCATTGCAATTTTCGTTTATGTGTCTTCCTGTACGTGTCTTAGGTATTATGATTTCGATGAACTAGAAGGCGCCATAACTATGTAACACCTTAAAGCCTGGAATAACACATGTTTTGCTAAATTTCAAAATGAGTTTTAATGGGATAAAATAGGTAATTTAATTGATTTTTGTTATTTCTTTTTCAGAAAAATAAATTAGCCGATATGGCGAAAACCAAGAGAATAAACAGAAACTTTTATGATATAGTTGAAAAGGCAAAATGGTAAATATTTATTTTGTTCCCTATTCTCTGTGTATGAATATATTTATGTTTTCGTCCTTTATTTTTGTTCTGTTTTCTCATTTAACATTATAGATGAAGAAATATTTAAGTCATGTTGCTTAATGAAATTCGTGTTAGAAAATTGGAAATTGTTGCATCATTTGATATATCTGAACACATAAACAGTAATTGTGAAAATAGATTCACATTAAGTACATTTAATAAACATGTTTTATTTTTGCAAATTGACACCCTTATACTAAAACCATAATATTACAGTTGTGATATTTTATCTTTGGTAGATAAATTTAGAAATATTTTCATTAATACATTACTAAATATTACTCCATCGATTTGTTTATCCATCAGTTTGTATTTGTATGTCTGGGGGAGGGGTAACAGTCTTTCACAATTTTAGAACTTAAAATTCAATATTTTAAAGTTGAATGCTCATTTACTTTTTACATTCCAAAGGAATCTTTACGTCAAACAAACAGCATTTCACGATTGAATGTTTCTGACTAAAAAATTGGGCTCATTATAAAAGATCAAAAGTAATTTCAGGGAGCACGTTTTGGTTGAAACTACGTTCTTATCATTTCACATTCAGGGATATGGCCATTGTGCTTTGTTTTATAATGCCCTTTTGGTTATATTTGGCCTTAAGCTCTGTTTTGAGTTTGCAATGTCGATCATTTGTCTACATTAAAAATTTATGTCTGCCGATAGAGGCAATGTTGATTTATACTAGTAACTGATTGTCTTCAATAGTGAACAGTTTAAATAAACACGCCGATTTCCACTTAATCTGGTGTGGAAACGACAATTTAATTCTATTGGGTTTTTTATATCTCTAATCTAAATATCACATAAATGCAACCCAGTTTAATACTTTATTCTGAGGTTTAGATCCTTTATATTAATTAAGCCTATGACATGTCTTCGTTTCTCTTATTCAAACAGCGTTCTTCCAAACTGATTCCTGTTCAATTTCAATAAGCTCTTTACATCTGAATTCCGAGACAATATTATGATACATAAATTATTGAATGTAAAGATTCCTTTTTATTAAAGGCTACTTCCACAATGAAATGAGGTTGTATTTTTGTCGTCATCAATGTCCGTACATCGTCCACAATTGCTCGTAGACATCCGATTATTTACTCTCGATCAATTTAAAAACTATTTTTGATCCTCAAGAGACCAAACTTGTCATCCGATTGACATGAAATTGATACACAGTGTTAGGGTTCATAAAACAAAGAATCCTATTCATTTTTATGATTTGTATTATGCGCAAGGAAGAACTAGAAGCTAACCACTTTTTAATTATTTCTGATAAGAACTTTACCGGTTGTCACTCTTGATTAATTTCCGTCTCCTGTAAATACCCCCCCCCCCACACACACACACACACATAACTTTAGCTGCTGTGGTGGATGCTTGGTTGCCTGGCAACTTATTTAAATAAATGTCGGTTTTATTTATCCTCACAAACTTTAGAACAAAAAATCACAATGATAGTTTTATGTTTTCCTACAAGATATTTTGATACTTTTTTTTCACAGCCGAGATGATAGCGACGGTTCAATATTCAACAGGTAATAGGTGGAGTATTAGCATTGAACGATTTCCTTGATTCTACATATTCCTACGTCTCGTTCATGTCAACAATCATTGGATAATCATGTCATAGAAGTAGCATATGATGAGATGTATTCCTTTGAATAAACAACTTAATTACAATTTCCATTTGAGAAGTTAAATAGGTTTCAGACCTTTGATGTTGTGCCAGAAATGATAATGTATCACGTAGCATACTGTATTTTATAATATCTATGACATGATTTTCTTATAATGGTGTAAATGAACCAGACTAATCATCCTAAGTGTTTTATTATCCAGTCACATATATGTATTACAATATACACTGCTTCAAAAAATGTAAAATAGCTTCGTCTTGGTACACCAACTTATCAAAATGTCTATTACGAAGGAGGATACTTGTAACTGTATATTGTAGCTATTATAAAGGAGGATAAGCCTCTATGTACAATACTGGTAAAGGTAGAAAAGCCACGATTGTACCTGCTGAACGGAAGCATTAGGGTTGTATCGTTGGTGAATGTACAATGCAATGTACAAGATCTATTTGACCTATACCCCATATATGTAGAAAGAATAATGACAACAGCTTTCTTCGCTTTCTGCCGTCATCGTCAACCCAATGCTTCAAAGCGGGTGCCTATTTCTGATCTTTCCTTATTCTATAGATGTCTATAAAAGAATTGCACATTAACTGAACGCTAACTGTTGCACGCTTTAAATATTTCTAAATCCGTAAACCTGACTCCAGAAGACTTAAAGTAACTCCATATTGTTGTGATGCACCTCCGCAAATAAAACTATTGCAATGCTTTGACAATCCTTGGGCAGCATGTGGTGGCAACTCTAATAGTTGTTGTTGTTTATCCCAATTACATAACAATTGACAAGGTATCTTCTGTGGACGGATGGTGGGTAGTGGGGTGGGGGTGTTTAACGCGTGCGTTAAGATCACCAGGTCTGTCATTGTGCCATCGTGTACCATCCTCGGTATCCTCAGTGGTCTCATTCCGTTCTACTCCACTATACCCTGGGATCAACCATGGGGTATTCATATATTCAAATTATCTGCCCTTGATCGTAGCTTGATTCTACGAACTAATCAAAAACAGTTTACAAACAAATCTTAACCCCATGACTTACGTTCACAAGAATATGACGACTTGTTCGCTCGATTATGAGAAAATTTGCAAAAAAAAAAAAAAAACTATATAAAAAAGTGGCATGAACACAAAAAGATCTCCAAAAATATCTTTTTTGGTGGAAAAAAAATATTATTATTACAGTCTTTATGTATTTAACGACTTTTATGATGGGCCGATAAAAATAGCACAATCATTAAGGACAGATAATTTGAATTCGTGTCAGGGGTTAATGGAATAGAACGGGTTGGGGTTACCGTGGATACGCTAGTACGGTACAAGGAGTATGGTCACCTGTACAACCTTGTGGGTTTTAGACGGTCTCCTTCCATATGTTAGTCCCAAAATGATATAGTTTGTGTCAAATCGACGTTAGACATTATTTCTCTCGCTCTCTCCATTTAGCTTTGTGAGTTAAGTATATATTTTTGAATTATAATTGAATAATAGATTTCCCAAATAGATTTTTATGAGCTGTTCACACCATTCGCCTTATAAACATTTCGTCGTAACACATTATAAAAACGATATTGTGTGAATGCAGTAGTATCAAAAGTTTGGGAAATATTAAAGATGTTCTTCATCAAGTTGTAGCTAATTAGAGTTTTTAGTTATTTTTAAAACGTTGGCTATTTTCAGGTTACATGAAATGAAGGAAATGAATTTAATGGATGATGGAGACGACGAACCACCACCCACCATAATAGAAATACCTTTAAAAGATCTCGGTGCTAAAATAGATTCAATTTTACCCAAACCGGATGACGATTTTGTCGATCATGTAACGATCGAAGATGAGAATTCCCATTCTCGTGAACTTTTGTTGTTAGAGGATCCAGACAGGAGTTTAGCTTCGCAGTGTCGGGGTACTGACAATAGTAGTACTTTATCAAATAGATCTCTGGAGCGGTTGTTCAATGAAGACAACCCTTCAAGTTCCTCTTCATCTCCAGTCACCCCAAACAATGCAACTACGTATAAAACTCTTAATTACTGTAGCTTACCAACAGCTTCCGGCGCGCGCTTTTTGGAAAGTTTACCAAACGGACATATATTCGGGTGTGGTTTCGAACCCTGCGGCTCTGATAGTGTTGCTAATAATCGAATCGAGACACCTAGTGTTTTGTTTAAAGCGTTAACGGACGACAGTCATAATTATACATCTAGCACACATTGTAAATCATTGTTACCAAAAACAAATAACATGGTTCGATCTCTTCTCCATAAAACTCAGTCGTATCAAGATCACTTATGTTCTGTGGACGATGCCGTGCCGGGGACTTTCAGTATCGAAAAGATTACAAAAGAAGAACTGCTAATTATGTGGAAAACGTCTGAAATTGAGCTGAGTAAAAAACTGGAACAGGCTTTGCGAGAAAAGGCCAAATTAGAACGAAAGTTAGCACAGTTGCAGCACCATTCACCTGTTTGAGACAAGCACCATTTTCATAATTGGTCCATTTTTGCACTCGACACTGTTTGATTCCAGTTTGAGTCCGGTTGAGAACGCGGCTACTTGACATGCCCAGTGGATGTATGTGGCAGGCAGCCATGATGATTTAGCAACTTTTGCTTTCTCAGGTTTGGAATAACTTGTTGGAATTCTGTTTGCACGTCCATGCGCAGAACGTCTTTTACGCATACGCATCCTCAATTTTCATCTTCTTGCGATTTCTATCTCGAAATGATAGAATTTAGAGGATACTGATTTAGATATTTGTTTGTTTTATGGATGATTTGGGAAATATATATATAACTGTATGATGTATGGTTCTGACAGATTTATTTGAACGCCATATTTATTAGAGTGAATTACATGTGAATCTAATTTCACACTATATGGATATAGTATAAACGGTGATTTGTAAAAAAAATGTCATTTTTATTGCGAATAAGCAAGGCTTAAAGAATAAATGAAGGGAGTAGATGTATTGTTTTAGAGCATGGCTTTAACTAGACATAGTACACATATAAAAGGCAAATATAGGCATTCAGAATTCAGACCAAGTGTAATGAATAGTAAATTTACCGAAACGCATTTACCTAAATTATTGCCATCAGATTAACTTCTATTAGATTCCACGCCGCCATATCTATTGTTGTATAATCCCTTTCATCTATTGGAAGAGGACATTTTTCAATGTACAACGATCAAGGTCAAGGTGATAGCTATAAAAAAATAATGTAATAAATTTTCAGATCTATTTTTGCCAAATTTGAATAAAGAGAACGTTTATTGGCCATATTATTGTTTTAAGCAAAGTATCCACCCCTTTCATTTGTACTTCCGGTCATGCGTTTACCAAAGATGTATTTATGCCATGTTTAGAAAGTTTTTTCGCCCTCAGATGGGCAGCATTTTACCTAATCAATTTACTTAATTAACTTAATTGATTCCTGAGACTAAATATAAAGCTCTATATCTGTCAAACATCCGTCGATGTTCAATCGGAATGAAAATCGACTTTGGTCATTACCTGGTTCAACCAGTCAGTGATCAACATGAACTAATTGACTCTCATCAAATGTTTCGACTTGAACTGCGATTGTAACCTCCACTCTGGGCTCAGGGTCACTTGAAGCCATGCCCAAGTGCTAGCAGTGTCTGTTATTTCAACAAAACCTACACCAACAGAGATGGCTTGCCAGGAAGTTAACAATTTGATTAAAATACAGACTTATATTTCGTTACGTTTTTTATACATTCGATGGTCAACACTACATGAAGATCTGACAAATGTTACTGGAAGGTCGTGTCGGGGGTCGCACATACGTGCGACTTTGACCCTACGACGTCAGTCATTGATTAATCAATCAGCGTTGTCGTATTCATTGGCTTCTCCCTCGCTTCAACCAAAACTCCGGTAATAAAACAACTCTTCCAGATCCTAGTGTAGTGAAGACAAGTAAAACGAAATTGCCAACAATAAAAATCGAAATAAAACAGGATCTGTGTTATAATCAGATTTGGAAGTTAACATGTTACCACCAGTATCTTTACCGGTCATGTAGCAATACAACGTCTCGCCTCGATAGTTTCCCGGGTTTTTACAGTGTATATAATTTTTAAGCATTAGGGGTTATTATTGTAAATTATGATTACGATCCAAATTTCGTAAAAAAAAAAAACACGATAAAGATAGTATCCTCATATCCGTTATGCCAATACGAACTGCTAGATACTTGTTTCGAGAACCTTGAGTTAAAAAACTTTCAATCTTGAAATTAAATCATGTTCGTGTATGGTTATAATTATATGTTTCGGTCCCTTTTTGGAATTGACAATTTGAATTAGGACAAATGCGTATTCTGAGCATGGTATAAGTATATCTTTACGCATCTAAATGTAACGTCATAGACGAAAATGGAATGTTGCCATATACCAATGAGATAATGAGTGAACGGAAATAATGTGAAATGATTATGTGTTGATAAAATCCCAATGTCCATAAAATATTTTTCGAAGCAATGTGAGATTAATTTGTTATCTCTTGGAATGAGTTTATTAGACAGTAACGTGGTTAAATATGTTTCATTTTCTAGTCAATTGTGATATTAATTAATAAATCTAAAAAATTAAAACCGTTTGTTAAAAATGTACGTTCATGTGTTTTATGTAACTGAATATTCATAATTTATTGTTATGTAAATTAAGATTAATTGATAATCTAGGTGAATAAATTATGGTAATTATTACCATATATGTATATTTAATAGATTCCTAGATAACTTAAATAATTGTGAATCTAGAACGGGTATTTCAATTATCACCAACTTTTATCATCTTTTGAAATTTGATTATTATTTTCTTCATAGATAGTATTAAGGCAATCTAAGTAGAATTATAGATGCAATTGATTTTTTTTTTAAATTAAAATTTCGTTTTATTGGTTTACCATATACATAAAAAAAACTTTTCATTCGTAAAAAAGTATCAAAAATATTAGTTTAAGAACTGGATTAAGTAATGATGATCTGTGTAATATGTTGGATTCTTTGGATTAAGTTTTAGATTTTAAAACTATTATATATATGTATACCTAATATGTTAATCCCTTAGTGGCGTTTAGTAAATATAACACATACTTATGGAAGAACAATTGCTAATTTATTTTTGTGACGTTTCTACAAGTATTCTTACAAAGATTTCAAAGCTGTACAAGAAAGATGAAATTGCGCTCTACATTTATTGTTGTACATGCTTGAAAAAGTCGCCAGAGTACTCTTCGAAACGTCGCCAAAATAATTTGTAATTGTTTTTCCATCAGGATGTGTTATAGTTTATTGCTCTAATATATTATCATTCCTTCAATTAAGTCGTTTCAATAAAACCAAATAGTGATAGCGGTCGTTTAAAAACATTGCCTCATTTAGTTATATTTTCAAATTGTTTCAATTGCTTTCGAAATATTACATTCCAGTGTGTAATAATTAAATGAGTCCTATTTCTTATATTATTATGATTATAAAGCAATTAATTATACGGAGAATGTTAATGATGTTTATATTTTATCATAATTAAAAAAAGCTGTGCATGTTTAGCTTTTTAAACATTATATTTTTCTTATCTTTGTCATCGATTTGTAGCATAACTTGACCTTTATTATTTTCAAATCGTGATATTATGAATGATGGAATACTGTATAGTACATATGGTTACTTAGTATTGATCACAGCCGATTTCAAATGGTTTAAATTTTGCGAAAATTGATCAAAGACAGAATAGAAATTGAACTTTAAAGAAGGGTCCAAGAGTCCATTTATTTCATGCCGCCATTTTTAATTTCTTGTTATTGCCTGTTGACATTTCAAAGATAACAAACGGAACTTACATTAGGCTAGTCTCAAAATGACTAAAATATTGTGTTCCTTTTATTGGCGCATCCAGAAATCTTTGCAGGAGGGGCGTTTGCCAGGTTCCTATGAATGAAACTTGACACCCGACAATGAATGATGCCACCATAGTCTCCAAATTACGTAGACATTGAGCTTTTGTAAGAGAGAAATCCAACATCCCGTTTGACGTCATTTTTATAATTAATTAATAGGATCGTATAGTGATTAAATTCCATTAATGCAAAGCATTAATTGTAATATCACATATATCTCGCGCTTTGAATGCCCAGTCCATCCCACCATCAGGTGATTAAGAAAAAAGCGCACGATCGTGACTCTTTTCTCATAAAACCTGTTGTCCACCACATCCCTCGGTATCAGCCCCTGCCTTTGCAACACGTGTTTAATATTAACGTCCCATTAACTTTTCTAATACACCAATCACACGTGATCCTACGCCAGGATTGATATGGGCAAAATCAGGCCATAACAAAGGCCTTGGAATATTCTATTCTTCAAGGACACTTTTAAATGAATATTTTTGCCTAATTAACCACATTATGGGTTAAAAATCCCATGATAACACCAACACAACATTTCCTATTTGAACTAAGGAATGTTTATTAGGGTCACACAACGCTGTCCATCTTTAAACGCATAATGGGAAAATATTTCTTTTTTTTCCGCGGATCAAAATTGTTATTTTATGTCATGCATTGTTGTTAATTATTTCTTTATAGAATCTCCCATTACCAGTTGTGTATAGGCTAAATTGTTATTTTGGAACCATAATTGATGTTGCCAAATAAATCCTTAAATGTTAACAAGTTTGAGAATATCAGAATATAACATAACATAACATAACATATTACATTTGATTTAGCGCACATTACTGCCATGCATTCAATGGCACTTCACAAAGTCTAATATTCGAAATACACATAGAAAAAGTATCGCATCATCCCAATGGTTATGTACTCCAAATAAATTATTCACGTAAATACATATTATATGCGAAAGGGAGATGAAAATTCTGACGTATACTGCCTAGCATGCCCACCAGTGAAAGCTGCCAGTTAGAGGTAATCTCAATGGAAAACGACACCATAGATCGCTGACAGGGTTATAGTGCTCCATTTGACAATTATCCTCAAACTGATCCCGCAGTGAATATTCGCTTGGCCGCTACAATAACTGATAAGCATGACATCGACGAGGCTTAATGAGTACGGCATATTAACTTTTTTACTCCGACAAATTAAATTCTCAAACATTTATTTTTTTGAGGTAAATGAAAAATAAATAAAGACGTTTGAAGTATTTAGTTTAAACAATATTTTATTCAATAAGCTGAATTGGATTGAACAACAGGCAAATGCCTATTTAAGTTCTCTCCATACAAATAAAATAGTTAAGTCTTATGTTTACAATACAATGTGGACATATAAAATAGTTAAATCTAATGTTTAAAATACAATGTGGACATATGTACAGACAGTGAGTTATAAACATATATACATTTCTTGGAGTGTAATTTTAAAGTTGAAATGTTAAAGTATTAAAATCTCTTGCTGTCTTTTATGTATTTTTGAACTATTTCGAAAATGTTAGAGTTGGTATTATCTGAAAGAGCGGGGTTACCATATAAGATCAGGTCAATTGTAACATTTTGTTCAAGATGGTGTAGGTTATTTTTAAGAATAGTTCTTGGGGCAGAGTATGCTGGACATATGAAAAAATAATGGTAATTATCTTCATCAGCAGAATAACACCTAGGGCACTCTTTTGTTACGCTAATAAAATGGTAGAATAGGTGATTGTTTAAATTACTAGCTTTATTCCTTAATTGGCAATGGATAATATTCTCTTTCCTATTTCCAGTATTATAATATTGTGGTGGTCTAATTAGAGGATACACACGTGATAGACCCAACTTAAATGTACTTAACGATTGTGAGGTTTTAATATTTTTAGGTAAGTTGTTCCAAAGTTTAATTGTGCAGGGAAAGAAACTATTTGAATATGAACTGGTTTTACAAAGCGGATTGTTGAAATTCAGATTTTCACTACGAAGGTTATAATTTGGTAATGACGGTTCAAATTCTTTAAGGACTTCTGACAGATAAGTGGGACTTAGGTTATTCTTTATTTTATATAAATAAATTAATTTGTGTTTTATTCTGCGGATAGATAGTGATTCCCAACCAAGCTCTTTATATAAATTGTTTTTAGATGAGTTTCTTCTAAGGCCAGTTATTATTCTACCTGCTTCAATTTGAACACTCTCCAATAGATCAGAATCCTTCTTTGAAGTATTTGCAGTTAAAAAATATTTCCTATTTAGTGTAAATGGGTATTAAAATGAGTAAAATGCATCATTTTTCCCGAAGCATTTAGGTGTTAAGTAAACATTGCATGAGCCGTTGAGCCAATTACTACCGCCGCGTGCAGTCAACGCACGTGTTGTGGACAGTCATCTGTTACAGAGATAACTCGTAAGTAATTCTCTGTGAAACAGATTGAATTATCCTCCCACAATCATCCTCTCTTTATGATGGAGGACAATGCATGACCAGATCGCGCGCATGGGCAGATTTGCTGCGTCAGGAGGTCGTTGCTCTATTACCCTGACCAGCAATAATTCCTAACATGAATCCGGTTGCGTTATCTGGGACATTTATGGGCGTAAAATCTGTCATCGGACCCACCATTGCAGAATCTTGACGATCGGGATAAGGTGCCATACCGGGAATTGAACATCCTAACGCAGTCTCATCTGGGCTGAATTTTAGGATTTCCTGTTGATGTGTACTGGCTATAGTTGAACACCTCCCAGAACATAAAATGGCTGACGTGACATTAGCTTTATATTCAAATAGGTTTGTTGTGATACTCTTTGTTTGTGTATATAGATGGTGCCATACATGACAAACTAATGAAAAATATTATACAATCTAAGTAACATTTACGCCTGTTTAAACATTTCGCAAGCTGAGAAAAGCTTGTTATGGAGTACCGTTGATGGAAACATTTATTCACACCGGTCCTTATAGCAAAACAGGAAGGTATTACCTTGAATCTATCCGCCTTCTCGTCCTTCCATCTCACTCTCTGAAACAATTACTTTATTTCTGGTAAACGGATTTTGAGAATATCGGGTATACTTTTGTTAGCACAACCACATGCCTGGTGTTAGAGCCACAGTAACTTTATTTCTGTTGAATATATTTTGAAATATACAGTCGTTATAACGGCCACTCAATATGAGTGATATACCGGTATCTTTTATCAACCTATTGTAATTTGATTTGGAGTGCAATAACTTTACTTTTAATGAACAGATATTTACTAAATATGGAATTGTATACCACCTCCACATAATATTTTATTAGTTGATTGATTGATCACTTAAAACGCAATAACTGTACTTTTCGTTGTTTGATTTTTATAGAACTTGAAATAAAGATTCATTTTTTTACGCCGCTTACATATATATATTATATATGCAAACATCAATGCCGCATTCAATTATCTTTCTGTGTTCAGATTTGTCGACCCCGTGTATCGACATAACTGTGCTGTTAACGAAATGAAATGGGGTTTCACGTCATACCGTTCTGCTCCGACAAAGTGTGCTGTCCCAACATCAGTGCCATCTGCAAATAACAATTTAGTCTGGTAAGCGTTGTTGTCTGTTGCGTTCACTAAAACAAAACCCCCGACTCAACGATAAATTACTGTGAGCGTAATATATAGTCGATATTAAATAAATCAGAATTTCTGCACAAATTAACTTTAATGAGCTTCAATAGCATATGTCACGTGTTAGGTGTTTTTGGTGAATAAACTTATAAATACAAACGAAAAACACCATATAATTAGTATTTTATTCATACAATTATTTTATATCTTAGGAGGCTCGATTTATTTAATTGAAAACCTTGTGACGATATTGTATTATAATATCAATTACATTATTTGGAACTTGCCCGTTTCCATTTTAACTGTCTTGAAGAAATTATTTCCGCTTGTTACACCTAATAAACCCCACTACTAGTTTGGTTATCAGCTCCAATCAGCGCTGTCCATCTACGTAGTAATTGTGTTGTCAATATTCTCAGATAACATTCATTCATACCGCCCCAATGCTCGGGTATACCGAGCAGTATATATAAACACTACCTTAACCCTTGTAAATTAAAATTTCATGTTTGTCTGTAATATAGTATGCATATGCTTTACCAAGTAGAGCATGGAAAGGTTTAATGTTATACAAAAAAATATTTGGATATGACGAAAATGTTTAGCAGTGATATTAATTATAATATAAGCCTAGATCCTACTTTCATTTTATTTGAATCAATCATGATATTGTATTATTTGATCATAAACCATATATATTGTATTTTGAATGATTTTATGAATTATATCTGACTGATGGTTTTTTTTGAGAGTGTCTGGTATTACTTGTTGAAATAAAGATTATAAGTTATTATCGAAACGTTGTTCTTCTATATTTTGCATATTTTGTGACAGTCTCTTACTTGTAGAAACCTACGTATATCAGTGTTTTATTCTGTCCAACGTTGTGGGTTTTGTCCGGGTCCTCCAGTTTCCTCCTTAAGGTTTAAATGAGATGGAACATATTATCAATTATCGACAAACGGATTATTTTTTTTATCTAGGTGTGGGGTTTGATTGACCTATTTCGGCTCTTTTGTATCAACAGATATCCTTCAATGAAACGAAATAGTCAGGGGAAGTGTCGGCGCAGCGTTGCATTAAAACTCTTTGGGGTTCAGAACAATTGGTATGTTTTTCTGTTTAATTTTTAACTAGATAAAAGATTATCTTTATTCATCCACCCCACGGGGGGGGGGTGTAGACACTATGTCATTTGAACTATAGCAGGGAATAAACAATAAACAGATATTAAAGGAGCTAAATCGCTAATATTTGGGACCTAGATATCGGCCCAAATGGGTCGCAACGCAAATAATGTAATCTGATTGTTTATGTGCTGATTTGAATTCAATTGTTTCCGTTTTGACTCTAATGAGTCTCAACCGAATGTAAATTTCTAGTGTCTGGTTATTCCAGTCTATTGCGCTTGCTCTCCAGAAAAAATACGGCGTCCCGGTTTAACATGAGTTGTGGAATATGTCTAGCCTCGTTCTTTCTGGTCACTTGTTACAAACAACGCTGAAACGCACTATGATACACGATTCGTCTACCCATGGTAAAATGTTTATTTTGTCTTAAATATTGGATATCAGATGCCTACCTTTTCAAAGTAAGATCACAACTTCAATGTTGATTTTAATTGATAAATAATCCGTGTTTTCAACGTGTAAGATTTCGGATTGATATTAAGTTACTTTAATTATACACTGGCAATGGGACATTGTGTAAGAGATATATATAGCGTAGGCAAAAATACAACAAAAATATTTGGATAGGCCCTGCAATGTGAGCTTTTCAAATACACCACGAAAATCAAGTATTCCAATTGTATAAACATGTAATTTGAAAAGATATTTCCTGTCTCGTTACAAAATCTGTTTCATTGAGTGTCACAAGGAATAAAAGTAGTCACAGAATGACGTCATAATCGCCTTAATTAACATACTTAGGGCGCTCTAAGCATTGTTTAAGAGGACACCATTCAAAAATTAAGGGTCAATAAGTTGCCCAGATGAAGATCTTGAATTGATGGAAATTTTATCTGATTCCGACTGACAGTCTGAACATTCTCTCCGGTACAAAATTTACTCAATTCACTTAACTAAATTACATTTCGTTTCGTTGCCTCAATAAAAAAAAATCCATTCCAACAGTCACATTCAGCTTCTTACGTCATGCTCAACAGATTAGATAAAAAGAGGCTGTGTGACGAGATGAGCGCGTGTTGAGATTCACTTTATGTATTTATTTAACAGATTCTGTGTTGAATTTTCTTTTCAATTTCAAACGTTCTTCACAGATTACATATTGAAATAAGGAAATTTGATTTCCCTAATTGAGACTGAGAATAGAAAAGAATCCATTCGCTTCTTAAATCATGCAAGCGCTGTAAAATGGTTTAAAGATGTCAATATGAAAAAAATCAACACACCGTTATACTTTATAAATCTTTACAAAAACAACATGTGTTTAAATAACGCACTTTCCAGAACACTTGATACTAAATTATACTCCACACTATCCTAAATTGATGTACTCTACACTGTCCTACATTTATATACTCTACAATATCCTACATATATACTCTACAATATCCTACACGAAAATACTCTACAATATCCTACATTAAAATACTCTACAATATCCTATTTATATACTCTACAACATCCAAGATTTTTATACTCTGCACCATCCTACATTTATATACCCCAAATATTCTATACATTTATATACACTATCCTACATTTATATACTCTACACTACATTTGTATACTCTACACTACATGAATATAAACTATCCTATCCTACTACATTTATATAAACTACACTATCCTACATTTATATACTTAACATGTGCCTACTTTTTTTTCTAGTGACATTAAATGAAACGGAATTTTTAACAAGGCAGGAAGAAATTTATTATATCTTTCAAAATTACATGTGTAATCAGCTGGAACACTTGATGTGGGGGTTAGATGGCCGGGTGGTTAGCACGTGCGTGATGTATCATAAAGCCTGTCATTGAGTCAACTGGTGTGCTTCGAATCCCCGGTTGTACGTGACAAGGAGTAGGGTCGCCTGTCCAACCCCATAGGTTTGCTCCGGATCCTCCGGTTTCCTCCCACTGCTAAAGACCCCTACGTGCAAGCGAATTATTGAAATAAATTTAAAGCATGTGTTAGTTTGTGTCGAGTGGACGTTAAACCACATCTCTCTCTCTCTCCCTCTCTCTCTCTCTCTCTCTCTCTCTCGAAGATTGTGGGTGATACTGAGTTAAAGACTTTACTTCTTTAAACTGCGATGACTAGTCCATGGCACAAATGTGACCACACTGCCATTTTATTTTCTGGGATTTTGACAAAATATTAAATAAACTGACGAGTTTCTATAATGACCCATTAATTTAGATGATTTTATATTTTGTATTAATCCAGAAATCTCTCGTTCCCTAGGGACTTAAATATTCAGGTATTTCTAAGCTTATTAGGGTAATGGAATTTCTTCTAATATTAAACCAGACTACCCACGTCCTTCGATAAATAATATTTATCTTCCTATTACAAGTTTTCCGTGAAAAATCTATAAAATATTAGTCTGGTTCCGTCGTTCCACCATACCAATTGTCTATCAGACATGTGGACATATGGATAAAGGCAATAATTGAATTACAGCTCTAAGTTAACCACTTTCAAGCCAAAGGTAAATTGAAGATGTGACCTTGGGCTTTGTACCGCTGATGAATCATGGAATATTTTTGATTTCACTGATGAAAATTACGGTCAGATTGACAACTCGGAGAAATAGTTAATCCATTGTTCTGTGATAGAAATGGCATGTTCTCATTTACCATTGTATTTTGAAATATCATTACGCTCACGTGTCATTCGCGCGTCACCCTTTTTCCAAATTTCCCTAGGGTTCTACTCAGAGTGCCTCTTTCAATCCTTGCGCCTCTGACTTAAAATTTGTTTTCGACAAAAGTTGCTGTATTCACGGGCTAGAATAACAGGAAATGCGTTTGCAGCCGTCAAATTTTCCAAAATTTTCTTGGGGGTTCCATCACGGAAAGCAAAGCCCGCTCTCACTGAAGACCGGTGCCGCCGCCTGCAAGCCGAAATATTTTCGGGTATTTCGGGTTTTAACTGTCATCGAACCCACACTTCTACGGTTGGCACATTAATATGCATTTATAGTTGGACTGGAAGACAGAGAAAGTTTTTCTTGATCAGATCCTGAAAAGCATTTTATATAAATACATCACTATTCAATCCGACATTTCAGACACAACTGAAATTATTTCTGTACAGATTATCAAATGATTGTCTAACTGGAAGCGAGGAGGTTTAAAATGAATGATAGCTGTGTCCTTACAGATAACGGTGTTTTGTTCGTGTAGCGTGAAGAATTATTTGTATACGTCCACCAACAACGAATGGATATATTCCACTTCATCAGTCATTGGGAAGTTCAAGCACCAAAAGCTTGAGAAAAAAAAACGAGACAAAGTGAAGCGAATAGGATATGACAGCAGCATGTAGAAATCGTACTAAAATAGTTTAGAGATGATGAAGTTAAAATTGAGAGTAAAAAAACATGAAAGCAGAAGACATGAAATGATCGACTAGTCATAATTCCTCAACAGATAAAACAACTCAAGTGGGATGAGAGAAGGAAGATATTTTATGCCAAGTTGAACACAGAGAAAAATTATGAACACCTATTAGGAAAATGGTGGTTTCGTGGTCCACATACACCCATAAAGTACGGGGTGAATTTAAGGTTTGTCGACGCTGTGGACAGGGACATGTGCCTGTGTTTTATTCTGATTGGGAGTACCTATCCACACAGGTTTGTCGTCAGTGTGGGCAGGGACATGTTCCTGCGTTTCATTCTGACTTGGAGTACCTATCCAAATAAGAAGCAAGATGAACATTACTTGTATGCAAACCGCCATGTTGTTTTTTCAAGCAGAAATTTGGTAGATCAAGTTATACATGCCGTCCATGGCGCTTTCAGACAGTATATCACGAGAAAGATATTTATCACTTTAATTGGGAATTTAAGATTACAAATAATCGAAAACAAAACAATCTTTCTGTAATAACTTTAAGAGTTTCCATCGTTTCGTGCATGGGATCCCATTACAGCACTTATTAACTGAAATAGATTACGAAGCAGAGATAAACCATTTGTACAATAGAAAAGTTGTTTTAATCGACTGTCAACAAAAAATCCATTTCAATGTAAATTGCAAATACACTCAAAAAACACTTAATGTGTTAAAATGTAAATTCTAATTTCGTTTTAAAAGAGACAAACTATGTTAAAATTTACATTGCAATTATTGTTCCAAAAACGGATAATTTGCGTTTACCAGAATATGTAAATTTGTTTGATTACGTTTCAATATGGCGCGGTGTTATCTACGTTATAAAAGGATTTTTGCGCCTTTAAAAACATTTATTGTCTGGGAAATATATAGAGATTGGCTTAACTGTCCAGACATGAGTAGGGGATGGTGGACCGATAAATAACAAGAGGGTGTACCAATAAATAATTTTCACTGACGACTACATACGATAATCTTATTTTGGAGGCATTTAGCAACTGGATGAGCAGTACACAAAAACAGATAGTTATGGAAAAACAACTACTTATTTATTTGAGCGACGGTTCGAAAAGTTTTTCTCAACGTTATCAATGTTTAATACTTCATTTCGTTTCCAACTTCTTTAAGTTCCACAATTTTACCCAGCCGAACTCGAGTTTCTCTGTACATGTATTTTAAAATGTAAAATGTGAAAAGTAAACATTTACAAAGAATCAGTTCAAATCCCAGGGTTCCTCTTTAATTTCGTGAAAGTAAGATATTTATAAACATAATTGGAAAACTACGATGTCTCTGTTTAGATGCATTGATGTAAAATATGAAAAGTTTTACAGTTTGAAACATGGGATTATGCAAATACTTAAGCAATCTGATACGTGAAAAGAAAGTTTTTACGATAAATCACTATAAAGAGAGAGACGAATGGGGTTTAACTTCCTCTCAAAACATGACATATCATTATTCAAATAATTTACTTGGGTGAAAGGAAAACGGAGAATCCGGAGAAAACCACGAGGTTAGGCAGGCTCTTGTCACGTATACATCTGGGAGGATCGCAACCAAACCACTTGCTTGATGATTTAAAACCCATGTGTCAGATCACTCGACCATTCAAACTCCAATGAATGACTGCAAAATAACGGCGTTCCACTTTATCTTCATTGATCAAAACTTGAGATATTTACATTAAATCACGATAAATAAATTGGCTCTTTCTCATCATTGCAAAATTAACAAAAATTACATCCATTAAAAAACATAACAGAATTATCAATCGTTGGAAATGTTAATCAAAGCACAAAAATTTAATCATGCAGAAATTTTGGTGAAGTTTCAATCGATGGTAAAGGCAGTTGTTTATTTCTCTGTTGGTAACTCATACCAGTTTTATCAGCCAATCGAATAGTAGGATCACGTTCTATCATATTATATGTCACCGGTGGTGGGATCCACTATTCACCCCATATAACCATTTTGAATCAATCTTTAGTTAACGCAAAATCCAAATCAATAATAAAAAAAAAGAAACAGTATTTTTCTCGAATTTTATTGGTTTTTATTTTTGAGAAAGGTCTTGTTTTATATTTGGAGTTGAACTGAATGATGTTTTACAAACCGTGATACTGGTATCAAAACTGTGCAAACCGAACAGTTATATAAACATACATAATGCAAGAGATAACTCTGCCTATTGGAGATCTTTCTTTAGGCCTGAAATGTTATCTAAATCAATAACTAGTCCTTATATAACTTATCCAGACCATAATCAACTCCGATGCCATAGCTAGCAATATTTACTGGATTCGGATCCGATTTGCTATTTAATTTTCATTCATGATTTAATCATGAAATGGATAATCGAGACTTGTTTTAGTTATGATTATCGAGGCTAGGCTGAAAATGGCTAAATTCTCGGTTCAGAGTGGATCAATTTTAAGCAAATTCCCTTTACATTATCTATTATAGTTAGAACGGACAGTTCTTTATCTAATCTGTGAAAAGGGGGGGGGGGGTATCATTGACTTTCGACTCTATAATAAAAAAAAATAAAATCTTTAATTACCTTCGCCATAATAGACCATCCTTAAGGTAAAGTTCATTTCTTGGGAACCTTAAATAGACGAAATGGGTCTAAAACACATATTAATATTGGTTGAAATGGACCTCTATTGAAATTTACTTCGCGGCTTTTATGGAAAATATTCAGTTGGGGGTTAAGTTCCTTTAAACGTTAAATGCAAAGAGTTTATAAAAGTCACTCTCCAGACGCAAGAGCTTCACTCGCATTTACGCCCGTAAAACTGGACATCGATCTGAATACGAATAGAAACAGTATAAGTGTCCTGTTCTGGCGTCCTATCAGTAGGACAATTTCAGCTGAAAACCTTATCTTTGATCTCTATAGCAAATTACAGAGTGCAATATCTGTCAACGCCGTGGAAAAGGCATGTGCAGTTAAGATTGATCGTGTTTAATCCCGAGTGTACTAAAAGAGAAAACTTAAAAGTTCTTGAAATCATTAATTAACCACGTGCCGACACCAATCTCCATATGATGGGAGATTGCCCTAACGCGTGCGCTTTAGACTATAAGATCTTTCATTTAGTCAAGTAACCCCAACCCTAGTTGGTACATGTGTTTTCAGTGGGTCCCCCGACCTCCGTTTCCTATCACATCTAGAAGACCCTACACGCAAGCGAATAAATGAATCAAGTTTCGTCCGAAGTGGACTACCCCTCTCTCTCGCTATCTCTCTCTCTCTCGACAGAGCAATTTGTCGCACCAAACAGACAAATGGGGCGAATCCTTCCAATCTTATGCTTACTATACATACATATCTCAAGGGTCTGTAAAAAAATAATTCATCAGTATCAGGAATTGTATGTATTAAGGACGGCGTCAGGGTTTAGACCAGAACGGATAACAATATCCTATGATCCCTCATCCTCAAATTCCCAGGAGAACCTGATTTTCATCAGGTTTCTAGGATTACTGTCTGCCTATCCACGTCAAGCAATTTCGACAAGCATATTAACACAAGAAATAGACATCTCCACTACTTTTAATTTGTGCCAATGTTGTTTTTTTATCAGCTGCATGTAAAAATCTTTCAAGTTCATTTCCGAATGCTGCTTCTTATATTGATCGTGTATAAAGACATTCGTCAGTGTTACATTGCCCGAATAATTCACATTTTCTGCTTCTGAACAATAATAGCTGGTTTTATCAACACTAAATTTAGCAAGACTACGGTAGCTTGTTACATCCAGTCTCAATGATAATTTCTTTCTAGCTATAATGGCCATGGTTTTGGGAATAGAAACTGGTCGCTAACCGTTACCCATCTTGTTATTTTTCTTCTTCTTGGGGTGACGAACTTCAAACCAACAATATGGCCAGTTCCTGGCCTATAGAACGGTCATATTTGTTATTATTGTGTCCCTGGCTGGCATTGACTTACTCTTAATCTAATCTTTGATGCAAAATTCTAAGTGTCTTTTCAAATTGTTGTAAGGTACAGTTAAACTTTGCCAATGACAAAACATCCTGGTTGCATTAAAGCGATAATTTCATATTTTCTAAGAAAGTCAAAACATAATTATTTCTATGTCCTTTGCTCAATAGGTTGTCAACTCACTATTATACGACCATGGGCATTATTCCCCACACTTAAAAACCATTCACACCGGTAATAATAACACAATTACCTTCCTGTTTTTCTACTCGCCCCCATGGAATAGCTATCTTCAAACGTTTGAATTTGAATTTGAAAATGGTATGTTTGCTAATTTCTCAACTGGCAATAGTCGATTATTCTTTAACAAGGTAGGAATGTTTAAAGATACCATCTATTTTATGTTAATACATTTTAAAAATATAACTTACAAATATGAAATTGTAGCTTTAAAAAGCAGAAAACGCATATTCCACTCGGCACACCATAATGCCGAAAAACGCTGTAGAATATTTACACAATTTTGCAACAGGTGCACGCAATGATACTGTAAATAATCATTGGCATTGATAAATATTTTTTTATGGCTTTTGTTTGCCTTTTTACAACAACGTGTAAACTGAAATGTGTGATGACATCCAAATGTAACGATTCAATAAAGTGCATCATTGAGGAAGAAGTCAAGGAGTTATTGGAAACAAGACATACAGCCACTTGCACGGCTATCATCCAAAATCCAGTAGCAAGAAATGAAGGATTTCGTTAGTATCGATCCAGAGGTAAAAAGAACTGACAAGTTTCGGTGGATTGTGAGAAAAAAACACACTTAGTTCTATAATCGCTCGATTTTGTGAGTATTCATCCACAATGAGCTTTTAGAGGCTATATGTACATGCATCTGCTTTCGGATTATATATCACTCAGACTTTGATTTCAGTAAAATCTAAGATCCTTATATTAACACGACCCGTGCGTACACAAATAGTGATTGTTCGTCGGTTTCAAATATGGACAGGGCCTTGTTAAGTAAGTCTATATCGGGCTGTGTGTCTTTGTGATATGGCTGGACAAGACCAATTTCAGACAAGCACGTAAAACTGTGTCAGTTAGACCATCCAAAATAATTCGGTGAGTCCACAAAACATCGTGCTTCTTTCAATATTGGGGGAATCCATCACAGAACATTGTAAACAAACCCTTCCACGGACAAGCATGACCCAGGGGTTAAATGTTACAGGTCACTAATGGTATTCTATAGAATTTTTTCCGTGCACTGATGACCACTAGGAATTATTTACGTATAAACGCCAATTTGGAAGTGAGTTTTATAAATGCTGATTGTGTGCTTACAGAGAATCAGAAAAGAGGAGGATTTGATTTGAACGTAACTGTATTAGTACTCGACGCCTTTAATTTATATCTAATCAGTACATTTTAAGGTGAGTCAGTGATGGAAAAATAACTTTATTTAATTATATTTACCAATGCGTGAGAAATTTGGGGTTTTGTAACTCAACTTTAGGTCCTCGACACCTCAGAGGGTCGATACAGTGTTAGTTAATGTCCAAAGGATGCTCCATTTTAATATGGATTTACCATTTCAAGATTATCCAGACTATGAAATATTTTCCCATCTTGTCTCTAGGATATTATAGTACCATATAAACCAGATAGATTTTCCAGTAAACATTTATTATCTGTATCCCAAACTTATCTACGTCGTTTGAGTTGTATTGGAGTTTCATATTACCTCCATCACTTTTATGAAATTCACTTATCGAAACTATAGATACATCGTCATCTTTATTACCCTAGTTCGACTAGAAATAAATGAAAACATACTGAAATGTTCAATTAAAAGCTCTTATCAAATATAACAGGGTACCGAGCCGACTCCCTTGTGGAATAGCTAATCCAACAGATTTCAATGTCGTGTTTGCAATGTCGAAGACTGTGGGTGATACTGGGTTAGCAACTGACCTCCTTTAAATGAAAACTGTGGGCTTATAGAAGTTAAATATACAATGATGAACCAAATATTCTCTTACATTATCCAATATTATCCAAAACATTTGCTTCTATGAATATCTAGTCATTTAACTTTATTTAATAATTGATTTTTGTCTACCACAGCATGTAATATATTCATTTAAATTCCTTTCAGTTTAAACTCGTTTTAATAACTGGCAGTTGTTTCTGTATCCACATTTCTGTGATTTGAAAATATGGATTGTAACATAAAACATGTGAATAGATAAAAAATAAAGGACAAGCAAAATAAAATGATAGATTGTCTCCATGTTGGATGTTAACGGTGAAATATTAAGTTTTCGGGACTACACAAAAATCTATTAATAGTGAGTCAGCTCCCATAAACCTTTTCTCTAGCTATGGTCCAGCAAAAATAATTTGTCATGGTGACCAAGGCCAATAACTACACAAGTAATTACCTGAAATCATCGGGAACATAAGCACTTCGTATACGAAGGGGGTAAAGGTAATCTACGGCCAGGTCCGTAAAGGTTAGGGAAGAGGTTGGTTTGGGCTTCATCAAGACGATATTGAAGGGTGTCCTGAAGAACAAACACAATTAACAGAAATACTTCGACCAGAGCGGGGCGTGGGGTAAATGGCTCATGAAACATGGTTATGCCTGAATGAGAATCAAAAATACACAGACATAAACTCTTCCCCAATTCCAATTTAATATTGTTTATAAAAAAAAATAGATTCGAAAGTCGAAATAATAATTTCGTTGACTTTCGCATTACGACCGCATTGGGCCCCCCATCGTTAGATCTGCAGCGAATGCAACCGTTATGAGAGATATGAAACTAAATGAAAGGGGTTTTATAATGTCCTACTTTTCTACGAGGGATGAACAAGTGCAAAGTTAATGAGGTGGCAAAATTATTTTTGTCTGCCGATTTAAATTTTGAAATAATATTCCAAATTGTCAAAAACAAGTAAAGGGGCATTATGGGATATTAAATGAAGAGCTGACAGTTTTCGCTATAATAGTTATAAAAAAACTAACGTCAAAATGCTCCACTCTGAACCGAGATATTAGTAATTGAATTTTAGGCCTTACTATAGTCCATTTAATGTAAAACTATCCATCACAAAATATATTCAAATCCAGTAAATATCGCAGGATAGCGATGTCCTTGATCAGTTAATTAATAATTTAGATAACATTGTAAGCCAAAAGAAAGGCCGTCAATAGGTAGATTTAGATCTTGCATATTGTATGTTTAATGAAGCAGTTTAAAGAAGAAACGGGTATAGCATTGACTATAAATCGACAAACTAGTACTGAAATCAAAACCCGAGCGATCGTTTGTGAATTTTAATAGCCTTGCCTAAGCGTGACGATTGGAGAGCAATTGTATGGAAGCGAAATACCGTCGTTATCTATTTTTTAGTCACAAGCGCTGAAGTGGCTTCAAGCTTCAGTGGAGGGGATTTGAGACTTTGCCCGGTTTCATTCTTTCAGTGAAATAAATTATCAAGCGAACCGAGTATTGATAATATTGAATGGTTTAATATTCTACAATCAGTGCTGAAATGGGTAAAAGTAAGAAGAGTGTGCGACTATAAAGTCTTTTATGTGTTTTATCAACAGAACATATGGAGTATTAAACACGCCACTTAATCAAAGTTTGTCTGCAATATTAGCCGAATACCTCCACGTTCTGTCACTCTCGAAATGTTCGCTTCGCGTGATCACCATCTTTTTATTGTGCTTGTTATATAAGATATCGTGGAGGGTTGGCACGAGACTGACGTTCTACAAACCTTGATTATTATCTCCCCGTGGATAGCACGAGACAACATTATTATCATCAACAGATGCTGATAGTCGTTGTATTTATCGATTTTCACTTGAAACCGTTAAAACACATGATTAACTAATGCAACATTTTACTACTAGGTTTTAAAAGCTTTATTCATTGGCAATAAAACGCACTGTGCCAAGCTAGATCAACAAAAATTACACACATAGAAATAACAATTTACAGAGGTGGCGCAGTCACAGCGGGAATCTACCTTGACACTTTGATAAAGGGACCACTTATTATTCAAGCTGCATAATATAGTCGTCCATATATATAGTCGTCCATATATTTTACAGATACTGCCAAGGATGGTTAGATTTTGAAATGAAATGAAATTGTGTTTGCCATCTTACCTTTTCGCACCAACCGAGATAGCGAACAAAAGCATATGTCAAGTATTGTCATGAGGGAAACTTATTTTTTCCAAATAGCCGCGTCTCCGCCTGCTCTTCTTTCAATTCCAACTGTCAAGGTTTCTTTCACGCGGACGCCAAAATCTACACCGGAACCCATTCTGCGCCACTAACAAGATGAAATCAAACTGGACAATCTCCAGCCTTTTCGACCAACACTATCCAACCCATGGTGACATCAAAGCGATCAAAGCGGACAACCCATAATCATGTAAAATGTATGCCCATTGGTCTATGGAAATAACAAGGAGCATCCAACAACCCAAAGGGTTTTCTGAAAGGATTAACATGATTTGGCCAATAAGAGACTAGTGTTATGTTTTATATGGCACAAACAGTCGTCAATATAAAACTGGAACAGAAATCCAACCAATTAATGATCTTCTCAAAATTAATGCATGCATTACTGTTAAATAAATACCAAAGATAGTTTGGAATTTGATCTTTATAGAATGTTACCTGCTATTTGAACAACTTTTCATACCCCAAATCGAATACGGGCAAAGTAAGGTGGTTCTTTAAATCGTGCATGGATGAATTAGCTTTCATGATTTTAGCTTTAAATTATCAGTGGGGTAAAAACAAATATTTATCTGTTCACGAGCCGGTTTGTGGTACTCTTTTCCAGATAATCCAACATCAATTTTCGTTTTCATATAGACATGGTAAAGTGGGCTTTTTTTTTCAGATTTGTTTAAAATAAAACCCATTACGTGAATGTCACACTGTTAATTTATAGATTTCTAGCCCAGATACCCTTGACATTGATAAACGGTTAGTAGACCAAGAGGACACAGACCAAGATGTTATTCACTGGCCAAGAAAGCCGATTAACACAGAGATCCTATATCATTTCGTTCACACTTTTTTTTTTAAAAAAAAATTATTTGTCCACGACAATACAATCTAATCATATCTTAATTGGATTGCTTGTCAAGTTTATGGTATAAAACAGACTTGGTACAGTGTATAGTACTGATACATTTAGTAGCTACGTTCAAATATATAGTAATGATACACAAAAACAAAACTCGTGTCTCTCTTCAAATATAGAGAAGATGCTAAATATTGTATACTTTAACTGATTCAACAGTCGTTTTGATAAGATGTCGTGAGGGATGGGGAGAGGAGGGGGGGGGGGGGGTAATTAAGACACACCAGAGGCTAACTTATTGCGTGTATATTCCTTAAGCCACCTTCAAATATATAGTAATGATACGCAGAAACAAAACTAGTGACTGTCGTTAACTATAGAGGGGGGTTGGATGGGTGAATGATTAGCACGTGCATGCTGTATCATAAAGCCTGTCATTGAGTCAGCTGGTTCGGTTTCGAATCCCTGGTTGTAGGTGACAAGGAGGAGGTTCGCCTGTCCAACCTCGTGGGTTTTCTCTGGGTCCTCCGGTTTCCTGACTTTCCTCCCACTGCTAATGACCCCTACGCGCAAGCGAATTTTTGAAATAAAATTAAACCATTTGTTAGTCCCGAAATGACCTAGTTTGTGTCGATTGGACGTTAAACCCCATTTCTCTCTCTCTTTAACTATAGAGAAGCTGCTCAATATCGTATAATTTACCTGATTCAACGGTCGTCTCATAAGCTTGACGAGTTAATCTCCTGAACTCCCAAAAAGCTTGATCCAATCACTCGTGATTAGGAGGAATAATCTTATACTGCTTCCCAGTACTAAATACTAAAATTGGATAGTCTAACCATGCCTAAATTAATCTTTACATGTATATTATCGGATTCTTGTTATTGAAGTGAGTCTTTTCATCTGGAATATAGGCTATGCATTGTATATACACTTCAAAACTGTCACTTCAATGCAAAGTTTCCTCTGGGGTGGGGGGTAATAATTAAGATACTCCAGAAGCCAACTTATAACGTGTATATTCCGCCAGAGCATGTTCATAGAGATATTTTGATCCGAGGAAGGAAAATTACTGCGACAATGACACTTACCAACCAGACGTTAAGATGAATTGGGGTCATACCCATTCCTAGAAATTGTCTATGTCTTCCATCGTTACAGTTTGACCGAACTTATTTTTAATTTATCATAATAACTATGGTGGATTTAGAGTGTTAAGGGTGGATAAGTGGCTTTTTCACCTCATTCAGTTGATTGTTTTCTCGTTTAGGTCAATTGTACTCGGCTTCGTCATAGTAGAAAAGGTTCATAAGCTCTTTTTTTCCTTTTTTTTTTTGCCTTTCTTTTGGTACACGCTGGCAAGAACAATCGTTTACAATGAAATAAATGTACCACGACTCTTTGAATGCTAAAAAAAATGTCTATACGATTTACAGTAAATGGTCGAAGGGGTAGGGGCCAAATAATTCGTTCCCCAATTCATGGGTATATCATTGGTTCCTGTAGATATGGTACCTTGTTCGAAACAAAAAAAGAACGCAGGAATCTAGTGTATGCCACTACTCAACATTTTATAAGATAATCTGGGTGAAACATATTCATACTAGGTAGAATTATAGAGTACATATTTCCAAGCAGAATATTCATCAATTGTCATATTATACAGAACCATGATAATTTCGTGTATTTCCTGATTTTACTCGCTAATTTCACGTCACTTTTCGGCGCAGAGACCATATATGATGTACGACCTCAAGGTCACCGGCGACCATTTGAATCAATATATGAAAGAAAAATGGCGGTCTGTTCAATAGGCTTATTAGTAACGGTCTCTACTGTCTAGAAGTTATACGCCACTTGCTTTGACAGTTGAAGAGGCTGGGTTTTATTATCTTTCCGTCAAAATGAACTTAAGCTAATTACTGGGTTTAGAGTAAAAGGCCGGGAGAAGATGTTAGCAATGACACGGAACGACTGGCAAATTGGGACGATAGATCAACCAGCTCTCATATTCAACAGTGGTAGCATATTTTGTTTAAAATAGACCCCATTCAATCAGTCTGAATATTTCTTTGGATCGGAAAATATAAAGAGGATTTTCAACTTGAGGAAACTTTGCATTGAAGTGACAGTTTTGAAGTGTATATACAATGCATAGCCTATATTCCAGATGAAAAGACTCACTTCAATAACAAGAATCCGATAATATACATGTAAAGATTAATTTAGGCATGGTTAGACTATCCAATTTTAGTATTTAGTACTGGGAAGCAGTATAAGATTATTCGTCCTAATCACGAGTGATTGGATCAAGCTTTTTGGGAGTTCAGGAGATTAGCTCGTCAAGCTCAGCTTAATGGTTACTGGTTCTCGTCCCCAAACTTGTGTAAATTGAACTAAGAAGCTTGTTACGGCGCGAAATTTCGAATGGGTTAATGGTCGTGCTGTTGTGTGCACAGAGGGGGCAGAAGAGGCCATGTGTTCCTTTCTCACGTTTTATCGTACTGGACATGCTCTATATAAAGAAACCTCTCTTTGTATTTAAAAATGTAAATAAAGGGCAGGAGCGGATTGGGGCCGGGAACCGTGTCGGAGCGGCCCCTTTTACTGACCGGGGAGCCCGGAGGGGGGGGGGGGTCCGGGGGCTCTCCACCTGGACATTTTTGAAAAATGAACCCCAAATATGCGATTTGGTGCAATATCTGATTATTATAATCAAATAATATATTTCATAAATCGATTAACCTTCGCCAAAACCACGACCTGCAACTAATTTACAGCCATCAACCTGTGAAATTATCATATCGTCATATTATTTATTAACGTATTATCATTGAATCGTCAAGAGTGAAGAGAATTTAACTGGTTAATAAATGGAACTAGTTGAGAAAATGTTGATCATTTGATTAACTATTAAGAAATATTGAATCAGCAGGAATATTTTCATAGAAAAATGTCCCATTTTTGTTGCCGGGACCGCTAGTTGATTCATCCTGTGATGGAAGGCCACGAAACACATTGGTACAGAGTGACGACAATGAAAAACATAAAAGCTGCTTTTTAAAGCTCCAATAGCATTTTTTTAAGTTATATTTTTAAAATGTATTAAAATAAAGCCCAAAAATAGATTGAACCTATAAACAGTCCTACCTTATGAAAGAATAATCCTATTAATCCTATAATTCAGTACTGCCAGTTGAGAAATTGGCAAAAATATCATTTTCAACTTCAAATTCAAACGTTTGAAGATGGCCGTCCATGGAGAGGAATGGAAAAACAAGGGAGGTAATTGGGTAACTATTTCCTCAATCACCCTGTGTCACCCTTTATAATGCCCCAAAAATTTTGCCCAGGACCGTATAATAGTGAGTTGACAACCTTTTGAGCAAAAGACATAGAAATAATTATGTTTTGACTTTCTTAGAAAATGTGAAATTGGAACTTTAATTTTGGATTCTGGCGTTTCCCCAAAAACAAGGTGCAGGTGACTTAAAAATTAGTAGATTTGCGGGAGACAGTTGAAATTCGTATCCCCATTGCAGGATTGCGAATTCTGACCCACACCCAGCACACCCGGTCCAGAAAGTCTATTATACATGCCCATTCAAGACTCCAGTGATGGCGTGGCGGTCCGTTAAAGCCACCGGCCACATAATATGATCATCATGGCACCATGGTCGGTCCAATACCCCCTCTCCCATATAATGTTCAGCAGAAAAGGGTTGTTTTTATTAGACGAATTGGACAAAATGATTTTTTTCATTTTTTGTCCGACCGGCCCTTCAAGCGATCGTCCGGCCGGCCCTTCGGGCGTTCGCCCAATCCGCCCCTGATAAAGAGGAAAATTATCAAAAATGTAATAAACAAAGTTTCCAAGGACCAAACTACACAAGCAAAGGAGTGATGGACCAATTGACATAAGGAAATGTGTTTTCAAAGAAGAGTGGTTTAACTGACAATTTAATAGGTTGTCTTTTTTGACATTCGGTTTCTAAATTTGAAAAAAAAATTTTCGTTAAGGCTATTTTGACATCAAAGCGGGTGTTGGTAAGAGGATATTTATTAGAAGCGCCCAAGTTCGAACTTCATTGTTAATTCCATGCCATGTGTCGGCCTATTATAACTTGTTTAACATTCTGGTGATTTTGGTTTCTATAACCATGTCACAATATTTTTAATAAAAAATCTACATCTTTTACTTTGCAAAGGGTTTTCCTGATATATACGCCTGTTATAATATCTTTACCTCTTGATCGTCCCACCTCAAATCACCAATGCTGACTAAAGTCTACGCTAAATAGTAAATTCAAATGCGTTTCGTCAATCCTAGATTAAACCAGCAACAAAAGGACAGATTTCATAAAGAGTTTGAAAGCAATTACTCCAAAATAATTCAAACACTTTTCATGAGTCCTATTAGTGGGATCATTATAAAATCCATAACACTTATGATGGGTAAAAACACTTACAGGGACCAGTACATCCGATTTCGATGAAATTTGGTATTGTCCATAGATCTAAACCGTTCTCGTCTACGAAATAATGATTTATATAGTTTTCATCACTGTCCAGATTAGAATATGCGGTGCTTCTACGATCCTTGTCTACATTTTCGTACATATTGACGGTAATGTAAATATGTAAAAATATTTTTAACTTTTAATTGAATCCTTTATATCAAATATAAATGCAAATATTACTTCCAAATATAGTCAGAGTGCACCCTAGCATTACTCACTAATAGGTCTGTGCATTTTACACATAAGTTTCTGCTAATTACGTGTCTGGATTTTCAGTAGATTGCTCCTAAAATTAGCCATAGTAAAACACTTACAAACTAAACAGGAACATAGTTTATAGTCTAATATTGAACTGAATCATTCCATAGACATTTATGAGGTCAGAATTACCAGACTCGAGTCTGATTTATGCGTTTGTTTTTAACGATATCGTTCATGGGTTCGAATCGGCTCCCGCTTCTCCTTGACCTTTAACACGCTTGTCCTTTGGCCTCCTCATATTATGATTGAATATCAAACGTGGGATGTAAAATTGTAACATTATGCTGAAGAGAGATATGTTGTCGCCGACGAGGCCCATCTCATAAGAAACGCTTGAGTTACAAAATGATTAGTCAATAAATAAGTATGGGAAATAATTATGAGTATAGGTCTGTCCGATTACTCTCCTAACAGGCGCGGATCCAGTGGGGAGAACAAAAATAGTTTAGGTTGGAAATCGTAATTTACAGTACAAGTATGAAATTAGTCTGTGGGCATTTTTCCACTCAAAAATCACCGACCGGGCTCCACACTCCCAAGTGGGTGCAGCACGCCCCCCCCCCCTTCTGAAAATCCTGGATCCACCCCTGCCTCATTACTGGTCATTAAGCGACACATCTCGGGATTCTTGTGTTCTTTCTGTGTTCCCCAACGTATCCGAGATATCATACGCGGTCTTAGTTCCTCCGCCGAGTGAAAAATAATCCCAGACAACTCTTAAATAGTGAATATTCCAGGATCAAATCTACCATATTGCGATGTGGCGTTTATCTCTTAAATAGTCCGTGCTCATGTTCAAGTCTACAAAGTGCCTGGTTTGTCTAGAATTGCAAACATTTTGCAAAGAAAGTTAGGTATCTGTATCTTAAAGATGCATCATGTAAGAGCTAAATCTGCCTACAATCCTATATTTAAAAAGTGAGAATTTTTAAAGATGCATCATGTAATGGCCACACCTTCGTATTGCAGGTGTTTCTTTTGGCCTCAAAATAAACTATTATTTAGTCATTTATTCACATAGCATTAGATGACCGTGATTTAAATGGATTGAGACACGATCACTATTTAAAGAACTAATTTAAAATGAATAATCAAGACTTTGTTTATTATCGTAACAATGGTACTTGACAATCAAGACTATACTGTAAACAATTCAAATCCTGATAACTTCGCCCAGAAACAAGTAATTGGAAATCGTAATTTACAGTACTAGTATGAAATTAGTCCTTGTGGATATTTTTCTACTCAAAAATCACCGGCCGGGCACCACACTCCCAAGAGGGTGCAGCACCCCCCCCCCCCTTTCTGAAAATCCTGGATCCACCCCTGCCTAATTACTGGCCATAAGTGTTGTCGAGTTCTATGACCTTTCTTAGACATTCTCCTGCACCGTTAAATCGATTTAAAAGTGTATAACCAATGCACCCCTCCTTCGGTTATTTTCGGAACGGCCTGTTACCCTCACACCGCGATCCTCTCCGGTGCTCCCTCTACACATCTGCACCCATAGCATTCAAGGCTTCATTAGCAAACATAACTCTGTCCATTGTTTAAATTGTGCTATCACCGCTGGTTGTCTGTTGTTCAATGTTCTGTTGGAGTGGTAAATGCCGGAAAGGCCTATGGAATAATTTCACTGCTGACTATTTTGTTAATGAAGAATTTGTATGTTTGATATCTTACATCAATGGCGTATATAAACCAATATAAGTTGTATAAATGGCGGTCATCAGCTCTTCTTAATCAGAATTAGTTTGAACGGGTCAAACGTAAAGGACGAGTGTCAGATGAGTTGACGGACAAGAGTAATATTGGTCAGTTACTGGTCAGTCATACAGCGGTCACGTCTACAAAGTATTTATCAGTACAACGTAGCAAGTAAATCATCAAACTGTCTCATCGTTCTCTCTTTATTTATAAACTGTTAATCACTATCTAGATTCACGTCTCTATTTATCTCTATAATAACTAGAATTCATATATGGCTCTAACTAGAAACGAAAAGCCTCCAAATAATCGTTCTGTTAGCTACAATGGTGTGATACCCATATCTATAACACACACGCGTATGCCTCACTAATCGAATTTTTCACAACTAAAGGTTAAAGTCAGTATGTTTATACCATAGATACTTCATATAGAAATTTGCCCGGGTAAAGTTGAATACGTTAATTGGCGAATTATTCATTTATAAAACGAACCAAAATAGATTTTTTTACGCCCACACTGAAATGTGGTCGTATATTGTCGTCGCCCCCGTCCGTCCGGCCGTCCGGCGTCCACAATTGCTTGTGGACGCTCTAGAGGCTAAAGTTAATATCCGATTGACTTTAAATTTATACCCAGTGTTTAAGGTCATGAGACGAAGAAGTCTATTGTTTTTCAGCGATTTCCGATAATAACTACCATAGTTATGGCCCTTGATCACCTCAAAAATCTTGTGGACGCTCTAGAGGTCAAAGTTAATATCTGATTGGCTTTAAATTTATACACAGTGTTTAAGGTCATAAGACGAAGAAGCCTATTGATTTTCAGGGATTTCCGATAATTAGTGCCAGAGTTATGGCCCTTGATCACCTCAAAAAATCTTGTGGATGCTCTAGAGGCCAAAGTTAATATCCGATTGGCTTTAAATTTATACACAGTGTTTAAGGTCATAAGACGAAGAAGCCTATTGATCTTCAGGGATTTCCGATAATTAGTGCCAGAGTTATGGCCCTTGATCACTTCAAAAAATCTTGTGGACGCTCTAAAAGCCAAAGTTAATATCCGATTGACTTTAAATTTATACACAGTGTTTATGGTCATGAGACGAAGAAGCCTATTGATTTTCAGCGATTTTCGATAATTAGTGCCAGAGTTGTGGCCCTTGATCACTTCACAAAATCTTGTGGATGCTCTAGAGGCCAAAGTTGATACCCGATTGACTTCAAATTTATACACAGTGTTGAAGGTCATGAGACGAAGAAGCCTATTGATTTTCAGCGATTTCTAATAATTTGTGCCAGAGTTGTGGCCCTTGATCACTTCAAAAAATCTTGTGACGCTATAGATGCCAAACTTATCATCCGATTGACTTCAGATTGATACACAGAGTTTAAGGTGTTGAAACGAACAAGTATTTTGATTTTCAATGAATTTTGATAACTGAACAGCTAAATCCATGATGTTAAATGTTTCCTATACTAATTGTTAGCGTGGGGCAAAACTTTATGAAAAGCAAACAAATTCTAATGATTTTCAGATAATTACATAATGAGTTGTTACTCTTAATCAGATTTTAGTGTATTACAAATGTTTCATTACCAAAAAAAGTAAAAATATGCGACAACCCTTGTTGACTGCCCGGACGATTTAGCTGCTGTGGGCGTATGTTGCGTTGCCTGGCAACCTATCTTTATTTATGTATTTATTTATTTATGTACCCATTATTTTTATTCAGCCTCAAACACCTTTATTTTATTATTATTTTTTTCTTAATAATTTAAAAAATAATTTCATAATTCAGTTCGCAGAAGAAAAAAAAGTTAATGACGAGGGCGAATTAATTCGCTCCGATGTTATTTCTGACAGTCATTTTAACGGAGAAGCGGGCATTTACACCCCCAATCCCAATCTGTTTCACAGAGAATTACTTACGAATTATCTCTGTAACAGATGACTGTCCACAACACGTGCGTTGACTGCACGCGGCGGTAGTCATTGGCTCAACGGCTCTTGCAATGTTTACTTAACACATAACTGCTTCGGGCAAAATGATGCATTTTACTCATTTTAATACCCATTTAAAATAAATAGGAAATTTTTTTTTAACTACAAATACTTCAAACGTCTTTATTTATTTTTCTTTTACCTCAAAAAAATGTTTGAGAATTTAATTTGTCGGAGTAAAAAAGTTAATGCGCCGTACTCATTAAGCCTCGTCGATGTCATGCTTATTAGTGATTGTAGCGGCCAAGCGAAAATTCACTGCGGGATCAGTTTGCCCCAATCCTACCAAACTGATCCCGCAGTGAACATTTTTTTGAGCTAAAAGAAAAATAAATAAAGACGTTTGAAGTATTTGTAGTTAAAAAATATTTCCTATTTAGTGTAAATGGGTATTAAAATGAGTAAAACGCACCATTTTGCCCGAAGCAGTTAGGTGTTATGTAAACAATGCACGAGCCGTTTAGCCAATGACTGACGGCACGTGAAGTCAATGCACATGTTGTAGACAGTCATGCGTGACAGAGATAAATCGTAAGTAATTCTCTGTGAAACAGATTGCAATCCTACCTCGTCCATGGGGGTATTCGAAACAGTGTTCCGGTGCAGAGAACGTATTGAGAACGGGTTCTTGTCGGTTTCGAACAGTCGAGAATGCGTTTGCGAACAGGTTCCCGTTCTCAAATCCCACACTACCTCGTCAGCTCTTGTGAGGCGGGAACATCATGACGGAGAAAACAGAATCGCGAGTGCATTTATTGATTTTAAAGGTTAATACCATTCGGAAACTGCATGCATGGTCGGATCCAGAGCCCCCCCCCCCGGCTCAGCTACATAAAAAAAATAATGCCTTGTATCAATGAAATTACACCACAAAGTGATCCTACATCAGTATAAAAACAATTTCCCTGTTTAAAAAGCTCAATTTGTATGTATGCCTATGTAATTTAGAGACGATGATGGCAGATTTCCGTAACCGAAACCTGGCAAACCCCCTCCTGCAAAAATTCATGGAGCCATCCTTGGCATGTAGTTTGTAGCCAGTATAACATCAAGTAAAATGCGATGAAATCGTGACCGAAAATATTGAAATGGAGTAAAATGAAGTCATTTATCAAATGCTCAATAGCAAAGTTATACATGCGTAATATACACAGCTTATAAAGGGCCATACCGACATTTTCCTAAAAACTCGGGGACAAAAATCTAACTTTCCGTCCTTTGCCGAAAACTCTGGAAAATTAATCTCGACTTCCTGTGCCGAAAACCCCGAATTATTTCTTCCGATTTTTCGGCATGGGATATTTTCCCGACTTTTCCGTGTTTCGGTAAACATTGCGTCAAAACATAAAATTCGGAAAAAATCAAAAAAAATCCGAGGTTTTCGAGTTTTTGGCGTGGCCCTTACAAAGTTATAGTAATAGTTTGTTTAAATTTAATTCAACTTGTTCAAATTTATCTGCTAAGATTTAGTGTCGGGATTGGAGTATCTACCTGACGCCATGTTTACGCGGATGTGTTACCATAGATACCGTTCTATGTTCGAGACTCGTGAACGTGTTCTCGCGTTCTTCTGTCGTTCACAAACCTACGCGAACACTGTTTCGAATACAACCATTCGTACTTCGCTATTCGTTTGGCCAGTTCTGCCAGTTCCGACAGCTGAGGTGGAGTGAGTAGAATCGTGACGTATTCCAGGTAAAAAAATATGTTTCAGCTATCATGATTGGTTGAGGTTTTTTTTTTATACAGTCGACACATACGTTATACTCCGAAATTTTCCTTTTCACTCAATTGACACCAGTTTTGGAATTCAATTCCGTGTCTGTGAATTGACCATCCCCACAAATTTACGATTAATGGGAGATAAATCTATTTATTAACGTCAACAATAATGGTTGCCCCCCCTTTATATTACAATGACGTACAACACATTATTTTTAGTGACGTACGTCATTCATCGCACCTGTCTGTGACGTAGTCCACACGGACGTTCAGGAATAAGCGAAACTTGCTAATGATTTTACGTGTTATTTGTTATAGAAACAATTATTGAATGAATTCTTTAGTGATATTGGTTGACATCTAAATATGTCGCATATTCCACCAGCCAGAAGAAAAATTACAAGACTGCGATGTGTGCAGGAATGTATAAAATGTTTCAAACAAAATTTGAGCATGCCAGAAAGCGTGTGTTTCGTTGCTAAAGAAGTTCAGTATTACTGTACTCAAGCTAAAGTCACGATCAAGCTTTACAGTGAACCGCAGAAAAATAATAAAAAGGCAAAAGAATTAACATTGACACCAGAATCCATTCTATTTGTGAGTGGAGAAGAGTGTTGTAACTCACATGGAAAATGGCTTCGTGTTGTGAAGGTTTGTGTGACACTGAAAATGTGTATGCCTACCCGTATCCAATCTAATCTTATCTGTGGCTGTCTTGGAGTCATATTTTTTAGTATGACTAAATCTTCTACGATCTAAATTATTCATTTATAAGACCGAAGTATCTGACCTATCTGTCACACAAGTTGGTGTATGATACGGCCGGCGGGCAGACTGATCACCGGAATCCTCTTTTAAACGCTGACATTCACTTACAAACAATTCACTTTGAAGATATCAAAACGCTCGCAAGATATTGCAGTAAAGACTTAGCTACTTGAAGACAAAATAATTATTTTACGATTGGTACACTAAGCGTTAGTTCAGCTCTGAACGTCAGTCTCATTGCATTCACCCTGGACGTTCAGGGACTGGCCCATTCAATCAATGTCGAAAATAATTTGACCACCAATTTTACTGGGCAACTTTTCACTGCTAAACGATGGGTGTCACTCCGTGTGGACGCTTGTACAGTGTAAAGGAACATCTCAGTGAGAAAATAAGACCTTGCTCATTTCGCTAGAGTCAGTATGAGCATCACAACACGCTGTGTCATGGTGGCGAAAGGGGAGCTTGATAGGAGGGGACGTATTTTAAACAGCGCGTTGTTTCGCTCATACTGACTCTAGCGAGGTAAGCAAGGTCTTATTTTGTCACTAAGATGTTCATTTACATTGTACAGACGTCCATACGGATTGACACTCCGATGTTTCGCAGTGAAAAGTTGCCCAGTAAAATTGACTGGGGTTCAAATTATTTTCGACATTGATTGAATAGGCCAGTCCCTGAACGGTCAGGGTGAGTGTAATGAGACTGACATTCAGAGCTGAACTACACTAAGCGTGTACTATAGGCATAATGCATTTCAGTCCTATTTGCAAAGGGACTCTAAGCTATGTCTCTAATTCAATATCATCCAAAGTCTTCAACACTGAAAACACAAATTATTTGTCGATTTAAATAATCAACATTGATTTAGTGATCTTACCAGGAAAAGATAGGCTTCTGATATCCAATATTCAAATCAAAATAAACATTTTACCATTGGTACACCAATCTTGAACAATAATGTGTTTCAGTCCCGTTTGTAACACAGGGCTACAGGCTCGAAGAACGGTGACCCCATATTCTTATCTGGAGAGAATGTGCAACAAATACTATGTAGACTGGAATAACCAGACGCTGGAGATTGCCATTCTATTGAGGCTTTTGGCATATTTGGCGAACATAACGGATTTGAAATTAAAGTAAAAACTCAAATGATTGAATGTAAATGATCAATTAAGTGTACATGTATAACACGCAAGGCGTGCAAGGCGTGATAACAATGTATCTTACCAACCAGTTTATAATCATAACAACACAATCTGAGTCCATATTGATATCACTCGGCAAATCTCGACAGATTCCGTAAACTACATCTAGTCTCGGATGTATGACAGTAAGTGATATGTACCTACGCCCATACATTTACGATGCGGCTACTGGTTTACTTTAACCGGAAAACTTGACGCTATTACACAAATTGGGAACTTATTCGGCTAGCGACCTATTCGACCGATCGAGCTGCAACCTGTTCGTTGGAAACCTATTTAGAGTAAAGACAACAGTCTCTATTTATCAACCAATAAAATCCAACGTTATGTCTATTAAATGAAAGTAGAATATATTATTTTTTATCCATTCCTTTAGCTCAGAATAGAAGTGTAATTTCGTCATTATCTTACAGCTGGATCGGTCGAATAGGTCACTAGCCAAATGGGTCGCCAATTTGTTTTCGGTATGGGCGCAGCCATGTTTCATCCGGAACCTTTAAAGTAGTTCCAATATGGAGGAATTCGTCATACAGCCAAGGTTAGATGTAGGTTCCGGAGGTTACGGAATCTGCCGAGGTTTGCCGAGTGATATTGATATGTAATTCCCCCCTTACTTTTATGTATTTGTTAAGATACTCTATGTTATAGAAGTTGGTATTAATCAAGAGTTTTTTTGGGGGATTTAACTTGGTGCCATTGTTTCTTTCAAAGACTTATAGTTACATGTAGTTAAATGTTGTAGTTTTTGATTTTTTGAAGTACATTTACATGTATAGACAGTGACATTTTGTCTTTATTTCGAACATCTACTTGTACATGTACTTCAAAGCTTTGAGTTTTGACATAAGGCACCTGTCATAGACTGTGTCAAGTACAAATTATATATAATATTATGTATAAGCCTGGACATAAAGGCACATGTCACAGTCATTGCCAAACCTAGATAACTTTTGTCTGGCAAAGTCTATGATGGGTGCCTTACATGTATGTCCATCCTTGTAATTAACTTCACATTATTGTCAGATATTCCCTTTTGTTATGATATTATTGTCTTATCATTGCCGTTTGTAATTATAGTTCCGTGCATCACCTTCATCTAATATAGAAGTTTTAAAAGAAGAATACTGGTATCTAATGTATGGCAATAAAACATCAGAGGACACACCTGTTATTCAAATTGTACCTGCTAAAAAACATTCTCCTTATTTATTTAGGTATGAATTTTAATAATGCTGGATTATTTATTTAAAGATATGTTATGGACCAAGAAAGTTCAGATTGGATAAAAAACATAAGTCCCATGTATGCATTGGTATGCAGTATGCACATAAAAGATCCCTTGGCAGCTGGAATTTGATATAAGAGTAAGCCTTAGCGCACTGGAAGGTGCATGCCCGTCTTCATAAGCCCAGTCGGAGCAGAATAGTAGGACGTTAAACCCCACTTCATTTCATTTTTTTATTTTATTTAGTTGGGATGAGATTGTAGAACAACATTATGCACTTCAACTTCGTGAACATAAATCGCCACTGCCTGAACCAGATACTGCAGCTGTGAATCTATTAAGACAAAGTCCACCCTCATGGTCCTTTCAGCATGACGAGGTATTGGTACAGATGATGGCGCAACACATGCCTTCAGATAATGATCATCTGGGAAGTATCAAAAATGTTGTGGAATCGCTTGATGTCTCTACATCGTGTGTAAGTTTATTTCTCTCAAATATTCCATCAAAACAAAATTGAAAATTTATTTTGAAATTATTATATTATTTAATTGTTTATTTGGCGTCCTTTGAGCTTGTAACAATTAGTGGTGTGGTGGTGGGGGGAAATGGCCGAATAGTCAGTATTTTGAAATTATTATATTATTTAATTGTTTATTTGGCGTCCTTTGAGCTTGTAACAATTAGTGGTGTGGTGGTGGGGGGAAATGGCCGAATAGTCAGTATCTAATTAAGCGCTGTATAATTATTGAGTCAACTGGCCTTTTTTCATTCCTCCCACTGCTAAAGATCCATATGTGCAAGCAAATTATTGAAATAAAATTAAATGATGTGTTAGTCACAAAATGACCTGGATTGTGTCGATTGGACTTGGACGTTAAACCCCAACCCCAATTCTCTCTCTCTCTTGTAAAAATTGATTAATTAGAATAAAATTTGAATCTGTTGACCAGACAAGACTATTGTCACATTAAGCTACACGTAACTTTGTTTTTAATAACAATTTACTAACATTACACACAGTCAGACGTCACCATAGTGTGATTCACTATAAGGAGTGTTAAATAACAGGATGTCTGTCATAAATCATATCATTTTGTATGATGAGCAAGGGTCCCACTGTAACACTGCTTAAGTTGTGTTTCAAATAATGAAAGCTGTAATTAAAGTGCAGACTTCTTCCATTTTTTATACACCCACATTTTTTGTGGACCAATATTGTGATCGCCCTGTCCGCCTGGACAGCTCTCCATCCACAATTTGTTTGTGGATAGTCTACAGGTCACAATTTCTATCCGATTTTGATGAAACTTGATTTATAGGTTTATTTCCCAAAGATTTTGTTTCATTTCGATATTGGCATTTATGAGATCATAGCTTCATGGATTATGGCCCCGAATTGTATGAAAAATTATGTTTTTAGCTAGTGGACACTTTAGACATCACAATTTTTATCCGATTTTGATGAAACTTGAAATGTATGTTTATAACCTAAAGGTCGTGCTTTCTCTTGATATTCATGCATATCTTACCTAACTTCCAGGTATATGGCCCCTGAATGTACGAAAATCATGTTTTTAGCTTTTGTACCCTCTACAGGTCACAATTTTTATCTGACTTAAAAAAACAACATTTATATCTATCACAGTTACACCATATGAATATAATATAGAGATTTGTTCACTTCATAGATTGTGAGAGAGAGAGAGAGATCCACTGGACACAAACCAGGTCATTTCGGGACTAACATATGGTTTTATTTTATTTCAATAATCCCTTGCGCGAAGGGGTCTTTAGCAGTGGAAGGAAACATGAGGACCCAGAGAAAACACATGAGGTTGGACAGGCTACCCTACTCCTTGTCACATACAACCGGGGGAATCGAAACCAGTTGATTCAATGACAGGCTTTATGATACAGCATGCACATGCTAACCATTCAGCCACCCAACCCCCCATCATGGATTGTTGATTAGGGTGTAAATAAGAAACCTATTACATGTACAAGATTTTGAATCAGGACTGTTTGTTGGGTCCTAATGAGTAGAAACAAGAAACTACTTGTTTACTTTTAAACAGTCATTCAGTGTGTTTCATTGTTGATATACATGTATTTATTACAGGAGGATGATGGACCAATGAATTTAACAGATAATGATCCTGATACATACTGGGAGAGTGACGGTACACAAGGACAACATTGGATACAACTACGTATGAAGAAAGGTACTATAATAAAGTGAGTAGAATTTTTAACTTGTTCATGTCTTTTTGCTCAGTTAATCAGCATTTAGAATTAAGGTTAATCCATCATCTGAAAGTGATACGTCTTTCTGACAAGTGATCCAATGTAAGAAGAGAACAATTCCCTAGCTTGTTTATCACGTAACAATTATCGTAAATCAACCTTTATTATTATATACAGTGTAGATCAGCCACTTTCAAAATACAGGAAAGCATTTTTGGGACATGGAACACATATTATTTTAGTTATATATCATAATTGTACAAAATTTGGTACTTATTGTTATCTAAGACAAGTTCTCCAAGAAAAAACTACCCATATGTGTATAAATGTACTTCATGAGCTCACGAGTCAGGATTTTAAAATTGTTGGGGCATATATGTCACACTTTCATCTTATATAATAAATGATGTTGTGAAGAACCTTTTTGTATGCAATGTATTTTTCTTGTTAACTTTTCGTCTCTTTTCCCATGTACACATTGTTGTACACGTCTATTGTTGTACATTGTATATATAGCATATCACCATCTTAATTAGCCCAGTCAGAGCAGAACAGTAGGACATTAAACCACATTTCATTTCATTTCATTGTTTTTTTGTCTCTTTTAATATTTAACAGTTGTTAATTGTTGTTTTTGTGTAGGAAATTGTGTATTACTTTATGTAGTAATGATGACAACTATTTACCATCAAAGATTCTCGTACAAGGTGGAGAAGTTGATAATCTTAAAACACTTGGCACCATTACACCTGACAGGTATTTCTCACAATTATATTAGATAAAGAGCTTACAGTTCTCACTATAATAGTTAAAAGATGCATAATGAATATACTGAAAGATTCAGTCAAATTACTTCCCTATGAGCCTAGATTTTGGTGATTCAATTTTAGGTTAGCCTCGATCGTCTATACTGCAGCAATTGTTATGATAATAAACAAAGCTTTAATTATCCATTTTGACGGGGTTTTTTCATCCACCACAAAACATATTCAAACCCGCTCAATATCGCAGGCATACATTGGAATTGAAAGTTGATTATTGTCTTGCTTAGTTAATTAATGTCTATACTCCTTTTTCATTATCTATTTTCTCAATACTATAGCGTTAACTGTCAATTTATCTAAATCTTAGATAATGAATCTTATTAGAAATCTGAATTTAGAAATTATTTTCATTTTAATGAAAAATAGTATGAACCAATTATATTATCAATCAGTTTTCCTTAACAGTCAGAACTTTTAAAAGTATTATTTTGGGATTTTGATATGCATCTAAAATAGCAATCTGGATATTGAAACTGTTTTCAGTAACAATATGAACAAATTATTTTATCATTAAGGATGTATAGATTGTTTTCACTAACAATAACAATCTGAAATTTGAGAAATGTTATTTCCCGATTTTCATCATTACATGTAATTGTTTTAATGTTGTTTTCCAGGATAAATGGTAAACAAGATGTGGTATTATTATCAGGATTAACAGAACATTATCCTCTTATTAAAATTAGATTTAAAGAATGTAAATGTAAGTAGTATATTAACAACTTTCAATTTGTTTTTGGATTCTTTTAAAAAAAACACCTCAATTTTGTCGTTTGAAAGATGTAAAGGTTAACACAACAGGAAGATAAACAGTATAGAAGATAAATGAGGTAGTTCTATGATTACACCTTTGCAAGTTTGATCCGCACTAGCGTTAGCTAAGTGTCAGATTTTTGTGTTAAGACAGTGTGATGTTAGAGATAAAAACATCTCAGCATATTTTATATCCTCAGATTTCTCTACTGTTAAGTCCAAAGTATCATTTTTTTGTTTACAGCTGGTGGAATTGATACAAGAGTAAGGGGAATAAAAATAACAGCAACTGGTGAGAAGAATCATGGTTTTGATAAAGATTTTTTTTCAAGTGAAAATTTGATCCGGTTTCCACTGCTGCAATCTTATAGTAAAGATCAACTTTATCGTAGATCACAAGTTATACAAAGGTTAGATTTATCTCATCAAAATATTTTACATTTATTTTGTTTTATATATGCTCATATATGTGATTCGTGTATGGTCTCTGTCAGTCAGTTAGTCTAAAAATGCTATATGAAATACATTTATCATTGATTTTTGGATGATTTTAATGCGCTCATATTGAAGTTTTGTTGTGTACTGCCATTATTCTGTCCATTGTCCACAATTTCTCGCATTGAGAGTTGATTATGGTCTTGATAAATTAATTAATGCCCAATTGATAATTAAGATAACATTCAAGGCCTAGAGAAAGACGTGCAATAGCCAGATTCAGCTCTTGCATAATGCATGTTTAACTAAATTTTTGGTTAAACCAATGGCCCAAAGCCTTTAGCAGATCATTTGATGCAGTGGCATTTTAAGGAATTGCAGACTCACTATAGTACCGAAAAAAACTCTTGGACTGTATAAGCAATTCACTTTTCCTTTCTTTGTTATTCTTCCTATATCTATTGCAAATATTTATTACTATATTTATAGGTTTATGGTATTATTAGACAGTGTACTTCAACTCCTGGTTCCATCCTGGCATACATCTACAAGCTCAAAAAATCCACTAGCGGTAAGTTAAATATTCTCTTTATGTTAGTGACATAAATTACACTGTTACATCTTAGAAATTACCTTTTCCGGTGTGTCTCCCCCTTGAAAGTGATCCAGGAAAGAATGCCTGACAAGGACAGCTGTCTAGTCTTTCGGATGGGATGGAAAACTGTGGTCCAGTGTACACATTGGCTTGCACGTAAAACAACCCTCGACAATTGGAATTCAATGTTAGAGTAGACCTTAGTGTCACTGTCCTGGCAAAAATTCCCTCATAGCACTCTGTATGACCTATGCCTGTCTTAATTGGCCCAGTTTGTAGTGGAACTATAGGACTTGAAAAACCCATTTCATTTCATTTCATTTTTTCATTGGAAATTACCAGTATCAAGCATATGTAGAATGTGACTTTATTGTTAATAGTACTAACTAAGTTCAAAACAGGCATAGATTGATAAATTCTGACTTGTAGTTAATTCCAAAATACCAGCTATTTCTGTATAGCTTTTGTCAATGGCATGTGTAAACACTGTAAACAGTTTTAAATGATTTGAGAAATGAAATGAAATGGTGTTTAAGGTACTACTTTAAGGCGCTACGGCCTACTTTTATATTGAATTCCAACAAACAGCTATACATTGTCCCTTGCAAGCCCATAAGGAGCTCTAGGACTATGTGTAAATGTTATGTTGTTAACTCAAAAATTAACATACACTTGTTTTTTTAATTTCAGGGAATTCGACCACTGCTACCTCTATCTAAGAAAAGAATGTCTTTAGTGGATACATGTTTAAAAGATTCAGCAAATGAGTAAGTAAACAATAAACTTTAAATATTCATTAAAAGAAACTGGTTGTCACTTCTTTAAATTCTCACTTTAGTATACCACAGTAACTTTTACGTAGTGTTGGTTGGATTTGTATTAAGCCATTGCTATGGAAAATAATCTTTTTTGACTACCATGAATCAATGGGTAACTTCGTAAGTGATTCATTTGAGATGTCAATCATTGTGGAAAATCTCCTTACTCCCTCCATACAATCAATGACAAGAAAGACAAAACTTGATCATATAATATAATGAGAAAATTAGTATTTCCAAAGACGTGTGACCAGTCTACTAATAGCATATAAGAGAGGTGTAGGGTGTGGTTGCCTGTCAAAATGCCATTGATATATTTCTTGAACATTATACTTGCAGTCTGGAATGAATTTCTTATATTTTAAACATGTTATAATTTTCAGACCTCCTGAGAAACCTACTGTGTATATAAATCGTAGAATAGCTATGGAACACCGGTGTAACCCTAGTAACGACCCCAGCTGTAAAAGTAGTGTTTTTATTCAACTTTATGATGGATTAAAACCCAGAGAAAGAAGTGCAAAACCCTTAGATTATAGGTAGTGTAATACATATCTAATGTCAAAATGAATTATTCCAATCCATAGAACTTTTTTGTGTGATACTAATCTGGTTGTTAGTTAGTGAACAGAAGATTAATATAAATACATAACAGATGGGAAGTGGTACCTGGTGTTCTTGAAAGTACATTATAAACATTATTATACTATATCTCAGCATCACAGATTAAACCTTTTTGCTGTATATAGTATTTCGTATCAGAGCTTGGGTAAATTGTGTGTGCATTTAGCTACCCAAATAAAATAAACTATAATGACTTTTAGCTTCATGTCTAGAAATGTAGCTTTTATTTTGGCAAGGGCAACAATTCAGGGTTAAATTCTGCTATGGATTGTGTTTACTAAATTTTAAATAATTTCAGATTGACGCATCAGTAAATGACTTTTAGCTGCATGTCTAGAAATGTAGCTTTTATTTTGGCAAGGGCAACAATTCAGGGTTAAATTCTGCTATGGATTGTGTTTACTAAATTTTAAATAATTTCAGATGGACGCATCGACATGATCAGTGGTGGGAATGTAAATTTATATCAGAAGGTATAATCGACCAGGGTGGTGGATTCCGTGATAGTTTATCAGATTTAGCTGAAGAGTTATGTCCCTCCACTGTTGATAGTCCCATTCCACTCCCTTATTTCATACGAGCACCCAATCAGGTTAGTCAAAAATATTATATGGTTCCATCATGGAAAGCAGTGAGTAAGGCATTAATTAGCATTATCCGTCATGGTTTCTCTGTGTCATTGCTGCATGAAAATGAAATGGATTTTATCATTCTACTTTTCTGCACCAGCCATGCTGTGTGGCAACAGGGAAATTTTACCCAGACATTGGCGCCCCCGACTACTCTTTATCAAATTCAAGATTCTATTACATGCTGACGATCTCAGTTATGTCACGTCCAACCAGGTTCACCAGGTTCTCTGCCCTGCACCATTGACAAGTAGAAATCAGACTATCGCTTAGTCAAGGCTCTTTTACGTGCACAGGATCTCAGTTTTCCGTCATGTCCAAATATCTAAATACAGCTCATCACCAGCTCATCATCCTGCACCACTGACAAGATTAAACCAGGCTTTCACTTAGCCACTGTGCTGCCAACCCAAATTAGAGGCCTGATTTCATTTTTCTTAAAGCGAGAATTGCATTTTTTTAAAGGCATATGCTTAAAATATGTTAAAAATAAAGATACATGGCGTCTATGCACACAGTCCTTCATTCTTGTTAAATGTAATCCTGAATCCTATTATAAGTTATCTTGTGACTTTCTTAGAAAATATGCATTTGTCGCTTTATGGACTTCTATTTTCCCTCAGCACATTATATATGTTGTATATTGTTATAGGAACAAGAAGATGGCAATGTTAATACTGATGTTTTTATACCAAACTCAACTTGTACAGATAAAGATAAATATATATGGATAGGTCAACTCATGGGGGCCTGTTTTAGAGGAAGAGAAAATTTGGTATGTTATGATTTAATATGACTTCTATTGTTAATATTTTCTTGAGTCTATTCTACCAATAAGTAATGCCATTTTAGATGACTGCATTACAAGACTCTTGTATTCTACTTTAAAGGGACAATAACATTCTTGCTGGCTTGGTAGCTCCAGAAAATAAATAATACCCTTATTCTAAGTACTAGATGTTTAAATGTCCTACCTGTTGTGTAAATTATCCATTACAACCTATTTTATTTGTCCAGAGGGTTCGAAAATATTTTAAAATCCAAGTCACATTTGAAAAGGTTTACGTTAGACTTTTCAAATCAATTGGTTGAATTTTCCAATTTTTTAAATTAAGTGTGTTAAGATGAAATTTATCGCATCATTTAATTGGAATATTCTAAAATAATACGATTTGTTGACCAGAATGAAGATTGGGATATATTTTTCAGTTACAACAAGAGTGTTATTGGGGCTTTAATAGGCAATCTCACTGATTAAAACACAGATCCTATTTCGTTTCGTTTTTTATTGTTCAAAATTTCATTTTACTTGTCTTTTTTACACTAGCATCTGGAAGAGTTGTTATATTACCGCTGTTTTGGTTGAGGTGAAGGTTTAGCCAATGAAGCGGTCTGTTGCAACGAGTATTAATTTTTCAGTGTTTTCAACAGGTTTCGGGGGTTTCCGGCACTTGTCTTTTAGAAACGTATCTTAATTCTTGATTGCTATGTTTTAGGTTTTAACATTATCATCTTTTGTTTGGAAGAAATTAATTGGTGAAAGTGTGAGTTGGAGTCGTGATTATTTAACTGTTGACAGTTTAACGGTAAGGTTTACATTGAATAAGGTGAATTGGGGTACAGGCCACATGTTGAGCTCATGATAGAGCTTTCCATAATTTAGGCAATATAATGTAGGAATTGTCTACAGTTTATAGACCACACCTGTCAATGGTGGTCCAAGGCTATACAATACTCTCAATCAACCAGTCAACTGCTTATATGTTAATCATTGGCAAATTATACAATACAGACTACTTTTCAGTCTAACAAACAGGTCTTGCTGACAACCATATCAAAAATGAATAAAAATTTGTTGTGATACTGCCTGGCTGATGTGTTAAAAAAAGAATTTATTCACAATCTTATGCAAATAGATCAATTCCAAATACATTATAGAGAATAAAAACATTATAATTTTATCACTATATGATTTCCAGCTGCTATGGATATGGATAAGATATAATAAGGAAGTATTTGCTCATATAATACATATTATGCTAGGTTATATGACACCTGCTTTATACAGTTATCCCTCAATGCACATGGATTGCATTGATAAGAATTATTGTTAGCCGTCAGTTAGCTCTTGAAAAGGTCATATTTACTGAGACAGCTGTTAGTATTAATGCAATTTCAACTATGCATATACACCCCTTTGCATTAATAAAATATATATACCGGTATATTATTAAGGGAGATGGGTTTTACATAGGCTATGCCTGTTCATCAATCCTATTCAGACAAACTGAAGAAAATATTGTTTTAAAAAAATCATGCATTTTTATGACTAACCTAAAATTTGTAACCTTCTTCAATCACTTTTGACAATTCAATTGGTGCCAATTTCTTTTAATTCAGACAAAATTAATTGACAACTTAGAAAAGATGGATGCTGTGACCTTCAGATCTGCATCAAGATCATGGAGTTTAACTTTAGCTAATGGAATTACTGTGATATTAAAAATGGATGAGAGTGGAAATCCTCTTGTGTTAAAATATGAAAATCGAGAAGAATATTGTGAGAAAGTTAAGGAAGCCAGAATGAAGGAATTCGATGATCAAGTACGTCCATTTTGTGGATTATTTAATGTGCACACTTCAAAGATGAAAGTCAATTTTTTTAACACTGCCGCTCTGGGCCATAATAAAGAGAAAACTGGCTATTCGCTATGACTGAAATTATTTAATATCTCTCAAAACAAAACAATTTAACTTCCATATCAGATTTATTATATTATGTTATCAGTTACATATGAATTGTTAAATTTTAGTTAAAGACAGTTGTGTGACATAATTACATAATGTTTGATTTTGGATATCCTATATGTGGTTAAACATGTATATTTTTATTTTAGATATCATATATAAGATGTGGGTTATTACAAGTTATACCCCCAGCTGTTTTAGATCTGTTAACATGGCAAGAAGTAGAAAGTAGAGTCTGTGGAGATCCAAAAATATCCTTAGAAGCACTCAAAAAATCAAGTAAGTTTTATTAACTCTGGCATTTTCTTTTTGCAGTGCAGAATGTCACACTGTTAAACTAATAAGGTTCATGTATGAATTAATGACTTTTACTAATGAAAATGTATGATGTGACTTTAAATGATACAAGTCATCTTTGCTTTAAAGTTTAAACTTATGTTCAGCATCTATATAGAAAGTTGTAACAAAATATACAGTAGTCATTAATAAGCGAGAGAGAAATGGGGTTTGATAAAATTGCAGTGTAAAAGTGGGACTGATTCTAATAACTATCACCATATAGTTTTTTCGTTTTATCAGCCACATGGTTAATAAAGTATCTGTTTAGCAATGTTTATTTTTTTTTAAAAAATCAGGATTTAGTATGTGCCCTGTATCATAAGGGTGTCATTGAGTCATGTTAGCTAACACAATGCTTAATGGATTGTATTCAAAATAAAACAGAGGTTTTGATATGTATATGTATTCATAATGAAATATGCACATAAGATTCATTTCTCTTTTTCCCAAGCTCACTATGATGAAGTAGAGGAAACCGATGAAAGAATTAAATATATGTGGGAAGCTTTAAAGAAATTCACTAATGAAGATAGAAGTAAATTTATAAAATTTGTGACAGGACGACGAAGATTACCAGCTTCTATTTTTGTAACATCAGGAAAAAGGTATTTATCTGTACCACACAGTACTTTGTTGGAGGGAAGTTTGTTGTACAGAAAAGACATGTTCAATGTCTGACACATGCTTGGCTGGTTTAATGTCTGTGGTAGTTGTAAGGATAGAAAACTATGCCAGAAAGTTTGCTAATGCGGTTAATACAAAGCTAAGGTGTTTAAACCAAAATTACATTGCATAATGTATGTTAACTTGGTAATGGAGAAGATCTCTTTCAAAATTGTGGAGTTAAAGGACAATATTGGTGTCAGTCATTATTACATATGTGAAAGAACTGGTTAAATACATTCCAAATATAATGTTAACACAGAGATCATTGTTATATTTTTATTTCAGCGATGCAATAGACAGTTTACCAGAATCATCTACTTGTGCTAACATGTTATATCTGCCTTTTTACTCTAGGTAGGTAACTATAAAATGATGTCTTCGTTTATGCCTTTGAAGAATGTCACTGTATACTTACATAAACATAACATTTTGCCATGCAAGCCTTGGAGAATTCATGTCTAACATAAAATCAGTATGTTGTTCTGAGTGATGAGTGTTTTGCTCAATAGTTTGTTACTGTACATGTCTTTGGGGGATGGGTGGTGTAGCGTGCAGCGAGAAATTTCTATCTATAATAAAAACACAATTTTATTCTACACCTACATTGTTACTAATTTTTATAAACACTGTAGTGGTTTAACTTATTTAGTTAGCTAAACTTGGGCATGTTTTGTTGCCTGGCAACACATATTTGTGTTTTACTGAACTTTTGCTTTTTTTCTTTTCAGTGCCAAATTAGCTGAGGAAAGAATTCGCTACGCTGTTTATAATTGTGTTGCTATAGATACTGATATGCATCCTCAAGATGACTAGGGACTAAATTAGCTTACATATATTTTTTAAATTATTATTGGCATAAGAATGTAATGTAATAAATTAGATGTTCAATATATTAACATATTTTATATATTATTTATAGCATTATTACAGTTTCTTTTTAGAAAATAATTTATTAATGTTCCATGCAATGTTTGTACGAACAAAAATTAAATTAGATTCTTTTTGTGTATGCAGGTATGGTTCTATAAAACCATTAAAAATTAATTCAATTGGTTGTATCTTTGATCACAACATTCTGGTGAAATGACTATTAAATATCAGTTCAACTGGTTGTATCATGGTTCACAACATTCTGGTGAAATGACCATCAAAAATCATATCAACTGGTTGTATCATGGTTCACATCATTCTGGTGAAAGGACTATTAAATATCAGTTCAACTGGTTGTATCATGGTTCACAACATTCTGGTGAAATGACTATTAAGAATTAATTCAACGGGTTTTCATAAGAATTAATTCAACAGGTTGTATGTCATGGTTCACAACATTCTGGTGAAATGAGGTTAAAAAATTGGGAGCAGCCATGGCTCAGTGATTAACCAGGAGGTCCCTGGTTTGATATCAGGGATTTTGCTGCCTGGTTTCCTTATGTCATTGGTGAAGTATGGAGGGTTTCCTTCTTGCATTTGGAACAATATTATGGTCAACTTCTTAATGAATATTCGCAATAGGCCAAATGTTATGTAATACAACCAAACTGTGGATTATTGCTTACTTACTTTCATTCTGTTGAATTTTAATATCGCATATATTAAAATATATAATGTTAATTATTTTGATAGCATATTATGTCTCAATAGAAATATCTGAAATACTTTGTTCAAATAATACTTTTCATCTAAAGAGCAAAATTTGTATCTTAAAGAAAATATTTGTAAAGCCTCTTAACGTTTGTGCTACTAGTTAAAAAGGGTAACATAAATTATGACAGTGTTAATAAAGAGCGTAAATACAGTTTTTGAAACTGTATGAGTTTTTGAAAACTGTATGAGTTTTTGAAAACTATTAATTCTGGAAGTTTATTAGTAATAATATGCATTCTTTTTTTTGTTCTGATGCAAATGTTAAATATATTCATAATAAATTATGTGGCGCCTCATAATGCTTTTAACTTGCCACCAGCAATACTTTATGTTAATTACTGGAAGGTCACAAGATACAAAATATATGACTGAAATGATGACCAGGAGCCTTATTTAAGAAATCTTAATTTTCATTGCAAAATGTGTAAGAGGATTGTAACCCCCAACATGGCATTCTTAAATATTTCTAAGTTTTGGTATATTAGGCCCCTGTGTTACTTTGAATTGCACGTTCATACCCCTGTATTGTAAGAGTGCTATAAAGAGCTAGTCGGCTCCCCAATTCAATTTCAGATACTAAATGAAATACTGTTCAAAATTTAAAGATATATTCTTGTGATGTTCAATCTGCTATTTATATAACCATCTTCAGAGACTATATCCAAACTATATCGTCAAAAACAAAATATGTTAATAATTTTAAATGGAAAGTCCTATAAGGCTTCAAATCTAAAAATACCACCATTAGGAACTAGCATTAACTGCTCGCTTACAATAGGTGGGTGCGTGTTGGCTGGCCTATAGCTATGTGCTAAATCTAGCTGTGAGTTTCAGTCAGCTTCTAAACTTACACTTGATAGATGAGAATGTCTTTCTTACTTGTTTTAGTATAAGTCTACTAGTATATGATCACTAGTCTGTAACTGTATATTATATTGTGTGTTTAGTTAATTACCGGTATAAGTTTTACAGGTGTATTTATTTGATCTAATAAACCCCATGGGAATATATCTTTAAATGGACCAACTTAAAAGAGCTTAACCTCTTTGATTAAAATAATGTATTGAAATTGGTTAATCTGATGTGTTATGTCGATTAAACTAAAATATTGAATATGGTTGCTCTGGTGCGTTATTTTGACTGTATAGTTGGCAACCTCTTGTTTTGTGAAGATCAAGTAGAAGTCGATTTTTACCAGTTACAGTACTACAGTGGAATTCAAAATTTTAACACAGATTTTCATCTTTTGAAAAAACATATCAGCATATAAACTCCAAATGGAAATTAGAATTTTAAATGTGACCCACATACAAGAGGGTTACCCATTTTAATAAAGAATAATATAAACATTACTATATGCATCAATTCTTAGTGCTTTAAATCTTTATTTAGATAAACAGTAAATTCTATATGAAAAATTGTTTTGCTTGTTTGTTCTTTGTTCAATAATACTCCAGTATAATAATAAAACATGTGTATACTGTTTACTTAATTATCTTTTTGTTTAAGACAATGTTGACAAGAGGTTTCATCTATGTGTGGAATGGGATATGAATTTGATGGCAAAAATTTTTGTTATTTTTTTCTACTGTTCAATCAAAAGTAAAATTGTTTTCATATTTACCCGCCTGTAGTTACTCTTACATTGATGTTATTCACCCTATATTAACTGATTTAGCTTAACCAAATATATACATATATTGCTTCCAGGTTTGAATCATTTGGAAATAAGCTATTTTACCCAGTGTTTAAATAATGCTATGGTTGATAAACTTAAGTAAATATGTTTTGCTTGTTATTGTTTTTAGACCTATGTCTGTTAAATTTTCTATGTGTGCTCAAATTCCAAGTTAAATATGTGTATAAATGCAATTACGATTTTGATTATCATGTGATCTTTTAATGACTGCTGTTATAGTAATATGAAATGTTTAGCACATTAAAGTAAAAGGTCTTTGATACTCACAAGTTTTTTTCCCTTTGCAAGTATGACTTAAGGCTTATAATCAGATGTTAAAAGATAAAGATTGCTAGAAATTATTAAGAGTTCAGCAATAGTCTGATTTGTAAGCCAGTATTATGAAAGCATGTCAAAATACTAAACTATACAAATCTGTACTATGTGTTTGTTACTGGTTAATTTAAATTTATATATATACCGTTCTTTATAAAGATATGTAATTGAAATTAATTTCATTGGCTTGATGTCTTTTGAAATAAATTGTGAGATATTAATATAATGAATAATTTTGATTTATTTGTTTGTCGCATCTACAGAAGGACAAGGTGTTTTATTCTAAAGTGTGTAAAATACTTCCTTTAAAAAAACACATAAAATGATTTGAAACGACAAAAAGAATTTTATTTGGGTCAAATATTAAAGCGTTGATTACATACTTCGAGAATAGATCGCTGCACTATATGTCCAGAAATTAGTATTCACCTGTTATACTACACATACAAAGACTTAATAAACGCTTTTCAATTTTATTAAATGGAGCAGAGTAAACACTTCGTAATTTTCGTAATATACTTAGTGTTTTTTTGACTAAATTCATGGTGAACTAGCTAAGCTTAGTGTCTCTTCGCTAGCCTACGTTTAGTGTGCGTTGGTGACTGAATTTTGGTTGTTTGTGTGAGATGTGAATTATTATTATTATAATTTCATTTTTTAAGCTCCTGGATTTAGATAGTTCCTAATTTTGGAAATAGACCTCATTTGGAAATTCATACTGCTTATGATTTTCTTTATTTGTGGTACAGCAGACAGATGTTCATTAGTAAGATATCCAAGATTTTTAACTTTAGATTTTGGGAGGATATCACAGTTTACAATCCAGATGGCATCAGCTTTTATTAAATTACGTGCTTGCGGCTTGGTTGATATGACCAGAAATTCAGATTTATCATCATTTAGTTTTAGTTTGTTGTTCAACATCCATTTACGAATGTCTACAAGACAATTTTCCATCATCCTGAGGGATAATGTGATAGAATCGTGGTCCTGACAACATAGTTGTTGTGGGAGTATGTTTCGTTGCCTGGCAACCTATCTTAATCTTGACCAATGCCTTTTCTGCACTGTGTCCGGTCTTATACACTGATTGTAGTCGATCATGTAGACGAAATTTTATTAATGTTGAGGTCTGGTCTATTTTGGGTTTACCTCATACAAATATTTTGTAAATAAGGCAGATTTTTAATCCAATGTACTGTGTAAAAAATTTCATCATATATATCTCTAGTCTCTACCCCCAATCACTAATCAAAATAACATAATTCAACACCTTCAATCAACAAATTCCAGTTTCTAAGTATGTCCTGCGAACTTGTAGCTAGCTGTATGGAGTGATGGTTTGCTCAATGAACTCAATGAACTCGACCTATGTCAAGTGTGCCAAAATTTGTGCTTGAAAACATAAAAGAACACTTGTTGAAGAGTCATGCCATATGTGTACAAACTTGTGATTCTTTTCCAGACAAATTGTTTTGTTTTTTTGTTGTACTCAATCCCTAAATAAGTTGTCTCAAGCTGCCCATCCAGGACTACAGTTTTACTAGTAGTTGAACTAAGCTAACCCAACCTAAGTACAATAGATTAGCATGGTTGTAAATAAAATATATATCATCCATTACACCACAAGTTATTATCCTACACTGAACAAAGTTAATAAAGAGATACTGAAAAGGTCTCTTCTACCTCGGTTTTACTCTGGAGCATATCTCATAAACTGGGGTTCAAGGTAACTTTCTGAAACTTTGAACGAACATCAACCTATTATATAGTAGTTGTGGATCATGCTAATTCGGAATTTTACAAATTTAATGACTGTGTTTCCAATGAAACAAATTTCGCTACAGTACGTTTTTGGTATAAAAGGGCACAGAATGTTGATGACATGGTCTTCTTGGATCATTTATTCTCAGGGCAGCTTTTCGAATAACTGGTCAGTGGTACTTTCATAGAAAATAACAATTCCTATTAATCATTCACTAGCTGGCTACCAATAAAGCTGTACATTAATACATCAGAAGTACCAGCATACAATATCAAACAATAACAAAGTCTCCATTTAGATAATTTATTATAACTAATATTATTTAATAGTCTTTCAAGTTCTTTTACAAATTGTAAGTAAAAGAATATCACAGATACATTTAGAGAGACCGTGGAGGGAATCAAAAGTTTACATACAAGTATTAAATCACTTGGAAATATTTATCCCTAAAAAGAAGATTTCCTTTATGTGCAAATTTTTAAGATCAATAATGGAGGGATTTTAAAATTTGTCTATCCAACAATATTTATACCAGTATATATATATATATATATATATATATATATATATATATATATATATATATATATATATATATATATATATATACAATATTTAGTGATAGAAAAAACATCAGTTTCATTTTAGATCAATCCAAATTTAACAATATATCAAATTATTAAAATTTATCAAAATGAATAACTGACAGTCTAGATGACAGCAAAGCATTAGTGCATGCAATCTTTATCTATTGTAAGTCATATTTTAAATTGCCTTTGGGAAAGATTTGTAAGTACAGTACACTTAAGTAAAACCAACTTTTCCTTGTGCATTCTTACTGTTATTTTAATACATAGTAAAGAATATACAGTACATATGGTATATAATTTAAGTTATCATTAACTTACACAAAATAAAATGACTAATATGACATGAAATATATTGTATGTGTTATGGTATATATATTATATGTACACTATAAACAATACAATTCTCTATACATAAATAAATATTGCCATTTTCAATTAATAATGAGCACTTAGTATCATTGTTATTAATGAAAACAATTGTAATGAATTGAAAATATAAACAAAAAATATTTGGTTTCTTTATTTTATAATTGTTATAACTCTTCATTAATACATTTCTAAAATAAATAAATAAATAAAAATATTAATTATATAACAATTATTATGTGACTTGAAATATCTTGTAAATGAAAAAGACAACGGACAATTTTAACATTATTGCTGTCTGTCCTTGTCTTGGTGCATATAAGATCAGATCATAAGTGTCCAACACATGTTCAACAACATTTCTCAACTCATATTCTTTTATTTCCAGGTAAAAGCCAGGAATCATCTTGTAAAGTGTTGTTACTCGGGGGTCTAAAAAGATATTTTTATTTCACACTATTAACAGATATGTTTGAATTTTCTTCTCAATAAATTGATATTTTTTACAAGCCTTGTGATTTATGTACCAATTAAAAATCAGAAAAAGCAAAATAAACAAGTAAAAGGATATCAAATCAACAAGTTTTACTCCATCATTATGATCTACGCCAATTCATAAGCTAGTCATCTGCCCTTTATAAGCATCTTTATATGTTATATGGGGTTTACTGTACATGTATTCTTAAATATTCCAACTTAAATTTTTTTAATTAAGTCTACCATTAATATAATTTTTTGTACAAAAAACAAATTATAAATTTGTTTTAAAAGTTCTAATCTATTAGACAGGAAAGTGAAGTGAATCTATTCTATTATTATCCATAATAAAGGAAACGCGACGAGAGAAATGTTGTTTATCGTCCACTAGACACAAACTAGGTCATTTTGGGACTAACATATGCTTTAATTTTATTTCAATAATTCGCTTGCGCTTAGGGGTCTTTAGCAGTGGGAGGAAACCAGAGTACCCGGGGGAAAACCCACGAGGTTGGACAGGCGACCCTACTCCTTGCCACGTACAACCGAGGATTCTAAACCACGCCAGTTGACTCAATGGCAGACCATATGATACAGCGCACGTACGCTAACCATCCATCCAACCCCCCTAATAAAGGAAACACTGACATTAATTTTAAAGATAAATATTACAAGTTTTTAAAGGGAAGAGGCTTTTTTCAAAAAAAATAAACCAATCTTTTTCCGAATTTATATTGTTTTGTACACAAAATAAAAAGCCTTTTTTCATAAATATGTAAGCAAAAATAATTAAGGTGTATTGGATTATAAAGGTTTGTTTCTTTCAACTTAATGTCATGTATGTTTTGGGGCATTCCATGTCAAGTGTACACAAAATTCGGGCGATTTTGACATGACCATCACAGATTTTGATGATTTTTGGTGTGCAAGTTAACCATGACGAAAAAACATGATGTGCAAAATTTTAGCGCTGGGGGCCCCATGGGGCCCCTTTAGGGACATCCCAAAATTTTGGCCTTTTCGGCTGACCTTCAAACTTTGAAAATCCATAACTTCGCCCCTAGTCATCCTACTTACATGAAATTGGTACCAAATTGTTCAGAAAATATGGATCTTTCTAATGGCCAGGAGCACAAACTCGACAGAACAAAATCCAGGCAGATGTTGTTGACCTTGACCTTGGAAACCACGCCCATGAAAAGGGGCAGATTCGATTTGGCCAATTTTTTGTGTGAACATTGCTCCACCTATATATTACGAACACACAAAAAATCAAAGTGGGATCTCCATGGGAACAGATTTGATGGACATGAAGTCCATCTTGGTCGCTAAAACAGACGTCGATTTTATTCGAATTCACTGTAGGTTTTTTTGTGCAAGCTGATTTCTGATCACTAATTTCACTATGATAACTTGTACTCTCTGTTTTTTATACGCCCACATGGAAATGTGGACATATATTGCCGTTGCCCCTGTCCGTCCGCCCGTTTGTCTATCCGTCCGCCGTCCACACTTTCTTGTGGACACTCTAGAGGCTAAAGTTAATATCCGATTGACTTTAAATTCATACACAGTGTTTAAGGTCATGAGATAAAGAATCCTATTGATTTGCAACGATATCCAATAATTATTGTCACAGTTATGGCCCTTGATAATTACTGCCAGAGTAATGGGCCTAGAAAAATCTTGTGGATGCTCTAGATGCTAATGTTAATATCCGATTGATTTTGAATTTATACACAGTGTTTAGACGAAGAAGACTATTGATTTTCAGTGATATCCGATAATTACTGCAAGAATTATGGTCCTTGATCCCTTTGAAATATTTTGTGGATGCTCTAGAGGCTAATGTTTATAAGCAATTGACTTTAAATTTATACACATTGTTTAAGGTCATAATTACTGCTAGAGTTATGGTCCTTGATCACTTTGAAATATCTTGTGGATGAATTCTAACCATTACTTAATGGCCTATTACCAGTAATAAGATTTTCATGCATTGTAAACTTTCTCCTTACTGACAAAAGTAAAAATATCCGATAACCCTTGTTGACGCCAGGACGACTTAGCTGGGCGTATGTTTCGTTGCCTGGCAACCTATCTTGTCACTGGACGATCCATTAATAGTGTACAGACCTCAAATTTTTTACCGCACCTCGAAAATAGAACCACTTTTTTCCCCAACACGAATTTGCGAGTAATGAGAATGCAACGTTACGAGCTTAAAGCACTATAATAAATTGTGGCCGATACTACTATAGGTACTATGTTAGTTGGACACCACGTGTTGCTCATCGTTGGCATCTCTTTCCACTGCCGAAATCAGGTTCGCTGAGTTGTTGTTACGACGTCATGTTGTGGTGATAAGGTCGTGTGCACTTGAATAACTGTGTAGCACCTGACTTGACCGGCTCCTAAAATCTGTTCCCATGGAGATCCCATTTTGATTTTTTGTGTGTTCGTTAATCATAGGCGGGGCAATGTTCACACGAAAAATTGGCCAATTCGAAGCTGCCCCTTTACGGGGGCTTGGGTTCCAAGGTCAAGGTCAACAACATCTGCCTGGGTTTTGTTCTGTCGAGTTTGTGCTCCTGATCTGTGGAAAGATCCATGTTTTCTGAACAATTCGATACCAATTTCATGTAAGTAGTATTACTAGGGACGAAGTTATGGATTTTCAAAGTTTGAAGGTCAGCCGAAAAGGCCCAAATTTCGGAATGCCCCTGATGGGGCCCCATGGGGCTCCCAGCGCTAAAATTTTGCACATCATGTTTTTTCATCATGGTTAACTTGCACACCAAAAATCATCAAAATCTGTGATGGTCATGTCAGAACCTTGTGTACACTTGACGTGGAATCCCCCTTTTGCAGACTTCTAAACAATAGTAATTTTCATACATGAAATAATATCCCATGTCTATATTCTATAACTATGATAAATGTTGTTAGTTACTACACTATCTTCTACATTACACATTGTTAGGTGTTGTGTCTACTGTAGGTAATATGATTTGTCATCAATGCAAGTGTCAAGCGTATGTAACATGGAGAATGGTTGCGACTTAAAACCCCTGCATACAAGCCAAATATTTATAATCCTTATAAAACATATAGAAGTTGATTTTAAAAATTAAAGACATTTATATGAGAATACTACTTCTGAATTTTGTAAAAAACATGCTATGTTCCGATACACATACAGATATCGTTATGAAGCAAATAATGATATTATCAATAATGTGGTGCGATATATAGATAACAATTGGAAACTATTTAACAGATTAATTACAAAGAGTTAACAATCAAAGAAGTTACATTTGTCTTATATATCATTATTTTCTTGGTAACGATATCTGTATGTGTATCGATACATAGCATGTTAATAAATTTCAGAAGTAGTATATCCATATCAGTGTCTTTTATAAGCTAATTATTGATATAAAATATACCATGTTATCAAAATAACAGGTATGGTGTTGAGTAGGAGTTAAACATCTTCTTTTGTTTTCTATCTGGCTGTTACTACTTATTATTGGGAACTGTGAAAATAATCCAATTCAACTAATTAAGCAGTGTCCACTAAAAAGGATATATAATGGACCTACAACATACTTAGTAGAGCAGCATTGCCCTCTCATTTTTCAGCTGCTGTTCCTGTTTCTTTTCTATCTACCCCCATATAACCCAACTTATATTTTTTGGAGCCTAATCTACATTAAGAGAGCATTAGTTATTGCACTGTCTACCTCACCTACACTTGTATTTAACTTACTAATATTCTGGATATATCATCAGCTTCATAACGACTTAAAAACATTATTCAAAATATTATATAAAGTTTCTTAAAGATTCATACTTGAATTATCTTCAAAGATCATTTCATATTAAAACTATATACTATCCTTTTTATAGTCTTGAAGATGAAGATGATAACAAAAACACATTTGAACTAAAGATAAATCCACAAAAACCATTTGTCGGTATACAATCACAGATTTATTATACATAGGGCACCACGTTTCAACCAGCACTCTTGAAGAGAATAAAATAAAACTGTCAAAAACATTGCGCCATAAGTGTAATAACCAGTGATTGTATAAATGATCTTTGTGTTATTTATGTGCTTATTTTTTTCTAAATGTCACTCAAACATTAAACTAGTGAATTGATAGTGATAGAACAAACTTTAAAGTAAACAAAACAACCACAGCAACTACGTACACAACAAAACATGAAACACGGCAAAACATACTTAGAAAATTATTACTATTAAATATAACATGTTTACCTGTTGTGGGACTGTTTCTCCATAAATCTATTTAAAACGTCATCAGGATCATACAGTGATACATCATCTGTAATTATTTCAAATATCGTAAGTAAATAAAGACAGCACTGGTAAATAAGCATCTGAGACTCAACGAACTGAGATCCACTGCGTAGGTTGATGGGTGGGTAAGTAGGGATTTTTTTTTGATAGAAAAAAATTTGCTTTATCCTTAAGCTAGTAAAATCATAATGGGTAAGTAGGGACTTTTTTCTTGGCTTTCTTTTTGGATAGAAAAAACTTTGCTATATTAATTATCCTTAAGCTAGTGAAACTATTATGCTAGTGGTCATATCACAAGTTCTTTAAAAGACAAAATGCAACGTGTGTCTTAATACAAAAGATTATCCGTATTGGCCCATGGTGCTAGAATCATACATAGTCTAATTGCCACTAACATTCTCTTCTCTTCTTCGTTTGAGAATGGAATTTGCCGTTCATAATCACAACATGACAAAGCTTGTGGGGATTCATGTGAGGTTGTTCTGGATAAAGTCAAACTTGTTAAATATTGGTAATAGACCTACTAATAATTCTACTATCTCACCTTGTAATTCTTTGAGTCGTTGTAATCTATCTTCATTTTTCCTTGATATCTTATCTACGTCCAGGCTAGTGATAGAACCCATCGGATTATAGTTACGCGGAATCTCAGGGTCCTATAATAAAAAGTTGAGAAACATATTTTGCCAGGTATTGGAAACAACCAGCAATATTTTCACTCAAGCTGAAATGCTTTGATTAAGGCTACATAGTTCTGTTCTGACTGGGCTAATGATGATGGGCATAAGCTATACAGTGTGCTATAAGGGAAAATATTCCCGGACAGCGGCACTACAGCTTGTTCTTATATAAAATTCCAACAGTCAAGGATCTTTTATCTGCATGTGAATACGAGATCTCAGTTTTCCATACAGCTGTCCTTGTCAGGCCCTCCATCCTGCATCACTGTGACAAGGGGAAAAGATGCTCGAAAATACCGATGAACTTTCTTGGCCGAACCTGCGAGCTCCAGGCTAGCAACCAGCATCTTACCAGCTTAGTCACTGTGGTTGACTACTTGTTTACTAAAAAAAAATGTGACAGACACCAACCATGGCTGACAACAATATGGAACCACATTAAATGATTGCATATAGAATTTAGATTTTGTGCTCTACTTTGTTAATTGTTTAATATAAAAAAAACAATTTCAACTTACACTTCTACCTTGGTCTCTGTCTCGTCTTCGCTGTCTGGCTGAATCATTTCTTTTTGGAAAATCGTCAAAATCATCGGGGAAAAGATTTCTGTCCATTCCTTCAACATCTGTAGATAATAATCATATATATGACTCATAATACAACAATTAGGCAAATTTCTAATCCCATTCGTTTGACAAAGAGAGAGAGAAAAATGGGGTAAAACGTACATTTGACACAAACTAGCAAGGTCATTTCAGGACTAACATATGGTTCAATTTTACTTCAATAATTCGTTTGCACATAGGGGTCTTTAGCAGTGGGAGGAAACCGAAGGACCTGGAGAAGACGATGAGGTTTGACAGGCAACTCTACTCCTTATCACATACAACCTGGGAAGCGAAACCAAGCCAGTTGACTCAATGACAGACCTTATAATACAGCGCGCACATGCTAACCATTCAGCCAATCCCAATCCAACAACGTCCGAAGACAATAATTATATATAATTCATAATTCAATAATTATTATCAAGGGGTTTTACATAGGCTACACCAGCATTGAGCGTTCCCCCAATCCTATTCAAATATCATAAAAAAATATTGTTCATAAAAAAAATAATAAAAAATTCTTCTTAAGCCAGGTTTGACAGTGAAGTGGTTTGTAATATTATAATAAAAGAATATATTTCAAAATCTAAGTCCACAGACTCACGGCTAAATCAGGGTAGTTTTCAGTCATCCTTATTAAGTTTCAAACAAGTTAACTGCATAATTCCTTTCCTCGCTCTTGCTATGTCCGTTATTGAGTAAGGATTTGAATGCGTGGTGTATAAAAAACACAAAGCGCTTGAACTTGAAATAAATGATACATTGCAGGCATAGTCTAGGAAATCTCTATTTATAAGGAAGTATATTTGATCTATGTGCTGAGAGAAGTTAAAGAGAGAGTATATAAACTAACCTATAAAGGCACTGTTTGAATGAAGCATGGCTTGAGGGCTAGTAGAATTAATTCCTATAGTATCTGTGTCACCTGAAGTTAGATACAGGTTGTTAAACATATATCTATGTGCTGGGTAGAAAATAAATAAATATATATATATATATATATATAAAACTTGGAGAGTAATGAAGGAAATGAACGTCGAACACCAACTGGGCTAATAAGATAGACATATTGCAATACAGTGTGCTATGAGTGAAATTTTTCCCAGATAGCAGAGGTATGACCTCCTATTATTTATGGAAATCTAACTGCCAAGGGATCATTTACATGCATGCCAATACAACAGAATTATTTATTAACCAATCTTGATAACCAAGAATTAATATGTTTGGAACCAAACATTGAATTACAGTGATTAGATATTGTTGTAAGATTGATAACAGGGTTTTCAAAAATATCTATTTGTTCACACAAGCTCAGAAAAGCTTTAAACTACTCCCTTCATCTTTACTCCATGTTTAAAATCAAAAAAATATACCAATCAATTAAGAGGTGACGTGACTTGATATCTAAATGGAACTTGCACCAGAAATTTCAGACAAGTAAATTTACTATTGATAAAAATAACTTGCATTTAGATTGTGTTAGCTATAGAAAAATCTTTTACGAATTATAATTGAGCGATGATAAATGAATAAACATTGATGTAAACTTCAAATGATCATATTAATAATTCATGGTCTAATAATAGGCTTTATACTAAATAGGATTGCGTTTTTTGACTTGGTTCCTATAAAATATATATATAGTAGGAAAAATAATAGATATTGGTGCTGCAAAAGAAACTAGCATACTGATAGTACCTGGCAAAAAAGTTATACATATCTACATATCATATAAAAGTTACAAATATAAAAAAAAAATTGTGCCAGAATGAAAGAATCTAGAGTTTCAGAATGAAAGAATCTAGAGTTTCAAACAGGTATATATTTTAATAACAAGAATTATACTGTGCATTTGTTTCAGACATTTTAAAATTTGATGCTAGCATCTTTATTTATGTTATTTCCTGTTCTTTTAAGGAAATGATTGAAACTAACTTGGAGAATGTCCATATCCCATTAATCGATGTTCTTGTTGTCGGAGTAATGCTGCCTGCTGGGATTCAAGCTCTTCCTGTGTTCGTGGATCAACAGGATATAATCTACGGAACTGTTTTCTAGAATCGGTGTCCGCTAAAAATAATAATCAGTGGGGTGCATACATCAACAAATACAAGAAAAAATAATTTAAATAAATCTAGAAAGATCTGCAGTGACAAAAGCAATTTTTACATGAAATAAAAAAAACGGAATTTGTGAAAAATAACATAGTATTATAAATGATTTTTAATAAAAAGACAATTTGTAGTTGAAAAATCTCAACGAAAGAGTGTCAAAAGACAGTAATTGTGACATACACCATTCTGATTAAAACTTAGATCCTATTTCGTTTCTATTTTTATGGTTCAAAATTTAGTTTTACTTGTGTTTACTTCACTAGGATCTGGAAATGTTGTTATATAACACATGCTCTGGTTGATGTGGGAGATTAGCCAATGAAACCGTCTGTCACAGCGAGTTCTTGGCGAACGATGCACGAAACTGTGAGTATCGCGTCTAGAAATATCAACACTGATTGGTTAATCAAATGTCTGACATCATTGGGTCAGATCTTCATTTAGTGAAGGCCATCAGTCTGCATTTTAATCTGATTGGACAAACAAAGACTGATGTGAAAGAGTTAAAACATAAAATGAGAAAAAATCTGCATTTTTTAATTAAATTGGACAAACACAGACTGGTGTGAAATAGTTTTCCCATAAAAAGAGAAAATATCTGTGAACATATTTTTACCTTTATGTTTAAGATGATCAAATTCTTGTAAGACACTGGGATTTGCATGATCTGCTGTTGGTGCTCGACGAACCTGAACTGCATTCCTGTTGAGCGCTGTTTCAAATATATCGGCTTTCCTGAAAATTAAATGATAAAACTTGTCACTAATGCTGGATTTTTTTTCTGACTAAGTGTCCACATAATAATATTTTAATTTAAATTATTCTCATTTCCTTCAACAGAAGTTTTTGGAAAATCAGACTTCAAAGTACTTGCCACAAGACAAAGAACTTAATGGCAGAAATTGTACAACCCCAATTCGTAAGCCATGCAAACTCTTTAAATTGTACCAGACACTCTCTACATCCTGACATATCATTAGGGTTGATAATTCGGTGCTGGATTTTAGAAGCCAAAGCAACATGATTTGGTTAGAAGATAACATGAGATAATCTAACTTACTGATATTGTTGTGTTGGTTGTACTGGTACAGCCACTCTATTAACTAATCTAGGATCATACACATCAGGTTCATTCTACACAAATAAAAACATCATTAAAATACTTCACTCAGAAAAAACGACATTTAACAAAATAAACTATCCCCATTTAGATATGAAATGGAATGGAACGGTGTTTGACGTCCTTCTGTTCTGCTCTGACATGCTAATGAGGACGGCATATGGCACACAGTGTGATATGAGGGAAATTTTGCCCAGGCAGCGGCACTGTGGCCTACTCTTATATATCGAATTCCAACTGCCAAGGGATCTTTCACAGGTATGCGAATGTATACATGGGACCTGTTTCTCATCTTAGCCAAACGACTAGACAGCTGTCCTTGTCAGGCCCTCTGTTCTGCATCACTTATAAGGGGGAACCACACTGGAAAATCTGGATGAACTTTCTCTACCAATGTGGGGATCAAACACCCAACCACCAGGTTAGAAAGTCAGCGTCTTACCCACTTAATTAGCCACTGTGACCCCATCTCATTTAGAGATGTACAATGTAGTATATGCTTTACTTAAATTAATCTTTTTAGAACAGAACACCACCAGTATGCATTTAATTCAAAATAAATATTAAAAGATAGGTTGCTTGGCAACAAAACATATTACAACTGAAGCCTCGTCATAGGGGCAGTCAACCAGGGTTGTCGAATCGCTGCATATTTTTTTTGTCAGTAATGAAAAATTTGCAATACACTAAAATCTGATTAAGTCATAATAAAACTTGATTTGATTGTTAGTCTCATGACCTTAAACACTGTATATAAATATACATTAACTTTAGCCTCTTGTGCATCCACAAGATTTCTCAAGTGATCAAGGGCTATAACCCTGGCAGTAATTATCAATGTTCATGTGTTATCTTGCGACAAATGTGGTATACGTAATCTTAGTTGTAAATCTAAATAAAATGTTACCCTTGTTTCCTCCAACATATTTTCTACTCGTTTTCGTTCACTTTGTAACTGTCGTCTCATATGAGCAAGTTGATTCAAAACATCAGCACCTGAAAGTGTTAAAATATGAATGATAACTTTCATTTGTTTTTGTACAATGGTATAGAGGATGTAATTAAATGTCCACAACAAATTATAGCATTGAATTAACCTCTTGATTTGAGAATAATTGAGTTTTATACAGCAAACCAGAGACCACTACAATCAGTTCATTTACACAAAAAATCAAACCAACAAAAATATCTATAGACACCACTGAACTGGCACTTATCTAGGTATCAGAAATGAATAACATGTTGAGGTTACTTTACTATCAATATGACAATAATAAATTTATTCACTTACTATTATTTCTTGGTGCTGGTTCAGTCTTAAAGAAAATGATAATAATATTAATAATAAAAGATTGTAACAACAATTTTAAATATAATTCTAATTTGAATCATTTTTATTTAATAAAATATTTCATCATAAATTCAATAAAAGAAAAAGGCTTAACAGTAATAAAAAAAAATTCAAATAATTATAGTTTCAATATAAGTCATAACTTGCTAAAAAGAAGTAAAAGATTGAAAGATTGAAAATCACTCTCTCTCATATATGTAAACATGAACCAAAATGCACCTTATGATAATTATACAAATCAGATTTTTGCATTTGACTTAAACGAGGTAATTGTCCACAGTGTAACTTACATCAAAGTAAACTTCGTTTGTTCTATGTCGTAAAGTTGGTATAAGAGGAGAATCAGTTCGTGCTGCGTACTAAACAAAACATAAATAACATAAAACATAATAAACAGAGGAGAAAATAATTTTGTGTGTGCTGAGTAAATGGAATGGAATCAGAAAGTTTCGAAGGATGTTTAAACATTGCTTGACTTGTCTCTCAACATTTATTAAACCTTTAATCCAGTTGTTCTTTAAACATAACATGACTTGTAAGATGGTGACTCCACATCTTGTAGTTAATTATACTACAACAGTATCTTACATTCAGAAACGCTAAAAAAATCTCTAGATCTTTAAACAGTCTGAATTCCATTTTCATTTAATGAAACAAAAAACAGGTGAAGACATAAAATAAAAGTTATGCAAGATAAATGAAAAAGTAGAAAAAATGGAATGGTGGTGAAGACTATAAATATATGTGTTATTATTATACACTAAAAATATAATTATGAATTAAACCTAAAAATAGCAATAGGAAAACAATACACCAAGCTAGCTAGTAAACTGAGGCCTTTTTTCTGTATCATTCATCAGACATTTTCATATCATAATTTTGAAAACCTTCATCAATTTGTAATATAATCTTGAATCTAAATGTACAAAAAATCAGGCCTGAATTTGAACACTAGCTCTGTCGAGAATATATAAGTAGCATGTTAAAAGAAAAGTGGAAAGTACCAAAGTTGAAGCATTAGTATCTTGTAATTTTGTCTTGACAGCAGGAATGGGTGGAGATTTAGAGGTTGTCTCCACGGTAACAGACTGATTGACAGGTGAGGAAGGTTTAGGTGAAGCAGAATTTGAAGATGACTGAAAATGAAAATGAAAGAAACATGGTAAAATTTTTAAAGATGAAATTAAAACTAATGTTAGGATTACAGATATTCAATAGTTTCGAACTCTGTGAAGAAGGAAGATCTATGATATAGTCTATCTACCTCCATATTACCATACATTCAAGAATTTCAACAAAACTAAAACTGATCTAATTTGACAGTTACGTTATTTCTAAAATTTTTCAATCACATCACATGCAAGGCTTAGTTCCTAGAGTGCTGTATTCTGTTTCTACAATCTAAAATTCTGAACAAAATCAACAATCACAGATTTGTGAAGTAGCATATTCCTGGAAGGCTCTTCCAGATTTCCAGATTAATTGAAAATTTCTCTATCCAAGAGATTGTTTCTATATTTCAATACATTAGGGGAACGTTGGAGGAAAAAAAAATATGGGAAGAATAAACAAAATAATTTTGGGTAGATTCCAAGTCACACAAAAGGGAAGATCACACAAAATATCTAATATTGCCATTACCCGTTTGCCATTTTTATCATTTTTTGTTTGAATTTTATCATTTTTAATGTCATCTGTTTTTTCTGATTTATCGGTCGGATTGTTTGATTTGATGGCTGGTACTGGTGGGGATTCCCCTCTCTTCTCCTGTAAATAATGTTGTTAGTAAAATATCTACAGCTAAATTAAACTATAAATTATAAGAAAATAAATATAAAGCATATAGCTAATAAAGAAAAATATTTCTGAATTTCAGAGTGATAAATATCTGTGAATATGGTTATAAATGACTTGATATATTTAAAAGGATGTATATGTATCCATATGTATATATAATCATGCATCTTAATATAATGTTAAATGATATTTCTGAAATAAATTTGAAGCAATTCTAAAATTTCCTACCTCCCTGGCCAACCTCTCTCTTTCATAATCAATTCTAGCTTCATCTCGTTTCTTTTTTTCTAATTCTTCTTTTAATCTTTCTTCATCTGTTTTTCTGTCTTCCTGCATTTTGATTATTTCTGCATTTCTAAGTCGAGCCTATATAAAAAAAAAAAATAAAAATTGAATCAAATAAGGCTATAGACAGAGAGAGAGTTTAAAGTAAATTTGACACCAACTAGGTCATTTCAGGACTAATATATATGGTTCAATATTATTTCAAAAATTTGGTTGCAGGTTCAGGTCTTTAGCAGTGGGAGGAAAGTGAAGGACCTGAAGAAAACCCACGAGCTTGAAAGACAACCCTACTCCTTGCCACGTACAACCGAGAAATTGCAGACTTTATGATACAGCGTTCACATGCTAACCATTCGGCAATCCACCCCCACACCCTTATAGACATAATTCAGATTATGATTAAAATAGGCGTATTAAGGTCCACAAAAGGCATTTTGTACAGCTAAAAGGATAACGATTATAAATTTTTTTCGTTGGAATGTCATTCTACCTCTTCCTCTTTAGCCATAATTCTTCTTTTTTCTTCATCATATTCTTCCTGCATTTTTTTCCTCTGTTCTTCGACTATTTTACTTTGTTTCTCTTCTTCACGCTTTTCTCGTTCTCTCTCCATTTCAGCATCTCGCTTTTTTCTATCGATCTATCATAATATAAGAAAATAATTACCAATTGAAACAAATTCTAACTTAAAACATACGAAAACAATCACCAATTGAATAAAATTGTACCTTAAATCTTATTTCATTACACAGACAAGAGAAATAAGATTTAAAGGGCCAATCCCGATAACTTTTTGGGGAATAAAACTGCTTAATTTTGTGTTAAAATCCTTTAAAATCCATAACCTAAGGCCCACCTACTAACCCGATATTTGTGATACGCTTGTAAATAAATTAAACCTGACAGTCTTCATCTGGAAATAGACAGTATCTGTATTATACAGTATCTGGATAAAACCAGACTTTTTTCTATAAAAATAATATGTAGGTGAAATTTACCTTTTGTTATCAAGTACAGTGCATGGGTCATTCACTGTATAGACCTCTCAAGAAACGTTAATCGATTATCAGGTCACCCAATGAAAATTGACCAGAAATCTTAAAAGGGTTACGTGTCCGGATAAGCAGTGTTGACGTACACGCCCAAACGACTCAATATTTTGAGCTGAAATTTTGAGACAAGGTAAATACACCATGCCACTATATTTTGGTCCATAAATTTCATAAATACTCGGACTTTAATTTTTGAGACTCTGTTCTTATCGGGATTGTCCCTTTAAGGTACAAGAGAAATAAGAGAAATATTACACGTAAATTTCATAAAAGAAAAAAGCTCTAATGAAAAGCTCTCATTGAACAGAACAGAAAGACTTGTCCTATATGGTAAAAAGGAAAGTTTAAATCAAAACATATAGCCTATTACCCTTCCAGAATTGAACATGACTTTCCTTGTATCGTCTGTATTAACATACTAAAAACCTCAACAAATCAGTCAGGAAAGCTAATATTACTGAGCAGAAGGGAACAGTAAAACTTATCAACTACTCACCTGTCTTTTTAATTCTTCTTTGTAACGATCAGCCTGAGTTTTTTCAGCTTCGGTCTAAAAAAAATAAATAAGACAAAATAATAATTTGGGTTTTTTTCAATAATTAATTGTTTGGATATAATTAACCAATTTGTGTTTTGATTACTGGTTAGAATCCATTGCGCTATTATTTCAATCATTGCCTAATATAAATACAATTACCTGCATTAATTTCCTTGGAAATGGAAAGGAATAATCCAACTAAAGTTATTATGTATATTTATGGCTATTTTTACATGTATTCTTGGAAAGATACTGACAAGGACTTTGCAAAGGTGTTAAAGATACATCATGGGTGATTACATATTAAAGAGCCGACAGGTCTTGCTATAATAGTTAAAAAAACAGGATTATAATGAAAATTTAATTCAAATTATATCACAACGAGTGACATTAAGGCTGTGTGGGGAATAGCAGAATATCAATTGTCATAGCTACTGTTGTTATGATGGTAAACAAAGTCTTGATTATCAATTTTTTAATTAAATCATAAACTGCCAATCATGTGTTAATCTGTTGAATATCTAGGGCAACCAGAGGCATCAAGAGTTGATCATGGTCTTGGCAAGTAACAAAATGTCTAAATAAATGTCTAATTAATGATTTATATAACATTTAAGGCCTGAAGAAAGACCTGCAATAGACAGATTTAGCTTTTGCACAATGGATCTTTAAAAGAACTGTGAACTAACAATTTTTATTCGCTTTCCATATTAACCCCTTTATTTGACATGCACCGTTATTACCCAGGACAGCTGATTTTACCTTTGGATGGCCAAATATTCCATGACCTCCTCTAGCGTGTGTTGCTTCCCCAAGTGCTGTGGTTTGAGCAGGTGGAGTTTTTATCAAATCATCTTTAGGTGAGGCTGCTCGAGCTACACCTCGTGGAGAAATATATGGATCAACATAGCCTGTATCATATCTGGGACTGTATCCTTTCTGTAAAGCCCTCAAGTCAGCTGTACAATAAAATTAAAAGTATAAAGAATTAAAAGAATAGAAATATCAATCATCATCTTCCATTTTAAATCTTTGCATGTCACAACATGAGACTAAATACTAATGTTTGGAATTAATCTAGAAGAAATTAAGGGCCTGAAAATTAATATTTGTTAGAGTAACTATGACCATGCAGTGCCCAGACATGAATGGGTATAACATAAAGGTACTTTGAAAAGAACCAACTATGGACCACTACTAACCTACAGTATTGCCCTGGGCATCTTTCATAGGAGCACCTGCCCCACCTCGACCGTATGGATTATAATTCTTGATGTCTTCTTCTAATTTACGTTCATATCTAGAAAAAAAAAAGTTGCCAGCAATAAAACATACACCTTCAAACAGCTTTATTGCTGAGACTACACAAAATAAATTGTCACAATTTTAATGTTCTTTGTAATATAAGTGTGACAATTTAATTAATATTGAAAATTGATGCAGAAAAACTTAACAATATCCACTCTAGAATGTTAAACACCATTTTGTAATCAAACAATGTGACTCAAATGAAAATTTCATACAAACATATTGATAATTCAAATTGTAGCTTTATTAAAGTGTTAATAAAATTTATTAATCAAAGGACATACACTGAGCGCCATAGAAAACGCATCACTTAGTTTTTCGTATAACAAAATGATCCTGTAAACATCTTATTTATTTTGCTTCTTATTGTGAACAATATCTAAATGGGAACACACAATAACAACAAATTTGTACACTTATGGATGTTTAATCTGTAATCAACGGTACAAAGTCAGAGGGGTCAAAACCAAAGGTACGACAAAGATGGTTAATATTGTGCTGCACAGTGTGCGTAAGAGCCAGTGGAGGACACACATGCTACTGACAATTAACCATCTTTGTTGTACATTTGGTTTTGACCCCTCTGACTTTGTACCGTTGATTACAGATTAAACATCCATAAGTGTACAAATGTGTTCCCATTTGAATATTGTTCATAATAAGAAGCAAAATAAATAAGATATGTTTACAGGATCATTTTGTTATACGAAAAACTAAGTGATGCGTTTTCTATGGTGCTCCGTGTATCTATCAACACCAAATAATGGAAAATGTAAGACAAATATAAAAACCTCTCTTGTTCTTGTTTTTCTAAAGTTTTCTTATATTTCTTTTCCTCCATCTAAAATGATAAAACATTATAATCGTATTACTTATATATACATGTATACACTCGTATATGATAATATAACTGATATGAAATATCACTTTGAATTAAAATAATTTTTTGAACACACTAATTGTAATCCTTATAAGACATATAGAAATAGATTTCACTAAAAATAAAACACACTTATATGGATATACTACTTCTGAATTTACTAACATGCTACGTTTCAATACACATACAGATATCGTTTTCAAGGGACTAACATATGGTTCAATTTTATTTCATTCACTTTCATGTAGGGCTCTTTAGCAGTGGGATAAAACCAGAGAGGACCCTGAGAAAACCCACAAGGTTGGACAGGCAACCCAACTCCTTGCCATGTATAACCAGAAAATCGAAACCGCGCCCGTTGACTAAAGCAATATAGTTATGTTAGTAACAAGTATATGATTCAGGTACAGACCTGTCTTTCTAATTCTCGTTGATAGATTTGAGCTTGAGCACGTTTGGCTTTACGTTCTGCTTCTGTGTCGTCATTAGGGTCTGCTTCTCCTACTCCTCGTACGCTAAAAATATACAAAATATTGATCCTAAAATAACTAATTATTCCTTCAAGCATTACTCCTTAAATGCACTATCGAAATCAACATTTATGAAAGAATCTCCTCATGATGTTATAATAAATGAAATCAACAATGATACTTACTCATTATATGCCATTGTAGGTGAAACATATCCCCCTCCTCTTCCTCCCCCACCTCCACCCATAGCTCTATAATTATCAACAACAACACCTCCACTAGGAACCACAGCTGGTGCAACACCTAAAACAAAATTAAAATATGCAATCAAGCAAAAACTATAAAACCCAACAGAAGCTACCCATCGTAAAATATGACAGGATTTCACTCAACCTATAAGTATCAAGACAGCCTCCCACTGCAAAAGACCCCTACGCACAAGAGAATTACTGAAGAAATATTGAACCATATGTTAGTCCTGTAATTACCTAGTTTGTGTCGAGTGGATGTTAAACCTTATTTCTCTCTCTCTCTCTCAAACAGCCTAATATAGGATCATTCTCAACAGAATTATTATCGGATCATCATGTAAGGTGAATTTTCAAAAAATATTTGTTTTGGATTTTCTTGAAAAAGCATACCTTAACCTATACAATGCACCCATCTCCACACATATAGCTAAACAATAGTCTTGTATTTCGATTTGAGACGCTGAATTTAATATACAATTACATGAATACATACCATAATTAGCTGCCGGAGCCCCGACAGGAATGTCCAATGGATTTTGTGCACCATAATAATGATAAACTTGATCTATTGAATTAAATTTATCAAAATTTTGACCTCCTGTTACATATGTACTGGAATAAAAAATAGAGAAAATTATAAAATACTGTTTAAGAGGTAATACCAATTCTGATCATAATCCTGTCAGTTAAATTTGGCTTTATTTTGACAGGAGGTCACATCATATGAATGATTGACTTATTATTAAATGGACTGTGTTGGTATACGAGGCTTCCTTTTAGGAAGAGTGAGTCTGGTTAACGTAGCAATAAATCTATAATGAAATGGGGTTTAATGTCCTACTATTCTGCAACAATCCAACAGGAATATGCGTATATCGTTTTTTTGTACCAACCAAACGATAAGATAATGTCCTTGGTCAACACAGGGATTAAGCCTGGAACCTTCCTAATTATTTGGACTGTGATTAGCTGATATCAATGAAACTCTTATACACTGAATGATGTGGTGGAGAAAAAAAGTCCAACATTTGTCTCTGTATCTGCAACCGTATAATCGAACATGATTTCAATTTTAAAGTATAATTAAACAAAAAATTAAATACGAATAAGGCTAATAAAATTGTCAATAAAAAAATCACTTACGATGGCTGATAAGCAAGACTAATTGGGGGTTTAATGGTGGCACCTTTGGGTGGATCTAATAATCTATCAAAGCCTTGTTCTAATATACCAGTTGTTTCGTGACTTGGTTTATACATCTGTTTTCTTGGATCACGATGTGACACAAAATCGAGTTCTGCTAAGTCTAACTGTGATATACCATGCTGTTGATTTTCAATTTTTTTCAGTCTTCTCTCCAATCTTTCCAGATCACGAGTTCTTCCCAGCAACATTTCCGCTCTTGGACTATAAAAAAACACAATATGAATGTGTGAACATTAAAGTAATATTACGATGTTCTGTAGGGACTGAGATCATTTTGATATTATATTAGCATTAGATCATATTCTCAACAGTTAATATAAAGAGAGAGAGAAAAATAGGGTTTACGGTCCACTCAACACAAACCAAGTCATTTCGGGACTAACACATTGTTCATGTTTATTTCCATAACTCACTTGCACACAGGGTTTTTTAGCAGTGTGAAGAACTGGAGGACCTGAAGAAAACCCACTCTTTTTCAAGTAAAAGCAGGGATTCGCAAACATGCAACTTGACACAATGACAGACCTTATGATCAACCACACACATGTTAACCCTTCGGCCACTTCACCCCGTCTCAACAGTTAAAACTATTATCCACGTTTCAACAACAAAGTTTGTGAAGAATACATAATGTGTGAACTCTGCCTTATTTACCACTGGCAACTTTCATTACATTACGCAAATATCATTATTCCTTGTTATTTCCCGTCCCTAGTATCTTGTAAACGAGAAATATTTGTTGACAAACTGAAGCTCTCTACTTACCTTAACCTGTCACCACCAGTTGCTAATTGATACTGTTGCTGTGCAGCAGCTTGTATAACTTCAGGTTGTTTTTGGACGTTAGGAATAACAACAACTCGTGGTTGAACTGGTTGTTGCTGTTTCACAACCTCAACTTGAGGAGGTTCTACTACTCTATTCCTTAATTAAATCAAAATATAATTAATCGTCACATTCAAAAAAGTCACATATCTCACCCCTTGCACTTTATGATTTTTTTCATCATTTTTAAGGTCCACAGATATCAAGATTGTAAGATTCAACTTCATATATCTTAGAAAATCTATGAATAATTTACATTTTCTTAAAAAGAGACACAAAAAAAGGAAAATGATTTTTATTGCTTTATCTAACACTAAACAGGACAAAGGCAAATTTCTATATTAATACATAAGAACCAGAAATTGAATCAACTAAATGCATTCTGACATTTATCCCTCATCTATCCCTTAAAGAAAAAAACTTACTTTCTTCTAGCTGCTTCAGCTTCTTGCATCTGTCTTTCTAATTCTTTTTTATATGCATCTTTTCTTCTCTGTAATTCAGCCTGGGACTCCTGTTCACCTGTTCATAAAAAAAACAAAAAAACATCATGATTATTTACATTTAAAAAAAAAATGACCGAACCAATGTCAAACGGAACAGATCAAATAACATAAATTTATTCATAGCTATATAATATTGTTGCTCATTGCTTTTATGCGTGGCTTACCATATCATATCGACTAATATCATGACTGTAACATGACATAATTTTGAGAACAATAATCAAATACTAGACCATGCTCTATTATCGATATCAAATCTAACCTGTAGTAACAAGGAGCATTGGCAAGAAATTTGACAATTGCATGAGTAAGGTGAGAAAGAGGGTTTAACCGCAACACCAACCAGGTTATCTTAAAACTAATATACAGTACATGTGCTTACAAAGTTACACACAGTGTCTTTAGCCATCAGGGTAACCAGTGGACCAAGAGAAAACCCATGAGGTTAGGTAGGTGACCTTACTCTTTGTCACATACCACTTGACTCAATGAAAGGCCTTATGATCTAAAGTGCACACATTAGACCATTCGGCCACCAACAGCCCATATTTGCATAACAAAAAGAAAAACTTCTAGTCTTGGATAGAAATCAGATATCAATAGTTCTTTAAGGAACTCTAAATGTTCATTTGCACTCAAATACCAAATAATTCTGAAAAATGATCATGGATTTTTTGGATTTCGTGTGAAATACTATTCAGAGTTTTAGATTTGAAAGTAAGATTTTGAATAACAATCTTCCATTTGTTATAAATATTACCTACCAACAGGTAATGAAGCATAAAAACGATGTTTATTGGCATCAGGGAGATATGTTGGAGCGTCTTTAATTCCTTTTGGAGGATAATCATGATACACAGGAGCATGAGGTGGTAAGTGATTCTGTAAACATAAAGATACAACAATATTCATACATTTGCAAAAAGTAAAAGACTTACAATCATTTATGATTTAGTTTAATGATAAGAATGGTGGTTAAAATGTTTTAAATTTTTGCCATTTATGTTATCAATATGATCTGTAAATAAAACCTACCACATATAAAACAACTAATTTTAACGTAAATCAAACCACCTAAGGTCGCTGGGTTGTATATAAACAAGATATTCATGAAATTAGTAACCAGTAACCATATATTGTATAGATCTATCGAACAAAGCACACAATAAAACACATATCTATAGATAGACACGTACACCAACACAAAACAAACTGTGTAAAGATCAGTCAATACAGTACACATACATGTACTTCATTTGAAACACAATTTTTACTAGTGTGAACAGGTTTTCTCAGTGGAGGAGGTAAATTAAATTGGAAGCAACACAAGAACCTCTTCTTGGGACTAACAAAATTTTTTACAACATGTAGAACTATCTAAATCTGTTTAATCTGATGGTCACTCCATTATACATTAATATTGAAAGGCATGTTTTAATAAAGACTGTCAGAACTCTTTAGCAGTGGTATGTAAAAATGAAGAAGCATCACACAAAACTAAGTTGTTATTACAATGTCACTTAAAAGCCTGAACTTTTGTCAACAATTTAAAATATTGATGAAAATTGGCTGGTATTATTGAGACACGTATGGTATGGCAAGTGTCACAAGGCACTGTCGAAGGGTGCACCTAAACCATGCGCTTTTATTTTTTTCCTAGAACACCTCTGCTCAACACGCCCTGTGCTTTATCTACACATGCACCAAATAATACACTGAAGGATATGGCAATTTATATTTTGCCTGTGACACCAGTATTTGATCTTCATGTTCTAAATAAGATAGGTATAAGTTGGAAGGACAGTTCCATAATAAAATAAAGAGACAGACTGACATCAAAAGATATTACAGGCAAACAACACAACATAACAACAAAGTGTATTAGGTAAGTTTAAGTGCAGGGAAACATTGAATGTCATATGTGCCTACATCTTGCTTTGATGCTTTTTTGTTAACTGGTGTCTCCTTGGTAGGTTCCTCCGTTTTAATATCATCTTCCTAAATAGATTAGTAAAACAAACAATACAGGCATTTGTTAGTGTACAAAACAATACATAAACAAAAAGACTTTTCAACTTTCCATTTCAACTTTCAATTTCAAAAACCGTGCACAAGAACTTAACAAGACATCAACAAAATATCCATATTTGTAATCTATTGAAATGTCCCTGAATAAAGTTCATTAGATGTTTTACTTGTCACCCAATAGTTTAATTTGAACATGCCATATTTTCTATTGGTAAAAAATAAATGGAAAATTATTCAACCATGCAAGCTCATACATCAGCAGATGATAATTTATCAACATAAAACAAAAAACAACTTTGCCTGCCCAAAAGAGATTAACATGACAAGTTTATAATAAAAGATGATACTAGTAGATAGAGTAAAATAACTCAAGATAAGCCAAGTCCGAAGAACTGAATCAATTTATATTTCTATATGCACGCTTTTGTAATAGAGAGAAAAGGTAAAGCTTGCTAGGAAAGATAGTATAAGGTTGCCAAAAAATGCATTTCAGCCACTTGATTTGAACCAGTTAATTCACTGGGATGGAGAAAGGGACGATTATTAAAAGAAAGTAGGACCAACATTACAGATATATGGCTGTCCTTTTGAATTTATGAATATGCTCAAATCATATTATATAGTTCCAAGATATACACACAGTCATGCAATGAATTATCTACATGTAGACAAACACATTAACAACGCATACTACTATAACTCTCACCTGTGTCTCATCATTCCAATTTTTTAATCGTTCGAGCTAATAATGAAACAATAGTTTTTCATTAGTCATACATAGCTTTAGGATATATTGAGCCTAGATACCAAAGATTTTGTGTGATTACGGTAGATACAACTGTACGTATACATGTAGTAAATTCTGAGTTAAGATTAAGGTTTTGTTAATATAATAATTTAAGCTTTAGTGAAGAATAGTAGTCGAAATGACAAGAAATGTATATATTCTTAATAAAATATAGATTAAAGCTAGAAAATCAGATAAAGCAACTGTAAATTACTGAATTAACACAGTGGGATTACTGTTTTTTATCAATTTCTTGTCAGTTGACTGGCCAAATATATTGTTCATACCTACTCCCCGGTCCCCCCCCCCCACACAAAATAAATATATATAAGTATGTGTAGATATAATTTTTCAATAGAAAAACTATGAAAACCAATAAACAACACCAGTTACACCACACACAGAAAGCGTGAAGAAATATTTACCAGCCGTGAATAGGTTCGATCGTGCTCTGCTTCGTGACTTGATCGAAGCCAATCAGGATCATCCAGTATTCCGTTTTGTAAAACAGATTTCCTACAGAGTGAGTGCAAGCAGAATTCATCACAAAGAAAATTACACATACATTTATGGACATTTTTTCATAAGAACTGATCTGAAATTAATGTACCCCAGCCAATTTTACAATTATATTTAAAAGGACTACAGCTACTTAGAGAAAGGTTTTCAAACCTTATTTTAGTATCCATTATTCAATGTCAATTCAGACAACTGGAATTTGATCTGATTTTTGTCTGCTATGAAGTAAACAAATTGAAACAGATTTGAAAGAAAAAAAAGGTAAAAAAAATCATCATGTTAATTGAATAAAATATTTCGTTAAAATTTGAATATTGACTTGAACATTTAAATAGTAAAATCAGTATTCCAATCAAATACTAATAAAATCAGATTAGTTCCAATCCAAAGAATTGGTATTTTTATTGGTAGAAATGAAAAAGTACTTTTAAATTTATTTCTAATATTAAAAGCAAATGGTATTATTCTGTCAGGGTATTAAAATCAAAAATGATGTCAAAGTCAAAAGTATTCAGAAGTTTGCGATAAAAAATACCATTTCTAATGATAATACAAAATCTACATCAGTGATAAAATAGAATTAGAAAAGTTACGAATATTAAACATCTATATAAATACAGATGAAAAATTACAGAGAAAGACAACTAACATCTGACAAAAAGATTGTTAACAATTTCAATCAAAAAACTATACTTATGTTGTTTTAATTAATTCAATAAAGGTGAGAATACTTTTTATTATCATGTGTTTATTTCAATTTGATTATATACCGGGAAGTGGGAAAGATCAAAGAGAAAGAGAGAAATGGTGATTTCGGGACTAATTTGTGGTTTAATTTTATTTCAATAATTCACGCGTAGGGTCTTTAGCAGTGTAAGGAAACCCAGAAAAAACACATGAGGTTGGACAGGTGACCCTACTCCTTGTCACGTACAACCAGGGATTCGAAACCACACCAGTTGACTCAATGACAGGCTTTATAATACAGCACGCAAATGCTAACCATTCGGCCATCCACACCACCCACCCAGCCCCTTCGCCCCTCTGAAAAATCAAGGAAGTGATTGTAGAAGACTGAGAATGGTGCCGTTCACTGAGTGATACATTTACACGAAGAGACACATTTTTGGAGCTAGATTTACCAGTATTTTATGTTCTGTAGTTAATTCATTGTTGTCTAGATCAATAGGTGGAATATTGTCCCTGTTAGTATAAACAGTTAATCAAATATATCAAAATCAAGAACTATTTTAGCAATACTGTACTAATCGATATGTTGCTGTTAAACATAATAAAATTGTAGAGACTTTTGTTCAGGTAACAACTATCATTTCAGATTGGATTTGCTTTATATTGAATGTTCAATAAATCCTAATCAAAATACCAGAAGAATAATTACTTACTTTGTTGATATATCTTTCTCTATGTCCTTTAATCTCTTCTCATCCTGTTTATGTGGTTAGTAAAAGAAATAATTTAAAATCTACATGCTAAGGCTGTATAGGATCAAAGAAAATGTAATAATAACCTGCAGTAGTTCCTGATGATTACCTTCATTATTGTGTAAGTCAAGGTCTAATAACATTCAGGAGGTTATTCATATATTGGGGTTGTATATTTTTTCATTTCTAAACTAATAAACTGAATAATTCTGCTTAGCCTGAACAATTCACCTTGACTTTAGACAATCACAAGTATTTCTGTAATCCCACACAGTTAAGATATTAATAAGCTAAGGAAATATCAATACTACATGTGATACTAAGATTACATATATATGCTTTTTTAAATAAGGGTACCAAAGCAAGCTATTTTAAAATTCAAGATATCAAATGAAAGGTTAAAGAATAAACAGTTCAAAATTACATATTTTCCATTCAAAACATAGTAAAATATTTCAAAATAACTTGCTTTGGCTTATTAATTAATTCAAAGTTTTGATCCAACATAAGATTTATATAACAGAAAGTAAAGCTACGAGTATACAGATAAGGCAGGTTAAGTTTAAAGTAAGTTTTATAGAGATTATTCCTGTGATGGCTTTATCATTTTATAGAGTTTCTCATGAAATATCACTGACAATAAATCATTCAAATTGTAAGAATGTAATGTAGAACATAGGTGGAGGCTTGTCATGTTCAGTAATACGTCCAACCACAGCAAAGTTAACTGCATTATATCTTAAATCATCATCACTTAAAAAAATCTACAGCATTTCATTATGAATTTTGGTCCTGTATTGCTTTATTAAAAGTCAAAATATGACTTCACAAAACATGTTTGAAATTTACGAGCCAACAATTTGGACAAACAATAAAGTTTATTCTTCGTACCCTAATGAACAATACAACATAAAACTCTGACCTATATCATGTTCATAAGATTTCATGAATTTGAACTTAAGTGAAAAAGTCAATTCCACAATATGTGAATGGTGATATGTCACAAGAAATTATGGACAGACATAAATTGTGAGCTTATAAAAATGTGTCTCAAAGAAGAATCAATCAGAAGTCACACAAACTAAACCAAAATACACTTTGGGGAAAGTTCAACAACATATTTAAATCAATGAGTAGCACTATGAAAAGAACCAAATAACCTTTATAAATATTCTAACAACCCAAGAGTTAACTATAAAACACTCATTAAGAAAACACAACACACTGCAGGGTAGAGTAGTACATTGAATATGGTATGGCATACAGTAATTGAGATATTCATTTAAATTATATGGCTATTCAATACATTAATGTAAATTATTTGTTTTAAAGAACAAAATACATGGAGATTTTTATTTTTATATAACTTTTCATTGCTTGAGCATACAGAAGATTATGCAAAGTGGCCATGGGTCATAACTCTAAAAGTACTCCTCTTTCTTCTTAGTCTCAATATTACAAACATTTACAACAGACTCAACTATAACTTTGTTGTTTTAATAAAGACTAATAGATTGCGGAAATTGTAATAGGCTGTTTCATATTACTAATATATAAACAACATATCTGATCATAAATACAGACAGTGTACAACGATATTTCAATATGGGCATAAAAAAATATACTAAAACAGTATCTATGATTCCAATTTGTGAAATGCCACTTCATCATGATTAAACTATTAAAATTACTAATTTTCCTTACCTCAAGCCTGTGGAGAGCCCCTTCACTGTTGTAGGCTTTTAATCCAGGACGTGAATAGTCTGGATCATTTAATCGTCTGGTAAAAAAAAAAATAGGAAAGAAAAAAATATTATTTGGATCTTTTAATCGTCTGGTAAAAAAAAAAAAATAGGAAAGAAAAAAATATTATTTTTGTACAATATCATATTGCATAAAAGAGCTGAACTTAAAATAGCAAAACCTAAGTAAAATATCTAAATAAGCAAGCATATTTGTTTTACCTGTATCTCTGTTCTTCATTTCTTTTCTTTTCTAACATTTCTTCATATGTTGGTGTTCCCCATCCTTTCCTAGGAGCACCTGGTGGTTCTTCACCTCTCTAAGAAAAATAGTCAATTTCAATTACAAAGGCATATAAAATAGTCTAATTTCAGCAATTAGGAGATGTGTGTGTTCACTGTATCTCTTTGCTTCATCTAAAAACCTACAGCACACCAAAATCTGTAATTGTTATGAGAAGTAATATCGAACCCCATATCATCTGGAATTTTATGATTTAAATTAGGACTAAAGCCAAAATAATTACATCTAATACTGGTTATTCTTCAATAACTATTAAGAACTAATGATTCTGGAGTGTATTGAAACTTAAGATATAATATTTATTGGTTATGTATATAATATATATATTACTACATCTAAAAGCTATGATTACCGCTAATATATATTATACTATAACATGTAGGCAAACCCTATAACAGTAAATCTGCTAACAATACTCATACAAGCATTTTGTTGAAAAGAAATACCCATTCATTTGTCGAAACAAGTATCAAAGTACCGGTACTTTTACTGTATATAAATCTATGCTAATTGAATTCTTTAATATTCTCTCATTAATGATAATACTGCAAGACAAGAAATTAATGTATAATGAAATTAATTCAAACAGAATGGTGTTGACACAAATGTGCATGAAAATTAATGACCTGCTATATCTCACTCTTTTCTAAAAGATTAACTTCTGTAATCTAACATGCAAGTTTGAAACCAAGTAGTAAATAATGAATCAATGAAAATGATCAGCCAACATCTAATTAATTAGGTGATATTGATCTGAATGTATTGTTTTTACTAGCGATGTTGCATTTAACACATTAAATTTCTCCCTTGAATTAATTCCTAGTTTTACTGTTGCTCTAAAAACACAAAACAGCAGGCACTTAAAATCATAATGATGAAAATTTCAAAGGAACAAGAAGTCAAAAAGTGTTTTAGCCTGTACACATTCAAATCTTTATATTTCCTGATGCCATCTTTAACTAACAAAGATAAAAATAATGATTATTTCAAAGCTGTCCCATACAAGCCATTCAAATTTGTATATCGTTTTTGTGTAATCAAGCATGCATAATTAGTCTTCACTGTTAATACACAAACGTTCTACTTCAGAGGTATTTTTTAAACACCTGGTTTCTTGTCCTTTAAAATTTTGATACATAGAAATTCATACCTGTACTAAGTGAGCAATAGCCAATTAAATTGGTTAGTAATTTACTTATATATCTACTAATATTTACAATAACTAGATGATTAATAAAATGGATAAATATGTTGAAATAGGTAATATATATAAAGATATATATTAATATATATAGAAACAACCGAAGGGTAGACATTCAGGTTATGGTAATCTACACATTTAAATATTAAAGGGGAACATAGCCTCAAAAAAGGTCAGTCTGATTACTGTTCTTTGAGTTTGATGTCCTTTGATTTGAACTTTATTAATATCTGATTTATGAAGCTATTTAACAAATGCAGCCTGTATAGTAATCTTTAATCTCTCCAAACATTCAAAACCTAAACTCAGTCACTTAAACAGCACCAAAACATTGATGTCAGTTGTGGGTTCTAATTTCAACTCTATCATGTTCTGTCCATTTACATATTATTCTAAATGGTCTAAAGACTTGCACTGCAGATCTTAGGGCTGTTGTCAACACATCAATTCAATACTTGTATGTGACATCCATAGGACCATCTGTCAAACCTCAACAGTTCCCACTGCCACAGTCAGGTACCCATGATGCCAAAAAATTGATGAATTACACATCTTAATGTAACCCTACCTATTATTCTATATAAGTGGTTCATCCTAACAAGAACTACAACTAAAGTGTCCATACACATTTTATTATCCAGTCTACATGTAATATAAATCAATTCAATTAGTATATATATGTATTTATATATCATTGGTATAACATGTATATATATATGGTAGTCAAGCTATATGGCACAATAACAAACTAATCCAGAAATACTTACACCATACTAAGTAATAGACACTTCCTACTTAACCTTTTGGTAAATGCAGAGGTTGATCGATATCCTTATCTTGTTACTCATAATCAGTAAATTAGAGAAACTTCCAGTACAAACAATCCAAAATGGAATAAAATTCAAACTTTGATCATACTATATCTAAATGGAGAGTGGTAACTGGTTGAAAAAAATTGGCTGGCTGTTTCACCAGGCTTTATTGTAGGCTTTATATTTAACATATAGCTCCTAGAAAACCATGAGTTTTGAAACATATATTTATATATATCCAAGAACCTCTGCATTTCCAAGATAATAAATGGAGATAAATCTTGAAATAAGAAGTGTCTGATCTACTCCTGATGTACTTACACCCATCCTAGGTGTGTCAAACACCTGCTTAAAGTCATTATATTCCTCATTTCTCTCTTTAGCTTTCGCTCTTTGCTATTAAAACAGTGTGTTAATGTAGAAAAGTAAATAAATAAAAAGCACTTGATAATAAAAAAAAAACTGACTATGTACTAGCAAAATAGGGTTAGAATATGGCAGTTTATAACTAAAATTATTTTATTTATGTTTATATCTTTGCTAAAAATGAAATATAAGCTTTAACTATTATATTTACGTTGAATAAACATGCAACAGTGGCCATGGCAAAAGAACAAATTATATGTGACTGGGGTATCTTCGGAAGCACTTTATATGTATTGCACAAGGTTAATTTTCGATCACTAGAAGAAGGTTTTTCATGGATGCATCTTACTGTTCTTTTTTTGTAGACCATGTAACATAACTCACCGTGGCACTACCATGATAATTTAGTCCTGGTAATGTTGCAAATATTTCTTCATCTTTTGTTTTCTGTAGCAGATTTAAATTTTATGTGCAATTTCAGCTGAACAAGTTAATATTAGACATATTCTATATAAATTAAGTTAGCAAAATATCCTTGTTAATGAAGCAAAAATTTAAAAGTTAATTAATTTTTTATATACTTGTAAATTATTAGGAAAACTTAAAAATGATTAGGAAAACATTAAAAATTTATAAGGAAATTTAAAAATTATTAGGAAAACTTAAAAACTATTAGACATTATTTGGAAAAAATTAGGAGAGGAATTTATAAAATATCTACTCAATATTGTATCACATATACAGTATATATTGACAATTTAATTCTATTATTATGTAAACTATTATGACCAGACTTGTTTCACATCAGCCCCTGACTGTCAATCCTAATTATGTATCAATGTTTACTGATACACCAGTACAATCTTCTACGCAAATACCATACATAACTTCCAAAAACCAAAATTCAAAATCAAACCACAGTCAAATATAAGAAAAATGTGTATTTAGTCCAAAAAATAAAATGTGATCTACTTGTGGTTTATCACATTTTATGGTAAAATAAACTGCTAAGGCATCTTCTTTTCATTCAAATGTTCCATTCAAATACATAAATGCTAATACTTATATCCCGATAATAATAAATACATTCATGCTGCTGGCAGTAATTGTTTATTCTGACATAAAGTAAACTTACCAATATTCTGTGATCGTCAAAATCATGTAGACCTAATTTCTGAAATTGAAAAACAACAGAAATACTAAAATCGCATTTTGTTTAATGTGAGATATTAGTCAATAAAATGGTCTGTAAAGTTACAGTTTTGTGCGAGGTGTGCGTAGAGTCATCTATTGCACCTTTGAGAGCAAAACAAAATTGACCTCCTATTCAAAATGATTTTATGGTGCGGAGGCCATTCAAAGTGTGGAGAAACCGCACAACCAAACAAAATTTAGATATTAGTGTTATGTGTAAGAAACCAAACCCATGGTCCAATAGATTATGTTTTGTAAGTTCAACACAACTGAAACAAGAATATTTTAAACTGGTAAAATTTCAAGATCATTGATATTAAATAATGAATGAAATCAAATTTATTACATATCTTCATTTTGTCCTTACCTCTGCCTGCATTCGATTATATTCTTTCTGTCTTTCTTCTTGTAATTTCTGTCGTTGTTTTTCATGTGATCCGAGTTTATTTAGGAATCCCCCTGGAGTACCAGGTTTTGGTGGTAAATCATGATATCTGTTTTGTGTCTGTTTCTGAAAAATTAACGTCACATCAGGTATATTATTTGATGAATTTAGACTATATTGTCATTTGAATTAGAACACATAATGCCAGTGAACCACACCTATGTTAAGTTTTTAATAGATCTAGTACAGTACAGTACATTCTCTTAGGCCTTTTTTTTGGGGGGGGGGAAAGATCGCACAACAGAGTTTCATTGAAATGCTGCATATGTAGCAATATAAAGCAATCAAGTTAAAAATATAATCTTCATTTCATGTCTGAATAAGAAACAGCAGTGAATCAAAATGGACAGAAGATATTTCTACTGCATCAAGGACAATGCTATTTTTTCATCCTATGATCTAACATTGGGGTTAAGCACAACTTTAAAAATATCAATATTTTAGATCTAACATTCAACTTGTTTTATGATCATTTGAATTGTTTCAAAATTATAAAATTCAACAATTAATCACTTAAGTGAAATATTTTGTTATCAAATAATTAGTAGAAAGCAAATTTGAACAATTAATCAGTTGAGTAAAATAATAAGTTAGTAAGTAATTAGTAAGAAATAGTTAAATGTCAATAGCTGTTTGTGTCGAAATATAGGAAACAAATGCATGGAAAATGAACCCCTTTCCAGAGTGTCATTCTAATAAAGTGCTGAAAAAAAAGATGAAAAAAAAAACCCAACCAACAAATCCCAAATTAACAAATTTAACTGAAATAAATGAATAGCTTTTTTGTAACAAATATAACAAAAATGAATTAACAACTGAATAAAATCATTTACAAGGCAGAATGAAAAACACAAAAAAACTTTCAGTTTTAACAAAACAGGTACAGGATGATAAAATCATGTTGGCCTATTTGGTTTCACAGAGCAATCATCACATACATAAAGAAACTTTACAAAAAAACACAAAGGTACATTTAATTTAAGGCAATAATTATGTTCTACTAGTTCCTTTTTGTAAAAGAGGTTTCATAACATTAATAAAAGGTCACACAATATTTCGACAAACCTGTGCCAGACAAAATGACCGACACTGGAAGGATTGTGTCTGATACAGTGACAAAGTCTGAATTTGTGCTTCACAATGTGGGTTGCAGGTGCTTGTCTGAATGTATAATTAAACTGAGTGTATTTAAAGATAGAACACATAACAGGGTGTGATTTTTATGCAAGGTGTGGCAACACGTGAAGTTTCCAACCTTTTGTAACTCATTATATTCTTCTTTTCGCTGTTCTTGTAATTTCTTCTTCTTGTCTGATGTATCTGATATGAAAAGCTGTTCTTTTGACGGTTCCCTCCACTCTCGGGGACGAAGATTTTTTTTCTGAGAAGTTAATGAACAATAGAGAAGGTACAGAATTACAAGCATGCACATGCAAATAGTTCCAACACTGATACACACACATACAAGATTACAAGACACACATGTAGGTAGATGTACATATATATTTACATAGATTAGTAATTTACATAGGTTGGGCACTCCCTAATTGAAATCACACAAGATTAATCAAAAGCCACACTTTAATATGTTCCATCACCGATACAGCCCAGTACCATGTATTATAGATTTTTATTCAAACATCATTGAAGATCAATGTCCTACAATCTATAAATCAAAACTCTTCAAAAAAATCAACTGGGGGGGGGGGAAGGGGTGTTTTTATTCCACAGTCGACTTTGGGTTATTTTAAATAAGGTGTTTTTTATATGGTTATAAATGACCATAATGTACTAGAATGAAAGAAAATAAATCATACCACTGATCCATAATGTACTGGAATGGAAGGAAATTAATCATACAACTGATCCAAAGGGCAATATAATTCAAAGTTCAGAAATACAAATCAATTGAAAGTATCACAGTTTTAACAGCAAACTATTCCAGAGAATGACACAGTTTTGAAAAGTTGATTTAAGTGAAGAGTTTGATTGGACAGTTTAGACCACAAGAATTAACAACCTCCAATAATTCTTGATATTCTTTCTTCCTTTCTTCTTCTAATTTCTTCTTTCTATCAGTAGTGTCTTTGATCAAAAGATCTTCTTTCAGAGGCTCTCTCCAGTCTCGACTTTTCTCGGCTGCTTTTTTCTAGGGGTATAACAATTTGATTGGAATATTTCAGGGTTGTTTTTTTTTGTCTGAGTAGTGATAGTTTGTTTCAAGTGTGCATAAATGTGTTGGGTTTTGTTTATGTCTTGTTCAAAATTTGGCTTAAATTTAAATTAAACATATTGTATTTAAAATTGTTTATAGTTAATTTTTTTCTTTCATAAAAATTTAAGACTTTCAACCTGTTGTAGTAAGTCCTGATATTCTTTATTCCTTTCCTCTTGTAATTTTTTCTTTCTATCATTTGATTCTTTTATAAACAGATCTTCTTTGGTTGGTTCTCGCCAGTCTCTTTTCCCAATTTCAGCTTTTTTCTATGGTGAATATTTTCTATGTTTGAGCAACATGTTAGTTATATGTTATGACACAGGTATTTTTTAAAGACCGTTTTTGTATACAGTAATACAGCTGCTTTATACAAATTCTTAATCAATTAATGTTTTTGTTAATTTTTACTCGAATTCTTTATTACTTATTTTATGATAAATTAATTAATGTAATTTTATTTTTGCATGTTTCATATGTCTAAAATAAATTAAGTTCTACTTTAAAAAATAAAATGTCTCAGAGATGTATCTCCTGCTTGAGTATAATCTATTTTTCAACCTGTACTAATTCTTTATACTCTTTATTTCTTTCTTCCTGTAATTTTCGTTTTCTATCATCAGAATCCTTAATAAATAAATCTTCTTTTGTTGGTTCTCGCCAAGTTTTCTTGTCTGTCATTGTTTTCTACATGAAAATCAACACTAAATTAAATTTTCTATCACTAGTTTGCCTTAAACTTGTTCAATTTGGCACACTAAGATATCTTTGTTGTGTCCTCTTTTTTGTTAGAAAAATAATTTGGTATTGCCATAAAACATACAATTGTGACCTTATTATTATCTTTGTAAAGTAAAATATAATATGTGTGGTTCTTGATGATTTAGACAAGCATTTTGCCGTTTCCTATCATTGCAAATTGCATAATATTAATTGTCTTTTTCATTGATTAAAGGTTGTTCCATATAGTTAGGATGGTTCTCAGTGAGGTTCCTTATTTTGCTTTTTTAATACCTTATCATATGTCCTATTGCGTAAAACTGTTATATAGAAATAGGTAGTCCCTGCATCATCAATAGTGTTAAGACAAAATTACACAGAATGGTTCAGATATTGAAAACATTAATACGGATAAAATGGATTGATGGGTACAAAATAGTAGACATACATGCACAGCAGCAAGAAGCCAAACACAGACCAAACACATATCAAAATTAAATACTGTTTTTCCATTTAGAAAAAAAAGCTAGATTACAAGATTAAATTTGTGTCCCCATCAATTTATAATTAACTTCATCAAATTTTCAAAACTGATTTTTGAGAATTTCTATAAATTATCAAATTACCCTATTCAATCTTGATGACCTGACTTCTTATTTTTCTTTAAAGATAAAAATATTTTTTTCATTCACAGATTTTATTTTTTCAACAAGCAGTTAATAAACATAATATTAATGTCAAATAAATGTCAACGCCAAATAATAAATTTTTAAAATTCTAAAAAGCACACAGTAACTGTTCACAAACGTTTAGTTATATATAAAGTATATATTGACCTTCAAATGTTCGTTATATTCATTTTTCCTTTCTTCTTCAAGTTTTTTGCGATAATTTTCTCTTTTGTCATCCAATAGAATTTCTTCCTTCGACGGTTCTCTCCATGTTCGAGGAGTGCCCATTTTCTAATGACGAATATCAAAAAGTTAGTCTTTTGTTTTGAAATGTTTAGAATCACTTTTAGCACAATTGAACATAAGAGGTAGTCCATTAGCACAGAATAATTTCCGTTTCTTTCACTTTCAAATTGTTGATGTTTTTGAGGTGGTTTTGTTTTCTTTTTACACAGAACACAGAATATTAGATTGTTCTTGAAGCACTTAATTCAACATAATTCAAGATATCATTAGTTTGCAAATTAAATCATAAAAAGAGGCAGTGATGCAATTCAATCATGTCTTTTAAATGCCGATATCAAATTTTGTTGATCTTTGCTTTTAAGTCATTGTATTATTGACTATTCAGAATGATTCTTTTTTCCTTTATATGCCTAATAATATAAGTTTATAAATGAAAGATTTAAACATGTTATGTTTTTGAAAGAAGCTGCAGGACTACCTCTTTTAGTTTCAAAAATATGAAGTAATGATCAGGCCTTTTGTAAATAATGCTAGCCAAGCACTTTCTAAATTCTAACTTAGTAGGTTTTCATAAACTATCGACACATAATGATACTATCAAAACTGTTTCTTAAATCTTACAAGATTTTTGTAATGATACATAATATCTAGACTAGCACATAGACAAAACAAGAGCCCTGGTCCATAGGTAAAAATATTAAATATTAACCAACAAAAACTACCAATAACAAAAATATATATATGTGTAAATAACATGAATCACAAATATCATTCAACAAAATCATCTGTTAGCTTTTTAACAAGGTGCATTATTAGTCACAAAGATGTTGGTGCATTATCTAATCCTAAAGGCATACAAAATGAATGATGCATTGTCATACAACATTTTTTGTTCTGACCATTACATTTAATACTGGTGCATTGTTTGTATTATATTTCAGAGAATGCTGACCTAGTTGTATTTCCTTTTAAAATTAATTCTTGATAGAAAGAAATATTATCAACACAATAACTCAAGTCATTTTGAGATTAACATATCATACTTTTCATTTCAATATGAATATATGCCTACAATGTCACAGGCAGAATTTGTATGGACAGTGGCATTTTTGATGACAAATCATAATGCCCAAAACACAATTGTTCTATCCAAAAGATTTAGACACATGGTCCTTGTCAACTCTGCACACACCACCTCTGACAAGTGAGTTTGAAAAATTCTAAAAAATTTTTTTTAAAGCCCACTGGCTCAATGAACGTCTGACTAATGCTGTTGAATGATGCATTTTTTGATAATTGACCATAATAAAGTATAAGGCACATGCAATGGAATGTTAGCCCAACTGTACATATATAAAACTTAACTTGTAAGTTATTTATTATCTACCTCCCTGCTCTAAGTATTATAGTTTTCTGAAGTGTGAAAAATTTGAAATAATATTTACTGATAATATATCAAACCATTTAATATGAAAAAATATATTTTACCAAACAATATCAATAACATGAAATAACTTTCAATACTAATGCACAACACACAAATTACATAAAATTTTATCACAGATTTAATATCTAATTAAAAGGATGCACATATATACAGTGCAAATCTAGATATAAATTACATTAAGATTATAGAATAATACTTATAATAAAACAAAACAATATATAACAATTAGAAAAGGAGAGTATTAATATCACTTAACTAACATATCAATAACATAACAAGGAAAAATGTGTCAATTTATAAATAAAAATTTTAAAATAATAAGAGTATAATTTTGATTATTGGGCAGAGTCCGACTTTTTTTAAATAAAAAAGTATCAACAGATGATTTAAAAAAACAAAATATTGTCAAATACATGTAAATAGTAAAGAGCACAATTGATTCAATCCAAAAAGTATCTTAGTAACTAGAAAATACATTATAAGCAATACATGTTTCTAAACAATGTAAAGGTAGAATTGTCCTAATCACCACCACCCCCACCCCCAAATTATATATAAACCTTTAAATATATAGATAAATATGTGCACACATAGTTTGCAAGATACTTGCTGAGCTCCCGATATGCTTTTTATTACAGAAGGAACGAATCGTTATTACGCTTTTTGGGAGTAACTTGATATTTTGTACTTCCAATAAAGAAATCATCTTTAGATGGTTCACGCCACATTCGGCGACGGGGAGTTTGACCACCCTTGATTTTCTCTTGATAACTTTTCTCCTGATTCTGAAACGTTTCACTTTGGGAGACTCTTAATCCATTGTGATTTACTCGACGCTGATGACCGCCGTATTTGAGAAAATCATCTGATGAATTTTCTCTAAAAGGCCTTGTTCTGGGTGCAGGTTTGCTTTTAATTGTGTTATTGTATTCTTGGCGTCTCTCCTCATCAACTGGTGCTCTTTCTCTCGGACGTTTCTCTTCGGGATTCTTTTTCTGGATTCTACCAAAATCAAAGAAGTCATCACTTGATGGCTCTTTGTAGACTCTCCGAGGTGTTTTGCTGTTGTTTTTTAGCATATTATTGTAGTCATTTCTTTGTTCTTCATCAGCACTGATGTTCGAGTTATTTGTATTAGCATGCTGTTGGTTCTCTACTTGGTGATTTTCTTTGCCACTCGGAGCTGGACCTGTTTTAATGAAACTTTCCAGCTGATTAGGAGCTTGACGTGGTGTTCTTTCTTCTCTTCTCTTCATGAATTCATCATTTTCTGGTTCATAATATCTTCGCTGATGTGGACGTGATTGATTCTTCAACATATTATTGTACTCTTCACGGCGTTCATTATAGTCTTGAGTACGTGCATTTTCAGCAGCAGATGGAACATAACCATTCTTTTCAGGTTGTTGACCATGTGAACCAACATCAGTGTTCAAAGCTGCTTGAAACTTATCAGTTGGTTGTTTTCGGACTTCATAACGGTTACTACTGAAGAAATCTAGCTGAGAATCTTCTTTCCATACTCTTCTTCTTGGATCTCTTCCTTGACCTTTCGGGTTGCCATTTTGATTTGCGGGTTTCGATTGGCTTGAGACACCATTGCTAGTGGGTGCCGATTGTGAACCATTTGTTTCTTGAACAGGGTTTGCTTCTTTCGTTGGACTAGAGGGTGTGTAACTCTGATCAGCTGGTTTTGTCTCTTGATTCTGAACACCATGTGTTTGTGCAGACGGGTTTTGAACTTGAATTTGCGGATTAGGTTTCTGTTCAGGTTGGTTTCTTTTGTGAAGTGGTTGACGGTTTATCTTTTGAGATGTTTGCAACATTTCTTGGTATTCTCGTTTTCTCTCTTCAGCCATCTTTTGACGATGAATATGACTGTTGTCTGCTGGGAAATAACCACCAGAGTTTCCTAGATTTTGTTTAGGTTTATCCTCTGCCGGTTTTTTACTGCTTGGTTCTCCCCATTGACGACGTTCAGCTCCTTGATTCTAGATTTAATAAACGAAACATCTTACTAAATAATTATACCTAGTTTACAGATGGAAATATACATACAACTATCGGAGAGTGCAGAACAGGGAAGGAATCTAAAATAGGAATGTTTGAAATAAATAATCGACCAAGTCCATTAAATCAGCAAAAAGTAAACAATGTAAGGCCAACAAGCTGATAGATCCTAAATTTATTTGGCCAGATTGTGTCAAGTTTTATTCCATAGATGATGGAGAGAAAGTGAAATGGGGTTTTAGGTCCAATTGACCCAAACTAGGTCATTTTGGGACTAATGTATGGTATAATCTTATTTCAATAATTTGCTTGCGCGTAGGGTCTTCAGCAGTGGGAGGAAACCGAAGGACCCAGAGAAAACCCATGAGGTTGGACGGGTGACCCTGCCTACTCCTTGTCACATACAACAGGGGATTTGAAACCATGCCATTTGACTCAATGACAGGCTTTTTTGATACAGCATGCATGTGCTAACCATTCTGACATCCGCCCCCCCCCCCCCACAAACACACCCCACCCAATAAATGCTAAACTATCGTAAAGACTATTGGTTAAGCTATTACTGCCATAGTATTTCATAACATCTGAATAATTTGGTTCAGAATACAGTTGCATTAAAAATTAAAAGTAATAAAAGACATTACGTCTTTACGACAATCTGATGATGTTCCTTTGATAAATTTTAAGTACAAACAATTCTAATTCTCAACGAAACAGACTTATAACAAATATACATTCTTAAACAAAGAGAGTAAGACTAAGAAATAAAATCCTCGACAGGATGGTAAACAAATTCAACAAAAATTACATGATCATTTCACAATTAACCCTTTAGCGCCGTCGGTATCAGATTTGATACCACTAATTAGCTTAACTAATTAATACACTAAATTTTGAACAAATAATCTAGGCCCGGTTTTTCATGACGAGAACGCCTATGGTATCTAATATAGTACCATACAGTGCTGCTATATTGGGTACATGAGGTTCACTTGTACTTTCAAAGATGGCAGCTCGCACGATTGAGAAATTTAAGTTTTTTGACCAGGGAAATTGGAGTATTATTCAACAAAATAGTTAAGTTTACCCAGAATTAATATATTATTCATGTATATAAGAATACAGAGAAACTTAATAACAGTTCACGGAATATTCAATTGCAAACTTAATCGCTCGGTGTGTGGTGAAAACATGTGGTATTAAATTTGCTACCACAGGCATTATTTGTCAAATATACCTGATCTTCTCCAAAAATAAATTCCAAAATTTCCATCCCAACTGTCATTTTAATGTAAATTTATGTCTGAACAAAGACAGAAATTTGTTTTTTTTTAGCTTATCACAAATAAATATGATATCAAACCTGAGTTTTCCTACTCTTTTGCACCTAACCTGGGCTAATGGAAGACGGGCATACGCCATACAGTGTGCTATGAGGAAATTTTGCCCCGGCAGCGGCGCTACGGCCTACTCATATCGAATTCCAACTGCCAAGGGATCTTTTACGTGCACGCCAATGTGTACACAGGACCTCGGTTTTTCGTCCCATCCGAACGACTAGGCAGCTGCCCTTGTCAGGCCCTCCTTCTGCATCACTGACAAGGGGGATATCACAACGGACAATCGAGATGAACTTTCTTGGTCAATGCAGGGATCGAACACCCGACCTCCAGGCTAGCGAACCAGCGCCTTACCCACTAGTCATCTTCGTCTAAAGCCTATGGTATCAAAATCGATACCTGTCCAAAATTTTGGAAATGATTTCTGATGAATTTTTTTTTTGTGGATTAGGTTTATTCACACCCCAGGCATCATGAAAAACACAATTTGTGAATTTTTAAAGACCTCCTTCATGGTTTAGGCTCTAAAGGGTTAAAATATTATACTTAAATTGTTGAAATATATTTAACAAAGCACATGAAATTTCCTATTAACACTGTAAAAAAAAGTTTGAGATAATAAACGCCACAAGAGAAATTTAAATACTAAATAACAAATACTAAATGATAGATCTGATCAATTATCATATTAGTTCCTAACCTAATCGTAACCAAAGCCAATAATATCTTTCTTTTGAGTGTATTTTCAACAACCCTATATTACCACATCAGTATATAGAAATGACAAATTTGTTTTTATTATTTTTAAATATCTGCAAGTTGTGTGTATATTAGGATGCATGCATTAAAACTTAATGTGTCAGGGGGAAGAGGAGGATGTTACATGTATGTGCAAGAAAATAAAAACACTATTTGGTTATTGAAATTTGTATTCTTTTTAAACAGTGCAATTTCCACAAAAAAATAAAGAATTATAAATTAAATTCAGTCAGTGAAATAATGAAAATAAATATCAGACAAAACAGGGTATGAAACAATTTGAAACGTTATTTCGTTTAGCCATTTTTGGACTAGTAATTATAAAAGAATAGCAAAACTTTGTCAAACATGCGGAGCCATCCAGTCAGCAGCCATAAATATTAGATAAATAACTAATACTGTAAAGCAAGACATTAATATTTGTTGAATTTTTTGCTTTTTATCATTACCCTTCATTTAAGCTAAACTGACCAAAAAACTGTATTGCCACATTCTGTTACCACAAACAGAAAGAGAGAGAGAAATGGGTTTTAACGTCCAATCAACACAAACTAGGTCATTTCTGGACTAACATATGGTTTTACTTTTATTTCAATAATTTGCTTGCATGTAGGGGTCTCTAGCTCAGTGGGTGGAAATCAGAGGATCCAGAGAAAACCCACGAGGTTGGACAGGCGACCCGACTCCTCGTCATGTACAACCTGCAGATTCGAAACGACAGCTTTTGACTCAATGACAGGTTTTATGATACAATGCACACTTGCTAACCATTCGGCCATCCAACCCCCTGTTACCACAAACAATTCTTGCTTTACAGTAGAAGTGTTAAATGTCATCATGCTCCAGTGAAGGTGAATAAATGATAATGATATGGTAAACATAATAAATACACAAACATTCCCATAACCAATGAAATTCCACGATAAATCTACCTTGTCATTAATAAGTAAATCATCACGCCTCTGATTGGCTAGTTTACGGTCATCCTCCGACCGATTACCAAATATTCCCCACCCACTATCTTCATCGTCGCCCAGGATATTTCTGCGGGCTCTGCTTCTCTTCTGGATATGAAATGAAGGTGCGTTAACAGAAAGCAACTAAATCTACATTGATTGTGTTAAGAAACTAATCAAGAATAGGGTGTAACAATAAAACTATCCAAAATTTTTTGATGTACCAAGATGTGTTAAGAACATAATGTTACCGAGGAAAATGGCAAAAGCCAGGAATGAATGAATGAAATAAACGCTTATCATGGTATTGATGAAATTGAAATTTAAAGAGTAGTTTATTACTCTTAAAAGTTCATCGTCTATTCATCACACAGTGGCTCAAGGTAAAGAGTGATGATGAGTGACCAAGAATGGTAGCTAGTGTTCGAAGGGAAAGACAAAGCATGTTTAGATTTCCTTTGAGCTTAAAATTATAAAGCATTGTGTAAAATGTGTTGTTTCGAGTGTGAATAAATCGAGAATGTTTTAAATATGCTAGCTAATACATGTATATCAAAAAAAATGTATTGTTAGTTAAAAGTCATATACATATTATTTTTTCACTACTTGTTAGAATTATTTTTTGGTCCACAGTACAACATTATATTTTCAATTTCATACTTCGAACAATTTCCAAACAAAATTACTTTTTACAAAATTCCAAATATATCACAAAATCTCTGTGAAAGTGCAGGACATGGTAACACATTCAACCTTATTCATGTTTGTACAATGTGCAGTGGTATCCTACATTTTTACTAACAAAAAGTTAAATACTGTACACATGTATATATTACGATATACATTCATATGTGTTATATTTGTAATCGACTATACATAAGCATGTAAAATTATCAAACAAAATCTAACCTGTGCCATCATATCGTTGTATTCACGTTGTCTTTCTTGTCTGAGTTTCTCACGATGTTCTGTGGATGTTTCTCCGATCAATAGGCGCTCAGGAGTTTCTGATGACTGCAAAGTTTGAAAAAAAAAAAATCAGAATCATCTTAAAATGAGCAAAAATGTCTTCAATTCCATGTCCTTGGCAGACACTGCTGTTTAACAAAAAATCAAAATATTTTTTTAACACAACATTATTTTACATTCATACAAATATTTTAATAGTTCCGTATATATAGGTTTAAAAGGAACGACTTTTATTACTGAATAAAGCAAAATTGTTCTAAGCTGCAATTTATAGTGATGCATAGGATTAGAAAGTAATCTGAGCTTGTGTTAAACAATTGATTAATACCTGAAAGAAAATGCTGTAAAAAAGATCAAGAATTTGTATTCTTGTGAACAGGACATAAATATTAATAATGCAAAATAATCACATTACTACTTACTACTAATAAAACCTTGTTATTGAATTATTTACATAATGAAAATATTACTGTATTGTTTTAAAATAAATTGTAAAATATCTGAATGTTCCTGTTTTCAATCAACACAGATCAAAGAATACATATTTCAGTAAATACAGATTTTTCAACAAGCGTATCCACAGAAGCAAATAAACCTCATGCTGTTTAATGTAGCGTACTTTGCATTATTCATTTAATTTTGTCATGTTAATGTGTGCATTGCCTGGGATTATGTGTATGACCATGAAGTTCTATTCAACCAAGGCTATTATCTCTCACAGTGTTGATGAATAAGTCTGGTAAATATAGTTACAGTATCAAGGTGTGGTACACAATTCAAATCATCAATATGTTTTCTTTAAAAAGTTCGTGGGCTTATATTTCATTGAGTTATGGTAATATAAAAATTCAGAATGTATTTTTTAATTAATAACCCAGTATAATGAAGGATGTGACAATAATAATTGTATAAATTATATAACAAGCTTATTGGAATAAGAATATCCAGTGTTAAGTGAATAACCTGTCAGTGAGATCTGGTCCAACCCCTTCCTCAATTTTACATTTTTTAGGGTTGTACTTGTACACCATTTTGAGGGAAGGACGGGCGTATAAGAAACTGTAGTCTATCTGTGCATTTTAATGTTTAAGATTGTTAATAATACAAAATTTTAAAAAAAGTATACATGAACCAGAGTAATAATAGATAGCTATAATAAATATTAATAAATAATATGCATACGGTAATAAAAATGTTAAATATCCTAAAAATGACATAAATTACATGCATATACTATGGTTATAAATATTTACAATACTTGATATATTAACAAACTTATTAATCACTACATGTAACTTTCTAAAAAAAAGGACTGAACTGGGTATAAAAATAAAATATTAAAATTATTTAACTATACTGTTATTAATCAATTAAATTAAACTACATCGAAGATGTACAATAAAACATACAAATAAATATACAAAAAGTTTTATTTATATTATAAGATTTACAATAATTTCATCACAGTAACAATGTGAAATACTATCTACCATACAGGACTCTTGCTTTAACATTTTTACATCTGATTTTTTCAATTTTTAATATAATAATGATCCTCTATTTAAATAGCGTGATAATACTAAAACAGAAGTTCTTATTATACTTTTTTTAATTTTATCTAATGAACTATGGAAAATACCCCTGTATGGCAAGCCATGTAAACAGAAAAGTATGTATTGACATAATAGTTTATGCTTTAACTCAATTTATAAACTAATTTACACCGAATAACTACAAAATAAATTAAGGGCAAACATGACTTTTTTTTTCAAGAGCACAAGTGGGCTTAATCACCCAGCTATGGGTTGGGTTAAACTACCAACATAATAATATCTGTCTATGAGAAAATGACCACACAAGGAACATCCCTATCAAATTTTGTTAAAATCCTTTAAATATGACAAACAAAAGCCCTGTTATAATATAATCAAATTAAAGCCGAGAAATATTAGTATAAGCTGAATAAAAGCATGCACAGCATGTCAGGAACATCAAAACTTTCTGATCATAGTGATTAAAGTTTAATATTCTTATCATAAAATCTGATGTTACTATTGTCTACTATGACCTGAATCCTATTTACTAACTGCTGTGCAGCGACGTGCTTTCAAATTTCTACAATATCACTAAATATCTGATTTGTTAGTCCAATTAACATATATCATGAATCTACAATAAATAAAGGCAGACTCGACCAAATATATTATGGTAGTACATATATACCTGTCGTAGTATCTCTGCTTCAAATGGATCGTAGAGAGGTGGGTCAACATGTGGACTTGGGCTGCGACTAGGACAGGGACTACATTTTGCTATGTGAACTGGACAATGTCGAATCGCATCCTTTTCTTCATCTGAGAATTGCGCCATAGCATCCTGTTCTAAATAATGGAGAGCGAGATCTCGTTCCAATTTCAGACGCAATTCTAACTGTCGTCTTTCAATCTCTGACAATGCTGCTAACTGACGTCGCTGCCACTATATAAATTAATGTCATTTGGATACATAAATAAAATGAAATGTTGAACATAATTTGCTAAAGAAATATATTCTCCAAAATTAAAAATCAACAAAGTAGATATCATCTAAGCTACATTACTTATAAACTGTAACATCATTACTGCGATAGATTTGCTTACATTCATTATTCACCCAAATGTACCTTGAGGAAATGATAATCAACATCTTGATCAATAATTGTTTCGCTTGATTGAAGAAATTAAAAAGCCTCCCCCCACTCCTATTAAAACTAACGAAATAAGTCACTACAATCATTAATATTTAATATTAACTATCAATTAAATCATCTTTTTTATGGCCCCATGGCATGAGCAGAAGTTTTGAATATTCTTAGTTTCTTCATAAAAAGCAAAACTGATTGAAATAAGGGGTTTACAATTAAATTCAAAACGAGTGCTTAAAGAGACATAATGCAACTGATCACTATCTTATGTTTTTGTCCACTCTAATTGTTTATGTCATGGTTTTCTTTTACTTATCATTATTAAGCCTGTGACTACTGTAGTAGGCCTATATCATATTATGTGGTCTAAAGAAGTTAATTGCAAAAAAGTTAAGGTCACCTGTTTTATACCTAAAAAAATACACAGTGCCGATTGTGCCAAACCGTTATACCCAAACAAGGAAAGAATATAATAACGGGTCTTGCTGCAAATTTTAAATAGTCAAAGTCAAAGTCTGTTTTTTGAAAAAGGTTAGCTTTAATCTAGACTAAAATATGTTAGATTTTAAAGTAAATCAAATTGTTTACGATTTCTACCTCATCATATTCATCTTGATATCTGAAGTCATATTTGTCTCTTAGACGTATAAAGTCAAGATATGCTCGTTCCTCGGCATCAGGTCGTGGAAAGTTATAACCACATGTACAACGCTGTGGTTGCATTGGCTGGTACAGCTTACGATCTCTTTTCTCAATAGATCTACGAGGGCTTCCCTGAACTCTCAGTTGTTTCCTCAACATTTCCTCTCTAATCCTCAGTTGCTACAATATTTTATATACCTCTGTATTATTAATCATTAAAGACCAGTTTAATACTAACAAATCTAATTCATTTAAAAAGGATCAACTAGCCATACAGAACACTCCGCCAGAATGAACATCTAAAAACAATTAATAAGATAATGTATTTTGTTTCCAAGGATAAAAGTCTTTATTGACACAAATGGATATAAAATTATAAGTTACCAAATAAATGGTTTTGAATATACAGACAACAATTCCTTAAAGCCCCTTAAACAGTGTTTAACTCATCAAACCTAGCAGCTAACCCCGGAATTAACCCTAAATAGTGGATGCTCCTAGTGAATAAGAATAACCTTTATGGTTGCCTTTACATATACTGGTAATCATAAAGAGTCGTATCCAATCAAACAACCTGATCTAACTAAGGGTAAAGCCTTTGTATTTTTACAACACATTACACAATTTTGAAGACAGGGTTAGCTATGTAACTTAATACCTTTTCTCTTTCCTCCCGAGAGATTTTTTTACTTTTTACACCATATTGTCTTTTTATTATCTTTTCTTTTTCTCTCAATTGCTACAAAAAGGATAATTATGTAAATAAACACACTGTGTATGATTTGAGCTAAATTTCCATTTCCTCATCAATTATAAAATATCTTCTTTTAAACCACAATATATTATTTCATGGATACACAATTACTGGGTTTAATACTATGGTTTAAAGATGCATTATTCAAGAGCTAAATCTACCAATTACAGGTCTTCCTTAAGGTCTAAAATGTTACATAATTATAAAGAATCAACCATCTTTCAACATGATAAGACCATAAACAGCTCTCAATGCCATCGAATACTTTAGATTTTCAACAGATTAAAATACGATTGGCAGTTAATGATTTAATTTCAAAAAGGGATAATCAAGACTTTGTTTATTATCTTAATAATTGTAGCTATGACAATCGAAACTACACAGTTCTGCAATCGATGGTAACTCAGCTCAGAATGAAGTTATTTGACTGAAATTTTTAACATATTCCCTTTTTAACTATTATTGGGAGAACTGTCAGCTCTTTATCTAAATCTTACATAATGCATCTTTAATTTGTTTTCTTAATCTTAACAAAGAGCCACCTTTTAAGAAAGGTACTGTAATTTTATCTTTTACCCTGTCTGTCAGTATTTATTACTATAGCTATACATATTCAAATATCTCTCACTAGAAGTTACCTTTTCTAAATCGGCACGATATTTGCGCTTAGTTTCCTCAGCATTACGTTTTTTGTTTTCTTCATATTGACCAACTGGTAGACCAGCGATACGTGATGTATCATTATCAGGATAAACATCATTTGTTTCATAATATTCTACCGGGGATCCAAGCTGTATATAATAACATATAATCATTTTATAATCACAAGCTATCAATGAATAAATACCCCTTTTGTTGAAATACAATCTAATTCTCACAAGAAAAATAATTATTTAATCTACCATTTCTAAATATTAATCAAAAAACTGTTTTTGATAATTTGCGGCTGGATCCAGTATACAATGCATGAAAACTCAACTGCCCAGGAATCACAGACATAGGAGAATATAATTCGTATTACATAATTTTTAAGCTTAAACAATTCAATAGGTTCGAAAATCAATAATCATTAATATCGCAAAACAAATCAATAGGTTTGAAAATCAATAATCATTTACATCTCATACATCTTATTCTACATCATTGTTACATCATAGATTTATTTACTAATCTACATTATAAAATAAGATAAATTCTCTGGTGTAGAAGTATTATCTATATGAATAATACATGTACAGCAGTCCTCAACTAGAAAGGCCACAAAATAGAAGAATTTCTTTAATACAAACTTTTAAATTAAATAATCCAAAACACAATTTAACTCTTTAACTGACCCTCGGCGACTTTTGTCAACATCTATGACGTTACCGTAAAGTACCCACGGCGACTTTTGTCGACAAAATCAGTTAGCCGAATGCAACGTTCCTAGCGCAATGAGAGTTACTTCCCTTATAAACAGACAGTCTTTTCTCATTTGTTTAATTCCTGTTTGACATTTTGACATTTAAACATCTTATTGTTTCTTCTTGAAAAATTATAATAAAATGGTGATATGTCTAGGCCTATACGACAATGTTCTCCTTACGACGGATTGCCATCCCTGTTGAATGACAGTGATTCAGATTTTATAGGTAGATATTTATAGTTTTACGTTAGAACGTGATTAGATTTAGAAGCTAGGCTAATCTCCGAATCCACTAAAATTTTAATTACTTATAAATTTTAATAAGCTTAAAAAGCGATTCCTGATCAATGAATATTTTTAGTTCACAAAAGCCGAACAAAAAAATAGAAATAACCATTAGATCTATATAGGCCTACATGAATTTCGCATGAAATTTTAAATTTTAGGCCTATTGTTTAAAACTAATAGGCCCTATTTATGAAAATGGCATTTTAGATTATTTCATCCATTTACATGAAGGGTCTATTTAATTAGTGACAATTATGACTTTAAAATGCATACGTATATTTTAACACTAATGACCATTATGACGTGGATTTTTATGACGTTATTACATCAAAGCTCTGAGTGATTTAAGAGTTAATATATAACTAACAAACTATTCATAATCATTTACAACCTCTTTGAGACCAGAAACTGTTAGATTTTATATAAAACCTATAAAGGAGACACATTTAGATGCAATTTTAAGAAATTCAAGGATGTATGTATATTTATGTACGTATGTATGGTATGTTTGGTATGTATGCATATTAATCATAGAAATTCCAATAATAGATTAACACCAATCAGTTTTTAATGGAAGCCAAAATATTGAAATCAATCCTCAAGCAACTAAACATAAAGATTTATATTAAGAAACTTACGTGACAAGGAAATATAGTTAAATCCCAAAAGTTAGTATCTGATGTGTCTGGGTATTTAATGAGCAGGTTATAATGAGGTGATGGAATCCGGAATACTGATGTGCCTCGTTACTAATCAACAAACTCTAAACACTATCAACGACAGCTCAGAGACAACGGATGGAGACAATCAGAGATAGACAATATTATCCAGATAAAATCAATGATAGCACAAGAGAGTATCAGATGACTGGATAACCTGAACATCATTAATATTCCATGGTTTATAACCCATGTTTGGTTGTTGTTATTTATTAAAGTGACTTTTCACCAATGGAAATCATATTATAACAATGAATGAGTCAGAACTTTGATATTTTTTTCATGTATCTTTTTGACATACCATGTTATAACCATTTTAACTAAAAGATATTAATTTAGAATATCAAAAAATTCTGACTTTCAAATTTGATTTCTTAAACAGTTCATTTCTATTTACTGGAAACCTCAGTGAATATTTTTCAAAATGTCTCTTTACATAGACTTAGTTGTATAAAATGGAATTATATCCCTAATCTGTGACTTTTCAAATAATTGAGATAATATAACAAATATTTCTTATAATAAGCTTATCTATGATAATATAATTCACAATCACGTTTCAATCAAAATGCAAATCCTTTTTGTGTACCGGTATATATATGTAGAATAGGTGAAAATCTTATAACTTATCACTATTATCGAATGATAGGTGCTATCTGAAGAATTTTAAAAAGAAAGCCCATACACATAGACCACTGTCAAGTATATCAGTGACGAGTTCAATGTTTTAAATGGAAAACTGTAAAATGGAAGCTTAATAAGGGATTCTTTAAAATTGTATCCATAATGGTATGTACATAATTTTATGGAAGTTTTACTACAATAAATAGTTATCTTATCTATCCTTTTACATCTGTAAAATAATATTTCAAAATATCAAGAGATTATTCACACCAACAGTGTTTTATGAATAAAGACTGCATATTTATGAATTACAATTATATTGATGACCTAACCCCAACCATAGCTAATTGAAGTTAAGAAGCACTTCTTGTGTTAGTTTTATTATTTATCATTGAGTGTCCCTTCAAAAAAGTTGTCCAAACCCTAAATACTGTGGTTACGAATAATCTCTTACTTTAAAATAATATGCAATTTGTTATGAAATGTAGACAAACCTGTCTGTATTGAATCTAAAGTTTTATGTTTGCTTTTATCTAGTGTTGATGTGTTACCATAGTAATCTCCAGGTAACCATTATGACAAGAGACAAAACCAATTAATAACATGTTAAATAATCAATATTAACACCAACTATATGTAGATCCTATACAAGATGAAGACAGGGATGAGAACAACATGACATAGCATCAGAGTATGTGATTCTATTAATCAATGTAATTTCTTACAATTTATACAGGCACCCAAACATCTAAGTTAAGACCAATACAAATTAAGACCAATGCCAACATCTGCTATTCATTTTCTTTTTTTAGAAGAAAATACACAGTATTACTGAAAGTTTGACAAGAAAAATAAAATAACATCCAAACTTTTTACCAACAACAACCTGTTCTGGTTTTCTTCCACAACTTCAAAGACAGTACATTTCAATGACAATTACATTTTAACAAATTACCATATCCTTCTTGAACTATCAACCCTTTCTTGAACAATTACAATCACATTCTCAAAGTTCTCAAACAATTACCACCACTTTCTTAAAACATCTCAACAACTACAACGGTTATAAAACAATTAACAACACTTCAGATCAAACAACTACTATCACTTTCCAAACCAACAACTATCTCTTTCTAAAAAAAAAAAAAACCCAACATAAACCATCTTAAGCCTCCACAAACTCTGTTTCTGGTATCTAACAACCCCCACCCCATCCAGAAAATACAACACCCAACGATCCTTTCTCTTAATACTTAATAACTTATTACAAGCACTTTGTCTTTTTCCAAGTAATTTGTACCCATCCCTTTTCTTTGTATAATTCTCGATTGATGACGATCAATTCACAATGAAATGAACATTATGAGTCTGAGCTATTTAAAAGATGTTTTAATACTCAATATTATGAGTCTGAGCTATTTAAAAGATGTTTTAATACTCAATATTTCTGGCTTTATATAGTATATTACATATTCTCTGAAAAGTAAGAGATTTGAACATCATTTGGAAGAATCAGGATAATCACAAACTGTTGAGAAATTTGGCCTGAAAATAAAATGTTTTGTAAAAACTAATCTATGTTCTACACTCTACATTGTTTCTACCTGAAGACGAAGATTGTAGTCATGATATTTTTCATCTTGATACTGCCTAGCAACAGCATCGTAATCATGCTGATCAAAATTATCTGTTAAAACTGCATTATGATCGTGATATTTATAATTTCTTCCTCTTTTAGTTTTTCCCTTTTTCTGTGAATAGTGATAAAACAAAACACACATGCAAAACAAAAAACAAAACACAACAAACAAAGCTGCTCAAAATAAATAAAGATCTTCTAATGCAAAGCTAAATTAACAACAAAGTCGCACAAGCAGTCCAAAGGGATGTCATAAGTTTATTCTTTTATTGGTATTCATGTTTCAAGTTTGTTTAGCTGAAGAGCTGTTAAAAATGGGCTCCTCAACCAAAACCACCCCACCAAATAGATCTAAACAATAAAAGGAATTTAGGAATTTAGCATTGCACAGAAGTGACAAATACACCACAAAAAATAAACACACACACAAAAAAAACACACACAAGATAAGCTTAACACAATAACTGCAAATTTCGTGTGGTTTCAAAATAGAATTTTAATCTAATACCAGGAATTTTCGAAAGTGTCTTAGTATTTCTTGAAAAATTTTCTTTGACTTTCAAAAAATAATACTTTGTCAATTGTCAATAAAAAATGTCAATCTTTTCTGAAATTGACTGACATATCAATACATATTACAAAATATGGAAATTTTCCTCAATTTTGCAGCCACTGTATACAACATAAACAAATATTCTAAACAAAAGGTGAAAAAAACTGAAGTGCTACCTGTGCTTTATTTAAATAATTATTATATTCCTTCTTTCTCTGATTATGTAACCTCTCTTTAATTGTATTATCATACTCTCCAACTTGAATACTCTTTTGAGTTGGTGTCAGATTCTTTGGTTTTCTCCGATTGTCCGTACGAGTCTGAAAATATTTGCTTTCATAGAATTTCACTATTTCCCAGATAAGTGGGTTATTTTTTTTTTTAAAATCATTCATTAATATTAACAATAGATTACAGAGAAAATTGGTCTGGAGTAGAATTACTTGTTTCAAAATCAGCTATACAAAAAATGAGGCAATCAGACAAAGTGTTTGCAGTTCTCTCAAATTTATAGGTTATTTTCAGAAATTAAAACAACTCTTTGACTTTTTTTCATGCTCATTGGCAAAAACTTTATAATGTGCAAGAGGTGCAAATAAAAATAAACAAATGCAAACAGTGAACATTACAACATCTAACCCACATGGGCGTAGGGGTCTTTAGCAGTGGAAGGAAACCAGCCCTGAAGAAGACCCATGATTGAGGTTGAACAGGCGACTCTACTCTTTGTCATATACACAATCAGGGATCAAACGAGGCACTATGGTAGTTAATACCAACCTGTGCCACTACGGTAACTTTGTATCCAACTAGTTTACAATTTGGGACTTGCTTCATTTTACCAATTAACTAATTACTAATCAGGATTTTAATTATCAGGATGCATTAACTTAACAGGATGTATTAACTTATCAGGATGTATTGACTTATCAGGATCCAATGCATATAACTTATCAGGATGTATAATGTATATAACTTATCAGGATGTATAATGTATATAACTTATCAGGATGTATATAACTTGTTAGGATGCATTTAACTTATCAGGATGCACATAACTTATCAGGATGCATACAACTTATAAGGATGCATTTAACTTATCAGGATGGAAAAATTAGTCAGAGGTTTACACACTTATGAAATCCAAAACAATTGCGGTTAATGGTTCTGATTATATTCAGTATATACCTTTAAATAATTATTATATTCTTGTTTTCTCTGATCAGACAATTCCTTACGTTGCTTGATTATTTGGCGATTGTCTACAGGATAACCTTGGTGTGCAGGAGTTTCAGCACGTTCATCTCTCTGTGTTAGCAAGATATCATTATAATAATAACTATTTACACAATTAATTTCAAACAGATTAAACTTATTTTTATTCAGCCGTGTATGTACATTATATTGCATTGATTTGAATGTTAACTTAATGCAATCAAAATCATAACTGAGCATTGTGTACATAAATCTACTTAATGAAATATTAAAGACTGTATTGTGTGGTGTCAATATTTGTGTCCATCTTCATCAAATCTAAGTCGCTTTAAATAAATTACAATAATAACATCAACATTACTTATACCAATCTAAGTAAAATTCACATTTCAAGGAATAAAGTATTTGTGGATGTATAACATACATTTGCAGGAAACAAAACATACAAAACAAACATACACCCACCACAAGCCCGTTTTAAGGTTGTTTTGAAAATATTTTTTTGAGAATATCCACACAATACAGTTTGGAATTAAAACCTTTGCCTGTAGAGTAATTAAATGGTTTCTATGACAACGTATATACCTGCAGTAGTTAAACAATCCCAGAAAATTTTGAAAAAAAAAAATGTAACAAACTTTGACCTATTGTGAGATTACAAGGTTTAACTGACAAGGGCAATAACTCTGCAAATAAATGATCAATGAAATGACTTTCGTTAGCATTAATCCTTATACTTACTTGAACAGTACCAGTACATTTGAAAGATTACAAGCATGGACAATAACTCTGGCACTAATTTTGTGAAAATGTTAATTTCAATAAAGACCATCTTTGAAACGTTACAAAAGATTTCTTGAAATTTGATGAAAATGGACTGGAAGCTGTAATCTCTGAGGTGAGAAAGACTACAGAACTGTAAGCTTTAAATGAAAATATGTCTGGGACCTACTTTTGCATAAATGCCTGCAATCGGAAGAGATTCTTTCACCAAAATACAATCAAAATTGAACTCTGTGGAATGATGAGTATGACTGTACATTAGAAACCATGTTTTTTGTGAAAATAACAAAAGTTTATAGGGATACTCTACAGCGCATTACCAATTGTTTTATTCAAATCGGTTGAGAAACGCACTCTATGGAGAGAGTATGAGAATGATAATTTGATCAACAATCATAACACAGGAACTACTTTTGCGAAATGGTCAAAATCAATGGAGAGAGAGAGAGAAATGGGGTTTAACGTCCACTCAACACAAACTAGGTCATTTCGGGACTAACATATGGTTTAATTTTATTTCAATAATTCGCTTGCGCGTAGGGGTCTTTAGCAGTGGGAGGAAACCAGACTGGTCGGATAAAAACCACAAGGTTGAGAAGGCGCCCTTATCTCCATGCCACATACAGTCACACCAGGGATCGAACCACAGCCGCAAGCCAGAGGTGACTGGCCAGCTAGAGGTTGAAGCGCGGCACTCTAGACCACTAGGCTACCCCCCGCCCCCACGAAATCATTGGAGATCATCTAGTATCCCAATACTATAGTGTAAGAATACCAGTAACTAAGTACTTGCAGACGGACGGACCAATAGACAGAAGCGACAACAATATACAACCACATTGACATGTGAGATTAATACTGTACAAATAATTAAAAAGATAACAAGCAAATACTATAAAGAAAGCAGTACAGGGAGATTGCATATATATATACTACTCAATAGTACTCATTGCCGAGACTATCTTGGGGCTTGAACCTGCCGCGTAGCATAGTGAGTTGCAGATAGGACACATGAATGAAGCTTATATATGGGAAGCCAAACAAAGTTTTCAAAAATAGTTTTCATGTCTTCATATCTAAATTACTATTTGTTTCAAGATTTGCTAAATATACTCAGTAAGAAAGAGACAAAACTATAACAATCAGTATATTAAATCTCAATTTCATATCAGTACAATTAAAAGCACTGACTGAAAATGCTGTAGCTGGAGCACTGAAGTATTATAAGTATAGAGAACGGTTAAGAGTAATCATAATGAAAACTAAACATTGGTTATGTCAATGTTACAAGTTCATAAATATATTAGTAACAAGAAACATGAACATGGTTAGCGAAAAAAAAAAAAGAAAGTTGACACACAAAGTTTGTAAGGCTATTGTCTTTATAAGTTAGTATTGTTCCACTGGGTTCAAGATAGTGAAAACATTCATTTTGCTAATGACAATTTTTTTAAATCAAACATGGATTTACTGACCAAGTCTTTAGAAACATTTTTTTCAATATGGAACATGTAACAGATTTACAGACCAAGTCATTTGAAACATTTTTTTAATATGGAACATGTCATGGATTTTCTGACCAAGTCATCCTATTCCATAATTATTCTAAATCCTATGCTTGACAGAAATCATTGGATAAAAACAATTGTTTTTGCTATCAGATATCCAGAATTGACGTAATTGTTAAAGAGAGACAAAGGGGTTTTCACAATGCTACTATTCTACAGTCAATCCTACAATATCATCACTCGTACCTCATTACTACCAGCTATTATAAAATTCTCTTTATCAGGCTCCGCCCATTGTCGACGACTAGTTTTAAAGTAATGATCATCTTCCTATTGGACAATATAAATATCACATGACTTTACAAACATAAAAAAACATAAATTCCAGCCATACAAAGATAAAATTTGTCAATTATTAACCAAATATTTTCAGCTGCATTAAATCTGTCCTAAAAAAGAAAATGCGGACCTTGCATTGAATCTGCCCTTAAAAAGAAAATGAGGACCTTTCAATAAAATCTTGTACCTGAAATATTATCCAAGATTATTAAAGACTTGGATCTACATGCATTTTCTAAAACTTTATAATAATCAACAAATGAAATCAATGATTTCCATGGTGTACAGTGCATGTAGTTCAATGTCTGTGAATGTATTTTAATTGGTGCCATTACATATAACACAACAAATATCAAGAGAAATCAAAACAACAATACATGTGGATGGATAATGTGTGTTACTTCAGGCTTGAAATCTCAAAGGAATTCAACAAAATCATGTCATAAACAAATAATGAAGTGTCTCTTGTTACTGTGACAACATTGATTAAAATGATGATACACTAATTAATTGAGAGACAATTCAGAATAAGTGGTCAATGAATCTCTGTGTGGTAGCAAGTGATGTAACCACTTCAAACATCTAAAAGGGGTACATTGTGTGTGGTCGTTCCACTAACCAAGGGTGACTTAAGACTAGAGAGAACAGTCATGGTACACAGAAGAATAGTTATTTAATTTGATGACATTAGTTACTGATCTGTCACACAAGTAGTACAACAATACTGTCAGCTATGTAAAGTTTCCTTACATATATATAAAAAGAGGAATAAAACCATGTACCTTGTTTCAGTTTGTTTTTTTTTTTTTTAAAAATTGAAGTTATATATCAAGTTGTTATTAACCATTACTTACATTCAAGTCATGTTTTTCAGAAGCTAGTTTTGATTTCTGTTCTCTGATAAACCGATCTATATCTGTATCTACTAACGCACTAGACATCTTTTATGATTGCTGAAATAAAATCAATAGAAATCTGAAGGATTTGTTTGGTGAAACACTTTAATACTAAAATAGATAACAGGAATCATTGGTGCTTTCCTGATGGCAAACAGGTCAATAGTTTTGAACTGAAGTATTTCTTTCATCAATCAAGCTTATGTAATTGCATTTATATTTCGAATTAGTTCAGTTTTATTCAATATATAGCATAGTGGTTGTAAAGTAACCTTATCAATTGTTTAGTTTTCACATAATAAATAATTTCAGTTATTGTATGATAGCCGACATACATGTAAGCACACAACGACCAAGGCCTATTTTAAGCACAAAATTTGTGCCTATGGGCACAAATGTGCCTCTCGATAAAACATTCATGCTCTGAAAATCTGGCAAGATTGTATGGGGAAATTTAGATATCATTATGATCATCGACTACTATTGATTTCTGATTCAAAAGTTTTGTATTGTTGACATATTTCCACCACCACCGAAAGCACGGAAATTACACAGAACATCGTCAGGTGAAGGTTAGTTTGCCTTTGGATTGACTTTGGATGTTTCTCTGGACTGCTAATGATACTGACACACGGTTATAAATATAAACATGTTAATTCTGTTAAATTTTAGTTATAAATGTGTAAGCGTAATATTGTGTTATCGGAAGTCAAATTCTGGAAATTTTTGTGAAATCCCAAAACCCTGGAATCCCCAAACCCTGGAAATAGGCCCTGACAATAATACAAGCTCATGTTCAAAAAATAGGTGATGATGAGGTTAAATCTACTCAGTACTTGTTCTAATTAAGTAAAATTATGTATTGCTTTGCTTTCCTTTCCTTTTGGAAATAGGCCATTTTTAATTGGACTAAGCTTATTGATAATTTTCCTGTAATGTAGAAACGGGAGAAATAACTGATAAACCTTAATTATTTGTTACCAGAATTGGAGAAACCTTGCCATTATTGCTCTCCATAGGTCATAGTCTCGAGGGATGTACGTACGTTGTACTACATAATAATATTATCACTGTTATTTTTTAAAACTCATGAAATGTGAAGATGAAGAAATATCCCACCCCCATACTCCCCCAAACTGTCACTCTACTGACTGTATTTTTAGGTGAATTGATTATGATATTTTATAGTAGACTCTGCCTTTCTCCATCTCAATTAATCACAACTGCTATATGGTAATGCAATGGCATAGATTCATTGAGACAGCATTGACATTGAAAAAGTTTCCAGTCTTTTAGTATCAATCAATGTTAAACTTAAACTTTTCAAAATCGTTTTTTGCTATCTATTTCTAGCACACGCTTCTTACCATTTCAATTCTCCAGTTTTCCTTTGGTAGCTAAAACAAGCTGGGACAAGATTTGTATGGAAGGATGAACATTCATACGACCGCCATACAGCGCTTAATTTGCATCAATATTGATTTATTTTAGATAGCAACGGTGTACACAAACCAAAACACTGGGGAAACAATTTGAATCGATACCAAAATGAATGTCAAATATCACTAGATGTTATCCTTGGACTTTCGAAATGATATTGCACTAATAATTCATCTAATTCATTTGTAAATAATAGACTAACTACGTAATTATTGAGAAATAAATGGTGAAATATTTCACTTAACAACAAATATTTGGGCAGTTCCGGTTCGACGCGCGCCACGGAAGCAAGATAGAATAGTTTCCCTTGTGGTCATGTTAGTCTTCAACATCCAGACAAAAATGGGGAGCACGAGTCCATTTGACCAAGGCAGGGGGTACCCATCTTTCCTAGGACTTTACGCAAGGGTCTATTGGCCGGGAAGGCCCTATTTAGAGACCCTTTCTGGCTAATGAAATTACTCAGCAATGAAGTGAATTTTTTTTTTCTAAATCCCTTATCATGCAAGCGCATTCGGTGGTGGTTTCCTGTGATGCATATAATAATTCCAAGGTTGTGGACATTTTGTACAATTTTGAGGAAACTGACAATGTATGTTTATAACCGATCAACGATCTCGCCCCCAAGACTTCACAGTTTTTATATGATTGTTAAAACCGTTCAAATGTATCACCGTTGCACCATTATTATTACAACCGTGTTAAAAATTTCATGACAATCGGACCGAAACTGGCCGCAAACCGTTAAACCCATGGATTACCCAGGTTGTGGGCCAGAAGTTCGAATTTTCATCCAATTTTGATATAAATATCCTAAAGGTCTGGGTTCCTTTCCAGGGGCGGATCCAGAGGGGGAGTTTGGGGGTCCCCCCCCCCCCTGCTCAGCTACATAAAAAAATAATGCCTTGCATCAATGAAATTAGCATACATCACAAAGTGATCCTACATCAGTATAAAACGATTTCTCTTTTTAAAAAGCTCAATTTGTATGTATGCCTATGTAATTTAGAGACGATGATGGCAGATTTCCCTAACCGAAAGCTGGCAAACCCCCTCCTGCAAAAATTCCTGGATCCGCACCTGCTTTCGGTAATGGCAAGTATTGGACCGTATATAGCTTTCTGGATTAGGACCCGTAATTTATGAAATATCACGTGTTTGTAGCTTGTGGATCCTTTAGAGGTCACCATTTTTTATCTTATTTCCAACTTTCGGGCAATCTTACGTTTCGGGCAGGTGGGTCAAGTGAAAACCAAAATTAATATTTCATCTAGTTGGCAAAATAAAGTGCCCGAAATCTAATAAAGTTTGCAGTTGCTTAATTCACTGGCTATTTATAGAGAATAACAGAAAAAATTTTCTCGGGGAGCGCGAGTTCCCCATACTCCGCGACGATTGATTGGTTGTTTAGGATGTAGGTAAGTCACCTATAAGGTAGGTAATTGGGAATGGGGAGATGCATCCGTGGACTTTATTCGAGGGCTCAGGGGCCGCCAAGGCCCCGGAAACTCCCGGGGGTCTAACTCGTCGGAAACGCTTTTTGAGCAATTTCCGGCTAATAAAATTACTCAGCAACGAAAAGAGATTTTAATCCTTTTCTAAATCCTTTAACTTGGCAAATATTATATGTATAATAATACCAAGGTTGTAGCTAGAGGTCACAAGTTTTATCTGATTTTGATGAAACTGACAACGTATAGTTACAACCGAAAGATCTAGGATACATTGTTAGCTTGTCGACCCTTTACAGCTCCCAGTTTGAGTGCGAATTTCGTGAAAATCGAACCGAAACTGTCCAAAACGACAGCAACCCTTAAAAGCATGTAATAATATCCATATTGTGGATCATCCAGGGGTTCGAATTTTCACCCAATTTGATATCCCAAAGGTATTGGTTCCTTTCAATATTGGCGCGTACTGGATTAGGACCCCTCATTTAGCTTGTGGGCCCACTTGGACGCCATTTTCATCTTATTTTCAAAATCCTTCAAATCAATAATGAGTGTAGCACCATGCATCGTCTGTCCGACATGGAAAGCGGACATATTGCCAAAATAGTCGCCACATTACATCCGGCGTATGACCCATGGATCGTTTCTTACTACATATTTTGGAACAGTATTGTCGCTGGTTGTATTTGTAATGCTTTAATTAGTTAGGACTTACCTTGAGATGCCAGTCTGACATTCCACAGAGGCGGATCTAGGCATTTTGAAAGGGGGGTGGGGCACGCCGCTGAGAAGGGGGCAAGAAAATTATCCGTCATTTCCTTGAATCTTTAGCCATTCCAAGAGCTATTTGGCTGATTTTTTTGTCTAAGTAAACGTTCGGAACGGACATTTTTTGGTCTGAGAAAAGGCACTTTCAGCATTGAATCAGCCTAATTTCTGAGACATCCCACATTAATTCTCTCTAACCTGCTCTCAAGCGGTGAGTCTGCTGATGGAAAATGCTACATTTTTTCCCTTTAAGAACGACATTGCTGTCTAAAAATCGCACATCGAGTGTTTTTCTAACTTAATTTAATCATGATTGTGTGTGATGTCCGAAGGCTTCTTGGTCATGCCTCATGTCTTGCATACCAGCAGGGACGAATTACCAAATTTGGTTAACGGACACATTCCATTAATTAAATGTGTCTATTAACCTATCGCTCAATTTATGTATCATGGACCCCGTTTTCTTTTCTCGCAATATTTCAAAAACAATTTAATTCAAGTTTCATATGAACTCACACCATAGGTAATATATGGACAATAGGGAATAATTAATTGAGACTATATTATGTATTATTATACATGGTGTTCGTTTGCACAAATCCCACCATGCATATTACTACACTAGTCTGAATCCGTGGAAATCCGACCGAAACTGGCCGCTCTCTTTTACACAATCTAGAGGTCATAATTTTTATCCGATTTAGATGAAATTTAAACCGAGTACCACTAGTTCATGGGTGAGTCCAGTTTTGGTGCACATTGATCCCTGCCTTTTTACGCATAATGTGAAATACAAATGAAGTTTTTGGACCTTCCAGAGGTGAAATTTAAACGCAAAATGTTAAATATTGTCCCACACTGAGGAAACTTAGCAAATATATCAAGGATCAAATGATTTTGCTTGAATGAGAGGATGAACCCTATTGATTTTACCTCTCCCCCATACACTGTTAAAATTATATGTATATTTACAGCTATAATTATAGTAAAAATACAGTACATGATTTGTAATATCACATGGTTTGTTATTTTACATTTAAAACGATGTAGACGCATACGAATACAAGGCTTATGTAAAATCACATCAAATTTAATGTAGTAATACAACCACACGTCAGTTTACATCACGTGAGCTGTATATTAACAGAAATGCCGCTGTAAATATTATTTTTACAGAAAATTGTAAATTTACCTTCAAATAGTGGTCACATAAGTTATTCCCCCTTTGACCACATATCGAATATTATACAAAATATATACTTTTCTGCCAGTCAGTTTAGTCTATTTTAGAGAAATAGGTCATTCAAAATCTGAATGTATTGAACTGGATAATAAAGACAGGCATATGCCGTACATTGAGATGGGTGCGGAATTTTGCTTGGATCATAACACCTACTCTTTCCATTGTAAGGAGAAGAACAGTAGCACATTAAACCTCATTTCACTTATTTTCGTTACATTATTGAATGTTGTTTTACATGCTCGGCTGAAAGTTCCGCTAAACTATCTGTGTTCGCCAGGATGGAACCTAGGACTAATTAGCCAAGCCGAGACAAACACATTCCTTTGAATAATGTTACCTATGCAAATTACATAATATGTAATTCTACAACATTTATGAGGTATTATTACATAAATTCTGTTAAAATACCCAATATTTTTTTATTTAAATGTTATTGTACAAATATATGTAAATTAACATTATGGCAATTTTACACGTACTCTATTTACAGGTATGTAATTTTACCTTGGATGTAAAATAGCTGGATGTAAATTTACATTACAGACTGTGAAATAACATGCAATGTTAAAATACAGTTAAAACGATGGCAATATTTCTGCCAGTTAAAACGTGGTAAAAATACATAAAAATTTTAACAGTGTACAAGTGGGCGTATTGCATCGCCTTTGTTCTAAATGGTAAATGATAAACTGTAAAGAGCAAGACCGATGTTGAGGGAGGCCGCATGTCAGTCAATTTGATTGACAGTTCGGTAAACGGCCTTGATGTGATGTTTAGTTGAGGTTAAAATGAGGGTTTGGATCTTCCGGCAGCCGTTTCTTGTGCTTATATTTTGTATAAATTTTCGAAATTAATTTCCATACTTTAATGTAATAAAAATTATTAATATTATCTTATATCTAGTAGGAAAACCCATCGCCCTATAATCACAAAATATCTAAACAGACTCTATGTATAGTATAGTAGACTAGTAGTTGCAAAAATGAGATGTTGGATCTCTCTCTCTCTCTCTCTCCCTCTCTCTCTCTGTCTCTGTCACATAGAAATATAGCACCCAATCGGCTTCGCTATGTCTTTTTCTTGTATTTGAAGGATGTTAAAGTATTTCTTTGAATTATTGTTCATGGAAAAATAATATTTGGGTCATTTTATTATATAAATTTTATTATATATCTCACACTAGAGTCAATCTACTATATAAATGAATTATAGTATCTTATATATCACACATATCACACTATACCACATGAAGTATACAACCGGCTTCACTTAGCAGTCAGTATACTTTGAACCAAATCGGTGGGATTTTTCCTTTTATTTTCAAATATTTTAAAGTATTTGTATGAATTAACTTATATCAAAAGATAATATTTCAGTGAATGCATTTTAGAAATTTAGGATAGTATCGTATATATCACAGACATCGCACTATACTACATGAAGTATGCAATCGGATTCGCTTAGCAGTCAGTATACTTTCAACCCAATCGGCGTCGCTTACTTAGCAGTGGGGTGTTTTCTTCTATTTTGAAATATTTTAAAGTATTTCTATGAATTAATTTACATCGCAAAATAATATTTGAGTGAATTTATTATATAAATAAATGATAGTATCTTATATATAAGAGATATAGCACTATGCCCCGTGAAGTATACAATCGGCCTCGCTTAACAGTGATTATACTTTGAACCCATCGGCCTTGCTTAACAGTCAGTTTATTTAAAACCAAATCGGCGTCGCTTAGCGGTGGGATTTTTTCGTCTATTTTGAAAGATTTTAAGGTATTTCTATGAATTAATTTACACCGAAGTATATGATAGTATCTAATATATCTCGAACATGGCACTATACCACATGAAGCATAAATTCGGCTTGGCTCAACAGTCAGTATACTTTGAATCATATCGGCGTCGCTTAGTAGTGGGATTTTTTCTTCTATTGAAAGATTTTAAAGTATTTCTATGAATAAATTTACATTGAAAAATAATATTTGAGTGAATGTATGATATAAATGAATGATAGTATCTTATATATCACAGACATCGCACTATATCCGATGAAGTATACAGTCGGCCTCGCTTAGCAGTCATTATACTTTTAAAGTATTTCTATGAATAAATTTACACCAAAAAATAATATTCGAGTGAATGTAATATATAAATGAATGATATTATCTTATATATCACAGACATCGCACTATACCCCATGAAGTATACAGTCGGCCTAGCTTAGCAGTCATTATACTTTGAACTCAATCGGCATAACTCAGCAGTCAGTATACTTTGAAGCAGATCGGCGTCGCTCAGCAGTGGGATTTTTTGTTCTATTTTGAAAGATTGTAAAGTATTTCTATGAATATATTTACATCGAAAAATAATATTTGAGTGAATGTATTATATAAATGATTGAGAGTATCTTATATATCACAGACATGGCACTATACCCCATGCAGTGTACATTCGGCCTCGCTTAGCAGTCATTATACTTGGAACCAAATAGGCCTCGCTTAGCAGTGGGACGTCTTCTTAATATTGACCCGACCACGTGAGTTTTGTCCAGGTTCTACGGTTTCCTACCCCTGTTAAAGACCCCTATGAGTATGAAAATTATTGAAATAAAATTAGAACTATATGTTAGTCCCGAAATGATCTAGTTTGTGTCAAGTGGGCGTTAAATCCCCCTCCCTCTCTCTCTCTCTCTCTCTCTCTCTCTCTCTCTTTCGAAAATTTACATCGAAAACTAATATTTGAGTGAATGTATTATATAAATGAAGATATCATCTTATATATCACAGACATCGCACTAGGCCTATACCACATGAAGTATACAATCGGCTTCGCCTAGCAGTCAATATACTTGGAATCCAATCGGCTTCGCTTAGCAGTGGGATTTTTTCTTCTATTTTGAAATATCTTAAAGTATTTCTATGAATTAATTTTCATTGAAAAATAATATTTGAGTGAATGTATTATATAAGGAAGAACAGTATCTTATATATCACAGAGATCGCGCTATATCACACGAAGTATAAAATAGGCCTCCCGTAGCAGTCAATATACTTTAAACACAATAGGCGTCGCTTAGCAGTGGGACTTTTTCGTCTATTTTGAGAGATTTTAAAAGTATTTCAATGAATTAATTTACACCCAAAAATAATATTTGAGTGAATGTATTATATACATTAAGGATAGTATCTTATATATCTCGAACATCGCACTATACCACATGAAGCATACAATCGGCTTCGGTTAGCAGTCAGTATACTTTGAAGCAGATCGGCGTCGCTTAGCAGTGGGATTTTTTCTTCTATTTTGAAAGATTTTAAACTATTTACACCAAAAAATAATATTTGAGTGAATGCATTATATAAATGAATGATAGTATCTTATATCTCACAGACATACAGTCGGCCTCGCTTAGCAGTCATTATACTTTGAACTCAATCAGCATAGCTCAGCAGTCAGTATACTTTGAAGCAGATTGGCGTAGCTTAGCAGTGGGACTTTTTCTTCTATTTTGAAAGATTGTAACGTATTTCTATGAATAAATTTACATCGAAAAATAATATTTGAGTGAATGTATTATATAAATGAATGAGAGTATCTTATATATCACAGACATGGCACTATACCCCATGCAGTGTACAGTCAGCCTAGCTTAGCAGTCATTATACTTTGAACCCAATAGGCCTCGCTTAGCAGTGGGACGGTTTCTTAATATTGAAGCAACCACGTGAGTTTTCTCCGGGTTCTACGGTTTCCCCCCCCCTGCTAAAGACCCCTACGCGCATTAAAATTATTGAAATAAAATTAAAACCATATGTTAGTCCCGAAATGACCTAGTCTGTGTCGAGTGGGCGTTAAATCCCCCCTCCCCTCTCTCTATCTTTGGAACATTTACATCGAAAACTAATATTTGAGTGAATGTATTAATATATAAATGAAGATAGCATCTTATATATCACAGACATCGCACTATACCACATTATGTATACAGCCGGCCTAGCTTAGCAGTCCGCCCTTTTCTTATGTTTTAAAGATTTGGGGATATTATTTCGATTGATTTTCATAAAATAATAATATTTCTTTCGAGCGTTTAAATTTATCATCCAATACCGCCTGTAGAGTGTAAGTGGTCTAGCTACGCAGTCAGCACACTTTGAACCCAATCGGCCTAGCTTAGCAGTGGGACTTTTTCTTAATTACGAAAGATTATAAAGTATTTCTATGAATTAATTTTCATAGAAATATAATATTTTGTAAATTAAATGATATTTCAGTAAGTGATTGACATATTATTAGAAAATTATATTCCAGAAATAGGGAAATTCATCGACCAATTAAAACTCCGAGTACACAGTAGTCTCGACCCCCCCCCCCCCCAAGTCTTCAACGTAGAATATTTGTCTTGGCGATAGAGACTAATTACATAGTAAAGCAGGTCAGGGAGAGTACATTTTGTCGTTATTGAATTTTCGTACCGCTAGTACCTCCCGTGGTCGCAGAGATTTGAAATTGTTAGGAAGTGTTACGAGCGACTATTGATAATCACACACTCGGACCATGGGAACCACTAGGTATGCGTAAGTGTAATAGCACTTGAGATTTATTCTATTATTAACAAAAAATAGTCCTTTATAAACTCCACCTTCAAATAAAATGGGAGGGACTCGAACAAGAAAGAGGCGGGGCTTACATATGCCTCGCTCAGCAAAATCCATAAAATTGGCCTCGCAAGGAATGATTTAACGCTTACCGTTATAAATGGTCATCATGACAGCAGTGAATTATTTGATGAATGAGGGACACAAGAAAAGAGCGTGAGAAAACCCCTGTTCTGTGTTTTGTTGTAATAATTATTACTTGATATGTCATAGATTACAACAGAATTAAGATGAGGTTGAAATAAAGAACGACTGTTCAGTTAACTAATTGAATTGTGACCCTCGAGATTCTTAACCCATGGATCAGTATAGAGCATAACATGGTTTCTTTTGAAAGTCCACGTTCTAGAAGCCTCACTTGTATGTTAAATCGGGCCTCGTTGTACATGGAATTGTCTATCCGCAATGAACAAAATAAACTTAAGACACAAATAGGCAAGTATTACACTCATCAAATTGCGTTTATTAATAACGCAATTTAGTAATATCCTTGGGTAAATTATCCTGAGAAAAAATTAAATACGCTTCCATAATAAAATGCCCATGTTCTGGATGGTGTGAGGGATTAGCAATGGAAAGGGTATGTTACAGCGAGCCTTCGGCGGGTTTTGCACGGAATTGTGGGTAATCCATTAGTGTAGGTCATCGAAAGTACAAAAAAACGAAACGAAATATAGATCTGTATTTTAATCGGATAGCTATAGTTTCTAATTTCTAATGAACAAAATAACATATTGTCGCCAGGAAAGCTCAAATAATGACATAAATATTATTATAATATGTGAATTGAAAATGAAATGAAATTTGGTTTAACCTCCTATTGTTCTGGTCCGACTGAGCTGGTAAGCATTTTTTTCCGTCCACCGGAGCCTGGTCTCATGACGTCATAATATGAGGATTGTGGGTTAGGATAAGGGTTAGGACAAGGGCTGTGGCCTGCAGATTTCGTCACAGTCTCGAGATGTAGACAGGGCTAGCCCTAACCCTAACCCTGGGCCAAGCCTAACCCTTATCCTAACCCACAATCCACATATGACGTCATAAGACCAGGCTCCGGTGGACGGTAAAAAACGTTTACCGACTGAGCTAATGAAGACGGGCACGCGCCATAGAGTGTGCTATGAGTGAAATTTTACCCGGATGCGTATCTTCGGCTAACGCTATCTATTTCTACCCACAGAGGCACGGGACAGTGTTCTTGTCAGGCTCTCATACCTGCACCACCGACTAGACGAAAACACGCTGGAAAACAGTAACAGATCGATTATTGCAGATTTGTTTGGGTTTGAAAAATTGTGCTGTTGAGTTCTCATGGTAATCAGTGAACATGCGTACGAAATGAACTTACATTTTCGTCCTGGTCCCTCGCGTTCTCGCACTCTCTCCTTGTCGACATTATAAAATGGCCACAATGGGCTTGCACAGTTAATCGAAGACCGCTTCGCATAAATTGAATTCCGAGGCAACAAGTCGTGGCACGACAAAGCGAAATAATTGTGTTTTGTTGGATTGTCGACAATGTACAATTTCCGCCAGCAGCCACCATACTTGATCGTCTGTGTAGTAGACACCTAATATCTCGTCGTGCGGATTAGCCAGAAAGTACGGGGCACTAACTTATACGTTTTAACGGTAAAAACTCAAAATTGGAAAATCAAATGCGACGTTTCGCTAGAAACGTGACAAATTGTCCATGTCGTTTCGTCGTAAAATCTCGAGTAGCGTACTTTTCATAGAAGTATGCGGTACCGCTTCGTTTTTATTTCAAAATGGTTTAGCTAGTTATATGTTAAGCTATCTGTAATACTTTTTGGCACCAGAAAGTATTGGACATTAACTGTTTTATAATCAAATGATTATGAAATCTGCTCAAGGGAAATCCTTGACTCCCCAGAACCATCCACTACTGTGGCTGAGGTCAAATACGAAAGATCAGTTGAACCATTCCTATATCAGATTACTACGGATGGCGACGTTATTCGGTAAATAATGAAGATTGTATCAAAAGACAAATAAGGGTGAACAAATAAGGAAGGACACCAAAACGTGAAGTCCCAAGTTGGTTACTGCATCTTTTTTATAATCCTTCAAATATATCCAGATTATCAACAGCAGTTGATATAAAGTCATATCGTTTTCCATAAACGTACTCCCAGTATTTCATCAGCATTTCTTCTGGTCCACTTATGAACAAACAAGGGTTCTGCCGTCTTCTGAAACATTCATGATCTGGAGTGGACACATCGTGTCCTACATCATCTTTGATATCATACAACGTCATATTGTTCATATCACTGGGAACGTGGACTGAAGTTAGATATAAAATGGGAATAAAATCTGTAGAAATAATGGCGGGATACCCAACACAGTTCAAAAATAAATATTGAGGCCTGGTTTTAAAACGGGTATCCGACACGAACCAACGGGTGTCCTCTGTGAACCATTGGTTTGTTACGTTTGCTGCCTTATCCGAGACACGAGAAAGGCAGAAAATAGTTTTTGTACTTCCAATATAAGCTGGTAAAATGTTAATAAGAAGGTAGAAAATATCAACTGTGGTGTTATCCTCTAATCGAATGACGAATTCTGTGTTTTGGCAGTATTCTGTTATCCATTTTAACGCCAGTTCAGATTTTAATGTAAAATTTTTATAAGTATCTAAAAAATCACCCTGGATCGTGTCCCCATATATGCTGTGTTCAGCTTTTAATTGATTTTGCAAAGAACCATTTAACACTGTACCCAGTAAAAACACAATTCTTACTGGTGACGGTAGAATTGTTCGATTTCCGATGGTACTTCTCATGCGTTGACGTTGTTTAAAATTTCCGGGTACTGAATTAACAACAATTAGAGTCAAGATGTATTTAACGTCGCTACAAACGGAGGGATTATTCAATAAATAACTGGAACACATCGTCAACGGAATATTTCTTCTACTATTGATTTCATTTTTACACAGTTCGCTCACGTTAACAATGATCGGTTTCGTAACAGGTAATCGGTATACTTTACTATGGAAACCGCCCCGATTGTACACGCTTGGAACTGAACTAGTTGCATTTCTAATTGAGCATGTTATTAAATATGTTACGTATACGATTGCCCCAAGTACACAGGTTATTGTTACACCATTCAGCGGATAAACTCTAAGTTTTTGACCTATCTGCCGCCTGTAGAATGAAATACACACCAAAAACATATTCACAGAAAGTTTATTAATGCACATTAGGTAATTTGAAATCCATATATGACATCCTCTTAAATTTTGTAATAATCTCTCGTCTGTTCACGTGACATATAACACACACTGGCGACAAGATTGTAGCATTATTATTATTATTATGGCATATTTATAGTGAGCCCTATCACATAACGCACACCATACTTTACAAAGTTGAATAATTTGATACAGTATTTCAAAGCACGCGTTTATTAAAGTTTATGTAAATTTAATAGAGCGTAGCAAAGAATTTGTATTGATATTCAAAATGAATTGTATCATTCGTTATTTAGGGAAACACCACGTAACGTAAAATATTGTAATATTGCATACAAATATATAGGTTATTGGGTGATATCGATAGACAATAAAGCCAGTTTAAACACAGGCAAACAAGCTATCACTTATAACTGTTACTTATCTTATTCGCACTTGTTCATAGAAATAACTGATCAGACAGTGTGTCTAGCATGAATTTTAACTCTGAATATTATGTATCTGTTACTATTCAAAGACACACGCCACATCCACAGCCTAGAAATTTTTATAATATATATATGTTCCATGCCACCCACTTATACTTCGGCTACTTACTTCACAAAAATCAAATATGATTATAACCCAAAGACCTTGGTTCTTATTAATATTCGCGCATATCGGATCGTAACTTCCTGAATTGTGGGCCCACATTGTACAAAAGGTCATAATTATTGAGTACGAAGTTTTGAAAATCTGACGGAAACTGCAATACAAAATTGCCGCTCGTGTAAATGTATGCAATACCAAGGCCGTGGACACTCTAGAAGTCACAATTTTAATCCGATATTGATGGAACTTAAAAATATATGTTTACAATCCTAAGATCATGGTTCCTGTTGATATTTGCGCATACCAGCCCGTAATTTTGTGGATTATGACCCATGATTGTATAAAAAATCACAGTTTTAGCTTGTGGACCGTCTAGAGATCACAAGTTTTATGCAATTCAAAAAAAATAAAATGTTTAAATTTATCATCGATACACTCTAATGACGGCTGAGTTCCAATTTTGTGAAAATAGGACCTAGACTGACAACGTGGCGGCCCCTTGAAGCACGATCGGATGGTCGTGAATTTCATGGATTGAAACACGATCATCATTAATATATTTAATAACCGAGACTTTGTTTATTATCTATCAACTTTAGCCAGGAAAACGATACTACGCTCGGAATATAGTAATTGGCTGAAATTTTCAATATATTCACGTTTCACATATATACTTTCATTATTTCATTATTTATCTTTATCTAAATTTGACACGATTTTTTAAGGATATAAATTCATCCTGCAACCACGCCATAGACAACAGTTTAAATCTTTATTAAAATAACGATAAACTAATTACAATATTGGATATAAATATCATATAAATTAAAAAACAACGCGAAAATGAAATATCTTCTTTAGTTTTTGTTTTATCCTAACAAGATATATAAATTATCTCGTATAAAGAATCAACAATATTTCACTGTAACACTTAAATTTAAACTTCAACGCAAATCACAACTTTTTTTGGTGTAATTAATAACATGGGTGTTAAATTTTGGAAATGCAATGAATCTATTGAATAGTTTCAAGAATAACAGCTCAACGATTTAAATGTGTTGACATTTCTACAAATAAATTCTTCATAAAAGAAACAGATTTGAATAATAATCATTCAATAAAAAGGATGATATAATATAAATAAAATAAAACAAATTATTTAAGATGATTTGGTGCTAATATGAATGAGGTTGGCAGGGTTTGCCTTAATTGGCCGAGCAGTACGTGAAGGAGGAGCAGGCGCATTTTTTGTTTCAGTGTCGGCTTGATATCCAGAATTGCTACTGTTGCTAGTATGCTGTGTATCATCGTAGCTACCACAGTTGTTATTCATGTTAAAAACTTGATGATGAATAACTCTTGTCTGTGGTGGGAAACTAGGAATCGTCTGTGGTGGGAAACTGGGAATCGCCTGCCAGGTAAATACTGGAGGTACGTACCTTTGAGGAAGAGGAACAGTCCTCGGACGGGGTTCTTTGAATGCAAAGTTGACACCAAGATATCTGGAAGGCGGTGGTGGCGGCACAGATGAACACGGCCATTGCGAAATGAATGTGTTCGTTTGGGTAAACGGAGATTGGTGGTGTACTTGGAATTGCTGCGGGGTGTACGAGATGTGTGGTGGTTGGGTTTTTTGACTGAGCATGTTCATATTAGTCTGATGAGATTGCACCAGGGGTGTTTCTTTATGAGTCATAATCGGCGGTCGTTGGGTATTACCAGTCTCTCTACGAACTCCGTTGCTTGCAGATTGTGTCTGAATCAAAGAAGGTTTTGGGTGAACGTTGCTGTTTGATTTCGGAGATTTAAATGGAACCTGTGACAAGGCCTGTTGCGGAGGTTGTTGTTGGATCTGCTGCTGTTTTTGTTGGATCAGATAAGCCTGCTTTGCGTCATTACTCGCCACCATTGAAACTAGAACTTCGGGGGACTGTAGAAGTCTTTTGAGTGCGTCATGGTTCGGAGATTGACAATTTTTCTGAAAGGAAATTGAAAATTTACAGATGTATGCCTGATTACAGATGTATGCCTGATTAGTGCGTATTTTTTAGCCCATTAGATTACAAAACTTGAACATTCCCCTGAATATCTCGGACAATCTAGAAACTTCCCCACCAATAAAAATAGTCTATAGAACAATGGCTATCGTTGCGATAATTTCACAAACAACATATACAACGTACGCGGTATTGTAATTGGCAGTATTTTTGATCAGTTGATTTGAATACATAAAAGCAAGGTGTTACTAATTACCTGTTTAGAACTAAAATCTAAAGTAGCAGATTTGGTCGGGGAAGGTGACAATGGTGAAGGATGATTCTTGAGATGAGCTGGAATAAACGGTTCAGAAGCAGCATTCAACTGTGACGCAGTTTTTGCTGGCTCTGGAGATTGCAGCATAAGCGATGATATTGATGAATCCAAATTCGGGGATGACGTTTGGGAGTTCCAGCTGTTATTATGAAGGGAGAATCGTTTTGACGGCGACGTGCTTCGAGGTCTAGAGAAATTTAAACTACTCAAATGATCGAATCTTTTTTGTGGAGAAGTTTTTCTGTTATCCAAATTATGAGATTTGATGTATGCTTTTGTTGGTGAGGGTGATCTGAAGAGTTGACGTTTGGATGAAACAGAACGATCAGATTGGGTTGCTTGATAAGGTGCATTCGATGGCTCACACACCTGTCCAAAACTGTAGGTCCACATTACACCTTGGGTGTCTTTTGTTTCAGTCGTTGGTTTTGTGTCGAAATTTTCCTTGTACCACCCATATCGCTTCAAGGCATTATGGAACTTTGATTCGCTTGAGGAAGGAGACTGCGATTTGGACAATTCGTGTGCTCTATTGGAAGATATCCACGAAAAGGGATCTGAAATCGGAACTTTAGAACTCTCAGGTTCATGATGTAAGGAAGACAGACCAGGCTGAAGATGTGCATAATCTGATTCTTTAGGGACAATCTCTGATTGACCTCGAGCTGGGTTCTTAGATGTCCACGAAAAGGGATCTGAAATCGGAACTTTAGAAATTTCAGGTTCATACTGTAAGGATGACAGACCAGTTTGTATTTGTGCATAATCTGATTCTTTAGGGAACATCTCTGATTGACCTCTAGCCGGGTTCTTAGATGTCCACGAAAAGGGATCTGAAATCGGAACTTTAAAAATTTCAGGTTCATGCTGTAAGGATGACAGACCTGGTTGTATTTGTGCATAATCTGATTCTTTAGGGAACATCTCTGATTGACCTCTAGCCGGGTTCTTAGATGTCCACGAAAAAGGATCTAAAATGGGAATTTTAGAAATTTCAGGTTCATGATGTAAGGAAGGCAGACCAGTCTGAAGATGTGCATAATCTGATTCTTTAGGAAAAATCTCTGATCGACCTCGAGCTGGGTTCTTAGAAACTTCTGAATAAAAACCACCCTCAACAAAACTAGACTGGGTTGTTTCTCTTGGCGAGTGTAACTTGGGTACTGTCGATAAATTCGATGCACCAATCTTTGTGAGGGATGATTCGCTTCTCATTGATTTGGCTCGGGCCCTGTCTCTATCTTGGTGACGCGTTGACGTTAGAACTGGGATCGACTTTCCGTCATCGTGGACTACACTTGTTTCCGAAAAAGCCTTTGAAGTACCCTTTGTCGCTAATCCTTCCTCGACGTTTTGAATATTTTGGGAATGCAATGACAGTCCAGGTGCAATATCTTGAGGCTGTTCTCTGTGAATTCCAGTGGACCAAACATTGGCCCATATGTTGTAGGATTCCATCGGCAACTGACTAGAAACATCCGTGCTATCGGTTGTGGTTGTAACATTGCAAGAGTTTGATTGGTGAATATTCTTGTTGACGCTTCCACCCGGAGTTCGACCAGTTCGTGTCTTGGCCAAATTCGGACTTGGTGTCATAGCATCAACGTTCGTCATGGGTTGACTGCAAACTTGATTGGGATCTGGGTTTACATTGTGACTTTCACCTACCGAATGGCTTCCCTTCCATATGTTCCTCAAAGCCATTGTATCTAATTTGTCAACTAATTTTCTTTCTTCTTCATCTTTCCAGCAGGTTTTGATGTCAAAAGCCTTTAATGGTGAGGTGTGCTGCTTCTTTGGTTGGCCTAAAAGGATCCGTTTGGCTACCTTGGCCTTTTCGGTTCTACCGCCATTTAAACTATTTAAGAATAATCTATATTTATTGTGATATTCATCTACAATGTCTGCTACATCTTCTACATTCATGTACACATTGTGTTGAACACTTATATCTTGTTCCAAATCATCCAAAAAGCAGCAGTCTTCACCAAGTCCGGCAAAATTTCTGGAAAGTAAATAAACATACGGTCATTCGTATGATAAGGGTTATTTTACATGTAGTTAATTTCTGGCCACGCGGCCCTTGAGCCGCCTGCCTGCTTTTGTGTCAGGTAGATAAGAAACATGAATATGTTTTTATTAAAACTACAAACGGTAGATTTACTACCATAGTTCTGGTGCAACTATTGGTACAAAATGTCGGCGAAACATGATCAAACATTTTTAAACAATTGGTAAAGTTCATTATGATGAGACGTGTAGAGATTTGGGCTTTGAACATGACTCTATAATTTATATCCTGTGCATTGATAATCGGGACTTACAATCTGGGGTCAAATGCATTGTTAAAGGTGACATTAATTTCTGCTTGTCGGCCACTTCCAACGGTTTTTACATCTTCCCAGTATGCACTCTCAATCTGAAAAAGAAGTTTAAACAAAAGAGTTTCAGAAGAAAGATAGATAGATAGAGAGAGGGGGGGCGAGAGAGAAAGGGGGGCGGGGTGACGTCCACACGACACAAACTAGGTCATTTCGAGACTAACATATGGTTTAATTTTATTTCAATAATTCGCTTGCGCGTAGGAGGAGGAAACTCACGAGGTTGGACAGGCGACCCTACTCCTTGCCACATACAACCGGGGATTTGAAACCACGCCAGATGACTCAATGGCAGGCCGTATGATATACGTTGCGCACGCTAACCATTCGGGAATCCACGCCCCCCCCTCCCCTTCAGAATTTAGAAATGGGTTGAAATGAAATGAGATTTAAAGTCTCTAACCCAATATCATCTTCAGTTTTCGACAATGCAAACTAAAATTGACTGCACTATAAGGACCTGGAAGAGGTGTTATATAACCCGCATTCTGGTTGATGTGAGGAATAAGCTAATGACAATGAAACGGTTTGTTACGGCGAGTTCTTGGCGTTGCACGGAACTGTGGGTACCGTATCCCACTAGAAACATCAACGCTGATTTGTTATCAAATATCTGGCGCCATAGGGTCAAAAGCCGCTAGTTTAACCCGCTGACGCGACCTTACACTACAACCGGCCAGATCTTCATGTAGTGAGACCAGCGAAAGTATAAAAAATAGCGATTTCTTTAACCATAGATAGAAATAGATATTTGTCTGGTTTAACGCACTGTTTTTTAACGAAGCGAACAACTGGGCTTTTGAAGGTACACAGGGATTCGGTTTTTACAACTTGGCGCTGATTTTGTCATGTGACAGTGTGGCAGTATGGGCAGTATGGCCGTACGCACTGCACCATTGGCTTGCTGAGCAAATGGATCAAACATAGCATTTTATACGTACTAAAAGAACGCGTTTTGTCCATCCTCAATATATTCACGATTTATCAATTCACGACGAAAAATCATCACCATTATTATTAGATCTACTTCTACCGCCATTTAAAGTTTTCAGTTTAGATTTCTCGAGAAAAAGGCTTAGCTGAGAACAATAGTATTTTATTATTTGTATAATGTAGTTTGGTTGGGGGGAGGGGGGGTAAAAATAAATTAGCTTACCTTGTTATCGCTGTCTTCATAATTCAAATACGGATACGTAACTCCGTTCTCTGATTCATCCTTTAACTGAAATCTAAGAGAAATTAAAATAAATGCCACTGAGATTTTAAAAAACAAAGTAGAATCTAGGCGATAAAAGGTCTAAATTTGATTTATTTTAAGAACTCAAAATATTTGATGATTTTACTGTCTTAAAAATATCTTGTTAAATTATTGCCAACTCACGAACTATACACTATACATTATAACGGCAAGGCAGTAGGTGCAAAATCCAAGAAAACTGTTGTTTACAGATTTTTTTAAAAATAAAATAACACAATTCTACTCAAAACTTACATTTCTCCGTCAAAAATATCATCACAATTCTCTCTCGAAATTGGCGTGGGATCTTGAATACTATATTGAAGATCGGATAAAATATCAGCCGACGAAAGCGATTCAAATCGATGGCTTATCAAACTCTCTCTCCGTGAAATATTAGCAAAAATGTCTCTAAATTCTGTGTCATAATCATAAACATTCCATACAGTGTCGGCAATAAGTTTTAGATTTTCTAAACCTCCTTGAAGAAAACTCATATCTTCCATCTTGCCAGGATCATGTCATTAATTTCCTTTTTTTCGAAAGATAAATACAAAAATCATCCCCATATTTTGTCGCAACAATATGTGTTTAACCCATTTCTAAAATAGGCGACAATCGTTATGTACTTTGTGACAACATAACAAAATCTTCACCATCGCAACATTACAATTGTGTTATAACGTCATAGCGGCCGTGACGTTATTGTTTAATGATGTCACGGATAAAATGTTTCGTGATTGTAATAAACTATTGAAAATGAACTTTGATTTATTTGGTTATTTTTTGTTACCTCTGGCGGATCAAAATTCGATTTATACTCTAAGCTCCCTAGTAGACAAAACAGTAGTTATTGGATAGAGCTAGCAAATCATAAAGACGAAACAAAGGTAGGCTACCTTCTTAGCGGCATTGACGTTGAGTTTCCTCTTATATTGGCCTAATATCGTCATTAATAAAAAAAAATTATAACCAGAACAAAGAGATAGACCATGATAACTCAAAATATTAGCAATCATAAAAGATGGGAGTATTGAATTCTTTGGAAGACTGACAATGATCTGTTACAGTTTGAAGGTCTATAAATTATATAAACGATAAATATTGAACAATACAAGAGTCAATGTGTTTTGCCTAACGATAATGGCCAAAGCCAATGTTCCGTTGTTTTATGCAACGTAAAAATGTGCGATATAACAATGTTAAACCAAATCCAGCTAAAAATTTTGAAAGGAATAAATATTCGCGCCGCTCTAAATGGGCCTGTTTAATCGAGACTACTGCGTGTTTAAACCTGACTATTGCTTGAGGATAAAGAAGCTCGGCGTGATTTTATTAATGTGTATAGTAATGTAAACAAGGAGAGGTAGATCCTATGAAGTCAACTAATTGATAATATGGTATGTGGTCAACATAGCTTATAAGTTATAATACATAGATCGTGTGTCCTCAGTCATAATTATTCAACTAGTCTCTTATGGTCAACGCTCTTTTAGTTATCAAGCACCTGTTTTATGGAATAATCTACCATTTAGTTTAAGATGTTGTACATCTCTATATTCTTTTAAAAAACAACGTAAAACACATTTATTTAATCAGGCTTTTAACTGACTCTGTATGCAATCGTCAACATCTTGTTGTTTATTTATGATTACATTGTCACTTTGTAAAGTGCCCCTGAACATGTTATATGAAAGGGTGCACTATAAATATGCTGTAATAATAATAATTCATATTATATTCTTATCCACAGCGACAAACAAATACAATTAATTATAATGCTGAAACATGGAATAATATAGCCGTCATGGACATTAAAATTTAACAAGAAATGCCACACAAATGACATTCACCCCCCCCCCCCCTTCTGTGTTAGTCAACTTTAATTTTTATTTACCCCCATCCACCCAACCCCACCCCACCCAACCCAACCCAACCCCACCCAACCCAAACATAGACTGGCTATACAGTGGTCCCATTCATGCTGTTCCTTAATCATTAATCTTAAGATTAAGTAGGCCAATCTGATGGTTATGTGTGCTGGATTATCCTTCTTATAGAACTAGGATTTGTGCACAATTGAATATGATTTGTTTGTTTTCTAGATATATTAAAAAACGAGACGAAGGTTTCGCTGTAATTATTATAGACATGCTTTGCTGTTGACTCAACAGTCTGATCTTAAAGATGTCTCAATTTTTCAAAGACCACAAACTGTTTTCAAAGACCCGGGTGGAATTGAATGGTGAAAAAAGAACTGAATTCCGAGGCGATGTTTCAAGTGAGGAAGTTTTAAAGGGGCAAGTTGTTGCCCTTTATTTCTCGGCATCTTGGTCACCACCGTGCCAGAAGTTCACGTCAGTACTAAATGAATATTACAAGGAATTAAAAGAGAAAGGGTGTGATTTCCAAGTAGTATTTATAAGTTTAGATTATAGTAAAGATTCAATGGAGGAATATTTTATCCAAAATCACGAAGACTGGTTGGCGTTACCCTATGATGACACTTTTAAAGAGTGAGTATTTGTTTAAAAAGTAAGTGAAGGAATGGGGCGGTGGCAGGTATTTGGAGCAAAGTTTAGAGGGTGGGATTTTTGACCAATTAAACCGTTGCAATTTTGAGGCTCCAATTCCACGCTGAGTTCTTGATCCCTTCAATATTACTCACCATTTCTGTATTCCAGTCTCACCAGTTGTAGAGGGATACTAGTAGGATGGCGGATGCTATTACGCAAAACATTGTTGAGATTACAGTAACTGTTATAAGAGCTCGGCAGTCAGAAGTAAAGGGAGGCAATAAGGGTTTACGTTTCGATTTATGTAAAATTTAGCAGACACATCAATGGTGTGTATGTATTGGAGAGTAGCAGCAGGACCAGGGACGGTGGCCGGGGCGGTGGGGGGTCAAGTGTACAGGTGTCACCTTTATCATCAGATGGTGGGATAGGATGGGCATTTAAAGGGCGAGATAATGATGTAGACATATAGGATATCACAATTAAGGGAATTGTATTAATGGAATTGGATCATAATGTGATCATATTAATTCATGATAAGATTTGACGTCTGACGTCAGATTTCTCTCTTCAAAAATCAAAGTGTGTATAAACGCCTACTTAATTTGGAGACGAAGATGGCATTGTCAACTGTCAAATTTCCTTGATAAGAACCTGGCAAACCTCTCCCCTGCAATTTTTTTTGATCCGCCCCTGGCATCTTATCTTACTATTTATATCCACAGAACTTTACTCAATAAGTACCATATAACAGCCATACCAAAATTAGTTGTCATTAAAGAAGATGGCGATACAGTAACGCTGAAGGGGAGGAAAGATATACAGGATAAAGGAATGAACTGTTTTCGAAACTGGTTAAATAATTCAAACGTTAATAGCGCAGAAAAGGCCAACGCTACAAAACCATCAGGGGCGATAACCGATACTAATAATGAAACAGGGGACGTTACTCCCACGGACACAGCCACACCAACAGAGGCAGATCAGTTAGACAATATTGTGGATAGTGATAGTGAATATGGTAAGGATATTGTAGAAACCAAAGATGAAGCGATTGGAATTAAAGACCAAATCATAGAAGACAATGACCTGATATAAACTAAAAAAAAAGAGAAAAAAATAGGTACCAAGGGGAGTATGTCAGAAGCATTGATATATAGTGGGTCTGTTTCATGGTAGTCATGATAATATTTTATTCACAAATTATAAATTTGTACCAATTCATTCGAACTTATATATTTTTCCCTGGATATGTTATTCGCAAATTATAAATTTGTACCAATTCGTTCGAACTTATATTTATCCTCGGATAAAAGACATCTACGCTGCTAATCGTTGACGTCACTCAAGGAACAGTCCTAATCTTTGGGCTCTCATTTTTGCCCTGTGTGCGCTCCATGGTTTATTTTTTGTTTGTTTGTTTGTTTTTTTCAACGAATGTAGTATTTTTACCTTTTTTTTTAAAAATAATTACCCGACAAATATTGTTAGAATAAAATGTATTGGAAACTCGGCTTTAATAACGTCCAACAACATCCCTTTCCTCCATGCTACATACGGCTAACCTTTGTTTCAATCCGTAGTAATGGTCGACAGTTGCCACCACAGATAGTCGACACTCTATTGGAAGAGAGAGAGAGAAACGAGGTTTAGCGTCTACTTGAAACAAACTAGGTCATTTCGGGGCTAACATGGTTTAATTTTATTTCATTAATTCGTGTGCGCGTAGGGATCTTTAGCAGTGGGAGGAAACCGGAGAAATCGATAAGGTTATCACATACCCCACGCCATTGGGCATCAATTTTTGGACTATACATTGTTTAAGTTATTATATTTTAATCTCAAAAAAATAATTGGACACACCCAGATCAAATTAGAACTAATCAATCGAAATATAAAGTACTCTATATCTTATAATCATCCGGCAAACACTATAGCATGTGTTGGTGAAAAAAGCGGACATGGGTCGCGACACAGTAATTACATCAACGTTAAAGTGACTAGCCTTAGCACTAGTGCAGTATCTTCCAAGCCCCCTACGCCAATCTCTTCCATTTTAAACTGTTTTCCAAGCCATGGCATTCGGTCGGATAACATTGCTAGTAGAGTGTTCATTCGATTTTACACGAAAGGTCAAGTGAAATATCTGGAAGAAATTATCAGAGATCTTTGGAAATCAACACTTTGAGTGTTCCCATAACAAGTGTGGACGATGCACGAATATACGATGTGGGGCGGTAAAAAGACATGTTTCTTACAACATCTAGAAATAAAAAATGGGGTTAAACGGCCTCCTACTTTTCTACACAAAGCAGGCTAAGGAAGGCAGACAATGCACTATAAGGGATATCTTGCCAAAACGGCGACGCTACGGTCCATTCATATTTTGAATTCCAAATATCACTGGCTAGCCCCTTCGTCATACAAGGAGAAACATTTGGTTTGACATTTTCTTCAATTGAAACATACATTATGGGAGCTTGGATAACAAATTGGCAGTTCTCACTATAATAGCTAAAAACTACATAATGTAAAGGCAATTTGCTGAAATTTCAGTCAAATTGATCCACTATGACTCAAGAATTAAGCGATTGAAATGTCCACCTAGCCTCGATCAGCATTACTAAAGTCGGTACGACAAAAATCATGATCTCGATTGACATTTAATCATTAAATCGTGAAAGTTATGCCCTAAATCGGATCATTGATTATGGTCTGGATAACTTCATTAATGTCTAATTAATAATTTAGATAACATTTCAGGCACAAAGAAAGACCTGCAATAGGCAGATTTAGCTCTTGCATAATGTACGGTCAAGTACCGAAGACACAATATAATCCGTCCCTACCAACAAGATCTATTTTATTGATTTATTTATACATAACAACATACAAGTACATTGAGAGCACTTATTCCCTGATATCGATTATCTACTGCTCAATATAAATACAATATATGTAATAATATAATTTAAGAAAATATATTTCACATTGAATATAATAAATACGCTGGTCTACACATACCGTAAAACAATATTTTATTCCAGGTTTCTAGTCTTATAAATAAAAAGTTATTATAAAGAGCATTATGCTTTATAACACACCTATAACATGTTATAGTATATATGATTAAAGGACAATATTGATACCAGTCATTATTACATATGTTATAGGACTGGTAACATACATTCCAAATATAATTTTAACCTGCGTGTCTGTTATCGCTCGTTACTTCAGTCAGTTATATAGAAGGACAGCTCGTATTACTATGTTTCACGTCACTTCCCGTATATTTAAGAGTTTGTTACACATCTCGCGTAGCAATGATCCCTATATCAAAATTATATTTGGAATGTATTTTACCAGTTCTATCTCATATGTAATAATGACTGGCACCAATATTGTCCTTTAAATCTCAGACATTACAAACATTGTTGGTCCATTCAAATTTCAAATCTTGTTGTGAAAAGTGTAGCAATATAGTCGTGGTGACATTGTTTTTAAAGATTGTAGACAAGGAATGAGGAGATAAGATATAGTTTTATGTTTCTAACATATTCACATATATGCAGGTGTGTACTGAAATCAACTAACATTTGATTGACATATTGTTATATAAAAAAGGGTTATAGAAACAAAACATAGCTGGTTTTATATGTCAACAACATGATAACAGATATCTCATGCGCTATTTCTAGAGTAAATTTCCATAACCATATAAGGGTGGGATTTGACGTCATTGGGCTCAATTAACCAATCTCTCTAATTATTTACATCATGTTTGACCAATTAGATAATTGAATGTCCAAAATCAGTTGATACAAAATTAGGATACTCGTGAGAATTCAACAGACTTCGATTAGATTCCAGAGGGTTACCATCCAAGAGTCCTAGGCACCGCGAGGCGTCTAGGTTGAGAAGAGTTTATTTAGTATTGACTATAATTGTAATATGTACTATGCTTGTATGTATACCTATGCTACATAAAAAGGTAAAAACGAACTGTTGCATTGTTATAACTGAAGAAGCCAAACGTCTTAAGAAACCAGTAAGAAGTAAACACAACGCGAAGGGGAAGCAAAGACAGCTAGAGACAAATTCTAGACGATCACAAGGCTACGAAAACATGTAGCAAGAAAAGATGCATGGGTCATACGTAGGATGTGGCGACCGGTTTATGAAAGGTCCGCTCTCCACGTCAGACAGAAAGACTCCTGGTACTATAAAAGATAATCCCCTTGTATCAAATATATTATAACGTGAACCCGTGGGTGGGGTGGTAGTGAGTTTGCGAGTACAGATACTCATGCACCACTTAATTATTTGTGCCACTCTTATTTTATTTTTATTTTTTTGCGCCATGTTTTTTTTTTATTTCGCCAAATCTGAGTAGCTGTCAGAATGTCAGGGGGTATGGAGTGAGGTACATGATTCATGAACAGAAATCTTATGATATTTTCACATGTTCAGAAGTTTGTCTTGTCAACAGACAGTACCTCATGTGCTATTGCAATGAAAACGATGTCAGAATATTTTAGACAGTTTAACGGCTATTTTCTGTTGAGACGATGTAAAAACAATAATCATCATGTTTGAACTACACTATTTAGATTCAAGGATGGGGTGGGTTTGTTAGGAGAAACGACACATCGAATTAACTTTTAGAATTATTCTCAAGATATACTAGAAATAGAACCATTGATTTTACTATTGTCCATAGGACTATTTTCTCAAGAGAGAGAGGGACAGAGTGTAGATTTAGCTCCTTTAAGTTCAAACCCTGTAAGAAATGGATTTTCAGATGCGTTTAGAAAGTCCATTGCCGATAATATGCTAAACAGAACCATAATGTCTTCAACTTTGCAAAGAAGTAAACAAAGTCTATTCTGGTGCTATTGAGCACTATATGATTCTGCCTCATCTATAAAGTCTTCCTTGCACACACCTGATTCAACCGAGAACTTGGCCTCCCGAGATTCCACAAATCATGCCATCATCAGCATTATATATCATAGACCCGTAGCCATGTCAATAAAAATCCTCAGTGGGTGAGGTATACAAAATGAACAGCACAGACACTAAAAATGAACCTCGATGTGGAGTCTTCTGGGACTGCGTACTTCTACTAACATTTTCACCATTTGAAATTAAATTTCATCTTTAACATGTACTTCATTTTAATCTGAGCAGTGTCATAGACAATATATTCATTATATAGTAAACTAGATCGACCAATTGTAGCATTTGTTCCTTTACCCATGGGGATTTTCACACCATCCTCAGTAACATACGCCCCCTTTTCATCAGGTACTGTCATACCGCAACCTTTAGTCGAATGTTTTCCTTTTGGTAGTGATGTAACATAACTACTGGCGAGAAGTTCGTGGGGATTACCCAGAGCCACCTCACATAACAGCATGTATGCCGTACTGTCAGTTTTACTAGCTCGACAATAATTAGCACTTTTTGAAACCATATCGGCAAAATAAACACCTTTCCCGAACATGTAACCCGAGACAGGGGCTTCCGGTGGAGCTATACGTAACCCTTGCGATAAAATACCAGCGTAATTAGTCGTTCGTGAACCATGCCATAATAATTGACGATTGTGAAGATCTTCGAACGGTTGGTATTTTTCTTCATCGCCTTCTCTTTTGATTTCAAATATATCTTCAACTTGAAGTGAGTACCGACTGTGACTGGCTGCATGGGTATTTTCAACGTATTTTACCAATCTATCATACACGGCACTCCCTTTTTTCATTGGATCCATGGAACATTTGAGTTTCTTGTAATGGGCATCAATAGGATTGGCTCCTTCATCACCACCTTTCAATAAACTGTACGCTACTTCAATGTCCAGTAGATTGTCCAACATCTCAGTTTTCGTTTTAATAATTTCAGGTGAATCAAGCAATGGAGGTCTTTGCATTCCAAAATCATGAGGAATGAGGGTGTAAAATCGATTTGATGCATCCAAGAATTTGTTTTGAGACCCTTTTGTGTCAATGAGTGTGTTTAGTTCGGTCAAAACAGAATAAGCTGTTTCAATCTGTCTTCTAGAAAGTTTCCCCAGTGGCATTTTCTTCAAATCGATTTCAAATTCCACCATGGCTTTCTTCATTTGATCGATATCAAAGATAGCACAAATAACATCTTGAACACTTTTAGGAAGTTTTGAACCAGCTCTGGAATCATCTAAGTTTTTAATGTTTTCATCATCTTGACCATAATCGATATCTAGTGGATAAAACTTGTTTGGAAATTTTTCAAAATTTTCTCGGTTGTCCCAGTTATTGTTTGTTTTTTCTGTGTATCTGTTTTTAAAGCTGTTTATAGCTGCGCTTCTTGAACTAAGTTTTTGACACTTGGTACCACCTATTGTTGTGCCAACTCGACCCCAGGATCGAAAGAAATACCATTCACCTCCAGTGTCTTTCTCTAGTGCTTGTAATTTATAATAAGAGTTAGTTCCCTTGACTACATCAACCATTCCTAATACCGCACTGTAAACTGACCCCGGATCTTCAATAACGTGAGCAACATCTTCAAGTTTCGAGTCTGAATCAACTGCTGCGCAACCTTTAACCGTCAGTTTCTTTTTGTTTGGAACGTTTTTCGTATATTTGGCCGAAGCAAAACTCTTCGCTTTCTTCGTTTTCGGTAATTTAGGTTTAATGTCACCAATTCGTGTAGCAGGATCTGAGCCCCATGTTGACAAACTGTGCTTCAAAATACGTGATACCACTTCTCCAGCTTTTAAATCCGCTAGAAAATCCTCGCTTACCACATGGACATCTGCCTTTGCAGCTTCTTTAATTCCTTTTGACTTTTTTGGTTGAAATGCAAGCAGCAACATGCCCATCGACTTTAGAAATGATCGTACCACCCAAATTCGATATCTCTTTAGTGAGGACTGCCTTGGATTTATTAGTTTTACCGACAATAACAAATTTCATTTTATCTAATGGCTTATCTGTTGTTATGACACTATGAACCGAATTCCTCACCGGGAATATTCTAGTCTTCGGTTTATATTTGTACTTTTTCAAAAATTCAATGTCCTTAAATTTCGAAGGAACCTTAAAAGCTTCACGTTTGGGATTCTTGATAATATTCATACACTTTGTCCATGCAGTCAAATTACCGCAACATTTATAACCTTCGGTAGTATAATAAAACTGCCCTTCCTTACATTCAGAGCAGCGTTCTAGGGCACCGAACACCAAGCAGTCAGACATGGCATCTAAAAGATTGCTTTCGCCAGGTGGAACATTTTGTTCGTTCATCTCTAGCATTGATTTCATGGCTTGGGTTGACACGTTCTTTATCAACAGATCGCGATATTTCCAGATCAGAGCATTTTGTTCACGAAGCTGTTTTTCTTCATTCGTTTCCTCCGTTTTAACCCTTTTTGTGGGTACTTCAGATTTGATGTCGGTTTTCCTTTTTTTGGTTGTTACTCTTAGTTTTTTAACCAGGTCCTCTTGGTCTTCATTCTTTAAACTCTTGAAACCATTTATTTTCTTTACATCTACGTTGAAATGTAGCTGGTCTTTTTTATCTGCAAAACAATCAACGTGATGCCATAAGTCCTGGGGGCCATAATTGTTGGATCGCTGGCTAGTAAATTCTTTTTTCGAAATACGAACCAAGTCTTTGTCAATCTTATCTTCACAACCACGACAGGTGCTGCGACTTGATTTTGCATATTCTATTGTAAACATGTTTGCATCTGAATCTTCATCCAAATCTTTGGCATCTCCAGTACATTCGCCCCTACCATCAATCTTCTCCTTAACCTTCTGCTGATCACCCCAGCGTAACGAGTGGTAGCCATGGATATTATCCGGCTGTGTAACATTTGCTCTCTTCCAAAAACAATCAAAATGGTACCATTTGGGAACCTGGAAGTAAGTATTCATATTTTTAAGATGGGACAACTCATAACCATGGGGTGTCACACTTGTATTTATGATGAGACAAAATAGAGGTCTGGGGATATTTATATATAAAAAACCCCAAATAACAAACTTGTCTGTTGAGATGGTCTGTCGGCGCATCCTCGAAAGTCATAATAGTTGGTTGCTCGTTAGAACGAAGGATAGGCCCTACACCTCTTATCACAATTTGAAAATTACTGAATAAAATAGATTCACGGAATGACTAGCGAGATCTAACAACGAATGTACTTTTGAAACAAAAGGCCAATCGAATTACGGTCTGTTGTTTTTCAATTCGCTTTTCCTTTTCACCGTTTTATGAACCCAGTTCGATGATCTATTTATGAACCCAGTTCAGTGTAAGCTGGTTTTATAAATAGCATCTACAAAAACAAGATGGTGTGTTGCCTGGCGCTTGTGTTGTTGGCAATTACTATTTTACCTAATTGATTTTTACCAACCTTTCCGTCAAAGTTGTGTGATCGGACCATAACTGCCAACCGCAATGAATCTTTTGAAATCTTCACGTAGCATGCTTTACAGTTTGATCGGTCGCTTTTAGCGTACTCGGCTTTAAAAGGTAACATCCCCCGAAACAGCAGCGAGGTTGCTTAAAGGTCTACACTATGGCAATGTCAGTTACGAAAGCGAAGGACTGGGGTCGACTATTAACAATATAAATAACTGAACCGTGCCCACAGTATTTGTATATAATCATTGTGGTCACGTAGTCATGGCAGTAATATATACAAATGAGACACGCACTTAGTGGCGAATAGGTAAATATTGATAATTTGCCACAGCCCACATATCTCCACAATCTTATCTGATAATGGAAACAGCGAGCGTATATTTAATTCATTGACAATACCACATTTCGGTTGTTTAGCAGATACCAAAATCACTTTTTTCGGAGCTGGCTACTTCTCAATTCAGACGGAAGAACGGAGCTGTCTACAAAATGTCATCTTTGTCCAGGATTGTTGCATTGTTTTTTCGTGCAAAAAAATAACTTTAGAAGGAAATGGTTGAAGTGAAAGAAATGAAACATGACCATTACAGCAAATTGGCTCAGAATGTCGACAAGCTATGTCAAGTTGAAAGTAATCTGTACATGTACACTAAATCAAAAGGTTGCGTGAAAGCCAATGCTCATGGTGATAACATCGAAAAATAGATAATCGAGACTCTGCCTAAAATTTGACTGAAATTTTCAGCAATTTCACTTTACATTATCTTGTTTTTAACTACTATAGTGATAACTAAAGGATATTTATCAAATGTATCTTTCATCGTTTCTAGAGGTGTACAAGGCCCCATAGTTACTTTAGAAACGATGTCTGTTCTAAGGCTATTTTGAAATCCTTACCGTCTATTTTTACCTTGATTCTTCTTTGTTCGTCAAAAGGAATCATTTATCGACACATATTTTAATAATTAAATACTATAATTTGTAAGAAGAATTTTGCGACGTAGTTCGGTCAGGCAATGTTCCTAAAGGAACTGCTTCCCTTACAAGGATTTGTTTAATACATGTATAACCAAATACTATTAGCTCTAATTATGGGCATGGTCGTTGGATTTCGTCAAGTCACATAATTATGCGCCAAGATTTTATTTCAAAGGGAATTGCGTTATTATATGTTAAGCTGTGTACAGTAGTACACTTTGGGAGCAGTTTAAATGGAAACAAGTCGACAGCGAAGCTGATGTCCCCCGCCGAAATTGCAAAACAAACAGATGACACATTTACCTTTTTAAAAATTATCGAGTAATCAAATTGATTATCTATGCTTAGTCTAAGCATAAAATGTTCACGATCAAACTTCGTCAAGTACCTAGTAGTGAAACTATACACCAGCAGATAATTCTCATCACTGAACTTAGTCAAGGTATTGATATAATGAATTCTTACCCTTGGCTTGACCACTCTCGCCCTTATAAGAGAGAGAGTGGTCAAACTAGTTCATTTCGGGACTAACATATGGATTAATTTTATTTCAATAATTCGCTTGCGCGTAGGGGTCTTTAGTAGTGGGAGGAAACTGGAGGACCTGGAGAAAACCCACGAGGTTGGACAGGCGACTCTACTTCTTGACACATACTACTGGGCAATCTGTTACAAAGTCTCAACCAATCAAAATGCTTATCGAATCTCTACTTAACGTTAGTGGTGAACGCGAGAGAGAGAGGAAGATGGGGCTTAACGTCCACTCCACACAAACCAGGTCATATCGGGACTAATTCAGTAAAAGGGTCTATATTTACTACTGACTTTTATGGACATGAATCCTGAATAAATTTCACGTCAATCGAATAAGATTTAAAAAGATAGTTCGCCAGGCAACGAAACATACGCCCACAGCAGCTAAATCGTCCAAGCAGTCAACAAGGGTTGTTGCATATTTTTACTTTTTTCGGTAATGAAACATTTGTAATACACAAAAATCTGATTAATAGTAACAACTCCTTATGTAAATATCAGAAAATCATTAGAATTTGTTTGCTCTTTATAAAGTTTTGACCCACGCTAACAATTAGTATACGAAACATTTAATATCATGGATTTTGCTGTTCAGTTATAAAAAATTATTGAAAATCAAAATACTTAATCAACACCTTAAACTCTGTGTATCAATCTGAAGACAATCGGGATGATAAGTTTGGTCTCTAGAGCGTCCACAAGATTTTTCGAAGTGATCAAGGGCCATAACTCTGGCAGTAATTATCAGAAATCACTGAAAATCAATAGGTTTCTTCGTCTCATGACCTTAAACACTGTGTATAAATTTACAGTCAATCGGATATTAACTTGGGCCTCTAGAGCCATAACTCTGGCAGTAATTATCAGAAAACGCTGAAAATTAATAGGCTTCTGCCTCTCATGACCTTAAACACTGTGTATAAATTTAAAGTCAATCGGATATTAACTTTGGCCTCAAGACCGCCCATAAGATTTTTTGAAGTTATCAAAGGCCATAACTCTGGCAGTAATTATCAGAAATCACTGAAAATCAATAGGTTTCTTCGTCTCATGACCTTAAACACTGTGTATAAATTTACAGTCAATCGGATATTAACTTGGGCCTCTAGAGCCATAACTCTGGCAGTAATTATCAGAAAACGCTGAAAATTAATAGGCTTCTGCCTCTCATGACCTTAAACACTGTGTATAAATTTAAAGTCAATCGGATATTAACTTTGGCCTCAAGACCGCCCATAAGATTTTTTGAAGTTATCAAAGGCCATAACTCTGGTAGTTATTATCGGAACTTGCTGAAAAACAATAATAGGGTGCCCCACGTGCCAACTGAAAAGTTGTTCTTGACACGTTGATCCTGCACGTTTTAGTTCAATGACTTACTACTGATTTCTAACAGTCTCGCACACTCGTTGAGGCTATAAATAGCAACAGCATGCGGAAATGTTCAAAACACCAAACACTACTACAGCCGTAAAAAATCTATTGTTGACGATTCTGAATAGCAATAATATTTAACTTTTTGGTTATTACGGCATCTTTAGAAATTACACTCGTTTTATTTTTTAAATTGCCTTATAATTAGCTGTACCATTAGAAGCTGCATATTTTGGTTAAGTACAAATAATATCTCTGACTCAACGTCCGTATGGAAGAATAATGATCAAAGCAGTAGTTTCATTTTACTTTTACAAGGTTCTTAAAAATATTGTTGAGACGCCTGATGTTGGTGCTTCTAAATTCAATTTCTTGTTCCATGTTTCGTAAAAAAAAGTAGTCTTGATTATCCCGACCCGTCAATTAGACGTAGAATGATCGGTAGACTAGTTAAGCGAGACTAATTTCAAAACAAGGGCACGTAACCTATCTTTTACTCAAAAGTGTCTGGATATTATGGACGCCACTCCAAACCATTTTTCAGTATTATTTATGTATGGTTTAATGATCATAGCTTATGAAGTACAGCATGGTCGTTTATTTAGTGACTATAAATGTGTGAAACAGATTTAAGGCTTTCTAAATATATTAGTATTGTGGTGTAATTGTCGAGATATTTGGAGATATTCATTTAGGGTGGGGCACCCTAACAATAGGCTTCTTTATCTCATGCCCTTAAACACTATGTGTATAAATTTAAAGTCAATCGGATATTAACTTTAGCCTCATGCAAGAGCGTCCACAAGCAATTGTGGACACCGGACCGACCGACGGGGGCGACGACAATATACGACCACATTTCAATGTGGGCGTATAAAAACTCATCAAGAGAAATCAATCAGACAGTAGATAATACGGATAATATTTTTTGAGTTATACGAAAGCCTAGAAAGTTCATTCGAAATTCCTAATGCGAAATTCCAAATTCATGTCTTACAATAAAATATAACGTTGTAAACAGAGTCTCAAAAATAAAAGTCTGAGTATGTATGAAATTTAAGCGAAGAATAGTGTATTTACCTGATCTCAAAATTTCACAATCTTTGATTTTATCACACAAATCAAGCTAATAACAAAAGTTTTTCTGTGATCTACCTGACCTTCACAAATCAGTTAGAAAACAATTTATCAGAAATATCCCTACTTAATCCAAAGATCATTTCGGGACTAAAATATGGTTCACCCTACCCCTTGTCATGGAATGAAAACCACACCACTTGACACAATGTACTTTTTGCGAAGAAGGCAGATCAACAGTAATTCCTAACAAATATTAAAATATTATAAGAAATTGAATTGTGCACGGAAATAACACTTACATACAGGTTTCCTTACTTACATGTACTTCCCACCCTTGATTTCACCATTTAAAATTAAATTTCATCTTTAACATGTACTTCATTTTAATTTGTGCAGTGTCATAGACAATATATTCATTATATAGCAAACTAGATCGACCAATTGTAGCATTTGTTCCTTTACCCATGGGGATTTTCACACCATCCTCAGTAACATACGCCCCCTTTTCATCAGGTACTGTCATACCGCAACCTTTAGTCGAATGTTTTCCTTTTGGAAGTGATGTAACATAACTACTGGCGAGAAGTTCGTGGGGATTACCCAGAGCCACCTCACATAACAGCATGTATGCCGTACTGTCAGTTTTACTAGCTCGACAATAATTAGCACTTTTTGAAACCCTATCGGCAAAATAAACACCTTTACCAAACATATAACCTGTGACAGGGGCTTCAGGTGGGGCGATACGCAACCCTTGCGATAAAATACCAGCGTAATTTGTTGTTCGTGAACCATGCCATAATAATTGTCGATTGTGAAGATCTTCGAACGGTTGGTATTTTTCTTCTTCCCCTTCTCTTTTGATTTCAAATATGTCTTCAACTTGAAGTGTGTACTGATTGTGAGTGGGAGCATGGGTATTTTCCACGTATTTCACCAATCTATCATACATGTCACTCTTCTTCATTGGATCCATGGAACATTTGAGTTTCTTGTAATGGGCATCAATAGGATTGGCACCTTCATCACCACCTTTCAATAAACTGTACGCTATTTCAATGTCTAGTAGATTGTCCAACATCTCAGTTTTCAATTTTATAATTTCAGGTGTATCAAGCAATGGAGGCTTTTTCATTCCAAAATCATGAGGAATGAGGGTGTAAAATCGATTTGATGCATCTAATAATTTGTTTTGTGACCCTTTTGTGTCAATGAGCGTGTTTAGTTCAGTCAAAACAGAATAAGCTGTTTCAATCTGTCTTCTAGAAAGTTTCCCCAGTGGCATTTTCTTCAAATCGATTTCGAATTCCACCATGGCTTTCTTCATTTGGTCGATATCAAAGATAGCACAAATAACATCTTGAACACTTTTAGGAAGTTTTGAACCAGCTCTGGAATCATCGGAGTTTTTAATGCTTTCATCTTCTCGACCATAATCGATATCTAGTGGTTTATACTTGTTTGGAAATTTTTCAAAATTTGCTCGGTTGTCCCAGTCATTATTGGTTTTTTCTGCATACATGGTCTTAAAGCTGTTGATAGCTGCAGCTCTTGAGCCTTGTTTTTCACATTTGTTGCCACCAATTGTTGTACCGACTCGACCCCAAGATCGAAATAGATACCAACCGCTGCCCTTATCTTTCTCAAGCGCCTGTAATTTATAGTAAGAGTTAGTTCCCTTGACTATATCAACCATCGCCAAAACAGCACTGTAAACCGAGCCTCGTTCTTCAATGACATGAGCAACGTCTTCTAATTCAGAATCAGGATCAACTGCTGCACCACCATTAACTGTCATTTTCGTTTTCGTTGGGACGCTTTTGGTGAACATGGCTTCTTCCTTTGCGGTCATACCACTCTTGTAAGCACTCTTTTTTGGCGGAGTTTTGGGTTTAATGTCACCAATTCGTGTAGCAGGATCTGAGCCCCATGTTGACAAACTGTGCTTCAAAATATGCGCTACTACTTCTCCAGCCTTTAAATCTTCCAAAAAATCCTCGCTTACAACATGGACATCTGCCTTTTCTGCTTCTTTAATACCTTTTGATTTTTCATCAACTTCGTTTTTGGTTGAAATACACGCAGCAACACTGCCATCAGGTTTAGAGACAACTGTTCCACCCAGATTGGATATCTCTTTAGTGAGGACAGCTTTGGATTTCTTCGTTTTACCAATGATGACAAATTTCATTTGATCTAACGGCTTATCTGTTGCTAGGACCCCATCAACCGAATCCCTCACAGGACCTTCAATAGCTGAGACTTTTACAACTGGAAATATTCTAGTGTTGGGTTTATATTTGTATTTTTTCAAAAATTCAACATCATGAAATTCCTTAGGGACTTTAAAGGCCTTACGTTTAGGATTCTTGATAATGTTCATACATTTTGTCCAGGCAGTCATATTGCCTGAACATTTATAACCTTCATTGGTGTAATAAAATTGTCCTTCCTTACATTCAGGGCATCGTTCTAAGGCACCGAATGTCAGGCAATCAGACATGGCATCTAAAAGTTTGCTTTCACCAGGTGGAACATTTTGTTCGTTTAACTCAAGCATTAGTTTCATGGCTTTGTTCGACACGTTCTTTATCAACAGGTCGCGATATTTCCAGATTAAAGCGCTTTGTTCGCGGAGCTGCTTTTCAACCTCTGTTTCCTCTATTTTAACTTCTTTTGCAGGTGCTTCAGATTTTGTGTTCCCATTTCTATTTTTGGCAGGTCCTGCTCCTCCCAGCTTTTTAACCAGTTCTTCTTGATCTTCTTTCTTTAAACTTTTGAATCCAGTTATTTGTTTTATATCTACATTAAATTCCAGCTCGTCTTTTTTATCTACAAAACAATCAACATGGTGCCAGAGTTCTTGGGGACCATACATTTTGGCTCGCTGACTTTCGAAATCTTTTTTCGATACTCGAATCAAGCCTTTGTCAATTTTATCTTCGCAACCCCGACAGGTGCTACGATTTGATTTAGCGTATTCTGTCGTAAACATTTTAGCATCTGAATTCCCTCCATCTGTTGCATCTCCATCCCCTCCGCCGCCACCATCACCAATCTTTCCCTTCACCTTTTGCTGATCTTCCCAACGCAAGGAATGGAAACCATGAATATCATCAGGCTGTGCAACTTTTGCTCTCCCCCAAAAACATGCAAAATGAAACCAGTTGGGAACCTGAAAATAAACATAACCATTTACACATACATGTACATGTATAAAGCTACACTGTTAAACTGATACCATTGACTTTGTCGTATGAACCTATTTTCTTAACTGAACCACTGGTGATGAAGTTTGCTTAAATTAATTGCTTCTGAATCGCACTGGGTGCATAAACATGTATCCCCCTCCCCAAATAAATATCTTGTCTCCCATCTGAAATTAAAGGAGCTATATCTACATTCTTTGGAATCTGAATATAGAATGGACAACAATGGGTTGCAACCTGTATCATAATCCATAATGTAATTAATTGCTTAAATTAATTGCTTCTGAATCGCACTGGGTGCATAAACATGTATCCCCCTCCCCAAATAAATATCTTGTCTCCCATCTGAAATTAAAGGAGCTATATCTACATTCTTTGGAATCTGAATGTAGAATGGACAACAATGGGTTGCAACCTGTATCATAATCCATAATGTAATACGAAAAGTAAATATACATGTACATGTAAACTGATTAACATTCAGTCGGTTTGGCAAATTACCAAAGAATCCAAATCGAATGGCACTCTTTAGCCTCTGGTTATTCCAGTCTGCACCGGTAGTATTCTACAATAGGATTATGCTAGTCTCATCCATCAAGTCACTTCATTACAAATGTCCTTGAAAACATTCCGGGACGTGATTCGGGTGCCAGTTTTAAAATTTTCATTTTGTCTTAAATTATTGGATATCAAAAGCCTGTCTTTTCAAGGTACGATAACAACATCCATCAATGTTGATTTAATTGACCAATAACTATAAGACAGAGACCATTTGTAAAAAGGTACTGTTAGTGTTAAAAACCGGGCTAGACAAATTCCACAAGTCATGTAAAATGGTGAGTCAAATTCTGACCTGGAGAGTGCGTGCAATAAATACTATTCATTCGTGTAGAAATTATTGTAAAAACAGAAACAAATGTTTATACATTCATATCACATTATTATTGCCTTGCGACCCAATTGTGTCAATTTCTAAGTTCCAAATATTAGCAGTTAGGCTTCTTCAATACTTATAAGTTAATATAAGTTAGTGGTGGGTGTTATTATTATTTGTTTATTTATGTAATTTTTTTAAAACCACTTGGTTACCTGTGTAAACATAACGCTTACGCTACAATATACGTCCACATTCCTGCTTTGATTGATATGGTACTTTGTCAAGAAGGCTAGGCGTTTGGTTTGTTTATCGTTGAGGGTCGTGCCTCAACATCAAGATAATCCATTCAGAATTGTGGCTTTCAGACGCTAAAGGCAAAAAGTGGGCGTGGCTCTTCCCCTGGGGATCGGACATTCACCAAAAATCAATAGTGGACGCCCTCAGGCTATAAGGAATACATATGCCAAGTACCAAGCTGATTCATTCAGAATTGCGGCCTGTAAACCACAAACACAAAAATTGGGCGTGGCTTGCCTCTGGTAGTCGGGACATGCAATTGTCGTCCTTAGGCTATAAGAAATACATATCACAAATTGAAAGACGATCCATTTAGAATCATGACCTGTAGACAACACACACAGACACGAAGTAAAAATGACATGGCTCTGCCCCTGGGGGATAGGAAATCACCAAAAACAATAGAGTCATCCTTAGGAATGCAAAGTTTTAAAAGGATTTATTAAGAATTGCATCCTGTAGGCCCACGTTTCTCAACCTTTTCTCACCGCTCACCCCTAAATGAATTCTCAACCAACCCATTTACCCCCAGAGTTTTGAGGAGGTTACTGATCGCGGAGCCGTGGCCGGCGAAGCTGGTCACCGCGAGCGCCGTAGGCGCGAAGCCTGTCGAGGAGGGTCAAGGGGCTCCCCCCCCCCCTAGGAAATTTTTAAGAAATTGGAGCCTGGAAATGTGATTTCCAGCCATTTCAGGCACTCTTCAGGCGTTTCATAGGAACTTGAAAATGGCCTTTTTCTATAGAAGCCATCCGACATGAACCGCGGATCCTTGCACGGGCCTGCACCCCATGACCACATTTGACATTGAATATGGAATGAATATGGATCGAAGGTGAGATTAAATAATCACCAAATTTATATTTTAATGAAAATACGTTGTTTCCAGTTCAGTGCGAAATTTGCTCCTGGTGATTGTCACAAACGATTTTTTTTATTCTAATCTCAACTGCACAACCTTTATATGATCATTTTTGAAGTTACTTGGAGTGTGGTCATTCACCCCCTGGACGCGAGCCATTCCCCCCTTATTGAGAAACGCGGCTTTAGGCGAACACAAAGACACAAAAACATTAGGCGTGGCTCAGCCTCAGGGGGTCCGGCATGCACCAAAAATAATAGTGGTCAGCCTTAGGGTATAAGGAGTAAATATAAAAAAGTTTTCAAGACGATTGTTTAAGAATTGTGGCCTGTAGGTGACACACAGACACACAAATAGAAAATGAGCCTGGCACCGTTCCTGAGGGTTAGGCATGCACCAAAAACAATAGGGATCTTCCTTAAGGTACCAAGAATAAGTAGGCAAAGTTTCAAGATGATACATTAGGAAATGCAGCCTGTAGATGACAGACAAACAAATACAAGAAATGGGCGTTGCTGTCCCAGGGGGTCGGGCATGCACCCAAAACAAAAGGAATCATCATTAGGGAATACGGAATAAGTATTTTAAGTTTCAATATGATCGATTAAGAATTGTGGCCTGTAGGCAACACACAAAAAGAAAATGGGCGTGGTTCTGCCCCTTGGGGGTTGGGCATGCACCCCAAACGATAGGGATGTTCCTTATGGTACAAAGAATATGTATGCAAAGTTTCAAGGTTATAAGTTAAAAAATGTGGCATGTAGGCGACAAACAAACAAATACTAGAAATGGGCGTGGCTCTGCCCCTGGGGGTTGGGCATGCACCAAAAACAATAGGGATCTTCCTTAGGGTATAAGGAATAAGTATACAAAGTTTGAAGAAAATCCATGAAGAATTGCGCCCTGTAGGCGACCCACAGACACACATAAATACATACATACACACACAGACAGGGGCGACGGCATAATACGTTCACATTATGAATGTGGGCATATAAAAATGACAAAAGTCATTCATATATAATGGTATCTAATTAAGATAACTACTCAGGAAGAAGTGCTATAGAGGGAAAAGATCTGGATCCAAAAAAAGTGACTGAGTCAATGCCATGGGTGGTAATTTAGTATGCCACTTTGCCAATTTTCACTTTCACTTTCAGTATGAGCGTAGCCGGTCGGGGTGAATTAACATGATAAATCATAATGACAAACCTTTCCATCGAAATCGTGTGACTGGACCATAATTGCCAATCTCAATGAATCTTTTGAAATGTTCGATTTGCATGCTTTACAGCTAGATCGATCGCTTTTAGCGTATTCGGTCTTAAACGGTAAATCGTGATGATCCGACATTTTTCTTAAAACTATGGTGTTCTATTTCGGCCACTTCGCGCGTCGCCTTATAAAAAAAAGCGATCGCGCGTCGCCCTTTTCAATGTTAAGCTATAGGAAAAAAGCGACGACGGCTTTTGAACACGACTTCGCACAAAAAAAACGCGACGCTTAAAAAGCTATCACTTGTCGATATACACGTGATAGAACCTACGAAGCGAGGCCGCTGTTGAGCGAGACTTGGTCACCCAGTTCCTATGCACATATCGAGTAATGATAGGTTTATAAAGGGACTGGGTGATACAGACTTCTTTTGACCTTATTTCGGGCTACTTCCGGGCTTGCGAAGTTGTATATCGACAAGTGATAGCTTTTTAAGTTTGATTTGTTATTAATAACGCTGTAAAAGGGCCAATTTAATTACATCGGAAGGTGAATAATGATCAAATAAAGTCTCGTTGGCAATAAAAATGACATGAAGTGTTAGAACTAGTGAGTATTGTGAGATGACAGCAGACGATATATCATAAAAAAGTCATAACAAAGATGGCGTCTGACATCCCTTTATTACATACTAATACTATACTATTATAGTCAAGCAGTAGTAAGAAGTTTTATTTTAATCCCTTCAAGTGCCTGAGATGTAAGGTCATGCATATTCCCGTCATTTGGACGGAATTGTACGTAACATTAAAAAGAACTGATATATATGAATAATTTACTGTCGTATTTTGTGAATTAAATTTTCAATGAACTCACCTTGGTGAATGTAATTGATATTTAGTAAATGTGAATTTATTTCGTTTTAAAATATTCCAACTCGGTGGCTGTTGGCTTCCGAACTTTCGGGCAATCTGACGTCTGACATATCGCCAGATGGGTCAAATGAAAACAAAAATTATTATTTCATCTTGTTGGCAAAATAAAGTGCCGGAAATCTTATAAAAACCCCCCTTAATTTTACATTTCTTTTAATCGAAAACCACGAATTTGTACTGAATTGACTATGGTTTAAAACATTTTGTCTGGAGTCACTCTACCCCTTATGCGACATTTTTCGGGTATCGATTATTTTTATACGACCACATCTCGCCCCCCCCCCCTCAGAAATTGCTAACAATCATTAAAGTATACACAGTTCCTTATATTAACCTAAAAAAGCTAATTTTTTTTGTTTAAATACTTATTTTACAATGCTTATTTGACGCCTAGGTAACTACATAGCATGATGATTATATTAACCTAAAAAAGCTAATTTGTTTGAATACTCATTTTACAATGCTTATTAGACGCCTAGGTAACTACATAGCATGATGATTACAACAGTCTGTTAGAATGACCTTTCCGAAAATTTCCTTAAAATGTTCGCCCCCCTACCGAAAGGTAATGCCCCCCCCCCCCGCTTAATGGTGTCTAGATACGGGCCTGGGATGGGTTTTGTACAAATACAATCCGTTTTTTTTTAAATGGCAAAAACAAAAAGATCAATGATTAAAACTAGTTTTGACGTCACCCTTTGATGTTTTTATCCAGTATATAGGAGAATGTATAGTTTTCTAAAACAATCGTCCATTATTTATAAATTTATAAATTTTCAATAAATAATGGACAGTTTTTATTAATAATAGACACTTATCTGAAAAATGAACATGTATTTTGGGATAATTTATTCTCTGAACAAATTAAATTACAGTACATGAAATCATGGACCTTATAATAATGTGTTATAAGGTCCATGATGAAATTACTTTAAAAAATCATAGTTACCGAAATGTCACATGACCGAATATTGATTTCACATATTTGTCTACATAAAGAGTTCCACTTAAATGTGTCCGCTATGTTACTTGTCCGTTTAATAGTATACTAGATCATACGTTTTTATACGCCCACCTTCTATGTGGACACTCTGCAAATTATAACTTGAAATATACCAAAAGATCTCGGTTCCTTTGGGATTACCGTAACTTAGTGGTTAAGACGCTGGCTCACTAATCTGGAAGTCGGGTGTTCGACCCTTGGCATTGGCCGAGAAAGTTCATTCAGACATTCCGGCGTGGTTTCCCCTTGCCATTGATGCTAGACGGAGGGCCTGGCAAGGACAGCTGTTTAGTCTTTTGGATGGGACGAAAAATTGAGGTCCCCTACCTGTACGCTTTGGCGTGGCACGTAAAAGATCCCTTGGCAGTTGGAATTCGATATAAGAGTAGGCCGTAGCGCCGCTTCCCAGGCAAAATTTCCATCATAGCACACTGTATGGCGTATTCCCGTCTACATTAGCTCGTGAGAGCAGAACAGTATTAGGACAGTATCTGTGATCGATATATATTAACAGAAAACCAAGTTTGCTCCGACTTTTGAACTTTAAGATATTTTTGCTTTAAATGATAGAACTAAATGTTCTGAACATTATATCAAAAGTTCCTAGATGGGACAGAAGCAGTAAATTAGTTCTTTGATCATATTTGTTTGTTGTTGTTGTTGTTCTTGGTGTTTAACGTCCGCTTCCACCGAAGGTGATATCGCAGACAAGTCTTATTTTTTCCATTTTCATTATCTTAGCGCACGCGCAGGGGTCTTTGCTGTGGGAGGAAACCGGAGTGCCCGGAGGAAACCCACGAGGTTGAGAAGGAGCCCCTATCTCCATGCCACATACGCTCACACCAGGGCTCGAAACCACAGCCGCAAGCCAGAGGTGACCGGCCAGCTAGAGGTCGAAGCGCGGCACTCTAGACCACTAGGCCATCCCAACCCCCCATTTGTTTGTTGCGCGAAGAGTTGCTTTTATACTATATTTAGACTAGCGTGTTACGTAGTATTCTTAAGTAGCCAATCACCGGCAAGTAAACACTTAAAACACGTGGTCTTTTCCACGAACTGCGTGAGATGTTTTAGACACTACGGTAAACAAAACTACACGACACACTTTAATTAAACTTAAACGTATGAAAACTTCGATTCTAACTTGATCTTAATTGTACCTTGATAGCGTAAATATCAATTTTACATAGTTTGATAATATTTTTCATTCAAGTTTTGTAAATTAATAGTTACGCGGTAATTAAATCCAACTCCCGAACTCGCCGGAGAATAGCGCACGGCTGAACGTGTTTCCTTGACAAATACTCGCTTATTTTTAGTTGTCAATAAAATAACTTTCCCAGTTTAGTCTTTATTAAAACGGATCTTGTTAAATCAAATTAAATTTCACTCTGCATTGAACTACAATCTATTTATAATTACTATGCTACGTTTGAAACTGGGGTCATTAGTTACAAGTACAAACAGTAGGCCTACTAGTATACTTTTTTTTGCACACTTTACTCCCTAGTCCGATACACATATACTTGGCCAGTGCTTCAGTATTACTTATTTCATAACACAAATAACACCCCTTTGGCCTCCCTCTTTCCCATATGTTACTCCATAGATTTTGGCAAATGCTTTTGTATTATTTATCTCATAATACATATTACACCACTTTCCCATTCCCACACGTTACTCCATGTCATTACACATATTAGGCAAATGCTGTTGTAATATTATCTTATGACAGAAATTACACATGTTCATAGTCCAATACACATACTTCGACCATTGCTTTTGTATTATTAATCTCAAAACAAATAATTACACTTTTCATTTTCATATGTTTCCTTGAAAAATAACTACATGTTTAAAGTATTGAATGACCTATTTCCATACTTTAAACTTGTAATTATTAACAAGAAAAAAATATGAAAATGAATAAAATCATACACCCCTCCCCACCCCATACCACACTTTATAATGACCCGATTGCACTGTAGTGTGTTTAACTTCCCACTGCAGCTCCGGTTAATTATTAATACCAAAATGAATTTTCAGAAAGACACCAAATTATGTTCTTGCAGCCCCCTCTAACCCAAGCACCAAAATCAATTCCCACTTCCTTTCCTCCTTTACAATACAATTGTCTAAATTGTACTTCCAAGTTTAGACAAGGGTTTGACAGATTGGCTAGGTAGCAGCGGTCTGGTAAGAAAAGGGTTTAAATTGTGTGCTTTTTTAAGAACTACAAACATGTACGTCTGTCTGCTCAGAATCATGTTTTTCACTTAGAGGGTTTTAATACACATTATTTTAAAAAGAAACATACTTAAAACATTTAAAATCTAATGCCCAAAAAGTGTTCATACAATATAATTGAAACATACAGAAAAAAATTGCACCGAAACCCGGTCTTTGAGCCCCAAAATATGAGTGAAACAGAAAACCTAAGTGTACATGTCAAATATTGGATTATTATTTAAAATCATTAACGCATAAGACACTTTCTTTTAACCGTTGTCGACATTTCCTTTCTTCACTCCACTCTCTCGTTTTGCTGTACACATGAAGTTTGTTGCAGGTTAAAACGTAAAACATAAGCTTTGAATGATAGCAAAGCAATATTTACTGAGGGCTGCCACTTTCGTTATTGTTGATTTATTATTGGTCAAGATGCGTCACATGGTCCCTTTAGTCACCTTTGACCGTGTCACATGACCAGTTTAATCAACACCGACAATATCAAAATTAAACTATTTATTTAGCAATAACTGCTGCGCCGTTACCTAGGAACTTTTTCGTGAGGCTTCAATATACGTTAATAAAGTTATTTGTTTTCTAAATTCTTAACGTTCCAGTTGTCGGAGCAAGGGTGACACGATAATCGATGTCAGAATCTGGCCTATATGATGTTAAGACCCATTTCATTTCGTTCCATGGTTCCTTTCGATACTGGCATGTATGGGACCATATCTTCATCGAATATGGCCCCTGATTGTACACACTAGAGGTCACAATTTTCAGATCATTTTGATGAAACTGTACATGTGTGTTTATAACCCAAAGGTCTTGATTCCTTGCGATATTGGCGCATATCGGACCGTAACTTCCTGGGTTATTGCCCCTGATTGAACAAAAGATAGGTTGCCAGGCAACGAAACATACGCCCACAGCAGCTAAATCGTCCGGGCAGTCAACAAGGGTTGTCGCATATTTTTACTTTTTTTGGTAATGAAACAACTCATTATGTAATTATCTGAAAATCATTAGAATTTGTTTGCTTTTTATAAAGTTTTGCCCCACGCTATCAATTAGTATAGGAAACATTTAACATCATGGATTTAGCTGTTCTCCTATCAAAATTCATTGAAAATCAAAATACTTGTGCGTTTCAACACCTTAAACTCTGTGTATCAATCTGAAGTCAAACGGGTGATAAGTTTGGCATCTGTAGCGTCACAAGGTTTTTTGAAGTGATCAAGGGAGATAACTCTGGAAGTAATTATTTGAAATCAATGAAAATCACTAGGCTTCTTCGTCTCATGACCTTAAACAGTGTGTGTAAATTTAAAGTCAATCAGATATTAACTTTGGCCTCTAGAGCGTCCACAGAATTTTTTGATGTGATCAAGGGCCATAACTCTGGCACTAATTATCGGAAATCGCTGAAAATCAATAGGCTTCTTCGTCTTATGACCTTAAACACTGTGTATAAATTTAAAGTCAATCGGATATTAACTTTGGCTTTTAGAGCGTCCACAAGATTTTTTGAAGTGATCAAGGGCCATAACTCTGGCACTAACTCGCTGAAAATCGATAGGCTTCTTCGTCTTATGACCGTAAACACTGTGTATAAATTTAAAGCCAATCGAATATTAACTTTGGCCTCTAGAGCGTCCACAAGATTTTTTGAAGTGATCAAGGGCCATAACTCTGGTAGTTATTATCGGAAATCGCTGAAAAACAATAGGCTTCTTCGTCTCATGACCTCAACGACAATATACGACCACATTTCAATGTGGGCGTATAAAAAGGTGTTCTGAGTCGGTGTATACAGGCCACAATTTTTATCCAACTTTAAAAACCGTTCAAATATATCACCGTTACAGTTACACCATATTGAGTTTGAATTTCATGAATTGGTTTTTGCCTTTGATCCTGTGTCCTGTCACTTTTATCAGAGTATATATTCGATTTCAAATCAAAGTTTGGACGGCTAGTTCCATCCATTTTAACCACAGCACAATACTAAAAATATGAACAAAATCTAAATCATTTTCATAAGCATCCTTTCTGTCACAACTTTGACTGCTATTATCCCTCATATCAAATACCAAATGTAATCAGTATCCACATGCATATCACATTTATTCTCATTATTAATATTTGTTTTCCACTGTGTTATAAACATGTCGTCTCCATATTGAATATTTGGACTGTCTGTGTAAGCTTGCATTGTTTGACTTGAGTGTCAAGTTGAAAGTAATCTGTACATGTACACTAAATCAAAAGGTTGCGCGAAAGCCAGTGCTCATGGTGATAACATCGAAAAATAGATAATCGAAAATCTGCCTAAAATTTGACTGAAATTTTCAGCAATTTCACTTTACATTATCTTGTTTTTATACGCTCAAATTTTCACGTGGACATATTATGTCGTCGCCCCTGTCAGTCCGTCCGTCCACAATTGTTTGTGGACTCTCTACAGGTCACAATTCTTTCCCGATTTTGACGAAACTTGAAATATAGGTTTATCCCTAGCTTGTGATCCCTCTGGAGGTCACAATTATTAAAAAAAAAAACGTTTGATAATATCACAGTTACACCTTAAGGAAGGCTTGAGTTCGAATTTCGGGAAAATCGGACTAAAATTGTCAGACAAAATGGCCGCCGTTTGTACGCGAATACTGTTTAAAAATGGTATATCATGGTTGTGGACCAAGTATAGGTTACAATTTTAATTCGATTTTGAAGAAACTTGAAATGCATGGTTATAATCCAAAGATTTTGGTCCACTTTCGTTATCTGCGCATATCGGATCGTAACTTCCTGAATTATGGCCCCTGATTGTCCGATTTTGACGAAACTTGAAATATAGGTTTATCCCTAGCTTGTGATCCCTCTGGAGGTCACAATTATTTTCCGATTAAAAAAAAACGTTTGATAATATCACAGTTACACCTTAAGGAAGGCTTGAGTTCGAATTTCGGGAAAATCGGACTAAAATTGTCAGACAAAATGGCCGCCGTTTGTACGCGAATACTGTTTAAAAATGGTATATCATGGTTGTGGACCAAGTATAGGTTACAATTTTAATTCGATTTTGAAGAAACTTGAAATGCATGGTTATAATCCAAAGATTTTGGTCCACTTTCGTTATCTGCGCATATCGGATCGTAACTTCCTGAATTATGGCCCCTGATTGTCCGAAAAATCGCCTATGGTCTCTCTGGAGGTCACAATTATTATCCGATTTAAAAAAACATTTGACTCTATCACCGTTACACCCTACGGAAGGTCGAGTTCGAATTTCGAGAAAATCGGACAATAGTGTAAAAATATGGTATATCATGGTTGTGGACTCTCTACAGGTCACAATCCTTACCGTCTATTTTTACCTTGATTCTTCTTTGTTCGTCAAAAGGCATCATTTATCGACACGTATTATAATGATTAAATACTATAATTTGTAAGAAGAATTTTGCGACGTAGTTCGGTCAGACAGTGTTTACAAGGATTTGTTTAATACATGTATAACCAAATACTATTAGCTCTAATTATGCGCCAAGATTTTATTTCAAAGGGAATTGTGTTATTATATGTTAAGCTGTGTACAGTAGTACACTTTGGGAGAAGTTTAAATGGAAACAAGACGACAGCGAAGCTGATGTCCCCCGCCGAAATTCCAAAACAAACAGAAATGTTCATGATCAAACTTCGTCAAGTACCTGGTAGTGAAACTATACACCAGCAGGAAATTCTCATCATTGAACTGAGTCAAGGTATTGATATAATGAATCCTTACCCTTAGCATGACCACTCTCACCGATATATGAGAGAGAGGGAGAGAGAGAGATAGATATGGGGTTTATCGTCCACTCGACACAAACTAGTTCATTTCGGGACTAACATATAGATTAATTTTATTTCAATAATTCGCTTGCGCGTAGGGGCCTTTAGTAGTGGGAGGAAACTGGAGGACCTGGAGAAAACCCACGAGGTTGGACAGGCGACTCTACTTCTTGTCACATACTACTGGGCAATCTGTTACAAAGTCTCAACCAATCAAAATGCTTATCGAATCTCTACTTAACGTTAGTGGAGAACGCGAGAGAGAGAGGGAGATGGGGCTTAACGTCCACTCCACACAAACCAGATCATTTCGGGACTAATTCAGTAAAAAGGTCTATATTTACTACTGACTTTTATAGACATGAATCCTGAATAAATTTCACGTCAATCGGATAAGATTTAAAAAAATAGTTCGCCAGGCAACGAAACATACGCCCACAGCAGCTAAATCGTCCAAGCAGTCAACAAGGGTTGTAGCATATTTTTACTTTTTTCGGTAATGAAACATTTGTAGTACATTAAAATCTGATTAATAGTAACAACTCATTATGTAAATATCAGAAAATCATTAGAATTTATTAGAATTTGTTTGCTTTTTATAAAGTTTTGACCCACGCTAACAATTAGTATATCAAACATTTAATATCATGGATTTTAGCTGTTCAGTTATAAAAAATCATTGAAAATCAAAATACTTGTTCGTTTCAACACCTTAAACTCTGTGTATCAATCTGAAGTCAATTGGATGATAAGTTTGGTCTCTAGAGCGTCCACAAGATTTTTTGAAGTGATCAAGGGCCATAACTCTGGCAGTAATTATCAGAAATCGCTGAAAATCAATAGGTTTCTTCGTCTCATGACCTTAAACAATGTGTATAAATTTAAAGTCAATCGGATATTAACTTTGGCCTCTAGAGCGTCCACAAGTGATCAAGGGCCATAACTCTGGCAGTAATTATCAGAAAACGCTGAAATCAAAAGGCTTCTTCGTCTCATGACCTTTAACACTGTGTATAAATTTAAAGTCAATCGGATATTCACTTTGGCCTCTAGAGTGCCCACAAGTGATCAAGGGCCATAACTCTGGCAGTAATTATCAGAAAACACTGAAAATTAATAGGCTCCTGTCTCTCTTGAACTTAAACACTGTGTATAAATTTAAAGTCAATCGGATATTAACTTTGGCCTCAAGATCGCCCATAAGATTTTTTGAAGTTATCAAGGGCCATAACTCTGGAAATAATTATAGGAAATCGCTGAAAATAAATAGGCTTCTTTGTCTCATGACCTTAAACATTGTGTATAAATTCACAGTCAATCGGATATTAACTTTGGCCTCTAGAGCGTCCACAAGACTTTTTGAAGTGACGAAGGGGCATAACTCTAGCACTAATTATCGCAAATCGCTGAAAATCAATATGATTCTTCGTCTCATGACCTTAAAAACTGTGTATAAATTTAAAGTCAATCGGATATTAACTTTGGCCTCTAGAGCATCAAGTGATCAAGGGTCATAACTCTGGTGAAAATCAATAGTTTTCTTCATCTTATGACCTTAAACACTGTGTATAAATTTAAAGTTAATCGGCTATTAACTTTGGCCTCTAGATCGTCCACAAGATTTTTTGAAGTGACCAAGGGCCATAACTCTAGTAGTTATTATCGGAAATTGCTGAAAAACAATAGGCTTCTTTGTCTCGTGCCATTAAACACTGTGTGTATAAATTTAAAGTCAATCGGATATTAACTTTAGCCTCAAGAGCGTCCACAAGCAATTGTGGACACCGGACCGACGGGACAGGGGCGACGACAATATACGACCACATTTCAATGTGGGCGTATAGAAACTAATCAAGAGAAATCAATCAGACAGTAGATAATAATGATAATATTTTTTGAGTTATACGAAAGCCTAGAAAGCTCATTCGAAATTCCTAATGCGAAAATTCCAAATTCATGTTTTACAATAAAATATAAGGTTGTAAACAGAGTCTCAAAAATAAAAATCCGAGTATGTATGAAATTTAAGCGAAGAATAGTGTATTTACCTGGTCTCAAAATTTCAGATCAAAATATTGAACGTTAAAACTGATTATCCGGACATGTAACCATTTAAGAATTCAGATCTATTTTTTCGTTGATGACCTGATAATCGACTCACGTTTAGTGAGAGGTCTGTATGGTGAATTACCCATATACTTTACTTGATATCGAAATGTAAATTTCACCTACACATTATTTTTTTTATAAAAGAAGTCTGGTTTTACGTTGACACCGTAGAATACAGCTTGGGACACCTGTTTCCTTTCCAGGTGAAGATTGACAGGTTTGAGTTGGTTTCTCTGCCCTTTATTGGTAGAGGATTTAAGCGATTTTAACACAAAATTTAGCAGTGTTATTCTCCTAAAAATTATCGGGATTAGCAATTAAAGACATGAATTTGGAATTTCGCATTTGGAATTTGCAATGAGCCTTTTGGGCTTTCATACATGTAGAGTTAACACAGGATGACAGCATTATTCAAACCTACTTCAGACACTGTCTTATATAATATTGAATCATTTATTGTATCACACGGTACAAGAACATCATTCAGCACAACCATTATGATTAAATATCACCTTGTCTTAAAAAATTTATAACTAACAATCTAATCATAAAAACACTCATATTAATCAGTAACCTGCTAAAGAAACATTCATTAATTGATATCTGAAATAATGACAGTATTCAGTGTAAAGAAAAGAAGCAGTTTTGACTTTCCAATTATATTATATATTAACACTCAAAGACATTACTGTAGGCATAAATCTTAACACTGCAGGCCATCTTTTATGAAGTTGGAGGGGGGGGGGCACGGTCCTCTTGCTGAGGGGTCACCTGCAATAATTTTGAAATTTTGAACCAATAAATGACCAATCATGCCCCCTGCACTTTGAATATGTAGCTTCACTGATAGTGGTAGTTTTTCGGAACTGTATTTGACATAAACTACACTAGTGGGTGGGGGTGCCAAAATTTTCTGTACTTTAGTTACAGTACATGTATAAAAAAAATGGCCTGCAACACTGTATATTTGACAGTGATCATTACTCTAGATCATGTACATGAATACTCACAGGTGCTTGTCAACTGGAATATACTTCATCTGGAGAACCCCATATGTATTCAAATGTAGAACGATATATGACAAATATTAAAATGTATCTATGTTTTATCTCTCTAGTACACAACTATCTTCATCAATATTCAATCCCAAATTAAGGATAGCTTTGTGTAGGATTCAGTATATACTGTACATACAGAAACAACGTAAAATCACATTCAGAAGGGTGGGGGACTGTTCTTGTGTGACTGCCTACTGAAATTTGTATGTCAATTTCTTTGAATCTGAGACTGTTTCTAACGAAAATTTACTCATTTATGTATAGGTTTTCTGAGTCTCTACATGTACATGAGCAGACCCTCCACCCTGGACACGACACATTCATTGTGTATTAATGAGCTTACTATATTTTCCTAAATATCAAAATCATAAGATAACAAAATCAAAAACATTGTAATAAGAATTAAAAAAACAACAATATCATGAATGTTGTTGCTAACTGTGCAAACAACTACATGTACTATCTTTACATTTGAGACTGTCAAATAATGATTTAATGTACCATACACATCATTATTTAAACAAAGACTAGATATGATGGAATACACGTATCTATACTTCACAATCTTTGATTTTATCACACAAATCAAGCTAATAACAAAAGTTTTTCTGTGATCTACCTGACATTCACAAATCAGTTAGAAAACAATTTATCAGAAATATCCTTACTTAATCCAAAGATCATTTCGGGACTAAAATATGGTTCACCCTACCCCTTGTCATGTTTAACCATAGAATGAAAACCACACCATTTGACACAATGTACGTTTTGCGAAGAAGGCAGATCAACAGTAATTCGTAACAAATATTAAAACATTATAAGAAATTGAATTGTGCACGGAAATAACACTTACATACAGGTTTCCTTACTTACATGTACTTCCCACCCTTGATCTCACCATTTAAAATTAAATTTCATCTTTAACATGTACTTCATTTTAATTTGTGCAGTGTCATAGACAATATATTCATTATATAGCAAACTAGATCGACCAATTGTAGCATTTGTTCCTTTACCCATGGGGATTTTCACACCATCCTCAGTAACATACGCCCCCTTTTCATCAGGTACTGTCATACCGCAACCTTTAGTCGAATGTTTTCCTTTTGGTAGTGATGTAACATAACTACTGCCGAGAAGTTCGTGGGGATTACCCAGAGCCACCTCACATAACAGCATGTATGCCGTACTGTCAGTTTTACTAGCTCGACAATAATTAGCACTTTTTGAAACCATATCGGCAAAATAAACACCTTTACCAAACATATAACCTGTGACAGGGGCTTCAGGTGGGGCGATACGCAACCCTTGCGATAAAATACCAGCGTAATTTGTTGTTCGTGAACCATGCCATAATAATTGTCGATTGTGAAGATCTTCGAACGGTTGGTATTTTTCTTCTTCCCCTTCTCTTTTGATTTCAAATATGTCTTCAACTTGAAGTGTGTACTGATTGTGAGTGGCAGCATGGGTATTTTCCACGTATTTCACCAATCTATCATACATGTCACTCTTCTTCATTGGATCCATGGAACATTTGAGTTTCTTGTAATGCGCATCAATAGGATTGGCACCTTCATCACCACCTTTCAATAAACTGTACGCTACTTCAATGTCCAGTAAATTGTCCAACATCTCAGTTTTCATTTTTATAATTTCAGGTGTATCAAGCAATGGAGGCTTTTTCATTCCAAAATCATGAGGAATGAGGGTGTAAAATCGATTTGATGCATCCAAGAATTTGTTTTGTGACCCTTTTGTGTCAATGAGTGTGTTTAGTTCGGTCAAAACAGAATAAGCTGTTTCAATCTGTTTTCTAGAAAGTTTCCCCAGTGGCATTTTCTTCAAATCGATTTCAAATTCCACCATGGCTTTCTTCATTTGGTCTATATCAAAGATAGCACAAATAACATCTTGAACACTTTTAGGAAGTTTTGAACCAGCTCTAGAATCATCTAAGTTTTTAATGTTTTCATCATCTTGACCATAATCGATATCTAGTGGATAAAACCTGTTAGGAAATTTTTCAAAATTTGCTCTGTTGTCCCAGTCATTATTTGTTTTTTCTGCATACATGGTTTTAAAGCTGTTGATAGCTGCAGCTCTTGAGCCTTGTTTTTCACATTTGTTGCCACCAATTGTTGTACCAACTCGACCCCAAGATCGAAATAGATACCAACCGCTGCCCTTATCTTTCTCAAGTGCCTGTAATTTATAGTAAGAGTTAGTTCCCTTGACTATATCAACCATCCCCAAAACAGCACTGTAAACCGAGCCTCGTTCTTCAATGACATGAGCAACGTCTTCTAATTCAGAATCAGGATCAACTGCTGCACCACCTTTAACTGTCATTTTCTTTTTGGTTGGGACGCTTTTGGTGAACATGGCTTCTTCCTTTGCGGTCATACCACTCTTGTAAGCACTCTTTTTTGGCAGAGTTTTAGGTTTAATGTCACCAATTCGTGTAGCAGGATCTGAGCCCCATGTTGACAAACTGTGCTTCAAAATATGCGCTACTACTTCTCCAGCCTTTAAATCTTCCAAAAAATCCTCGCTTACAACATGGACATCTGCTTTTTCTGCTTCTTTAATACCTTTTGATTTTTTATCAACTTCGTTTTTGGTTGAAATACACGCAGCAACACTTCCATCAGGTTTAGAGACAACTGTTCCACCCAGATTGGATATCTCTTTAGTGAGGACAGCTTTGGATTTCTTTGTTTTACCAATGATGACAAATTTCATTTGATCTAACGGCTTATCTGTTGCTAGGACCCCATCAACCGAATCCCTCACAGGACCTTCAATAGCTGAGACTTTTACAACTGGAAATATTCTAGTGTTGGGTTTATATTTGTATTTTTTCAAAAATTCAACATCATGAAATTCCTTAGGGACTTTAAAGGCCTTACGTTTAGGATTCTTGATAATGTTCATACATTTTGTCCAGGCAGTCATATTGCCTGAACATTTATAACCTTCATTGGTGTAATAAAATTGTCCTTCCTTACATTCAGGGCATCGTTCTAAGGCACCGAATGTCAGGCAATCAGACATGGCATCTAAAAGTTTGCTTTCACCAGGTGGAACATTTTGTTCGTTTAACTCAAGCATTAGTTTCATGGCTTGGTTCGACACGTTCTTTATCAACAGGTCGCGATATTTCCAGATTAAAGCACTTTGTTCGCGGAGCTGCTTTTCTTCCTCTGTTTCCTCTATTTTAACTTTTTTTGCTGGTGCTTCAGATTTTGTGTCCCCTTTTCTCTTTTTGGCAGGTCCAGCTCCTCCCAGCTTTTTAACCAGTTCTTCTTGATCTTCTTTCTTTAAACTTTTGAATCCAGTTATTTGTTTTATATCTACATTAAATTCCAGCTCGTCTTTTTTATCTACAAAACAATCAACATGGTGCCAGAGTTCTTGGGGACCATACATTTTGGCTCGCTGACTGTCAAATTCTTTTTTCGATACTCGAATCAAGCCTTTGTCAATTTTGTCTTCGCAACCCCGACAGGTGCTACGATTTGATTTAGCGTATTCTGTCGTAAACATTTTAGCATCTGAATTCCCTCCTTCTGTTGCATCTCCATCCCCTCCGCCGCCACCATCACCAATCTTTCCCTTCACCTTTTGCTGATCTTCCCAACGCAAGGAATGGAAACCATGAATATCATCAGGCTGGGCAACTTTTGCTCTCTTCCAAAAACATGCAAAATGAAACCAGTTGGGAACCTGAAAATAAACATAACCATTTTTAATGTGACATATTTCACCTTAGGTTATACAGTACATACATGTACATGTATACAGCTACATGCACACTGTTAAACTGATACCATTGACTTTGTTGTATGAACCTACATGTACATGTACATTTGTGGGTATTTTACTGATTAACTCCATCAGGATGACAAAGCATTAAAATGCCTCAATTTGCTTGGCTGAGGCCTAACACTATAAAGAATCTTTTTTCGGAATTTTCCTAACTGAACCACTGGTGATGAAGTTTGCTTAAATTAATTGTTTCTGAATCACACTGTGTGCATAAACATGTATCCCCCTCCCCAAATAAATATCTTGTCTCCCATCTGAAATTAAAGGAGCTAAATCTACATTCTTTGGAATCTGAATGTAGAATGGACAACAATGGGTTGCAACCTGTATCATAATCCATAATGTAATACGAAAAGTAAATATACATGTACATGTAAACTGATTAACATTCAGTCGGTTTGGCAAATTACCAAAGAATCCAAATCTAATGGCACCCTTTAGTCTCTGGTTATTCCAGTCTGCACCGGTGGTATTCTCCAGTGGGATTATGCTAGTCTCATCCATCAAGTCACTTCATTACAAATGACCTTGAAAACATTCCGGGACGTGATTCGGGTGCCAATTTTAAAATTTTCATTTTGTCTTAAATTATTGGATATCAAAAGCCTGTCTTTTCAAGGTACGATAACAACATCCATCAATGTTGATTTAATTGACAAATAACTATAAGAGAGAGACCATTTGTAAAAAGGGACAGTTAGTGTTAAAAACGGGGCTAGACAAATTCCACAAGTCATGTAAAATGGTGAGTAAAATTCTGATCTGGTGAGTGCATGCAATAAATACTATTCATTCGTGTAGTATTTTGCCAAACACAACTGATTAGAAATTGTTGTATAAACAGAAACGACTGAATGTTAATCAGTTTATACATTCATATCACATTATTAATGCCTTGCAAGGCATATGTGTCAATTTCTAGGTTCCAAATATAAGCAGTTAGGCTTCTTTAATACTTATAAGTAGGGCTGGGTAAAATATCGATATAAATCGATAGTATCGATTGGGCGGCCCAGAAAAGCACTATCGATAGCGGTGGGTTACTATCGATTATCGCTCTTCGTCTATTTTTCTTGCGTCTGAAATGTCAATGTTTTCTTTCAGTTAATTATAATACACCGCTCACTTTAATTACTATCTAGTATCAATGTAACACATAACAAAAAATTGTGTCTGCCTATTGAACAGCCGTTTTCATCAATTCACTCTCATTGAAACGTTACTTTAGTTTTGAATAAATTATTGTTGAATATCGCTAAATCGGAGATATCCGGATGTGTATTTATTTATTTCCCTTTGCAAGCTTCAGAATTCGTCTGTACAGTTCACTATTTCTCTACGTGTGCCTCAGTAATGAGTACCCGGTACAATAAATAGCACACATGGACGACAAAACTTTTGTTGATTTACTTATATATTATATGAATAATGGTTCTCTATTGGCACACGAAACGACACAGAATTGTCCGCCATATTGATATTTTCGCGCGCACGTACGCAATGTTTTGAATCGGAACAAGTTCAGTTTGGTCCCTTAACATAATTATTTACGATATTTCTTCATTCGGAACCACGGATGCATTATTTTAATAATAAACAACATGGATTGACGTATATATACGTGATATAACAAGTTTTATTAATGTTTTCCAAGGAAATCTCCTTAGACAGGAGCAAACGATCTTTCGCCACTTCGTTATCGTATGGTTTTGAACTTTGAACTTACACTGTATCCAGTCTTGATGACGACCGTGAAAATAAGTTTGTTTTCGATACTATCGATTATCGACCGACATTTCATTGCCGATTATCGATAGTAAAAATCACTATCGATACCCAGCCCTACTTATAAGTTAATATAAGTTAGGCTATTGCAGTGGTGGGTGTTATTTATTTATTTATGTAATTTTTTTAAAACCACTTGGTTACCTGTAAAAATGACAAATTCATTTATATATAATGGTATCTAATTATGATAACTACTCAAGAAGAAGTGCTATAGAGGGAAAAAATTTGGATCCAAAAATAGTGACTGAGTCAATGCCATGGGTGGTAATTTAGTAATAGTATGCCATTTTGCCAATTTTCTTCAGTATGAGCGTAGCCGGTCGGGGTGAATTAACATGATAAATCATTATGACAAACCTTTCCATCGAAATGGGGTGACTGGACCATAGTTGCCAATCTCAATGAATCTTTTGAAATGTTCGATTTGCATGCTTTACAGCTAGATCGATCGCTTTTAGCGTATTCGGCTTTAAACGGTAAATCGTGATGATCCGACATTTTTGAGTCGACCCTAAGTCCAAATCGAATAGCCAGTCGTATAAACCGGTCGATGGCTTATTAAAATTTTGGAATAGTATGTAATCAGTAAAAGTTAAAAGAAAAACGCACTAATAGCAATATCTTTTGTTATTGTTTTTGTCTGTTTTAGTCTTCAGTCATACTTCAGTCGAATAATCCAGTCGTATAAACCAGTCGAATAATCCAGTCGTATAAACCAGTCGAATAAACAAGTCGCTCAATATAAGCAGCGGTGGCATTGAACTAAGATAATATTTTATCAATTCATGCTCGTAGCTATAGCTCAAGGAGCCGGGGGCATGGGGTAGAGGCCCGGGGCCAGGGGCCTTCCCAACTAGTTTCAAGTTCGATTTTACGGACGAAAGTAGTTGGGTAAGTAAGCTATTCAGACCATAGTTATGCTGTAACTGAAAGAGAGCTAGAGAGGAATGGGGTTTAACGTCCACTCGACACAAAGTATGTCATTTCGGGACTAACATATGGTTTTTAATTTTAGTTCAATAATTCTCTTGCGCGTAATGGTCTTAAGCAGTTGGAGGAAACAGGAGGACCCGGAGAAAATCCACAAAGTTGTTCAGGCGACCCTTCTCCTTGTCACGTACACCCAGGGATTCGAAACCACGCCAAATGACTCAATGACAGGCTTCATGATACAGCAAGCATATGGAAACCGTTCGGCTATCAACTCCCACCCCCACCCATAAATGAAGGAGTCAGAAGCTCTGTAGGGAAGGGGGAGGGGGTGGGGGGTGGGGGGGTTTCATCAGTCTTAACATCAGTCAAATAGTTCAGTCGTATAGTTCAGTCGTGTAACTCAGTCGTATAGTTCAGTCGTATAATTCAGTCGTATACTTCAGTCGAATAATCCAGTCGAATAAACCAGTCGTATAATCCAGTCGTATAAACCAGTCGTATAATCCAGTCGTATAAACCAGTCGAATAATCCAGTCGTATAAACCAGTCGAATAAACAAGTCGCTCAATATAAGCAACGGTGGCAATGAAATAAGATTAAATTTTACCAATTCATGCCCGTAGCCATAGCTGAAGGAGCCGGGGGCATGGGGTAGAGTCCGGGGGCCAGGGGCCTTCCCAACTAGTTTCAAGTTCGATTTTACAGGCAAAAGTAGTTTGGCAAGTAAGGTATTCAGACCATAGCTAAGCTATAGCTGAAAGAGAGAGAGAGAGAGAGAGAGAGAGAGAGAGAGAGAGGGGGGGTTTAAAGTCCAGTCGACTAAAAGTATGTCATTTCGGGACTAACATATGGTTTTTAATTTTATTTCAAAAATTCGCTTGCGCGTAGGGGTCTTAAGCAGTTGGAGGAAACAGGAGGACCCAGAGAAAACCCACGAAGTTGGTCAGGCGACCCTTCTCCTTGTCACGTACAACCAGGGATTCGAAATCACAGCAGTTGACTCAATGACTGGCTTCATGATACAGCAAGCACATGGAAACCGTTCGACAATCAACTCCCACCCCCACCCATAAATGAAGGAGTCAGATGCTCGGTAGGGAAGGGGGTGGTGGGGTGGGGGTATGCTATCCATTAGTCTTAACATCAGTCAAATAGTTCTGTCGTATAATTCAGTCGTATAGTTCAGTCGTATAACTCAGTCGTATAGTCCAGTCGTATAATTCAGTCGTATACTTCAGTCGAATAATCCAGTCGAATAAACCAGTCGTATAATCCAGTCGAATAATCCAGTCGTATAAACCAGTCGAATAAACAAGTCGCTCAATATAAGCAACGGTGGCAGTAAAATAATGTAATATTTTATCAATTCATGCTCGTAGCCATATCTGAAGGAGCCGGGGGCACGGGGTGGAGTTTGGGGGCCAGGGGCCTTCCCAACTAGTTTCAAGTTCGATTTTTACAGGCAAAAGTAGTTTGGCAAGTAAGGTATTCAGATCATGGCTAAGCTATAGCTGAAAGAGAGAGAGAGAGAGTGTGAGAGAGAGAGAGAGTGAGGGGGAGGGGGAATGGGGTTTATTGTCGACTCGACTCAAAGTATATCATTTCGGGACTAACATATGGTTTTTAATTTTATTTCAATAATTCGCTTGCGCGTAGGGGTCTTAAGCAGTTGGAGGAAACAGAAGGACCCAGAGAAAACCCACGAAGTTGGTCAGGCGACCCTTCTCCTTGTCACGCACAACCAGGGATTCGAAAGCACGGCAGTTGACTCAATGACAGGCTTCATGATACAGCAAGCACATGGAAACCGTCCTGTCATCACCTCCCACCCCCACCCATAAATGAAGGAGTCAGAAACTCGGTAGGGAAGGGGGAGGGGGTGGAGGAGGTTTTCATTAGTCTTAACATCAGTCAAATAGTTCAGTCGTATAATTCAGTCGTATAGTTCAGTCGTATAACTCAGTCGTATAGTCCAGTCGTATAATTCAGTCGTATACTTCAGTCGAATAATCCAGTCGAATAAACCAGTCGTATAATCCAGTCGAATAAACCAGTCGTATAATCCAGTCGAATAATCCAGTCGTATAAACCAGTCGAAAAAACAAGTCGCTCAATATAAGCAACGGTGGCAGTGAAATAATGTAATATTTTATCAATTCATGCTCGTAGCCATATCTAAACGAGCCGGGGGCACGGGGTAGAGTTCGGGGGCCAGGGGCCTTCCCAACTAGTTTCAAGTTCGATTTTTACAGGCAAAAGTAGTTTGGCAAGTAAGGTATTCAGATCATGGCTAAGCTATAGCTGAAAGAGAGAGAGAGAGAGAGAGTGTGAGAGAGAGAGAGTGAGGGGGAGGGGGAATGGGGTTTATTGTCCACTCGACTCAAAGTATGTCATTTCGGGACTAACATATGGTTTTTAATTTTATTTCAATAATTCGCTTGCGCGTAGGGGTCTTAAGCAGTTGGAAGAAACAGGAGGACCCGGAGAAAATCCACGAAGTTGGTCAGGCGACCCTTCTCCTTGTCACGTACAACCAGGGATTCGAAATCACGGCAGTTGACTCAATGACTGGCTTCATGATACAGCAAGCACATGGAAACCGTTCGACAATCAACTCCCACCCCACCCATAAATGAAGGAGTCAGATGCTCGGTAGGGAAGGGGGTGGTGGAGTGGAGGGGTATGCTATCCATTAGTCTTCACATCAGTCGTATAATTCAGTCGTATAGTTCAGTCGTATAGTTCAGTCGTATAACTCAGTCGTATAGCCCAGTCGTATAATTCAGTCGTATACTTCAGTCGAATAATCCAGTCGAATAAACCAGTCGTATAATCCAGTCGAATAAAGCAGTCGTATAATCCAGTCGAATAATCCAGTCGTATAAACCAGTCGAATAAACAAGTCGCTCAATATAAGCAACGGTGGCAGTGAACTAAGATAATATTTTATCAATTCATGCTCGTAACCATAGCTGAAGGAGCCAGGGGCACGGGGTAGAGTCCGGGGGCCAGGGGCCTTCCCAACTAGTTCGATTTTACGGGCAAAAGTAGTTTGGCAAGTAAGGTATTCAGACCATAGCTAAGCTATAGCTGAAAGAGAGAGAGAGAGAGAGAGAGAGAGAGAGATGGGGTTTAACGTCCACTCGACACAAAGTATATCATTTCGGGACTAACATATGGTTTTTAATTTTATTTCAATAATTCGTTGCGCGTAGGGGTCTTAAGCAGTTGGAGGAAACAGGGGGACCCAGAGAAAACCCACGAAGTTGGTCAGGCGACCCTTCTCCTTGTCACGCACAACGAGGGATTCGAAAGCACGGCAGTTGACTCAATGACAGGCTTCATGATACAGCAAGCACATGGAAACCGTTCTGCCATCACCTCCCACCCCCACCCATAAATGAAGGAGTCAGAAACTCAGTAGGGAAGGGGGAGGGGGTGGAGGAGGTTTTCATTAGTCTTAACATCAGTCAAATAGTTCAGTCGTATAATTCAGTCGTATAGTTCAGTCGTATAGTTCAGTCGTATAACTCAGTCGTATAGTCCAGTCGTATAATTCAGTCGTATACTTCAGTCGAATAATCCAGTCGAATAAACCAGTCGTATAATCCAGTCGAATAAACCAGTCGTATAATCCAGTCGAATAATCCAGTCGTATAAACCAGTCGAATAAACAAGTCGCTCAATATAAGCAACGGGGGCAGTGAACTAAGATAATATCTTATCAATTCATGCTCGTAACCATAGCTGAAGGAGCCGGGGGCACGGGGTAGAGTCCGGGGGCCAGGGGCCTTCCCAACTAGTTTCAAGTTCGATTTTACGGGCAAAAGTAGTTTGGCAAGTAAGGTATTCAGACCATAGCTAAGTTATAGCTGAAAGAGAGAGAGCGACAGAAAGACAGAGAGAGAGAGAGAGAAATGGGGTTTAACGTCCACTCGACACAAAGTATATCATTTCGGGACTAACATATGGTTTTTAATTTTATTTCAATAATTCGCTTGCGCGTAGGGGTCTTAAGCAGTTGGAAGAAACAGGAGGACCCGGAGAAAATCCACGAAGTTGGTCAGGCGACCCTTCTCCTTGTCACGTACAACCAGGGATTCGAAATCACGGCAGTTGACTCAATGACTGGCTTCATGATACAGCAAGCACATGGAAACCGTTCGACAATCAACTCCCACCCCCACCCATAAATGAAGGAGTCAGATGCTCGGTAGGGAAGGGGGTGGTGGGGTGGGGGGTGGGGTGTGTGGGGTATGCTATCCATTAGTCTTAACATCAGTCAAATAGTTCAGTCGTATAATTCAGTCGTATAGTTCAGTCGTATAACTCAGTCGTATAGTCCAGTCGTATAATTCAGTCGTATACTTCAGTCGAATAATCCAGTCGAATAAACCAGTCGTATAATCCAGTCGAATAAACCAGTCGTATAATCCAGTCGAATAATCCAGTCGTATAAACCAGTCGAATAAACAAGTCGCTCAATATAAGCAACGGTGGCAGTAAAATAATGTAATATTTTATCAATTCATGCCCGTAGCCATATCTGAAGGAGTCGGGGGCACGGGGTAGAGTTCGGGGGCCAGGGGCCTTCCCAACTAGTTTCAAGTTCGATTTTTACAGGCAAAAGTAGTTTGGCAAGTAAGGTATTCAGATCATGGCTAAGCTATAGCTGAAAAAGAGAGAGAGAGAGAGAGAGAGAGAGAGAGAGTGTGAGAGAGAGAGAGAGAGTGAGGGGGAGGGGGAATGGGGTTTATTGTCCACTCGACTCAAAGTATGTCATTTCGGGACTAACATATGGTTTTTAATTTTATTTCAATAATTCGCTTGCGCGTAGGGGTCTTAAGCAGTTGGAGGAAACAGGAGGACCCAGAGAAAACCCACGAAGTTGGTCAGGCGACCCTTCTCCTTGTCACGCACAACCAGGGATTCGAAAGCACGGCAGTTGACTCAATGACAGGCTTCATGATACAGCAAGCACATGGAAACCGTCCTGTCATCACCTCCCACCCCCACCCATAAATGAAGGAGTCAGAAACTCGGTAGGGAAGGGGGAGGGGGTGGAGGAGGTTTTCATTAGTCTTAACATCAGTCAAATAGTTCAGTCGTTTAATACAGTCGTATAGTTCAGTCGTATAGTTCAGTCGTATAACTCAGTCGTATAGCCCAGTCGTATACTTCAGTCGAATAATCCAGTCGAATAAACCAGTCGTATAATCCAGTCGAATAAACCAGTCGTATAATCCAGTCGAATAATCCAGTCGTATAAACCAGTCGAATAAACAAGTCGCTCAATATAAGCAACGGTTGGGAAGGCCCCTGGCCCCCGAACTCTACCCCGTGCCCCCGGCTCCTTCAGCTATGGTTACGAGCATGAATTGATAAAATATTATCTTAGTTCACTGCCACCGTTGCTTATATTAAGCGACTTGTTTATTCGACTGGTTTAAAAGACTGGATTATTCGACTGGATTATACGACTGGTTTATTCGACTGGATTATACGACTGGTTTATTCGACTGGATTATTCGACTGAAGTATACGACTGAATTATACGACTGGGCTATACGACTGAGTTATACGACTGAACTATACGACTGAATTATACGACTGAATTATTTGACTGATGTTAAGACTAATGAAAACCTCCTCCAACCCCTCCTCCTTCCCTACTGAGTTTCTGACTCCTTCATTTATGGGTGGGGGTGGGAGGTGATGGCAGAACGGTTTCCATGTGCTTGCTGTATCATGAAGCCTGTCATTGAGTCAACTGCCGTGCTTTCGAATCCCTGGTTGTGCGTGACAAGGAGAAGGGTCGCCTGACCAACTTCGTGGGTTTTCTCTGGGTCCCCCTGTTTCCTCCAACTGCTTAAGACCCCTACGCGCAACGAATTATTGAAATAAAATTAAAAACCATATGTTAGTCCCGAAATGATATACTTTGTGTCGAGTGGACGTTAAACCCCATCTCTCTCTCTCTCTCTCTCTCTCTCTCTCTCTCTTTCCGCTATAGCTTAGCCATGGTCTGAATACCTTACTTGCCAAACTACTTTTGCCTGTAAAAATCGAACTTGAAACTAGTTGGGAAGGCCCCTGGCCCCCGAACTCTACCCCGTGCCCCCGGCTCCTTCAGATATGGCTACGAGCATGAATTGATAAAATATTACATTATTTCACTGCCACCGTTGCTTATATTGAGCGACTTGTTTATTCGACTGGATTATTCGACTGGATTATACGACTGGTTTATTCGACTGGATTATACGACTGGTTTATTCGACTGGACTATTCGACTGTAGTATACGACTGAATTATACGACTGGACTATACGACTGAGTTATACGACTGAACTATACGACTGAATTATACGACTGAACTATTTGACTGATGTTAAGACTAATGGATAGCATACCCCCCACCCCACCACCCCCTTCCCTACCGAGCATCTGACTCCTTCATTTATGGGTGGGGGTGGGAGTTGATTGTCGAACGGTTTCCATGTGCTTGCTGTATCATGAAGCCAGTCATTGAGTCAACTGCCGTGATTTCGAATCCCTGGTTGTACGTGACAAGGAGAAGGGTCGCCTGACCAACTTCGTGCTTTTTCTCCGGGTCCTCCTGTTTCTTCCAACTGCTTAAGACCCCTACGCGCAAGCGAATTATTGAAATAAAATTAAAAACCATATGTTAGTCCCGAAATGATATACTTTGTGTCGAGTGGACGTTAAACCCCATTTCTCTCTCTCTCTGTCTCTCTGTTTCTCTCTCTCTTTCAGCTATAACTTAGCTATGGTCTGAATACCTTACTTGCCAAACTACTTTTGCCCGTAAAATCGAACTTGAAACTAGTTGGGAAGGCCCCTGGCCCCCGGACTCTACCCCGTGCCCCCGGCTCCTTCAGCTATGGTTACGAGCATGAATTGATAAGATATTATCTTAGTTCACTGCCACCGTTGCTTATATTGAGCGACTTGTTTATTCGACTGGTTTATACGACTGGATTATTCGACTGGATTATACGACTGGTTTATTCGACTGGATTATACGACTGGTTTATTCGACTGGATTATTCGACTGAAGTATACGACTGGGCTATACGACTGAGTTATACGACTGAACTATACGACTGAACTATACGACTGAATTATACGACTGAACTATTTGACTGATGTTAAGACTAATGAAAACCTCCTCCACCCCCTCCCCCTTCCCTTCCAAGTTTCTGACTCCTTCATTTATGAGTGGGGGTGGGAGGTGATGACAGGACGGTTTCCATGTGCTTGCTGTATCATGAAGCCTGTCATTGAGTCAACTGCCGTGCTTTCGAATCCCTGGTTGTGCGTGACAAGGAGAAGGGTCGCCTGACCAACTTCGTGGGTTTTCTCTGGGTCCTCCTGTTTCCTCCAACTGCTTAAGACCCCTACGCGCAAGCGAATTATTGAAATAAAATTAAAAACCATATGTTAGTCCCGAAATGACATACTTTGAGTCGAGTGGACAATAAACCCCATTCCCCCTCCCCCTCACTCTCTCTCTCTCTCACACACTCTCTCTCTCTCTCTCTCTCTCTCTCTCTCTTTCAGCTATAGCTTAGCCATTGTCTGAATACCTTACTTGCCAAACTACTTTTGCCTGTAAAAATCGAACTTGAAACTAGCTTGGAAGGCCCCTGGCCCCCGAACTCTACCCCGTGCCCCCGGCTCCTTCAGATATGGCTACGAGCATGAATTGATAAAATATTACATTATTTCACTGCCACCGTTGCTTATATTGAGCGACATGTTTATTCGACTGGTTTATACGACTGGATTATTCGACTGGATTATACGACTGGTTTATTCGACTGGATTATACGACTGGTTTATTCGACTGGATTATTCGACTGAAGTATACGACTGAATTATACGACTGGACTATACGACTGAGTTATACGACTGAACTATACGACTGAATTATACGACTGAACTATTTGACTGATGTTAAGACTAATGGATAGCATATCCCCCACCCCACCCCCCCTTCCCTACCGAGCATCTGACTCCTTCATTTATGGGTGGGGGTGGGAGTTGATTGTCGAACGGTTTCCATGTGCTTGCTGTATCATGAAGCCAGTCATTGAGTCAACTGCCGTGATTTCGAATCCCTGGTTGTACGTGACAAGGAGAAGGGTCGCCTGACCAATTTCGTGGATTTTCTCCGGGTCCTCCTGTTTCTTCCAACTGCTTAAGACCCCTACGCGCAAGCGAATAATTGAAATAAAATTAAAAACCATATGTTAGTCCCGAAATGATATACTTTGTGTCGTGTGGACGTTAAACCCCATTTCTCTCTCTCTCTCTGTCTCTCTGTCTCTCTCTCTCTTTCAGCTATAGCTTAGCTATGGTCTGAATACCTTACTTGCCAAACTACTTTTGTCCGTAAAATCGAACTTGAAACTAGTTGGGAAGGCCCCTGGCCCCCGGACTCTACCCCGTGCCCCCGGCTCCTTCAGCTATGGTTACGAGCATGAATTGATAAGATATTATCTTAGTTCACTGCCCCCGTTGCTTATATTGAGCGACTTGTTTATTCGACTGGTTTATACGACTGGATTATTCGACTGGATTATACGACTGGTTTATTCGACTGGATTATACGACTGGTTTATTCGACTGGATTATTCGACTGAAGTATACGACTGGGCTATACGACTGAGTTATACGACTGAACTATACGACTGAACTATACGACTGAATTATACGACTGAACTATTTAACTGATGTTAAGACTAATGAAAACCTCCTCCACCCCCTCCCCCTTCCCTACCGAGTTTCTGACTCCTTCATTTATGAGTGGGGGTGGGAGGTGATGACAGGACGGTTTCCATGTGCTTGCTGTATCATGAAGCCTGTCATTGAGTCAACTGCCGTGCTTTCGAATCCCTGGTTGTGCGTGACAAGGAGAAGGGTCGCCTGACCAACTTCGTGGGTTTTCTCTGGGTCCTCCTGTTTCCTCCAACTGCTTAAGACCCCTACGCGCAAGCGAATTATTGAAATAAAATTAAAAACCATATGTTAGTCCCGAAATGACATACTTTGAGTCGAGTGGACGTTAAACCCCCTCCCCCCTCCCCCTCACTCTCTCTCTCTCTCACACTCTCTCTCTCTCTCTCCCTTTCAGCTATAGCTTAGCCATGGTCTGAATACCTTACTTGCCAAACTACTTTTGCCTGTAAAAATCGAACTTTGAACTAGTTGGGAAGGCCCCTGGCCCCCGAACTCTACCCCGTGCCCCCTGCTCCTTCAGATATGGCTACGAGTATGAATTGATAAAATATTATCTTAGTTCACTGCCACCGTTGCTAATATTGAGCGACTTGTTTATTCGACTGGTTTATACGACTGGATTATTCGACTGGATTATACGACTGGTTTATTCGACTGGATTATACGACTGGTTTATTCGACTGGATTATTCGACTGAAGTATACGACTGAATTATACGACTGGACTATACGACTGAGTTATACGACTGAACTATACGACTGAATTATACGACTGAACTATTTGACTGATGTTAAGACTAATGGATAGCACCCCCCACCACCACCCCCTTCCCTACCGAGCATCTGACTCCTTCATTTATGGGTGGGGGTGGGAGTTGATTGTCGAACGGTTTCCATGTGCTTGCTGTATCATGAAGCCAGTCATTGAGTCAACTGACGTGATTTCGAAACCCTGGTTGTACGTGACAAGGAGAAGGGTCGCCTGACCAACTTCGTGGATTTTCTCCGGGTCCTCCTGTTTCTTCCAACTGCTTAAGACCCCTACGCGCAAGCGAATTATTGAAATAAAATTAAAAACCATATGTTAGTCCCGAAATGATATACTTTGTGTCGAGTGGACGTTAAACCCCATTTCTCTCTCTCTCTCTCTCTCTCTTTCTCTCTATCTCTCTCTCTCTTTCAGCTATAGCTTAGCCATGGTCTGAATACCTTACTTGCCAAACTACTTTTGCCTGTAAACATCGAACTTGAAACTAGTTGGGAAGGCCCCTGGCCCCCGAACTCTACCCCATGCCCCCGGCTCCTTCAGATATGGCTACGAGCATGAATTGATAAAATATTATCTTAGTTCACTGCCACCGTTGCTTATATTGAGCGACTTGTTTATTCGACTGGTTTATACGACTGGATTATTCGACTGGATTATACGACTGGTTTATTCGACTGGATTATACGACTGGTTTATTCGACTGGATTATTCGACTGAAGTATACGACTGAATTATACGACTGGACTATACGACTGAGTTATACGACTGAACTATACGACTGAACTATACGACTGAACTATACGACTGAACTATTTGACTGATGTTAAGACTAATGGATAGCACCCCCCACCACCACCCCCTTCCCTACCGAGCATCTGACTCCTTCATTTATGGGTGGGGGTGGGAGTTGATTGTCGAACGGTTTCCATGTGCTTGCTGTATCATGAAGCCAGTCATTGAGTCAACTGACGTGATTTCGAAACCCTGGTTGTACGTGACAAGGAGAAGGGTCGCCTGACCAACTTCGTGGATTTTCTCCGGGTCCTCCTGTTTCTTCCAACTGCTTAAGACCCCTACGCGCAAGCGAATTATTGAAATAAAATTAAAAACCATATGTTAGTCCCGAAATGATATACTTTGTGTCGAGTGGACGTTAAACCCCATTTCTCTCTCTCTCTCTCTCTCTCTTTCTCTCTATCTCTCTCTCTCTTTCAGCTATAGCTTAGCCATGGTCTGAATACCTTACTTGCCAAACTACTTTTGCCTGTAAAAATCGAACTTGAAACTAGTTGGGAAGGTCCCTGGCCCCCGAACTCTACCCCATGCCCCCGGCTCCTTCAGATATGGCTACGAGCATGAATTGATAAAATATTATCTTAGTTCACTGCCACCGTTGCTTATATTGAGCGACTTGTTTATTCGACTGGTTTATACGACTGGATTATTCGACTGGATTATACGACTGGTTTATTCGACTGGATTATACGACTGGTTTATTCGACTGGATTATTCGACTGAAGTATACGACTGAATTATACGACTGGACTATACGACTGAGTTATACGACTGAACTATACGACTGAACTATACGACTGAATTATACGACTGAACTATTTGACTGATGTTAAGACTAATGGATAGCACCCCCACCCCACCACCCCCTTCCCTACCGAGCATCTGACTCCTTCATTTATGGGTGGGGGTGGGAGTTGATTGTCGAACGGTTTCCATGTGCTTGCTGTATCATGAAGCCAGTCATTGAGTCAACTGACGTGATTTCGAAACCCTGGTTGTACGTGACAAGGAGAAGGGTCGCCTGACCAACTTCGTGGATTTTCTCCGGGTCCTCCTGTTTCCTCCAACTGCTTAAGACCCCTACGCGCAAGCGAATTATTGAAATAAAATTAAAAAACATATGTTAGTCCCGAAATGATATACTTTGTGTCGTGTGGACGTTAAACCCCATCTCTCTCTCTCTCTCTCTCTCTCTCTCTCTCTTTCAGCTATAGCTTAGCCATGGTCTGAATACCTTACTTGCCAAACTACTTTTGCCTGTAAAAATCGAACTTGAAACTAGTTGGGAAGGTCCCTGGCCCCCGAACTCTACCCCATGCCCCCGGCTCCTTCAGATATGGCTACGAGCATGAATTGATAAAATATTATCTTAGTTCACTGCCACCGTTGCTTATATTGAGCGACTTGTTTATTCGACTGGTTTATACGACTGGATTATTCGACTGGATTATACGACTGGTTTATTCGACTGGATTATACGACTGGTTTATTCGACTGGATTATTCGACTGAAGTATACGACTGAATTATACGACTGGACTATACGACTGAGTTATACGACTGAACTATACGACTGAACTATACGACTGAATTATACGACTGAACTATTTGACTGATGTTAAGACTAATGGATAGCACCCCCACCCCACCACCCCCTTCCCTACCGAGCATCTGACTCCTTCATTTATGGGTGGGGGTGGGAGTTGATTGTCGAACGGTTTCCATGTGCTTGCTGTATCATGAAGCCAGTCATTGAGTCAACTGACGTGATTTCGAAACCCTGGTTGTACGTGACAAGGAGAAGGGTCGCCTGACCAACTTCGTGGATTTTCTCCGGGTCCTCCTGTTTCTTCCAACTGCTTAAGACCCCTACGCGCAAGCGAATTATTGAAATAAAATTAAAAAACATATGTTAGTCCCGAAATGATATACTTTGTGTCGTGTGGACGTTAAACCCCAGCTCTCTCTCTCTCTCTCTCTCTCTCTCTCTCTCTTTCTTTCAGCTATAGCTTAGCCATGGTCTGAATACCTTACTTGCCAAACTACTTTTGCCTGTAAAAATCGAACTTGAAACTAGTTGGGAAGGCCCCTGGCCCCCGAACTCTACCCCATGCCCCCGGCTCCTTCAGATATGGCTACGAGCATGAATTGATAAAATATTACATTATTTCACTGCCACCGTTGCTTATATTGAGCGACTTGTTTATTCGACTGGTTTATACGACTGGATTATTCGACTGGATTATTCGACTGGATTATACGACTGGTTTATTCGACTGGATTATACGACTGGTTTATTCGACTGGATTATTCGACTGAAGTATACGACTGAATTATACGACTGGGCTATACGACTGAGTTATACGACTGAACTATACGACTGAACTATACGACTGAACTATTTGACTGGTGTTAAGACTAATGAAAACCTCCTCCACCCCCTCCCCCTTCCCTACCGAGTTTCTGACTCCTTCATTTATGGGTGGGGGTGGGAGGTGATGGCAGAACGGTTTCCATGTGCTTGCTGTATCATGAAGCCTGTCATTGAGTCAACTGGCGTGGTTTCGAATCCCTGGGTGTACGTGACAAGGAGAAGGGTCGCCTGAACAACTTCGTGGATTTTCTCCGGGTCCTCCTGTTTCCTCCAACTGCTTAAGACTATTACGCGCAAGAGAATTATTGAACTAAAATTAAAAACCATATGTTAGTCCCGAAATGACATACTTTGTGTCGAGTGGACGTTAAACCCCCCTCTCTCTCTCTCTCTCTCTCTCTCTCTCTCTCTCTTTCAGCTATAGCTTAGCTATGGTCTGAATACCTTACTTGCCAAACTACTTTTGCCTGTAAAATCGAACTTGAAACTATTTGGGAAGGCCCCTGGCCCCCGAACTCTACCCCGTGCCCCCGGCTCCTTCAACTATGGTTACGAGCATGAATTGATAAAATATTATCTTAGTTCACTGCCACCGTTGCTTATATTGAGCGACTTGTGTATTCGACTGGTTTATACGACTGGATTATTCGACTGGATTATACGACTGGTTTATTCGACTGGATTATACGACTGGTTTATTCGACTGGATTATTCGACTGAAGTATACGACTGAATTATACGACTGGACTATACGACTGAGTTATACGACTGAACTATACGACTGAACTATACGACTGAATTATACGACTGAACTATTTGACTGATGTTAAGACTAATGGATAGCATAACCCCCACCCCCACCCCACCACCCCCTTCCCTACCGAGCATCTGACTCCTTCATTTATGGGTGGGGGTGGGAGTTGATTGTCGAACGGTTTCCATGTGCTTGCTGTATCATGAAGCCAGTCATTGAGCCAACTGCCGTGCTTTCGAATCCCTGGTTGTACGTGACAAGGAGAAGGGTCGCCTGAACAACTTCGTGGATTTTCTCCGGGTCCTCCTGTTTCCTCCAACTGCTTAAGACCATTACGCGCAAGAGAATTATTGAACTAAAATTAAAAACCATATGTTAGTCCCGAAATGACATACTTTGTGTCGAGTGGACGTTAAACCTCTCTCTCTCTCTCTCTCTCTCTCTCTCTCTTTCAGCTATAGCTTAGCAATGGTGTGAATACCTTACTTGCCAAACTACTTTTGCCTGTAAAATCGAACTTGAAACTATTTGGGAAGGCCCCTGGCCCCCGAACTCTACCCCGTGCCCCCGGCTCCTTCAGCTATGGCTACGAGCATGAATTGATAAAATATTATATTATTTCACTGCCACCGTTACTTATATTGAGCGACTTGTTTATACGACTGGATTATTCGACTGGTTTATACGACTGGATTATACGACTGGTTTATTCGACTGGATTATTCGACTGAAGTATACGACTGAACTATACGACTGAGTTATACGACTGAACTATACGACTGATGTTTAGAATTATAAGACCTTCCCCACCCTTCCCCTTCCCTACCGAGCGTCTGACACCTTCAGAATGGGGGTCGGTGGATGGCCGAATGGTTTGCAGGTGCTCACTGTATCATGAAGCATGGGACACAGACTACAACACTGGCTGTTTCTTTCACGGCCATTGTTTATGTTTATGTTTTCAGTCGATGACATCAGTCGTTGACCTTTAACCCGAATCTGATGACCTTACTCGCTAAGAGTGGTAAACAGGTTGTTTAGGGGATTTCTATTGAAGAAAAATCTCAATAAAGTTTTGATTTCAACGGTCAGATCTGAACTTCGGGGAAAATAAACAAAATAGACAAAAACGATTTCAGGAAATTTGAGTTAGTGCGTTTTTTATTTACGTCAAACAAACTATTCCCAAATTTTAACCCAACCATCGACCGAATTTGCTGACTGGCTATCCTTGTGGTACTTAGGGGTAATTGACATTTTTCTTCAAACGGCGGGAAATTGCATGTTGTTAATTGACAAATTGAAGACCGAGAATATTTATCTTGTGGGAACGAAGTCTTAAGAAATGTCGAATTCAGGTGATATTCTCTCTTTTTTTGTTCGAATATGCCCGTTGATTTAATAATTTATGCAATCGGATCAAATGATTGGGGATAGTTTTTTTCTGTTTAAAGGAAAGGTTTGGAAATTTAATGTTATGATCAAGTTTCGTTTCGGGCTTTGTAGTTCAGCATTTGTAAATTTGTATTCTCTAAAATTTTGATTTGAGTTAAGTCCCCTTTACTTCGTGACGTCATTTTGTCAACAACACGTGGTGGAAGAAGTCATTCATTGACAATATTTATTATTACATTTATCCATTTTTAGGCCTGAAAACCGCACAAGATGCCAAAAGAAAGAGTAGCAAAGAAATCCAGACAACACCAACAGATTACCAAACAAGGTTATTTCATGGACTAATACATGATGGGCAATGCTAAAGCCACTAAAGGATAAAATGTCTTAGTACTCTTCTGAGACAGTTCTTCGGAAGTTCTTCCAATGTGAACAAACTACTAACTCCCACGAATGTTATCAAAAACTTATACATTATCATCATTATGTCACCTCCAGTAAAAAAATTCCACGTGTGCAATCAAACTTCCAAATCACAAAAAAGATCTCTTCAGTCTCTTGTACCCTTCGGAAAATCCATACTTTGACATCAAGAAACCAGTCGATCAAAAAATTTGCTGTTTGTCACTCCTTATATTTCACCCTCCCCACATCATCTTGATCTTGTGTCATGTTTTGTCAAAATATGAGCAAATATTTAATTGTACAAAGAATTTTGTTTTACTGGAGATGGACACTGGAGTGATTGCAAGTTACATATAATAGTAAAACTGTAAAAGGAAAGTTGGTCAAAACAGCCTCAAATGTCTACCATACATGTACAGTATATGTCCCAACAAATAATCTTAATTTAACTATATTCAGACTGATATGTGAATAAAAACAGAGGAACACAGGGCCTGATTAAGGCATGACTGTGAGCTTTAGTACTATAGTGCAGGGATCTCCTCCTGCTGGTCGGCCTCATCAAGTGGAAAGTTATATCATGACATTTGTGAATATTGAATCAAAATAAAATTACTCTAAATTTTCTATTTAAAAAGAAGGGTTCAAATGATAAATTGTATGTGTAGTAAACATACTGCAGCACAAAAACCTAGGGTTGTTTGATGGATAAAAGTGTCTTAATAGATGTGTAGAACTGTAGCTCAGGCGCTAGTTCAGGTCTGAACGTCGGTCTCATTACACTCACCCTGAACGTTCAGGGACTGTCCCATTCAATGTCGAAAATAATTGGAACCCCAGTCAATTTTACTGGGCAACTTTTCACTGCCAAACGATAGGGTGTCAATCCGTGTGGATGCCTGTACAATGTAAACGAACATCTTAGTGAGAAAATAAGACCTTGCTTACTTCGCTAGAGACAATATGAGCGACACAGCACACTGTTAAAAATACGTCCCCTCCTATCAAGTTACATTTCCCCGCCATGACACTCTAACTGTAGGTCAACGTCCACATTCAGGAATGTCGGTCATACAAGACGAAACGAAATGTACAGGCTTTACATTGTACAGGCTTTCACACGGGTTGAAACCCGTCGTTTATCAGTGAAAAGTTTTCCGGTAAAATTGACTGTTCTCCAATTTATTTTCGACATTGATTGAATGGGACAGTCTCTGAACGTTCAGGGTGAGTGTAATGAGACCGACGTTCAGAGCTGAACTACTCAGGAGCCTGCAAAGTCTTAATGCGACTCTGTGAACAATTAGACCTTCAAATTGTTTAATAATGATTTCATTTCTCTCTTATGAAATGTTGGCCTATGGTGCATAAACTAAATTTGTTTTTGTTTCCAGGGATAACCTTCAATAAGACATTTGGTCAGCACATTTTAAAGAATCCACTCATTGTTAACACAATGATAGAAAAGGTAATTAACTAATTGACAGTGGACTGGTCAAGATAAGAGAAATTATTGTTTTGGATATTTAGGAGAGATTAAGCTGATATTGAATAGGATTCAGTAGGGCTGCAATGATACACTAACCTTACGATACAATACGATATGAAGCATGGGATGGACCTCATGATATGATACATATCCCGTTATTTGCTCTTTCCAAATTTACTTAAAAGATAAAAACAAGTACATGATATTTGAATTGATATCTGGGGGGTAGATGGTTGAATGGTTAACATGGCGTGCTGTGTCGTAAAGCCTGTCCTTGAGTCAACTGACGTGGTTTCGAATCGTCTGTTGTACGTGACAATGAGTAGGGTCGTCTGTCCAACCTCGTGGGTTTTCTGTGGGGCCCTCCGTTTCCCTCCCACTGCTAAAGACCCTTACGCGCAAGCAAATTATTGAAATAAAATTAAACCATATGTTAGTCCTGAAGTGACCTACATGTAATTTGTGTCAAGTGGACGTTAAACCCCATTTCTCTCTCTCTATCTCTCTTATATTTATAACTTCTATGACATTTGAAGCCTAAATAAAGACCTGCAATAATCAGATGTAGCTCTTGCATAATGTATGTTTAATGTTTTAAAATACAATCTATTTTTGTACTGTGGCATGTGGATATATTTAGAAAGTTTTTTAAAGGGGTTTATTTTGGTAGCTGTCGTTCTTATCTATCTAATTCTTTGGTTTTTATCTGATTCTCAATTTTTTCCCACTGCTAACAGCCCTTTGTACAAGCAAAATTACTTAAATAGAAATTTACCATATGTTATTCTTGAAATGACCTGGTTTGCATTGAAATTGATTGGATATTAAACTAAATATTTGATTGCACTGAGAATTTTAAATAGCCTAATCTTATACTTTACAGGCAGCTTTAAGGCCAACAGATACCGTGTTAGAAGTTGGACCTGGAACAGGAAATATGACAGTCAAATTATTAGAAAAAGTCAAAAAGGTAAAGGAGCAGAAGCCGAAGCCATGTCACGCTTCATTTAGTCTGGTTGATAGATTTTGGATGGCTTATAATACACCTAGTATATGTTTTCATCAAAGAATTCATTTTTAATTGTCCATATATTGATGTCTGCCATGTCTGTACCTTGGCCCATTGTTTACTTATAAGCACAATAGAGACTACTCTTGAGATCGGTTGTCTGTCTAATTGAATTGAAAAAATCTCTCTTAATTTTAAATTTTTTGTTTATCCTATTAAAAGTATTTTAATATAGCTGATTTTGTTGATTGTCATTAAAATAGGTAATAGCCTGTGAAGTTGACCCACGATTAGCAGCAGAATTACACAAAAGAGTTCAAGGAACGTACGTTTTATTCGTTTTGTATTTCTTAATCAAATATGAGTCAATAGAAGTGGATGATAATTCAATAATACTCAAAACTTGAAAACTGGTGTATGCATGTAGACAGTATTAGAATATTGAGTTCTTCCAATTTGTTATAGAAAAAAGCTTAGAAAAATTTATCTCCATGAACAAAATCAGTTACACATATCTTTACCACTCTGATATTTGATATTGATGAATCTTAATGCGGGTAAATCAAGCGTATGAATATACATAGTTGACAAGAAATGAATTGATGTCTTCCCTGTCACTTCTGTATTCTCACAACACTTTGGTAATATGATGGATTAACCGTCTTGGTTTAAACAATAATTATTCATAGAATATCAAATATAACAGAACAATACAAAAACAAGCCAATAGCCTTTATGAATTTTCTTCAACCGCCTTGATATATATATATATGTTTGAATGGACTGGCATATGCCCATGCCATTTCATCACTATTAATTACCATAATATTCATGCTGTATAAATGATATTTCAGACCGTTAGCAAACAAATTACAGTTGATTGTTGGTGATGTACTAAAAACACCTTTACCTTTCTTTGATGTTTGTGTAGCTAATTTACCATATCAGGTAGGTTTATCATATTGATTAGAGTATAATATGATATTTTCTAACTTTACTTGAAATCCATTTCAAATTCATCATAAACCCCCTGACTTTATATTACAATGTATTAAAATACAAGTGTATGATATGCTATTTTTTAGAAAGGTTGAATTTCGTATTTGTAAGTTAATTATATGTATATATAAAAGAATATTTAAAAAGGGGGTGTTATTAGGGACGAACCATTACCTTGTTTAAATTGAAAAATCTGTTTAATAGATACGATACAAACATATATCTTTTGTCATTTTTTTTTTTATTTTCTCATATATTGATACTTCCCTTTTTTAAGATTTCTTCACCATTTGTGTTTAAACTGCTACTACACAGACCATTCTTCAGGTAGGCTTTTTTGAATAAATGTGATTAACAAGTACAATTTTACTATGGACCAGGAACTGACCATGTTGTTGGATGAAATTAAAAAATCTAATTCCCCAAATTGATGCAGAATTGTTCAAAGAAGAAGCGAAGAGTATTCTCTCAACGTTATTAAGCTAATGTGATACAAATATTTTCATGCAGCAGTTCATAAACTATTATCCACAACCACACTGTTCGATCCTCTCTCTGGATGATTTTCCAATCTTTGCATTCTTGATTAAGACACTTTATCACTGTATTCCCTGCCTGTGCAACCATAATTGATTAAATGTGGGATAAGGTCAGGTAGTTTTAATATGACAAAAGAATTCGGTGGCAAAAATAGATATATGCCTTAGTGGTAAAAAAATGTTTAATATTGGTTTATCAATTGCAATAAGGTCAAAAATTGTCACAAACTTTGAAAAGAATATCTGAAATATAAAAATTGAACAACTTGTATGAATTTAAAGACAGGGTTCCTTAGACTTAATTCACTGCTGGAGGCCACGGCAATTTGATTTTCTGTTCTTCAGGGTCTTGATAAACAACCAAATACATATGGTACCAGTATTTTGGTTTTTAAGCAAGTCTTTTCGCCGAAGAAATTAGAAGAATAATATTAGCTTGTGTTGCTGGAACACCAAAATCAAATTGGTGTAGCCCAACTCTGGGAAGCCAGATGAAATATTATAATTATGTTATTTGTTTTGGACAAATTGCAGGTGTGCTGTTCTCATGTTTCAACAAGAATTTGCCCAGAGATTGGTAGCGAAACCAGGAGAAAAGTTATACTGTCGTCTGTCAATGAATACACAATTATTGTCACGAGTCAGCCATTTAATGAAGGTAAATATATATTTATATATTAGATTAACTCAGTACATGTATGTTATACCTATATTGTTTAATAACAAATTGTGAAGTTTAAAATCTTGAAAAGTATTATACATGTATCATTCCATGCCAATTAATTCAAAAGTCTATCCATGTCAAATTTATTTAAATTTTGTATGAGGATTTAACTATGTGAGATAAACAAGGACACATCTAAAATTTAATTTTACAACTCAACAAACTTTTAATAAGGTGATTTGATTTTAGTTGAATCAACATGAAATGATCCTGTTACCACTCAGCAACTCTATACTCAAAGGTTAAAATCTACAACACTGAATTTGTTTCCTATTATGTACTAGAGATACTCTGTTACAATATTTACACAAATGGATTCTAGTTTTCAAGGATTAAACTGTTGCTTTTTCAGGTAGGAAAAAATAATTTTCGTCCACCACCAAAAGTTGAATCAAGTGTTGTAAGAATAGAACCAAGAAATCCGCCTCCTCCAGTCAATTTCCAGGTGGGTGCAGTCTGTTTGTTTTTGCGATATTTTTATGGTTTTCGAGCAACTGGTGGTTTCTCATTAGTGCAAAGAAGTATTGGATATCCTTTCAAAGAAGGGGGATCACGTGGTTAGGTAAGACGCTGGCTCGCTAGCCTGAATGTCGGGTGTTTTATCCCTGCATTGGCCAATAAAGTTCATCTAGATTTTCCGGCGTGGTTTCCCCTTGTCAGTAATGCAGAATGGAGGCCCTGAAAAGGACAGCTGTCTAGTTGTTTGCATGGGATAAAGAAAAACCGATGTCCTGTGTACACATTGACGTGCACTTAAAAGATCCCTTGGCAGTTGGAATTTAATATAAGAGTAGGCTGTTGCGCCGCTGTCCGGGAAAAATTTCCTTCATAGCACACTGTATGGCGTATGCCGGTCTTCCATTAGCTCAGGTTAGGTGCAGAAGAGTAGGACGTTGAACCCCATTTCATTTCATTTCCTTTCAAAGAAAACAAAACAAAAGCGTTTTACATACGGTATATGTAATTTGAACTGATTGTTATTCAAGAAATTCTTTATAAATACATCCAACTAGGCCGTCCACATTTTTGTGTCTATTTAATTAATGTGCTTTTATAATTGAAGGAATGGGATGGTTTGATAAGAATCTGTTTCTCCAGAAAGAATAAAACTATTGGTGCTTCCTTCAGGTAAAATCTTTATGGTGCATATTTCAGAAATAGTGGACAAGTGAGGGGGAAAAACCTTATAATATTTCACATGTACTCTGAAGGCTTCAACTTTATTTGCATCAAATTTATCAAGACAAATTCACAGATTTGTGTAACCAAAATTGTCAAATCAAATTGCTGTTCAATGATTCAACTCTAAACTGAATCTGGATATAGTGGATCAGATTGAAGACTTACACTTGGACCACTTGAACCTCTCCTCCATGCGCTCCACTCCCGCTTGTATTTTAGACTTTTTGATTGGACGGCATATTTCAATACTTATGATGCCAACAGTATTCGAATTTGCTTTAGTTGACTATAGGTATAGTTGTCATTCACAGGGCCGTATATGCATAGCATATGTATATGTAAAGCGATCAATATCATTTCTCATTTAAATTGGGGGAAAATTATTACAATGTAGGTTATAATTCAGAATTTTTATTTTTAGGTTCTCGAAGATCTTAGCTTTATTAGAAAAAAATTATAAAATTCACTGCTCTCTTCATAATAAGGTAATATGATTTAAATATTTGTAAAAAGATCTGTTCGATTATTCTATCTTTACTTTTATAATGATTTGTTCTATGCTTTACCATAAGTTAGATTGTTACATTCTATTATTATTAATTCAATTTCAGTATACACTGAAATAGAGTTTAATAGTATGGAGAAAAATTTTATTATTCATTGCTTTTACTTTAATTTGGACCAGGGATGCTGCCTGACATGTACCAGCGAAACAGCATGCATGCTTTGGATGGTCAATCGAACTAGGTGTCCATACTTGAGCACAGGGACTGTCCAAAACTACTGCTAATTCTAGCACCTCAAACTGCATGCCAAACACACAAGTCTTTAAGCTGCTTGATGAAAGACATTTAAGATACCATATATTATTTTTATTTTAAAATACTTTTACAGACTTTAGCACCTGATTTTGATATAAAAGAAAAAGTTAATGAAATAATAGAAGCCACTGGATTAGAGAAAAAAAGAGCAAGATTTATGGATATCGATGAATTCTTAGAGTAAGATGATTGATATTCATATTTTGATCATTTCAATTTTTATATTCAAGATAAAATGAATGTTGATATTAACTTTCTGTAATATACTTTTCAACTCATTGAAGAATTGAGAGACTTATCATAAATAATCAGATGTCTGGTACAGATGCACACCTGTTCAGGTTCTGATTTGGATAGTTTTTATGTAGACAATATCGATTGTGTTATGGTAATTTGCATAAGATATTTGAATAATTCCCATAATACATGTAAAATGATAGCACCACATATGGATAATTGATGCTAAAATCTTTTACTGTCTGTGGTCTAAATGTGATTGTATGATAAAAAGAAATTGTACTTACTTATTTTACTAGAATCTTATGTCTTCTTTGTTGTTTTTCAGATTGATGAATGCTTTCAATAAAGAGGGATTCCATTTCGCATAAAGGCATTTGTTTGTAAGAGAAATCAACTTTGTGCTAATACTATTTGTTATATTATTGTAGATATGTAAATAAATTGTGTTATTTAAATGTCTGAAGCTATGTAGATTTATCTAAAATGAAAATAGAATAAGGATCAGAGACTGTGGCAGGTGGGACTGGAAAACCTGAAAGTTGTTTTTGGATAATCCAGGGATATTTTGGTAGGATTTCCATTACTTGGAAACTTGGAAGAACATTGGGTAACCAGGAGGTGTAATGTTTGCCCCTTTGATCATAGGATTTGTGTCATGGTTTACATGTAGGTAGCACACTTCATTACAATTGTTTATCCTTAGATTTCTGACAACTGTAAATATTAGTAATTTGCAACACATTTGAGAACGACAAATAAATAAAATACATGTATAACATGTGGTTTGTGAAAGGATTCGAACCTATGCCAGTACCATTAACTCAAGAATGTTTGTTAAAGAGAGAACCAAAAGATTAGATCTAGTACAATGCTTGTCCCATTATTGTTATCACTGACAACCTAGTTTGAAACATTCTGAAATTTCTTTAGGCTTATTGCACAAGATTTGAATCTAGGACATTCTAGTTGCAAGTTCTTTTAACTCCTCAGTACATACATAGCTGATATATGACAGCATTAAAGGAGATTGCTACCGCTCTCGTATGGTGTACATGCAATACACCTATCTACATAAGCCCAATTGATGCAGAGGAATAGGACCTTAAACCCCATTTCATTTCCTATTTTATTTCCAAGATTCAGCTGTTATGAATAGAAATTTATTATCGGGGATATACGGATTTGTACTGATTATATCAGATTAGGTCTACTCATGGTTTTGTACAAATACAATCCGTTTTTTTTTTTTTAATGGCAAAAAAAAAAAAATCAATGAATAAAAAACATCACATTTGAATATAATAAATATTTTATTTCCAATTCAGTCTGATGTGAGTTAATGAATAACGAGTCTTGAAAATATTTTTAAGTTTCCAAGGTCCTTGGCTATATTTACAAAATCAACAAATAATGATATATTTATACAATGATATATGAATTGGGGGTATACAGAAATCATTCACACACACTTATAATAATAATAATAATATTTATATAAAAATCTAACAATAACAATAGAATAATTATTTTTTTTACCAGTTATAAAGTTATAAATTTACCTCACAATTCAAACCTTTGACATACAATCCAACCATATGTAAAAGAATAGTGTATTCACATTTTTTTTTTTTGTACAAAGGGTTGAAATTATATAATAAGCTTCTGAACTTTGCATGGAACAGAGATATCTATTTTCCTTATTCTCCAAATAAAACCCAAAATTAACTAAGGTCACATTTTTACAGATATAGTTGAAAATACGAATCTTTGGATTTTGGTTGGAGCATTCAAAAATCCAAATGGCATAAGTTCAGGGTGCCATTGTTGATGGTATTTTTTAATGAGCATGTTAAGAATCCACATTCTTGTAATTATATTGATATATCAATTAATATTGATTTAATTTACAGGAATATATATATATATATGTATAGAAATGCTAATCGATTTTGATTTTTATTCTATAGGCAATTATAGGATATACAAGGAATATTTTATTCTTTCTCACTGATGGTCTATAATTATGTTCTGTCTTCATTAGCCCAGTCTAAGCAGAGAACAGTAGGAGGCTTAACCCTATTTCATGTCATTTATATTTATATACGATGTTTAATTTTGAATAAATATCGGCTAAATAATGCACATATTAACAATGGGTAAATCCAAGGAATTTTTATAATATCTATCAAAAGACAGATGGTGCCCTAATATTTTTTCCATAATAACTCAAATCTTTGTGTTTAATTTATAGTACATAGTATTTTTATTTCCCTTCAATGACTAGAAAATAACACATCAAACCTGTATATTACAAACAGATCTCTTCATAAACAAACAAGAAAACAAACCAATATCTAATCCATTTAAAATAAAGTAAATATCTTCCATCTACTACATACAAATATGTATACAGCTGCACATGAAATTATGAATTATTCTTGTGTCCCAGACTAATTTCTTCATAATATTTCAAGTAATAAACTGTTAACTATGTATGAACAGTAATTGTGAACTTCAGTGTTTTTCCAATTTGGTGTTCGGAAAACATTTAATATGGAACTTAAAATATCAACTTCATACACAAACAAATCACATTCCCTTTCACTAAATGATATAAATAGTAATTTGACAAGAAAGTTATCAATGCTATCCTAAAACTGGAAGTAATTTATCTTCTCTTAAACTCTCTTATCAAAAGAAACATTAAAACATTAGAAATAACAATATCAAAAACAATCTACATCACCAGACTTTCTTTCAATCGGCAAGTAACGTCAATCGTTACACTAATATACATATAATTATTCGAATAATGTACAATATAGTCTTCGGTGAGTTATGTTTATACACATATACTACAGTGATTAAGAGGTATATTATTATATATGATACATTTAATACCAAACCATCATTAAAATAATGATGTTGGGTGTCCAATGACTAAATGTGTGATTTAGTGCGACTCTTTTTGAGAAGGGTTTCACTAAAACGCAGAGGTATATATTATTCCATTTTTGTCAATAAATATTGAGAAAATAAGATTTTGAAAAAATGTTAGTTTGTTCAACTATGACAATGGTTAATATTTTCTTCACTCACCCCATCACCCCAACAAACCCAAGAAAAGTGGAGGTCACAGGGCCAAGTATGCAGGGAAGAACAGAAGGCATATTGTCATGGAATAATATACATCGCTATATAATGATAATGAGAACCATACAGACACTCACTTGTATCAAACCTATAGTGAGGTTCCAGTGTATTCTTAATAATTAAACAACCTTTTAGGTGGGAACTTCATCTTAGAAAATATTTGCATCAATAGACTTACCCTGGCCTGGGTAAGATATTGTCAAATCTATTGGCAATCATTTGTATGAAATTTGACAATTTTTTCACAAAACAATGTACATTTTTGTAAAATTCCATTGTTTCATGTTAATAATATGTAATAAATTTATATATAAATATCTGTACAGGTTACCTTTATGTATGTATTAGGGCTACACTTTAACATGTGATACCGGGATGCACTAACCCCACAAGAGCTGTGATGCACTAACCCCACAAGAGCTCTGATACACAAGGGTTGTTGGAAGCCAAATGTATACCGGCATATCCCTATTTTTATAGCAGATCATGTTATAGTGTGGTCCTCTAGTATATTTAAAATTAAAACATTGTGGTTATATTCATATACACATTATATATAATAGTATTAAATCATATATACTTTTGAATGATGAATAAAATTAACCATTTAGAACTGTCCATGTCTCGAGCCCAAGGCAAACACCTGCAAATCATCAATAATTATTTTTGGGTTTCCAGTCTTCAGTATAACAATATCTGCTTCACATTTCATGAAAAGCATGATAATACATTAGTTTTCCATGTCATCCTCCATTTTATGTTCGGTCAGGTCAGCACGCTATCTTTTTAGAAGTAATGTAATCTAATTATCAAGGGTGCTGAGAATGGAGAATTTCTGTGCTAAATGGTCAAGTCAGGTCTTGTAATCATGTACAATGTCAAAACTGAGACATTTTGTGACATAATAAGGTATTACTTATAACAACCATTAAGTCATGGCATTTTGGTTTTAAACCCATTTTATTAAATTAATTTTAATGAAAATCTTTAAAAATGAGATTTAGTATGAGTCAATAATTTTAACAATATCAGAATTAGTTTAGGACAATAAATTTATAAAAGCTTAAAGTCACAAGTTAATATATTTTCGTGTAGTAATCTCAGGGGATCTCAAATGTAACTAATATACATTACTTCAGCAATATGTATTTCTATTGGTCCATTGATAGAATAATATGAAGATGCATTCTTCTCCTTGTACAACACCTCACTGTCTGGTTAAGAAACCTGGTTTTGTTCATTGGATGGTTGAAAAACCTGGTATTGTTCATTGGATTTTCAAGAAACCTGGTATCCAATCAATGAGTTTCATTCTAGGACATAAAATATAAGCTCCATTATGATTGGTCCTTCTTGATTCTGTGAAGCTGCACTATGAATGACAGGTATCAATGCATTGTCTAAATCATTCATATAAAAATCTGGTATCCTTTCGTTATTCCCACCAATTTCATATCCAACCTGTAAAAAACAAAATAAAATTAATTCATTTTCAAGGTCAGAATCGATTAAAGTGCTGGTTAGTTAATCAAAGGTGCAAGGGAAGTCTAGGTAGCCTTGAACATTCCAGTTGTTATCTACCCTCAAGTTACTCACATAGATATTACTCTTGTTAAAATTAACCAAACTCTCTCAAGTCTGCACAAATTCATCAGAAAGACAGGAGAGATGGAGTTTAACTTTCACAAGATTTTCGATTATCAACTAAGCAGCAGGGGGCAGGAAGACCACCCTTGAGGTAAAACTGGTTACCCTAAACATTGGCCAATAATGGTGGTGGGGGGTATGTGTTGTGCTGACCAAATATACGTAGTGTAATGCTGCGCACAACTTGCCTTGTACCCCCTCCTCCTTCTCCCCAACACGCACCCTTGTACAACATGTCAAAACATACCCTTTCAGAATCCAGTGTCACTCTTAGACCAAGTTTTGATAATGATGCTTCTTTTAAACGATCTAGATGAGGTGTCATGGCGATACAGAAAGCAGACGCTAACATTTCCCCTAGACGGCTTAAATCAACAGGTTCCCAACGAGAACTTGCATCTTCATTCTGAATAAAAAACACCTCTGTCCATCTGATAGATCTATTCTCCCCGACATAATCTGTGCCTTTATGTATTCTAATACTTTCTATATTATCCATGGCCATACCATCAATAGGGCTCTTTACACTGTAATATAAATAATATATCAAACTAAATACTTACTTGCAGGATTAAAAAAATAAAACAAGAAGAACAGGTAGATATATACTTGGCAAGGTTATCGTAGAAACTTAACCTTCGTCCTAACTGATGTTCAGCCAATAAAAATATTCAATATTTCTTACCCAATATTAACCAATCGGTCCTCTTCAACCCACTGAATGCAGACCATTTCTTCTGGTTGCGGGGCTGTAATACTACCACATCCTATTGTATAATCAATCATATCTTTTATTGCTTGTTTTAATGAATTCATTGATTCGAGAGTAATCTGCACCATCAGGCCATCCTCCACGATACTAGATTTAGCCGTTAGACCAGAACTAGATTTTAATGCACCATTGAACACCACAAAACTCGCACCAGTCACTGAAAAAGAAAACCGATACTATTTTAATAGTTAATTATTTTATTCATTTAATCTTTGTGAAAGGATTTAGTTTATTTACAAACTAATTAACTTTTTGTGCTAATCCACATAACCTTTTCATTACTAGGTCACCACACACATTAAAACTTGCAGTGTGACACAGTGCAAAGGCCCATCCTATACAGCTACAAGCACAGTTAAAACCACAAGGACAAAAAGTAAATTGTCTCCATGTGGGGTTTCAACACTGGGTCTTCACTAACTACTTTCTGTATGTCCAGTTACCAGGTCCAGTTTTATATGAGAATAGAGAACAATTTATACTAGAAGTAGGCAGTAAGCTGGTGACTAGAAATGAAAGAGTTAATATGACCAGAAATGTAAGGGTTAATATGACCAGAAATGAAAGGGTTAATATTACATTCCTTTAATTTAAATAAAAAAGACTGGTTCTGAGTACTGGTCCTCAATTCTTCTATATTTAGAACTAACAGGAATTCCTACATTTCAAAATGACTATAACAGTAATCTACTGAACATATGCAACAGGAAATTTATAACATTATACAGCATGTCATATAGAGGAGAGCAACAAGAGTATGGTGGTGTTAAAATTCTTATTTTGTAACTGTAGAAAACATGCAGTAGTTTCGATCTGTTTGTAAAGTTTGATACACCCCTTATATTGTTAACACCTGTGTTGTCACTCACCTTTTCGTTGTTTATTTTGAATATTAATAGCCTGTGTTTGATAATTGCCCTCGTCACTCTGAATACAAACTAAATGGGAATCAGCTTCTGTAGAAAAACTTGCACCTAAAGCCATCACATGTTCATTACTGTTATTCACAACTTTCATCAGCTAATTAAATAAAACATTAAAGATAGTTAGGAGTTTAATAAAGAGTTGGCTATTTTTGCTATAATAATTCAAAGATAGGTTGCCAGGCAACGAAACATACGCCCACAACAGCTAAGTCGTCCGGGCAGTCAACAAGGGTTGTCGCATATTGTTTCTTTTATCAGTAAGGAGAACATTTACAACACATGATAATCTTATTACGAGTAATAGCCCATTAAATAATTATCAGAAATGATTAGAATAGTTTTGATGGTTTGTCTCAAGGCCTTTGTCCACAAGATATTTCAAAGTGATCAACTGCCAGAAATTATCAGATATCACTGAAAATCAAATAGGATTCTTCGTATCATGACCCTAAACACTGTATACAAATTTAAAGTCAATCGGATATTAACTTTAGCCTTTAGAGCATTCACAGGGTTTTTCAAAGTGATCAAGGGTCATAACTCTGGCAGTAATTATCGGATATCGCTGAAAATAAATAGGCTATTTTGTATCATGACCGTAAATAGTGTGTATAAATTTAAAGTCAATCGGATATTAACTTTAGATTTTTCAAAGTGATCAAGGGTCATAACTCTGGCAGTAATTATCGGATATTGCTGAAAATCAATAGGATTCTTTGTATCATGACTTTAAACACCGTGTATAAATTTAAATTCAATCGGATATTAACTTTAGCCTCTAGAGCGTTCACAAGATTTTTCAAAGTGATCAAGGGTCATAACTCGGGCAGGAATTATCGGATATTGCTGAAAATCAACAGGCTTCTTCTTATCATGACCTTACACACTGGTATAAATTCAAAGTCAATCGGATATTAACTTTAGCCTCTAGAGCGTTCACAAGATTTTTCAAAGTGATCAAGGGTCGTAACTCTGGCAGTAATTATCGGATATCACCGGAAATCAATAGGCTTCTTCGTCTCCACTCGGCAAACCTCGTAAGATTTCGGGAATCTAAACTCGGCTGTATGATGAATTCCGCCATATTGGAACTACTTTAAAGGTCCCGGATGAAACATGGCTGCGCCCATTCCAAACACAAGTTGGCAACTTATTTGGCTAGCGACCTATTCGACCGATCCAGCTGTAAGATAATGACGAAATTACACCGTCTATTCTGAGCTGAGGCTTCTTTGCATCATGACTTTAAACACCGTTTATAAATTTAAATTCAATTGGATATTAACTTTAGCCTCTAGAGCGATCACAAGATTTTTCAAAGTGATCAAGGGTCATAACTCTGGCAGTAATTATCAGATATCACCGAAAATCAATAGGCTTCTTCGTCTCATGACCTTAAACACTGTGTATAAATTTAAAGTCAATCGGATATTAACTATAGCCTCTAGAGCGTTCACAAGATTTTTCAAAGTGATCAAGGGTCATAACTCTGGTAGTAATTATCGGATATCGCTGAAAATCAATAGGCTTCTTCGTCTCACGACCTTAAACATCGTGCATAAATTTAAAGTCAATCGGATATTAACTTTAGCCTCTAAAGCGTTCACAAGATTTTTCAAAGTGATCAAGGGTCATAACTCTGGCAGTAATTATCAGATATCACCGAAAATCAATAGGCTTCTTCGTCTCATGACCTTAAACACTGTGTATAAATTTAAAGTCAATCGGATATTAACTATAGCCTCTAGAGCGTTCACAAGATTTTTCAAAGTGATCAAGGGTCATAACTCTGGTAGTAATTATCGGATATCGCTGAAAATCAATAGGCTTCTTCGTCTCACGACCTTAAACATCGTGCATAAATTTAAAGTCAATCGGATATTAACTTTAGCCTCTAAAGCGTTCACAAGATTTTTCAAAGTGATCAAGGGTCATAACTCTGGCAGTAATTATCAGATATCACCGAAAATCAATAGGCTTCTTCGTCTCATGACCTTAAACACTGTGTATATATTTAAAGTCAATCGGATATTAACTATAGCCTCTAGAGCTTTCACAAGATTTTTCAAAGTGATCAAGGGTCATAACTCTGGTAGTAATTATCGGATATCGCTGAAAATCAATAGGCTTCTTCGTCTCACGGCCTTAAACACCGTGTATAAATTTCAAGTCAATCGGATATTAACTTTAGCCTCTAGAGCGTTCACAAGAAATTGTGGACGATGGACGGACGGACGGACGGACCGACGGACGGACGGACGGACGGACCGACAGACGGACGGACGGGGGCGACGGCAATATACGACCACATTTCCATGTGGGCGTATAAAAATAGATGATAACAAAAGAAAATATTGAAAATTTCAGCCAAATCACTCCCTTCTGAGGCAAACTATCACTGTTTATTGTTTTAACAAGAAGTGTGCATAATGGTAACTAGTGCACTGGTATATTCACGACTTAGCCTCGCTTTCCCATTTTTAAACCGTTCTAATCTAGTTAATATCGCAAGTATCTGATGCCATTGTGGGTTGATTACGGTCTTGTTTTGTTAATGAATGTGTAATTAATAGTTTAAATAATATTTCAGGCCTTAAGAAAGACCTGCAATAGGCAGATTTACCTCTTGCATAATGTATGTTTTTAAAATTACTCTGAAATCAACGTCTGGTTGGATTTTCTTTTGATGCATTTAGGAATGAACTTTGGTGGTCACAATTTTATCTGACTAAATGAAAATTCTAAATTTTGGAGATTCATGTTATTGTCACAAAAAAACATGCAAAAAGTGATCATTTTGTGTATTACAATTAAAACTCACATCATCATATCTGTTTCTAGGAAAGTTGATGATGGTTTTCTTGTCCTCCATGTGTATATAAACACCTTTATTCTGTGGTAACATATACTGATAGTTACGGAAATCAGCTAATAAATTCATGATGGTATGACCGATCTCAAAAAACACTGGTTTACGATTTCGGATACTTACTAACGGACATGGATAATCTGAAAAAAACACAAAATGGGAATATTAAGTGATGCTGTATACTGCCATTAATAATCTTATTTTTATATTCATGTGATATTCAAAAAGCAGTTTACTTCTCTTGACATAACTATGAACTGTCTCACTGACCAGGACGTCCTGGGTTCAATTCTGATATTGTTTGAGAAGTTTCATCAGGATTCTCTCTCTGTTAGAATTGCAGGACTGCAGTTATTAAAAGTGCAAAAATAGAGCCTCCATGTTCTTTTGGCTTGCATGTAAATGAACCCTTGACAGTTGGAAATCAGTCTGAAATACTACTCTGTGGGCAAAAATTTCCCTTACAGCACACTACTAGAGACGTTATCCTTTTCAAACATGACCTCTGTGTCAACTACGATAAGTGGCATATACATGAACTGTAAACTGTTATGGTGTAAAAATATATTTCATCTGAGCGATTATCACACTTTGTTTCCTGTAAATAGCATACAGAAATTTTTGTTATAATTGCCGTTTTTTTTTAAAACTTACATCGATATTCAGCACCAAGACGTAACAACAACCTTAATGGAAATACTTTCGCCCATGGAGTTTCCCACTTCTGTAATAATATTCCAAATAAATATGGTGGTTCTGGTAAAATCAATTTCTGTAAACACTGGAATGTGGGGGAGATGTAGAGAAATCCGCCATGTTCTCGACTGCCCAAAAAACTTTGATGAAAAATTGTGTGACCCAAATCTGTTATTACATTGCCTGAAACATGAAACAGATGATATAAATTAACGCACGAAAAATAACTAATTAAATGACTAAAGAACTAAACTGTTTAGTTGTGTAAAATTCATTTTCCTATTTTGATAGATTATTGATCAAGAATGACATTCACCATTTGCAGAAAATATTTTAGTGTTATATAAAGTATTCATCTCATTTGTCGTCCAAATAATTGCCATATTGCATTTTTTACTAAACTCACAATATGCCAGAATAGAAGTTCAATATAGGGTCAATATACAATAAAAATTACTTTTATCAAAATTATGTCTAGTCTAAAATTATTCAATTTGGTCAATACTAACTTAAGTTAGGATCTTTAAAATTTACTTTCATATGCTGAATTACATAACAACAACTACCTTTACATTAAAATGGTGCACATTCCAGATATTTTAGATATGGGAACAATCTGAGGTTGTGTCTTAAACAACATTGTGTAGAATATTGTATCTTAAACAAAATTGTGTAGAATATTGTGTCTTAAACAACATTGTGTAGAATATTGGGTCTTAAACAACATTGTGTAGAATATTGGGTCTTAAACAACATTGTGTAGAATAATCTAATTCTATTAACTAGCAATATCAGGAAATATTAGACATTACCAACCTTTATTAGCGTCTTCGTAAATATTAATAAAATGTTGAAATATGTCCCTAGGTGGCTCTGTTTCCTCGTCCTCAACTTCTAACAAAATAATTATCTCACTCTGTCCAACTGTACACATTCCTTTTGTTGTAAAACACCATGCATTCCTCTTCAAACAACACTCCACTGTATTAACAAAAAAATTTAAACTTATTACATGAAAAGAATATATATCTAATTATTCACAACTATGATAGCCTCCTAGAGTCCCTCATATGCTATTACAATAAAGGCTATCACTATGGATGTATAGAAGACAACTGCTCACTTTCCATGATAACTGAGGTCCAAAATGATTCATTATTATTCATATATGTATATATGCAAACAAGGTCATGATTATGGTAAGAAAGGGGCAAATAATGTATGGCAACCATAATGTACCTGTACATTGAATGTTTATCTTTTGTCTGCATGCATTATCTGCATGAATCAGAATAATTCTTCTTTTGGGGACTTTTATGATTACAAGCAAAGTTAAACCCTATTTCTTGACAACAAATTTTATTCATATGAACATCACAGGGTTCTCTGAAAAACAGAAATGTGCACTTCTTCCATTCTGATATGAAAACAATGATCAAAAAGAAATGGAATAAAACTGTAACTTACAATTTAATATTTTAACATAGACCAGGAGATTTTTATTCACAGCAAATATCACAGGTTCAGCTTCTTCATCTGATAAAATAAACAGGAAATATAAGAACTTATTTCTACATTTGTCGAGTTCAGATCAGTCACCGATTAAACACATTTTGTGCTCTGATTTTCGCAAATCTTCTTTACCTATGGTTGACCACAGGTTTTAATCGTAGAAAATTGTAGCTATTTTATTAATCCTTTTACAATGCATGTCCAGAAGTTTTTACTTGCCAGGCCCGCCGTCCTGCACCAATTACAAGGATAAACCAGGATATAGGGGATCCAGGGCACTGTTTCAAGAAATTTTAACTAAAGATAAGATAGGTTGCCAGGCAACGAAACATACGCCCACAGCAGCTAAATCGTCCGGGCAGTCAACAAGGGTTGTCGCATATTTTTACTTTTTTGGGGAATGAAACATTTGTTATACACTAAAATCTGATTAAGAGTAACAACTCATTTTGTAATTATCTGAAAATCATTAGAATTTGTTTGCTTTTTATAAAGTTTTGCCCCACGCTAACAATTAGTATAGGAAACATTTAACATCAAGGATTTAGCTGTTCAGTTATCAAAATTCATTGAAAATCAAAATACTTGTTCGTTTCAACAGCTTAAACTCTGTGTATCAATCTGAAGTCAATCGGATGATAAGTTTGGCATCTATAGCATCACAAGGTTTTTTGAAGTGATCAAGGGAGATAACTCTGGAAGTAATTATTTGAAATCGCCGAAAATCAGTAGGCTTCTTTGTCTCATGACCTTAAACAGTGTGTGTAAATTTAAAGTCAATCGGATATTAACTTTGGCCTCTAGAGCATCCACAAGAATTTTTGAAGTGATCAAGGGACACAACTCTGGCACTAATTATCAGAAATCGCTGAAAATCAATAGGCTTCTTCGTCTCATGACCTTAAACACTGTGTATAAATTTGAAGTCAATCGGACATCATCTTTGTCCTCTAGAGCATCCACAAGATTTTTTGAAGTGATCAAGGGCCATAACTCTGGCACTAATTATCGGAAATCCGTGAAAATCAATAGGCTTCTTCGTCTTATGACCTTAAACACTGTATATAAATTTAAAGTCAATCGGATATTAACTTTAGCCTCTCGAGCATTCACAAGATTTTTCAAAGTGATCAAGAGTCATAACTCTGGCAGTAATTATCGGATATTGCTGAAAATCAATAGGCTTCTTCGTATTACGACCTTGAACACTGTGTATAAATTTAAAGTCAATCCAATATTAACTTTAGCCTCTAGAGCGTTCACAAGATTTTTCAAAGTGATCAAGGGTCATAACTCTGGCAGTAATTATCGGATATCGCTGAAAATCAATAGGCTTCTTCGTCTCATGACCTTAAACACTGTGTATAAATTTAAAGTCAATCGGATATTAACTTTGGCCTCTAGAGCATCCACAAGAATTTTTGAAGTGATCAAGGGACACAACTCTGGCACTAATTACCAGAAATCGCTGAAAATCAATAGGCTTCTTCGTCTCATGACCTTAAACACTGTGTATAAATTTGAAGTCAATCGGACATCATCTTTGTCCTCTAGAGCATCCACAAGATTTTTTGAAGTGATCAAGGGCCATAACTCTGGCACTAATTATCGGAAATCCGTGAAAATCAATAGGCTTCTTCGTCTTATGACCTTAAACACTGTATATAAATTTAAAGTCAATCGGATATTAACTTTAGCCTCTCGAGCATTCACAAGATTTTTCAAAGTGATCAAGAGTCATAACTCTGGCAGTAATTATCGGATATTGCTGAAAATCAATAGGCTTCTTCGTATTACGACCTTGAACACTGTGTATAAATTTAAAGTCAATCCAATATTAACTTTAGCCTCTAGAGCGTTCACAAGATTTTTCAAAGTGATCAAGGGTCATATCGCTGAAAATCAATAGGCTTCTTCGTCTCATGACCTTAAACACTGTGTATAAATTTAAGGTCAATCGGATATTAACTTTAGCCTCTAGAGCGTTCACAAGATTTTTCAAAGTGATCAAGGGTCATAACTCTGGCAGTAATTATCGGATATTGCTGAAAATCAATAGGCTTCTTCGTCGCATGACCTTAAACACTGTGTATAAATTTAAGGTCAATCGGATATTAACTTTAGCCTCTAGAGTGTTCACAAGATTTTTCAAAGTGATCAAGGGTCATAACTCTGGCAGTAATTATCGGATATTGCTGAAAATCAATAGGCTTCTTCGTCTCATGACCTTAAACACTGTGTATAAATTTAAAGTCAATCGGATATTAACCCTGGCCTCTAGTGCGTTCACAAGAAATTGTGGACGATGGACGGACGGACCGACGGACGGACGGACGGACCGACAGACGGACGGACGGGGGCGACGGCAATATACGTCCACATTTCTATGTGGGCGTATAAAAATCCAAATTTTAGTTGATACTTCAATTCTGATTGGCTAAGAATTAAAATCAATAAAATATTATCCAACCAAATTACTAAAATTTGATTTTTATCTTAGTTAAAATTTCGTGAAACAGGCCACTGAGCTAATAACTGAGAAAAATGGGCCAGATATAATAAGAAACACTATAAATTTCCATACCTTTGATTTTTGACAAATATGATGGAGGATCTGGATTCTCAACTAACTGATTCTCTAAAAGGAAAAAAAGTTTTGTTAAGAAATAGTGCATAGTATGCAATGACAATTAAATACCCAAAAAGATAGTATAATTTATTAAAACGAGCTAAAATAAAGAGATATTTGTACAATCAGGTGCCACAATCCAGGAACCTATCAAAAGCTATATAGTTACCTGATGGAGTTTCACCAGCTAAAAACAGGGGAGGTAATCCAACTTCCGGCAGTAAATTTCGTTGATTTTCTTTTGTTTTTAATCTTCTTGTTTTAGGTGAAGATTCACCAGCTGCAAGAAATAAAATGGTTTATTTTTCATTACTGCAAGTTCAAGAGATGAGCAATTTATACCTACATGTGGTGTTCATGTGTCTTTCATATTAACTAAGCATCTCAGCCAAATATATTTGACACAAGCTCTATAGGAGCCATTTCTGTTTCGAAAGATTAACTTGAAATTGGCTTGTTTATTAATCTGAATTATTGTGTCGACAGTGGAACAGAAAATTGATTTTATCTCGCAATAAAAATTTGAACAACCACAAATTGTCACCACCAGGGAAAAAAAATGAATAAAATAAAGTAAAATGAAATGAAAATTCTATTTTTAACTCAGATTAGAATTCAAGAAACTGTTATTCTAAAAACAAAAAGTCTTTACTTTGTGTTTTTTCCACCTTTTTCTGTATTCTACCGGTACGTCGGAACGGAAGGGAAGTGTCACTGGAGCCATCGAGTTCAGTTAAATCTCCACCAGGGCGAATTCCATCAGAGAACATCACTTGTTTCGGTTCTCCACTTCTTCTTTGTGAACCTGGAAACATAATCATACATGTTCCAAAATATTCTTAGTTGATCTATAAGTTCTCAATTAACAATTTGTAGACGTAGCATGGTGTGTTCCTTTTGATTAAATTATTATTTCTTGCATGTGTATTGTTTGAAGCTCTTATAGAGAAACCAGTAGGTGAAGTTAAATTTTATTAAGCACAAAAAAATCAAATCAAAATATCAAAATGCTTATTAAGTTACACTCCCGTGACATTAGTTTTTGGGGTCTTTTTATTTCTTTACTTGTGTCATCTATTACCCCTTCCCTCCAGAAGAACAAAACAATAGTATCCACATCCCTATATCAATACAAGGCATTATAAGGCATAAACCCCAGATTCATATAAATTAGCAAAAACTGTGTTTAATATTATTACTAGAAGTACATGTAGCTGAAGCATACAAACTAAGAAAGGGTTAGAAGCAAGAGTTAAAGCATAAGAGATCAAGGCATAACACTTTAATCAGTTCTAGATGATTTATTAATATCTAAACAGTTCAGTAGCACAAGAGTAGCATATCCAGAATTTTGTTAATGAGCGTGATCTTCCCAAACAATATATATCTTCAGGGCCTAGCACACTGTTTTCTATGTCTTAGTGGATTGTTTGAGCTTACTACAACAACCTCTGGCCTAACACTATGTTTTGCAGTTTACACATAATTCATTGTTCACTATCCATGTCCCAGTTATTCATAGCATTAAATGGATCAGAATATTTAAACAATTATGTTAGTTCTCTCTTTTGGTCGCATTAATTTCACAATACATTTATTTCTTGGTTTACTAGGTATACTGATAATATATCTTTCTATATAAATCAATTAGGTCATCTTGCATTCAATTTATATTTGCTGACAACTAAACCATCAAGATGTAACTCAGTTGTTGGTAATTGTTGGTTTATTGTAGGATATGCAGGCAATTGCAGCAGTTAAGGATTGATTCCAACTAAGTAAAAACTCAAAATCTCTCTCTATATTATCCTGGACCCTGTTTCTCGAAATCTTAACTAAAAATAAAATCCAAATCTTAATTGATACTTCAATTTTGATTGGCTAAGCACTAAAATCAATCTAATATTATCCAATCAACTTTTATCTTTGTTAAAATTTCAAGAAACAGGCTAATTTTTTCTGCATACATGTACATGTATAGAGAGAGAGAAAGTATTGGGTTTGCACTCAGTGGAATTCAACACCCTGACGTATCTGTGTAGCTCACAGTCACAACAGCCCAGCATTCTACCAATTGAGCTATATCCATATTACTCAAATAGGTGGCTCAATAGCCAGTGTTTCTTGTTGGTCAGACAAAGAAATGGTTAATATGGCAACAGATGGACGACTTGCCGATTGTCATCCCAAACTTAAGCTGCCTGTCTGTACAGTATGACTGATTGTCGACTTCTTGATGCTGTTATGTGTGCCTTTAGGCACCCTGCTATCTATATATCAGCGTAAGATGACCTAATTTTAATTACACTGTTAGTTTAATTAATAAAATGTCCAACATGCAAATAAATAAGATGCTATATTTAGCTTTATAAGAAAAACTGATTTGTACTTTTTAAAAAGAAGTTAACATTGATTTATCTGAATCGAATAAGCTAATGAGAGGCTTATTTAATTGTAAAAACAAAGCACGTGAAATTTTTAAACTGTAAAGCTAAGTTTAAGCGTATGAACTAAGAACTCACCATCTCGCCTGAGAACTCCAGAGGGAACAAGGACCGTCGGTACAGAGGTACGTGAATGAACTTGTTGCGATGGTGGGATGGTTGTGCAGTAGTCGCTGGGGTTGTTAGGGTGTGGTACCCGGGCCGCACTATTCTCTGCTAGGGAGAGCAAGCAAAAAGCAGGTTAAACAAACAGCCAATAAAAACACTGATAGAATTAAAGAGTTTACAAATTTTGTTGCTTCAATTTCTTTCGTCTCAATCTAAGGATTTTTAATACTGTATGGCATAGTTTTTTTTGTTGAAAAATAATAGTCATTTGTGATCAAAAAAGTGAAGCGGCAAAATTTTACAAAGGAATGATAAAAATGTATCATATGACAAGTCAAAGCCAGAAATATAATTCATAGACCAATCAGAAAGCTGCTTTCTTTCAACTACAAAGATAAGTGATTGGCCAATAGATGTAACATTCAGTCATTCATGTATCAATCAAAAGTTATCTAAAGTTAAAGTTAAATGAAAATGAAATAATTTCAGAATTACACGTAAAATACATATTATATAGAACCCCAAAAATAGCCTGATCAAAAAGTGTCTCGAATTCTTGTTTATGTTTAGATGATGGGAGACAAATAATGAGCTCTCAAATATTTGTTTTTGTCTCAGAAAGTCAATTTGATTAGGCTGTCTTTTTGGTATCATGTTAAAATCTGGTATTATAAAATCATGCTCAAAATAAACATTAAAATAAGCATTTTTCATTCATGCATTCTACATGTATATCAGGATCTTTAGTCAGTATTCAAGCAGACTATTTTGACAAATCATTACAAATACAATGAATTAGTTCCAAATGAAACGAAGCCTGGGTTTATGCTTTCTCTGTATCCTGAAGGCAGTCAATAATTAAGAACACTAATCATATAGATATGAGAGAAGGAGAAATGAAGTTTAAATGTCCACTCAAGACTAACATATGGTACAATTTGATTTCAATAATTCGCTTGCACTTGGGATTCTTTGGCAGTAGGGGAGACCAGAGGACCCGGAGAAAATACACGAGAATGGACAAGCGATCAGACCATGCTTCTTGGTGAAAAATCTGGAAAAGAGCTAATGATTAATGAAAATGGAAAAATATGGAGTTACGCTACCTAAGTTCTTACATGTAGCATCTTAACCCCTACTTTGTGGGATTTTTTTTCTACACATATTTATCAGCACAGGCAAATTTAGATCAATGCATCAGACTTGTACTGTAACCTTGGCTCCTTTTGTATGTACATACCTGCTTGTAAAATCTGATGACATGATAAACAAACTCTAGCCTCTTTCTGTTCCATATAACCAAGACGACTCTTCATACTACAGCACAGTGAACAAAATATCTGAAGAAAAAAAATAAACAGGGTTACAGAGTACCATATTCGGATTGTTCGGTACAGAATGCTTACATAACGCTTACACAAAAAAATAATTCTTGTGTTACATTCTTCTTAAAAAGTTCATTTACCATGCCACAATAATATATCTCAGAAGTACTGCTGGTTATTAGACCTTGAATCAATCGATCAAATGCCTTTTACAACACAATAATTTTAAACCCAGCCAGACTGAGAATTGAACATGCAACCAATCTAATTAAAATATAAATCTATATTTCGTTTCGTTTTTTATACTTTCGATGGCCTACACTCATGTAGATCTAACAAGTTATAGTGGGAGCTCACGTTCTATGACGTCAGGTATCAAGCACGGGACATTTGTCCCGATAACGTCCGTCATGCTTTTTAAAATCTGCTTTTGTTTTGTTTTGATTTCTATCCGCTGGTAATATCTACCCACAGTTCCACACACGAAAAGGTCAAACGGTCGATTCGACAGACCATTTGATTGGCTGACCACTCATTTCAGGCAGAACACGAGTTAAATAACAAGTCCTCCAGATCCAAGAGTAGTAAAGACAAGTAAAAATGAAATTTTAGAACTATAAAAAACGAAACGAAATTGGATCTGTGTTTTAATCAGATTGACATGCAACCATTGTTACACAGATCTAGGAACATCTTACCTTTCCACATGCCCTACAATGATGCCTTCGTTTGGTGAAAGTGAATTTGGCGTGACACTGCATGCAATTAATAGCCTGGGCATCTGGTAACCATGATGGCGCTACTTTGCCCAGATTTGTATGGATAATGGATGGTGGGGGAGCATCAGATGGAAGTAATGATGGATCGTCAACACTTTCAGCTGCAGCTGCTCCTACAGCATCCAGATCTTCATTACCTTCTGACGGTTCTTCTGCAACTAATAAAAGAAAATACATCTTTGTACAAGTGTAAAGAGTGACCAAGTATACAATGATAGACAGTATCCAAGTATGTGGTTGGTATGATAACAGTCGATTCTGAAGTGAGTAGGGTACTGGTAAAGGGGGTCAGGGAGAGTTGACAGCTCACTTTAGCTAGTAAACAGATCTTTCAGAAAATACATACAATATCATGAGGAATCCAGGTAGGGATATGGAAAAACAAATTGGACCTCCATATGCATCATAAGCGAATTATTTACCTGCAGAATCTGATTCTTCCTGGATCTCGGCTGAATATGGTGTCAACATTCCTCTAGTTCTCTGTCCCGGTTCATCTGGGTTATATTCCCCACGAGGAGGTATATTTAAACTTGATGGTCGTTTGGATTTGTTCATCTGAGGACTGGCAGATCCTGCTGGGGACCAGGAATGAGGACGGAGATTTGTTTGTCCTCCTGGCCCCAATAATCCTCCTTGGGCAGATGCCTCAAAATTTCTGCGTAAAACTGGCAATTCGCTGACATTATCACCATTAACCACTTGATCATTTGTTAAACTATCTGTTACTGGTGGACAAACTAACGAATCTTGTAAGTTGTGGTTCAACTGATCTTCCATCAAGTTTCTATTTTGACTCAAATCTGAGTTTTGCATATTCAAGGCTGGTTCATTCATCTTCTGAAACTGCTCTGAAGCTGGCATCATCTGTGTTTTCTCTCCATTTATTTCTGTTTGCCATTGGTTTTGGTTTATGGCATCCATGGCACCATCTTCTATTACATGTGTACCTGGAAATGGTGCCTCTAGATTAACTTTAGAAAGTCCAAGCAGACTATTTGGTCGACTTTTCTTCAAATGTGATGGATCTTTTGGTCGTGCACCTTGTCCAATAATCTGCTGCTCTGGTGTTCTCATTACGACTGGAGGAGAAAACTGTCCACTGAAATTTGAATCAAGTGACGAGCTATTCTCTGTATTTGCTGAAATAATGGATGCATTTGAAGGATAACTTAGTGTCTCCTCAAATGAATGACTATCCTCATAAGGCTGTGGGTCATTTATAATCTGCTCTATTTCCAAGCAATCTCCATCTTGACTTAAGGAAATGTTTATATCGGACACAATGCCTTTTCGGTTCAAATTCGGGTCTAAGAAATTGCTTTCTGTTTTTCTGATGAAATCTGGATGTTCTAGACTGGCCGCTTCTGGAGAATGACCAACAGCTCCTTCCATACTTGAGTAAATCTCCTCATTCGGCACATCAGCTACAAGGTCTGGTCCATCTCCAAAATCACGTCGCGGACTTTGATCTAATTGCACATTATTGTCACGGTTTTCTATCTGTTCTAACTCTGAGCCTATACTCTTTGATGCCTGCTGAAGCTCAGAACTCAAACTTTGGGAGGTTGTTGAATCTAATGTTTGCTCTGGCATGCCTGACACTTGACCAGACATGTTGAGATAATCATCAATATCTCCAAGGGACATGTCAGCATCTTCATCGACAAAGCCAACAGCAGTTTGGGATTTTTGATCGGCTTTATCAACAGTAAGATTTTCTGTCTCTGATACACTTTTTACAGTTTGTTCTACTTGGTTTGCAGACTTTTCCCCTTCTATATATCCATTCGTAATTTCAGAAGATTTATTATCAGCTTCTTGAGTTAATTCCCCTTTAGAATTCTGTTCATAATTTATTTCTAAACTGTCTCTTGTAATTGAATAACCATTAACTGGTTCAGTCAAATTATCTGACGAAACGTTACTAGTTTCGTGACCCTCAACAATAATATCTGATTTCGGATATTCATATGAAGAAAGTTCTTGCTCGCTATTCGGTGACAGGGCATCCGTTTGAACGGCTGTAACTTGGGATGCCTGAAGACGACTGCCTGTTTCACTTTTAACACTTCCGTTAATTTGTAACTTTAAAGAGTTGGGTCCTGATTTTTCCTCATCTTTCATCGGCTGTAAATCCACGTCTTTGCTATAATTTAAATGATCACTAATAACGTAGCCATGAGAATTAGAAACCTGATAGTTGGACACAATCGCGTCTGCAATTTTTTGTTCTGTATTGTTAAAACTGAAATCCTTGTTATCAATACCCAACTTTTCAAGTTGTTTCATAGGAGGAACTTCGTTAGTTGTAATATAGTCCACTTTGTTGAGTTTCTCACCATGATACGGATCATCGTAATTAATAAATCCATTATTTTGATCCACAATTGACGTAATTATTGTTGTATTTCCAATTGGAGCTTTTGATAAATTCTCCCATGGCTTATCAAGGTGTGATTCTACAAACTCAGCGTAACCTGTGGGTTTTATTTCCTGTCCTGGATTTATATCACCGGCCGCTTTCTCTGAAATATAAATAAAAAATTTTGATAAAATTCATAAACTTGATGTTCAACAGATTCATATATATAAGCATATATGTTTTTGAGAGGGGGGGGTCACATTGGCTAAGTGGGTAAGGTGTTGTCTCGATAGCCTGGAGGTCGGGTGTTCGATCCCTTCAGGTCCCTGCATTGGCTGAGAAAGTTCATCCAGATTTTCAGCCGTGGTTCCCCTTGTCAGTGATGCAGGACAGAGGGCCTGACAAAGACAGCTGTCCAGTTGTTCAGATGGCATGCACATAAAATACCCCTTGACAGGTGAAATTTGATATAAAAGTAGGCCGCAGTGACTGTCTGAGCAAAATTTGCCACATAGCACACTGTTTGGTGTTTGCCCGTCTTCATTAGCCCAGTTCGGAGCAGAACAGTTGGAAGTTAAACCCCATTTCATTTCATGTATATAAGCATTTTTTTGATTATTGCCAGAGATTACATGTACAAATTTTTCATATAAAATAAAAGTAAATTTTAAAATAAAGATACATGAAATTCAATGAGAAGCTGATTATGGATTGTGTGAAATTCAGGTTATTATATTTAAAGCCCCAATAACACTCTTGTTGTAACTGAAAAATATGTCCCAATCTTCATTCTGGTCAACAATTCGTATTATTTTAGAATATTCCAATTAAATGATGATATAAATATCATCTTAACACACCTAATTTAAAAAATTGGAAAAATTCAACCAATTGATTTGAAAAGTCTAACATAAACCTTTTCAAATGTGACTTGAATTTTAAAATATTTTCGAACCCTCTGGACAAATAAAATAGGTTGTAATGGATAATTTACACAACAGGTAGGACATTTAAACATCTAGTACTTAGAATAAGGGTATTATTTATTTTCTGGAGCTACCAAGCCAGCAAGAATGTTATTGTCCCTTTAATGGTATACATGTACATGTACAAGTAGCACTCAAAATTCATGGGCTTCCAAGCTTGCAAACATACAAAATTCATGGGCCTCCAAGCTTGCATTATAAATCTGTAGTGTACTGCAAATGCCAAGAGTACATTTAACAGCATAGGCTTGGTTGCTTGATTTTTTTTTTTTTTTTTTTTACATGAGTTTTATATACATGTATATAGTTAAACGTTTCTTTGTCTAACACACATCTATTATATAATTAAAAGTAAATACAGTAGACCATACATGAATACATTCAGTAACATGTTCCAACATTACGAAATTCAAAATAGATTTACACCCCTAAAATTAATGACATTTCAATTACAGCAAATTCAATTCAAAATTCTACATGTACCTTAAAGTTAAAAAAAAAAAAAAACTGTACCCATAATCCAGTGAAACTATTGTATTGTTGTCCTACACTAGTCAATATAATGATGTTATAAAGAAAGGTAATGTATCAGATATTAGGAATTAAGGTGTGGCAATCTAACCAGGCAAGTCATGTTAGTATTTGTTAATATGAGAAAGTAAGAGTACAAGCTGTAGTAATGTACATGTATCATCATGATGCACACCCATTATTCATGACTGGAACTATTCTAATCATTTAATACTATATTCAGTATTTTGACCTTTCAGTATGTAAATTGATATCTTTTTAATGTCGTGTTTATGTATCAGTCTGAGTATTCAGGAAAATAAGACATTGAATCTGAATTTCTTTCTTTTACAAAAATCATAAAGTTAGATGATTCTTTTCAAAGAAGATAATTGCTTTCAACAGCTGTCAAAATCAGTCATTTTTTTATTCTCATTAAAATTATACTTTCTTTCTGTTTCATCCTTATGGTTCAAATTTTCTATATTACACTCCACATAAGATGTAATGTCTGCAATAAGATGTGTTATGCCCACGACTTACGTGAGTTCACAAGTTAGAAGACATAATGTTAAAATGAATGAAATGAAATGGGGTTTAACTTCCTACTGTTCAGCTCAGACAGTGCTAATGAAGATGGGCATACACCATAAAGTGTGATGTTTTAAGAGGGAAATTTTGCTCAGGCAGCCACACTACAGCCTACTCTTATAGAGTTTTTACGTGCACACCAATGTATACACGACCTCACTTTTTTTTTGTCTCAAACGACTAAACAGCTGTCCTTGTCAGGCTCTTCCCTTGCACCACAGACAAGTGGAAACAACACGGAAAAATCACTATGAATATGTTCGGCTAATGCAGGGATCGAACACATAACCCCAAGGCTAGCAAGTCAGCGTCTTACTCACTTAGCCACCGTGGCTCCACACGATGATAAAATTTGTAGATTTTGGTAAATTAAAAAAAATAAATAAAACAAACAAGTAAAAAGTATGTATTTGTATTATTTTTTTTAAAGTGGAGATCAGATATGAAATATTTCAAATTATAATACTTTTTGTTGAATGTTTGAAATACATGTCATTATTGAAAATACGTGCAAAAATCATCATGCTCTTAAAATGGCAAATGTAATAATAACATCACCTAGCTGCATTATATGAGTTTGTTTACATACATGTACCTTATTCATGTACATACATGTACCTTATTTAATACATTACTTGTCATTCTTACTTACTGGTATGTAATAAAACATTATCATGTGACTGTTGTTACTTGTCAGTTATAATTAATGATGTCTATATGTATATGTTTAGGTTAAATCATATCAATATTCAACTTTGATTTACATGTTCAAGTATTCAAAATTAAGCATGTTGTGTTCCATCTATTGCCAAACAACATCCTATAGCTAGCTTTAAAACAATACTCCTAGATCTTAATACATGTATTGTTAATAAACTTCATAGTACAATTAATAGAAATATATACAAAAAAACACACTGAGGTCAAAAGTAAGACTAAAACTGTTCATGTGAGTCTATAATTAGCTAAATATGATGACATGGAAAAAATTAAGGCAATTTCTCGAGATGTAAGATTGTTACTGTGCGATCAGAGGCCTAATCCATGAAGTTATGGTCCAATAGATGCTCATTTTGAAAGGAGCAAGATCTTTGGGATATAAACCTATATGTGACCTGTAGGGTGTTCACAAACAATTTGTGGACGGACGGAGAGACAGGGACGCCTGCAATTTACGACCACATGAAAATGTGGGTGTATAAAAATTTTTTTTTTTTAGGGTTTCAGCAATTGCGCCAGGTGATCATCTATTTATGTAACATTAATATTCAAGCAAATACGTAACATGTTACTTTACCTATACACAAGTTCAAATAAATGATCCGATATTACTTTTCTTATTTAATCCATGCTCATCAGTACCAGTAATGTATTTATTCTGTTAAAGACTAAATCAATATGTTACTATGAAAATGTACCATGAATTTAGACTATTATTGATCTATAATAATACTAATAGTGACTGATGATGATATAATCTAATATTGACTATTGACTAACAGCTTTAATCAAATCTCCTTAAATTTACATCATCTATACATGTACATTTATGTACATGCACTATTCATGTATACTGTGCAAGTATATCGTCGGTGTCATTCTAAAACCTCGTAAGTCCGATCAACAAAATTTTACAGGAGGAACAAAAAAACTTCATAACTTTGCAGATACTTGGTGGATTTACTTGAAATTTTATTTTTGTACATTTGAAAATAACCCCGATTAGATGTTCTGTCAAATATAAGATGACGTTTGTTCATTTTTACGATTTCGGAGTTACGAGGTTTTCATCCCCTATAATCTGTTTTTTTTCTGACGACATACGAGCTTTCTGAACGTTTTTGTATTAGAACTATATGATTTACCAGCTTTTGTTTTCTCGTGGTTACAGTATAAATGGGGCATACAAATGTAGGGAAGTCATTATATGTATTGTATTATACCATTTTCTAGTCGGATGTCGATAGTAGGTAGGTAGGAATTTCGGCAACAGGTAGGCGTTGAAGTAACGTAGATCTAGGAGCTAAATACCTTGAGGGATATCTCAAAGATAGTATTACCCACGGTACATCTAGATGCCCAGTAGGACAGGCTAATTAAAGGTATTGCCGACAGGTAGGTCTAGATGCCCAGTCAGACAGATTACTTAAAGGTATTGTCCACAGGTAGGTTTAGGTGCTTAGTAGGGTAAGTTACTTGATGGGTAATGCCAACATGTAGGCCTAGATGCTCAATGAGGTAATTTACCTGAAGGGTGTTTCTTACCGATAGGTCAAAATGTTCCAACGCGCAAAGATATCAACTACAGGTAGGTTTAGATGCCCACAGTTAGGTCAAGATGCCCGGGGTTATTGTCCCACAAGTGGTTCTGCTTAGTCGGGTAGGTTACTTGATGGGTGTTGCCCACAGGTAGGTCTAGATGCCTGGTGGGGTAAGTTATCTGAGGGTTATTGCCCACAGGTAGGTATAGCAGCTCAGTTGGGGCAATTACCCAAGGGGCATTGACCGCGGGTAGGTCAAGATAATCAGTACGGTAACCTACGTGAAGGGTATGCCCAACAGGTAGGTCTAGATGTTGTTCATTAGGATAACTTACTTACGGCTCACAGATACACCCCCCCCCCCCCCGCAACTTTCGGGCAAACGAGTAAAGTGGAAATACAAATTATTATTTCATTTATATATATATATATAGTTGATATTACTTGGCCGAAATAAAGTGTCCGAAATCTAATAAAATCTAATTTTACATTTCTTTTAATTGATTACCGCGAATTTGTACTGTATTGACTATGGATTAAAACATTATATCTCGAGTCGCTCTACTTTGTGCGATATTTTTCGGTAATCGATTATCATTTGTGAATTCAGCTGAAACCATCCGATTGAATGATTGGAATTTAGATCGGCACATAGTGGGATTTCCGTTCCAAAACGATTTGAATCTTAAAAGTTGCTTAAAGATCGGGCTAGAATAGCAGAAAAACGAATTTGCAGCAGTTAAATTTTCTCCCGAGGGCGAGGCCCCAATACCCCACAACGATTGATTGATTGTTTGGGATTCAGGTGAGAAGGTAGGCTATATTGAACTACATTGAAGTTGCTGTAATCACGGGTTGGAAAAGCTAGAAATGCGTTTGCGGCAATTAAATTTTCATAATTTCCTCCAGGCGCAGTCGAATTTCTAAAACACAGTTTAATTTTCTCTCGACGGCCCCGCCTCCGTGGACTTTAAACGATTGTAAATTTTGAGCTAGACATGTATCGTGTGCCGTTATTATTGCAGTGACTTTAATAATTTCTATATAAATGCCTAGCACTGAGAAACATAGGCACTATATAAGATATATCTGACGGCCGGTAGTAATCGCCACTGCCTTATTTTGTTACTAAAAATAGATAATCCACTCCTTAAAAACGATACAAGAAATGTTATGATATGCTCCCTATAAATAATATTTACTATGGAACATTTTATTACAAGAATTATCCTGCGAATTTTGTTCATATACACCGCTTAAAGGCATTTGACATCACCATCGATAAGACGTTGCCGAGATACGAGCATTTAGAAAAGAACAAAATCGGTCCAATCGTGATACGAGGTTTGGTAAAACGCCAATAAAATGAAAACTATTGATCGCAGAACTCTGATTTTTTGATATATGATGTATTCCATGTTATTAATTCAGATTATGCAAAGAAGTGATTTTCGAAAAAATGCCGTCTTACGAGGTTTTGGAATGACACCGACGATATGTATCAAAGAGGATCATAAAGCTAGGAGAAAAGAACCACTCTAAAAAATCAAGTACAGTATATTATATATGCAAGACTACATGTGTCGATCACAATAGTATGGTAGTAATTTATATTTCATTCTAAAATAAATCATCAGAAAGATTAAGGATAACAGAACTATGGTAATGTATGGCTTTATTTGAAATGAAATGAAATGGGGTTTAACGTCCTACTCTTTTGCACCTAACCTGGGCTAATGGAAGATGGGCATACGCCATACAGTATGCTATGAGGGAAAATTAGCTACAGCCTACTCTTATATCGAATTCCACCTGCCAAGGGATCTTATACATGCACTCCAATGTATACATGGGACCTCGGTTTTTTGTCCCATCCAAATGACTAAGCAGCTGTCCTTGTCAGACCCTTCTGCATCACTGACAAGGGGAAATAACGCCGGAAAAGGCTTTATTTGAAAGGTATATTGTCCTTAGATACATGTACATATAAGGTATATGTATCATAATTGATGTCACTTTGTTTACTATTGAAAGATCTCTTGGCAAAATAATGATAATTATAGAACATACAATAAAGAAAGCATACATTCGATATTCAAAGGGAATTTTTCTTTGATCAGGTGACTAATATTGTACAAATCATCTTGCCATTAATAGCAGCTGCTTGAGACCTGCTTTCAAACAACAGTGTTTGAGAAAGAAACTGTACATAATGAACAAACAGACACAACTAGGAAAGGCTGGAAACAAAGAGTAACTTATCCCCTTTTATTTAACAAGTACAATTCTAAACTATATTCCATATATATTATATTAGAGAGATTTTGCAAGTTTATATTTACAGTTAGATGGTTAAACATCATCGGTTTTTGTGACGTACGATGTGAACAACTATAACAACTAGATTTGCTTTCCTGCACCAATGACAAAGAAGCATTAGGTAGGAAAATCCCAAGGAACATATTTGACCAACACTGGATTTAATATCAGCTTTTGGCGCCACAGCGTTCACACGACTCTACAAGAACAATAACTTTTGAAGTTATTAATGAAAATTGTTTAAATTTGGCATGACTCTACCTTTCACTTATTTAGACAGAGAGCCAGAGAGAAATGGGGTTTAACATCCACTCAACAAAAACTAGGTAATTTTGGGACTAACACATGGTTCAATATTATTTCAATAATTCGCTTGCACGTCAGGTTCTTTACAGAGGACCTAGAGATAACCCACAAGGTTGGACAACCAACCCCACCACTCCTTGTCATGTTCAACTGGGGAATTGAAACCATGCAAGTTGATTCAATGACAAACCTTCTGATACAGCATTCTAACCATTCGGCTATCACTATCACCCCCCCCCCCCCTATATAAACAGAGAGAGAGAAATGGAGTTTAAAGTCCACTCGACGCAAACTAGGTCATTTCGGGACTAACATATGGTTTTAATTTTATTTCAATAATTCGCTTGCACGTAGGGGTCTTTAGCAGTGGGAGGAAACCAGAGTGCCCGAAGGAAACCCACGAGGTTGAGAAGGTGCCCCTATCTCCATGCCACATACGCTCACACCAGGGATCGAAACCACAGCCGCAAGCCAGTGGTGACCGGCCAGCTAGAGGTCGAAGCGCGGCACTCTAGTCCACAAGGCCATCCCAACCCCCCCTTATCTAGACAGAGACCACAACAATATATATATGTGCAGTACATATTTAAATGTACATGTAGGTGTAGAGAAAACAACAGATTGTATGGTATTACGTTACACCTTAATTATATTATTTTACAAGTCAATTCTTTCTATATTGCCTACATGTATGAAAAATTAAATTGTTGACACTGTACATGTAGCAAGGAGTTATTTATTGCGTCATTTAATTTCACATCGAATACATCATATATGAGACTGTTGCACTCACTAACTTTACACAATCCCAATGTAGATATATTTGGTTTAAAAATAGGTGCATGTAAAATATTATTGTTAAATATGAGTAGTATTCATGCAAACATGCATAAAAATCTCAATTCATGCACATTTAAACATTATCATTACATGACGAAAGAAAGAGACCATTCTTTATTACCCAGTCTTATTCTATTGACATAAATACATGTTTATTTAACATGACAATAATAACTAAAAAAGGTTATAGTATACTACATGTATGTCAAATGATGACTCAACATTATTTTATCAAAAGAAAAAGATATATTACCAAGCAAGGAAACAGTTCACATTGTGAAAATTAATGGGGAAAAAAAGCAAAATCTTTATCCTGTACAAACCCACTGGTGCGTTCACAAGATTATATGAACTAAACAAGTACAATAAGTACCAGGAGTTGTTGCAATAGTAACTAAATCCAAAATCATAAATTTAAAGTAATGATAATGTATATTAATAATGCACTCAATGATCCAAACATTTAGTTCACTTTTAAAACATACAGAAAACAATCCCTTTCAAATCTGGATAAGAGTTATATTTATAATTAAGGTGTGTTTAGCTGTGATGTGATGTGCAGCAGCACTGAAACTTTTATCACCAAATTGTTTTAGTAGATTTCATAATGACTTTGACCTGTTAAAACCCTGGAAGTCTCGTATTTAACAGAAATTGCTCATTTCCCCAATTTTTAAAATAATGCATTTCATTTTCATAATGCCAAACAGATCACAAGCTTTCATACTGTTGTATGTTAATGGTGAGTTCAAAATCTTTTAAATAGGTCCTTCCTTACGACAAAATGGATAATCCCTGTGAATTTGTAAAAGATCTGACAAGAATTGTAGTGTGCAGAGTGTTCACAAGAGCAGTTGCATGCACCATAGGAAATAAATGATGAGATGACAGCATACAATAAATAATTAAAATGAGACAAGCGGGTATTATTGGGGGCTTCAGTAGAAGTAGAATCTACAAATAGTTGTAGATTTTAAATGCATCAATAAAAGAAATTAGAACATACATGTAGTCCATAAACAAAAGTCAAAAGATATTACTCCATTTCTGTGCTAACCTGTGTCATCAAGAACAAGACTGAGCATGCATGTTTCATCTTGCACAAAGCTGGGTATTACAAACTGACATGTTTCATCTTGCACAAGGCTATGTATGCATAATGACATGTCATCATGCACATGGCAGTGAATATGTGTAGATTTCCAGAATATTTACCAGAGGGGCAGATGGGCAGACAGAGGTAACAACAATCCACATTCAAGATGGAATACATATACATGTCATGTAGCTAGATCTACATGTATAGATAGACATATACAAACCTTCTTCTTCGAACTCATCTAAAACTTTATCCAAATCCACAAAATCCATTGGAATAAACTGTAATAAAATAATAGCATATTTGAGAATCAGTATAATTTATATTAGTATAGGCTTGTTGTACAGCTCTATGCCTCTCTTTGTATTGGCACAAATGCCTTGAATAAGCCAAAGTACTACAGTCAGTTATATTGTTGTACATGACAGTCACTCATTTATAACTTGCACATTTATCATTGCATAAAGATGTATAGTATAACCATCAAGTGGGAGAGAGAGAGAAATGACGTTTAACGTCCACTTGATACAAACTAGCTCATTCCGGAACCAACACATGGGTAAATTTCATTTCAATAATTCGCTTGTGCGTTGGAGTCTTTAGCAGTGAGAGGAAATGGAGCACCTGGAGAAATTGCATGAGGTTGGGCCATCGACCCAACTCAATGTCAAGTACAACCTAGCAATCGAAACCACACAAGTCTAGCAGTTGAGCCAATGATACAGTACGCACGGCTAAGCATTTGGTCATTCAAACTCCCTAACAATCACGTTGTTTATCACTCTTTTCATATAACCAAACCAAGTTTCATCACTCCACCTTAATTAGAAGCAGTGTGATTGTGATCCAAAAGATGTGAAAGAAAGACAGATATCTGCTTAGCCTAAACAGGAAAGTCATCACCAAACTCGGCCAAGACATTCACATGAACATCTACATGTTCACAAAGTTTTGATAATTTATCTCAATTTTACATACATAAGGAGACTATCAGAAATATTGTGTCCCAAAATTGAGAGAATATTTACATGATGTACAAACAATAAACACACTACTCCTGTACGAGATGAATATGATTTATACTTCTGACTTGTAAAAAAGGGCTATTGTTTACTTTTGTATTAGCAAGTACTATAAATAGATGTAGTAAGTTGACATGTTGATGATACTAATGACAATAACTGTATTTAAAATAACAATATTGTCATTAATTCATAAAAGCCAATCATGTCCAGTCTTTGAATGGTTTTGAATTAAAACATAATATACGTTACAGCCATCTACAAACTTATTGAAGAATTGTACAAAAATCTATTTTCTCAAATACATGTAAAATGTTTGAAAACTCTTGAATTTTAAATTAGTTTGTAATCAAATTAATGTGTGTTGCTTTATTTAAGAACATTTAAAGTAACAGAGATTAAACTCTTACAGTTCTAGATAAATATACATATTCAACAATTCGTATGATTTAAATGATGACGACAAATCATTCTGGAATCCATGCACTCACTTAATTTTATATAATTGTCACAAACTTTTAGGTACATTTATATGTTATGTCCTTTTACCACAGACTGATCGATGCATAATATGTAAATGAGCTTTAAGATTTAGGGGAAGGAAATTTTAAGTCAATTTCTTGGTATTAGGGTTCAGAGTTCATTAATGGGAGCAAATTCTTGTGAATGAGAGAATTCTTTTTAGTTGAATATGATAGTGATGAGATAGTATATAAGACTAGAGCAGTGATTCTAAACCAGTGTGCCGCGGCAAATACATGTACATGTAGGTGTGTAGGTGTGTGCCAATAGATTGTCCTTTGTGTGCCTCGAAATTTTTAACGTCACACTAAGAAAATTTCTAACTAAGAAAGCCAGCTAGTTGACTGATGAAATTTGAAACACTGCAATAAAATTAGTTCATAGCCATATTTTCCTTTATTTTGTTTGTCATTTTAATGTGTGTCTATAACTAGTCTATGTGTACAGTTGTGAGCCGTCTAAGATTTGCCATGTTTTTACTTTGCGAAATTCAAATATTTTTGATATATATTTAGCTACGTGTGCCGCTATTTTTCATGTATTCCAAGGTGTGACGTGGGCAAAATAAAAGGTTGAGAACCCCTGGACTAACATCTTCAATAGAAGGCTTGATCTCGCCTTAACTACATGTACATACATCTTATCAAGCCCTTCATGTAATACCCTGCATATTTCGCCACTAAGTTCGATTGACACAAGCCCAGCTTGGTAACCTATCAGATTCATTGGTCGTCGTGAATACCAAGTCTCGTGCTTTTAGCTAAAATGCCTACATGTGACAATCGAATTGCAAAGTTCAAAGATCAATCAATGTCACGGTTGCTATTTTTCCACGAGTTTCTCAATTTAAAAAACCCTGTTTATTTATAGTGTGTTATGTGCCACGAACTCTGATTTGACAATGCTAATTAGTCACTTGTAAAAACAATGAGTGCAAAGTTCGGGAATTGCTGAGTATTCAAGCAACGGTTAGATGTTGTAAACCTTGCGAAAGTTGCTTAAGTAACATGCTGGACTAGAAGAGTGGGACAATGGAGTGCTGTAGACACGAAAAAATTTCAGATACTGTAGCAACGTATAATATGTAAATTGGCTTTTATAGTGTGATTTTTATAATCATGTTATTTTTTTTTGTACAAGTGTCACAGAGCAAATTAACAAGCTGGATTTTGGTACTGCTTGAAATGTACATGTACAGATTTTGACGCTGATATCCCTCATCGTGCAAGTTCAATAAATTATCATAATCAAACTAATAATGAATATTATGAATAATGCACTAAATTAATATAATTAATGGTAAGTTTTATAACAAATATTGGTAAACTAACTTACTAACACAGTTCATTTAATAGCTTATAATTTATATTGTAAAATTAAACTACACATATTTTTCTTTTTGCAGACACTATTCTTATAAACATGGGTATATCTATTTGCGGGTACAAATAACGAAGGAAAAAAACAGCATGCATGAACACACCTAATTTAGTACATGGCTTGACCCTGGCCTGAAAAGACCCTTATTCATGATCACATTGCAGATGACTATGAGTCGATTATCACAGAACAGGACTACATGTTACTTTGGCTCTCCCAAGGTCTTCATGATGATGACCATGACACAAATATTTAATAGAAAACAAGGAACTATACTTTACTACTGATACCATTAGGCATTGCCTAAGGCATATCAGATTGACTATCAAGGCAGTGCACTGCCACCACAAGGCAGCTTCCGTGACAAGCAACAAAAAAAAAAATGTTTGTTGACATTCAGATTCATTCGATTTAATTCTATTTACCAGCATATTTGCTTTTTAATTTTGTACTTAAACACTCACCTTAAACGAAAATTATGATATAAATAGGATAGGTCCTATTAAAACCATATCTAGACTCGAAATATTGATTATTTGCCTAAGATCAACTTTTACACAATTTTAGCAGTCGCCATTTTCATTTTTAGGTTAGCCGAGACCGGAAATAGGTATTAGTAATCACGATTCATGACCAAATTTATTTTAATTTTTACTAACGAATCATCCGTTGTATATTTTTTAGAAAGAAAATTGTGTATTATTCCCTAATTATGTAATAATTCAGCCTTCTTGCATCAGGAAGAATGAATAGGAGTTGGGTTGGGTCATGGTCATTGCAAACCGGAAGTTGCATATGTGTTTGTAAACAAAAGTAAATTATGAACGTGTGGCGGAAACAGGTTTTACTTACAGATACTTACAGATCCTCTTCTGAGCGCTAGCCGTCGGCCACTATACTCAGATCCATATCGTCGGCTTCACTTATTTTATTTTGGGTAATCCGGTTGGATTTGAAATCATACAGAAGTTCTTGATTTATCCAATGTTTATCCAGGCGTTTTTCAAATGTTTTAGTATTTTTTGCCGTTATTACACTGTCAGGTAGATTATTCCATAATTGTACTACTCTGTTTGTGAAAAAGTTTTTTCTGATATTCTTGTTTGATCTTCTTAAGTAGAGTTTTTTACTGTGTCCCCTTGTTTTAGTTGTGTTTGTATCTGGGTGTGGTTGACACAATTGTGGCAGACTATTGTCATAGATTCCTGATGTTATTTTATAGGTCTCGATCATGTCACCACGAGTACGTCTGTATGCTAGTGTTGGGAGTTTCAGCTTCTTCAGTCTTTCAACGTAACATGTCTCTTTGAAACCTGGAATAAGCTTTGTGGCTCTTTTCTGCACATTTTCTAATGCTGTGATATGTTTTACTTTATATGGGTTCCATACCGGATTTGCATATTCAAGTTGTGGACGGACTAGTGCTTTGTACAGTAGTAGAAATGTTGTTTGGTCCAAGTATGTGAAGGATCGGCGTATTAATCCCATTATGCTATTAGCTTTGTTTATTTTTTCACTCATGTGGTCTTCAAAGTTTAATTTATCGTCAACAATTACCCCAATGTCCTTTTCCTTCTCTGTATATTTGAGTTTGGTGTCACACAGCTTATATTCATATGGGGTTAAGGTTCTTGTTCCTGTTGTCAGTACCTTGCATTTATCGGGATGGAATTTGAGTAACCATTTGTTTGACCAGTTTTCTAGTTCCAGCATATCTTGTTGTAGAGTTTCCATATCCGTTGGTTCAACTATTTCTTTGAAGACTTTTGTGTCATCAGCAAACATGTAGCATTCTGACTGTATGTTTTCTGGTAGATCATTAATGTATATGACAAATAGTATCGGTCCAAGGACACTGCCTTGGGGAATTCCGCTTGTTACCGGGGTCCACTCAGAGTAGCTATTCATAACTCTGACCCTTTGTCGTCTATTCTTGAGGAACGAGTTAATCCACTGTACAGTATTCCATGAAATACCGTAGCTTGATAGCTTTAGTAGTAGGCGCTGGTGTGGCACTTTGTCAAATGCCTTCATGAAATCTAGGTATACACAATCAAGGCTCCCTCCGTTATCCAGTATTTCAGTCCACCTGTCCAGAACGTGTAGTAATTGTAGTGTTGTTGACCTCCCAGAGATAAAACCGAATTGTCTAGTTGAAAAGAGCCGGTTAGTTTTCATGTGTTTTACCACATGGTCTCTTATAAAATGTTCCAATACTTTACACAAGATGCAAGTAAGGCTTACTGGTCTGTAATTTTCGGCCAATTTCCTATTTCCCTTTTTGAACAGTGCTGTGATGCAGCCTTCCCGCCACTCGTTTGGGATATCCCTGACTTTTATTGAATTATTAAAGATAGTTGCTATGGGTTCTGCAATCTCCTCACATAAGTCGTGAAGAAATCTTGGGTGCATATTATCTGGACCAGGAGATTTGCTGATTTTGAGGTTAGAGAGCCGTTTTTTAACCATTTCCTCTGTAATTTCTATATCATCCATATTTATGCTTACTTGTTTTTTCTCTATTACTGGGATGTTGTCAGGGTTTTCGGTAGTGAAGACACTTGAGAAGAAGCTGGATAAGGTGTTCGCCTTGTCTTTATCATCAGCCGTGAGTCTCTCAGATCCATTTTGCGGGCCCATTTTTAAATCAGATATGCCTACCCGCGTCTTAGTTTTGGACTGTGTGTATTGCCAGAATTTCTTGGGGTTTTTCTTAACATCTTTAGCTATTTCTATTTCTTTATTTCTAACTGCTTTTCGTGTAAGATTTTTGACTTGGTTTCTTATCTTACTGTATTCTTCATATCTTTTACCATCTCTTGTTTCCATGAATCTTTTCCAACATCTGTGCTTCTTTCTTATAGCAGCCAGCGTTTTAGAGTCTAGGTTGACTTTCCCCTTTTTTGTATCTGCCTTTCTGCCTATGCGTCTAGGTACATGTTTGTCTTGTATTTTCATGATGATCTCCTTAAAAATGTTCCACTGATCATTAATACAATCTATGTTTAATATGTCCTCCCACTTTATTTCTGAAAGCTCTTTTTTTATTTCGCTGAGATTAGCCTTGTCGTAATAGTATTTTACTCTTTCGTTGTTTTCTTGTTGGATATAGCAATTGAAGTTGAACTGTATGACTGAATGGTCGCTTTTACCAAGTGGGCTTAAGTGTTCTATATCCGATATCATGCCTTCTTCATTTGTGAGTAAAAGATCTAGGATATGGGGTGCATGGTCTCTCCGTGCTCTAGTCGGTTTACTTATATGCTGGAATAGAAAGGTATCTCTAATACACTCGATGAATCTGAAGTCAATACAGGATTCATTTGATGGGGTGGTCCAGGTGTCCCAATTTATCTTCTCTAGATTAAAGTCTCCCATGATGAGTACATGGCTGTAGTTTGTGGTGTATATTTCCAGAAACAGATTTAATAGATTCTCATTGTTTACATCACTTCCATTACTGCTACGATATATACACCCTATTAAGAGTTCATCACCGTCTATCAGTTTGATACTGGTCCATGCAGACTCTTCAAAATCTGTTTTAAATTCAACTGGATTTGCCTGTAATGTATGATGTATGTAAAGGCAAACGCCGCGTCCGGGTTTGTTCTGTAAGTTACTTCCGAACATTTCGTATCCGTCTATTGCAATCTCAGAATCAGTCAACTGGTACCTATGGTTCTTTGGTTTAACTTCTGTAATTCCAATTATATGTGGTTTGTTGTTTACAGCAAGGAGTCTAAGTTCGGTTATTTTATTTGTTAGGCAGTCGGCATTTGTGTAAAAACAACTTATTCTATTCAATCTTTGTGAAGGACAAGAAAAGGATTTGTGCTTTGACTTCGATGTATTTAAATTGTCTACAGTTCTTCCGTTATGTAACATTTCTTTGTGCAGTGAACTAGAAAAAGTTTTGTGCTTTAACATATCTACATTTTTCACAGTTTTGTTGTTACCGCTAATAATTACTCTTTCTTTAGCATTTTTTTTATGTAACGATTCCAAGGGGGGCCTCTTACTCTGAATAAGAATTTTCCCTCGGATTCGTCCTCTCTATTCTTTGCTTCTGCCCTTAGAGCTTTAAATTCCTCTCTCTCCTTGGGTGTCATGTCGTGATCTACAGACACTTCTTTAAGTTCATTTGTGGCATCCCTTAGTTTAGAAATGCTCTTAAACAACTCTTTTTTCACGTTCTCGTTGCTGAAAGATACTAACAATGGTCTCCTTAGTTCGCTAGTTCCGTCTTCCTGTTTTTTACCCAACCGTGACGCCCTTGCAATATCATCATCGGTTATTTCTATGTTTATAAGAGTTCCGATCTCTTTTATTACTTTTAAATCGTTTGATATTCTATCTAGCTTCACATTTGTGTTTAACTCTGGGGCGCGAAATATTATAATATTGTTTTTTCTGTTTTCTCTGTCATTCATTTCTTTTATTATTTCTTCTCCCAATACATGTGCACTGTCATTTTTTGTCAAAGTTGAGAGTTTGTCAGGCATGCTAACTTCATTTGCTATTAATTGTTTTACATCATCAGCAGTGATGAAACTCTCTGATTTATCTTCTAGTTTTTTTAGTCTATTTTCGAATGTTTGCATAAAGTTTCTACAGCGCTCTTCTATCTCTCGATCGGCTTTTAAGTTCTTTTCTACCTTCTCATTGCAGTTGGGGCAGAACCATTTAATATCAATCCTACTTGTTAATGAATTGTATAATTTGACAGGCATCTCAAGGCATTGTATGCAGAAGTGCTTTGTACAAAACTCACATTCTATGACCTTATCTGATTTTTTTGTGAAGTTATTTTTACATATGTTGCATTCCCAACCTTCATTGGTTTCTTCATTATCATTCGATTTTGTTTGTTTTTTACTTGCTCTAGTCTTGCTTTTGACTTGATTTTCTGTTGCTGTTTGTTGTGATTTTTGTCCGCCATCTTGTAAGTCGACTTCTGCCGTGTCCTTGTTTACATAAGAATTTTCTTTATCTTCTGTCTCTGACATGTTGAATAAGTTGTCTTCGCTGCTGGTGGCCTGTTCGTACTGTGTTATTGCTCTGCAACTTTATATCACGAACTTAATTTGTCTTAATTTGATGTTCATACAACATAAGCCATGATAACTATTGAATAATGTAAACAGTCAAAATGGCGCCGTTAGCTGAACGCTTTTTTGGTTTTACTTTCTATTCTAAGAAACAAAGTATGTGACACTCGACCAGTTGAACGAATCTTCACATACCAGAGACGATTATTTTCCAAAAAGTCAAAGAAAAGTTTGGCAAACATGGCGGAGTCGTCTACTACACTGTTAAAGCCACAGATATTTGATTATTTGTTAGTGTTAGATTTTGAAGCCACATGTGACAACCAAACTAAATTAATACCACAGGTACATCAGTCTTATGGGTATCAATTTTTATACGCCAACATTTCCATGTGGGCGTATATTGTCGTCGACCTGTCTGTCCGTCCTTCCTTCATCCACAATTTCTTGTGAACGCTCTAGGACTAGAGACTGTTAATATCTGATTGACTTTAAATTTATACACAGTGTAAGATAGTGTTTAAGGCTAAGGTCATAAGACGGAGGATCCTATAGTCATTTTCAACAATTTCCAATTATTAATGCCAGAGTTATGGCCCTTAATCACTTTGAAATATCTTGTGGATGAAGACAAACAATACTCAATAGAAACAATTCCAACCATTTTTAATAATTACTTAATGGTCTATTACTCATAATAAGTTTTTCATGTGTTGTAAAACATTCTCCCTACGGACAAAAGAAAAAATATGTGACAACCCTTGTTGACTGTGCCTGGACGATTTAGCTGTGATTCGATGCCTGGCATTACTGGCAACCTATCTTATACACTACATGAAGCATATGCTATATGTACATCTAACTATCCGTCTGCCATTTCATCCACATCTCTTCTTAACAAAAATGCTTTGTGCTTTGTCTAGTGCAGAGTACCAGTAATTAATAAATGTGCCGTCCACTGAAAAAATCTTGAAAAATTATTGCTAGTAATTATAGCAGTATATTTAATTATTTATATACACATAATTTATATATTTAGTTTCATGTAACAGAGTCACTTCCCTAATAATATTAATAAATACCTTTTATTTTTTCACAGGAAATTATTGAGTTTCCTGTTTTAAAAGTAAATCCTGTGACATTGAATGTTGAATCCACGTTTCATCGTTATGTGTGTCCTCAAGTCCACAAAGAGTTGACTCCCTTTTGTATAGAGGTACATGTATGAAACACCTATAGATACAGAAAAAGGAAATCTTAAAGGACAATATTGGTGTCAGTCATTATCACATATGTGATAGAACTGATTACCATTTCCAAATATAATTTTAACATAGAGATCATTGCTACGATAGATGTGTTATAAAGGTTTCATGAATTGGAAGTTACAAACGCAAAAGGAAAACAGAAGTTATCCATTATATAACTGACTCAAAGTGACAAGTGATAACAGATACATGGCCGAATTTCTGCTCATTAATAATTCCAAAAGTTGTTATATGGGACTGCAAGAGGATATCTGACAATTCAATAAAGTAATTGAGTGTCATTAGATAAGAGAACACGAGAAAAATAGAAATAGTCTGTACATTCCCTTATTTTTATGGTTTATTCCCGCGTAACAGATTAAAAGAGATCGTTTTCGATGACTTCGCGGGAATCCAGCTCCTAGGGATTAAAATGGATTAAAAACGTAACAATGGTGTTATAGATTGTTATGATAAGAATTTACACTTTCATAAACCCAAATGTTACTAATTAACCAACATTTTAGCATCATTTTTGGCATAAGAAATAAAAACATACATGTAACTATACCAGAATAAAAATTAATTTAATTTCGGCAAATAAGAAATACAAAAAAACAATTTCGCCAAATAAAAACATAGCCATACTATAACAAAAATTAATAGAAATAAAAAGGCGGAACATGCGTCTGTATGTGAATACATTGGAGTTTATCTGGCAGGAAGAAAAAAAAAATGCCATGGGAAAAAGTTGGCCATTACTGTTGCCGTGTATTGTTTAGAGTTGGTAAAATATCCTGGGAGTTACGTAGACGGTATCGTCTCCAAAAATTGTATCTGACTGTCAAAGATATCTCAAATTGGTTGGGTATCATTAGTTGCCAATTGGTGAATAAAATTCAGAGTGAACATAAATTCATAAAATCTTTAACACCGTTAATTGGGTCCTAATAACAACATGCCTCTCTTCAAACGAAAGCCGACAAGTCGATATCTGCCCCTTCACAGGAAGGATTAATTTTGGTCACGCTCTGTAACTGCGCCTTTGCGGGAATACACCATTTTTATTCCTTCTATACCTTATAAAAACATGGTCATGCAGAGATTTTTTCTGGGTTTTTTTCGTGTTGTCTTATCTAGTGGCAGTCAATTCTTTTTATTTATTGTCAAATATCCTCTCACAGTCTCACACAACAGCTTTTTATCTTCAAAGGAATTATTAGCGAGCAGAAAATCACCCAAGTACCTGTTATCACTCGTCACTTCAGTCAGTTACATAATGTGCTTAACTCTTGTTTTCCTTTCGCATTGGTCACTTCCGATTGTTAAAACCTTTATTACTCATCTAACATAGCAATGATTTCTGTGTTAAATTTATATTTGGAATGTGTTTCACCAGTTCTATCACATATGTGATAATGACTGACACAAATATTGTACTTTCATTTCTATAAGGAGAATCCAACAGAAAAGGTCCTTCAGTGTAATGATGTATGATGTTATCCACAAAACTTTTTGGATTAATACGTTATCATTTGCAATAAAATCAAATATTCATTATTTTGAATACATGTTCATGCATTGAGGGGTGAGGGAGTAGGGGTGGAATTGGATTTTAAATTATTTCAAATTTTAACTTCTCCACGATTTGGCCTATGTCCGCTGTAATAAACCCAAAATAGGCTATTCAGTGAGACAAACATCAGAGGCTCTACCATATGATGCTACTCAACAATAAAAGTTGAAATTAATTAATAATTGAATACCATATCAAATTAAAGAACCTGTAGGAAATCCTGATAAATTGAATACCAATCATTATAAAGTCATAGTTGATATTAACATGTTTTTTTTACTGATTAGATATTTTATACAGGCACATTTGTTTTCTGAAATTAAATGCCTTTTCTTATCACAAACTATGCCCTACTGTTAACAAACATATCACTTACAAAGTCAGTTGCATTATTTGTACAGTTAAGATATGGATGTGTGAATTAAAATTGAATTGATTTCATTTTGTTTGAGAGAAAACAAACAACTAGACTCTTGTATTTTGTAGCTGACTGGTATAATACAAGATATGGTGGATGGACAACCAAGTCTACAAGAAGTTTTACAGGTAGTCTTTTATTTTGTAAACAATGAAGAAAATCGTTTTAAATTATTTCTTTTATATAAAAACTGAATTTAAAAAAAAAACTGAAATAGCAATAATAGGATAATAGATTATGATCAGTACAAAAACATGTACATCAAGAATATCAAGTATTATACTATAAGATAGTTTATGACATGCTGACCTTGTATTCAGAAATTATTTTAATAACAGATTTTAACTCACAATTACAGGTCTTTACATTAAAGGAAAAGTTCACCCAGGCAGATAATTTTGCTTAGTCATAATAAATACACTATTAAAAATACTGTTATATTGAAGAATTTTAAAGATCAAAAGGCTTATTCTGTTTAATAAATCTCAATTCATTGGACGCTATTCATCGATATTCCTCAACCAATCCAAATTAAGATTAATAGTTTTGTTGGGAAATTGTTGCCATCTGGGTGCTCTAGCCTCACAGATATTATGCCTTAATGTGCAGCTTTGTGGTATTTAAATAAAACCTGTAAAATCAGAATTTGACCTATTTTTATACGCCCACATTTTTATGTGGACGTATATTGTCGTCGCCCCTGTCCGTCCGTCCGTCCACATTTTTTTGTGAACAGTCTACAGGTCACAATTTTTATCCGATTTCAATTAAACTTAAAATATAGGTTTATCACCATAAGATCTCGGTTCCTTTCGATATTGGCATGTATCGGACTGTAACTTCATGGGTTATGGCCCCTGATTGTACGAAAAATCACGTTTTTTAGCTTGTGAACAGCGTAGAGGTCACAATTTTGAACTGATTTGGATGAAACTTGACATGTGTGTTTATAACCCAAAGATCTTGGTTCCTTTCGATATTTGCGCCAATCGGATCGTAACTTCCTGAATTATGGCCCCTGATTGTCCGAAAAATTGCCCTTTTTAGCTCGTGGTCCCTCTGGAGGTCAAAATTGTTATCCGATTTAAAAAACCGTTTGATTATATCACCGTTCCATGGTTATGAAGGTCGAGTTCGAATTTCGTGAAAATCGGACCAAAATTGACGGACAAAATGGCCGCCATTTGTACGCGAATAGTGTGAAAATATGTTAAATCAAGGTTGTGAACAGTGTAGAGGACACAATTTTGAACCGATTTGGATGAAACTTAAAATGCATGTTTATAACCCAAAGATCTTGGTTCCTTTCGATATTTGCGCCAATCGGATCGTAACTTCCTGAATTATGGCCCCTGATTGTCCGAAAAATTGACCTTTTTAGCTTGTGGTCCCTATGGAGGTCAAAATTGTTATCCGATTTAAAAAAACCGTTTGATTATATCATTGTTCCATGGTTATGAAGGTCGAGTTTGAATTTCGTGAAAATCGGACCAAAGTTGACGGACAAAATGGCCGCCATTTGTACGCGAATAGTGTGAAAATATGTTATATCAAGGTTGTGAACAGTGTAGAGGACACAATATTGAACCGATTTGATGAAACTTGAAATGCATGTTTATAACCCAAAGATCTTGATTCCTTTCGATATTTGCGCCAATCGGATCGTAACTTCCTGAATTATGGCCCCTGATTGTCCGAAAAATCGCCCTTATTAGCTTGTGGTGCCTCTGGAGGTCAAAATTGTTATCCGATTTAAAAAAACGTTTGATTATATCACCGTTCCATGGTTATGAAGGTCGAGTTCGAAGTTCGTGAAAATCGGACCAAAATTGACGGACAAAATGGCCGCCATTTGTACGCGAATAGTGTGAAAATATGTTAAATCAAGGTTGTGAACAGTGTAGAGGTCACAATTTTGAACCGATTTGGATGAAACTTGAAATGCATGTTTATAACCCAAAGATCTTGGTTCCTTTCGATATTTGCGCCAATCGGATCGTAACTTCCTGAATTATGGCCCCTGATTGTCCGAAAAATTGCCCTTTTTAGCTTGTGGTCCCTATGGAGGTCAAAATTGTTATCCGATTTAAAAAACCGTTTGATTATATCATTGTTCCATGGTTATGAAGGTCGAGTTTGAATTTCGTGAAAATCGGACCAAAATTGACGGACAAAATGACCGCCATTTGTACGCGAATAGTGTGAAAATATGTTATATCAAGGTTGTGAACAGTGTAGAGGACACAATTTTGAACCGATTTGGATGAAACTTGAAATGCATGTTTATAACCCAAAGATCTTGATTCCTTTCGATATTTGCGCCAATCGGATCGTAACTTCCTGAATTATGGCCCCTGATTGTCCGAAAAATTGCCCTTTTTAGCTTGTGGTCCCTCTGGAGGTCAAAATTGTTATCCGATTTAAAAAAACCGTTTGATTATATCACCGTTCCATGGTTATGAAGGTTGAGTATGAATTTTGTGAAAATCGGACCAAAATTGACGGACAAAATGGCCGCCGTTTGTACACGAATATTGTGAAAATATGTTATATAAAGGTTGTGGACCTTATAGAGGTCACAATTTTGAACCGATTTTGTTGAAACTTGACATGTATGTTTATAACCCAAAGATCTTGGTTCCTTTCGATATTTGCGCCCATTGGATCATAACTTCCTGAATTATGTCCCCGGATTGTCCGAAAAATCGCTTTTGTTCGCTTTTGGTCCCTCTGGAGGTCAAAATTATTATCCGATTTAAAAAAACGTTTGACTATATCACCGTTACATGGTAAAGAAGAGAGAGTTTGAATTACATGAAAACCGGACTAGAATTGACGGACAAAATGGCCGCCGTTTGTACACGAATAGTGTGAAAATATGTTATATCAAGGTTGTGGACCCTATAGAGGTCACAATTTTGAGTCGATTTTGATGAAACTTGACAGGTATGTTTTAAACCCAAAGATCTTGGTTCCTTTCGATATTTGCGCCCATCGGGTCATTACTTCCTGAATTATGTCCCCTGATTGTACGAAAAATCACCCTTTTTAGCTTGTGGTGCCTCTGGAGGTCACAATTATTATATGATTTAAAAAAAAACGTTTGATTATAAAAACCAAACAAATTCTAATGATTTTTTGATAATTCCTTAATATGCGACAATTCTTGTTGACTGCCCGGACGATTTGGCTGCTGTGTGGGCGTATGTTTCGTTGCCTGGCAACCTATTTTAAATTTGTTATCTTCATAATTAAATGTATTATTATAATATATAATTTCTTGCTTTCATGAACTTTTCCTTTAAGGTATTATTCAATATATTTTGAGAAAAACAAACCCAAAATTAATCATGTTATTTCATAAAAAGCGGTTTTTATTTTATTGTCAGGAATTTGATGATTGGATGAAACAAGAAGGTCTACTAAATGAAGGAGTGAAGTTTGCTTTTGTAACTTGTGGTGATTGGGATTTAAAACTAATGTAAGATTTATTATAGTTGCTAATTACAATACTTACAACCAGTTGTCACTTTTCAAGGGTGGCGCCAATGGGGCTAACAAAGTGTGCCTAGTCTTCTGATAGAACAAGAAACTGGAGTCAACCTGTGTACACGTTGGAGTACATGTTAAAGAACCCATGACTGTTGGAATTCAAGGAAATCTGGCTGGAAACCTGCTGCGGGCAAAATTCCTCCTTGCATTAGTACATGTCCACAGAAATGAAAATTCCTGTTTTTTAGTCTCAATAATACTGAATTATTGTGTGGGCAAGCAAGGCAAGCCAGTAAACACTATTCTATTATTACAATATTAGTTGTGCTTGTTTTTCAATTGTTTGAGTGACTTGACAATCTTGAACAACATTAGTCACATCAAAATAGATCCCTTTTTTTTATCTATTCTATTTGTTAATATGAGATGAGATATACAGTTACCTTTGTAATACCTTTGTCGGGGACAAAAAATGTTTCTCTGTTGGTACAGAAATACCATGCACGGGTCTTTGAAATCCCACCCATGTAGATTACCGTTTAAACCACCATTTTACTGTATAAATAATTGTTTATCAGGTTACCTAAACAGTGTGCCTATTTCCATATAAAACCAGAAGATTATTTCAACCAATGGATCAATCTTAAAAGAGTAAGTTCTGAATCTTCTATGTTAACAACAACGATAATGGTGATAAATAGAAATTCGTGTATAAACTCTACAATGATTTGTTTTATGTTGCTTTGTCCTTCTCAGAGTTTCAAACTGGATTTACATGTACAGGGTAGGCTTATATAAATTCCAATCCAGTACCATTTAAATAAATCTTGAAGGCCGTCTCTTTCTTCTTTACCAAACAGTCCAAATTAGACCTCTGTATACTGGTGTCCCTGCCAGTAAAATTTATTAATTTGGTTACAGATACTATTTTCCTTGCGACATGTACGCTAATTGAAATTATTGTACTTCGTGCCTATAGCATACGTCATGAATATAATTACAGTTACGGTCAATGTGGTAGTGAATTTATGTGTAGTTTAAAGGACAATATTGGTGCCAGCCATTATTACATGTGCGATATAACTGGTAAAATACATTCCAAATATAATTTTATCACAGAGATCATTGCTACGGGAGATGTGTAACAAACTCTTAAATAAACATCACTTGACGCCACTTTCCGTATAATATAAGAGTTTCTTACACATCTCCCGTAGCTTAAAATCCTATTATAATATTATTGCTATTGTACGAGACAACTTACATACATACACTATCCAGCACATGCATTTCAGTGAAATACGCCACTTGTGTCAAATATTACAACTAGTATAAGTATGATATTGTACGCTTGGCACATTGCCTGCACCATTATTTGAAATAACGGTCTGTTAACATCAAATGACGCCACATTTGTATTTCAAATTAGATTAACAGTTGTAGGCAACTCTATTATCTGACTATACTTTATTTAATAGACTGGTCAACAAGAAACTTCCACTTGGCCAAAAATAATTTTCAAATTTCAGCGATTTGACTATCCATTTACATTGTGGACTAAGTTAGATTGCATGTAAAGGTTTGCTCGTGTATGTTCTATAGACGGATGTCTTTATAATGCGGATAACCAACTCGTTAAAGTGGGCTGTATGTGTTTTTTCTATAGTATTGTACAGAGAGCCATTGCTGATTTTGTATACGAATCTCAGAAAATTAGGACATTTTGAAACCCTATTAAATTTCATTTTTATGCGAATCTCCGTTTGTCTCCCTAACAATGCCAATTGTTTGTTTTTGGTAGCTTTATTCGTGGTATTTACTTGTTGGGCTTCCCACAATGGATGACCATGAACATATATTGGAATACAGCCTAGTCTTGGTCGCGAGAGGAGCACGGGTGGAATTTATTGTCCTTTTTATATAGGAGTAATTATGGATTATCAGTTCATGATTTGATAATTGTTGTTGCACAGTAACCATATTTATTACAATTACTATAAACATGTAATAAACTTATATTTTATCTTGTTTATATAATAGTCTTTTTCAGATGTCACGAGTATATTTCCGCAGGGTATGATGCCCATGTTAAGTCAGTTAAAATTAAAACACCAAGGACGACATCACAGTGGTATTGGTAGGTTCTTAAAATATTTTCTGTGATGTACAGTATATATTTAAACAATCCCCTATTTGTTTGCCCGCTCCTGTTGCCCCTGATAGTACAAAGATTAACATTTTAATACTTACGAAATTATCGATGTTAATGTCATTGAACGTCCCATTCATTCATGATTAATAATGTTAAGAAAATCCCGAATTTTCAACAGTGGCGAACCCCAGATTTGACTCTTTAATGATGGTGGGTTTGGGCGTTCGCCACACAACATTAATCTCTCACTTCTTGAATATCAGTTTGTTACGCCCATGTTTCATGTGGAGGTCACCTGATAGATCGAGAAATAACCTATTTTGTTTAAGCAAGAAATGGAACGATTTAGTTAAAGAGATAATCCTCTTGGTATTCTGCTGAAGGGAAAGGATTTTACGCCACCTCAAAATTCGATATAACGTGCAGTATCAGCCCCACTCTGAATTTGTTTTCGACCAAAAGCAGTGGGTTATTGTTTCTTTTAGAAACTACCATTTGATGAGATGGTCCCCAATTCTCATCTTTAAAGACAATTAAGTGAAAATTTAAACTGCAGATTGTGAAATATTTTTTGTTGGACGATCTTCAAGTTAATTTGCGACAGTATTATATAATATATAGTATTATATTTGATGTTTTTGTTTATTTTAGATGATTGTAAGAATATAGCTAATATTGTGATAGAATTGTTAAAGAGAGGCTACGTGTTTAAATATACTGGAAGATTAAAACAACCTGTACACTCTACATAATAACATAGATTTACTGTATTACTATTTTCTGACCCCGTCTTCATTAGCCCAGGTTAGGAGCAGAAAAGTAGGACGTTAACCCCCATTTCATTTCGTTTCACTTTTTTCTGGTGCCAAAAAACTCTGATTTGGAATGTGAAAGAGAAACTGTTGGAACATAGTGACAATTATGGAATACATTCTACGGTATTGGTATAGCTTGATAGATTGGCCATAATAATGATGCATTGTAGAGGATAATAGTAACCGTCAGGAAACACCAAGGACACCCTGGTGTAGTGAGCAAGTGCCACTATGCCTCCAGCGAGTATTTTGATATTCCTCGAATTGATGAACGAATAATTCCTGATCTTTAGTCTCTATAGATCCTGGTCTTATTTGACGTATTTTGTCTATAGCCTGTCGAGTTGTATAACCATATTGCTTAATTAAATAACAGGCCGCCATTGTTCCGGTCCTTCCTTTTCCATGAGCACAGTGTATAGCCACAGCCTGAAATAATGATAATAATAAAAACTTACTGCTGCGGCCTGACATATTACCTGAGACATCTATAGAGACAGCTTTCTCAAATTGCATGAGTTCCAATGTTTAGCAGCAAATACCTTTCATTTTTTAAAGGACAATATTGGTGCCAGTCATTATCACATATGTGATAGAACTGATTAAACACTTTCCAAATATAATATTAACACAGAGATCATTGCTACAATAGAGGAGTAATAAAGGATTCATGAATCGGAAGTGACGAAAGCCAAAGGAAAACACGAGTTATCTCTCTACGTGAATGACTGAAGTGACGAGTGATGACAGATAAACGGCCAAATTTCTGCACACTAATAATTCCTTCGAAGACAAAAAGTTGTTATATGGGACCGCAAGAGGTTATCTGACGATACAATAAAGTAATTAAAGGGCCAATCCCGATAACATTTTGGGGAATAAAACTGCTTAATTTTGTGTTAAAATCCTTTAAAATCCATTACCTAAGGCCCACCAACTAACCCGATATTTGTGATATGCTTGTAAATAACTTAAACCTGACAGTCTTCATCTGGAAATGGAGACCGTTGTATTATACAGTATCTGGATAAAACCAGATTTCTTTCTATAAAAATAATATGTAGGTGAAATTTACCTTTTGTTATCAAGTACAGTGCATGAGTCATTCACTGTATAGACCTCTCAAGAAACGGGAATCGATTATCAGGTCACCCAATGAAAAAATTGACCCGAAATCTTAAAAGGGTTACGTGTCCAGATAAGCAGTGTTGACGTCCATGTCCAAACGACTCAATATTTGGAGCTGAAATTTTGAGACAAGGTAAATACACCATGCCTCTATATTTTGGTCCATAAATTTCATAAATACACGGACTTTAATTTTTGAGACTCTGTTCTTATCGGGATTGTCCCTTTAAGTGTCATAAGATAAGAGAACACGGGAAAATAGAAATACTCCGTACAGCCCCTTGTTTTTATTCATTCTATAGGGGAGACCGGGGCACATTGAACCACTTTGTATTACCTTTTTATTTTTTCGAGCCTTCTCCATCATCTGTAGAAAGACCTCAGTTTGTTGTAATGTAGGTGGTGTAAAGTCTACTATCTTTATACACGTCAGATGTAAATCTATAATATATCAAATATTTATTGTTACAATTGATTCTGATTAGACAGCATGACAAACAAACAAACCAAAAGATGTGTGATGACTGTACATCAACTATTCAATCAGTTATATCTTAGGTCTACCAACAATTCATTCCATTTTATTTATCCACGCATGACTAAAATATCTCTCTTCAATAGTGCAGCAGACTGTGTAATATCAGGGAAGTCATTAAAATGTTATATTTACACGTATCGAATTTTGCATAGATACTCCTTGGAGACTACTCTTTTGAGAATGTTGTTTATCAATTCGAAAATCCAAGATGGCGGCCATTTTCAATGGGGCGGGGGTGGGGTGCGGTGCATTTTTAAGGTAAAATAGCATCCTGTTTTATAGATCCTTTACATATATTTTAAGTTTGATCCACATAATTGACATTTTGCGTGAAATCAAGAAGCACAACCAACATTCTGTGAAAGAAAAACATAACAGAGCGTAGATAATATGCTGCAATATCTATCTTTATAATTTACATTTCACAAGGCTAGTAAAATTAAAACGAGAATTTACAAATACCCTTTTCATATCCTTGTATATCTGGACATCTTTCTGCTGTCAAGGAAACGAGATAGCCAACATTATTGTTCACTAAATACTGCATATTTTCAGGGGTACCAGGAAAACCAAGGGCACATAACTCATCTTCAATCACCCAGGAGAAGTTTAAGGGAAACTCTCCAACTGAGTCCCCCATCACAGCCAATCTGAATACAAATAAAATGAAATGAGGTTTAAAGTCCTACTGTTCTGCTAAGACTTGAAGGCGGGCATACGCCATCCATACAGTGTGCTATGAGTGAAATTTTGACTGCACAGCCGAGCTAAGGCCTAGGGACTCTCCCGATAAGAACAGAGTCTCAAAAGTTAAAGTCCGAGTATTAATGAAATTTATGGACCAAAATATAGAGGCGTGGTGTATTTACCTTGTCGCAAAATTTCAGCTCAAAATATTGATTCGTTTGGACGTGAACGTCAACACTACTTATCCGGACACGTAACCCTTTTATGATTTCTGGTCAGTTTTTTCATTGGGTGACCTGATAATCGATTCCCGTTTCTTGATAGGCCTATACAGTGAATGACCCATGTACTGTACTTGATAACAAAGGGTAAATTTCACCTACATATTATTTTTATAGAAAAAAGTCTGGTTTTATCCAGATACTGTATAATACAACGGTCTCCATTTCCAGATGAAGACTGTCAGGTTTAAGTTATTTACAAGCCTAACAGAAATATCATGTTAGTTGGTCGGCCTTAGGTAAAGGGTTTTAAGGGATTTTAACACAAAATTAAGCAGTTTTATTCCCCAAAAAGTTATCGGGATTTGCCCTTTAACTCGAATTCTAACTGTCAAGGGGTCTTTTCGTTCTCGCCAATATGTACGCGGGACCTCGGTTTTCATCCTATTCGAACGGCTAGACAGCTGTTTTGTCGCACCCTCCGTCCTGTACCGCTGACAAGAGAAGCCACGCTGGAAAATCCCGATGAATTTTCCCGGCCATCACCGGGAGCAAACCCGCGACTTCCAGATTAGCGAAATGTGAATACAAAACAAGTAGCGCTGTATTAAACACTATGATAGTTAAGCCTGTGCTGGCATGTAGCTGAATCTATAGTAGCTGAATCTATAGCTTACCTAGATAGCCCATCAGATTGTCTCACATATCTAAGACCACTCCCATGTGAACACACACCTACATCTTTAATGTAAACGAAATATGGATTCAACTGAATATCAATGAAAAAAAACACAATTGGATCGATGTCAATGAGGAAGCTTAGGTTGCTGCGCTGAATTGTGAGTTTCTTGCATTGGGATCTAATCTTTTGTGCAGTCGAGGGTAACGACGTTCCGGGAAGCTTTACTACACATGTCCAAATGTAGCTATCGATATTGTCCAAATAACGTACTCGAAAATGACTAATTTTGCCCCAAAAGACCACCAACTACACCAGGATTCTGTTGGCCCAGTGTTACTTTCAAGATTAAAGAATAATAGTTTTACCTACCTTCATATATATATATATATCGTCACCTGCAGACGTGCACTTCCCTGATCTGAATTCTACGTCTGGCCCCTATGACTACAATCCTCCCTTATTTGTGATTATACCAATGCCTCCCGGACATGGGCCATGCACGGGTTAAAACAACCCGAACTTCAATGCGACCCCATGAATTTCTTTCAGATTAATGCTTCTATTCCGTCTCTTAGTGCCCCGTTATTATTAGGTCATGTCAGAAGGTAAATTAAGTGTGAAATTTGTGACAAAATAAAATGTAAAGTCATACCGAAGGGTACCCTCCTTTGACAGTAAGTTGTTCTTACGGCTCAGTTACTTTCAATTCAGTAGCCAGTCTTTCCAACAATACCTCCATTCAATCTAACTGTTTTGATATGTTCGTGACTGAATGAAGTGGACCATGTCCTTCGTGTGGTTCGAATATTGTAGTCTTCATTTCTATTGATTAACTCGGTTAGGTTGCATGTGAAATGAATGTTTAATTCTGCTGCTCAACCAGGCATATCTTACTCCACTGTTACCCATAAATAAATTAACATCCTTTATCACATGTACATGTATGAATATGCATGAGTATATTTCAGTATATCGGGATGATTTTCCAGGGGAAATGGTTACTCATAGGTGTAATGTAAGAAGCAGAGATGCTTCACTAATATCGTTAAGTCTTAAGGTTTAAGTCCCCACCCTAACGACTAGACACTGTCCTTTCCAGGCTCTCCGCCAAGCATCATTGCCAAGGGGAAACCACGCTGGAAAATCCCTGGGGACTTTCTCAGCCAGCACCGGGATCGAACCCGTGACCTCTGATTAGTAAGCCACCGCCTTATTTAAGTGGAAACTATACGCCCCCCCTTCCCATTAGGTTAACACCCACCACATTAATTTCAATGTTTTTCGTGAGCGCCTAACGTTAAACCCCATTTCTTTCTCTCTACCCCCTATAAAAGTTATCTCACGGATATTTTATTATTAAAAACCATTTGAGCAATAATCATCCGCATGTCTGATTCACTATCTGCCTCTATTACTTATTATGACGTGGTTTCGAATTCCCCGTTGCATTTGACAAGGCGTAGGCCAGGGTCGCCAACCTCGTGGGTTTTCTCCGTGTCCTCCCACTACTAAAGACCCCTACTATCGAAATAAAATGAAACCATGTGTTACAGGCGCGGATCCAGAGGTGGGGTTTGGGGGGTCAGCTACATAAAAAAAAATAATGCCTTGCATCAATGAAATTACATCACAAAGTGATCCTACATCAGTATAAAAATGATTTCTCTGTTTAAAAAGCTCAATTTGTATGTATGCCTATGTAATTTAGAGACGATGATGGCAGATTTCCGTAACAGAAACCTGGCAAACCCCCTCCTGCAAAAATTCCTGGATCCGCCCCTGTGTTAGTCCCGAAATGACCTAGTTTGTGTCTTGTGGACGTTGAATCCCATCTCTCTCTTTCTGTTTACACAAGTTTATGGTAAATAAATACATAATTAGTCCGGTTAAAAATCGAGAGACTGGGAGAAAAGTAACAATGGAATCACTCTCTCTCTCTCTCTCTCTCTCTCCCTGTCCCTCTCTCTCTCTCAGTCTCACAGATCACAGCTTTCAAGGTCCGATTGCAGATCATTGGCGACCATCGAGACCACACCACGATATCAGACGTTTCCATCACGCTTTTACCACGCTTATGGCGATTTTGACGCGTTCCGATATCATTTTACGTCGCCGTAGCAGCGCTGTAAGGACGCTACGCCGGTCTGACGGGGGTATTACAGTGAGTGTGTTCAATACAACTGGATGCTTAACGAAACTATAGTGATCTGTTTCAGCCACTCTGTACGTTGCCTTTCCCAGTGTTATGCTATGGGAATGAATGCAGACATTACCTTTATTTTTATACGCCCACATTTTCACAATTTGTTTGTGGACTCTCTACAGGTCACAATTCTTATCTGATTTTGACGAAACTTGAAATATAGGTTTATCCCCATAAGATCTCGGCTGTTTTCGATATTGGCATGTATCGGATCAAAACTTCATGGATTATGGCCCTTGATTGTACGAAAAATCACGTTTTTAGCTTGTGGACCCTATATAGGTCACAATTTTGAACCGATTTTGATAAAACTTGACATGCATGTTTATAACCCAAAGATCTTGGTTCCTTTCGATATTTGCGCCTATCGGAATGTAATTTCCTAAAATATGGCCCCTGATTGTCCGAAAAATCTCCTTTTTTTTTAGCTTGTGGAGGTCACAATTATTATCCGATTTAAAAAACCGTTTGATTATATCACCGTTACACCATAAGGAAGGTTGAGTTCGAATTTCGGGAAAATCGGACCAAAATTGCCATACAAAATGACCGCCGTTTACACGCGAATACTGTTAAAAAATGGTATATCAAGGTTGTGGACCCTGTAGAGGTCACAATTTTAATTTGATTTTGATGAAACTTGAAATGCATGGTTATAACCCAAAGATCTTGGTTCCTTTCGGTATTTGCGCATATCGGATCGTAACTTCCTGAATTATTCGAATTTCGTAAAAATCGTACCAAAATTGCCGGACGAAATGGTCGCCGTTTGTACGCGAATAGTGTAAAGATATGGTATATCATGGTTGTGGACTCTCTACAGGTCACAATTCTTATCCGATTTTGCCGAAAAGTCGCATTTCCAGGTTGTGTACCGTCACATCATAATCATTGTCGGCTTCAAATTTCATGAATATCAGACAGGAACTGACCAACAAAATGGCTGCTCCCAATACAGTATGAAATACAGGACTTAATGATGTAGAAAAAAACACTTTCGGTATTGCTTGTTCTCTATCTATTTCTCGAAAATGTGGGCGTATCCTGCCTGGCAGTGCCAGCCTATCTTTTTAGCTTGTGGTTCCTCTCGAGGTCACAATTATTATCCGATTTAAAAAAACGTTTGATTATATTACTGTTACACCGTAAGGAAGGTTGAGTTCGAATTTCGGGAAAATCGGACCAAAATTGCCATACAAAATGGCCGCCGTTTGTACGCGAATACTGTTAAAAAATGGTATATCATGGTTGTGGACCCTGTATAGGTCACAATTTTAATTCGATTTTGATGAAACTTGAAATGCATGGTTATAACCCAAAGGTCTTGGTTCCTTTCGGTATATGCGCATATGGGATCGTAACTTCCTGAATTATGGCCCCTGATTGTCCGAAAAATCGCCTATGGTCCCTCTGGAGGTCACAATTATTATCCGATTTATAAAAAACGTTTGACTCTATCACCGTTACATCCTACGGAAGGTTGAGTTCGAATTTTGAGAAAATCGGACCATAATTGCCAGACAAAATGGCCACCGTTTGTACGCGAATAGTGTAAAAATATGGTATATCAAAGTTGTGGACCCTGTAGAGGTCACAATTTTAATTCGATTTTGACAAACCTGAAATGCATGTTTATAACCTAAAGATATTTATTCTTTTCGGTTTTTGCACATATCAAATTGTAACTTAATGAATTATGGCCTTTGATTGTAGGAAAAATCACTTTCGGTATTGCTTGTTCTCTATCTATTTCTCGAACAATTATTATCCGATTTAAAAAAAAAATCTGATTATATTTCTGTTGCACCGTAAGGAAGGTTGAGTTCGAATTTCGTGAAAATCGTACCAAAATTGCCGGATGAAATGGTCGCCGTTTGTACGCGAATAGTGTAAAAAATATGGTATATCATGGTTGTGGACAGGTCACAATTCTTATCCGATTTTGACGAAAAGGCACATTTCTAGGTTGTGTACCGTCACACCATAATCATTGTCGGCTTCGAATTTCATGAATATCAGACTGGAACTGACCAACAAAATGACTGCTCCCAATACAGTATGAAATACAGGACTTAGGAAAAATCACTTTCGGTATTGCTTGTTCTCTATCCATCTCTCGAAAATGTGGGCGTATCGTGCCTGGCAGTGCCAGCCTATTTTTGGATACGGCATCGCCTCTCAAACGTTCCCTTTTAATAAGCTGACGCCCCCCCCCCATCTCCTACGTAGTTTTGGCGTATGTTGTCGTCATCCTGTTCGTAGGTCTGTAGGTCAACAATTGGCTACAGTTTTTGACGGACCTTTAAAATTTGAAACATGGTGGTCATGAGACGAGACGAAGAACCTAATCGACAATTCAGCGTTCCGCGATTTACCGTTCTAGAGTAATCTCCCCTTTGCCGAAAGCCTTCTAAACGCGATAGAGGTTACAGTTGTAAACAGACTCTTAGCGAATTTGGTGTGAAGCATTTCGGCGGACATGAGAGGAAGATCTCTGTTGATATTCAGCGATCCACGACCTGCTTTACATGATTCTAATAACATAAAGAAATATACATGTAATGGTAATATTACAAGACTGATTATTCTTTTATTTCGTGTTTTGTTTTACTTGCTCATATTATTGGCCATGTGCGTTATTCTATAACATTTATATATATAGCTATGACGTTATCAGACAAATTAGTTTCGTGTTTTTGACTAAAATATCTTCATAAATATATCTATATAAAAGATAATACAATTCGCATTTATGATTTATCATTTTTTTTTTTTTTTGTGACTTTATAAGGTGAGTCAGAAAAAGCAATACCTAAATTAAACTTTGACACTGAACATGTGAGTTATTCTATAACACTTATATGAAGATATTATGACGTCATCAGATAAATTAGTTTCGTGTTTTTACTAAAATATCTTCATTAATATATCTACTATATAACTTTTATACAATTTCTACATTGTAATGTGTCCGCCACGAAAAAAGATTGTAAATATTCGATTAAACTACGAAACAATATAATGCATACAAAATATCCGTTTGCTGAAATGTCTATATACATCTTCTACAAAACAGTCCTACTCCGGAATGACGCCAAAGTTGGGTTTTCCAAGCGGCAAGTCACGTGTGGGGGTACAAATCATACCGTCCGCCGTTGTTATTGTAGAATACTACGGTCGGTTTCAAGTATAGACTAATGACGAAAGTAAATTGGTAACATCGTTTAGTCGGAACAATTACTTATTTTCGTTAGTCGTTAGTCTAAAATTGAAAGGTGCCGTCGTATAATAATAATGGCGGGAGTCGGGGTTTGCACCACGTCACGTGACGCATTTCGGAAACCCCAGAAGTTGACGTCATTCCGGAGTATGTCTAACCATCAGTAAAGCCTAGTAACATAAGTAAATCCTACTAACAATAACTATGTCTAACCATTAGTAAAGCCTAGTAACATCAGTAAAGCCTAGTAACAATAACTATGCACGACCATCACTTTCTTCTCCCTTGTATTTCGTCAACCAGTCTTCCACCTCATTGATATGGTACTCATATGGACCCGGGCCTCCTTCATAGACAATAATACCGTCCAAAATAATATACAGTCTTTCCGGTAAGCCACCATACGCTACACTTGCCGCGTTTTTAACGTTGTCCAAGACAATGGGGGATTCCACACCAGCTTCAGATAAATGTCTTGCAGCCTTGACTCGGTCTTCTAGGGTCACGTGCTGGTCGATGTCATAGTTTTTATCAAATCGCCATTCATCATTTGGGTGAGCTTCTTCGATGTAAATCGTTAAAAAGTCTGCTTCCTTGGAAAAGTTACGTACTAATTCATTAAAATTCCGTAACTCTGCCATAAACGGGGGTCAGGTACAACTACCAAAGTTCAACACCAGAGGTCGCCCCTTTTTCATGTAATCAAACAGGAAGTGTTTCTTTAGTCCATCTGATGAATATATTGTCGTATTTGTCGCCTTTCCATACACTTCCATCGGTTTGAAGGTGTCTAGATAACCGACACGGAAACTATGCGTAAGCATTCCCCAAGAAAACATCGAACTTTCAAAATCTTCTATTTCCATTCGACTGACTTTTTTCATATTGCCGCCCATTTTACGAGTTATCATTCTCCCCAAGGGAGGAATCAACCATACCAGGCCCGTAACGATACTAAGGATGACCATACGAAAAATGAAAGCTGCAATCTTCCAACAGCGTTTCGCAAATCTGATAATGGACTCCATGTTTATTTACAGTTATCTCATCTGAAATGTACAAAATGGTGAAAGTTAATGAACGTCCCCAATTACCAACATTTGTCCGTCATTTATATTACCTATACTGCATACCACTGTTAACCATAGTCTATAGAGGGTGCTTTAATTAATTTAGTAAGTGCAGCCATGATGGCCTCACCATATTACAATCCGTGATGCCCACTAGAAGATTGGTTTCCAGATAATGAGACATATGTCCACCAGGATCCACTATTTGAATGCTGTGCTAGAACATAGCTCACCAGGGAGAGAAAGAATGTGGTTGAACGTCCACTCAACCAATACTAAGTAATTTCGGGACTAACATATGTTTCAATTTATTTCAATAATTGGATGGCGCGTAGGGGTCTTCAGCAGTGGGAGGAAACCTGAGAAAGCCCACAAGGTTGGACTGTTGACCCTTCTCCTTGTCGCGTACAACCAGGGAATCGAATCAACGCCACAGACATTATGATACAGCCCGCACGTGCTAACCATTCGGCCATCCAATCCCCTAGCTCATCGGGAGCCCAGGCTTCCCCAGTGTTATTGCTTTTAAATGAAATGAAATAAATTGGGGTTTAAATCCTACTTTCTGCACCTAACCCGGGTTAATGAAGACGGGAATACGTCATACAGTGTGCAATGAGAGAGAGAGGGATGGGGTTGAACGTCCACTCGATACAAACTAGGTCTTTTCAGGACCAATATATGGTTTAATTTTATTTCAATAATTCGCTTGCGCGTAGGGGTTTTTATCAGTGGGAGAAAACCGGAGTAACCGAAGAAAACCCACGATTTTGGACAGGCGACCCTACTCCTTGCCACGTACAACCGGTGATTTGAAACCACGCCAGTTGACTGAATGACAGGCCGTATGTGCAGTGAGAATGAGGGAAATTTTGCCCTGGCAGCGGCGCTACGGCCTACTAATATATCGAATTCCAACTGCTATGGGATCTTTTACGTGCATGCCAATGTGTACACGGGACCACAGTTTTTCGTCTCATCAGAACGATTAGGCAGCTATCCTTGTCAGGCCTTCCGCCCTGCATCACTGACGAAGAGAAACCACGCCGGAAAATCTGGATGAACTTTTTCGGCCAATGCAGGGATCGAACACCCGACCTCCCGGCTAGCGAACCAGCGTCTTAACCACTTAGCCACGTGATTCCCTTTTAAATTTTGTTACACACGCTCACCAGTATAAATAAAAAGTGGTACTTGGTGTTCTAGAAAATGAATTATAATTAGAAAATTTTCATTATAAAATAAATATTTCTGAGGCGTGGGAGCAAATTTTCATCAATACGTTAGTTTTGTTGTTTTATTTGTTTACGTCCTGGGGCCGCGGTGGCTCAGAGAGTAAAACGGAATAATTAAGAAAGAATATGCATTAGTATAGTCGAAAGCATAATTCTATAATTGTAAAAGGTTTGGCTCTAAACCCAAATAAAAAATCTATTTAACATAACGTCTAATCAAGTGGACTTCTCGAAGCAAGTTAGGGTGTCGAAGTAAATTATCCAGAAATAGTTAACTAAAGTATATTTCGTCAATTTTGAAATTTAAATGAATAATATTTTAACATTATCACATTTATCTGTACATCTTACATAGATTTTTACAATATAAAGCATAATAATAATATATTTATAAATAAATTGTAATGTACTATTCGATTGCCTTTAAATTTCAGGGCGTAATTTAACTTCATCATTCTCAATATGTTATTAACTAGATGTTATTGAACAGCCCTCTAAAGTGGTCTTCTTTATAATGAAACAAAAGATATTGAAAATGAGATTCCCAGTTTTAACAAACATATTTCGATGTTTTATTATGGCGAGGCGACAAATGAAAGAATGAAAGTAAGAGAATAAGTATATAATTGTTTTTACTAACCATAAACTATAGGTGTGTGTGTAGAGGGGGTGGGGTGCGTGGGTGTGTTAAGGGGAGCTAACATTTAGATCCCGTGTTCGATCCCGGTGTTGGCGTATAAACCTCTTCTGGTTTTCCGGCGAGATCCGTGATCCCCATTGTCAGTGGTGAAGGGCACGGGGGCTGAGAAGAGGAACGTATAATCGCTCGGATGGGATGAAAACGCGGGGTCCCGTGTACAGTTGAAATCCGATCTAAAAGTATATTAGGTCGTTGAGTCGCTGTCTCACTGTATACTGTATATATAGCCGTCTACATTAGCCCGACCGGAAAGAAACAGGGGGACTTTAAAACTGAACTCTGATTACAAAACTACAGAAATAATTGAATAAAAGTACACCGTAGGTTACTTATTTCGTACAATTAGTAAATTAATATGTACCTGATCAGACATAATAATTGTGTAGCAAAAATATTTTCAGTAAACTTATAAAGAAAAACCGCTCAGTCAGTAGGTAATTGGTAGTTCAAATATTGCTAGCCGGATGTGGACAGTGTGGTTGACACAGTGTATAATGGATGTGGGCGTGGCCTGTCTCTGTTTTCGTACACCGTACAGCGGTCATACTTGTTCTGCAAATTGAAAACAAGTATGGCGATTATGTATGGCAGTATTTTTTTTATTTAATTATTTCTGTAGTTTTGTAATTGGAGTTCAGCTTTAAAGAGAATATCATTTCAATTTTGTTGGCTTTATGTTAAAAACCCCGACGTCGCATTTTTCGTCGACAGCTTCACACTGAAAAAGCTACCCGCGAAATGGCTTAAATAGAACACCATATTATTATGTTGTGGTTACGGTGGAGAAAGCAGGTGATCAATCAACTTGGAAGTTGAAGAGACCTACACTACTGGCACCAAGCAGACATTAACAGACATTAATAAAAACAAATTCCACTCACCTTGTTTTATATGTACAATACAATCAGGACGAATTATCTCTGACTACTTTTGTTTGACTCTGTCTATCATAGACTGGCCCACTGACTTTAGAGTACAACCTGACCTGAACATGGATATTAAAAGCTTTTTGACTTGTTACCTTATCTACGGAAGCACAATACTGACATCGTATTTTAATGGAAGTAAAATACCGCCCCCCTCTCCCGCCCCGAAAGAGGATGGCGAACAGAGTAGGCCAATGCGAATTATCTCTGACTATTATTTGTTTGGTCGGGTTTTTGACATACATGTATATATACATCTATATGCTAACAGGCCCGTCTACTCCAATAAAACTGAACACCGAATGTAAAAGCCGTTCGACCTTCTTTTGCCACAAACTGTAAAAACATCTATGAGAGCACAATGCTGACATGGTACTACATAATTTGGCTGACTTGACGTTGTTTACCCATAGCTGCTGGGTAATTACAGATATACACAGGTATTTATTACCTGTGTAGATTAGAAGTGGTACCGTATAAGACGGGGAACAAATTTACAGCTACTCATCAGAACGCAATTGTAACAAATTCCAACAGTCAGGTATGGACGTTCCTGAAAAAAATCACCCAATTTTCCTCAGATGCTACCTATTACATTTTTGATTGGCACCACTTCCTCCAAATATATTATGACGGCCACCTTGGATCTTCAAACTTCCCGCTATTTCAAAACCTCTATCTACAAATATATCAGCTTTTAAACCGCTTAGAATCGCCATCTTGGAATTTAGAATTGCATTTAAGGGGCGATGAAAACAACCCAATTATACATTTAGAATATGTGCCGGTCATCTTGATCTTCAAAACTTTGACATATTATACATTACATTTACCAGCGTTTGCTAACGTTTGCGGGGGGGGGGGGGTAAGACATATTTTATAAGGAAGTATTTGGGTCATATAACTTATTACGCTAGATCATATGAAACCTGTTCGATGCAATGTGCTGTTTTAAGTTTGCTTGTTTTTACCTATATTTGCATGTCATTTACTGAATGAAATGGCGACCTTTCTCGGAGAACCTGACAGTAGTGAAATCTGCTTCTGGGGTAATTGGTGCCATTGCAATAGGCTATTAATGCTGATAGTATCCTCGACTAAAACATAATCTGTAAAAATATCTTTATTGGATGACAAAAAAGAAACCAAAGTAAGCTTGAGACAATCTGTACACTAGTTATATAAATGAATTGTTATAGGACAATGCCGTGCACCTCAAAGACAAATGTAAATAGGTCTATTTATAAATTCTATATAAACAGATACTACGCCATCAGATAAATTAGTTTCGTGTTTTTACTAAAATATCATCATAAATATATCTACTATATAAAAATTATAAACAGCCATTTATCTATTTTGCTTTGGTCTCGAAATGACCTAGTTTACGTGAAGTGGAGTTAAAGCCCTCCTTCTATAGAAATACCATAGCAATATCTTCATTCGAATAAATATTCTCATTCAAACTTTATCTCACATCAAGTAATTTCAGTATTATTTTACAATCCCTTATATTTCGCCAGCCAATCTCTTACTTCTTCGACGCTGTATTTAATTGGCCCCCATTTCCCCTGATAGAGAATAACACCATCTAAAATAATATAGAGCCTCTCCGGGAAACCGCCGTAAGCTTTATTAGCCTCGTTCTCCATGTTATCCAGGACAACCGGGGATTCGATTCCAGCATCAATAAGAAGACTTGCCGCTTTCACCCGATCTTTCAAAGTCACGTGTTGCTTGTATTCAAGTTTTGGGTCTGTAGAAACGCGCCAGCCATCAATAGGGTGAGCTTCTTCGATGTAAATTGTTAAAAAGTCAACATCTTTGGTAAAGTCTCGTACTAATTCATTGAATTTCCGTAACTCTACCATAAATGGGGGTCAGGTACAACTACCAAAGTTCAACACCAGTGGTCGTCCTTGTTTCATGTAATCCAACAGAAGGTGCTTCTTCAACCCGTCTGATGACACGATAGGGATGTTTGGGGCCATTTTGTTTATTTCGGCTTTCTTAAAAGCGTCTAAAATATAGCCTCGGAATCTAGTTTTAATCTGCGACAAAGAATCAAAGCCATCAAAATAAATGTATTTTAAAACATTGGGATCTCTGGCCAGGAATTTCGACAGACGTTTTTCGGTGGACCGTCTAATTGATGGAAAGAGCCACGACACAGGCAAGAACATCGCTTGACCCAACAAAAAAATCAAAGCCACTGTCACTCGCCAACATATCTTCACCTTCCGGTAAATACTCTCCATTTAAAGTTTTAGATTTAATTTAACTCTCCTGAAATAATAAATTGAAAGAGAAATGCTACATATATTATTTCTGTGAAAAAAGATGGTTTATGCCCTATTTACTATTATACTTTTTATAGTAAATACTCCGGTGGGGTTGGAGGTTTCATTACGATAAGTAATATCGTGCACACAGGCGCTAGTAAACTTTAAAATATTCTAACATTATACCTCTATTATGTTCATATGGATTTCGTATAGGGGAGATAATCAAATTTAGGAACAAATATCTCGTTACTTGTATACTCTCTGGATTATATCATGTATATGACGGGTGTCCCGCACTACTGCAGATATGGGCTCTAATAAAAACCGAATTAAAAATATACTTCCGTGAATATTCAACGAAAATCAACAATTTCTAATAATATGATTGCGAAACAGCCCCAGTGAACGTGCATTGTTAGCAGCGACTTGTATACCTATATATATTTATATACACATAGTATTCTTGATAATAACAAAACCCTAAAAATACATATAATTATTAACGAGTCAGAATTAAGCTACATTAATATTTAGCAACCACCATTTACAGTCAGTTTTTTCCAAAATCTTCTCGCGTGGACTAAAGTTGATGCCCTCGTTAGTCTCAGCTATAGTATCCGCCTATGTAGCAAACCTAGATTTTCTTGCATAATTAATGATGCATTATGGGAGATTAGATAATGAGCTGGTAGTTATCACTATAAAAGTTAAAAATTCGGTAATGTAAAGGGAATTTCCAGAAAATTTTAGTCAAATTGATTAACTTTGAACCGAGATACTAAATTCGGTACGATATAAAACATAGTCTCGATTATTCATTTCATGATTTAATTATGGACAGAAGTTGGGGAACAGATTGGGTCCTAATCCAGTAAATATCACAGGCTACCGATGACATCGAGAGTTGATTATGTTCTTGATAAGTTAATTATCGTCTAATTAATAATTTAGATAACATTTAGATAACATGCAAAAGGCATATTTAGCTCTTGCATAATGTATGTTTAATCTACAGAATAAAATTAAACTTACGTGTTCATAGTCTTGATGTCATCTGATAAAGTACAGAACAACTTATAAGTACATGTCTAAACAAACACCTGAATTCTCATTTTAACCCATTAAATCATCTACATATATAAATAATCTATGTTATAAACCTTCATAGACTCCGTGTGTTGTCAAACTCAAGTGACAAGCTGGTGCAGCTCGCAAGGACATTTATAACAAACCTATATTTTGACCCAACGCGAACTTAAAGCAAGTATGGAAAACAATATAACTATGCAAAACAAAACAAACCTATATTTTGACCCAATGCGAACTTAAAGCAAGTATGGAAAACCAGAAAGGTCAAAGTAGAGAGAGAGAGAGAGAGAGAGAGAGGGGGTAATGTCGACTCGACACAAACTAGGTCATTTCGTGACTAACACATGGTTCAATTTTATTTCAATAATTAGCTTGCGTGTAGGGGTTTTTAGCGATGGGAGGAACTGGAGGACCCGGAGAAAATCCACGAGGTTGGACAGGCGACCCTACTCCTTGCCACGTACAACCGGGGATTCCAAAGTAGGGAGAATGCATATAAATGAAGTTTAACGTAAATACAATATTTTGGGACCAAATGGCCACGTGTTCTATACGATTCAGCACACAGAGAACTGTCTACTCTGAAAATAGATCCATGCCTTGAATGGCCACCATATTCGAACATTAGTGTCAAAATATGATGAAATAGCCTATTTATCGCGTTTTTATGTTTTAGATTTTTTTTTCTTGGATATCAAAACAGTTTATATGGGTTACGTGCGTTACCTGTGTTGAATTTAATGTCGGGTATCAAAACAGTAGGAAAGGGCGATATATCATCTTAAAATGAATATAATTCAATTAACATGGTCTATATTGTAATAGTCACCAGATCCAGTCGGCCAACGTATGGGAGCCGTGTGACGACTTGATCAATGAATGTCATTATTTATAGGCCTTCGTTTAGTGTATTTTCTAAATTGGTGGATGTTGTAATATTGTTAGCCTTTTTGGCAAAGGTTAACTGGATGATGTTACTGGCCTTTGGTACGACGACAGCGAGCCGAGCAGCGAAGTCAACGATGTACAGCGTGGTGTCCATGTCACTAACATTACCACGCGTAACGCGAATAGAAATATTAATTACTTACTTTGATTGTTGTGATGTCCATTCTCCTATTTATGAATTAGCATATATCCGTTATTCAATGTAACAGTTAAAGCCATAAAATGTAAATTGTATGTCCATATTATTAGTAGAACACAGGTTAAACGAAGTAACTTTATCTATCTCATGACCCCTCGTCACCGGCGTTCGTACTCGTAAAAATGTAAACATACCGTATTCATGATCCATAATTAATTTATGTGGTTAAGATGCTTATTTTATTAATTGTTGTGTTAGGAATAACTTGATAAATCATTGTACACCGTAGTTTTGTAACACGTAATTTTATATACTAGAACCACGTTTCTCAACCTTTTCTCACCGCTCACCCCTAAATGAATTCTCAACCAACCCATTTACCCCCAGAGTTATGAGGGGGTTACTGACCGCGGAGCCATTGCCAGCGAAGCTGGTCACCGCGAGCACCGTAGGTGCGAAGCCCGTTGAGGGGGATCTAGAAGGGGGGGGGGATCTCCCCCTAGGAAATTTTTAGAAATTGGAGCCCGGAAATGTGATTTCCAGCCATTTCAGGCACTCTTCAGGCATTTCATAGGAACTTGAAAATGGCCTTTTTCTACAGAAGCCATCCGACATGAACCACGGATCCTTGCACGGGCCTGCACCCCCTGACCACATTTACATTGAATATGGAATGAATACGGATCGAAGGTGAGATTCAATAATCTCCAAATTTATATTTTAATGAAAATACGTTGTTTCCAGTTCAGTGCGAAATTTGCTCCTGGTGATTGTCACAAATGTTTTTTTTTATTCTGGAACAGTGTTTGAGAGTGCTAATCTCAACTGCCCAACCTTTATATGATCATTTTTGAAGTTACTGGGAGTGTGGTCATTCACCCCCTGGTCGCCAGCCATTCCCCCCTTGGGGGTGAATTCACCCCAGGTTGAGAAACGCGGTACTAGAAATACGGATTGGCATAGGGACTATATTGTACAACGTCACTTAGCGACTTTTCCGCTTGACGCGTTGTTGTGCATTTTTGTTGATTTTTTTATTTGTTTCATAATTTATTTATTACTTGTTCGAATTTCATACGCATGGTCGCAAAATGTACATAATAGTTAATAATGTAAAAGGGCAACAAAGGGGCAAGTTAATAGTGGGGGAATAATTTTCTGTGTACGAATTAAAATATTGCGCCGAACGGGACTTAAAAAGGGCAAGTACTTATTGGTCACGACGGTGTCACTAACGAAGGTTATAAATAGAACCCCGTGACGACAGTACGTCTGATAACCTTATTAGTGTTTTACGCGGAAGACTTGTCCTCTTAGCAGTCGGAAACAGCTTTTTAAGATCTATTCACTATTCCACAGTTGAAATAGCGATTTATTATAAACCTGAAGGTGAGATAGCAGGTTCTCAACAAGTCAGTTATGATAAATACGAAATATAGTAATTTAATACACCTGTAATATATGACAATCTTGGGCTTTCGTATATTTTATACTGGATACCGTTTGTCACTGCGTTGTACGCTAGTTAGTATGGAGGACCCTTAGGGACAATGTAAGACGCTATCTCCCACCACGCCGGACGCCATTTCACTATTTTTTTTTTATTTTTTTTTTTTTTATAGATTTTCAATTATTTTAAACTGCGTTGTTGTATTGATGATCTTTTAATGAATCCAGCTTAATTAAAAGCCATTCCATTACTGGAGCAGAAACCTACAAACTTGTGTTGTTGTAATACGAGGAGGAGCACTAACGATTTCGAAGTGTGGCTCCCTGGGGAACACAGAGGTTGGAGCTGAAATGTACTGGGAGGGGAATACAACACGATTTGAATAGGATAGACTTTATTTTATTCGGCCTGACAAAATGGGGAATCCCGTAAACCAACCAGCTTTGACAGGGTGCTTGGGGGTGGCTTACAATATGTTTTTATATTGGAACGTATCAAAACGTAACTTTATGAATTATTGCCACTGTGTGTACGAAAACTCACGTTTCACCAACATCACGGTAGAGTTCGAATTTTTCTTGAACATTGGACCGAAACCTCTTGTCAAACTGGCTACTCCCCATTACACAAATAGTGAAAAAGCATTAAAACGTATACCAAGGTTGTTGACCATCAAGCGGCCCCATTTTTTTAAAAAAAAAAATTTTCATTTTTAAGATTTAAATGAAACTTAAAGTATGTGTTACGGATCAAAAGATATAGGATGGGTTTAATATTAGTACTCATCGGAACTTCCGTACCAGAGTTATGACCCCTGGCTTTTACGCAAAATGTGAAATACGTACCAATTTCGCGGACCCTTGTTGCCCATCGGACATTCATTACAGCCTACATTTTGCAGACGTTTGTAAAATTTTGTTAGAAGTATTGAGACCATGAGGGAACAAAATATATTGTTAATCAGCGTTCCGCAACCTTTAGTTCCAGAGAGGTATGCCCCCCTTTCCCCAAAACCTTGTGATGTTTTTCAGATTTACGCCATTTTCCGTGGCTATAGTTGTTATTGGATTAATTAAAGATTTGGCAATGAAAGGAAATGGTGTTAAACGTCCTTATTTGTTGCTTCAACTGGGATAATGAAGAAGGACATACGCAACGAGGGAAATTTTACGGCACTATGGTCTACTCTTGTATCGAATTCCAACTGCCCAGGGATCTGTAACATGCACGCTAATATGTAAACGGGAACTTGGTTTTTTATCCCACCCGATAGAACGACAATACGCTGCCCATGTGAAGCCCTTCGTCCTGTGCTTCTGACAAAAGAAAACCACATTGGAAAAATCCCGGTGAACTTCCTGGACCAACTGCAGAGTTCGAACACGGGGCCTGTGGGCGTATATATAAGGAACACTGCAGATTTAGCCACAGTGTTAGGGTTAGTCCTATATAATGCTAACTAAATGTCGTGACTTTTGACGAAATCTGCAATGGTCCTTTGTTTTTAGCTCTAACCCCATCAATCGAAAGGTGTGATTAAAGTATACGAGCTGGAAAATAAATTGAAAGAAATCTGATTTTAATATATTTTGAAAGCTACGAAGTTATCAGTGTTTTGTTAATATATCAATACATTTATTTAAGACTTACATCAAAATATCCTAATTAACTCATTGGTCTAATTATATAACATCTATATATAGCTATCACGTTATCAGATAAATTAGTTTCGTTTTTTACTAAAATATCTTCATAAATATATCTACTATATAAGTGTTATAAATATATCTTTGAGTGTTATATATTGATGCTGATAGTACCCTCAACTAAAACCTATTCTGTAAAAATGTCTTTATTGGATAAAAAAAAACGAAACCAAAAAATAGGTTTGAAAGACTAGTTTTTTTTCTAAATGAATGGTTACAGGAAAATAGTCTGCACCTCGAAGGCACCAGTGGATAGGTATATTTATAAATTTGATATAAACAGATACTACGTCATCAGATAAACCAGTTTCGAGCATTTTTGCTGAAATATCGTCAAAAATATATCTTGTATATAAAATTCATAAATGTCATTTATCTTTGCTTTAGTCCCAAAATTACCTAAGAATAATACATACATCCTCCTCGGGTTAAGTTTACCCTCTATGTTTATCACTGGGAAAAACTAGCCGACCAAAAACCTCGGGTGTTTTCCGGGTGCTCCGGTTTCCTTAAATGACTAATAAAAAACCCAAAAAACCTACGCACAAGCGAATTATTGAAATAAAATTGAACTACATGATAGTCCCGAAATGACATAGTTTGTGTCTGTCTAATTGTGGAGAATTCGGCAGCACTTCATTCAAACAAATCCAACCAATCAGAGGCCACTGGGGGCGGAGCTTGGGAACCGATTTAAAACTGATTAATGGTCGGCGAGCTTCCCCAGGGATAAACGAAGGGTAGACTTATTTCTAGGAGCCTAGATTGTACAGATATTGCATTCCTAGAAACAGAACTCTGACTTATTGTATTATTATTAACTATATAACACATATTTATGGAAAACAGCTACTAGTATTTTTAGTATATATACAGAAAAATAATCAGAACAAATACGAAACCATCTACAACAATTAAGATGGTTTCGTAAACCTTGTTATAATTGTTCTGTATTATTATTTTAATTGTACTTTTATATAATCTATAATTCTAAAAATGTACATAATTATTTAAGTAGATTTTATTCTCCCTTATATTTCGTCAGCCAATCTCTTACTTCATCGATGCTGTATTTAATTGGCCCCCATTTCCCCTGATAGAGAATAACACCATCTAAAATAATATAGAGCCTCTCCGGGAAACCGCCGTAAGCTTTATTAGCCTCGTTCTCCATGTTATCCAGGACAACCGGGGATTCGATGCCAGAATCAATAAGAAGACCTGCCGCTTTCACCCGATCTTTCAAAGTCACGTGTTGCTTGTATTCAAGTTTTGGGTCTGTAGAAACGCGCCAGCCATCAATAGGGTGGGCTTCTTCGATGTAAATTGTTAAAAAGTCAACATCTTTGGTAAAGTCTCGTACTAATTCATTGAATTTCCGTAACTCTACCATAAATGGCGGTCAGGTACAACTACCAAAGTTCAACACCAGTGGCCGTCCTTGTTTCATGTAATCCAACAGAAGGTGCTTCTTCAAACCGTCTGATGACACGATGGCAGTGTTGGGAGCCATTTTGTTTATTTCGGCTTTCTTAAAAGCGTCTAACATACAGGATCGATATCGAGTTTTAAACTGCGACGGGGACATAGCTGAGTCGTAAATGAAGTATTTCGAAACATCGGGATCTCTGCCCAGGAATTTTGATGCACTTTTGTCGAAGGATCGTCTAATTGGTGGAAGAAACCACGACAAAGCCACGATTATCGCTTGACACAACAAAAAAATCATAGCCACTATCACTCGCCAACATACCTTCAATTTCCGGTAAATACTCTCCATTTAAAGGTTTAGATTTGATTTAACCCACCTGAAATAATAATTTGAAGAGAAATGCCCGATATATTTCTGTGACAAAAGATGGTTAATTCTATGTCGAAGATTCTAAGAAGCCAAGCAATTATCCAATGCCCTATTATACTCCGGTGGAGTTGAAGATTTCATTACGAGAAGTAATATCGTGCACACAAGCGCTTGTAATCTTTAAAATTTTCTTTACAAAATAAATATTATGTTTATATAGAATTCGTATAAGGGAGGTAATCGAATTCAGGAACAAATATCTCGTTATTACTCTCTCGATTATATAATATAATCCCCCCCTCTGGATCCGCGCCTGTACTTGCATACTTTTATATATTTATACACGTGGTATAATTTGATGATAACGAAACCCTAAAAATAAACGTGGTATATTTGATGATAACAAAACCCTAAAAATACACGTGGTATTCTTGATGATAATAAAACCCTAAAAATACATATTATTATTAACGTGTCAGAATTACGCTACAGTAATATTTAAAATATCCACCTATTGCAAACCTATATTTTTTTTTCTTGCATAATTAATGTTAATTTAAAGAATGAAATTAAACTTACCTATTAAATAGACGTATGGTCGTTTTGATATAGCTAATAGAAAACGGGACGACTACAGTGTTCTTTTGTAACCCATTACATCATGTATCTATGTAATAATACTAATCTATGATATAAACTTTCATATATATAGTCTCTGTGTATATTGTCAAGTCATGGCGCACTCTAGTATTCATAGATAACCTACAAAACAATATAATCCTATTTTTTGTTCCTGCTCGAACTTAAAGTAGTTAGTCTCTATCCACAGGCACTTGAAGGGATTAAAATGTTCTACCTTAGTGTCATCCAAAGTCTTACACGTTGAAAACCCGAATTATTTGTCAATTCATATCATCATTGATGTTGTGATCTTACTTGGAAAAGTTAGGCTTCTGATATCCAATATTTAAATCAAAATAAACATTTTAACATTACGAATCGTGTACCGTCGTGCGTTTCAGTGTCATTTGTAACAAGTGACCAGAAAGAACGGGGCTAGACAGATTTTAAAACTCATGTCAAATGGCGACATAACTTACCTGGGGTGCATGTGCAATACACCGGAATAACGGGATGCTGGAAAATACATTCGGTTGTGACGGATATAATTGATTTGAAATTAGATTCAAAACGGAAACAATTGAATGTAAATCATTTGATATACAATCAGCATACATTATTATATGCATCGGGGCCCATTTGGGTCAATATCTAGGTCCAAAATATTAGCGATTTAGCTCCTTTAAAACAAGTTTTGAAACTCCAGATGGTCAAAGTAGTTTAACAATATATTGAGACCAGCTGACCACATGTACAATACGACTCTGCACGCAGAGAACTATCTACGCTGTTACGGATCAGAAGTTTTATAGAATGGGTTTAATATTGGTACTCATCAGAACTTCCGCCCAGATTGAAATGTGAGATATGTATACTAATTTCGTGGACCCTCAAGCGGCGACCATTTTGCGTCGCATCGGACATCCCGTGCATGAGTTACGCCCCCCCCCCCCGCCATATGATTTAGATAAAACTTAAATTATATGTTAAAGATTGAACGTTCTTGAATGAGTTCGATTTGTGTACTCATCGAATATTCCGTGAATGAGCTATGTCCTCTGTCATTTACATAAATTGTGGAATATGTACAAATTTTGTTGGTTTTTAGAAGTCACTATTTTTTCCGATTCAGATGAAACTGAATATATGTGCTAAGGATCAACAGATCTCGAATGAGTTTGACTTTAATACGCATCTAGCCTTACGAAAACTTTGTGAAGGCAGTACAGGCTGTATCTTTTACAGTTTTTTTTTCAGATTTGGTTACTAGCATCGATACCATGGTGGGGGGGGGGGGGGGAAATCGCATTGATAATCAGCGTTCCGCAACCTTTCGTTGCAGAGTTATGCCCTTTTCCCCGATTGCTTTGTGAATGCCCATTTTCCCGAAAACTTTGTGGGTGTAGTGCAAGCTATATGGTTTACAGATTTGGTTACATGCATCGGGACATTAAGGGGGCGTACCATGTTAATAATCAGCGTTCCACAATCTTTCGTTACAGTGTTGACACAACAAGGAAAGGGGTGTATTTAGAAAGTAATACATAAACAAATATACATGTATTTAATATTCTTTGGTTACGTTCCTTACTCTGTCCTTGTTGGAATCGATCTTTTTTGCAATCATGGCGGCTGGATGAATAGGCGCTAATTAACTAGCTACGGGGATTCACAGCTGGATATTAGGCCGAAAAAGTTCTTTGGGATTGTCGAGCTAGGTTTCCACTTTCATCTGGTGCATGGGAGTGGGGGCGGGGTGCAAATGCAAGACACTCCATCTAGTCATTCTAGTTGGTATAAATAAAATCCTGGGGGTCGTAAATTCGCTGTGGGTCAGTTTGAGTAAGAACTACGACGAAATCTGCAATGGGCCTTAGCTTTTAGCCCTAATTGTTCCATCGAAATGTGTAAGTAAACTATACAATCTGAAAAAAATTGAAAGACAACGAAATCTGATTTTAATATATTAAAAAAACTTGATTAAATTAGATATATTTACATCAAAAAAAAAACTTAATTAACTCATTGATCTAATTATAACGTCTATATATAGATATCACGTCATCAGATAAATTAGTTTCGTTTTTTACTAAAATATCTTCATAAATATATCTACTATATAAGTGTTACAGATATATCTATAAGTATTATAAATTGTTTATCATTTTGTGGTTTTACACAGGCTTGAGGTAAACCTTGCCGTTTATTCCAATAGAGTTACAGTCCCCACAACATAGGCTATGCTAAAGTAAGCTAATATATAGAGTTAAAGCAATTCTGAGAAAAACTTTATCATTATAAGATATGAAAAGCCTTATAAATCAGGGGCGTGGTGAGAATGAGTTCATGAGTAGCCATACTCATGCGCCAAAAAGTTTTTGCGCCAAAATCACAATCAAATTACTCAAAAAATGAAAAACATTTGTAAGTGGAAAAATTGTTTCATCTGACCCAATTTAAAAAATTTTGAAAGAGTCAAGTTGGAAAATTTAATCATATTTTATTACCGTATTTCTTGTCTCGGATTGCTGGAGATTGCGTTTCTGGGCTTCTAATTTTCGAAATTTTCCCGGGGGAGGGCCCCCCGGACCCCCCGCCGCGGGCTCGCGCATTCGGCGCTCGCGGTGGCCGGCTTCGCCGGCCACAGCTCCGCGGTCAGTAAAAGGGTTTTTGTGCCAAAATCTTTTTTGTTACTCATAATTTCTTCTCAATAATTGCCCTCACCACGCCCCTGTTATAAATGCACCACTTTCAGTCAATTTGTTCGCTTTTAATACGTCCATTCGGGTATCAATTTCATCATTCGGAATTAACAGCCCTTAAATTTTAATACCCAGTTCTCGACTTCGCCAAGGTTATACCAAAATGGACCTCGACCTCCCTCATAAACGACGACTCCGTTTAGTATAATAAACAGTCTCTCGGGCAAAGCCGCAAAAGCGGCATTAGCCTCGTTTTCCATGGTATCCAAGACTAAGGGAGATTCTATACCAGCTTCCAACAACAGACCTGCTGCCTGTATTCTGTCTTTTAATGTGACGTGCTGTTTGTAGTCATATTCAGTATCAGAAGTAACACGCCATCCATCACTAGGATGCGCCTCCTCGATGTAAATTGTCAAAAAGTCAACATCATCAGCAAAGTTTCGTACTAATTCGTTGAATTTCCGTAACTTTGCCATGAACGGGGGTCAGGTACAGCTACCAAAGTTCAACACAAGAGGTCGCCCTGTCTTCACGAAATCCAATAGGGAGTGTTTCTTTGACCCGTCTGACGACATTAGAGCAACGTTCGGAGCCTTTTTGTTCAGTTCTGCTGTCTTGAAAGCTTCCAAAATATACGTATGAAAGGCATTTGTGAACATTTTCCAGTTGAAAAAGGTGTCCAATGTAATATCCTTTTTATTAGCTCCGTCCATCAAGGAAGTCATTCGTTTTTTAAGGAGGCGTTGTATTGGTGGAATAAAGTAGGCAATGGTCATTAGGGTCACACTAATGATGAAACCTAAAAATGCCTTTGTTACCCGCCAGCATATCGTTAACTTCCTGTAAAGATTCTCCATTTTAGGGATTTGCTTGGTCTAGTTAGCTACCATATCTGCAAGAAACGAAATGAAATGAAACGTGGTTTAACGTCCCGTTGGTTCTGCTCCGACTGGGCTAATGAAGACGGCCATACGTCATACAGTGTGCTATGGGTGAAATTTTGTTGTAAGGGAATTCCAACTGCCAAAGGATCTTTTTACGTACACGTCAATATGTACAAGGGACCTCGGTTTTTCATCCCATCCGAACGACTATGTAACGTTATCCCTTGCCGGGTTCTCTGTCCTGCACCACTGACAAGGAGGAAGCACGTCGGAAAAAATCTGATGAACTTTCTTGGACAATGCAGTGATCGAACACAGGACCTCCAGATTACCGAGCCAACGTCTTACTCACCTAACCGCCGTGGATCATATAACAAGCAACACAGATATTTAAATCGACTGCATACGTTATGGTCAAACTTATAATATTTAAAATTACACAGCTCTTTTATTTGATATTCAATCATTATTTGAGAGAGAATTGAAATGGGGTGTCGCGTCCTAATTTTCTACGCCACGCAGAGGGAACTATTCACCGGACAGCCGCGTTTGTGGTTACTCTTCACAGAATTCCAACTTTCAAGGTTCCGTTTACTGCAGACAAAAGCATGTTTTTCCCAGCACCGGGTTTACCCTCAACAGGTCAGGGCTATGCTCTACTCCTGGTATACCCCAGCTAAACTTAGACATCGCGATTATAGTTCAGAACACGTCGTAAACGGTATAACTTGCCAGAGAACATAATAATACCCCCCCCCCCCCCCGCGAACTCCCAACAAACTGATTAAATAAAAGTACATACCTTCATCAGTAGTCTGTAGAGTCACCCTTTTTAACACAAGATTCAGTATAATCTGTCGATATCTACTAGCTACTGTTTATTTGTACTATATAGTTTTAACCCGACTCAGTCTGTCAGATATTAAATATAGGCTAGTAAGTGGGAAATTCATTCATAGCAAGGAAGATTTTCTGTTTACGGTGATCTGTTTAGGCCACTTTGCAATTCACCTTTGCTGCACGTCGCCCTACCAATGATTCGTAACTTGCGTTGCCTTTTATAAACTTGCAATCGAGAAAGAAATTTAAAGGGCCAATCCCGATAACTTTTTGGGGAATAAAACTGCTTAATTTTGTGTTAAAATCCCTTATAACCCATTATCTAAGGCCGACCAACTAACCCGATATTTGTGATATGCTTGTAAATAACTTAAACCTGACAGTCTTCATCTGGAAATGGAGTCCGTTGTATTATACAGTGTCTGGATAAAACCAGACTTTTTTCTATAAAAATGATATGTGGGTGAAATTTACCTTTTGTTATCTGTACAGTACATGGGTCATTCACTGTATAGACCTCTCAAGAAACGGGAATCGATTATCAGGTCACCCAATCAAAAAAGTGACCCCAAATCTTAAAAGGGTTACGTGTCCGGATAAGCAGTGTTGACGTTAACGTCAAAACGACTCAATATTTTGAGCTGAAACTTTGAGCCAAGGTATATACACCATGCCTCTATATTTTGGTCCATAAATTTCATAAATGCTCGGACTTTAATTTTTGAGACTCTGTTCCAATCGGGATTGTCCCTTTAAAGTCAATAAAGAGAACTGGGTTTTAGTGTCAATACAGAGGGAGGTTCGAAAATTAAATCCAAGGTCAGTAAGTAGAACGGTGTTTACAGTGTGAACAATGACTCAAGGGTCAATAAGGAGAACGCTTTTAGCAGTAAAGCTGGGGTCAGTAGGGAGAACGGATGTGAATCCCGGGTCTGTAGGAAGACAAGTGCGAACACTGAATTTCGGGTCTTTGGATACATTTCATTGAAAGATCTGTCAAGAAGGTTGATGTGTGGCGGGGGCCCATGAGCGTGACACTGGAAATTCCCACAACCCCTCGCCGCGATTTATTCAAATCAAAATTGACATGCCATCAATTTAGTGACGTATGCTGGGGTGACAATGAAAAGAAATAAAATGGGGTATAATATGTTACTTTTCAGCTACATCTGGGCAGATGTGGATTAAAGGGGTAGGCCTACTGACCGGGCTGCAGCCTGGGGCCCTAATATTAAAGGAGCTAAATCGCTAATTAGAACCTAGATATTGACACAGATGGGTTGCAACGTATATAATAATGTAATCTGATTGTATATGAACCGATTTACATTCAATTGTTTCCGTTTTGATTCTAATTTCGAATCAGTTATGTCCTGCGAAATACGGCTTGAGTCTAAACCGAGTAGAAATTTCCAGCGTCTCGTTATTCCAGTCTATTACGCATGTTCCTCAGATAAGTTATGGCGTCGCCGTTTGACAAGAGTAGTTGAATATGTCTAGCCTCGCTCTTTCTGGTCACTTGTTTCAAATGACCATTAAACGCACTATGGATGGTAAAGTGTTTATTTTGTCTTGTTAAAATATTGGTTACCAGAAGCCTACCTTTTCCCGGTAAGATTACAACATTGATGTTGATTTGAATTGACAAATAATTCGTGTTTTCAACGTGTAAGACTTTGGATGATACTGAGTTAGAGACTTAGCTACTTTAAAGGGCCCTCCAATTTAGTTCTGAAAACATTTTTTGAACAATAAATATATATATCATTCATTATGTTGTACATGTTTGTGTACTTAGAGAGAAATTTGCATTGTGTGGGTGTGACGGATAATGACCAGAATATACCCCCGTTTCACTGTCGATTTTTAGCCAGTGGCCCCAAGCCAGCTTGATACGGACTCATAAAGGGCATACGCAATACAATGGGTGAAATTCCGCCGGACAGTTGCGTTATAGCCTACTTTAATTTCGAATTCCAATTGTCATTCAATGGTTATTTTACGTGCACTCCAATATGAATGACGGACGTTGACCAGGGTATGCCCCCTTTCCACTGTCGATTGGCAACCTGGGGTCCCACGCTAGCTTGGTCCGGAGTAATGAAGACGCCAATATGTACACTGTGCTTAAAGTTATGTAGCTAAGTCTCTAACTCAATATCATCCAAAATCTTCAACATTGAAAACACGAATAATTTATCAATTTAAATAAACATTGATGCTGTGATTTTACCGGGAATAGATGGGCTTCTGATATCCAATATTCAAGACAAAATAAACATTTTACCATTGGTACATAAATCGTGTACCATATTGCGTTTCAGCCCCAGCTCTAGCAAGATACTCGAGGAACAAGGCTAGAAACTTTGCGCCAAATCAAACGGTGTATGTAGACTGGAATAACCAGACGCTAGAAATTAGCATTCGATTGAGAATGCTGGCTGCTTTCGCCGAACATAACTGATTTGAAATTAGAGTAAAAACGGAACCATTGAACGTAAATCAGTATACATTCATATTACAGTATTCTATGCGTTGCGACCCACTTGTATCAATTTCTAGGTCCCAAAAGTTAGCGATTTAGCTCCTTTAAGATCCACTCTACACAAACTAGGTCATTTCGGGACTAACACACGGTTCAATTTTATTTCAATAATTCGCTTGCGCGTAGGGGTCTTGGGCAGTGAGGGGAAACATAGGAACCAAAGAAAACCCACGAGGTTGAATAGGCGACCCAGCTCCTTGTCACGTACAACCGGGAAATCACTACCACGCAAGTTGCCTCAATGACAGACCTTGTGATGCAGCGCGCACACACCAACCATTCGGCCATTCATCACCCCACCCCACCCCCTCGTCCCATGCGAACTACAGATACTCCTCCTTGTCGTTTTGCACAACTGAAAAGGAAAAACGATGCCGGCAAATACTCCAGAACTTTCGCAGCCAACACCGGGATTGACCCAATGACCTCTAGATTACCCAAATCCATTATTAGTGGGGCATATGGGATACAATGTAATCCCCCCTCTCGTTTTATTATGAATGTATACTTAGTAAATTATTAAAATAACATTATGCAAGAGCAAAATCTGCTTATTACAGGTCTTTCTTTAGGCCTGAGATGTTATCTAAATAATCAATTAGACATTAATTAACATATCCAGACAATAATAAACTCTTAAAGTCAAGGCTAGCCTTCGATGTTGGTGGATTGAATTCCTTGCCGTTTAATGGCCGTTGATAATTAAATCAATCAAGTGGATAATCGAGGCTATGATGTTTATATTAACGATTTGAGTAATGATGACCGAGGCTATGTGAATATTTCAAACGTTTTTTTCTCGGCTAATAGTGGACCAATTTGACTGAAATTTTCAGCAAATTACCTTTACACTATCTAGTTTTTAACTATTATAGTGAGAACTGCCATCTCTTTATCTTATCTCCCATAATGTATCTTTAAGAATCCCCAAATAATTATACATTTCAAGTGAGTTTGTACTACTATCGCCCATTTACAATATTGTCTGTAGGATACAAAATTTGATATAAAAATTTGACAGACAATTAAAGATACGATAAAACAGTCACATCTTGCATCTCTATAAATGAAAGAATGATTACATTTGAATAACAAACGTGCATATATAGCTTTAATATTACGTGACCGATATTCCAATTTTTGAAATTTATTACTGCACGCAGTGTTACGTCACTGTCACGGTTAGATGACAAAATCTTTAACTTTTCCTGATTGATAAACTTATTTATTTACTAATTAATTAATCTAATAGAAATCCAATCTTCAATGTTTATTGTTTACAGTGTTATGTTTACATTCTTATTAAAACAATAAACACAATCACAGATTTATTTACATGTTTATTCGTGATAAGCAGTGTGTATAGAAGAAAATGATATATATTTCCATATTTATCCACTGGTCGAGGCCAGACTTTAAATATTTCATTGTAGACTATAACATCTATATATAGATATCACGTCATCAGATAAATTAGTTTCGTGTTTTTACTAAAATATCATCATAAATATATCTTCTATATAAATATTACAATCATGTCTTTGAAAATATATATATGTTCTACGATTTATTATAAGTGTTATAAATATATCTATTACATAAACATTACAATTCTAAAACAACTATCAGCAAATTATAACGTTAGAAGACATCTTATTTGGTTTTCAAGACTATAACATCTATATATAGATATCACGTCATCAGATAAATTAGTTTCGTGTTTTTACTAAAATATCATCATAAATATATCTTCTATATAAATATTACAATCATGTCTTTGAAAATATATATATGTTCTACGATTTATTATAAGTGTTATAAATATATCTATTACATAAACATTACAATTCTAAAACAACTATCAGCAAATTATAACGTTAGAAGACATCTTATTTGGTTTTCAAGACTATAACATCTATATATAGATATCACGTCATCAGATAAATTAGTTTCGTGTTTTTACTAAAATATCATCATAAATATATCTTCTATATAAATATTACAATCCTAAAATGTCTTTGAAAAAATATATATGTTCTACGATTTATTATAAGTGTTATAAATATATCTATTACATAAACATCACAATTCTAAAACAACTATCAGCAAATTATAACGTTAGAAGACATCTTATTTGGGTTTTTTTCCCGTAAATTTTAATAACCATTGTTGAATCTCATCGACTTTATATCCCATACGTCCTTAATTCCCTTCATACACGACAACATCATCCATTATTATTTAAAGTCTTCCAGGAAATGCTGCATAGGCTGTATTAGTGTCGTTTTCCATGGTATTATTTTCATCATTTGGAATCAACAGCCCTTGAATTTTAATATCCAGTTCTCGACTTCGCCAAGGTTATACAAAAATGGACCTCGACCTCCCTCATAAACGACGACTCCGTTTAGTATAATAAACAGTCTCTCGGGCAAAGCTGCAAAGGCTGCATTAGCCTCGTTTTCCATGGTGTCCAAGACAACGGGGGATTCTACACCAGCTTCCAACAAAAGACCTGCTGCCTGTATCCGGTCTTCTAATATCACGTGTTGCCTGTAGTCATATTTTGTATCACTAGCAATGCGCCAACCATCATTAGGATGAGCCTCCTCAATATAAACTGTCAAAAAGTCAATATCATCAGCAAAGTTTCGTACTAATTCATTGAATTTCCGTAACTTTGCCATGAACGGGGGTCAGGTACAACTACCAAAGTTCAACACAAGAGGGCGTCCTTTCTTTACGAAATCCAATAGGAAGTGTTTCTTTGACCCATCTGACGACAAGACAGGAACATTTGGCGCCTTTTTATAAAGTTCTACTGTTTTGAAAATTTCCAAAATACTCATACGGTATCCAGTTTTAAACTGCTCTAAACTGAAAAATGAGTCCAAATCCATTTCGTGCAAATCTCCACCTTCTAACATTTTTTTACTTACTGTTTGAAGACGTCGCCTTAATGGTGGTAGAAAATAAGCCATGGTCACAAATATAACCCGGCCGAACATACCAAAAATGGTCACAACCACCCGCCAAGTTATCTTAATCTTCCGGTGAAGGTCCTCCATTTGTTGAGTTAGTTTGAGTGTCTATAAAGTAGACAAAAACTACATTCATGTATATGTTAACTAATAACTTCTAATGTCTCTGAAAGAACGTGTGAATGAGGACCATCGAGTCACAACGGCTTTCCATATTTACATATGACTGTATTCTTGTAATCCAGTAGGTCTAAATAATAATATGCAGCCAGCTTAACTCAAGTAGTTTAATGGGCATTGATAGCATGGGAAATACTGTTACTAGGCCTATTCACATTGAGAAACCAATAAGATCGACGTAAATCATGCATAAACAAAATGGATATTGTTGACGTAAAACTTTAAAGTGTTCTATTTTCTAACCTTTCGGTGTGTCAAATACTGCGGAGCGTTCCATTTATTAACCTCGCAAAGAATGCACGAGTGGGTCAAATGCGATTTCAATTTGTTACAAAACAAAACTATGGTGATCTGTTTCAGCCACTTCGTACGTCGCCTTTCACAGTGTTCGGCTATGAGTCAGCCGACGTCAGCGTTACTTATGGACGTCAGCGTTACTATAATACACACACAAAAAAATATACATAAATAATATCAGTTATATCTAGAATAAGTTTTTTTTTCTAAACAATAATATACAGCCGTAACCCCTAGTAACAATAACTATGCACGGTCACTACTTTCTCCCCCCTTGTATTTCGTCAACCAGTTTTCCACCTCATTGATATGGTACCCAAAAGGACCCGGGCCTCCTTCATAGACAATAATACCGTCCAAAATAATATACAATCGTTCCGGTAAGCCACCATACGCTACACATGCCGCGTTTTTAACGCTGTCCAAGACTAAGGGGGATTCCACACCAGCTTCATATAAATGTCTTGCAGCCTTGACTCGGTCTTCTAAGGTCACGTGCTGGTAGATGTCATAGTTGTTATCAAATCGCCATTCATCATTTGGGTGAGCTTCTTCGATGTAAATCGTTAAAAAGTCGGCTTCCTTGGAAAAGTTACGTACTAATTCGTTGAAATTCCGTAACCCTGCCATAAATGGGGGTCAGGTACAACTACCAAAGTTCAACACCAGAGGTCGTCCCTTTTTCATGTAATCTAGCAGAAAGTGTTTCTTCAGTCCATCCGGTGAATATACTGTCGTGTTCGTTGCCCTTCCGTGAAGTTCAGTCGGTTTAAAAGTGTCTATATAATTGGAACGGAACACAAGCGTCAGCATTCCCCAAGAAAACATTGAACTTTCATAATCTCCCTTTTTGACTCGACTCCCTTCCAAAAGTCTATCCATTGTATGATCTTCTACTCTCGCCAAAGGAGGAATAACCCATGTCAATGCCATGTAGATAGTAAAGAATGTCATACGAAAAATAAAAACCGCAGTCTTCCAACAGCGGTTTGCAGTTCTTATAAGTGACTCCATTTTCAGATTTATCTCCACTGAGTTCATGAACTTCCACACTCTACAGATACCAACATTTGTCTATCACTTATATGCATCACCTGTATTGTACAAAGGTTATCTTGGTTTACAAAAATGGCGACACATTTCTCTTAGATAACTGAACAATCACATCAAGTTAAAATCAAGCAGAAAATGTTCAGGTAGTGTATACAAAAACAAACACACTCGTTTTTAGATCATGTATATACATACGCCTCGTCGCCGATCAGCAGACCGCTGAGTGAGAAGTTGTGTTAGTATACACAAAGTGATCAGTAAATCATTGATACATTTGTTGTAATGAACTTACTAACATCAAATCAGAAGCCAAACTGCGTGGTTGACATATTTGTCACATAAAACAAAACAAGATTTAATTCGGTCACAAAATTCGGAGCTTTCGCGCTTATGGGGTGACAAAAACTGAGACATATTAAAACCAGCCAGTAGTTCCTGAAACGAAACCGGAACGGAAGCCCTCGCCTTTAAACTCGGTCACAAAATTCGGAGCTTTCGCGCTTATGGGGTAGCAAAAACTGAGACATATTAAAACCAGCCAGTAGTTCCTGAAACAAAACCGGAACGGAAGCCCTCACCTTTAAACTTTGTTCGGCGATGGTTAATAAAAAAAATACCATAGCATACTAGGTTATGACTACATCAAAATATTAACCAGTCGAAATAGACATAATCCTGGTCACTTTTTGTCGATATTGATTTGGAATTTATAATACAATTTATTTAATATCAGTAAACCTAATATATGAGTATGTCGTCTATGTCCGGGTGGAGTATCCTGAACTGTGATTTGCTCGGTTTGCTATAGTCCCGGTGATAAACTCATTAACTTCAAATAAACGACAAGCTGTTAAATTGTAAATGGCGAAAAACCGAATGTACAATGGGCGTAAAATGTTCGTCGGAAGATGACAAGCACACTATCCAATATATCATCCAAATAATAGGCCATGTCCCCTTGTCGAGGGTGAATTCAGTACCCAGTTTGGCCCGGTAAATATCCAGGCTGCTGAAAAGCGCCCTGACCGCGACAACAGAAGTACCGCACTATGACAGATTACTTCCTGGTTGTTATAAAATCGGTTCCATATCACAATCTGGGAACTAGATAGATACTAGTACCTAAATGATGCGTGTCAAACCGCAATTACAGACTCTATATCTTTGAGAGACATAAAGAAATTGGGCTTAGCCTACACTCCATGTTGACATGGTCATTTCGGGACTAACACGCGGTACCCGTTTTTTTAAAGAATAATTCTCATTCGTCTACATGGATTTTAATAGCAGTTGGGGGAAACCGAAGAATCCAGAGAAAACAAATGCGTTTGGGTAGGGCCGTTATAAGCAAACCTTCCCGTTTTTATGCACAAGTCTGGGGACGTAACCACGCCACGTGACTCAATGACAGACCTTATGCACGCGTTGAACCACTTGACACTTGAAGTGTTATTAGATGTAAGATGTAGACCTAACAACAAACAGACATAGATCTCAATTCGGTTTTAATAGGGATAAAGATGACGTTTATAAACATTTTACAATATGGGCCAATCACGGTCAGACGGGCTTGACATCTGAACACTTATCCGCTACAAAGACACCAAAACCTGCAGAGTAGGTTAATCGAGTAAGGGGAGACCACGATAAGAGGGGGCTGGCACCTAAACCAACAACCAAATTACGCGCTTTTATTAAATAAAGGGAAGAACTTCCCACTAAACCTACTTCATGGCCTAAGGCCGCAAATGGAAAGATTGCGAGATCATATTCTTCAAACAGAAAGACGCCTTAATTGGCTCTTATGTCTTGTCTGTGATATCACTTCTGTGTAAACAGCAGAGGCGGATTCAACAGGGGCTCAAGGGGTGCGCCCCCCCCCCCTAATTTTCGACAGTGCCCTTTTTTACTACTGAAAGTGCCTTTCAACTAGCTTTTTTGCTCGAATTTGAGGCTCTTTTTCTACGATTTCCGAACGTTTAGACGAAAATATCAGCCAAATAGCTCTTGAATTGGCTACAGATGCAAGGAAATGACAGAAAAATTTCTTGGGGCCCCACCCCCTCTCAGCGGCGTGCCCCGTCTCCGTGGTCAGTGCCCTCATTTTGCGGCGCCCCCCCCCCCCTTTCAAAATTCCTAGATCCGCCCCTGAACATAGATCACTGTTTGACAAGAATTGTGGATTGTCTAGCCTCGTTTTCCGAGTCCTGTGTTACAAATGGCGCCGAAACGCATCATGGTACACGTTTCGTGTACAAATGGTAAAATATTTATTTTGTCTTAAATATTAGATATCAGAAGCCAATATTTTTCTGTTAAGATCACAACACCATTGTTGATTTAAATTGACAAATAATTCGTGTTTTCAATTTTGAAGAATTTGGATGGTATTGAGACTTTAATTCAAAGCTGACCAATGGTTTTGCAACCGAAATCCCACAATGTGTCGACCTGAATTCCAATCAGACGGTTACAGCTGCAATGGTATGGCTCTTTAAGTCTTAGTGGCTCAAGACAAAAAAAAAAATCTTATTATGCTTTAATCTATAGTAGGCTATATTCGTCAGTTTGGTACACATTCGGTATTCAATTGAAAAGAAAAGTACAATTAGTATTCTATTAGATTTGGTCATAGAACCAAATCATAGAACTAAACACACATGTATTTAGTTCTATGATTTGGTGTACTTTGTTTTGACAACTAGATAATATTATTTTTTCTACATAGTTTGCCCGAAAGTTCAGATATCCCGTCTGTCCCCTAAACCACTAGCAGAGACGATATGGACTGGAGTGATTTTAAAGACCAATGGAGTTTGTTGCATATAGGATATCTATGGTTTGTTGGCCCCTCTTGTGGCCGTGCAGGTTTCGATCCCTGGTGTGAGCGTGGCATGGAGATAGGGGCGCCTTCGGCCTTCTCAACCTCGTGGGTTTCCTCCGGGCACTCCGGTTTCCTCCCACTGCTAAAGACCCCTACGCGCAAGCGAATTATTGAAATAAAATTGATACCATATGTTAGTCCTAAAATCTCTTGATGGCCCCTACGAGTATAATTAATACTCCTTGGTTGGCCCACTGGGCAACGGAATCTGCCGAGGTTTGCCGAGTGTTTGTTGGCCGTTGCGTTGGGCATGCGCTACAATGATCTCACTTCCGATAGCTGAAGATGGCCTCGTGGTTGAGCAATGCTGGTCGTGTAAAAGGAAATTTTTCATCTTTTTTGGGTGGTTGATTGTTCCGTAAATACAAGGACAACCATGGAGTTTGTTGATGGCCAATTTGACGACGCTGAACCAGCTAGGTAATGGCCAATTTTCTAAAGGTGTTATTCCGTTTTCTTGGTAGAGGGCCAGAGCGCGATGGTAGTTGCCAGACCACGTGTTCTGGATGTTTAGAGTAAACTTTTATTTATGTCCTATGACCAGGTTTGCGATTTTAGAACAAACGTATTGTTTGCGGTCTAGTACGTTGACTCGGCTACTTCCGAGCAACTTTACTATCCCAAACCCGAACCCTAATCCCAAGAGTATCCGGATCAAAGTACTGCGCCTTGTTGTTGTTTGCGAATAATTATCATGTCGATGTCAATGTTTATTTTCCAGCTTACTGCAAAATGGAACAACCAATGTGGAGCGGAACTTGAAGAATATGACAGAAAGAAATGGTAAATGAAGTGTGTTATTAGGGTTTCGGGTCAAAGTTTTCAATCGTACTGAAGTGACGGTATTTTTCTTTTAAAGAAAGTGCTAAATCTACCTAAATAAATTGTTATTTCGTCAAAATAATTGGATCAAGTAGTATTATCAACTAGAAAATTATCAGTAAATCAGCCTTAACATTTTATTGGACAAAGGCAGGGATGCAGCCCGGATTTGTGGAGTAGTGGGAAAAAAAGAAATTTTGGAGGGAGGGGCGCGTGGTCTTTTATGAAAATTCAAACCTTCTTGGTGTATTTTCAGAGCATTTTTGCTGCCTTTTGTATTTGCTTCAGTGCAAATAAAATTTCCATTTATATATTCAAATTTTATAAAAATTGATCATAAAACCGAAAGTATGAGACCATTTACAACATCCAAACCTTTAACACAACTTCTAAATATAAATAAACAAAATCCCAATACTTCTTTCTTTAAAGTAATTTGGGATGATAGGGTGTACGAGGCACACAAAAGTAAATTATGCCGTTGCAGACATGGTTTGCGGCAGCTTTTACCAAAGGTTTGTCGTGGTAAAGTTCGAGTGCTGAATTTGTGTACAGAGAAGGAAGGGGTTTAAATATGACTGGAGGGCTTTCTTTCAATTTTTATTTGTGCTGGGCATCAAAAAATAGTGCCGGATGCAAGCCATTCATTGCATAGGGTGGGGTTCCTTATCAGGCAACATGTAAACAATCCAAAAGGCCACAACTCGGCAGGGTTGTTCCAATTTTTGAACTTGGGTAATCTCTCCTTTGCCCATACTTCCCTTTGTAACCACAACATAATGAATGGCAAAAAGATCTTGAGTTACGGGCTATGACACACTTTCAAAAATTGTGTTTTGTTTTTAGAGGTTGAATACCAAGATGATGATTATGATAGCAGTGGAGATGAATGGGAAGTTGATTGGTCAAATGAGTCCTATGACTTCACGAGAAAACATAAAACATGTAATCTCAGTTCAAATCAGGTAATTCTATTATGGCAGATTTTATAGAAGATTTTAAAACTGTAGGATTGCTCATTTCAATTCTTTCCTTTGTGACTTAAAGGTTGGCCATGGTTTTTAAAAACTGACAATATTGGAGCTAGCATATATCACATTGCTACAGCTGGGCATATTCAACAGCATGACAAGCATCTGTTGGTAATTTAATGTTGATGCTTTTATTATATACTAATTATGGAGAAATAGCACAAAAAATTTAAACTGAAAGTGGTTGTGTGGATCATTTGAAGAACATCAGTACACAAGGTGGTTTTAACTGAAACAAAAACAGCCATGGTGAAATATTCAATTAATCAGTTTGCAGTGAGAACCCAACATGAGAAAACATTAATATTATATGATTGTAGAATAACCGACCAAATCTCCAGACGAAACAGAAGAGCAGTTATCAACCACCAGAAAAGGCACTCAGTAAATTTGTCCATAAAATAAATGTTGGTAAGCACACATTGTATTTCTGTATGCACACTATCGGCTTGTTCCTGAATATCAGTAGGGACAGTGTCTTGTGGGAAAGTACTCGATGAAATCATGTTTATAATCATGTAGGCCAATTGCACTAATTAAGCCGGCTGAATATTGTGATCTTTATATCAGTGGTAGAACGGTGCATAGATAAAAATAGTAATAGTCGCAGCGTTTGAAGTTGTTATAACCAAAATATCTTCATTATCGCACTGTTATTAACAATCAGATTAAAGCAAGATATTTGTTCGCTTTCACTCTTATTTATATGTATAACTGTATTCTGTATATAATTTAATAGACTAAATGTGAATCTAATGGTGGCTACAGAAATAAATAGTATTTCGTTAGATTGTGGTTAAGTTTACCGAATTTGATAGAATGTAATTTTTAAATTTAGATAAATATAATGGACCTAAAATGTCAACGTCTGCTGCTAATTCTCTGGCTGTTTCTGGCAGGAAGATGGAATCTGACAGGTTGGTACTTTGTTATAAAAGTGGCTAAGATTAACCCGCCTTAATTAGCTCGAGTGGAGCAGAAAAGTAGGAATTTAAATTTAAAGCGTTATTTTTGTCACATTTTCTTGAGGGAAACATTGTATGTATCAGGGTACTTATACAGTGATGAATTATATTATTGTGTGTTGTAGATTTCGTGGTAAGGACAAAGCTGATAGAGCCACTGCTGAACAAGTGATGGATCCTAAAACTCGTATGATTTTATTTAAGTTATTAAGTAAAGGTGTAATTTGTGAAATAAATGGATGCATCAGTACAGGGAAAGAAGCCAATGTTTATCATGCCACCAGTAAAACAGAAGTTGACAGAGCAGTCAAGGTAAAATTAAATTTATTACGTTTTCATGCCTGGTTGCTGGCTATTAAGGCTGGATTTGAGATCATTTGGATGGGATGATAAACTTAAGGGCGAGTAAACCTTTGATACAAGTCATAATAAGCTATAAATCTGTGCGGTTGGTCGATGAATGGTCTACAGTCTGTGCTTTAGATCACAAGGTCTGTCATTGAATCAAGTGGTGTGGTTTCGATTCCAAGATTGTATGTGATAAGGAAAAGGGTCACATATCCGGTTTCCTCCCACTGCTAAAAATTAAATCCGAATGAGCAAGCAAATTATTGGAATAAAATCAAACCATATGTTAGTCCTAGTTGATGTCAAGTGGACTGGCAATGGCAATGAATAAAATATTTACCCTAAGGACCATTAAATTAGGAATTTATCAGTCCTTAACTCCCAGTTGACTGTATCTAGTCTATGTTAAAACCTATTTTGATATAAATGTTGATATTGTCATGTTACCTGTGTTAAATGATAACTGTTGTGATGGTAATTAATGATGACATATTTTTACAGGTATATAAGACTTCCATTCTACATTTTAAAGATAGAGATCGATATGTATCCGGTGAATTCAGGTATGTTTAGTAATTTCTGCTCCTTTTCAGTTGTGAAAACTTACATAAAAAGTACTCTGTGTGTGCGCTATACATTCGCAATTTGATTATGCTTTTGTATGGAGTAGAGAGATCTCGAAATTGGATTCGGCTTTTGTATGGAGTAGAGACATCTGGAACTTAGCATTTTTTCACTTAAACATTTTATCGATTTTGTGTGGGTTTGATAAAAATAATTAATTAGATTTCAGGTGTAATCATATCTAAATGAATTATTTTCTATCAGATATAGATAATATGCATTTATTCAGATGTCATATCTTTTATTCAAATTATTTGTCAAAATTAAGATTAGAATCATATCGGTTTCCATGGATTGATTTTATTAGTCTAAATTATTACAAGCTAGAACTTTGGCATAGAAAGTCGCTACATCAATATATTGATTTTTATGGAATGGTAATTTTGCACATGAATTATTTTACAGATTTCGTCATGGTTACTGTAAACACAATCCACGTAAAATGGTACGTACCTGGGCTGAGAAAGAAATGAGGAATTTAATCAGGTGTGAAATGATGTTTAAGTTTGCATTAGTTAATACAAGTTAACCACTTCGTCTGTTTTCAAGCAAACATTGCCTTAATGGACTTTCGACTAAAATACTTGTGGTAGGCGAGGAAGGTCTTCATTATAATGGTATTGTTGGGATCCCAAATCTGCATTGTAAGAAAAAAGTTATATATGATATACTGTAGCTCTTCAAACAATGCTTTAATAAAGGTCGAGTTCAGTGATTCTCAAACCATTTTTGCCAACTGCACACCTTGGAGGAACACATGAAAAAATAACAGCACACTTTGCTAAATATATATGATAAATATTTTGAATTTTGCAAAATAAAAACATAACTCATATGACAGCATGTAACTGTAGACGAAGACTAGTCATATAAAATGATTCAGGCTAAATCTAGAAAAACACGGCTATGAACTTACTTTATTGCAGTGTTTCGAATTTCGTCAGTCAAATAGGAGGCTTTTTTAGTAAAATTCTTTTAGTTTGCCGTTCAAAATGTTGCGGTATATTTAGGAAGATCTTATGGCACACCTGTGTGCTGCGGCACACTGATTAAGAATCACTGGTGCATGTCATTGACTGTTGTAAAATAGTCTGTATAACAAGGTGATTGTTTTTATGACCTTCACCTTTATGGAGAGACATGCTAGATTAAATAGAATATAGGGCACCACAGGGTCTGCTGTCCAGAGTTGGGCTGTCATGATAGTATGTGTGCCCTACAGATAGTGTATGTAAAATGTTTTCGGTATGCGCTATCTTGAAGATACAGTGAAAGATTAAATATATCAACTGGCAGGGAATTTTTGAAAAGCAGCGAATAAGCGGCCTAGAGTTTGGAAAATAAGTTACTGCTCGATGTGGCTTTCAAGTTTTGTTAAATGAATGTTTTAATTTTATGAACAATTACTAATTTGAATGATTTTCTGTTTTGTAGAATACATCAATCGGGTATTTTATGTCCAGAACCTATTTTATTACGTAGTCATGTTCTAGTCATGGAGTTTATTGGTCAAGATGGCTGGTACGTGGAAAAAATTACTTTACTTTATATTTTCATATGTATTATCGCATCGGGTGTTTCGTCCAACTTCTTGTTGAAGCTCTTCACACTGGTATCTACCAATTGTTCTTAATAATTAAAGTTTATTTCTCATACTAAGGGAACCATTTCAAAATTTCCGAACTGGGGCCGGTTTCACGAAATTTTAACTAAGATAAAATCCAAACATTAGTAATTTGATTGGATAATATAAGATCGATTTTAGTGCTTAGCCAATCAAAATTGAAGTACATTGTATCTACTAAAATTTGGATTTTCTCTTTAGTTAAGATTTCGAGAAACAAGGCCCTGGTTATTAAACAACCTGTGGAACTGTATGGGTTGATCCAGATCGTTCTGTGGGTCATTTGTTCTGACGCAAGTGTTAAAATCATGGTATGTTTTATTAAACACCATTTAAGCATCATTATCTATCACTAGAATCCGAAATTGATTAATGTGTTTTAAAAGAAATTTGAACTATTTTCCTTAGGCCAGCACCGCTGTTAAAAGATGCTGAGATCAGTGAATCTAAAGCTAGAGAATTATATCTGGATATTCTACATATGATGAGAACTCTGTATCATGATTGTCGACTGATACATGCAGATCTCAGTGAATTTAATTTATTGTAAGTATGATAAGTTTGCTCATTGAAAGGTATTTTTGCATACTGTAAGTCTTTTTCTTGAAAGTTACTTGTTGGCAAGATCGTTGAAACTATTTACAAAATGGAGGCACTATGATGAAAATTGAGATCCAACTCCTAAACACTGTTGAGGATAAAACCTTGAGCTTATTTCTGAGTGCTTAATTTTTTCTATTTGTTCAAGATCGACTCCTTGGTTCAGAAACATCAAGTAGCTTTGATATATAGGGTTAAAAAGCTGTGGTTATTAATATATCCTTGGCAGAATTTTTTTGAGCTGGCTTAATATCTATAACTTTTAGAACAAAGGTGTGATCTAGGAAGAAGGTTGTGGGGGTGCAAACATCCATTCAACACAAACTGGAATTTTGGGACTAACATAGTTCAATTTTATTTCAATTCTCAAAAAAGGAAATCTAGGTTTGACAGAAATTGAATCCAAAAGAGATAATTTGACAGGAATTGTGGTGAAATGTTTGTTTGGGATAATCACTAATGTGGATTTTGTTTAAAAGGACATGTTTGTTTGAAAAAAACACTGATACATGTCTTTGTAAAAATGCACATTATTTATGTGGGATGATATGGTTGTAAATGCACCTGGCAGAGTTATTTCCCCAGTTGAAATTTAGAGCTGCAAAACCATCCTAGACAGGGTTAGTCTTGATCACTAAAACCATCTACATACTCCAAAGTGCTTGGTATATTTGATTTGGGTAGTCATAATTTGGTTAGTTTTTTTCACAAAATGTACTGAAATTGCCCATTTATAATTAGGCCTATTGTCAAATTGATGCAGATTTCCTTGTCAAAAAATGTGTATGCATTCTTAATTTTTGTGAAGTCTTTGCTACCCGTCTTTCCAAAGATGCTGGTGGGGGTAGATTCAGTCTCCTGTTTAGATACTTAAATGTGTTGTATCATGAGAAAATTCTACTGAATGCACTGTGATGAAAATTGAGATCCAACTCCTAAACATTGTTGAGGATAAAAACTTGAGCTTATTTCTGAGTGCTTGATGATATTTTAATAAAGATAGAATATGAAGAAAGTTGGATTCTGCATGTTACACAACTTTTATAACCTTAGGGTCCTACTTGTCTCACGACATTGCAGATTTTTGTCCTGTAACTTACTGTAGTCATGAGATAAATCCAACTCTGCCATCCCTAATCATTAAAATTGAATAATTCCACATTGCAGATTTTTGTCCTGTAACTTACTGTAGTCATGAGATAAATCCAACTCTGCCATCCCTAATCATTAAAATTGAATAATTCCACATATTTTATAGAATGATGGTCTTCAAGATGAAACAAAAACCTGAGTTCCTGTTTTTACACATTGGGGTGCAAATAAGGGAACAGTTGAAGTTGTAACTCAATAAAAGATTTGGCAGTAGTGTTACTGTCCAAGCAAAATTTCCCTCATAGCACTCTGAAAGGAGTGTGTCCATCTTCATTAGTCCAGCTGGTGTAGAAAGTAGGATGTAAAGCGACACTTCATCTTGTTTATATACGAATTTTTGTAGATGTCAAGTTACACTTTATGTTATAGTATGAATTTGTTTTGTAGATATCATCAAGGAACAGTTTACGTTATAGATGTATCACAATCAGTAGAACATGATCATCCACATGCTCTAGAATTTCTACGTAAAGATTGTACAAATGTCACTGGTAGGTTTCTCGCTGTGCTTTCTTTCACAACTGTCATCTTTCTTAATTCAGGTGTTAATTTTCATCTTTTTATGTGTAATTATTATCTGATCACTTTAATACAAGTTGATGAACAGGAGCCCTCATCAAACCAAGAATCTTAAAAGTTGTGACATGATGGCGACATTTGGCAGGCTTAGGAAATATTTTCGTTTGCAAAGATTGCACTAATTAAGCCGGCTGGATAATGTAATGTTATATCAGTGGTAGAACGGTGCATAGATAAAAATAGTAATAGTCGCAGCGTTTGAAGTTTTTATAACCAAAATATCTTCATTATCGCACTGTTACGTACACAAAGTATTTGACTTATAGATTTGCCACAATTGTTGGTTAATTTGTACAGCGATTTGTATTAACATTTAATACTGAACACATGTAGTTTTAATGTGTTGGTAGTCTATGACTTAGATTTCCATTATTTGTGAAAGTAGAGTAGATTTTCCCAGAACAAGATGTTTTAGAAAGGTACACAGAAAATATATTACATAATAGTATAGCTTAGACTCGGTTGTTAAAAACCTACATATTTGTTGAATTTTTTATAGAAAGGGGACTAAGACCTATATTTGTATTTGTGAAAAAAAGATTTTATGGATAAATAATCCATAATATGATCAAATTAGTGCTTACAAATATTTCAATTCAAATAGATTTTCAAGGTTATAGAACTAATCTTTTTCTTTGTCATTTAAAACCAATGACATTTTCATCTGTCATTTGCCTCCCATATACTGATATTAATTGAATGAAATCAACGAACTGTTCAAGATTAATCCAGAAACGACCCAAATACTTATCAATTTAATTATTCAAATAATGAGTTAATACTTATATAGGCATTCAATGTTACCATTAGATAAGATGTCATACTTATTGAGTTTCTATGATGATTTATACAATCCAACTCTGATTAACAAAACAACTGAAAGATTAAAATAGATCTGAGAAACTTATAGAAATAATCACTGATTCATTTTCTCCAGTATCTTATTGAAACCGGAGACAATTGGTTGCAGATATATATAAAGATGTATCTTATCTTTATTTCAGAGTATTTCAAGAAGTTGGGCGTTTCTACCATGACAGTTAAAGAACTGTTCGATTTTATAACAGATGTTTCCATAACCACAGATAATATTGATGATTATTTGGAGAAAGCAATGACAACATCATCTAATCGTAATATTGATGACATAACAGCTCAAGAAAAAATAGACGAAGAGGTGATTTATTTTTTTTTCTCTTAAATTTTAATATGTCGTTTATTTGGAATTGGTATATCCATGCTATTTTGTAAGTCTTCAGGAACGGTCAATTTTTGTGTATGCAAGTTATAAGGATCATAAATATTAGAAATTTAAAAAGAAAGGTTCACTATGCATTTTGAATAGTAGATGGATTTTAGGCACACTATTGGATTATTTAAATTTTGATCATGCTGCCGACAACCCAAAACGCGATTGCTATAAATATAGTTTATTTTACGATGTCGCTATGCAATTATTTTAATGTTGTCTTGGATGTAATTTTATTAGACATTAAACGAAAAAAAAGTTGTCAGTTGTCACAACGGTACCTGTTCTCTCCAAGTTTCATGTTAAGCCCTGCGTTAATGATTTCTTGACCAATTTTTTTTTTCAAGGTTTTTAAAAAGTCTTTTATTCCAAGGACGTTAGAAGATGTAGTCCATTTTGAGAGAGATTATGAGAAAGTTGTTGGTGGACATGGAGATAATATACTTTACCAGAAATTAACAGGACTAAATATTAATGTAAGTTGGTCAGCCATGACCCTATGCAATTGGTTTCTCAATTTTACTCATTATACGCCCACATTGAAATGTGGTCGTATATTGTCGTCGCCCCCGTCCGTCGGTCCGTCGGTCCGGCGTCCACAATTGCTTGTGGACGCTCTAGAGGCTAAAGTTAATATCCGATTGACTTTAAATTTATACACAGTGTTTAAGGTCATGAGACGAAGAAGCCTATTGTTTTTCAGCGATTTCCGATAATAACTACCAGAGTTATGGCCCTTGATCACTTCAAAAAATCTTGTGGACGCTCTAGAGGCCAAAGTTTATATCCGATTGGCTTTAAATTTATACACAGTGTTTAAGGTCATGAGACGAAGAAGCCTATTGATTTTCAGCGATTTCCGATAATTAGTGCCAGAGTTATGGCCCTTGATCACTTCAAAAAATCTTGTGGACGCTATAGAGGCCAAAGTTAATATCCGATTGGCTTTAAATTTATACACAGTGTTTAAGGTCATAAGACGAAGAAGCCTATTGATTTTCAGCGATTTCCGATAATTAGTGCCAGAGTTATGGCCCTTGATCACTTCAAAAAATCTTGTGGACGCTATAGAGGCCAAAGTTAATATCCGATTGGCTTTAAATTTATACACAGTGTTTAAGGTCATGAGACGAAGAAGTCTATTGATTTTCAGTGATTTCCGATAATTAGTGCCAGAGTTATGGCCCTTGATCACTTCAAAAAATCTTGTGGACGCTATAGAGGCCAAAGTTGATATCCGATTGGCTTTAAATTTATACACAGTGTTTAAGGTCATGAGACGAAGAAGCCTATTGATTTTCAGCGATTTCCGATAATTAGTGCCAGAGTTATGGCCCTTGATCACTTCAAAAAATCTTGTGGACGCTTTAAAGGCCAAACTTATCTTCTGATTGACTTCAGATTGATACACAGAGTTTAAGGTGTTGAAACGAACAAGTATTTTGATTTTCAATGAATTTTGATAACTGAACAGCTAAATCCATGATTTTAAATGTTTCATGTATATATACTAATTCAATTGTTAGCGTGGGGTAAAACTTTATAAAAAGCAATCAAATTCTAATGATTTTCTGATAATTACATAATGAGTTGTTACTCTTAATCAGTTTTTAGAGTATTACAAATGTTTCATTACCGAAAAAAGTAATAATATGCGACAACCCTTGTTGACTGCCCGGACGATTTAGCTGCTGTGGGCGTATGTTTCGTTGCCTGGCAACCTATCTTTTTAATGTTATTACCATAGACTGATTGACCAGACGAGCACCACATTCCGTAAGCATATAGTGTGTGAATGGAGTGTTTTTATACGCCCACATTTTTATGTGGACGTATATTGTCGTCGCCCCTGTTCGTCCGTCTGTCCGTCCGGACATCCGTCCGTCCGTCCACAATTGTTTGTGAACAGTCTACAGGTCACAATTTTTATCCGATTTCAATGAAACTTTAAATATAGGTTTATCACCCTAAGATCTCGGTTCCTTTCGATATTGGCATGTATCGGACCGTAACTTCATGGGTTACGGCCCCTGATTGTACGAAAAATCATGTTTTTTAGCTTGTGAACAGTGTAGAGGTCACAATTTTGAACCGATTTGGATGAAACTTGAAATGTATGTTTATAACCCAAAGATCTTGGTTCCTTTCGATATTTGCGCCAATCGGATCGTAACTTCCTGAATTATGGCCCCTGATTGTCTGAAAAATCGCCCTTTTTAGCTTGTGGTCCCTCTGGAGGTCAAAATTATTATCCGATTTAAAAAAACGTTTGATTATATCACCGTCGCATGGTTATGAAGGTTGAGTTCGAATTTCGTGAAAATCGGACCAAAATTGACGGACAAAATGGCCGCCGTTTGTACGCGAATAGTGTGAAAATATGTTATATCAAGGTTGTGGACCTTATAGAGGTCACAATTTTGAACCGATTTTGATGAAACTTGACATGTATGTTTATGACCCAAAGATCTTGGTTCCTTTCAATATTTGCGCCCATCGGAGCGTAACTTCCTGAATTATGGCCCCTGATTGTCCGAAAAATCGCCCTTTTTAGCTTGTGGTCTCTCTGGAGGTCAAAATTGTTATCCGATTTAAAAAACTGTTAGAGTATATCACCGTTCCATGGTTATGAAGGTTGAGTTCTAATTTCGTGAAAATCGGATCAAAATTGACCGACAAAATGGCCGCCGTTTGTATGCGAATGGTGTGAAAATATGTTATATCAAGGTTGTGGACCTTATAGAGGTCACAATTTTGAACCGATTTTGATGAAACTTGACATATATGTTTATAACCCAAAGATCTTGGTTCCTTTCGATATTTGCACCCATCGAATCATAACTTCATGAATTATGTCCCCTGATTGTCCGAAAATTCCCTTTTGTTAGCTTGTGGTCCCTCTGGAGGTCAAAATTATTATCCGATTTAAAAAAACGTTTGATTATATCACGTTTTCATGGTAATGAAGAGAGAATTTGAATTTTGTGAAAATCGGACCAGAGTTGACGGAGAAAATGGCCGCCGTCTGTACGCGAATTGTGTAAAAATATGTTATATCAAGGTTGTGGACACTATAGAGGTCACAATTTTGAACTGATTTTGATACAACTTGAAATATATGTTTATAACCTAATGATCTTGGTTCCATTGCATATTTGCCCATATCGGATCGTAACTTCCTGAATCATGGCCCCTGATTGTACGAAAAATCACCCTTTTTAGCTTGTGGTCCCTCTGGAGGTCACAATTATTATCTGATTTAAAAAAATGGGGTTGATTATATCACAGTTACAACGTAGTTATGGGTGAGTTTGAATTATGATTTTCTGGTGATTACTTAAAATGCAACAACTCTTGTTGACTGCCCGGACGATTTGGCTGCTGTGTGGGCGTATGTTTCGTTGCCTGGCAACCTATTTTTGGACATGTAACTGGAGCTACAGCTACATGCTGGAGTTCAGTATGAAATATACAGTACCGGTAGTTATCAAAATGTTATTTTGTCTTCAACATCACTATTTCTCTCATTTAGAACCAAGGTGATGACCAGACATCCATAGCATCAGAATCTGTGATATACCCTACCCTCCAGTCTGATTCTGACAGTGTGGATGATTCGTCTTCGGCTGAGGACGATGATGATGAAGAAAAGAAGAAAAAACAGCATTTCCGTCCACGGGATGAATCGCCAAATGCCAGGCGGGTAAGTAAAGAGCGGGGGGGGGGCTGTCTATTACTGCCAAAATTGAGTTAATCAGGGGCTTATTCAGAGATTTGAGAAAGGGAGATCAGGAGACAATGTCCAGGTTACAGTGTGCGGTCTGGGGGATTACCCAAGAATTTTATAAAATCAGCTTCGAGAAAATATGTATATGATGAAATCTGACCAAATCGGCAGAAATGCTTCGCACAATTCTTTGTATGACATTATTTTGATGAATGTAGGAGAAACAAGTGTGATCAAGTGGTGAGGAAGTCTGGCCCCCTCATCCATCACAAATATGCGTCTGTTAATATAATTTTTCATAACTCCAAATGTGCTGACTAGTGAGCGTATTATGTTGACATAGCATTCACTTCCATTCTTTTCTTTGCCCTTGGACAGTCAAATTAAGATAAGCTTTAAGTCTCATTACAATTGCACTAATTAAGCCGGCTGGATAATGTAATGTTATTTCAGTGGTATAACGGTGCATAGATAAAAATAGTAATAGTCGCAGCGTTTGAAGTTTTTATAACCAAAATATATTCATTATCGCACTGTTACGAACAAAAAAAAAACAATGAAACATTAAGCCTTTTCAAGACTAATTTGACCTCTAATTTAATTATGCCTGTTATAAATTGTTTTTGCAGGAAAGGAAGAAGGCAATTAAAGAAGAACGACGGGAGAAAAGAAAAGAGAAGACTCCTAAACACATTAAGAAACGCAGAGATAAATTTGGAAAAGGGAAGAAATGAATATCTGAAACATTCCTTTTCAAACTCCCAAAAACCTTGAAATATCTAGTTGTTAAAGACAATATTATGTTGATTGAACATAGACAAAAGTGTGATGTGGTGTTCCCTGTTGATCTGTGGATAGATGAAAAGTGTTTTGTCGTCATTGACTGATGTACCTCTGTCACTGCTGAGCGATACAAATAAGACAGCAGGGCTGAGGGCCAAGCTACTAAGCCAGGGCTTCCACTTCAAAATTTTCCCAACCGGTCATTTTTCTCACGACGAAATTGGTGCTATTTTTAGCACATAATAAGAAGCCATAAACTTCATGTTATCGGAATGTCGATCGACTTTAATTGGGTCAAGAACAGTCACACAAAAATTCAATCCCACATCGACATTTAGACCCACCCCCAGCCATCGCCCTAATAAATAAAAGAACACCTGTAATCAATTATAATCATTTATTTATTTACACATTCATAAAATATAACAATAACAAAGTACTTTCATTTATCGAACGAACATTATTTTCTTAATTTATTTAAGACATCACCCGTATATACTCGTTGGTTTTTACAGGATTTCCGTAAAGCGCATGTCGGTTCAAATTCTGCAATTGGTGGTCCCTCCATCGAAATCCTCACCAATTCGTCGAGAGTTTTCATGCTCAACGAACAACGTAACTTCGTTTTGATTACGTTTTGGCGCGAGAATCCTCGCTCACAATCAACACTGCTGACGGGCAAAACACGACCAATTTCCATAAGGCGAATCATATTGAGATACTGGTCGGCCAAACCTAATGTTGACAATCGTCCCAGTAACTAGCTATAGCTAAGCGTGGAATAATTTTCTTTGATCATCGTCTTGAACATGGACCACTCCCCCTCCGCTTCCAGTCGATTTATCGGCGGGCTTACACCAGTGGTTGCTGACTGTCTGCCGTCGCAGAAATGTTCCAATAATATAGATAACTCTTTTGTCCCAAATGTTGGTAGTTGGGTATTGTCCGGGTAATTTTTAGGTGAAAATATGCGGAATGCAGCCATCTTTGTGTTGTCAGGGAACCTATCATTGACATTATTGGAGGATGTGAAGCTGTCGACATTGATCTTCATGTTCTCGTAAGAGGGGTCTCTGACTTGTAATGAACGGCTCAGGGCACCTATACTGCCAAACAGGTCTCGTAAAAAGGCCGTATAAAACATGAAATTATATGTGCAGATGGTATTATATATAGACCGGGCATTGATGTCTCTATGGGCTTCATCTTTTACGACTTTCAAGAGAGAAGGCATTGTCTTTGCTATATTTTCTATGGCGTTTGTCATTGAAAGCCAGCGAACACGATGCACTTCTGACGGCTTCAAATTCGGTTCATCTAATATCTCCTGCCATATTCTTAATTGGGACAAGTTTTTGGGGGATCTTCTGAAGTATGTTGTGATGCTATTTAGTGTGGTATGATAAAAATTGATATTGTGACTGTGCTTTGCTACATCAACAATAGCAAGAGCCAGTCGGTGGGCAACACAGTGCATCTCTATCAAATATTGATTGTGTTTTTTCATTAAAGCAGCAACACCCGCCCTTTTCCCCATCATAACTAAGATATAGACATCACCAATTTGACTTTCCTGACCTCTGTTATGTGGATATACCTATTTGACAGAATATGGCCCTCTTGAAAACATCTGATAGAAAACCGCAAACTGATTCCGCAGTGAATATTCGCTTGGCCGCTACAATCACTGATAAGCATGACATCGACCAGGCTTAATGAGTACGGCATATTAACTTTTTTACTCCGACAAATTGAATACTCAAACATTTTTTTGAGGTAAAAGAAAAATAAAGACGTTTGAAGTATTTGTAGTTAAAAAATATTTCCTATTTAGTGTAAATGGGTATTAAAATGAGTAAAATGCATCATTTTGCCCGAAGCAGTTAGGTGTTAAGTAAACATTGCACGAGCCGTTGAGCCAATGACTAACGCCGTCTGCAGTTAACGCACGTGTTGTGGACAGTCATCTGTTACAGAGATAATTCGTAAGTAATTCTCTGTGAAACGGATTGAGAAAACCGCTGAAACAGAAGAATCTATTTTCAGAATGTTATAGGAATATATAATTGTTTTGTTATGTTTTCATCTTATGTTGTATAAATATTGTTATTGTATATTTAAAGCTATTTCAAAATTGGAAAAAAATCATGGTGCATTGCAGCTCTGAATGCATAATTGTTCTTAGTGTTACTAATCCTAACACCAATTTAGTCTTAACAATTATTTCTTGGTCAATCTCGCTTGCAAATACCAGGGTACCACTCAACGTCTAGCAATTTTTCTTTTCATTTCTTGTTGCCTAATCGAAAAAAAAAACCCAACCCAACACGTATGGATCTCTTCCTATGGATCTCTTCGTTTGGGTACTACAAAATAAGTCATTTCTACATGTATATATGTATATCACTTAAACGGTATTTATCAGTTGTCCTCCAGATCGTAGAATTTTGAGTTGTTGTTAAGCTTTTACACTGAATATTTCTGTCCTGATCTGTAAATTTTTAATTCTTAATAAGTTCTGTAAATATGGTTCTTGGTACTTGGTTTGTATTTACATAATATGTGTATTGCCTGTCCATATGTACACATTTATTTTTAAATTATATTTGATTCGAAATTGTAATTATGTATATAAAAGATATAAGGAAAATAGCATTGTTTAGAATAAATATCTAGTGTATATAGGTCAATTGTCAGTATTACACATAAGATTAATAAAGAGCCCTGGAAATGAACATTGGTGTTTCTAGCCCAATGTCTGGAACTGCATATTTGGTCATAGTTTTGCAGCTATTTTAAGTCTCATCAAAATCCTTGAAAAATATTTACCTTTTTAGTCCAGTGTTAAGGTCAACGAGTTTTGGGTCATATAGTCTGAAATTAAAAGTTCCAAATATGAAATGAGGTGATTCAGTCAATCTAATGGGGGTGGGGTGTTTAATTGGTTAATAACATGGGTGCCCTAAACATTACCAAAACAATAAAAAAAGAGTTATCCTCCACCCATCTTTATCTAAACCAGATACTGTTCTGAGGTTTCTTACCACCATAAAGAAAAAAAAATATTCTGTTGATTTTCTGTGTGTTGACTTCTCGTCCTGGAGTTATGCCCCCTTTCCAAATAACCTTATGTAGGCGATATAGGCTTTTTCCCATTTGGCATGAAACATTGGGGTCATCCATATTTAGCAATCTAGTCCTTCAGTCCAATGTCAAGACAGCCGAAAACAGGGGTTATTTGTTTTAACAGATTTTTTTTTTTTTCAATTTTCATTTCGGTTGGAAGCAATAGTGCCATAAGCGGTTATTGAGCATGCAATGGAGATGAGATTTCTTCCAGGCAGGATCCTTTTCCTTTTGGATAATCTGTAGCACTTTGCATGGCTAGCTTAATGTTTTACTATGAACTTGAGGCCAGATAGGACATTTTTCTTGAATAAAACAAGTATTTTAATATCTTATGAAAAATATATATTTGTCCACATCATATAATAACTATAAAACTTAAATTATGTCTGTATAAAGTTCCAGGCTTATTTGAGAAAGAAAATAAAGTACGAACAATCCCCAAACATTTGACAAAATTCAAAGTCGTAAACAAACAGTATAGGTAAATAGTGTAATCAGCAAATGGACTGTTCACCATGTACAGAATACAAGACAAACAATAACAGGTGTCTGTAAGAGTAAGCTTACTCTGCCTGGCACCACACTCGCCAAAGCTGCATCCCTTGTTAAAGAATTGTCATACTTTTCCATATGTGAAAATTTTTAGAATCATTCACACTGAAATTGAACAAGAATGAATGAATGATGATCATCTTTGCGTTCACGTCCACCTAGGGTAATAATACCAGAGAGAAAAATGGGGTTTAACATCCACTCGACGCAAACCAGGTCATTTTGGGACTAACATATATGGTTTAATTTTATTTCAATTCTTTGCTTGTGCATGGGGGTCTTTAGCAGTGGGAGGACCCAGAGTAAACCCACGAGGTTGGTCAGGCAATTCTACTCCTTGCCATGGGGTAATAATGCAGACAATACGATAGTTTAGATAATTAAAATGGACCAAAATGCAGATTTGGATAAAATGGACCAAGCAGCAGGTTGTTCTACCTGCGGCGTCAAGTCATTTCGATATTTATCGTGGATTGATCCAGTATTTTTTGAATGGTAGAGGAAGGTGCTAAGTCATAACGGTCTGCCACAACATACGTTCTGTGGTTCCTAGTGAACAAAACGCCCGAGTAATTCATTCAAAAGTTATCAATAAAATGTGGATTACTCGGGTTCAAATAATGTGCCTCGATTGTCCAGCGGCGAATGTCTACGTAAAATTAAACTACTGGATAATCCAGTCGTAAGACGGAAGTGGAGACCTGCTGTATTGTGGGAGAATGACATTAAACATGGAAGCTGGAATGTCTTGTTTAACTAACCCACCGCCTTTCTGGAAGAATGGACCTCAACCAGGAGGTATTTACAACTTTCCAAACAGTTCAGTAACACACTCAAATACTTCAGAATCGCAGCGATCGGCTTATCCCATCGTAACTGGAACGTCAGTCCTGGGACTCAAGTTCAATGGTGGTGTTGTCATCGCTGCCGACATGCTCGGTTCGTATGGATCCCTTGCAAGATTTAGAAACATTTCTCGCCTGAGTAAAATAAACGATTCGACAGTGATCGGTTGCGGAGGAGATTATGCAGATTTTCAATTTCTCAGTTCTGTTATCGAACAACGTGTCATAGACGAAGAATGTCTGAATGACGGATTTGGCTTTACACCTAAAAGTATGTTTTCTTGGCTGACCAGGGTATTGTACAACAGAAGATCCAAATTCAATCCACTGTGGAACGTTTATGTTGTAGCAGGGTACCAAGACGAACAACCCTTCTTAGGCTATGTTGACAAAATTGGGGTGGCATATGAAGCTCCGGCCATTTCTTCAGGATTTGGATCTCACATTGCACTACCAATACTACGAGAAGAAATGGAGAAAAACACAAATATGAATGAAAACGAAGCCATTGCACTGGTTCAACGATGTATGAAGTTGTTATATTATAGAGACGCTCGTTCACTTAATAAATATCAATACGCTGTTATAACTAAAACAGGTGCAGCCATTCATGGTCCAGTTGTTCCCGAAACTAATTGGGAAATAGCTCATCTCATCCAAGGATATGAATGAATAGACATTTTACGTTAAATAATCTTATCAAGTCATTACAATAAAAGCGTGGAAAGAAAGACATCCTTTTCCATCAGTTTATTTTTCATCATCTGTCATTTAAAAATGTTTATTATTATAAAAGTGGCCATGCCGGTATTATTTGGAAAAAAAATTTACTCTGCATCATTCTTTAGTGCTGTAAGCCTTGTGGATTTATTATAACTGAATTTGATTATAGATTAACCAATTACAGTATGATTATTTTATGGTACAAAAGTTGTTCATCCGATGAAGATTTTGTTTCTTGTAAATGTAAAAAATGATGAAATAAAATTTCATTCCAATCATTACTAAATAGGTGTTTTGGGTTTGAATTTGAAATGAACATCAGTCAAGTAATCTGTAATTGAAATATTTAACTGGCTTATCTAATATTGCATGTTGATTGTTGCATGCTACGTGAACAAACATCAATGTATTACTATTATGTACCTTTATGATCAGTGTCTTTATGTAAAATGTAAGACAATTAGTTAATTACCCACCCAACCTTTTTCCTTAAATTTGATATCCAACATGTTCCCTGCCTGCATCAGCAACCAAGTAGAATCTGAGTTGCTGGCCTCCGGAACACAACAACTCTAATTGAGGTAGAATGTTCCAATTTGGGTTGGACTGAGTTTGATGATGAAGCAGAGATAAGCAATTTGATTGGTCACATTTTTTTTCGACACAATAATTCTGCTTCTAAATGAGGAAGAATGTCACACTTGGTATATATGTACATTGTAGATGTTCATTAGACATATAACTATAAGCAAATTCGTTTATCGATGCTTTGGAACTCTAATTAATTGTGTGCTACAGATAATAAACATTTTCTGCCCAGTTTAAGCTGAAGCAATTGCATTGCTTGATGCTTTACGAAATATTCATGTAATTAACGAGTATCATTTATTTAGAAATTAAGACGGGGACAAACACCCTCATGCATCAACTTTCCTGGTCGTCAAAATTTTGAATTTTTGACGGATACTTTATAACAAATAAAAAAGCACAATTTACATGAACACATTTTTATTAGATAAATGTTTAGTCAACATGAAAAATAACTTGCATGGTAATATGAAACCCATGTTTAGAAAAAATGTAACAAAAACTTCAATATTTACAACATAGTAACCAATATACATATTTTGATATTACATAAAGTAAAATTCTTAACTCTTTTGCATTGATGAAATACAAAACATAAATATAAAAAAAGTTTTATTAAGGACCAGGGTCCTGTTTCACGAAATTTTAACTTAAGATAAAAATCCAATTTTAGTAGATACATGTACTTCAATTTTGATTGGCTAAGCACTAAAATCAATCTAATATTATCCAATCAAATTACTAAAATTGGGATCTTATCTTAGTTAAAATTTCGTGAAATAGGCCCCTGCTCAATTCATTGTGACACTATTTTTATTTTGCTCATGTTCTGTGCTTCATCTATTGGTGCAGAACAGAAGGATGTTAAACGTCATTTCAGTTTATTTCTGTGTATGCGGACACTATGTCACCTTCTATAAAAAGTTTAATGAATATTATCGATTAATAAATAATATAAGCCGTCATAAAGACCACAACAAATTAATTTTGCTGTAGGATGAAGTTGCACAAACATTATATGAAGTCACAGACTAAAATTAAACAAATCATTTGATAAAGATCTTGTCTACACATATTTATTTTCTGAACTAGTTTTAACTCGAAAAATATAATGTACCTAGGATCTTAAGAACAATTAGATATTTGCTGTTCTGAATGATGGGCAAGAAATAAGTTATTTTCTGTGGAGCATTAAGATGAAAATTTAAGTACCGGTATTTGTAATTATTTAAAGAATTTATTTATGACGTTGCTGATGAACCAATCATCGGTGAATCTCAGATGATCCGAGTCAGAACTTAAGAAATGAAGTCGTCCTGTTTCATTTAATTTCTTCAATCCCAACCAATCCTGAAATACAGAAAAAAAAGGCTATTTATCAACCAGACTTTCATTTTAAATTATGATTATTTCAATTTCATTGATTGGGGTTATGTCAGCACAACTTACACACCTGCAAAGCTAGGTTGCTAGGCAAATGAAAAGTATGTTTGCCCAAACAGAAAAGTTGTCTGAACATTCAACACGGTCGTGGGATTATTTACAAGAGACAAAAAACGGATCAAGAATAATATTTAACCATGTGTCTTGTAAATATAAATACTGTGTATAAATTACAGGTGATCAAAGGCTATGTATTTCTGGCATGAAAATGATTTGAAATCAATAAGCCTATTTGTCTTGTCACCTTAAATACTGTGTTTAAATTGAAAAGAGAGAGAAATGGGATTTAACATCCACTTGACACAATTTACACCAAGTAGGTCATTTCAGGACTAACATATGGTTCAATTTTATTTCATTAATTCACTTGTGCATAGGTGTCATAAGTAGTGGAAGGAAACCAGAGGGCCCGGAGTAAAAACATGAGAGACTGTTTTGTTTTTTTTTAACTTGGATGGAATATATAGCCTTCATATAAACTGATGGATCGGGTGACCATTTAGTTATGTATCACTGAAAAAGTTTATTTACATTTTTGATTAGCAATCTGTTAATCATCTCATATTTCAAGGTGGACATAGGTATAAAATAATAATTTAGTAGTTAACATGTGATCAAACAACCTACCTGTTGATATAATGGTGTTTCAAATACACTTAACAGTTTCTTAGCTTGACCTGGTACATAGAATCCAAACCACTGAAAATAAGTTACATGAAAAAATTTATACCCCATCTCACTGAAACACATTATATTTGCCACGTACAACAGCAGGCTCACATTGCAAATTGAAGTAGAACCAGCAGGCATCCAGGGGAGGGGGGGGGGGATGACTGATATCTATGACCAGTTTCTACATGCTGCTGGCTGAAATTCAGGAGATTGAAAGTCTGACAATGGAGAAACCATGAGGTAATCACGTAGATTAAGAATTTATAAACTGTTATTGGATTGATAAATAGCCTGTCAAAAGAGAAGCAACTACTTCTTAATAAATAGGTTGGATCGCTTAATTACCAAATCAATCCAGCCTATTATCAATGATTATCAAGATGAGTATTAGCTATACACTCAGAACAGTCAAGATATTTTGGCATTCTGAATATTATTCTGCACATTTTGATATCTGATTAGGTATATTCCCATTTGAATGTTTGTCTGAAATATACGGACAAAGTACAACCCATTCCACTTTCATCATGATCTGAAGTCAATGCAGGGGCGTACATATCGATTTCGTTTGGGGGGGTGTTTAGCCAAAATGCGACCGACTGATGCACATACCCCCGCCCCACACACCAGTGGTACTACAAACTGGGCAGTTCACTATAATCGTGAATATGATAGTGCTGAGACAGTATAAGACAACTGAGGAGTAGAATAATGATTTTAAAATGGAATCGAGCGCCGCAGGCGCGAAAAAATTTCAGATATGCAACCGAGTAGAAGAATGATGTTATAATTTCAGATATGTAACAGGGCTTTTAAATATTTAGGACTGGGGTTGATAAGAAATGGGACAGAATCTTGAGACTTATCTGTCAATTTCGCTTGTTTTATGATTGTATGTTTATTTCATTAATTCATTTAGTCGGAGACCGACTGCGGTGAGTACTTTTGGTTTGAGACCGACTATTTTTTGCCGTGGTAGAAAACATTTTATAGAACAACTACTCACAACAGAATAAGAGTGACAAGCAGACATGGTTATTTTATACTATAGTTTTGAGTGACGTATTCCCGCAAATACATAGCATTTGGGATCTATTCTGGCATTGTTTTTGAGACCGACTGCAGTGACTGCACTTATTTTGTGACCGACTATTTTTCTCCCTTCGTGAAATTTTGTTGTTAGACCAATTTAACATACTTACAACAGAATAAGAGTGACGTATGCAATTTAGGCTCACGGATTCACGCAAATATACAGTATTTGGGATCTTTTCTGGCATTGTGTTTGAGACCGACTGCAGTGACTGCACTTATTTTGAGACCGACTATTTTTCTCCCTGGGTTACATTTTGTTGTAAGACTAACATTATACTCACAACAGAATGAGAGTGAAACACAACATCTTTTCAAAAATGATAAGTTGACAAGGTTATTTTATACTAAGACTGCTCCTATTTTGCGACCGACTGCACTAATTTTGCAACCGACTATTTTTATACTAAAGTTTTGCATGAGTAGCATGACGTATACAGTGAGTACTTATTTTGATACCAACTACCTCTACTTTGTGACCGACTGCACTAATTTTGCGACCGACTATTTTTTTTGCGTGAGTCAGTAGCGTGACGTATACAGTGAGTACTTATTTTGATACCGACTACCTTTACTTTGCAACCGACTGCACTGATTTTGCGACCGACTATTTTTATACTAAAGTTTTGCGTGAGTAGCGTGACGTATACTTATTTTGATAACAACTACCTCTACTTTGCGACCGACTGCACTGATTTTGCGACCGACTATTTTTTTTGCTGGGGGGGTGTACCACCCCCCCCACATTTACGCCCCTGAGTCAATGGCAAACATTTACAGTATAATTAATTATGATGAGAATTTATATTCAATACCAGATTTAAAATATTGCATTCCTCACCTCGCTCTCTTTAGGGTCAACCATAGTATCTTGAAGAAATTTAACCAACACCAAATTTTTCAGTTTCAGTAAATTTTCTTTATACACAGGATTCTTGGTCTAAAATAAAAACAAACTACATCTAAATCATTGTATTAGTAAAATATCCATCCAAAGTACTGACAGTTTTGCTATGATAAATAACTGAATTTCATTTGCTGGGGATCTTGTAAATGCCCTCAGTCTTTAACCCTAGATCCTTTCTTTTTCATCCTCTGAATATCAGGCTGGAAGGGTGCTGATTGGCAGCAAGTATTGTACACCAACCAATATATGCCCGAACAAGATCTATAAGTGGCCATTGAAGCTTTTTTTTTCAGCAAGGAACTGGGCCCAACACTACTCATTATGTTCTTCTTGGGAGTAAAACTCTTCGAAAAAAGCCAATGCCTAAAGCTCTGTTAATTCGAGTACAATTGGCATGAATCCTGAAGTCTGAAGCTCTGTCCATTCAAGTACAAGAAACCTGAAGCCTAAGGCTTTGCCAATTCAAGTACGATTGACATGAAACCCGAAGCCTAAAGATTTGCCAATTCAAGTACAATTGACATGAAACCTGAAGCCTAAAGCTTCATCAATAAAGTATGATCAACATGAAACCTGAAGCTCCGTCAATTCAAGTATGATTGATATGAAACTCAATGCCTAAATTTCTGTCAATTCCTGTACGATTGACATGAAACCCAAAACCTAAAGGTCTGCCAATTCAAGTACGATGAAACCTGAAGCCTAAAGGTCTGCCAATTCAAATACGCTCTACCAATTCAAATACGATTGACATGACAGTTAGTTGATGACAAACCTTGATTTTTCATATGACACTGATGAGTCATCAGTGATGACGTCACAGTCGGAGCAGAACAGTACAATGTTAAACTCCATTTCATTCATTTACTGATGACGTCATACTCAGTTTCCTGTCTTTAGTATGCCTGTACTTGTTTTTCAGTTAAATAGCCTAAACATTCCTGAATAAGTCTAATCAAATTATCAATTAAAAAAATAAACAATAAGCATACTCTCTCTTGGTTGATGTCAGCCAGAAAAACACTCTTATTTCGATATTCATCCAGATTCAGTGGATCCTGCCAATATTCAGCTTGTACTAAACTATCAAAAAAAGATGCATACAACATTTAATGGCATATCATTGTTTATTTAATTTACAATTTTTAATTTGTTTACTTTTAATAGAAAATAAATTATTGTTTAAAGATGCTTGCAAGTTCTAGCTAGACCATTTTGTGGCAAATTGTCAACAGTACATCACATCTATTAACAGTATGGTCCATGACTATTCTATCAAATAACACTTGTAAGTGGTGATGCTCTTTTCCTACCATATGGGTAGCCTTATTACCAAATAGTGACTATTAATTAAACATGTATTGATTGTTGTAAACAGCTTAATACCACTTTCCAATTTGCTCACCAATCAATATTTTTATTTATAACTAAAACTATGATCCCCATATATGCAGAGGCCTTCAGGGTCAGTATCGTGCAGTAAGTCATAACAATCTTTAAAGAGCAATGATGGGTGTAAGATTATTTCATCAGGTTTTCTTTCAATAAATTTTCAACGGAAAATATAATCTTCTCTTGATTACAAATAAGGTTACTGTATTATAATAAATATTAAATTAACTTACTGATCTTGGACAAAGCTGAAAGTAAAAACCGAAACCTATTATAACATAACTGTTTGTTGAAATTAAAAATAAAAAACTAAAATTTGTAACTCCTATAACTGTTTAGTTGCCATGATACACTGATTGAATTATACATGTACATGTAAGTAAATGAATGGGCCTTACTGTAAGTAAATGAATGGGCCTAACTATGACCACCTCATTGTGCAACAATGTGTCAATTGGTCTTAAGGATCTGATTTGATTAAACTGTAGATCAAGAGAATTGTTCTATTTTAAGGCTCTTTTCTTACCTTACATAAACACCATAGTTGAGAAGTTTTCTAACAATATTACATAGCGTGCTATTGTCACCGGGACATTTGGGAAAACCATACACACCTGATTATAAAAAAAATAGCATATCAATCAATATCAAATAACAATATTTGTTGAAGAAATTTTTAAACAATTTGGTGATTTTAGAGATTTTAATATTAAGTTTAGGATCTACAGAACAATAATAACAATATATATCTGTATGCATTTAATTTCATGATATTCCTACTTACAAAAAATATGGGTAAAATATTTAAACCTTTATTTTCACCAGATTGTACACATTATACCGATATTTAAAACCATGTCCTACTTGAAGTATTCTATTTATGAAGTACAATGTATAGTGCTTACCTTGGTGCTGGCCACCAACAGAAACCAAGTTAAACATGCGAGGTGTCGGACATCTCTGGGCCACAGCTCGCCTAAATCAAATACATGTAATTATTCATTATAAAAAAGAAAACAAATTTTAGTAGGTATAGTTTTATCATTCTCATATAATTTAAGATTCTAAATGTAAACCCTTAAGACAGCAACAACCTCGTATACATGTTGAAAAACCACCGAAACAGTTGGATATTTATTTACAAAACAGTCATTGATCAAAACTTACAGAAACTGTCCGCCCTGAGAGAACCCAACTGAGTTGTAACCATTTTGTAATTTAGAATCATTACTAATTAATTTACAAGCCATAGTAATCTGATCATTGACGTTCATTAAAAATCCATTCTCCATATCCTAAAAAAGATAGGGCAAAAATAAAAAAATCATTCTATTAAAGATGCATTATGTAAGATTTAGATAAAGAACTGACCATTTTTGCTACAATAGCTCAAAAATAGATAATGTTAAATGAAAATCTTGAAAATTTTATTCAAATTACTTTATTGTACTTTTGACAAGATCTGTGCTTTGTGGTATCCTAGGGCACTGGTATATTCAAGACTTATTGAAATTTCATTCCAATAACATCATTCTTAACCAAGTTATCGCTGTTTATAGATTTGACAAAATTTGTACATTGTGATAAATAGACTGGCTCTGGTATATTTATTTCATTTCAAAAATATTTAATTTTACCTCGGCAATATTATTACCAATTTCAAGAGATTTAACATAAATTCCTTGAACCTGCTTCTCTATGAGACTTTTTATAGATCCCATACTTATTGGATTACAGCAACTGTCTCCTGAAAACAGGAAAAATAGGGCAATTAGTCTTGATTGCAGAAACTGTCTCAAGTACAAAGAATATAGCAAATGTTCTATTTTTATCTGGTAGAAACATACTGAATTACTAACCCTACCATATCTACACATATCTACACAGTTAATAAACTGGACTTTATAATTGTTATGATTAATATGATAATCTATTACTTGAGAAATATTTTGATTAAGACTTTTTTCATTGATTTTTAATCATCTTTATCATATCTTTATTATAATATATATCTCTTGGTTTAGATCTCTCGAAACTACATTCTTTATTTTAGATCCATATGCGTCTTGAAATTGTGAAGTTAAGTTTAATTTTGAAGTTTATAGAAAATAATAACTTTTAAAGCTTATTTGTGCACAAAGACACGGTAAATATTTATATTTATAAATTGGGCGATCATAGAAATGATATGATCAATTCCAATGGCCAGACTCCTTTTTTGGGGGATAAGATCTTGAAATGGGAGTAATATCGACTAATCAATTATGAATGCCATAAATTGTATATTATCTGTACCCATGCCATGCCAGATGACAACAGGCACTGGATCTTGTGTGGTAATTTCTACCAAGCATAATAAAACGAAAAAGGTAGTTATTTTCATCGCTTTGACGACCACCATTTTGTTGTCATATGACTATTTTGGGAGCTGTCATTATATAAAGACTATGGACCTGATGAAGAGTCCATGCTTAAACTGTTCCCGTGTTTCAGTTTTAAAATATTTTTATTAATAAACAAAATAAACGATTATAAAACTATATGCCTAAATAAAAAAAATGTTTACTGCTAAATGTATTGGTAATAAATTCATAAACAACGAAAACCATCGCTATTTTTTCAATATACAATAATGATGACTCCATATAGCGTGGGAACATGTGCCCGTGACGTCACGATATAGGCATTGCTTTCCAGACTGACATGTGACTAAACCGCTTTAGATGAAAAGACTTGTATAGTCGGGTATTATTATTGGGAAAGAGCGTAACACTTCAAGATCAAAGCACGCCGTCAATGGAAATCACAACATTGATTTTAATATACCGTTGTAACTTGGCTTTCGTCGAGTAATTCCCAGATTTTCGTTCTGAGTTTGCAAAACCAGTAAGATGGCTTCGGCAAGTGGAAATCTGTGCAGAAGATGCTTGCTTCAGTGGAATAAGAGAATTTTGACACCGTTTACTTTGCAATCACCACTGAAGGGTGGGGATTATTTACCCTACCCTATCACCTTTGGCTTGACTAGTCCTCTTAATAACTTTATAATAACTCGTCAAAGATCTATGTATAAAAATATATACAGTGCTTTATATGACGAATCTTCGACCAAAGATTTTATTTACAGTCTTCATTCTAGAGAAAGAGAACTACTTTTTAAAGAAATGCAGAAATGTGAAGAAAAAAGATTAAAATCAGAAGGTATAATTAAAAATTTTATTTTCATTTGTGATGTTTTTCGTAAATTTGTGAAAGCACCCCCAAAATTGATTGGGGTGTAAAACACACTACTGTGTAGTATTAGTAGGTGGCTTTTAATGTTTGTTATAGCTTTACTTTTTCTTTCATGGTTTGATTTGTTATTTTCTTTATTGTAAGAGAGGGCAAAAGGCCTACAATTATTATTGGAAATCACGATGCAATGTACATGTATGTAGTCTGCATTAATAATTAGTCTGCATTAATTTTGAGATTATGACAAAAAGTACACATTCATTAATTGCTATCTTCACCACACATTATAGAGTTGGCTTACCTGTACAATGTATGTAAAATAGTTATTGATGAATCCAATAAGTCTAGAAACTGCAAAAACATAACACCACCTATATGTTGAAAAAACAGCAAATGGTAATCAAAAGAAAAAATTAGAATGCACACAGTTCTAATTTATTTCATATATGATATGTCCATGTACATGCAGTAGAGTACTTGTGTAGACTTTCAATAAATATTTTTGATGTAAGCCTACATTTAACTACAGAAAATGTTTTTCCATATATTGTATCTGTCATGTTTATTACATTAACTAACAGTTGTTTTACCTGTAATGACTTAATCAACACCCTTAATACTCCGAGTCACTCACACTAATTGCTGTAATTAGTTAATTACTTGGTTGAAGAAACCTAGAATAATTGTTTACTGTTACAAGAAGTGTGTACTAATATCCGAGACTGTTGATAAATACTCACAATTCATCTTTTTTTATTTTCTCAAATGGGACACTATTTATTTAAAGTATATATTTGCACTTGGTATAACAGTAATTAACATTTATTGAATATTGACCCAAGTGACTTTTTAAATCACTGTAACTTTAAAAATTGATAATTTAATGTACCCTACATGTTCATGTAGTGGCTGTTACATGTACTTATTCATGGATGTGAGCAGTCCTTCACATTTAAGGGGAGCTTTTGCTACTGCTCCTCTCAACGCACATCAACTTTCCTTCATCGGAGTCATTAAAGACTCCTGCAAATTAGCTAAATAGCTGTCCTGAATATTGAGATTAATAAACTACTTTCAGTTTTTGTTTACTTTTAAACTGCATACATTCAAGGTACCAGGAGCTTTTTATGGCTTCCGCACAATTTTATAAACATGAAGGGCTGATGTGAGGCCTTCAATGCAATCGAACTTGTTAATAAATTTGTTGTACATGAATGAAAATTGAGCAACCAATCAGATCCTAATCATGTAAATATTGCAGGCTAGCATTGACATCAAGAGTTGATTATTGTCTGGATAAGTTAATTAATGTCTAATTAATAATTTAGATAACATTTCGGACCTAAAAAGGACCTGCATAATGTATGTTTCAGTGATATTAAATCCCTTGCAAACTACAATATACAACTAGTAGTGTTAGTTGACCAGGGATGGATCCAGAGGGGGGGTTCAAAGTTTTTTAGCTTCATAAAAAAAATTGAATATCTTGCATCAATGAAATTAAATCACAATGTGATCCTTCATCATTATAAAAGTGATTTTTCACTTTTAAAAGCTCAATTTGTATGTACGTCTATGTAATTTAGAGACGCTGATGGCAGATTTCCTTAACACAAACCTGGCAAACCCCCTCTTGCTAAAAATCCTTGGTCCGCCCCTGTTGACTTGATAAAAGGAATTTCGGCCCAATTCATATACATATGACGATTAATTGAAAATCTCTCAACATTCAGTGCCTCTGAGTAAAATCTTTTGATGGATCTCTTTTTAATCCAATTGAATCCAAGCTGAATCTATCATTTATATTTTGGTTAAATGAGAATAAACAATTTGAGTAAATTTTTGTTTACATTGTAGATTGTGAATTTACATGTAGATATCTTCCACAAAATGCAAACTAATATCTGCGGATTTAACCATTGGCCCAATCATGCAATAATCCTTCAAGTAAGAAGCGGTGCATTTTCAGATTGTTATGATTCTTTATACATGTAGGTATTAATATTTTATTCACCTCTTGTATATTGACTTTTCATGGCACATACTGAATAAAAAAAAAACACTTTGGAATTTTTGGCTTGTCTGAACCAACAGTCTAAATTGACTTTGTTAAATCTCCATATATTTAAGATGGTTAAAAATCATAAAAGAAATATTCAATACATATATGAAAAATATTCAATACATATATGAAAAATAATGATATGGTCAATTTGATCATACAGTAGTATTATACATGTATACATGTAGGTTCCTTTACTATTTTTCATTAAAGATAAATATTCAGTGATTTTGAGAAAAATGATCTTGTACACTGATAAGTCCTATTTTTTTTTAGTGGTTTAGCGTCTTAGGCCTCCATAGAAGTCTATTAGTGCGTACACATCAGTAAAATGTTTTAGAATATTTCAGTTATTTTAAGAAAAACCAGTTTGGGTAGGCTTATAAAACCTGTTTTTGTTTGTTTATTGTTAGAGTATAGCCTTCTTGGCCTCTGTACGTGTACATTACATCATGAATTTTATACAAGTATGGAAAACAGTTAACACTAATTGTTCACTAAAGTAGACTATTGCCAAATATAATATTACATTCAGACATGATAAGCGTTTTTCTTATGTTAGAGGTACATGTAATGTACATGTACAAGTATAATGATGCCAAATTAGGTTATTACTAAGACTTTTATTACATGCATGGTGTAGAATTGTATTACTAATTTACTACAGTATACATGTATAAAAATACTTATATTTTTGACTCTCTTGTACATGGTTAACGTATTTTGAATTGGCACTGGCTTTATAAATACCTTCTCCACAATTTATATTACTGGAGTGATGTTTTATGGCCAATTATAACATTTGATACATGTACACATACAGTTGGAATTCGATATAAGAGTAGGCTGTAGCGCCGCTGCCGGGACAAAATGTCTCTCATAGAACACTGTATGGTGTATGCCCATCTTCCATTAGCCCAGGTTAGGTGCAAAAGAGTAGGACGTTAAACCCTGTTTCATTTCATTTCATTTGTCAGTCATTGGCTCAACGGCCTGTGCATGGTTTACATAACACCTAACTGCTGCGGGCAAAATGATGCATTTTACTCATTTTAATACCCATTTACAGTAAATAGGAAATATTTTTTTAACTACAGTACAAATACTTCAAACGTCTTTATTTTTCTTATACTTCAAAAAAATGTTTGAGAATTTAATTTGTCGGAGTAAAAAAGTTAATATGCCGAACTAATTAAGTCTCGTCGATGTTATGTTTATCAGTGATTGTAGCGGCCAAGCGAATATTCACTGCAGGATCAGTTTGGGTACACATGTGTATAATATGGAAGAACAAACATGTAGATGCATATCAAATTTTGATTATTTTTGATAATAACAAAATGTCTTTTTACTCTTGATTAATTTTAATTGCTGTTTTTAAATGCTCATACATGCAACGGCCTTTGTGGCTTCTCATGAAACTTAGCTGCTGTGAACATATGATTTATTGCCGGGCAACTTATCTTTATAGTTGAGAGGAGTTGATTCCCATCTGAATCGTCTAGTGAGGTTAATAGCATGAGTTTGAATAATGAATATTGTAATTAACAAAGAAGGAAAAACCTAAATAAAACAGCAAGATGGAAGATCTTCATTAACCAGTAAACACATGGGGTCTGGGTGTTTTATTTCAACCAGACAACATACTACAATGTAGTCTCTGTTTTTGTAAAGGAAGTTATTAAGATTAAGAAAGCTTCTTACAACTGAGATAACCAATTGGAAATTTATGGGGGTGGTTTGTAAAGATCTTACATGTATACATGCACATTTCAGAATTGATGATAAATGTATGTTGTACATGTATAGTTGATGAAATATTATTATTCAAGTCAGCAGCATTCAAATTTTATTAATGGTCTAAGTTTGATATCTGATTTGAAACCTATTTGGAATACATGTACATCAGAAGAATGTCCAGTAGAATAAGCTTGATCAAGAAATGATGGTAGAATACCTGAACAACTTGTATGTTATTTGGACATAGCAATCCATAAAAAAGATTTTTTTCTCCATTTCAAGTAGATATTTAAATAATATGTATACCAGATGAATTCATATGGGTGTCTGGTAATATACATGTATTAACTTATCTTTTGAAGGAGGGTTGGGATGGCCTAGTGGCACTTCGACATCTAGCTGGCCGGTCACCTCCGGCTTGCGGCTATGGTTTCGAGCCCAGGTGTGAGCGTATGTGGCATGGAGATAGGGGCACCTTCTCAACCTCGTGGGTTTCCTCCCACTGCTATAGACCCCTACGCGCATGCAAATTATTGAAATAAAATTAAAACCATATGTTAGTCCCGAAATGACCTAGTTTGTGTTGAGTGGACATTAAACCCCATTTCTCTCTCTCTCTTTTTTCTTTTGAAAGTATGAGACTCATTGGTGTTCTTGTGCACAGTGAAACCAGATACATGTATGCATGGACATTGAGATATTTTTTTGCTCTAAACTTTTTGGGTTTGTCATATATAATCTTTAACTTCATTCTAAGATACACTAAATGTCAAGTGAGTGCAGTCTGCAAAAATAATATCTAACATTGCTAATTCAGCATTTCTGGAGGTGACACACCTTTTGCTGTACCTAAATGTCAAACAGCCAACTACATGTAACCTGTCAGCTGTGTGAACCGTTGTTACCAGCCACTGCACAAGTCGTCATCTTTTCACGGGAACACATGTTATAAGATGATCACAGAGACAAGTGTTTTTAGGTGTTCTGAAAAGAGCAAGCATCCCCTGCCACACACACAATCTCTGTCTCAACCCCACTGTAGCTGCATAATGCCTCATTCATTTTATAAAATACTATAGACAAAAGAGTCTTAATCTCATCCAAAGCCAACAAGCTGGTACACAATTTGACTTTTTATTAGTGTATTATAAATGATAAATGATACTTGATAATGCTTCATTTATTGATTTTAAATGTAGTAGCAGATGGTTAGTTAATTATTTACTTGATTCTGTCAAACAGAATAATTCATCTCAAGTATCTAAAGTCATTTCTAAAGTTTCCTTATTAGAATTTAATTTTTATACGCCCACATTGAAATGTGGTCGTATATTGTCGTCGGTCCGTCGGTCCGTCCGTCGGTCCGTCCGTCGGTCCGGCGTCCACAATTGCTTGTGGACGCTCTACAGGCTAGAGTTAATATCCGATTGACTTTAAATTTATACACAGTGTTTAAGGTCATGAGACGAAGAAGCCTATTGTTTTTCAGCGATTTCCGATAATAACTACCAGAGTTATGGCCCTTGATCACTTCAAAAAATCTTGTGGACGCTCTAGAGGCCAAAGTTAATATCCGATTGACTTTAAATTTATACACAGCGTTTAAGGTCATGAGACGAAGAAGCCTATTGATTTTCAGCGATGTCCGATAATTTGTGCCAGAGTTATGGCCCTTGATCACGTAAACAAATCTTGTGGACGCTCTAGAGGCCAAAGTTAATATCCAATTGACTTTAAATTTATACACAGTGTTAAAGGTCATGAGACGAAGAAGCCTATTGATTTTCAGCGATTTCCGATAATTAGTGCCAGAGTTATGGCCCTTGATCACTTCAAAAAAATCTTGTGGACGCTCTAGAGGCCAAAGTTAATATCCGATTTACTTTAAATTTATACACAGTGTTTAAGGTCATGAGACGAAGAATCCTATTGATTTTTAGCGATTTCCGATAATTAGTTCCAGAGTTATGGCCCTTGATCACTTCAAAAAATCCTGCGAACGCTCTGGAGGCCAAAGTTAATATCCGATTGACTTTAAACTTATACACAGTGTCTAAGGTCATGAGACGAAGAAGCCTTTTGATTTTCAGCGATTTCTGATAATTACTGCCAGAGTTATGACCCTTGATCACTTCAAAAAATCTTGTGGATGGTCTAGAGGCCAAAGTTAATATCCGATTGACTTCAAATTTATACATAGTGTTTACAGTCATGAGACTAAGTCATCAATCGATTTTCAGTGATTTTCAATAATTGTTGCCAGAGTTATTGCCCTTGATCACTTCGAAAAAATCCTGTGGAAGCTCTAGAGGCCAAAGTTAATATCCGATCGACTTTAAATTAACACACAGTGTTTAGGGTCATGAGACGAAGAAGCCTATGGATTTTCAGAGATTTCAAATAATTATTGCCAGAGTTATCTCCCTTGATAACTTCAAAAAATCTTGTTACGCTATAGAGGCCAAACTTATCATCCGATTGACTTTAGATTGATACACAGAGTTTAAGGTGTTGAAACGAACAAGTATTTTGATTTTCAATGAATTTTGATAACTGAACAGCTAAATCCATGATATTAAATGTTTCATGTATATACTAATTGTTAGCGTGGGGTAACACTTTATAAAAAGCAATCAAATTCTAATGATTTTCTGAAAATTACATAATGAGCTGTTACTCTTAATCAGTTTTTAGTGTATTACAAATGTTTCATTAGCGAAAAAAGTAAAAATATGCGACAACCCTTGTTGACTGCGCGGACGATTTAGCTGCTGTGGGCGTATGTTTCGTTGCCTGGCAACCTATCTTGTGTTAAATTTGTAATTTATCAATCTATACATATAAGTTTATTATCCCGAGCATGCATATATTATACATTATAAATGCACATTTACATATTTAATCCTCTGTTGAGTATTTTGAAAGAGAAAGAGCACATATAATAAGCTCCTAGATTTATATTAGAAGATGAGTTAGGAGATGGGGTGTTATTATTTTTTAATTTGATAGTAATTATTATTATTAATTTCATATTTCCACAAAATAAGGTTACTTTATATAGTATAGTATTAATGTCCCCATCCCACACATCCACACTCTGATCCCCTGCCCAATACACTGATATATTGGTTGATCTAAACCATTACAAAACTAAAATGCTGAATTTCAGAGAATGTATAATGCAACTTAATTACCATATTTGACTGTTGTTTTATGTCTGGATTTATTCCAATTTGGATCTCAAGTGTTTTGTCAGTTACATGCACATTTTAGATCGATATTGTCAATCTGATAAGCTTCAGCTTTAAAGGAAATGAAAAATTATCTGAGATCTGGAGTTGTAAAGTCAGCCATATTTGAGGCCATGTTATTTGTCATTATAAGAAGTGACAATGTGACAGTCTACAAGATGTTAACTGTCATTTGGTTTACAAAATCAATATTTTATCACTCTATTTACACAGAGACTTTGTCTGTTAATTAAAGGTCATACCATGACATAGCAGCGCTCAGTGTCTCACTTCAATATATACCCTCTGGTCAATTTTATCATATTTTCTTTCAGATTGGAAATTAGATGAATTGTTCTCCAAAAAAAGAGACAATTTCTAGCATTATATATCAATTATTTAGGGTTTACTTTACACAAAAAACAAGGGCGGATCCAGGATTTTAAGAAAGAGGGGGCGTGCTGTCCCACTAGGGAGTGCGAAGCCCGGCCCTCGGTGGGTGGACTGACGGGCAATCAACCAAGTCACAAAATTAGGATTTCCAACCTTAACTATTTTTGTTCTCCTTTCCCGCGAGAATATATGGAGCTAAAAATTGTTCGCCACCACAAAAAATAGAGGGGGCGTGCGCCGGGTGCGCCCCCCTCTGGATCCGCGCCTGAAAAACTAAAACATTTAACTGTAGCAGTAGTTATTGTAAATTCTGTAAAACATGTAATTTTTTATGCCCTGTAAACTGATAACTAAGAGGATAATTCTCCAAAAAGACTGACAAGGATTTTGTTCAGGCAGGGGAGGTGGCTTGTTCCTCAATATTAATTACTCAGTTCATAAATATCACATGTTCAGAATGTGGCAGTCCTGTTTTGGGGTTGAAAGAATGATATGCTTCAGTCCCTTAACACATACATGTACATGTACCCTTAGAGATTACTCATCTCTGAGACCATACTTCTGTAAAGCCAGCATCCACAAAACAATTAACTATGTAACAGTATTTCACTTAAAATAAAAGCCACATGTGAAATATCAGTCTGCCAAAATCATTAAATGAGATAAAAAGGATATTTCTAAAACAACAACCAACTAATGTAGTGTCCTTTATAATTTTTGAATTCAGACACATAGTAATTCAAGTTATTTGTAAAAGTTTTTTTGTGACACAAACAATTGACAAGTTGTCACCTACGTGTATAGATGACAATCAGTATCAATTTACAGAAAAATACAAAACATTTTCACCTACAAAAATATCCAAAAATCAATAGTAATTTATCTGTAGGGATTGGAAGAAATCTCTAATAATAATGATACATATAATAAGGAAATATGTTTGAATTTATCATGATATAAATAGTGTCTACTTGTGTTCTAGAAACCACCATTGATATAATTTGATTTGGTAGAAACGTATTGAACGCGTATAGATTTAATTAGATAAAGACCTTAAACTGATAACTGATAAGTTTTAACCTTTATATGGTGCAATGGTTTGTATCTCAGGCACTTGAATCTATCAGCAACATGTTCATATATGTTTCATATTGTCACAGTAACAGAAGACAGCCTGAAAAAAACAATCCACTTTGCTTCAATTATTCACACTGGGATAAGCTTATATGTATAGTCTTTATCAAATTATTTATCTTGTTCAGTTTCTGATGTGCTGAAAGATGTCACTGTTTCCTCCATCACACATTACAATTACATACATGTGTTCCGGAGTTGTAATCTACATACATGTACATGTAACTAAATAGGACCAGTCTAAAATATATTTTAAAGAAATTTCACTGTGGAGTTATGTCATTATTAAGAAATCTTTTCAACACTTTATCAAGTACCGGTACTCACATAGAAATACATGAATATTCAAATTGAAAATTCCTTACACTGCTAAACAGGTGGGGGGGTATGGATAGCGGAATGATTAGCAAGTGCGTGCTGTATCATAAGGTCTGGCGTGGTTCCGATTCCCTGGTTGTATGTGACAATTATTGAAGTTGAATTGAACCATGTTAGTCCCAAAATGACCTAGTCTCTCTCTCTCTCTCTTAAATTGAATAATGTTTGAACTAATTTTTACTATTTGATGTCAGATAAAACGAATGAAATTTGATCTGGTTTTTGTATCCTATTAAATATTTACCAATATTTTAATTCAATGAAATCTACTGATGTTAAACAGTAAACAGATATCTACATGTATATCACACACAAAACAATAAAGAAGTAATTAAAACAAGCTGATTCACGAAGACAAGATAATAATTGAAAAAAAAAAACCTGTGTAGAATTGACTAAGGGACTAAGCAGGTGCAAACAATTTGGACAGCTCATGTATTGCAACTAACATAATTGAGAAATTATTATAATGTTTTTAACAATTGAATATTAATCACATTGTATACATTCATATTACCTGTACATGTAGCAGAATAGTAGGACTTTAAACCCCATTTCATCTCATTTTACAGTAATATGTGCTTTTAGATCCATTGTTTTGTCAATTTTAAGGTTCCAAAGTCTAGAGCTTTATTGGATCTTTTTTACAATTTGCAGAGTTCATGATATTCAGTAGGATTATTGAAATTGTTACAAATAAGTTTTTTGGTTTCTACAATACAGTTTTTGGTGGGCATATTGCTCATTATCTGCTTCATGACAACCGATGTTTCAAATCTTTATAAATTCAGACGATGATGATGTTGTAAAAGGTTGAAGGTTCATCATGTATGATATCATGTTAAACCCCCATATTGGAATATTGCTAATATTTATTCTTATCTTGTAGGACAGGGTCCCGTACAGCCACCCACATCAGAACAACTTCGATTTCGTAAGTTCAGATGTACATATATCTGTAATAAATGATAAATAATTTGTATACATATGACCAGTTAGTATTTAATAATACAGCCATTCATAGAATATTAGGTAAATTTAGATATATATATCTCTGTAATAAATGATAGATGTATGACCAGTCAGTATTTAATACATGGTAAGTGGATTATCCCATAAAGTACTGTCTTAGCTAACTAATATTAAACTAGAAAATGTGGTTAAATCCCAGGTGGGTGCCAAGTTATGATTTATATCTGCCACTGAATATTGGATGAATAGCTGTATTAAATACTATCTGGAATGGTTCATAGCAGAATCATAGATTTCTTAAAATAAATGTCAAGCAAATGGGTCTTATTTAGAAAACCGGCAAGTCTCTGTGTATGATCAGTCAGTGCACATAAAAAAATGCTTTGGCAGTTAACAGAATTTATTTGAAGAATTTTCCCTTTGGTAGTTAGAATTTATTTGAAAAATTCTTCCTTTGGCAATCTATACACAATCATAGTGAATAGAAATAACCATACCTTTGTCTCAAAGTATTAAGTTGACGAGACATCAGAACGCATTCTATATCGTGTTTAATAGAGCTCAACATCTATTTGTATGTACAGCATGTAACAAAGCTCAATGATTATTACTTGATGAGTTACAAGGAACATATTGACATATTAGCTTGTATCAGACTATTGTATTGATTCTCTCAACTTTCATCTCATTGATTAGTCTGTCTAGATCCTTTATTACCTCCCTTATCACAAGAAAACCCATGATTTGGTACAATCAGAGTTATCAGTGAGGAAATGTTTGTTTAATGAATGGTAAATAAATAGAAAATAAAATCTGACTTATTCTGATAATTCACACATGAATGGTAAATAAATAGAAAATAAAATCTGACTTATTCTGATAATCACACATTTTAGTCTGGAACGATCGTCTAATGCATGTAATTGCTTATTCTACCTTTCTAAAGGCTTTTAAGCTATTTATTTCTGGATTTCTTAATGGAAATGACTAAATCATCAAAAGGATAGACAGATATGAGGGTTTAGTGTATCCAAGATAAATGCTATTTTGGAACATATGGCATTTTTATTTTATCATTTAGAAACTTATTCAAGTGGTTATTTAGAAATGACATTAAATTGGGTGATCCGAAGATGTGACAGACAACTACTTAGAAGGGAGGTTAAAGTGGGGAATCCAAAGTGGGGAATCCAAAGGGGTGACAGACGATTATTTAGAAGGGAGGTTAAAGTGGAGAATCCGAAGGGGTGACAGACGATTATTTAGAAGGGAGGTTCAAGTGGAGAATCTGAAGGTGTGCCAGACAATAAGTTATAACTGATGTTAAAATGGGAAATCTGAAGGTTTGACAGTCAATTACATCATACAAATGTGGGATTAATTCTAAGATTTCCAGCCCTTCTAAGTTTGAGGAATTTTGCTCAAGAATAATACTATACATTATTTGTCTGCTATCATTGTGTAGTAAAGGCAATACAAGTGTTAGTCTTTAATGATCAACATATAATTAATCTCGTTCATAAATAAAACTATATAAATATTCTATTTATTTCAGTTGCCTTCCACAATGCATTGCCCTTTTTTGGTTTTGGCTTTCTGGATAATTTAATTATGATAGCATTTGTAAGTATTTGTTTATTTTATCATTTATATCATATCAGGATATGATCGTAATGGCTTGTTGTTCTATCACATATAGATCTATGCATGTAAGCTGGATATTTATCAGCCTGATACTAATTATTTTGACATACCTTAGTTAGAACTTAGAAGGGAAACATAACTATATAATCCAATAAGCTAAGTCTGGCGAAACATGCCACATTTATGGCAAGATTTGGTAGCTTTTGTGTGAAATTATTTTCCACAAGCATTCAATCTCCTTATCTCTCTGTGTTGTACTGTATGCCACAGGATTGTCTAAGATTGTTTTCAATTTTGTTGTGTTCACACCACAGCAGTTCTGCAATATTTTTGTCATGGTGGTCTAAGAATAATGAGATTCCTAGATGCATTTATAAGATTGATTTTAATTGGTTTATTGCATACTGTTAGGCGATAGGGCACATAGAATGTAATTTAAACAGTGAAGAATTTTAAAAAGATGTGTCATATTATATGTTTTAATGTATTTTATTATTGATATATTTAACAGGGAGAATATATAGATATGACACTGGGTATGAGACTAGGTATTTCAACAATGGCAGGTATGTATACAAAAATGTAAAACAAGAAATGATGTGATAAAAATAACACTTTTGGCACCTATATTTATTTCAATACACATTTAATTCACATGTAATGTGATAAACATCTCTGAGCAATTCCTATATATCATTAAAGAAACATTCTGTTTAATAAATATCGTTTACAATAGCATTCAGGCTCACCTACCTGATTACCAGTATTGGACATTCAAACTCTTACTGTCTTAGACATAACAAGTTTGCAAGAGCATTTGTTAGACTGCTAAAAAAAAAAAACCCATGGAATTGGAGTGATGTGTTAATAAGAATTTGAAACATTTTTATCCCAGCAATGGACTTGATTGCTAGTTATACTTCAGATTTTGTATATAATCTAATTAGAATGTCCCAAATGTATGTGTATTAAATTTTTATCCATCGTGCCTCTTTAAGAAGTTTATGAATATTGTTATGGCTAAGCAATATGTAAATAACTTTTAATGACTAGTTTTAACTTTTATTCGTCTGCTCTGATCAATATTCATTTGTTTCCAGCGGCTGGATTTGGTAATTTAATATCTGATGTGGCAGGAATAGGGTAAGTAATTTATTGTATCCAAATGCATATCATTAAAGTTATAAGACTAGAAATCTTGTTGGAAGATTAAAATTATACACAAAATTCTCTTCCATTGAGTGGGGGTCAATGATTGAACTATATGTTAATCACGAAATCACCTAGATTTTGTTAAGTGGACATATAACCTATTTTTCTTTCTCATTCTCTCCGATTGAGCAGTATTGTAAAGAAAAGCTATATTTAGTTTAAAGATGCATTATGTAAGATTTAGATAAAGAGCTGGTTATTATTGTTGCTATAGTTCAAAAATAGATAATGTAAAATGAATATATTCACAATTTCAGTCAAATTACTTTATGAGTGTTTGAAGTGTTTACAGTATAGTCTCGATTGTCAAGTACCATTGTTACAATCAATGTCTTGATTATCCAGTTTTACATTAAATCATTAATTGGCAATTGTGTTTTATTCCGTTCGATATTACATTCATCTGATGAGTTAATTATGGGCTCGTCAAGTGGATAAAATGTCTAATTACTAATTAATATAACAGTTAAATCCAAAATAAGACCTACAATAGGCAGATTTAGCCCTTTCACTCTGCATCTTTAAATTATATAAAAATATAACAGCTATTGTTATTTACATGTATGTAAACTCATATAATTACGAGATGTTCAAAGATATCATAAAGGAGCACAGGTTCCATAATTGAGCTCAACATACATGTAGCATCACAAAGCTTAGAATTGAAATAATAGTCTTTCAAACTTGATATGTTTACAGTACTGTAAGTGCAGGAGGACTGCGCTACTCACAAAATAAAAACCGACAAGACAAACTACATAGACATTGCATCAAATAAGCAAAAGATATCAAATCATCTTTTGTTTTTACCCTGAAGTATTCATTCTTTTATTATTGTGTAATTTGTACAGGTTAGCATCATATGTAGAAAGATTATCAATCAAATTTGGAGTTCGAACACCTGAAATGTCACCTGAACAGATTGATATGCCTAAAACAAGATGGATTGCAAGTATAGTAAGTCATTTTTTTTAATGTTGATGGAAAAAGCCTACACTAATATGCTGTCTAATAAAAGGGTTTTCATTTCATTGATGTTTTGCAAACACAAATACTCCTTGCAGTGTTTTGTTTGGGTAGACCTAATCCAACTCAACAATGCTGGATTCACAGATGATTTCTGTCCTAAATTATGACTGGTTGATAGTCAGGTTAGCAACCAATCCATTGCAATGTAACAAATCTCTATGAGTAATGAAAATAGGCACACTTCGTCAACACTCCAACTGTCAGCTCCAAGTTCAGCAGGATTTTCTACCTCAACTTTTCTAACCCAAGATCAAATGCAAACAGCTGAAATAGGAGTTATTTCCCTTTACTCAAAAAAAACCTGTTTGGATTTTTAACAAAAGATTACATGGCACCATAGATCGTACAGTTCTATGATGGCACAAAGAACTTTTCTTTTGATATTATTATAATGTGTCCCTATTGATGATTAAATCTTTTAAAACACAATTAATGATTGCAGGATCATACGAATTAAGGTGTTATTTTCAATTCTTAAAATTTAAGAATATGGTACTGATATTATTTATATGAATCAAAGTTAAGATTTTTTTAACCTGGTTACCCTTCATAATGATTTATGTATTTAAATTTTTTTTTCAGTCAAGGGCGTTTGGTGTAGCATTTGGTTGTTTTATTGGAATGTTTCCACTTCTTTTATTTAAAGATGAAGACGAGAAATGCGAGGACAAAACGTGATTGACTGATATATTTAATTAGGAGTGCTACAAAGAATTATTATTTATACGATAGATTTAGAACTGATATTCTTGACCAGGGTTTGATTCTAAGCAGAGATTAATGAGTGTAAAAGTTTGTAATTAGTCTTCTGGTTTCTATATTATGGTCATGGTTTTAAGAATACAGATTAGAGGATAGTGTAATAGATATTTTATAAAAAAACACAAAATATTGAAATCAGAAGTTGGGTATTTTTATTTATATATAATCAAACCTATCATAATATTTTATTTATTTCATATACATGTAGTTACGAAAATAAAACCAGAAGTTGGGTATTTCTATTTATATACATAATCATACATGTTGCTACAAAAATAAAGTCGTATACATATAGATATAATATACAATGTAGTTGGAATGGGATATAGGTGGATCCATATTTAAGCTGGTTATTAAATCAATTACTGTATTGAATTATAATAACATATACTTTTTTTTTGCATGGTAAATAAATTTGCTTTTATAGTTCTACGTAATATTATTAAGTTCTTCTCTATTTATGGTAAATATTTTTAGACCAATTACATTTTTGACAGGAATAATGTGTAATTTAAAGATCATATATTTTATTGTTAGTATTTGTTTTCTTTGTAGATCAGTTTTATTAATTTTACACTTGTTTCCCCCTCCACGCTTTGTTATCTTTTGAATTTGTTATTAGATACATATATATTGTTACATTAATGGTTTAGATACTCTATTTGTTGAATACATGTTTATTGTTTGTCTTGTCTGGCCAAATTTTAACAGATTACTTGAGTCATCACAAGATATGCATTTATAGACTCATTTACAGTTCTTTTATTGTGCCATAGACTTTAATTGACATTTTTTAGTCTGAATACATGTGAAAAAGTATAAGGTCTGGCAAAGTATGTGTAGGGTTGCTGTCCAACCTCATAAGGTTTCTCCAGGTAATCCGGTTTCCTACCACCAAGATTCAATGGCACAAGCAAATTACTTGAATAAAATTAAACGATATGTTAGTCCCAAAACTCTCTCTCTTTCTTTCTCCCTCTCTCTCAAAACACATTTGTAACTCTTCAATGGACATTAACAGTATTATAAAACTTTTCTATAACTATAATTGATCTTTACTAAGCATTTTATTAGGATGCTGGACTTTCCTAAAGCTTATAGTAATATATTGTTAGGACACTTTACTGGAGATTATAGTACTATTATTATTACACTTTATTTGGTTGTAACAATTTACTCAAGCTTATGTACTGTGCTATGTTACATTGTAGAAAACTTTATTGTTTTATAGTATAATATTATGATAGTTATTACACTTTATTGTAAATTGTTACTTAGTATTTTATATTTTATTGTTATAACTTTTTATTTGCACACTTTACAAGAGCTTGAAATAGGTAGTAACAATTTACTCGAACCTTTAGAATACTGTAACTTTATATTATGTGGAAGCTTTATGATATTGAAATATTTTAATGGCTCCTTTATGATAATATATTATCACTTACTGAACTCTTTATTGTTTTCCAACAATTTTTATGAACCGTATAATGTTTTAATCTTTGATTGTGTTGAAGCACTTTTGGGAATCTTTTATAAACTTTTTAAGGTATTTGAGCAATTTACTGAACCTTCAACATTGTTGTAACATTTCACTGGAACCTTTAGCAACTTACTCAATTATTTACTTTGTTTAAACTCTTCATTGGAGGCTTAATTTATATTTTTTATACGTGTTTGCTTTGATGTGTTCATGTATGGCTGTCTCCTTGTCCGTCTGTCAGAAAGGGGGTTGATGATCTAGTGGTTTAACAAGTCCTGTCATTGAGTCAAGTCCAACCTTGTCTGTCCAACCTCATGGGTATTCACCTGGTCCTCTGATTTCCTCTCTCAGCAAGCGAATTATTGAAATAAAATATGTTAGTCCCAAAATCTTTCTCTCCCTGTCAGTCACAAATATAGTTAGCACAATAGAGGCATCATTTGGAAATTGATGTCATTTAAAAAAAAAAAAAAACAGTAGGACGTTAAACCCATTTCATTTAAAGATACATTATGGGAGATTAGATAACGAGTTGGCAGTTCTCAATACAATAGTTAAAAACTACATAATGTAAAGGCAATTTGCTGAAAATTTCAGTCAAATTGATCCACTATTAACTTATAACTAAGCGCATGAAAGTTCTGCTTGCTAAGACAAAACCAGTAGTCTCGGTTATCCATTTTTTTTGGTAAATCACAAAGGATAATATTTCAGCAAATCGAACTACAATCCAACAAAAATCTCTTGCATAATGCATGTTTAATGAAAGAAACTTATCGATTTTTAATGAGTATAGGCTCACACTTTTGTTTTAAAATCTTAAAAGACTGCATTAAATAACCTATCTTTCATTTTATTATTATCTACTCTCTTTTTTTTACCCCATGACCGTTTGGACGTCGTAGCTGCTGGAGGGTGGATGTTTTGTTTCATGGCAAGCCATGGGTTAACATAATATCATTGTTTATGAAGAATCATTGACTTGGCAAGATGATACATGTTATAGTATACTACTATATGTAGTATGTTTTAAGTGTTAAGAACAACTCAGGATAAAACTGTTATAGTGAATACAGTTTATACATTCATAATACCGTTTACTCAAGTTGAAATACCTGCCATTTATTTCACAAATATTAAAAAATTTTCACTAGGGTTTGTAATATTAGTTATTATGTAAGAGTGTCTATTAGTAGCTGTTTCCCATAAGTACTGGTATGTGATACAGTTAATTAATATTTTAAACAGCTTGCCTACTGGAAAAGACGACTCTGGTAAATAAATCTTTAAATTAGGATTACAGACTCGTGTCAGTCAGATCGTTGAATCGGAAAGCTTTTTAATTTCTCACCTGTTTTCTATTTTAATTTAGTTGTGCCATTATTATTACTGCCTGCATACTGAAAGAAATCCATCATTTTTATGACTTTATCGCTAAAAAAACACGAACATGAAAATAAAGTATAACGGTGTCACGAAATACAACTTTTCTGAACATAGTAAAATGTTTTTTTCAAGTCAAAATGACACAAGGTGTCCTTTTTGATCAGTCATAAATTTACAGATATAAATACATGTACTAGAGAGTTGAGTTTATCAGAATAGGCCCACTTGACAAACCTCAGCAGATTCCAGTACCCTACATCTAGCATCGACTGTATCACAAAGTCCATCATTGGAACTACTTTCAAGTTCCCGAATTACCAAGGGCGTTGCTCATGATGTCGTCTTTGAAGAATGTTTTATCACACAAAGATTTTGAAGTCTCAAGTTTATCTGATTTTCTTTAGACAGGGCAAATTTCCACTGAAAATTCTGCAATCTCTTTGAACGGGGAGGTTGGATGGCCGAATGGTTTGCATGCGCAAGCTATATGATACGGTCTGTCATTAAGTCAACTGGCAGGGTTTCAATTCCCTGGATGTACGTGACAAGGAGTAGGGTCGCCTGTCCAACCTCATGGGTTTTCTCTGGGTCCTCTTGAATTTGCTGAGGTTTGTCAAATGAGAATAGGACTTGCTGAAAGTAAACCCACCTATCAAATAGATATTTTCCCTATTGTCTAAAAAAGGATAGGTATTTCATGTAACTTTTATACTTCAATATGTAAACAATAAGTATACATTGATAGCATGTTGTTTAAATGCAATATTATACACTACAATTATATTTTTTTCTTCCAAAGATTATTTTATTTATGTAGAACTGTCATCATCCTAATTATTATATTTAAACTGTAAAATACCTAAAAAGAAATACGAATTCAATAAAACAAACTATACATGGCTTATAAACTTCAGTGGCCATTAGTATGCTGCAGTTGTTGTTGTTGTTGGTGTTTAACGTCCGCTTCCACCGAAGGTGATATCGCAGACAAGTCTTATTTTTCATTTTCATTATGTTAGCGCACGCGCAGGTGTCTTTGCTGTGGGAGGAAACCGGAGTGCCCGGAGGAAACCCACGAGGTTGAGAAGGAGCCCCTATCTCCATGCCACATACGCTCACACCAGGGCTCGAAACCACAGCCGCAAGCCAGAGGTGACCGGCCAGCTAGAGGTCGAAGCGCGGCACTCTAGACCACTAGGCCATCCCAACCCCCCAGTGTGCTGCAGTCGATTGAGCGATCTCTTATACTGTAATAGATTTGATTGTTACATAATCTTGTTACTAGACACGGTATGCCACTCAGTGGTCTGAAACCATATACATGTATATAAAAGCGTATTTGTGCTGGAGTTAATTCCCATTAGTAACACCTGGATTCCTACTATGATCCAATCTCGAAACCAGAAAAATGTTTGAAGAAATTTCTCTGGTGAATCGGGGTAGCCATTTTCCCGGAAAATGATATGTAATTCCTACGCACAAAAGTTCTCATTTATTTGTGTCGTGCGCCCTTGATTTTACGTGCCTGGATGACCGAATCACTTAAAAATATACCCACGCGTAGAAAAATATTTCTTTACAAAAACTTGAATTTGTTCGTTTAGGGTCCAATTTTTTATGTCAGCGAGTTGACTTTGACTCAAGGATCATTTTACAACAAACGAAACGACGATCCGACCTCTAGTTTTCGAGAAATCGACCCAAAAAGATTGACCAATCAGAGGTCAGATTGGGCGGGGCTTAGGTTTGAAAAAAATTGGAAAAAATGGACGGTCTAATGTGCCAGAGGCCTTCGGCTCCACGGCTGCCTCTGGGAACGAGATTGACTATGATCTTTGAATCGTTGTTAACATTACGCAACTTATGACACAATTATATGGAATACAAGTTACTTAAGTAACTTGTATTCCATATAATTGTGTCATGTGTTATCCTCATCCAGTTACTAAATGCCACTTAAACAACTTAATTACGCAACTTAAACACAGAACTGTTCCAAAAGATAAGCATGGCATCAGACGTGCTAAAGCCTTAAACCCGCGAACAACTGATGTTTAGGGGCGAATTGGCAGCCTTCATCTTCTTTGTTAGCACAACTACCCAATTCAAAGAATTTGTTAGTTCACCGGGTACGTTCATTTCGTACGGTACGGCAAAACCATTGCCATTAAGTAATTTTCCAATATATTGGCGTGATCTCCAGACGAAGGTGCCAAGGGCCCGAGCAGCCAAGAAGGCTAGATATAGAACTAAGTCGGTATTCTCCAAAAACGGACACAATGAAAAATGTCCCGCTCAAATCTACCCACATTCCCGATGTAATAAATGGAATCGTTTTGCTAAAGTCTACAGAACTTTTCAATCAAGATAATACATCGAAGCGGGTCATTTGCACAGTGGACAGAACAAAATGCCAGGGGCGGATCCAGGGGGGGGGGGAACTAGTCACCCCCCTCCCCACCGGTGTATAGGAATCCCGGGTCCTGCAAGCTTCCACCGGGACATGCACGCATGGTCGTATATATATTATATAGCACACGGTGCGCATCTTATCAGGCACACAATCAGCATCTATACTAGCGGCAGAAATTAGCTCTGTAAACCGCGGTCGGTGAGACAAAACCTTGGGTTGTCACCCCCCTCAAAAAAATCCTGGATCCGCCACTGATAACCTAGCTTAGCTTCTTAAGAAACTGCCTCTGATCGGACGATGTCAGTGGACATCATTCGATCAGAGACAGTTCCTAAAGGAACTAAACCTACTAGTCGCACATACCAAAGAAGAGTCTCGGGATACTCGGGTCAGTCATTAAGTCACAGGTAGGTTTCAATTGACATGCCGTCACAAATCATAGTTCAAATGAGCCTTGTATTCGTCCACCAATCTTAGGGTTACATACATCATAGTATAGTTCCTTTCATTAGATTTCTTAAATCCGTATGACTTTCAATTTATACACAGTGTTTAAGGTCACGAGACGAAGAATCCTATTGATTTTCAGTGATTTCCGATAATTACTGCCAGAGTTATGGCCCTTGATTACTTCCAAAAATGTCGTGGACGCTCTAAAGGCCAAAGTTAATACCCGAATGACTTTAAATTGATACACATTGTTTAAGGTATCGATTTTCAGCGATTTGCGATAATTTCTTCCAAAGTTATCTCCCTTGACGCTCTCGAGGCCAAACTTATCATCCGATTGACTTCAGATTGATAAACAGTGTTCAAGGTCTTGAGACGAACAAGTATATTGTTTTTCAATGAATTTTGATAACTGAACAGCTAAATCCATGATATTAAATGTTTCGTATACTAAACGTGAGCATGGGGCAGAACTATATGAAAACCAAATAAATTGTAATGATTGTCTGATAGTTACTGACTGAGTTGTTACTTTTAATCAGTAAAAATATGCGACAAGTCTTGTTGATTTCCGGACTATTAAGCTGTTGTGGGCGTATGTTTCATTGCGTGGCAACCTTTCTTCGAACGTAGGAATAATAAATACTAGAATTAGTAAACCATAAGTTAATACATGTATTTTTTTTTTATAGCTATATATTCCTAAGAGTAAAAATGGTAAACGACAGGAGTGGGTCTTTAATACAGATATTATATAGAAATGGTAAACAAAAAAGAGGAAAAAATTTTAAGATACATAATGTACGTGTAGATATTTGTACACGGTACTATAAATACATCTGAGAGTAGATAACAAACCTCATCTCTCAATCTTCGGTATATCTGAACGTTTTTAGTTACGTTCTCGTAGCTAATTTGAGAGATACGTCGTTGATATAGATATAATGGAAGAAATAGTAAATGCATCTTTGATATAGATATATTCATGTAATGGTATTGGATAGTGAATGCACCATTCATATAGATATCTGTAGATAATATAGATATCTGTAGATAATATAGATATCTGTAGATAATATATAGATATGTAATGGTGTAGAATAGTAAAAGCATCAATAAATATAGATATCTGTAGATACCACAGGATAACACAGGTATCTATAGATAACACAGATATCTGTAATAGTAAATACATCATCTGTAATTTCGGTATCTGTAAAGGTAGAACTAGTAAATGAGTTAGTTAGAGGAATACAGATATATATATTATAGTAAACGAAGAAGATGTATTATTAACATGGTATTAGTAGGAATAGGTGTTTAATGTAGATATCTGTTGGGGGTAAACCAGTAAACGAGCTAGAGCAGTACAAACTATATAACAAAACAGACAGTGAATTGGATTAGGTGTATGGCGTGCTGGTCCAATGTAATTGTTAGGAAATAAAGTTTAATAATTAATGTTCTCGCTTTATAGTTTCAGGCAGACCAGCCATTTATTGTAATATAATGAGAGATGAGACCAGCAGACTGGAATTGATGTGATGTAAATAACACTGGAGTAATAGTAAAACGAGCTACTAGTGACAGAGAGAGCGCTTGTTGATTGTATAATATCAATTATAAGTGAAAATGTGTTTTATTGGCTCCAATTATTCGTAAATGTGAATGTATAACTCTGTAAGGTAAGATTAATTGAATTGATAGGTATCGCATGTTAACCGGTTTAAAACTTTTTTTGTAATTCTTGACATGGTATATTTGGAATAGGTGATACCACTCCGTGCTATAAACATCGTTCCGAACCGCCCAAGCCCATCTATTGATATTACCAGACTAGAAAAATTAACACAACGAATTTGTTTAAATTCAACAGCGACTCTATTGACCAAAATTAATCTGACGACAAAAACCCAAACCAGTGATTAGTTTGAATATAGGGATCGATGGAACTGATCTCATTATGGTCAGATGCCCAATACCCGACCATCGACAGCTGCGTTATTAATTGGAAATAATCTTTCTTAGATATTATCTTATCAAACTCCTGACAAGATACTATGCAATTACAAATTTAAAAAGTTCAAGGAATTCGTACAAATAAATCCAAATCCCGCGGGTTTTTTTTTGGGGGGGGGGGGGTGAAAGAAGATAATGATATGTCTTTATAAAATAAATCACGTGGGTCCCCAACCTTTCGAAGAAAGCAGGGAGCTATTAAAAGTGGTTCGCTCATCCATCTGTCTGTCTGGCCTCATTCGTTGGTCTATCCGTCGCACTTTTCGGGACACAATAACTCTCTTTCTAATTGAGCTAGACTTGGTGAAGGTGTTTATTTGGTCAATGCCTTAATGGAGTTTGAAGATGAGCATGTTCTGCTAAGGGTAAGCAGAGGTAAACAATTTTATTGGTTTATGATTTGGGACACGATAACTTTAGTTCTAATAAAGTCAGAGCGTTGGGACACCAATACTTTGACTAAGTTCAATGATGGACATTTTCTGCTCAGGGTAAGCAGAGCGATAAGCAATTTGTTTGGTTCAGACTTTGGAACATACTAACTCTCCTTCTGATTGAGGAAGAATGTTCAAACATGATGGAGGCGTTCATTAGATCAATGCCTTGACGGAGTTCGAAGATTGGCATTTTCTGCTTAAGGTAAGCAGAGATAACCAATCTGATTGGTTGATTCTTTGGGGTACCATAACTTTACCTCGACTAAGTTCGATGGTGAGAATTTTCTGCTTAGGCTAAGGAGCGACAAACAATTTGGTCAAGACTTTGGAACATAACAACTCTACTTTTAATTGAGATATATTTAAAATTGATGTAGATATTCATTAGGTGATGTTCATTAAGTGAATGTCTTGATGGAGTTCAATGATAAATATTTCAAGGTAAAGTTAAGCTGAGCTAAGTAATTTCATTGGCCGATGCTTTGGGACGAGATAGCCTTGATTCTATCTGATAGAGAGTGATGCATTTGATTGCTCGAAACTTTTGAAAAAAATAAGTATGCGATTAATTAATATGTGTCATCTAATTATTTTGATATTTCCGCGAGGACATCATCCTCACTGTTGGCTTGGGGTTTTTTGGTGATGAATTAGCATACATGCATTAATTCGGAATCGTTAATGTATTTGATGAATGTGTGTGGGGGCCTTTAATCAAGTCCCAGCAGCCACAGACACCGCTCAATGTCTGTGTATTTGATGTATAGACACTTTTCTGATAAAGCGTTTAATCAATATGTACTTTGAGTTTATATTTCCGTTCTGATTTAGAAACGGTTGAGAAACATTGTGCTGCCAATTGAGGAAACAATCCCGTCCAGACAGATTTATCTGCGTGAACAGTTCGCACGAAAGTCGGCAGCCCAACAATCCCAACAGCTTTGACCTGTACAACAGTACAAGCATCCAGCCAGGCTTGAAAATGAGGATAAAAAAACCCGCTACCTGTAGAATGTTTACTTGGCTTTGGTTACAGGCGCAATAACCTCTCGAACAAAATTTGCGACTCGATTGGTTTCGTTCTTACATACTCCGCGCAGTGTTGCGTTGGATTAGAGGTAATCCAACTACACACTGCTATTATGAGTGGATATTGTTGTGTTAAATTTTGATTTGTCAGTAGTCCGTCTACCAACCAATCACTAGCTGCCAATATTGGACCAAATAATGTTTACATAACGTTACGTCATGACTAATTAACCCGTGCATAGCAGAATACTGCAGTAAAACTAATTGCGTGACAAACGAGGCTGTCAAGTCGAATGAAATGTAAACAATACTATTTGGAAACGAACATGTACTTTCACCGTTTTGAATACCTTAAATCACTGTCCAAAGTTTTAGGGAAGACCCAGATTAAACGAAGGACTGTCATGTTTCTGTACTTAAGTGATAGCTTTCATTGAACGGAAAGAATAGACACACTCCCGCATATGTTCAAGAAACGGACGCTATTCCAGAGGGATTTCTCGGGCCATTGCTTCAGGAATATGCGTTCTTATAACTCTCTGAACAATTTCAACAAATTTTACATTTGGAGAAGAAATTTTAGAAACACCGACCTGCAGAGTGTTTACAAGTTTTCGGTGACAAAATGATGAAATTGATACACGTCTATGAATTCCGATAGAATTCCTCCTTGTAAGTAGAGCCTAAATATCTCTGGTCATATCAGAAATACTTAAGGTGAAAAACACTGTACAAAGCCATTTTGGAATCTATTCATGGCCATTAGTGATCATCTGATAAAAGATATATAGGCTCTACTGTCTCGGGGCTATTTTAACTTATTTCTATTGAATCATTCGACATAAAGTCATTCAAAGAATAACATAATATGGTATATTTTTTCATTCAATAATTCGCGAACGCACAGCCCTTAAAAGTGAATAAAAGCCTTGCAACTCAGAGAAAACAAATGTCGTCAGACAAGCTACCCTACCCGTGAATTGCATAGATAACAAAACTTAAAGTCTACATCCCCGGACAGAATCGAAGATCTGCCTACAGGTTAATGAACTTGTTCACTGTTTTAATCGAAATTTGGTAAATAACTTTCATTATATTTGATCAAACTCTACACAATACTATTAAAACATAGGAACTAAACTTCACTCCATCACCACGCAACTCAAGCTACTTGCGCCTGGTAATCAGTTTCTTTTTATTTGATTTTCTTGCAGATGATAACAAGATCTGTTTGATTTGATTTCATTATTGGTGGTAAGACGATGTAACAGTGGTCTGTGTGAAGGATCAATATCATAGCTGTCAATATTCACTATGAGTGATTATCACTTGTCTATATCATACAATCGACATCTAATACACAGATTACTAGAATGATCACATCAATTGATATAGACACATCGTCAACGATGCAGCTAATGTGTAGAAATTAGTCACGTGGATAGCCGAGTACTAAGGACATGACATAACTTACAATCTACAAACTGAAAGAGCGTATCAAGAAATATTGTGCAATCGGCATCTAAAGAGAAAATCAATCAAGTTTCGGAATAATCTGAAAGCCATCGTTGTATGAACGTCTCACTGAACAAAATTTATTAAAATTTAAAGACAAGTGTTTTGTGGAATTTGTTCATGTGCATTATATAGCCAGTTATGACACAATCGTTTGTATGCGATTAATGCAATCGGCATCTAAAGATCTTATTTGAAATTATTCATCAAAATAACTCATCGGGACCTTTTTGCATTCATCATCTGTTGGAAGTTGTCAATTAGGATAATGACTAGAGCTCACCTATAACAGCCCTCATGATCCGTTCTTAATTGACGGACGTCATTTGAGTGCATACTTGACGCAGATCAGGCTTTAGATTCTGTTGGTTTTTTGTTTTGTTATTGATCGTTTTGTTTACCTGTGTGTGGTGTATTTATCTCGGGTAAACCGACATTATTTTGTACTAAGCAATTTATTTTCTGGCAGTGATCACGTTTGTTGGAATATTACATATGAGCTTGAAATATGTGGGGTTTACGATTTCTGATATTTAGCGTCGCATGTTGTTCCATAAGTAACGGTATATTCAGTGACACTGGACAATGTTCCTACTCCTTCAACGTCTGGCACCCAGACCAGGATATTCTAAGACAAATGAAGGAATTAAAGTTTTCTTATGATAATTTTACATCCTACACAAGTTTACAGATATCCCAGGCGGAGAATGGAGTTCTTCAAGAAATGAGGAAATATCAGAATTGGAGCGCTAATCTGGAGAAAGAAGTTTTAGAGATGAAGGTAGATACTATGAAAGGGAAACTGGAACACAATAGTCTTCTAACACAGGTACGTTATATTGAAATATGTTATACGTTACATACGTCATGCAAGCTACTTACATAAATCATACTGCAGAAAAGTAGGACGCACTAATCATGGATCACGTGCGTCATAGTTACCACCATGTACGTTATACTTATAATATGCACCATGCACGTCAAAGGTATCCAAGATATACACATTACAGGTCATAGTTGCCTACCACATATACACCGTGTACTTCATAGTTACCTACCATGCATGTCATATTATTAACCTATACACGATGTACGTCATTGTTATCTACCTAATATACACCATGCACAGTAACCTACCACATATACACGATGCACACCATAGTTACCTACCACCTATACATCCCGTACATCATAGTCAGTTAACAAATATGCATCCCGTACACCATAGTCAATTAACACCGTGTACGCCATAATTAGATTGTAAACACGTACATACTATGTACGTCATAGTCTTCTACATAAATGTGTACTTCTACTGTATTATATATATATATATATTTTAGGTAACCAACATGAGAAGGCAAGTGGATGCTCTTGGTGCTGACTTGGATGAATTAGAGATGAATTATTACAACATTCGCACCAGAATTAAAGAGGCGATCCCTCCGAAATATGATGGTGAAAATTATATGGGTAAAGATTTAGCTCAACTTCTGAAGAATACGGTTGGAAATCTGAAGGCAGAATGGCTTCTTATGAAACGTGAACTTCAACAGATTCGAACAGATAATACACAGCTGAAAAACATCCAGAATGTCGTCAAAAACGACACGTCATCTTTGCGTCAAATGATTCGATCAGTCACTGGTGAAGTCCAGGCTATGGAAGGTCAGGTAAAATCGAGTGAAATCTCGCGACTGGAGACAAGATTGACCAGTATCAAAAACGATTTTCTGCGAATAAAAGATTCGCAAAATGACTTAAAACACGAAACCAGCCAATTTCGCAATGAATTAACAACTGTGCAAGGCAGTATAATACGACTTCAAAAAGATGTGCACGAGCTTCAGATTGATAATACACAAATGAAAGAAAAGATGGCGGTCAGAGTTACAGCTAGAGAAAGAACGGGTCGGGAAGAAAGACAGAGAGGTGAAAGTCTAGGTCACATTTTACCTAGAAGACACGAAACAGCTAGAGGTAATGTTGACATAATTAGTTATTGGGTAACAGTAATATTAGTGGGGAGGCTAAGTGTAAATATCTTTCAAATATTGATATAATCACATATTTTAACATTGGCATGGATGTCAACTATGGTGGCTGATTGGTATCATGTCGTATTGTCGTGATGTCGCCTTTCATAACGCGACAACCTGACAACTCGACAACCCGACATCACGACATTTCTACCCGACAACACGACAACCCGACAACCCGACAACCCGACACATTGACATTTATACCCGACATCACGACATTTTTACCCGACATTACGACACTAAAAATGTCGTGATGTCGGGTAAAAATGTCGTGATGTCGGGTAAAAATGTCGTATTGTCGGGTTGTCGGGTTGTCGGGTTGTCGTGATGTCGGGTTGTCGGGTTGTCGCGTTATGGAACAAAAATCTGGCAATAAAGAAAATGGTTGATCAAGTGGAAGTAGATTCACACTCACATTGCAGTTTGAGTTGCATTCGTATCCATTTGTATACGTCCACATTCATAATGTGAACCGTCTTCATTAGCTCAGTCGGATCAGAACAGTAGGACGTTAAACTCCATTTCAGTTCATAATGTGAACATATTATGCCGCCGCCCTTATCTGTGTATCTGTCATTGAGTCAAGTGGTGTGGTTTCCAGCCCAAGCTTGTCCATGACAAAGAGTAGGGTCGTCTGTCTAACCTCGTGGGTTTTCTCCGGGTGCATGCCCTACCCGCGGGGTGGTGCCAATCCCGCTTTTATGTTATTATTTTATATGTAAATATTCTACAGGTTGCAATTATTAACAGATTTTGTTCAAATTCGGCATGATCAATCATTTCAATAACAGGATGGTACCTATATTAATATTTTGTCTGTAAACACTCTACAGGTCGCGATTCTTAATGAATTTTCTTCAAATTGGGCATGAGCATTATTTTCAAAGAGAAAATGGCACCTACTGATGTAAATGCATGCCCGACCCATAGGGGCGTTGTCACGCCCACTTTTCGTGAATATTTTGTCTGTAAACACCTTTCAGACTGTAATTGGTATGAGATTTTAATCAGATTTGGCATGATCAAGACAGGATGGTAAACACCCTACAGGCTGCAAATTTTATACGCCCACATTGATGAAATATATCAAGGGTCATAACTCTGGTAGTAATTATTGGACATCGCTGAAAATCATTAGGTCTTCGTCGCATGAACTTACACACTGTGCATCAATTTCAAGCGAATCGGATGACAACGTTAGCCATTTAGAGCGTCCACAAGATTTTAAAAAGTGAAACGTGATCATGGGCCATAACTTTGAAAATAATGCTCATGCCAGTCCTTGTGACTAAAGTTATTATCCGATTGATTTGAAATTTATACCAAGTGTTTATGTTCATGAAACTCTGGCAGTAATTATCTGGCGGTGGAAATCAATGGGTTTCTACGTCTCATGGCCATAAACATTGTATATAAATTTAAAATCAATCCGATGATAACTTTAGGCCCCAGAGAGTCCACAATCTGACCGACGGGCGGACTGACGGACAGCCGGGGGCGACGACGATTTATTTAAATGTGGACGTATGAAATTTGCAACCTGTAGGGTGTTTACCATTCTGTCTTGATCAAGCTAAAACTGAACAAAATCTCATAAGAATTACAGCCTGAAAGGTGTTTTCAGACAAAATATTCACGAAAAGTGGGCGTGACAACGCCCCTATGGGTCGGGCATGCATTTACATCAGTTGGTGCCATTGTCTCTTTAAAAATAATGCTCATGCCAAATTTGAAGAAAATCCATTAAGAATCGCGGCCTGTAGAGTGTTTACAGACTAAATATTAATATACCATCCTGTTATTGAAATGAATTTGAACAAAATCTGTTAATAACTGCAACCTGTAGAATATTTACAGACAAAATAATAACGAAACAGCGGGATTGGCACCACCCCGCGGGGTAGGGCATGCACCCGGAGAAAACCCACGAGGTTAGACAGACGACCCTACTCTTTGTCATGGACAAGCTTGGGCTGGAAACCACACCACTTGACTCAATGACAGACACACAGACAAGGGCGACGGCATAATATGTTCACATTATGAACTGAAATGGGGTTTAACGTCCTACTGTTCTTATCCGACTGAGCTAATGAAGACGGTTCACATTATGAATGTGGACGTATACAAATGGATACGAATGCAACTCAAACTGCAATGTGAGCGTGAATCTACTTCCACTTGATCAACCATTTTCTTTATTGCCAGATTTTTGTTCCATAACGCGACAACCCGACAACCCGACAACCCGACAACCCGACATCACGACAACCCGACAACCCGACAATACGACATTTTTACCCGACATTACGACATTTTTACCCGACATCACGACATTTTTAGTGTCGTAATGTCGGGTAAAAATGTCGTGATGTCGGGTATAAATGTCGTGGTGTCGGGTTGTCGGGTTGTCGGGTTGTCGTGTTGTCGGGTAGAAATGTCGTGATGTCGAGTTGTCGGGTTGTCGGGTTGTCGCGTTATGAAAGGCGACATCACGACAATACGACATGATACCAATCAGCCACCATAGTCAACCGAAACTTACGTTCAAAAGATCTTGAAGGGATTCAAATTTGGTAAACGTTAGACTGAAAATTATGACCCTTGCCATATACACAAAAAGTAACTCCGATTTATATGAAACAAAATAGAACGTTAAGGTGTTATCAAAAGATTTAGTGGCAGTTCGATTTTGGTCTGCATCAGATCGCAACGTCGTGAGTTATGGCCCTTGCCTTTTACGCAAAATGCGCAAATACAAAGTTTGCGGACCGTCTAGAGCCCCCCCCCCCCCAAAGTTTGTAGGATTTAGTTGTAAATTAGGATATATATTACAAATCAATACGATAGGACAATTTGATGTGATTGTACGCAAAAAATGGTATTTCGTTGCTTGAAAAAGTCAACCAACTGTGAAATGACCGCCGTTGCTTGAAAAAGTCGACCAACTGTGAAATGACCGCCATCTTGGATTTTCGAGTAGCTAATGATCATTTTTGAAAAAATAGTCACCAACAATTTTGTGCCAATTTTAATACTTGTATCAACATTTGAGCGATTGTCTGTTTTTAAGCAAGGAACTGTTGTACTATACACTCACTGAAGTTCTACAATGCTCGCATTGCTTGACAAACACGAGTGAGGTCTGTGGGGGAAATGTCATAATGTGCTGGGGAACAGGGAGAGAACTTTCTACGCCACTTGTAATTATTGTAGTAGATAATTTAAAGGGACTATCCCGATAAGAACAGGGTCTCAAAAATTAAAGTCCGAGTATTTATGAAATTTATGGACCAAAATATAGCAGCATGGTGTATTTACCTTGTCTCAAAATTTTAGCTCCAAATATCGAGTCATTTGGACGTGGACGTCAACACTGCTTATCCGGACACGTAACCCTTTTTAGATTTCGGGTTAATTTTTCATTGGGTGACCTGACAATCGATTCCCGTTTCTTGAGAGGTCTATACAATGAATGACCCATGTACTGTACTTGATAACCAAAGGTAAATTTCACCTACATATTATTTTTATAGAAAAAAGTCTGGTTTAATCCAGATACTGTATAATACAACGGTCTCCATTTCCAGATGAAGACTGTCAGGTTTAAGTTATTTACAAGCGTATCACAAATATCGGGTTAGTTGGTTGGCCTTAGGTAATGGGTTTTAAGTTATTTTAACACAAAATTAAGCAGTTTTATTCCCCAAAAAGTTATCGGGATTGGCCCTTTAACTGAGTTTTATCAATTGTAATACACAACCATGCTAAACTTACGCTGTCTGTGTCTACATTTAGTTCAGCTTGAGAACATACAATAAGCTACTTGACCGACATTTTAAATCCCAAATCTACGATTTTAATCGTAAACACTAATTAAGTATATTTCGATAATTTTGTCAAGTATTTATTCTTCTTCTATTTAAAGCCCCAATAACACTCTTATTGTAACTGAAAAATATGTCCCAATCTTCATTCTGGTCAACAAATCGTATTATTTTACAATATTCCAATTAAATGATGATATAAATTTCATCTTAACACACCTATTTTGAAAAATTGGAAAAATTCAACCAATTGATTTGAAAAGTCTAACGTAAACCTTTTCAAATGTGACTTGGATTTTAAAATATTTTCGAACACTCTGGACAAGTAAAATAGGCTGTAATGGATAATTTACACAACAGGTAGGACACTTAAACATCTAGTACTTAGAATAAGGGTATTATTTATTTTCTGGAGCTACCAAGTCAGCAAGAATGTTATTGTCCCTTTAAAAGGGACTAAGTAGTCTTTTTGTGTATAACGGATGTGAAACGGAGTAGAATCGTGTTACAAAACCATATGGAAATCACGGTAGCTAAGTGGGCAATTTTCCGGCGTGATTTCTCTTTGTCAGTGATGCAGAAGGAGGGCATGGCAAGGACAGCTGCTTAGTGGTTCGGATGGTACAGAAAACCGAGGTCCCGTGTACACATTGGCGTGCACGTGATAGATCCCTGGGCAGTTGGAATTCGATATAAGAGTAAGCCGTACGTAGCGCCGCTGCCCGGGCAAAATTTCCCCCATAGCACACTGTATGGCGTATGCCTGTCTTCTATTAGCCCAGGTATGGTGCAGAAGAGTAGGACGTTAAACCCCATTTCATTTCATTTACAAAACAATATTCTTATTGTTGGATATGGCGGTCATCTAGGGCAGAGATCTATTATCGAAGTATGAAGAAGATAGATCTCTGCGGAACGAATCCGTTCGATAAACTGGTAATGTGTACGGGTCTAACCTTTTCCTTACACCCAGATTTTCTCCCTTGGGAACCGAAGTCCTAGCGGCATCTATTCGTCTCGCAGCGGCATTTAAGCTTGTATTGTGTTTTGGACAATAAAAATATATACATGTCAAAGTTTTGTGAACATTTTCGAGGAATTATAAAATGTTGTTTCATGACGGAATATCCCCCCCCCCCGAAAAAAATTGTTTTATTTGCTGTTTTAGTGGTAACGATTGCATGGTATTCCTAGAATGAAACCCAAGAGAATTACTGTGTACCAGGGTTGTTGCGATTGAAAGACTACAATATCCCCGTGTGCGCTGAGTTTCAAGTTTTTTTTGCGTCATGAACTGAAATGAAAAGGGCTGTGACGTCTTTCTGTTCTGCTCAGACTGGGCTTATGAACTGAAGACGGTTGCGCCATGAATTGCATGCTTGCTTGTCTTTGCTTGATAAAGAACAATTGAAGCCGTGAATTGATTAAACTAAGAAAATATTTACTCGACCTCTTCATATAAAAACAAATTAAACAACGTTCGTCATTTTCATTAAAATTTTATTCCAACTCGAGATTGTGTGTTACGGTATTGAACTGCCCAAGGGTCATATTGGCAACCCTATCTTTCTGTTATGTGTGCTTTATATCAAGCGTGCATGCAATCAGAAGGTTTTCTGGCTGCTATTGAGAACTCTATGATCACTCCCCGGTGAGTAATTTTCTATGAAACATGGCCCCGAGTGGTGTTTGATATTTACTGTATCGTGTTAGAACACGCTCATTCAATATATTTACTTTATTTATCAATAATATAGGACTCAGTACGTCTGATTCGCGATCCCATGCAGCGATAATAATGATGCACTGTTACTGGTAATGGCAAAGAGTAGATAATGGATGCAAAAGTAAACCACAACCTGTGTCTCTGACAAACATTTGCTTGGCTGCTACTATTACTGAAAGTGGTGACATCAAGGCGACTTAATTAGCTCTTAATATTAACTTTTATTTTCTTCTGCGATTAAATTCTAAAACATTTCGTTTTAATTATTAAAGATACATTATGGGAGATTAGATAAAGATGTGGTAGTTCTCACTATAATCGTTAAAAACTAGATAATGTAAAGGGAATTCCCTGAAAAGTGAAAATTTCGATCATTTAGTCCACTCTGAACCGAATGTTAAGCGATTGAATTTTGGGCTTAGTCTAGATCAACATTACTATAGACGGTACGTTAAAAAAAACCATAGTCTCGATTATCCATTTTTAAATTGAATCAGCAATATCAGATAGGTCTAGTTGGCAAAAAATAGGCATTGAATCTTCCGTTTGCCAACTCTTTACATTGTGCGATCATTATTTTTTTTTTCTCGGGAAAACGGGTTAACTGAACAAAAAATTAATATCATTTTGGGGTAAAAACCATTCAGCCTTCCAATCGGCAAAATAAGGTGCCCGAAACGCATGACCTTTTGTTTTCCCGTCATTCTGCATTGTGCCTCAGTTTTCGGGCATATATCATGTATAAAATATTTAAAATCGGTGTATTAAACAGTTTCTTGCGCCACTCTAAGAGTATGGTCGCCTGTTTGCGCGACTCTTTCTTGGCCATCGTGCTTAGCAAGAAAATACGTTTACTGTAGAATAATATTCATAATTTTCACACATACATCTGACGTTGACGGTGGCGGCCGAATCTAAACAATAAAGTTTTTATGACATATCATTACAGCCCCATATCCCCAAACATCTTAAATTCGTGTAGGTAATCGCTGGCCCCAGACTTCGCCGACCAACACGGACAAATTTTATCGGACATTTCATTTGTTCACACACCCCATCCCACCAAGCTGCCTCATGATATAGTTCAACAAACAATCTTGTCTTTGTCTCAAAAATGTTGATTTTATTGAAAAATTATTATTGATTTGTATACAAATTACAAAATTAAATGTTTTAACAAAATAAATAAATATAAATATGTCTTATAATAATATCAAATATAGTTTAGATATAAAAATTAGTAATATAAATTAGTTTAGATATAAATATAAATTAGTTTAGATATATTAGTTTAGATATATAAAATATATAGACATGGTGTACATTTTGAATAAACTTATCTATAAATGCTTCATAGTTAAATGTATATTTAAAGTTATATAATTCTATAACGGTTCTCAAAATAAAAAAAGATTTAACTAGATTTAAAGAGCGATCTAAAAGATTTAGTTATTCTTCGCGTGAATCGGTTTAAAAGATTTTTAGACAGTTTTGATTTTGGCTTTCTTTTTTCTCTGGTCTTTATGTCTTCGCTGTTTTTATTAGTTTCAGTTTTCACCAAGTCAGCCATATTATCGTCCTTAACTGGATCTTCATTGGTAACATTTTTAATATCTAGAAATGTAGGAATGTTTAAAACTTATTAAAAGTCTATATATAATCAGTTTAAGTTTAAAATCTTTCAAATTTACTTAATATTTATTACGACTTAGTAACAAAGATTGGAAATAAAATAATTAGGTTTTAACCGGGTTCATATATTGTGCATAACAGAATTTTCTGTGGCATCGGTGCTACCGCATACGCTTTATTTCCAACTCCAGCTGTCAGGGGATGTTTTACGAGCACACGGATATACGGGTCCTCGTTTTTTTCCTATCCGAACGACTCAGCACTGTTCCCGGCCAGGCCCTTCGTTCTGCACGTCTGACAAATGGGAATCAGTTTGGAAAACGAGAACTGGAAACAGCCAGGCCTATTGTTATATATTGTTATTTATTAGTTAGCAGCTAATGATTTATTATTTAACGTGCTTTGCGTGCACTAATTACGTGTAATTTATACCTGGAATTATGTTTTTCTGGTAGTGATAATCTTCTTCAAACGGATTTAGGGAGCGTGGATAAGCATTAATCTTTCTTTCTTTACAGCCTTTCTCTGCACATCTGACAGATGCTTTACTAGCTGCTATTTCTTGCAGCAATTTCGTGTATTCTGTAGAAAAAAAAGTAAGCGTACAAATGAAATGGGGTTTAACGTCCTACTGTTCTGCTCCTAACTTGGGCTGATGTAGACGTAATAAATGATGAAGACGGGAAGTAAGCGAGTAATAAATGATAATATTATCACAGCTGTGTCCAAGGGGCCTATTTCACGAAATTTTAACTAAGATAAGATCCCAATTTTAGTAATTTGATTGGATAATATTAGATTGATTTTAGTGCTTAGCCAATCAAAATTGAAGTATCTACTAAAATTGGATTTTATCTTAAGTTCAAATTTCGTGAAACAGGGCCCTGGATTTCTATTTACTACGCTGGTTGCAGGCTTATTACATATCGAGCAGCACTGAAAGATGAAATTTCAATTCATCATATCTTTGCAAATACTGAATGGAATCGTACTATTTTTGGAAGGATATTCCCATGAAAGCCTTGTCCTTCACGATATATTGAATAGTTTGCATGGAATTCATATTGCGCTAAAATAAATAAAAACTTACTCAATTCAAAAGGAGTGTCGTCAAAAATTGTTGGTTGTCTTCTTGGTATAAAGACAGATGATGGTCTCATTATGTCTGTGGTCTGGCCGCCATATTCGGACATGACAGGATAACTCTTGTTGATATAGAGAGGGGATTTTCTTTCTCTGACTAAAATCTTATCCTGCTCAGCAGATATGATGATTTGATCGTCGTAAAATCGTTGATACTTTACTTCTGAAAGCATAAAAATAAAATATAATATTAGTTATTAAATACTTGCGTATGTTTGACAATTCGGTTTGGTAACAAGTGTCCAGTTTTGCAAAAAAATATTACTTTGTATTCGTTTTAAGCACCGTTTGTCTTGCAAAGTTGTGGGCTTGTGACTAATGGCAAGAACGTTCATCTAAAACAACAACGGTTGTGACATTTTGTTACAGTTTTTGAAAAACAGTTAATAATATTTGAATTCTTAATATCTTTCAGAGCAATTTCCGAGACAATATAAAAATAGATTCATATCTTTGAAGAAAAACGTCAATAACTCACTTTTATAGCCCATGGTGTGCAGTTTCTCAGAAACTATGATAAAAATCTGTGAAAATCAGTAACTAAAAGAATAAAAAGTAGAAATATATCTTTAAATTATGATAAAGCGACGAGAAAAACTATATATCAGAAATAATGGGGTGAGAATATTACCTTTCCCGAAAAAACCCGAAAAAAGCGTTAAGAATTTGGATATTTTGTGGAAGATAATCCAAAAATACGTCTTACAAGAATAAGATTGTATGTAAAGATTACGTAATATTATTGTGACGTCATAATTGATTTTTATATGACGTTTTTGATCTGTGTATGACTATTTTTGACTTTTTATTCTTCCTAAAGATTTTAATTTTAAAGGAATTTAGGCATATAATTTACGTATTGTGGAGATTAAAACATAAACTTTTCTCCGTCATTCACTTTAATTTTTTATTTCTTTTCTAAGATTTTGTGCTGTTGTAGGCTATCCATATGCGTATGGCTTGCCATCTAGGGAACATTATCTTAGCTTATCTCTTAACTTGAATGGTCAAAATAATACAATGCTCTTCTTCCTAATGTCCCAATTTTGAATATTAAGATGGTATTCAAACTTGACTTTGTATCGCTATTAACAATCTACCAATAATCTGATCAGCTTCTGTCCAGCCCAGTGCCGGATTAACCCTGTGGGTGTCCCGGGACATACCAACTGTATGGGGGCCCCGTTGTTGTTTGTTCAAATTGCTCGTACTGACCGCGGATCGTACTAGTATGTACTCCACCCCCTTTTTTTAAAATATTAGGATTAATTTCAGTGCATCCGAGACAATTTAGGCAGCGATTTCATTGACGTTTAGAATTCGTTGACGTACCAGTCCCGGCCCCCCCGGCAATATCCCCTACTGTCCAGGGCCACACTCCTCACCCCCTCGCAGCCCAGGTACTGGTTGGCTCCGTCCAGGATAAAATATTAGTATGGCCCCAAATTGGGGGGGGGGGCTAAATGTGGGGGGCCCGGGACATTTATCTAGATCCAGTACTGGTCCAGCCGGTATCTCAACCTTTGCAGACGTGTGAAATTGTTCAGACTTGGTCAAAAGACATTCTGGAGGCCGTTGTTGACTAGATTAGGATGTTTCGGGTTCCAATCCATACGAACTGCCGAGAACGGTAGCTCGGATCAGATCGGCTTTAATAAAACATAATAGTCTGAATTCGACGAATAATTGGTGGTATTGTCCTAGTCTACTAGTTGGTCCAATCGAAGGGGCTATACACCTTTGACAAAAATAAAGCAAGAAACAAACACAAAACAATTTGAAATAAAATTACCTTTTTCGAGATGTCTAACGTCAAAATTTAAGATAGATTTCACCACACGTCTGTTAAGAACAAGATTCTCTTGAAACGTGACGTCAAGCAATTATAACGTCACAATTAACATAAATTAATGGCAAATTAGTGTGCGTCCATTCCAATTCCATCTCCATTCTTTCAACACACCACACTTTGGGTATTTGGTGGTGAATTTGTTTTTCTTTCTTTCGTTTAATCCCTTTCCTGTCCAGCCTGTCCAACCTCGCGGGGTTTTCTTTCTCCTGGTCTCCCGGTTTTCTCCCACTGCTAAAGGCCCCTACGCGCAAGCGAATTATTGAAATAAAATTAACCATATGTTAGTCCCGAAATGACCTAGTTTGCGTCGAATAGACGTTAAACCCCATTTCTTTCTTTCTCCTCTTTCCTGTCCGAGTTCTATGCTTGTGGGTCATTGTCTTTTAATACAGTCGGAATTTCAACTGCCGATCGTAAAATAAATGCAATCGGTCCCAAAATAAGTGCAGTCGATCTCAAAATAAGTGCTCGTGGAATTAAACAAAAATGCAAAAATTGAAAGGAAAAACCTAAATTTGATGTGCATGTATTTGCGTGAATCCGTGCCCCTAAATTGCACACGTCACGCTACTCACCCAAAATTTTATCAAATGTTTTTTTTACCCTTATTCTGTTGTGAGTTGGTCTTAGACCCCGGGAGAAAAATAGTCTGTCTCAAAATAAGTGCAGTCACTACAGTCGATCTCAAAATTATGCATCAGGGACTGAAGAAATGAATTAATGAGGTAAACAAACAATGCCAGAATATAAGGGAATAAATCTCAAATACTTTTAAAATAATATGTGCAACTAAATTTCTTACGTCACATAGTCGGTCTCACAATAAGCGCTCACTGCAGTCGGTCTCAGACTAAATGAATGAATGAGGTAAACGATGCCAAAATAGATGGGAAAAAATTGTGTCAATCCGTGCAATTAAATTACAACGGTATAGTATAAAATAACCTAGTCAACTTGTCATGTTTGAAAAAAAAAAGAAAAAGATTTCCCTGTTATGAGTATGTTGATGTAACAAATTGAGAAAACCTCAATTACATTATTGGTTGTTAACCAGGTTCTAATCCAGTAAATATCGCAGGCAAGTAGTGCCATCGAGAGTTAATTATGGTCTGGATAAGTTAATTAATGTCTAGTTAATAATTTAAGTAACAGTTCAGGCCAGCAATTATAGGCAGATTTAGCTCTTGCATAGTGTATGTTTAACGAATATTTTCGAGATGGGTCGCCTCTCAGATTATACCATCAAACTATACGCCAGTTTCAATAAAATGTTCGTGGCGTATCGACGATATTGGCGTGGGAATAGTTTATGAACCGAACATTAGTTGGTGTTGCAGTGCCCCGCGATATATCACTTTGATGTTGGCTAACACCATACGATCCAGTCAAGTTTGACTGACGTTCAAGCAAAGCATACTTTAGAAATGATCCCTACCAGTATGTTTAAAGGACAACAACTCTTTACATAATTGCAGTTTAAATGGGTTTTTTTATGAAGTAATACGATCCTATAAAAATGTATCTTGCTTATTTAATGTTATCTTACTGATATTTCAAATTGTCAGGTTGTATTATTAATTCTCGTATTGTCATGTTACATCGTTTACATTTCCAAATTACCATCTTACAGGCTCATGTTATATTGTTAATATTTTCAGATATCCATTTTATATGATTGATTTTCTTTTCAGATTTTCCGGTTATGTTGTTGATATTTTTAGATTTCATGTTATATGGTTAATTTCTTTTCAGATTTTCAAGTGATATGGTTGATTTTTTTCTTCAGAGTTTGGTTGATTTTTTCTTCTTCAGATTTTCAGGTTATGATATATTCAGATTGTCATGTTATATGGTTGATTTTTTTCAGATTTTCAGGTTATATGGTCGATATATTCAGATTGTCATGTAATATATTCTTGTTTGATTATTTAAGATTCTCATGTTATATTGTTGATTGTTTTTCAGATTGTCACGAGCTATATATGGCAGGGTTTACAGTCAGTGGTGTTTACTCTATTAAACCGGATGGATCACTTTTTATGGATTCGGTTTATTGTGAAATGGTAAATAAAACGGGGTACACAGTACTACAGAGACGTGTTGATGGTTTATTGAACTTTAATAGAAGATGGTTAGAATATAGATATGGTTTCGGTAATCCGTACGCTGAGTTCTGGATAGGGAATGACAAGATGCATGCTCTGACCACCCAGAAACAATACATACTACGGGTTGATATCTGGGACTGGGAAGGGAACAAAGCCTATGCTGAATATAACTCTTTTTCGGTAGAAGATGCAGAGCAGCAGTTTCGTCTCCACATTGGTGGTTACTATGGTGATGCTGGTGATTCGTTTAGTTACCATGACAACATGGTATTCAGCACAGAAGATGTAGATAATGATCTTCATACTAGGAATTGTGCGGCTGAGAATAAAGGTGGTTGGTGGTTTAACAGTTGTTACTCCTGTCATCTGAATGGTATTTACCACACTGCCTGGTATCCACAGGCACAATCTAAATACGCCGACGGTATTTCATGGTACACATGGAAAGACAGCGAGTTTTATTCTCTTAAGAAAGTGGAGATGAAAATACGACCTAAAACTCCTTGATATTATTTAGTTACTATTTAAAATTGAAAAATAAGTTACTAGTTTTTACAATATAATCTCAAGACGAGTCTGAAAGCAGTGGCATCGGCAACAGAATGCCAGGTTACAATTAACGAATATCACACAGTAACGAAACCCCACAAAACATTGTTTTACAGTGGCAACACAACCAATCTGATTTAAATACGCATCTTAATTTCGTTTCGTTTTTTTTATTACTTTCGAGATCTGACAACTTATATTGTGACTTTAGGTCAGGGGTCAAACGAGCGACATTGATTAATCAATCAGCGTTGACGTTTCTAGGGGTTTACCCACAGTTCCGGGCATTTAAAGGCCAAAATGTCGCCGTAACAGACTATTTCATTGGCCAATACTTTACATCATCCAGGAAACGTCAATGATAACAAGTCTTCCAGATCCAAATGTAGTAAAGTCAAGTAAAACGAAAATTTGAACTATAAAAACGAAACGAAATAGAATCTGTGTTTGAATTAGATTGGTTAGACAAACTGATATTAGCAGGGTAGTGGACTAGTCAACCGGGACGAGCACTCGACGTTTTATGTTTTTAAAAACTATTCACTTGATTTCATTCACACTTGCTTTTTGCTTATTATTTTGCGTACGATGTTGTGTTTGTAATTTGAAATTCATGCCAGTGTCTGCATTTGCGATGAAATATTGGCCCAATCGATCCTTACGCAATAACACTGGCTTATTTGCTCCCGAATATGATTACACCGCTTATTTTTCAAAGAGATTTTCCATATTCAGGGGCGGTTTAGGAATTTTGAAGGGGGGGGGGGCCCGTAAAATGAGGGCAATGACCGCGGAGACGGGCACGCCGCTGAGAGGGGAGTTTTTCCCAAGAAAATTATCCGTTACTTCCTTGCATAATAATATGTAGCCATTCCTAGAGATATTTTCGTCTAAGTAAACTTTCGGAACGAACATATTTGGGTCTGAGAAAAAGCACTTTCAGCATTAAAAAGGGCACTGTCGAAAATTAGACCCCCGCCCCTGCCCCCGCCCCCTTTGGATCCGTCTCTGATATTATAAGCGCATATATGAATAGACGGGGTAGCAGATACCCGGGGTAGGGTAAATAAATTGAAATGGGGTTTAATGTCCTACTGTTCAGATTCGAAATGAAATGGGATTTAACGCCTCACTGTTCTGCTCCGAACTGAACTTATGAAGACGGGTTTGAACTGGGCTATTGAAGACGGGCATACGCCATACAGTGTGTTATGAAGGGAATTTTGCCCGGACAGCGGCACTACGACCCAATGCATTGCTATGTAGCTATTACGTATCGTGTATTTATGTAGAAAACTTTCTAGATATCGATCCAAGCTACAACTAAAGGCTTCATATCTGTAAATTGCATTTCATGAGATACATTTAGCATTTTTTGTGGGTCTAATAACTTCATCCACGTCACTGTTTTGACATTTGGATTTCATTTAATGGTTTGTTGTCATGTAAAACAATAATCACTATGTTTCTAATTAATTAAAGTAAAGAAAATAGTCGTTTTGGTTTGTTTCTCTGCAATGAATTGCGTAATAAAACGAAACTATCAGGAAAAATGACCGCATTTATCCTAGATAAAAAGGTTACTTAAAGATACCTTCGTGGATTAAATACAATTCTTTTGATTTGTTCCATTTTACAAATATCGTGTGGGTAACTCAATCTGATTATAACACATATACTTTTTTACTATTTCGTTTCGCTTTTTGTGGTTCAAAATTTTGCTTAACTACACTAAGATCTGGAAGAGTTCTAATATGACGGCGAGGTTTTAGACGTGGCGTGCACCGTGCAGTGAGTAACCCACTAGAAACACCAACGCTGATTGGTTTATCACATGTTTGACGTCATAGGTTCAAAAGACGATCGTATGACCCCTGTCGCGACCTTCGACTACAACCGGTCAGATTTTTACGCAGTAGACGTTATCTAAGGTACAAAAATAACCGAAACGAATAATATGAATCGATATGTTCATATCGCAATGATATTCAATCCCTTGTTATTTTTAAAAAATCGGATTTCAAGGCTTCTTTAAACACGACTTCAGAAGCCAATATAACGGTAAGTTATATAAACAGCATCTGGATGATGTTGGCTTGTTAGGCTAATGTGGATGTATGGTTTCATATGAATTGTAATTGTTGTTTGATATAGACATCATGTAGCTTCCTTTAATCTGTGAAATATTTGTCTTATATCATGATGCTTACATACGGATTATTAATATACGGCTTCAATCAACTCACGGAATATGAAATCTCCCGAATATTGTACAGTACAGAGTTCCCGGTGAAATCTGTCCAAACTTGATCGATGAGCTATATTTCGTTCTAATTGGTTTGTGAGCCACAGCACGTACTTATTGATATATGTTTCTGAAGAAGTGCGGTCAGGCTGTTCCTGCCAATTGTTATATAAAGAAGGGAAAACTGCTTTGTTGTTCGATGTGCCCTGTCGACCATAAGAGTCAATGAAGATAAAAACATTCTACAGCAAAGGGAGCCAAAATAGTGAAACATTAACCTAAAACCAATCATAGCAAAGTAGACTTGTCGATTCGGATTAAGGCCTACTTAAACTTGTATCTGGTATTTACAATGGATGTTTATCAGGTGGCCAGCTGGGGCGCAATGCTTGTGATAATAGAAGTTTTATTAATACTGTTAATACCACTTGGAAATGGCGTTATTATTGCCGCCGTTTTGACTCACCGACAACTACGGAAACCGGGAGATATTCTTGTAGCCAATTTGGCTACTGCGGATATTGTAATCGGAACATTTGTTTTACCGTTTGATTTATATGTTGTAGTTGCCCAGAAATATTTTCAAGTAGCGGTACCTTGCTGCGTGATTCCTTTTTCGTGGATATTAGCTTTAACGTTCTCGGTCCAATGTCTGTTCTTCATTGCTTTGGAAAAATACTTTGCCATTCTGTATCCTTTGAAACACCTCGCGTTGGCCACGAACAAGAAAGCCTTACTTGCTGGCATTGGGGGTTGGTTGGTTGCAATGATTGTTTCTGTCTGTTCCATGCTCGTACGAAACGAGTGGACCAATGAAATACTTTGTACTTTTCAACCCAACGTCATGACCGTCTTCAATAGTTGCTTTATAACATTTCTAATAATCACATCGGTATTTATGTACATACGCGTGTTCGCTACATTGGTGAAACCTACTGTTTTGCCACATGGCAGCGCTGTTTTCAGATCTCGACGATGTCATATTAAAAAGACGAAAATGATGGCCGTTGTGTTGTTTATGTACCTTTTATTTTGGAGTCCACTGATTGTTTATTTTCTCTATATGAATATCACTAGGCAACATGATTTTACTCCTATAGCAAGGCTGTTTGTATTGTTGGGGACATGTAATTCGTTAATAAACTGTATTGTGTATTTGTGTAAACGGGAAGAATTCCGTAAAATGGTTTTAAATGTGTTTAAAAGAAGAAAACCAAGAACAGAAACCTAATGAAACGATAAAAGCAATTGTGATTATGGTTTTATCCACTTATTCAAATTGATTTTCCATCAGAATATGAGCTCCGCAACAGGGACTAAGTGAAGGGGACGCAATACCAGCCCAGTCTTGCAAAATAGAATTATTAACCCTGGAAACTATGGGATGCAGGAAAAAAAAATATTCCATAATCACTGTATTTGATTACACATTGAATCAAAATCAAACATGAACTTTTTTGGGGTAAAAAAAACCCTGGTTACTGTGAAGTTCAATCTAATAATATACTGATCTACATGTATATTGCGTTTCGTTTTTTATATTTTCGATATATATTTCGCCCCAATCTGGGCCCTGTTTCACGAAATTTTAACTTAAGATAAAATCCAATTTTAGTAGATACTTCAATTTTTATTGGCTGAGCACTAAAATCAATCTAATATTATCCAATCAAATTACTAAAATTGGGATCTTATCTTAGTTAAAATTTCATGAAATAGGCCCCAGATTAAAATACAGATGTATATTTCTTTTCGTTTTTTTTATAAATTCGATGGCCTAGACTACATGAAGATCTGAATAGTTGTACCCGGAGGTCGCGTCAGAGGTCATACGAGGAACTTTTGTTGACCCTATGACGTCAGACATTTGATTAACCAATCAGCATTGATGTTTCCAGTGAATTACCCTCAGTTCCGTGGACCACACGCCAAAAGACAGCCGTAACAGACCGTTGCATTGGTGTATCGCTCACACCGCCCAGAACACGCCAATGATAACATCTCTTCCTGATCCTAGTGTAGTAAAGACAAGTAAAACGAAATGTTGAATTATAAAAGGCGAAACGAAATAGGATTTGTGTTTTAATCAGATTGAGTTCGCATCAACAAATAGATCTAGTCCGTGATGATCTGATTAGTTGTAGTGGGTCGTTCGAGCCATAACAGATCTAAAATAGATAATACAAAATGAATATGTTGGAAATCTCAGTCAAATTACTTTATTCTGCACGAAGTTCCGAATGTTTGAAGTTTTGACAAGAAATATCGTAATTAGTCTAGATTTTCAAGTAGCGTAAGTTAATTGAACATGCATTATGCAAGAGCTAAATCTGCCTAGTGCAGGTCTTTCTTTAGTTTTTAAATGTTATCTAAATCAATAAGTAGACATTAATTAATCAACTCTCGATGTCATTGGATGCCTGCGTTAATTAGTGGATTTAAACACGTTTTCTGGTGAATGCGGAAATTGTAAAAATGAACAATCGAGACTTGTATATTATCCTAACGATAGTTATGACAGTCGAGGCTAGGTTATAATAATACCTTGGCTCAGAGAGAGGTAATTCGACTGAACTTTTTTAGCGTATTCGATTTTCGTTGTCTAGTTTTGAACTATTGTAGCGAGAGCGGTCAGTTCTTTATCCAATCTTACCCAATGCCGCTTTAATGTCTAATTGATTATTTAGATAATATTATAGGCCTAAAGAAAGACCTGTAATAGGCAGATTCGGCTGTTGCACAATGCATGTTTAATTTCTTGTTCACAATCAGGCCAGTGCATCTTATAAGGATTTCCGAAATGTCAATTCAAAACTGCCTCCCTTCTTTCCTGGGGGGTTGGATGGTCGAATGGTTAGCACGTGCGTGCTGTATCATAAAGCCTGTCATTGAGTCAATTGGCGTGGTTTCGAATCTCCGCTTGTACACGACAAGGAGTAGGGTCGCCCGTCCAACCTCGTGGGTTTCCTCCCACCGCTAAAGACCTCCACGCGCAAGCGAATTATTGAAATAAAATTAAACCATGTTAGTCCAAAAATGACCTAGTTTGTGTCGAGCGGACATTACCCCCCCCCCCCTCTCTCTGTGTCTCCCTTCCTATTGCGCTAGGAGATATAGCTCTGTAACCACCACAAGAAACTTATCTAAAATCCATCAGGTTTCTTCCTCTCAAGAAGGTACTTATCTTTTTTTTTATCGTCACGTTATCGCTTTAAGTCCATATTTTAAGAAAACAATAAACGACGAGTTCCCACCCCTTTTAAACCAATTTGTAGATGTCGCTGTTACTCGAGTGTATATAAAATCTGTGGCCGCCAAAATTTAAAACATTTGCTGGTCGAGAAAATCGTGCAGAGCGGATTACAAACTGATTTATCACTCAACGAAGTAAGAGAATGCAAGTCTGGTGGATTTATTGAGTCTGTTACAGAAACTGCTTCTCTGACCTATATAGAAATGGGATTGGCTATATTTCATCGATAAATTATCGATTTCCTGAAAACGAACAGTAAGTAAGTTATTTTCAAATAATTTGATGTCAAAATTATCAATTCATAACTGAAGCTGAAGTGGAGTTTAAAATCAGCAAACACGAGATAAAATTAGAGAAGTTTATTCTTGTTTCACTTTTAATTTAAATAGATGTACATGATTATGCAAGACAATATAAAGTCAAGGGATTTAAAATCAAACCTATTCACTGCCACACCAAGGAAACCCATGCTGTAACATTGCAGTTCAGCTTTACGTTTAGCATATCGTGAAGGAGAAGTAACAATCTGTTGTATTGATAACACCAGGCCCCGAGTTCACAAAGCATTCTCAGACATAAGTTAAGAATTTACTCAAAATCATATGTCTTGTTTTAAGTAAAATATAGTCCTTCATCAAACTTTTGTTTTTTTAATGTATCAAATACCTACATCATGAGAAACTATGTGCAAAGTTTTGTGTTTCTGGATCAAAGATGGTTTTGTTGAATAAATTCTAAACTTAGGTCTGAGAATGCTTTGTGAACTCTGCGCCCGGATATTCCGTTTCGAATTTGTTTAAAAGATTGAATTGTAAACAATCACCAAGAGAGACTAGTCTATACAGCTTTCTATGGAGTGAAAAAGGGGTCATTATTCCGAGTGTGGTCTTTAAGTACCTTGACCATAGACATGACAATGTAATACGATGCACTGGAACATGTTACTATCGAACTATTCCAAATCAACAAAATTTGCTTTTGATGGTTAGTTTCAGTGAAACTAACTTGGAAATTTATATCCCATCCATAATATGGAACGAGTTATAGTTTATAAATGACCGTATTTGAATGTCCCATTAAAAGCTATCTATGCGTTGAATAAGACATTTCAACTGACGATATCCCTCTTTTGAATTCTTATTGAAGTGTCGATTAAAGGAGCCAAATCTCTAATATTTGGGGCTTGAAAATTGACCCAAATAGTTCGCAACGCATGTAATGTAATCTGATTGTATATGAACTTATTTTCATTCAATTGTTTTCGTTGTGACTCTTAGTTTCAAATCAAATATGTCCAGCGAAATAAGGCAGTCTCAACCGAATAGAAATTTCTAATGTCTGGTTATTCCAGTCTATGGCGCATACTCCCCAGATTAGTGATGCCCGACGCCGATAAACATGAGTTATGGAATATGTCTAACCTCGTTCTTTCTGGTCACTTGTTAGCCTACAAATTATGCTGAAACACGCTATGTGGTACACGGTTCGTTTACCAATGGTAAAATGTTTAATTTGTCTTCGATATTGGATATCAGAAGCCTACCTTTTCATGGTAAGGTAACATCCATGCTGATTTATATTGACAAATAATTCGTGTTTTCAACGTGTAAGAGTTTGGATTGATATTGAGTTAGACTTACCAACTTTAAATTAAAATCACTTGCATTTTGGCAACTTCGTTATTATCTAAAATCTTACACCTTGAAGACACGAATTATTTGTGAATTCAACATTGATGTTATCTTACCTTGGAAAGGTAAGCTTCTGATTCCAATATTTAAGACAAAATAAACATTTTGCCGTTGGTACACGAATCGCATACCATAGTACGTGTCAGCGTCATTTGTAACAAGTAACAGAAAGAACGGGGATGGACATATTCCACAACTATGTCAAACGGCCACCCATAACTTCTCTGGAGAGCATGCGCAATAGACTGGAATAACTAGACTCTTGCAATTTCTATTTGGTTGAGAATGAGACCCATGCCCTATTTCGCTGGACATAACTGATTTGAAATTAGAGTCAAAACGGAAACAATTGAATGTAAATCAGTTCATATACAATCTGATTACATTATCATATGCGTTGCGACCTATTTAAGTCAGTTTCTAGGGCCCAAATATTAGCGATTTAGCTTCTAATTGTAGCTAAAATACACCCAAAATATGCATATACATGTACCAACATTTTACAACACAGGTCAGCGGCCCTTGGATTCAAAAGTCCCAAATAAATTATGGCCCACAATACACTATTTCACTGTCAAACCCCCTTTAAATCATACAAGTGTGTAATTTATAGACGAAAATTTCAATTTCACTACATTCTTGTCCGATCAGGTCCGATAGAGTTGCACCTACAGATAAAACTATGAAAAATAAGGACAGCTATCATCTCTATTCTTGATACTGTTGTATGTACATGTATTATAGTAGGTAAGTCTTAGATTTTCGAGTTGCTTTCCTGTTTCCTTAAAGTGTTAGGTTTCCACCTTCTTGTAACAACGCGGTTGGTCCGACATTTTTTTTTCAATCTTGAAAATGCCCCCTATATATCTGGACGAGTAAGCGTTTACCGGAAAATTATATCGACATGTAGGCCTAAAGGTAGCCTTTTGGCAAGTGGAATTTTCCCAATCCGTATCGTGCGTATTAGAGCCCAGGTTGGTCAACCCAGCTGAAAAATTTTCGTCGTGTGTGGTATCACTGGGACTGCATGTATATTTGGTATCACCAGAATGTGCTGCCGGGTATCCGATGGTGAATGTGATATTCCACGCCCAAATTGCCATGCCCCCCCACCCACACACTAGACCAGATCAGCTTGGCCGTATACCTCATGAAAATCGGATATTACAAACACACCGTGTGAGCGGTGGGGGTTACCCCTAACGACACCCAAAATATACTATTATAAAAAAAGTAGGGGATATTTGATTTTGGGGGCATAATACTAAAATATGCAAATGACTACGAAAAAAGTCGCTATAGAATCCAACAGAAGAAACATTTCCAGTTACATGTGACGCCCAAACGCACCAATAGCTACGGCATGGAATGCAGGTGATGCTTGGGGTCATCATGGGGGTCCGACCCAAGATTTGCACGACTCTGACTTTGAATGTTAGTCATTGTGGCATTGAATTCCAGGGTGGAAACATCAGTTTAATTGTTTTAGTGACCAGAAAACAAATTTTGATATGCGTCGGCTTACCCAAAATGAAAGGTTACGTGCCCTTGGCATGCTACAGATCGGCACAACACAGGCGGTTGTGGCGCGGACGATGAATGTTTCTTAGTCTGTCATAAGCAGGCTATGGTCCAGATACCGCGATACACAATCTGTACAGGACAGACCACGCTCAGGTCGACCAAGGGCGACAACTCAAGCCCAGGATCGATTTATCCGTACCTTGGCCTTGAGAAATCGTGTCATCACAGCAAATCAGATCAGTGCTCGTCTTCAAACACACTGGTGTGAGAGTGAGTGGCCAGACGATTCGGAATCGACTGCATAGGGGTCACCTTCGCGCCCGACGTCCTCGCGTGATCCCTTGTTTGAGAGATCATCACATTCAGGCAAGACGTCGTTGGTGTAGGGATCGTCAACACTGGGATAATCGACACTGGAGCAATGTGATGTTTTCAGATGAGTCAAGGTTCACTGTTGATTTTTTGGACAGACGTAGGAGGGTGTGGCGTCGTCGAAACGAGCGCTTCCAAGACGTTAACGTCATCAGACATGATCGATTTGGGGGCGGTTCTGTTATGGTGTGGGGAGGCACCACTGTTGCTGGAAGAACGGCTTTACATGTTGTTGCAGGGCGTGTTACAGGCCAGTACTACCGGGACAACATCTTGGCAGTCCATGTTGTGCCGTTCGCACGACGTCATGGCCGCCGTTTCATCTTCCAGGATGACAACGCAAGATGTCACAGGGCCAGGATCGTTACAGGTTACCTCCAACAACAGAACATCACCACATTACCTTGGCCAGCACTGAGTCCCGACCTCTCCCCCATCGAGCATGTCTGGGACATGCTTGGACAGAGGTTACGTCAACGTCAACAACGTCCTGCCAATGTCCAAGAACTTGCTGCTGCGTTGCAACAGGAATGGGACAATCTGGACCAAAATGACCTTAGACGTCTCATTAGGAGTATGCCACGTCGGATCAATGCTTGTTTGGCAAACAGAGGAGGATTTACCCGTTACTGACTTTGTTGTGATGCTGTGGTAACTTTGCTGTTTGGCCCCGGGTATCATTTTACCCTTATACTGGTCAGTCTGTGCCTTACTTAGTCTAACGATCATTTGGAATAAATCGATGAATGTGAACTTTTGTCGTTTGTTTCTTCGTCAGTTTCATTAGGTAACACTTAAAAATCAAATATCCCCTACTTTTTTTGAATAGTATAATAGTAAATGTTACCCAAAAGACTTTTGGTAAGCCCATGTGGACTTTCATGTGGACGTATTAGGCCTTCGTCCCTGTCCGTCTGGACGCCCACAATTGTTTGTGAACTCTCTACAGGTCACAATTCTTATCCTGAAAAGTGAAAATTTCGGTCATTCGGTCCACTCTGAACCGAATGTTTAGCGCTTGAATTTTGGGCTTAGTCTAAATCACCATTACTAAAGATATATTCTCGATTATCCATTTTATACGCTCACATTTTCATGTGGACGTATTATGCCGTCGCCCCTGTCCGTCCGGACGTCCGTCCCTTCGTCCACATTTTGTTTGTGGACTCTCTACAGGTCACAATTCTTATCCGATTTTGACGAAACTTGAAATATAGGTCTACCCCCATAAGAACTCGACTGCTTTCGATATTGGCATGCATCGCATCGAAACTTCATTGATTATGGCCCCCGATTTACGGAAATCACGTTTTTAGCTTGTAGACCCTGTGGTGGTCACAATTTTGAACAGATTTTGATGTAACTTGACATTTATGTTTATAACCCAAAGATCTTGGTTCCTTTGGATATTTGCGCCCATCGGATGATAAATTCCTGAATTATGGCCCCTGATTGTACGAAAAATAGCTTTTGTTAGCTTGAGGTCCCTCTGGAGGTCGGTCACAATTATTACCCGATTAACAAAAAAACCCTTTAATTATATCACCGTTACAAGTTTCAGTTCAAATTTCGTGAAAATCGGACCAAAACTGACGGACAAAATGGCCGTCGCTTGGACGCGAATACTATGAGGAAATATGGTACATGTATATCAAACTTGTAGACCCTGTAGAGGTCACAATTTTGATCTGATTTTGATGAAACTTTAAATGCATTGTTTATTACCCAAAGATTCTGATTCCTTTGATATTTCCACATATTAGATCTTAACTTGCCGAATTATGGCCCCTGATTGTACGCAACATCGCCTATTTTAGATTGTGGTCCCTCTGGAGATCACAATTATTATCTGATTTAAAAACGTTTAATTAAATCGCCGTTACACCATAGTGAAGGTCAAGTTTAAATTTCGTGAAAATCTGACCACAACTTTTGGACAAAATGGCCGCCGCTTATACGCAAATAGTGTAAAAAATATGGTATATCAAGGTTGTGGACCCTGTCGAGGTCACAATTTCGATTCGATTTTGATGAAACTCGATATGCGTGTTTAAAAACCCCAAGATCTCGCTCTTTTCGATATTTGCGCATATCGTATCGCAACTTCCTGAATTATGGCCCCTGACTACGAAAAATCGTCCTTTTAGCTTGTGGTGCCACTGGGGGTCACAATATCATCCGATTTAAAAAAAAAAGTTTGATTTTATCACCGTAATGAAGGTCGAGTTTGAATTGCCTGAAAATCAAAATGGCCGCCGCCTGTACGCGAATAGTGTAAAAAAATATGTTATTTCAAGGTTGTGGACCCTTTGGAGGTCATAATTTTAATCCGATTTTGGTTAAATTTGAAATGCATGTTTATAACCAAAAGTTCGTGGTTCCTGTCGATATTTTTGCATTTCGAATTGTAACTTCACGAATTATGGCCCATAATTGGAGGAAAAATCACTTTCTTTTTAGCTTGTTTTCTATTCATTTCTTGAAAATGTGGGCGTATCCTGCCTGATAGCCACTGGTTTCTTCTAAATTTGGGATAGATTATTATTCGCGTATGTTAGAATAGTAACTATTTTGAGGGTTTGCGATCTTAATGTATTATAAAGTCCATGATTAGAATATATAATTTGCGGGGAAATTCTTTTATATGGAGTAACACAGGCCCATGGTTCCGTGGATGTGACACAAAGACATGAAACCAGTTGTTGGCTGAACTTGAGAACAGCAAATGCTACCCAGACGATTTTCAGCTCTGTATAATTTCATCGAAGGCGAAGATTTATGAGATGTGACAAGATATGCGTTCGAACACAATGGTCTCAAGAACTGATTAATACCAGATCAGAAAAAAAACGAAGTCCAGTATCTGTACATCGCCTGCTACCGCTGACCAGTCATGCGCAGTAAGGAGTTATAGGAAATTCTGTATGTATTCACAAAGTGACCTTTGGACGATCAAAAAAAAACCCGATGTACCTTTTTGATTGCTTTCGTTTTTTCAAGATGAGCTGCCTACCTGTGATAGAGTTGTAAAGTTCACTGTCAAGGTTTTCATTGTGGTCGCTGTGTCAACCTCTGGACGCTACTATTCACGTGTCTGCAGATAACGCAGCTATAAATTCGGGAATTGTGAAGCATCTAGCGACGTCCAGATGTTGTAAAATTACATATGTAAAATTACATATGATAGGCATACCGCTGATCAGATATGTTCATTCTTAACCATATGCGTACCAGTTGCCCTCCCACCCGTCTAATTCATCCTAGATGTGCTCAGTTGGAATTAAGTCCTGGGATCTGCAAGGCCATGACATAACGCTGATGCGGTTGTTTGCTAGGTAGGTGTGGTCCTTGCTGTATGGGGACGGGCATTGTCATGCTTGAAAACGGTGTTTACGTTGGCCATGATAGGGACGACTTTCAGACGCAAGATATCATCGACATAGTGCCGTGCTGTCAAGTTCCCCCTGATATGCACCAAGTCTGCCCTAGCGTTGTGAGAGATAGCTGCCAACATGAGGGCGCCTCCACCAAATTCGCCCATTTCATATATGCAAATTGCCGCGAAGCGTTCACCTCTCCGGCGATAGACATGGGCATGAATCGGGATTCATCCCTTAAAGGGACAATAACATTCTTGCTGGCTTGGTAGCTCCAGAAAATAAATAATACTCTCATTCTAAGTACTAGATGTTTAAATGTCCTACCTGTTGTGTAAATTATCCATTACAACCTATTTTATTTGTCCAGAGGGTTTGAAAATATTTTAAAATCCAAGTCACATTTGAAAAGGTTTACGTTAGACTTTTCAAATCAATTGGTTGAATTTTTCCAATTTTTTAAATTAGGTGTGTTAAGATGAAATTTATATCATCATTTAATTGGAATATTCTAAAATAATACGATTTGTTGACCAGAATGAAGATTGGGACATATTTTTCAGTTACAACAAGAGTGTTATTGGGGCCTTAACCACACGTATCTTAATCGTCCATGAGATCATACCCAATGCATATGCCATTATTGTCGTATTAGGTGCATCGATGATGTTGTGGAAACATTAGTTGTCTTCCTTTGGCTTAGGTGGTTCAACCGTCTAGGGCAAGAGTGGTTGTCTACCGAATCTGAGAAGGTCACATTGATTCCTGCTGTTGGTAGCGGTTCCATTGTCCTGGATGAAGTACTAGAGGACACATTAAAACAACCCCCCCCCCAAAAAAAAAACAAAAAAAACAAAAACAAAACAAACTCGCAACCTCTAATCTGATATTGCCTACTTACAATCGTCAGATGGCGTTGTATAATCTGAGATTTGCCAAATTATTTAACTTTTGCATTACATGTACTTCATTTGACGTTTCTATAAAAGTAAAAAGTATATTTGTATATATCAAGCTGGGACTGCTCGGGGTTGGTTCTTTTCTTATCTCTTTGTCAGGAATTTTGGCAATAAAAATGGCCGTTTTTAAAAGTGCACTGTTTAGTCAATTGTCGTAAAAAAAATGGCAAGTTCGGTACAGAAGCAGCAATGTCGTTTTATTATCACGTAAAAGTCTGCCCATTTCCATTATAATCGATGCCCCCCAAATTAGCACATTGGTAAATACAACAAGCGGCCGACAAGGAAATGTATGTTACAGATATGCATAACCTACACACGATTTCATTAAAAAATTACAAAATTATTGATAAGACATGACCGTGTAAACAATGAGGAACTATGGCTTCTAACTACAGCTTTATTGCATGAACTGTTAATAAAACCTACAATTGGGGATCATGGTGGCTAAGTGGTTAAGGCGCTGACTGGAGGCCGGGTGTCCGTTCCCTGCATTGGCCGAGTACGTTAAGCAATATTTATCGGCGTGGTTTCCCCCTTGTCAGTTCGCGGAGGGCCTGTTAAGGACAGCTGTCTAGTCGTTCGGATGGTACGAAAAACCGAGGTCCCGTTTATACATTGGCGTGCACGTAAAAGATCCCCTTGGCAATTGAAATTGGATGTACGTGTAGGCCGTTGTGCGGCTGCCCGGGCAATATTTCCATCATAGCACACTGTATGGCGTATGCCCGTCTTCATTAGCCCAGATTAGGACTTTAACCACCCCTCCCCCCCATTTCAATAAAATAAAGAATATAATATATCTCGGGGTTATTTCCATGAGGACTTTCTAGACTTCAGAACCCAAGAGCAGTACAGTGGAACGTTAACCCCTAAATCATTCATTCATACACATACAACTCGGACAAAATAAAGGCGTGATCGTTATGACCTGTAGCCCATTAAAAAAAAAGTGAGTTCAATTGAATGACAAAGGAAAATACACGCGTTGTAATGCCCATGCATGTCTCAACAAACCATCTTTGGTCAACAATGAGCACGATACAATCACAAACATGGAGCACGATTCATATTTCGTTTCGTTTTTTATACGCCCACATTTTCATGTCGACGTATATTGTCGTTGCCCCTGTTCGTCCGTCCGTCCACAATTGTTTGTGAACACTGCACAGGTCACAATTTTTATCCGAATTCAATGAAACTTGAGATATAGGTTTATCGCCCTAAGATCTCGGTTCCTTTCGATATTGGCATGTATCGGACTGGAACTTCATGGATTATGGCCTCTGATTGTACGAAAAATCACGTACTTAGCTTGTGAACACTGTAGAGGTCACAATTTGGAACCGATTTTGATGAAACTTGACATGCATGTTTGTAACCCAAAGATCTTGGTTCCTTTCGATATTTGCGACTTTCGGAATGTAATTTCCTGAATTATGGCCCCTGGTTGTACGAAAAATCGCCTTTTTAGCTTGTGGTCCCTCTAGAGATCACGATGAGTATTTGATTTAAAAAAAGAAAAAAACCCGTCAATTATTTACTGCGACCAGTGTGATGAATGGTATCACTACCTTTGTGTCGACATAGATCCGAACGATGACTAGGACAAGGGCAATACGTGTTCCAACTGTAATTAGAATTCTGGTACCGGTAATTATGGCGGGTCAAAAGATAGGCTTGCACTGCCAGGCAGGATACGCCCACATTTTTGCGGAATGGATAGAGAACAAGTGATTTTTCTTACATCATTAAGTCCTGTATGTATTTCATACTGTATTGGGAGCAGCCATTTAGTTGGTCAGTTCCAGTCTGATATTCATGAAATTCGAAGCCGACAATGATTATGGTGTGACGGTACACAACCTAGAAATGTGACTTTTCATCAAAATCGGATAAGAATTGTGACCTGTAGAGAGTCCACAACCATGATATACCATATTTTTATACGCCCACATTTTCATGTGGACGTATATTGTCGTCGCCCCTGTTCGTCCGTCCGGACGTCCACAATTGTTTGTGAACAGTCTACAGGTCACAATTTTTATCCGATTTCAATGAAACTTAAAACATAGGATTATCACCCTAAGATCTCGGTTCCTTTCGATATTGGCATGTATCGGACTGTAACTTCATGGGTTATGGCCCCTGATTGTACTAAAAATCACGTTTTTCAGCTTGTGAACAGTTTAGAGGTCACAATTTTGAACCGATTTGGATGAAACTTGAAATGCATGTTTATAACCCAAAGATCTTGGTTCCTTTCGATATTTGCGCCAATCGGATCGTAACTTCCTGAATTATGGCCCGATTTGAAAAGATTTTTAAAGGAAACGCCGAGACCAAGCGTATTCTATGTGGATTCAGCAGGCATCGGCTAATTTGGACAGTCATTCCGACTGGATGAGGCATCGAAACGGGTGGTCCTTGACACCGCTGTACTTTTCACAGCTCCCTCGCCTTAATGCACCACTTTCACGTGTGCCCTTCCGTGGATCAAGCGACAGGGGAGAGATCAAAAGTGTCCCATTAATGGGTGCCCTGTCAAAGATAGGAAAATTAAATTTCATGTTCAAATTAAATTCTAAAAGATTATGTATTAGAAAAATAAAGACGTTTGACGTATTAGTAGTTAAGAAATATTTATTTAGTGTAAATGGGTATTAAAATGAGTAAAAGGCTTACTGTCCGAAGCAGTTACTTCTTATGTAGACGATTTCACGTGTTGAAGACAGTCGGTTTTGACAAGAGAGATGACTTTCGTTTTTCTCTGTAAAACACATTGCTGCATTATACGAAGATCTGTTCAGTTGTACTATCGGGTCGTATCAGAGGTCATGGCGTTAGACATTTGATTAACCAATCCGCACTGATGTTTCTAGTTTAGTAAAGACAAGTAAAACGAAATTTTGAATTATCAAAAAAAAAAAACGAAATAGGATCTGTTTCAATCAGATTGGATATTGACATAAAGCGATGAACACGCCTCATCTTAAAGCGGGAATTTCATATTTTCCAAGAGTCAAAACATATTTATTTCTATACTGAGCGCCATAGAAAACGCATCACTTATGTTTACAGGATCTTTATTTACTTCTTACTGTAAACAATATTCAAATGGGAACACGATCAATAATAACACATTTGTACACTTATGGACGTTTAATCTGTAATCAACGGTACAAAGTCAGAGGGGTCAAAACCAAAAGTACCAGGGGCGGATCCAGGATTTTCAGAAAGAGGGGGCGTGCTGCACCAACTTGGGAGTGCGAACCGTGATTTTAGAGTGTAAAAAATGCCCACAAGGACTAATTTCGTACTAGTACTGTAAATTTAGGATTTCCAACAAACTATTTTCGTTCTCCTTTCTCGTGAGAATATATGGAGCTAAAAATTGTTCGCCACCTCAAAAAATACGACAAAGAGGGTTAACTGTCAGTAGCGCGTGTGTCATCCACTGGCTCTTACGCACGCTGTTCAGGCTGTGCAGCACAATCAACCATCTTTGTCGTACTTTCGGTTTTGACCCCTCTGACTTTGTACCGTTGATTACAGATTAAACATCCATAAGTGTACAAATGTGTTATTGATATGTTCCCATTTGAATATTGTTCACAATAAGAATCAAAATAAATATGTTTACAGGGTCATTTTGTTATAAATACGAAAAACTAAGTGATGCATTTTCTTGTCTGCGATATCACCTTCGGTGGAAGCGAACGTTAAACACCAAGAACAACAGTGATGCGTTTTCCATGGCGCTCAGTATATTTCATGTTACATCAGTGCTTCACACTTCCAGAAGGGGCAGTTGCACATATTACGCCCACATTTAAAAAGATCAGTATTTGAAGCAACATGTATTGTACCGTATCGTTTTCATGGAAATTGTGAAATAACAGTTGACCCAATCTAATTAAAACACATATATCCTATTTCTATTCTACACTACGATCTGGAAGAGTTGTTATATAAGCTGCGTTCTGGGTGATCTGAGGGATTAGTCAATGATATACGGTTCCTTGCAGCGTATTCCATGGCGTTCGATGCATGGAACTGTGGGTATCCTACTAGAAACATCTACGCCGTTTTGGTTAATCAAATGTCTGACGCCATAGGGTAAAAAAACACTCGTATGACCCTTGACGCGACCCCCACTGCAACTAGTCAGATCTTAATGTATTAGATGCCATCGAAAGTATAAAAAAACAAACGAAATATAGATTTGTATTGTAATCAGAAAAGCTGACAGTGGTTTGTTTATCAGCATGTTATTGTTACTAAAGTATTAAATTCCATAAACTCTGATACAAACTTTATTGCGAACATTGTTAAATAATCAATTCATTATGACAAATCATTTCTGTAAATAACAAAACATTAACAATGCAATATCTACACAAAGAATCCACTGTTGGTATCATAAGTACTAAATATGGGTTAATTCTTCAACCACAATCAGGACATTTCACCGGTACTTATTCAATTAAAAAAAGAAAAATAGGTTGCCAGGCAACGAAACATACGCCCACACAGCAGCCAAATCGTCCGGGCAGTCAACAAGAATTGTCACATATTAAGGAATTATCAGAAAATCATTAGAATTTGTTTGGTTTTTATAATCAAACGTTTTTTTTTAAATCATATAATAATTGTGACCTCCAGAGGCACCACAAGCTAAAAAGGGTGATTTTTCGTACAATCAGGGGACATATTTCAGGAAGTAATGACCCGATGTGCGCAAATATCGAAAGGAACCAAGATCTTTGGGTTTAAAACATACCTGTCAAGTTTCATCAAAATCGATTCAAAATTGTGACCTCTATAGGGTCCACAACCTTGATATAACATATTTTCACACTATTCGTGTACAAACGGCGGCCATTTTGTCCGTCAATTCTAGTCCGGTTTTCACGTAATTCAAACTCTCTCTTCATTACCATGTAACGGTGATATAGTCAAACGTTTTTTTAAATCGGATAATAATTTTGACCTCCAGAAGGGACCAAAAGCGAACAAAAGCGATTTTTCTGACAATCCGGGGACATAATTCAGGAAGTTATGATCCAATGGGCGCAAATATCTAAAGGAACCACGATCTTTGGGTTATAAACATACATGTCAAGTTTCATCAAAATCGGTTCAAAATTGTGACCTTTATAAGGTCCACAACCTTTATATAACATATTTTCACAATATTCGCGTACAAACGGCGGCCATTTTGTCCGTCAATTTTGGTCCGATTTTCACACAATTCATACTCAACCTTCATAACCATGGAACGGTGATATAATCAAACGTTTTTTTAAATCGGATAACAATTTTGACCTCCAGAGGGACCACAAGCTAAAAAGGGCATTTTTTCGGACAATCGGGGGCCATAATTCAGGAAGTTACGATCCAATTGGCGCAAATATCGAAAGGAATCAAGATCTTTGGGTTATAAACATGCATTTCAAGTTTCATCCAAATCGGTTCAAAATTGTGTCCTCTACACTGTTCACAACCTTGATATAACATATTTGCACACTATTCGCGTACAAATGGCGGCCATTTTGTCCGTCAATTTTGGTCCGATTTTCACGAAATTCGAACTCGACCTTCATAACCATGGAACTATGATATAATCAAACGGTTTTTTAAATCGGATAACAATTTTGACCTCCAGAGGGACCACAAGCTAAAAAGGGCAAATTTTCGGACAATCAGGGGCCATAATTCAGGAAGTTATGATCCGATTGGCGCAAATATCGAAAGGAACCAAGATCTTTGGGTTATAAACATGCATTTCAAGTTTCATCCAAATCGGTTCAAAATTGTGTCCTCTACACTGTTCACAACCTTGATTTAACATATTTTCACACTATTCGCGTACAAATGGCGGCCAGTTTGTCCGTCAATTTTGGTCCGATTTTCACGAAATTCGAACTCAACCTTCATAACCATGGAACGGTGATAAAATCAAACGTTTTTTTAAATCGGATAACAATTTTGACCTCCAGAGGGACCACAAGCTAAAAAGGGCGATTTTTCGGACAATCAGGGGCCATAATTCAGGAAGTTACAATCCGATTGGCGCAAATATCGAGATGAACCAAGGTCTTTGGGTTATAAACATGCATTTCAAGTTTCGTCCAAATCGGTTCAAAATTGTGACCTCTAAACTGTTCACAAGCTAAAAAACATGATTTTTCGTACAATCAGGGGCCATAACCCTTGAAGTTACAGTCCGATACATGCCAATATCGAAAGGATCCGAGATCTTAGGGTGATAAACCTATGTTTTAAGTTTCATTGAAATCGGATAAAAATTGTGACCTGTAGACTGTTCACAAACAATTGTGAACGGACGGACGGACGAACAGGGGCGACGACGATATACGTCCACATGAAAATGTGGGCGTATAAAAATTAAATCTGGCCATGGTTTAGATTTAGTCAAAACTTATTAATGAATGTAGTAACGGCTAAAATATCTCCATAAATGAAAATAAAATGGAACTGGGTGTTACTGAAGGCATATTTGTGACCCAGCACATCGATAATCGGGTAGAGCATGAAGTCGCATAGGCCTATATTGTGCTTGCACTCATAATAAAAATTGTCAACTCTCAAATGTTCACAAAAGAGGCTTCATAAATACCTTATTTGCATATTCCAAGAATGGATTTCGGATTTGATGTTTTGAAATTATCTCTAACTGACTTGGATGTATGTATTTGACGATATTTCAAACATATGGAGCAGGAAATGTTAGAAAAATGAAGCCTGGAATGCTATATGTGCATAACTCAATATGGTGAAATTGCTACATGTCCTTTCCACCCATTTCGATGTGATGGGTCACATTTCTACTCGGCCTCGTGTATTAAAGCTAGAAAGTTTCAGAACTACAGTACATAATTGTAACATGCACTTGGGCTGTCCCAAAGTTTCTGAACTCGACATGAACGAAGACATGAACCAATTGTCAGAGCTCAAATCAATCTGCTCATATTTTAGAATAGTATCTCGCCATGTGCTGGACATGCAAAACATGAATTTCATGTAATGTAATTTCCTATCACTGTCAAACAGCATGATCGTTTGCTCTCCAAATAGAGCAAACCCAATGCAGGGTTGCGATTAGGTATCTTTAGTTGAAAAGTTTGTCAAACGAAATTCATCATGATGCATCAGGTGACACTGCTCCTTGGTATGGTACAGTTAGTGGGGTGTCTGTTAGTTGGGCATCTGAAAGAGAAGCGTTGAGGCTCTCGCTGCTTTACGACAATGCTCCAGTTCACATCGCCCAAGTAGCAGCAGGTGCTGCACAGGACTGACTTCAACATCCTTCCTCACCCCAGATCTAGATCTAGCTCCCCTGAATGCTTCTTTCGACCTATATTGATGTTATGAGGGATAACATTGAAAAATGTCATGCTAACTAAACATAACCAAAAAGAAACAGATAATTACAATTGCTGTAAATAAATTATAATAAATAAGCAACATATCATAAATTCACTTCTTTTTTTTTTAAACAAATAAAACAATAGCAATTTTATATATTCTAAAATTTAACAACATAAATAAGTTTCAATACTAACCATTGTAACATGCTTAAGGGTAAACCTTGCGTTTTGATTGGTCAATAACACTCCTCTGTTTTAGTAATGTCTTTTAAAATCCTAAAAAGCATGTTACAACGTCGATAAACACTTCCTGTATCGCATTTAGAGGGGAGCTATTGTCCAATAGACATGTCCTGAGACGACGGTATGTGCCTTGGGTACTAATGATCCCCTCTAAATGTGAGTCAGGAAGTGTTATCTCCTGAATATTAATTTGGATATAAGAGTAGAATCATTTTATATGCAGTTCAAAAGATTGTCAATGTAATTCTAATGACAGATTAGCAAACAAAACGTTGAACTAATTAATAAAATCCCAAATGATTGGCCAATCCTTAATGGTATGAATACATATATATCATCTGTTTACACTTTTCGAATTTGACCATAAAAAAAGGTAAGGTTCTCAACCGTCATAAAAAAAAAAAATGGCAATTTTTCTTTGTAACAAAGGTTACCAGAAAACAAAGCATAATATGTTCTTATTCATACACGATCGCCCTTTAAAAGATCAATCTATTCATTTAAATATTAATAATACCAAAATGAAAATATACACGTCAGTTATGTATCGAGTCCATTAAGTAAGTTATTAAGGAGTTGAAAATTTGTAATATTTAGATATGGTCAAAACAAGCCAGCTACCGGTAAAATCATTTCATTGGTCCCTTTCATAATCCAACTGAGGTTTTCTTTGGTTGACATACTATGAGAGTACAGAAGTCAACTGTAACTTTAAAACTCAATGGAAATACTGATCATCATAATGTGACGACTTTCTAAATGTCTACTTTCATTTTGCCAGAACAAGTTAACAAGACTAGTCATCACCATAGGTTGATGTTTGTACAAAGTTTCTTGAACTGATAATGAAATCTGGACGGATTGTCATCAGAAAATAGGTTTATAAATGTAAAAGTGTAATAAAGCTTAAAACAATTTTTAAGTCAAAAGTGTAGTAAAAGTTCAAAAATCATTCAACGGACAAATTTGTTTCATTGGATACAAAAATGATTAATTCTGCGAAATTTCTAATTAGCAAAACGCACAATGAACTACTCTACTACTATAAGCATCGGTCAATGGGTTAATGTGTACAAATTTTCAAAAAGAATCTTGAACAGTTATTAGATGTGCTCCGAAAATGAAATTGGGAGGACGGACAGAGTCCATTTCAAAATCCCTACCTAACTTTGTGGACGTATAATAAAATGGCACTTATTTTCATTACATCTTAGGGCTAATTTTAGGGGGTGGCTTTAATTTCGCTAATCGACTCTCCAGACTTTCATCACCTTTCCCAAGCATTTGTTGGTGTTCTATAATTTGTCCAATTCTTGATGTTTTTCTGGGCTTATAATAGGCTTCCCATGCTTTCTTTTTGTGGTATTTCCTTAGTTTCATTAAGCTGTATACTATGGCCTGAAATTCGAGACAATAATATTATAAATATATCTGATTAAACGTGTAATATCTAATACCATAAGCTACTGGTTGATATATCTGGCAGATAATTAATTTTTTAAGGGGAAAATACCTCTGTTTGGCCACCAACTTGATTCTCTAGGAATGTGTCAACCCTATATTAGATGCCGATACCCACAGAAATGAATTTAAAAATAATTTATAAATATTTACCTCGGGATACCACACATCACTGATATAACGCAGACTAAAAAATGATTGTCCAGTCACTTCTTTGTACCATTCAGTAAGAGTATCCAATACCACACTTATCTACAGTAAGACAAAAAGCTCAATTCAAAATACAATTATTTGTTATAAACTGCTGTACTGATATATCACTTGCATTATCTAATGTGGCATTGTTGAATTTGGAGATTTGTGAAACATGCGCTTTTACTTTTGTATTATACAGATGACTAGATGCAAACATCTGTAATTCTGCTGGCACAGAGTACGAAATATCTTAAAGTTCCAATAGCATTTTTTTAAGTTATATTTTTAAAATTTATTAAAATAAAGCCCCAAAATAGATTGAACCTATAAACAGTCCTACCTTGTTAAAGAATAATCCTATTAATCCTATAATTCACTATTGCCAGTTGAGAAATTGGCAAAAATATCATTTTCAACTTCAAATTCAAATGTTTGAAGATGGCCGTCCATGTAGAAGAATGGGAAAACAAGGGAGGTAATTGAGTAACTATTTCCTCAATCAACCAGTGTCACCCTTTTTAACCCCCCCAAAATTTTGTCCATGATCGTATAATAGTGAGTTGACAACCTTTTGAGCAAAATACATAGAAATAATTATATTTTGACTTTCTTAGAAAAAGTGAAATTGGAACTTTAAGGGTAGCGTTGAATGAAGATAATAGATTACATTCCACTCAACACAAACTGGGTCATTTCGGGACTAACATGATTCATTTTTCTTTCAATATATTGCTTGCTCATATGGGTCTTTATAGCAGTAGGAGGAAACCCTGGGAAAACCCATGGGCTGGACAGATGACCTTACTCCTTGTCACGTACAACTTGGGAATCGAAACCATGCCGGCTGAATGAATCTTGTACAAGGGGTGGGCAAGTCATATCTCGGCCTCTTATGATAAGAGGGGGCAAGACCCTGTTAAACACTTACCTGATTATCATCTTCTAAATATTCGTAATGTATCTCTTTCTGACTAGACGAAGCATGATACTCTAAATGTCGTTCACTTGGAATCTTGCCCTCATAAATTCCACGCAGATGCTCCTAGAAAAACAAACCAAAAACCATAAATAAAAATGCACATTGATTAATTTGCACATTTACCCTCTTCATTAGCACATAGATTAATTTGCACATTTACCCTCTTCATTAGTAATGAGTATTCAAACTGATTATCTATACTTAGTCTAAGCATAAAATGTTCACGATTAAAGTACCTGGTAGTGAAACTATTAAGTTTCATCACTCTCCATCACTTAGAATCAAAGTTCTTATCCCAAAGCACCAACCAATGAAATTATTTAGCTATACTTGGCTTTAGAGGGGAAATGCTAATCATTAGACTCGGTCAAGATATTAAGTTATATTCTAGAGTCCACAACCTTGTCATTACATACTGTTACACTATTTGCATACATGGGACGTCCATAATGTCTGGCAGTTTTGGTCCAATTTTCACAAAATGATATATTTAAATGGTTTTTTAAATCTGATAAAAACTGTGACCATAAGCTAAAAACATGATTTTTTTTGTACAATCAAGGGCTATAATTGAGGAAGTTATAATCTGAAATGCGCGAATATTGCCAGGAACCATGATTATAATGGTTATGGTCACAGTTTTTAAGTTTTTGAACTTAAACATATCTATAAGCTAAAAACATGATTTTTTTTGTACAATCAAGGGCTATAATTCAGGAAGTTATAATCTGAAATGTGCAAATATTGCCAGGAACCATGATTATAATGGTTATAAATATGTTTAAGTTCATCAATGTCAGATCAAAATTCTAACCTAGAGAGTCCACAACCTTGATATACAATATTTTTACACTATTTGCCTACAAGGAGTGGCCATTTTGTAAGGCAGTTTTGGTCTGATTTTCACGAAATTCGAACTCGACGAACATTAGGGTGTAACAGTGATATATTGAAACATCTTTTTGAATCGGATAATAATTGTGATTTTGAGTGTCCACTAGCTAAAACCACGATTTTTCGCGAAATCATGGGCCATAATCCATAAAGTTTCGATCTGCTATTCTCCAAACGACTCTAACTTAGCTCAGAATGAAGTGAATTGAAATTTTCAACACATACCATTATGTTTTTTTAACTATAGCGAGAACTGTCAGCTCTTTATCTAAAATAACGCATCTTTAAGCAAAATGTTGCTAGTTAAGAAATAATTGAAAACAAGCCAACAGTGAGGCTGATGTCCCCCGCCGAAATCCGAAAATAAATAGAAGACACATATTAATTAATCGCACATTTATTTTTTTCAATGTATCGAGCAATCAAACTGTACACGAAGTGTCATCCAAAAGTGTTTTATAAAGAAAAATGCTAAAACCGACGAGAAAAATGAAAATGTACCCTAGTTAGGGGGACCCTAAAGGCAGACAAAAGGGCCCCTCTGGCCAAGGAAAGGGCCCTCGTGTCCAAGTCAATCGTTTCTATACACTGTTACTGTCGAATCGATTACTAAATGAGAATGCAGTCATTGTATTGGCATAAAAATCATCAATCAAGATGAACCTAAGTTATCTTGTCCCAAAGTATCAACCAATCAAATTGCTTATCTCTGCTTACCCTAAGCGGAAAATGCTCATCTTCGAACTCCATCAAGGCATTGACCTAATAAGCATATACACCAAGTTTGAACATTTTAACTCAATTAGAAGGAGAGTTATTGTGTTCCAAAGTCTCGACTACTCTCGACCAATCAAATTGCGTATCGCTCTGCTTACCTTGAGCAGAAAATGCTCATTATCGAACTTAGTCAAGGTATTACTGTAATGAAGCTATACACCAAGTTTCATCACTCTCACTTAATTAGAACTAAAGTTATCGTGTCCCAAAGCATCAACCAATCAAATTGCTTATCTCTGCTTACCCTAAGTGGAAAATGCTCATCTTCAAACTCCATCAAGGCATTGACCTTATAAGTATATACACCAAGTTTGAACATTTTTACTCAATTAGAAGAAGAGTTATTGTGTTCCAAAGTCTCGACCAATCAAATTGCGTATCGCTCTGCTTACCCTAAGCGGAAAATGCTCATCTCCGAACTCCATCAAGGCATTGACCTAATAAGCATATACACCAAGTTTGAACATTTTAACTCAATTAGAAGGAAAGTTATTGTGTTCCAAAGTCTCGACCAATCAAATTGCTCTGCTTACCCTGAGCGGAAAATGCTCATTATCGAACTTAGTCAAGGTATTACTGTAATGAAACTATACACCAAGTTTCATCACTCTCACTTAATTAGAACTAAAGTTATCGTGTTCCAAAGCAATCAACCAATCAAATTGCTTATCTCTGCTTACCCTAAGCGGAAAATGCTCATCTTTGAACTCCATCAAGGCATTGACCTAATAAACACATACACCAAGTTTGAACATTCTAGCTCAATTAGGAAGAGAGTTATTGTGTCCCAAAAAGTGTGACGGACAGACGGACGGACAGACAGACAGACGGACGGACGAACCCATTTTAATAGTCCCCCAACTTTCTTCGAAAGGCGGGGGACAATAACAAAGTATAGATGTCAATGTTGCTATTCAAATTTATAATATACTTGTATCCTGTGCCTGATACGCCATGAACAGCATGATCTATGCTTGCAAATAATATTGCTTTGATTTTTCAGGTATATAGGACGATGTCTCATATGCAGATGTGGTATTCAGAAAATGCTGGGAGCTTCCATGATCTGCAGAATGAATGTTTCCAGGTTGGCATGGAACATGATGCATATGGATATTCCCATTATTTCAGTTCAAGGCATCAATGACAATAACAACCATTATTTATCGGTTCGAGACCTTTCTGACTATAACAACCAGTTAGGAGGAATCAATGGAGGGTTATGTGTGTTAAAATATTTGCTTATGTTTAATAAAATAAAAACATTACATCTGTTGTCATTATCTATAGAATTTAAATAGATCACATCTATCCATCAAATATATATACGTACAACAAAAAAAGATAGGCTGGCACTGCCAGGCAGGATACGCCCACATTTTCTAGAGATGGACAGAGAACAAGCAATACCGAAAGTGATTTTTCCTACATCTTTATTAAGTCCTGTATTTCATACTGTATTGGGAGCAGCCATTTAGTTGGTCAGTTCCAGTCTGATATTAATGAAATTCGAAACCGACAATGATTATGGTGTGACGGTACACAACCTAGAAATGTGACTTTTCATCAAAATCGGATAAGAATTGTGACCTGTAGAGAGTCCACAACCATGATATACCATATTTTTACACTATTCGCGTACAAACGGCGACCATTTCGTCCGGCAATTTTGGTACGATTTTCACGAAATTAGAACTCAACCATCCTCATCAAAATCGAATTAAAATTGTGACCTATACAGGATCCACAATCATGATATATCATTTTTTTAACAGTATTCGAGTACAAACGGCGGCCATTTTGTCTGTCAATTTTGGTCCGATTTTCCCGAAATTCAAACTCAACCTTCCTTACAGTGTAACGGTGATATAATCAAACGTTTTTTTAAATCGGATAATAATTGTGACCTCCAGAGGGACCACAAGCTAAAGAAAGGGGGATTTTGCGTATAACCAGGGGCCATAATTCAGGAAGTTACAATCCGATATGCGCAAATATCGAAAAGAACCAAGATCTTTGGGTTATAACCATGAATTTCAAGTTTCATCAAAATTGAATCAAAATTGTGACCTCCACAGGGTCCACAACCTTGATATACCATTTTTTAACAGTATTCGCGTACAAACGGCGGCCATTTTGTATGGCAATTTTCGTCAAATTTTCCCGAAATTTGAACTCAACCTTCCTTACAGTGTAACGGTGATATAATCAAACGGTTTTTTAAATCGAATAATAATTGTGACCTCCAGAGGGACCACAAGCTAAAAAGGGTGATTTTTCGGACAATCAGGGGCCATAATTCAGGAAATTACATTCCTAAAGTCGCAAATATCGAAAGGAACCAAGATCTTTGGGTTACAAACATGCATGTCAAGTTTCATCAAAATCGGTTCAAAATTGTGACCTCTATAGGGTCCACAAGCTAAAAACGTGATTTTTCGTACAATCAGGGGCCATAATCCATGAAGTTTGGATCCGATACATGCCAATATCGAAAGGAACCGAGATCTTATGGGGATAAACCTATATTTCAAGTTTCGTCAAAATCGGATAAAAATTGTGACCTGTAGAGAGTCCACAAACAAATTGTGGATGGACGGACGGACGTCCGGACGGACAGGGGCGACGACATAATACGTCCACATGAAAATGTGGGCGTATAAAAATGGGTTCAACCAATTCATAAAATCCCACGGTGGAGCAGAGTAGTAGGACAGTGGGCTGAATGAGAGGTACCCTGGCCTACATTTAGATGTCCGGGTGTATCATTCGTCAACAATAATCCCCCCCCCCCATTCTGAGCTTTCTGGGATACAGGCAAAATCTTTTAACGTTACAAATGTTTATTAAAACAAAATGTAATGATCCAAGAAAATAAGACCATTTTTTCTGATGTTAACCAAAATATGAATTCAGAGGACAAAGACCAACAAAAATACAACTTACCTTCACTTTATCAGTTTGGATAAATTTTATTAAAGCTTCATTCCTTTCCTTTAACTTCTCCTGTCTGAAGAGAAGAGAGGAATCTTTGCAAAATATGTATATAGGCTTCGAAATGTACAAAAGAATTACGCAAGGCATTGAAATATTAAGTCTAACAGTCATGTGTATCATTTATCCACAATACCAACAGGACTGCCATCTAGCAAGGTATACAAGCCAACAGTGAGGCTGATGTCCCCCGCCGAAATCCCAAAATAAATAGATGACACATTATTTAATCGCACATTTATTTTTTTCAAACATATCGAACAATCAAACTGTACACGAAGTGTCACCCAAAAGTGTTTTATAAAGAAAGATAGGCTGGCACTGCCAGGCAGGATACGCCCACATTTTCGAGAGATGGACAGAGAACAAGCAATGCCGAAAGTGATTTTTCCTACATCTTTAAGTCCTGTATTTCATACTGTATTGGGAGCAGCCATTTAGTTAGTCAGTTCCAGTCTGATATTAATGAAATTCGAAACCGACAATGATTATGGTGTGACGGTACACAACCTAGAAATGTGACTTTTCATCAAAATCGGATAAGAATTGTGACCTGTAGAGAGTTCACAACCATGATATACCATATTTTTACACTATTCGCGTACAAACGGCGACCATTTCGTCCGGCAATTTTGGTACGATTTTCACGAAATTAGAACTCAACCTTCCTCATCAAAATCGAATTAAAATTGTGACCTATACAGGGTCCACAACCATGATATATCATTTTTTTAACAGTATTCGCGTACAAACGGCGGCCATTTTGTCTGTCAATTTAGGTCTGATTTTCCTGAAATTCAAACTCAACCTTCCTTACAGTGTAAGGGTGATATAATCAAAAGTTTTTTTAAATTGGATAATAATTGTGACCTCCAGAGGGACCACAAGCTAAAGAAAGGGGGATTTTGCGTATAACCAGGGGCCATAATTCAGGAAGTTACGATCCGATAACCATGAATTTCAAGTTTCATCAAAATTGAATTAAAATTGTGACCTTTACAGGGTCCACAACCTTGATATACCATTTTTTAACAGTAATCGCGTACAAACGGCGGCCATTTTGTATGGCAATTTTGGTCTGATTTTCCCGAAATTCGAACTCAACCTTCCTTACGGTGTAACGGTAATATAATCAAACGTCTTTTTAAAACGGATAATAATTGTGACCTCCAAGCTAAAAAAAAAAGGCGATTTTGCGTATAATCAGGGGCCATAATTCAGGAAGTTATGATCCGATATGTGCAAATATCGAAAGGAAGCAAGATCTTTGGGTTATAACCATGAATTTCAAGTTTCATCAAAATCGAATCAAAATTGTGACCTCCACAGGGTCCACAACCTTGATATAACATTTTTTAACAGTATTCGTGTACAAACGGCGGCCATTTTGTATGGCAATTTTCGTCCGATTTTCCCGAAATTCGAACTCAACCTTCCTTAGGGTGCAACGGTGATATAATCAAACGTTTTTTTAAATCGAATAATAATTGTGACCTCCAAGCTAAAAAAAAAGGCGATTTTGCGGATAATCAGGGGCCATAATTCAGGAAGTTACGATCCGATATGCGCAAATATCGAAAGGAAGCAAGATCTTTGGGTTATAACCATGAATTTCAAGTTTCATCAAAATCGAATCAAAATTGTGACCTCCACAGGGTCCACAACCTTGATATACCATTTTTTAACAGTATTCGCGTACAAACGGCGGCCATTTTGTATGGCAATTTTCGTCCGATTTTCCCGAAATTTGAACTCAACCTTCCTTAGGGCGTAACGGTGATATAATCAAACGGTTTTTTAAATCGAATAATAATTGTGACCTCCAGAGGGACCACAAGCTAAAAAGGGTGATTTTTCGGACAATCAGGGGCCATAATTCAGGAAATTACATTCCGATAGCCGCAAATATCGAAAGGAACCAAGATCTTTGGGTTACAAACATGCATGTCAAGTTTCATCAAAATCGGTTCAAAATTGTGACCTCTATTGGGTCCACAAGCTAAAAACGTGATTTTTCGTACAATCAGGGGCCATAATCCATGAAGTTTTGATCCGATACATGCCAATATCGAAAGCAGCCGAGATCTTTTGGGGATAAACCTATATTTCAAGTTTCGTCAAAATCGGATAAGAATTGTGACCTGTAGAGAGTCCACAAACAAATTGTGGACGGACGGACGTCCGGACGGACGTCCAGACGGACGGACGGACGTCCGGACGGACAGGGGCGACGACATAATACGTCCACATGAAAATGTGGGCGTATAAAAATGCTAAAACCGACGAGAAAAATGAAAATGTACCCTAGTAAGGGGGGCCCTAAAGGCAGACGTTTCTATACATTGTTACTGTCGAATCCATTACTGAATGAGAATGCAGTCATTGTATTGGCATAAAAATCATCAATCAAGATGAACCTAAGTTATCTTGTCCCAAAGTATCAACCAATCAAATTGCTTATCTCTGCCTACCCTAAGAAGAAAATGTTCATCTTTGAACTAAATCAAGGCATTAACCTAATAAGCATACACACCAATTTTGAACATTTTAACTCAATTAGAAGGAGAGTTATTGTGTTCCAAAGTCTCGACCAATCAAATTGCGTATCGCTCTGCTTACCCTGAGCAGAAAATGCTCATTATCGAACTTAGTCAAGGTATTACTGTAATGAAACTATACACCAAGTTTCATCACTCTCACTTAATTAGAACTAAAGTTATCGTGTCCCAAAGCATCAACCAATCAAATTGCTTATCTCTGCTTACCCTAAGCGGAAAATGTTCACCTTCGAACTCCATCAAGGCATTGACCTAATAAGCATATACACCAAGTTTGAACATTTTAACTCAATTAGAAGGAGAGTTATCGTGTCCCAAAGCATCAACCAATCAAATTGCTTATCTCTGCTTACCCTAAGCGGAAAATGCTCATCTTCGATCTAAATCAAGGCATTGACCTAATAAGCATACACACCAATTTTGAACATTTTAACTCAATTAGAAGGAGAGTTATTGTGTTCCAAAGTCTCGACCAATCAAATTGCATATCGCTCTGCTTACCCTGAGCAGAAAATGCTCATTATCTAACTTAGTCAAGGTATTACTGTAATGAAACTATACACCAAGTTTCATCACTCTCACTTAATTAGAACTAAAGTTATCGTGTCCCAAAGCATCAACCAATCAAATTGCTTATCTCTGCTTACCCTAAGCGGAAAATGTTCACCTTCGAACTCCATCAAGGCATTGACCTAATAAGCATATACACCAAGTTTGAACATTTTAACTCAATTAGAAGGAGAGTTATTGTGTTCCAAAGTCTCGACCAATCAAATTGCGTATCGCTCTGCTTACCCTCAGCAGAAAATGCTCATTATCGAACTTAGTCAAGGTATTACTGTAATGAAACTATACACCAAGTTTCATCACTTTCACTTAATTAGAACTAAAGTTATCGTGTCCCAAAGCATCAACCAATCAAATTGCTTATCCCCGCTTACCCTAAGCGGAAAATGCTCATCTTCGAACTCCATCAAGGCATTGACCTAATAAGCATATACACCAAGTTTGAGCATTCTAGCTCAATTAGGAATAGAGTTATTGTGTCCCAAAAAGTGTGACGGACAGACAGACAGACGGACAGACACACAGACGGACGGACAATAATTACAATAACTTACTGTTTACTGTACGTTTCTTTCATCTTGGGTGTAACTTTTGCATCTAAAGACAACCTTCTGTTGAAAAAAAAAAAACACCAACTCATTTTCAAGAAATATAATTGTCAGACATTACTGTACTTGTTTTGCAGCTGCTGTAAACCCTTTTACAATATTTAAAACATAAGTCCATAGAGAATTTAGCCAGTTGGTTAATGAATAAATTGACATATTCTGGTGGAGTGGAAGTAATGTGTGATATTTACCTATATTTAGTGTGACTGGATTTATTTCCTGTTTTAACGCTATCGAACTCTGTATCTTCTGTAAAGGACGGTAAACTGCAATCTACAAATACACAAAATTCGAAATATGGACGAAGGTCTGCAAGGCAACACCCTTATACACCTGAGCAATATTGGGGTGGGGGGAAATTAACTGGAATGAGAGTGTATTATGAGTAAGTGCAGGAAGATTGGCCCCAACATTAACCCACAAATACACCATCATTTCAAATAACAAACATATTAAGTGAAAATATCTGAGGCCCAGTCGTAGTGTGAAAAATGTGAAAAATTGCAAAAATATAAGGAAGCAATCAAAAATGTAACCTGTCTTGGTGGGTGTGGGGGGTGGGTGTCTGCTAAATGATTTTACTTAAATTAAAAATTTTAATGACAAATAAGTAATATTCAACTATGCGATCCAAAGAATTGTTAGGTCATTTTATTTTGTCTGTAAAAGAACTTTTGAGTAAGTAGCCCAAATTATTTGAATCTATATTTGCCCTTTATTTTCTAATTTTTGTCTCCAAAAATTTTACTTTTATTCTTACCAAAACTGTCAGAGAAATCAAATGACTTGTTTTCAGTTGGTGTTGGTGTGGACATCAGAGCTCTCTGGGTTAGCTCAGATTTTATTTCATCAAAAGCAACATCAAATGTTTTTTGTAACTTTTTATCATGCTGATTCTTTCCAGTTTTCTAAAATAATAAAAAAAAACGTTAAATTTCCTTCAACAAAACAAAATATCTGACAAATGATAGATGATCAGGCAGCTAAAAACCCACCTGACAATTTTGACGTCTGGTCCACCTTTTGGTGGTATTTGACGAGTATTAAATTCTCTACTAACATGTTTCCTTTGCGCAGGAAAAATGTGCTCAGCAGAGACTGTTCAGTCTTGAGGTCAACCAATGGTAATGTCCCATACAGTTTTTAGTGAATCCAGAAAAAGACAAGTCAAATTTGGGTATACATTGGCATGCATGCAAAAGATCTGGCTGTTGGAATTCGATATAAGATTAGGCTAGAGTGCTGCCACCTAGAAAAGCTCCCATCAGAGCACTGTATGGCAATATGCCCATCCTCATTAGCCCAGTCAGAGTACGACGTTAAATATCATTTCATTTTCTCATTTCCAATTGTCATTGTTGACCTCAGATATATTTCCTATCATTTTCAAATTATCATTGCACTATCCCAATGAAATAAAAAAAATCCCAGAACATATGACATTATAACGTAATAGTTCAGTTCCCTGACCAATCAACTGCCATTGGGCTACTATATAATATACTTACTATGAAATCATCTGTTCTTGTTGTACTAAATGGTAGTACATTTCCTTTCTTATACAATAAGCGGAATCTACAAAAACAAACAGGGCTTTTTTTTTTAACAAATACCTGTATTTTATGTAATAGTTCAATGAATGTAGCATACTAGACAGGACTGTTGTCAACACAATATGTTATCATTTGAGACTAACATATGAAGATAGATTAGCTTCAATAGAAATAGAAACAGACTTGATGATTTGAGATTGGCTTCAACATCAACGTGTGAGGCAGATGTTAAAATCTATCTATAGCCTCTATTCTCAAGCCATTTGGTGATGGACGGACATGGGCGACGACATGTGGGGAATAAAAATAAATAGGAGTCATAATTACGGCTTCTAAGAACTATATTACAATGTGGATGAATTAAAGTATGATTCTTACTTTTGGTTCTTGTCGTGACCATAAAACTTCAAAGATAATCGGACATTGTTTTTAATTTTCTTAACATCAAGAATCTGAAAAATAAAATACAGTTTTTAGAATTATTTTTAAAAAAAAAAATCCTGAGAACTATCTGCTGGATTCACAAGCCTTATTATAGGTCAGTGTTCATGGAAATCATCCTGTTATTACTATACTCTTTATTCTAATCAGTTACACCTTATTTGCCATAACAGCCAATCCTATTGACAAAGTTTTGACAGAGATTTATTGTGCCGTAGGCCAAAAATATGCGAAGGTATATGATTACTAAGGGGGGTGGGTAAAATTTAACTTTAAATCAGGAAATCTGGAGACATTTGGATGGTAAATTCCTAGATTAAAAATGAACCTGGTGCAGCTAATTCCAGCAAAAATACAAAACAAAAACAGATAAAAATTCTGGCTTTTTTTTTGATGCAGACATGGCTTTTTATCTGTGTATTTTTCTCAGGGGTCAAAATTAGACATTTTTTTCAAAAAAAGGCACAGTAATTCCTTCGTCACTACGGCAATTATACACTAAAAAAAGCAGGCAAAATTTTCATTTTACTTTCTTCACAAGGGCATTATTGTTTTCATTTATAATGTCTATTCAGTCATATCATTATAACAGAATTAGGTCACCACAAACACCCTAAAAATGTTAAGGACTTTACGTCCACCGCAGTTCATATACCGCAGAACCTGTTTTATTTCTTCGAAATCAGAAGGTATAAAAATTTTGCAAGCCCCAAATCTACTTTGGCTTTGCGACACAAATATTAATGCAATTCTCTGTAATAAGTATAATCCGTATCTACGTGAATTTCACCAAATATAAATATCACGGTACCAAACTTGGTCGTTGAGGTGTTGAATTCCAATTATAAATTTTTGACTTGTAATACCTGAATGCTTGTGTATTTACTTAGGATAGTCCGTACCACAGTGTTTATATGGATATTAAATACGGTCTTGATCTTATACTTTTTTTTATTTCAATTACCTTAAAGTGGTTAATATTTTTTTTTACATCACTGATGACCAAAATATATTATTGGAGCGACAAAAAATGCCAATATATAAATTATAATAGAAACTGTGCCGTTACAAAGTGATGTAAATACGGTCTTGATCGTATACTTTTTTTAATTTCAATTACCTAAAAGTGGTTAATATTTTTTTTTACATCACTGATGACCAAAATATATCATAAGAGCGACAGAAAATGCCAATATATAAATTATAATAGAAAATGTGCCGTTACAAAGTTGTGAATCGACCAACGCTAAGTCGCTAACTATCACAGCTGAAACGAAACGACTGAACAAGAGCAGGCCCGTAGCCATCTTGCTGGCTTTGGAGGGGCTGTGAAGTTTTTAGAAGGGGCACACCTACAGTGGGTATTTTAGAGTTATGGTTGGCAAATATTCTTTCGGGGAGGCAAAACAAGAGTAATACTTTTCTGCAATTTCATTGGACAATAATTCCCAAGTCTCCATTACCATGCTTTTAATTTTCTACGTCGACACGGCAATTGAAACATACTCTTCTCTTGTCTCTTGTTAACCTTGTGTAAATAGACTACATTATCTAGACCAAGCTTAGCGCTATGGTTAATGAATAGACTTGACAACAAAATTACCATTCCTGTTTTTAGTTTTTAGTACACAGTGAGGACATTACAATACAGAAATGAATATCGTCAGACAAAGTCAAAAGACTCTACCACAATGCCTCAAATTTTTATTGCAAATTTAGATGATTCACGGAAACGACCCACGGCGATGAAAAACGTAAAAAAATCATGCCTGTGTGTCTTAAGAAGTGTGACGGACAGACAGATGGACAGATCCATTTTAATAGTCTCATTTCTTCGAAAGATGGGGGGGGGGGAGGGTCTAGATACATGTATTAGCTATATGTATGCTGGTCTTGATTGTCATTACCACCGTTGTTACGATAATAAACAAAGTGTCGACTATCCAATTTTTACCTGTATAATGTATGTTTAAGTCTTTACCTTAGATGGCCAGAATGGATAGCGTCTCACCTTCACCCAAACAAAATCATCCACCTTTGGAGAGTAAAGGATTCCTGTGAGAAAAATGTTGACAGTTGTATCAGGGAATATGTAAATGTGAAATATTTAATTACAATGCTATCGATTAAACATCATCAGGGTTATTAGCCTACTCATATTCCGATTTCCAACTCTCCAGGGTCCTTTTACGGGCACACCAACACCTACACAGGACCTCATTTTTGGGGGCGGGGGTTATCAAACCAATTAGGTGCAGTTCCTTGCTAGAATCTCCAACCTGCACCACTGACAAAAGGAAATCATGCTGAGAAATCTTCAAGAACCTTAGGCCTCCTTGGAACCTAACACTGCATTACACACTGAGCTACTGCATTGCTGGCCAATTTAATATCAACTGGCTTCTTCATCTCGAGGATATAGACATTACATATACATATATAAGCTATAGCTTCTGTTGCATCGATCAAAGACCATAACTCTGAAAATAATTACTGGAAATTGGATTACATTATTTATCTTACCGTTGGTTTGAGGTAAAAATTCTGGGAGATCATCATCGTCGGAACTGTATCTCTCACAAGAATCTTCTTCCAAGTTGGGATCAAATTCAGATAAACTGCAATTTTAAGTTAACACTAGAATCATCAATGCAAATAAAAGCATTCCAATCTGGTCAATTTTGAGAGAATTCCATTATCAATAAAAAAAAAAACCTAGTGTAAAAAACATACAGCGTAATTTCAAAGCCCAATAGCCATCATTCTATGAAATTCTAATCAAGAAGTTAAGCCAATGATATATATCATTTAATACTGGACGAGTGGTGAAAAGACCAACATCTTAAAAACCTATATTTACAATGTATAAGACTCATACAGAATAAAAAACATGTATGTATATCTCAGCGATATACTGGCAAATCCATCCCAAATCTTCAATACAATCTAACCTGAATATCCCTGCATATAGTCTTATTACAGAAAATTGAAAATATTTTTCTGATCACTAAAATTTTGGTCCTGTTCTGAGCTCTATGCATTTTGCACAGATTTTACCACACACAAATTGAAAAAAGATTCTACCTTACGTTACTGTGGGACATAATATTTGAGTCATCTGAATCATCTTCACTGACTTCTGTTCCAACTTTTTGTGACAATTGATCATCATCGAATACATTTTCTCCCTTTATACTATGTTTGGGACTTACAACCAATAATTCTGAGAAATTGTTTTTGGATCTTTTTCTTCGAACAACATCATCGCTTGACATGGATCTTTTCTTACTCTTTCTAGCGGTTCTTGTGTCAGGTATATCGTTCTTCCCACTACATGTAATTAGTTCAGATGGATTCTCAACTTTTACTGCGGACACACAACTGTTAACAGAAGATTGATCAGAATCACATGAGCCAGTTCTTAATTTTTTTCTGTGTACTAATTTGGGGAGGTCAAGTACCTCATCAGAGCTCCTTTTTGCTTTCACTGAGTTCAGTTCGTGAATTTCAGTATCATTCTGAAGAATATCTGAGCTTTTTTTATTTTTCTGTGATTTGGTTTCTTTGGAATGAACACAATTTTTTTTCTTCGCTGAACCTTTTGTTTGTTTTTTATTTGATCTTACTATTTTGTTACATGAAGTATTATCAGCACAATTTGAGCAATCATTTCTAACACATCTGTCAGAAGATTTATGTTTAGCACCACAGTTCATGCATTCTGAATCACATTCTCCTTCATAGGTTGTGTCCACTGTTTTACTTTCACTGACAGAGTATTTTCGTTTATTTTTCTTTTTTGAATTGTCTTTATTAGAGTTACAAGACTTATTTTTACGCTTATTTGTTGACTGTTTAATGTTTTTCTTTCTTGGTGTTCTGGGTAATGGCAATTCTTTTTTTACATGTTTTAAACCTGATAATAATTTTGGACTTACACTTCGTTCACATTTCAAACTATTTGATTCACTTTTGAGGATTTTAGTTTCATTGCCATTTGTTCTTTTTTTCTTAGTCTTTAAGGAATAAGATAACGGTGGTGGGTTGCCACATTGTTTCGTCGGAAGTTTATAAGATTGCTTATTAACCTTTGTATTTGCCGGTAAACTTTGTCTTCTCAATTCTTTTTCAACAATAGTCTGATCTGTCTTTAAATCACAGCTTGTTGCTAGTTCATTATTAGAAAACGAAAAATTGGAACTTAATAACTCTGATTGCATAGTAGCTTCTGGTTTAACTCTACGTAGAGTAATAGAATCTTCTAAAGCAAACAAACTATCTGCTGATCTTCTTCTATTTATTGCTTTATTGCCTGCCCTTTTCTTGGTCACTGCAGCATCATCTGTTGAGAAGGTCTTTTTTGTGTTATTTTTGGCGATTGTTTGAGAATGACAGGTTTGTCGAATTTCCATCCTGAATTCAAAGATATGATATCAAAGTACTGCAAAGGCCTACATACATCTGGGTGCTTTTAATCTGTTACAAGTTCATTTAAAGTTTGTTAAGATCTGATTTGTCACAAATCATGTGTGGACATCAATATGAATTATATTCAGTAATCTGCAATACAAAGAAAGATGAGACAACACCCATTATACACCCACTTACTGTAGCATAGTTGTAAAATCTGTAGAAGTATTTCCTATTTTAATTCCAAATGACCTCACTTTTGTTATCTATTGAAGTTTTGTTTATCCAACCAGAGCAACAAAATAATACTAGCCAGAACAACAAAATAATACTATCAAGCTTGAAGGCTGTGCCTATATTCATATTAATGCTTTGTTCATAGTATTCCAGTAACTTGAATATTCTTACTGGCACAACACTAACAGTGACAAGGCTAATAGAGGATGGTCTGGGCATACACCAAATTACTATACTTGTAACCTTAAACTGTGTTTAAGGTTACAATTGATACAGTCTAAAAACCCTTACGCAAGTTCAAATAGGTTCAAACCCACAATTGTCAACACACATCATTACAGTTTGTATTGAAATAAGTAATTCTATCACAAAAAGTGAAGACTGGACCATTAAAATAGTTACCGAACAGTTTTTCTTTGCATAGCGATGTTTATGTTGTAGGCATAATGACGTATTACCCAACTTGCCGCCATGCCACCGGCCAGTTGAAATTTCGCATAGCAGTTGGGTTTCATCAAATCATATAATTATGCGGTATTAGCCGTCACCTTTATTTCAATAAAAATTGATTTATTACATGTTAAGCTATGTGCAATACTGTTTTGGTCCAGTTTATGTGTAAATTAAGCGAGCTATAGGCCAGTAAACATTTTGAAGTCATTTCAAAAGGAACTCGGTAGGAAAAACCACTACTGCGGCTGGAGTAAGATGGAAGACATCAATAGTGGAACCATTTCTAGGCGTACACCATACAGTGAGCTATGACTGACATTTTGCGTCTCTGCTAGTCTTCATCAAATTAAAACAGTCAAGGGCATCAGTTAGTGCTAAGAAACATAATCAAAATATGTTTGAACCATGGGTTCCATGTCGGCCGTATCGGTCTGGACCGAGGGCTGAGGAAAATGACCATAACTAGATGTGATCCAGCCTTTTTTTTAAAATCCAATTTTCTAACATGGCTACGATTGATATCTATTATGTAATTATAACATTGTATGGCAAGTGCAGAATAATGTGTATGTAAAGATAAAAGAAGCCAAATAATATTATCTCATAATTGGTGTCATAGAGTTGTGTACATAGTTGTCAATAGATAATACTGGGCATTGTGTTGATAATTAATGAGGATTGTCGTGTAGTAAAACAATAAAAGTTAATTGATATCCGTGAATCTTATCAAAGGCGTGAAACAGTCTATTCTTACCCAATCATGTATTGTCCATGTGTCATAAGAATTTTCTAGAACAAAGCTGTTTACTCCTATTACAGTTACGCACGATGTAAACAAGATTGTTATGATCTTCGAAAAAATGGGTAATTAATACAAGTACTGCTCTTCGAATCCAACCAATTGTCATATTAAAGTAGCTAAGTCTCTAACTCAATATCATCGAAAGTCTTCGACGTTGAAAACACAAATTATTTGTCAATTTAAATCAACATTGGTGCTTTGGTCTTACCAGGAAAAGATGGGTTTCTGATATCCAATATCTAAGACGAAATAATTTTTTTACCATTGGTACATGAATCGTGTACCATATACGGCGTTTCAGACTCATTTTCAGCTAGGGACCCAAAGAACAAGGCTAGGTATACTCCACATTACCTACATCTCAAACGGTGAGCATGCACAATAAATACTATGTAGACTGGAATATCCAGATGCTACATATATTGTGATTTAATTGAGACTTCTGGTGTACTTCGCCAAACATAACTGATTTGATATGAGAGTGAAAACGGAAACGATTGAATGTAAATCAGTTTATATACATTCATATTACATTATTATATGTCTTGCGACCAATTTGTGTCAATTTTTAGGCCACAAGTATTAGCGATTTAGCTCCTTTAAATTAAATATAAAAGCATAGCAATTACGTCAATCCTCTACAACGTACGTGATGGGAGAAAATTGCATTATAATTTCTTATAGTTATAGTGATCTTACGGCATTGTGGGAATTGTAGAAATAAAATCTAGAGATTAGTTAACTTGCTTACCGAAAAATTAAGAACATTACATATTCGTATTCCACTTCCACTGCTATTAGTGCTATTGTGTAGCAGCAATATTGATAATTCCATGGTTAGAAAAATTGTCAGCAGGGGAAACCCTGCTGATAAAAAGTGAGAGCATGGATAAAACTTTATTAATGTTATGCATAGTTTAGTATTGGCCAATAATTCCCGGATTATGATTATGTAGTGGTCAACTCTGTTATGATTGTGTGCTGTGTTCACTGTGGACTGAATTTGACATTAATTTGCAATGTAAGCAATCTGCAATGAATGTTTGCAAATTATTTGCTTACTCGGTACGTCGTAAATTGACGTAATGGAATAATTTGAAACAATTGCATAGCTCTACTAACAATTATCCTTTTAAAATCAGATACACATACAAACATGTGAAATGTAATCATGTAGTATACAGAACAATATGTTGAATAAAAATTAAAACCTACAACTGGAATAGTTTTGTACTGCTTTTCCTACCTTTACAATTGAAGAGTACCGGTATACGAAACTTTTTCCAAAAACGACCAGACCACAGAATGACAGATCATCGATCTTATGTCCAGCTGTAATTTTCCTCAACTGCTAGTTGAACTCCTTTCTAGCATAGATTGGGAAACACGTGACAAAATTTTTCCAACAGGCAAATTTATGAAGTTCATGGACATAGAGATATAAAAACTGAAGGTAGCATACTAATGGTGGTCTAATACCACAAAATTATACACGAGTTAAGTCCCTTTTCAGATGCACATCAATCCTAACCCAAACACTACGAACAGTTCCGAATGTAACCATCAGCTGTGGGGTTGAGCTGATCTGAGCGGACGTTAGTTCTCAGCAACCGGTTCATGACCTTGAACCTCATCGTCGGAAACTGCGGTTAACTAAACACTGTGCTGAGCCGTTTATGTGAATATACGAAGTGAATTACAAATACCCAGTACTATTTAAACCATTAAATACACACAATAATTGTATAAGTCTTTGTCCATCTTACACATAGCAACCTAGAATGTTACTATAAGTCCTCAAAACAGTCTTAAATCCGTTCAGCAAATACCCGCACAATTTTTTTTGTCAGTTGTTATTTACCAAAAGCCCCCAGCCACCTAATAATTGGTATGGAATAATTTAAGCGTTTAATCCTTTTTCATATGGCAACGTAGATTATTCCTGAAATACCTCTACATCAGAAATCCGTCCCCTAAAATCATTACCCCCACCAAATTTTTCATTTTTTTTTTCATTTCATTTCATTTTCTAATGTCCGCTGCCATTTTATTTATTTGAGCCACCCTACACATGGTATGAAATGAAAAAGTGTTTATCCCACTTTCATGTGGTACCATCGATTATTCCTGATATCCCTCAACTTAGTATGAAATCCGTTCACGAAGACCACTCCCCCAGTCTATTTTTTTTGGTTATATTTCAATTCCTTTTCTAACGTCCGCTGCCATTTTATTTATTTGAGCCACCCTATACATGGTATGAAATGAAAGAGTATTTATCCCACTTTCATCTGGAACCCTCAATTATTCCTGATATCCTTCGGCTTAGTATGAAATCCGTCCCCGAAAATCACTACCCCACCCCCAGTCTATTTTTTGTTGTTGTTATATTTCATTTTCTTTTCTAACGTCCGCTGCCATTTCTCTTCTTTTAGCCACCCAATACATGACATGAAATGAAAGAGAATTTACCCCTCTTTCATGTGGTGCCATCGATTATTCCTAACATCCCTCAGCTTAGTATGAAATCCGTCCCCGAAAATCACTACCTACACCAGTCTATTTTTTTGTTAAATTTCATTTAATTTTCTAACGTCCGCTGCCATTTTATTTATTTGAGCCTCCCTACACATGGTATGGAACGAAAGAGTGTTTATCTCTCTTTCATGTGGTACCACTCATTATACCCGAAATCCCTCAACTTAGTCTGAAATCCGTCCCCGAAAATAACTCTCCCCACCCCCTCCAATCTATTTTTCTTCTACATTTCATTTAATTTTCTAACGTCCGCTGCCATTTTATTGATTTGAGCCACCCTACACATGGTATAAAATGAAAGAGTGTTTATCCCACTTTCATGTGGTACCATTGATTATTCCTAACAGCCCTCGACTTAGTCTGAAATCCGTCCCCGAAAATCACTACCCCTCCCTACTTATTTTGTTAATATTTCATTTAATTTTTTAAGGTCCGCTGCCATTTTATTTATTTGAGCCACCCTACACATGGTATAAAACGAAAGAGTGTTTATCCCACTTTCATGTGGTAACATTGATTATTCCTAACAGCCTTCGACTTAGTCTGAAATCCGTCCCCGAAAATCACTACCCCCCACCTATTTTCTTTAAATATTTCATTTAATTTTCTAACGTCCGCTGCCATTTTATTAATTTGAGCCACCCTACACATGGTATAAAATGAAAGAGTGTTTATCCCACTTTCATGTGGTACCATTTTTTATTCCACACAGCCCTCGACTTAGTCTGAAATCTATCCCCGAAAATCACTACCCCCACCTATTTTTTTTAAATATTTCATTTAATTTTCTAACGCCCGCTGATATTTTATTTATTTGAGCCACCCTACACATGGTATAAAACGAAAGAGTGTTTATCCCACTTTCACGTGGTACCATTTATTATTCCTCACAGACCTCGACTTAGTCTGAAATCCGTCCCCGAAAATCCCTACCCCCCCCCACCAATTTTTTAAAAATATTTCATTTAATTATCTAACGTCCGCTGCCATTTTATTTATTTGAGCCACCCTACACATGGTATAAAACGAAAGAGTGTTTATCCCACTTTCATGTGGTACCATTTATTATTCCTCACAGCCTTCGACTTAGTCTGAAATCCGTCCCCGAAAATCACTACCCCCTCCCCCACCTATTTTTTTTAGATATTTCATTTAATTTTCTAACGTCCGCTGCCATTTTATTGATTTGAGCCATCCTACACATGGTATGAAATGAACGAGTGTTTATCCCACTTTCATGTGGTACCATTGATTATTCCTCACAGCCCTCGACTTAGTCTGAAATCCGTCCCCGAAAATTACTACCTCCCCCACCTATTTTTTTTTAAATATTTCATTTAATTTTCTAACGTCCGCTGCCATTTTATTGATTTGAGCCACCCTACACATGGTATAAAATGAAAGAGTGTTTATCCCACTTTCATGTGGTTTCATTTATTATTCCTCACAGCCCTCGACTTAGTCTGAAATCCGTCCCCGAAAATCACTACCCCCCACCTATTTTTTTAAATATTTCATTTAATTTTCTAACGTCCGCTGCCATTTTCTTTATTTGAGCCACCCTACACATGATATAAAACGAAAGAGTGTTTATCCCACTTTCATGTGGTACCATTTATTATTCCTCACAGCCCTCGACTTAGTCTGAAATCCGTCCCCAAAAATCACTACCCCCCCCACCTATTTTTCTTAAATATTTCATTTAATTTTCTAACGTCCGCTGCCATTTTATTTATTTGAGCCACCCCACACATGCTTTGAAATGAAAGAGGGTTTATCCCTCTTTTATGTGGTACCATTTATTATTCCTGACAGCCCTCGACTTAGTCTGAAATCCGTCCCCGAAAATCACTACCCCCCCACCAATTTTCTTTAAATATTTCATTTAATTTTCTAACGTCCGCTGCCATTTCATTGATTTGAGCCACCCTACACATGGTATAAAATGAAAGAGTGTTTATTCCACTTTCATGTGGTACCATTGATTATTCCTAACAGCCTTCGACTTAGTCTGAAATCCGTCCCCGAAAATCACTACCCCCCCACCTATTTTCTTTAAATATTTCATTTAATTTTCTAACGTCCGCTGCCATTTTATTGATTTGAGCCACCCTACACATGGTATAAAATGAAAGAGTGTTTATCCCACTTTCATGTGGTACCATTGATTTTTCCTAACAGCCCTCGACTTAGTCTGAAATCCGTCCCCGAAAATCACTACCCCCCCACCTATTTTCTTTAAATATTTCATTTTATTTTCTAACGTCCGCTGCCATTTTATTGATTTGAGCCACCCTACACATGTTATAAAATGAAAGAGTGTTTATCCCACTTTCATGTGGTACCATTGATTATTCCTAACAGCCCTCAACTTTGTCTGAAATCCGTCCCCGAAAATCACTACCCCCCCACCTATTTTCTTTAAATATTTCATTTAATTTTCTAACGTCCGCTGCCATTTTATTGATTTGAGCCACCCTACACATGGTATAAAATGAAAGAGTGTTTATCCCACTTTCATGTGGTACCATTGATTATTCCTAACACCCCTCGACTTAGTCTGAAATCCGTCCCCGAAAATCACTACCCCTCCCTACCTATTTTGTTGATATTTAATTTAATTTTCTAACGTCCGCTGCCAGTTTATTGATTTGAGCCACCCTACACATGGTATAAAACGAAAGAGTGTTTATCCCACTTTCATGTGGTACCATTTATTATTCCTCACAGCCCTCGACTTAGTCTGAAATCCGTCCCCGAAAATCACTACCCCCCCCCCCACCTATTTTTTTTAAAAATATTTTATTTAATTTTCTAACGTCCGCTGCCATTTTATTTATTTGAGCCACCCTACACATGGTATGAAATGAAAGGGTGTGTTTATCTCACTTTCATATGGTACCATTGATTATTCCTCACAGACCTCGACTTAGTCTGAAATCCGTCCCCGAAAATCACTACCCCCCAACCTATTTTTTTTTTTAAATATTTCATTTAATTTTCTAACGTCCGCTGCCATTTTATTTATTTGAGCCACCCTACACATGGTATAAAACGAAAGAGTGTTTATCCCACTTTCATGTGGTACCATTTATTATTCCTCACAGCCCTCGACTTAGTCTGAAATCCGTCCCCGAAAATCACTACGCCCCCACCTATTTTTTTTAAATATTTCATTTAATTTGAGCCACCCTACACATGGTATGAAATGAAAGAGTGTTTATCCAACTTCCATGTGGTACCATTTATTATTCCTCACAGCCCTCGACTTAGTCTGAAATCAGTCCCCGAAAATCACTACCCCCCCACCTATTTTTTAAAAAATATTTCATTGAATTTTCTAACGTCCGCTGCCATTTTATTTATTTGAGCCACCCTACACATGGTATAAAATGAAAGAGTGTTTATTCCACTTTCATGTGGTACCATTGATTATTCCTCACATCCCTCGACTTAGTCTGAAATCCGTCCCCGAAAATCACTACCCCCCCCCACCTATTTTTTTTAATACATCATGTAATTTTCTAACGTCCGCTGCCATTTTATTTATTTGAGCCACCCTACACATGATATAAAACGAATGAGTGTTTATCCGACTTTCATGTGGTACCATTTATTATTCCTCACAGCCCTCGACTTAGTCTGAAATCCGTCCCCGAAAATCACTACCCCTCACCTATTTTTTTTTAAATATTTCATTTATTTTTCTAACGTCCGCTGCCAGTTTATTTATTTGAGCCACCCTACACATGGTATGAAATGAAAGAGTGTTTATCTCACTTTCATGTTGTACCATTGATTATTCCTCACACCCCTCGACTTAGTCTGAAATCCGTCCCCAAAAATCACTACCCCTCCCTACCTATTTTATTAATTTTAAATTTAATTTTCTAACGTCCGCTGCCATTTTATTTATTTGAGCCACCCTACACATGGTATAAAACGAAAGAGTGTTTATCCCTCTTTCATGTGGTATCATTTATTATTCCTGACAGCCTTCGACTTAGTCTTAAATCCGACCCGAAAATCATTACCCCCACCCCACCCCCACCTATTTTTTTAATATTTCATTTAATTTTGCCATTTTATTTATTTGAGCCACCCAATACATGGCATAGAATGAAAGAGGGATCATCCCTCTTTCATGTGGTACCATTCATTATTCCTAACAGCCCTCGGCGTAGTCTGAAATCCGTCCCCGAATATTACTAACCCCCCCCCCCCCCAAAAAAAAAAAAAAAAAAAAAAAACCTATTTTTTTTCTATATCATATAATTTTCTAACGTCCGCTGCCATTTTATTTATTTGGGACACCCTACACATGGCATGAAATAAAAGAGTGTTTATGCCACTTTCATGTGGTACCATCGATTATTCCTAATATCCCTCGGCTTAGCATGAAACTACCCCCCCCCCCGTCTATTTTTGATATATAAAGAGGAATAAACCATGTATTGGTTGGCTCAAAGAAAAAAAAATGGCAGCCGACGTTAAAAAAAGGAATTGAAATATAACAAAAAAAATAGACTGGGGGGAAAAGGGTCTTCGTGGATGGATTTCGTACTAAGCCGAGGGATATATGGAATAATAGGTGGTACCACATGAAAGTTGGATGAACACTCTTTCATTTCATGCCTTGTGTAGGGTGGCTCAAATACATAAAATGGTAGCGGACGATAGAAAATGAAATGAAATATTAAAAAAAAATAGGTTGGGGGGGGGGCGTGATTTTCGGGGACGGATTTCAGACTAAGTCGAGGGCTGTCAGGAATAATCAATGGTACCATACGAAAGAGGAGTAAACCCTCTTTCATTCCATACCATGTGTAGGATGGCTCAAATAAATAAAATGGCAGCGGACGTTAGAAAATGAAATGAAATATAACAAAAAGATACACTGGGAGGGGGCAGTGATTTTATACTAAGCCGAGGGATTTCAGGAATAATCAATGGTACCACACGAACGAGGAATAACCCTTCTTTCATTCCATAGAGAAAAAAATTGGCAGCGGACGTCAAAAAATGAAATATATAAAAAAATAGACAGGGTGGGTGGGTAGTGATTTTCGTGGACGGATTTCATACTAAGCCGAGGGATATATATCATGTATTGGGTGGCTCAAATAAATAAAATGGCAGCGGACGTTAGAAAATGAAATGAAATATAACAAAAAGATACACTGGGGGGGGGGGCAGTGATTTTAGGGGTCTTATTTTACACTAAGCCGAGGGATTTCAGGAATAATCAATGGTGCCACATGAAAGTGGGATAAACACTCTTTCATTTCATACCATGTGTAGGGTGGCTCAAATAAATAAAATGGCAGCGGACGTTAAAAAATGAAATGAAATATAACAAAAAGATACACTGGGGGGGGGGGGTAGTCATTTTAGGGGACATAATTCATACTAAGCCGAGGGAATTCAGGAATAATCAATGGTACCACATGAAAGAGGAATAAACCCTCTGTCATTCCATACCATGTATTGGGTGGCTCAAATAAAAAAAATGTCAGCGGAGGTTATAAAAGTAATTGCATTTAACAAAAAATAGACTTTGGGGGTGGGGGTGGGGGGTAGTGATCTTCGTGGACAGATTTTATACTAAGCCGAGGGATATCAGGAATTACCACATGAAAGAGGAATAAACACTCTTTCATTCAATACCATGTATTGGGTGGCTCAAAGAAAAAAAATGTCAGCGGAGGTTATAAAAGTAATTGCATTTAACAAAAAATAGACTTTGGGGGGTGGGGGTGGGGGGTAGTGATCTTCGTGGACAGATTTTATACTAAGCCGAGGGATATCAGGAATAATCGATTGTACCACATGAAAGTGGGATAAACACTCTTTCATTTCATACCATGTATAGGGTGGCTCAAATAATTAAAATGGCAGCGGACGTTAGAAAATTAAATGAAATATAAAAAAAAAATAGGTGGGGGGGGGTAGTGATTTTCGGGGACGGATTTCAGACTAAGTCGAGGCTGTGAGGAATAATCAATGGAAACACATGAAAGTGGGATGAACACTCTTTCAATTCATACCATGTGTAGGGTGGCTCAAATAAATAAAATGGCAGCGGACGATAGAAAATTAAATGAAATATAAAAAAAGTAGGTTGGGGTGGGGGTGGGGTAGTGATTTTCGGGGACGGATTTCAGACTAAGTCGAGGGCTGTGAGGAATAATCAATGGTACCATATGAAAAGGGAATAAAATTTCTTTCATTCCATACCATGTATTGGGTGGCTCAAATAAATAAAATGGCAGCGGACGTTAGAAAATGAAATGAAATATTACAAAAACAAATAGACTGGGGGGGGGGGGGTAGTCATTCTAAGGGACAGATTTCATACTAAGCCGAGGGATATATGGAATAATAGATTGTACCACATGAAAGTGAGATAAACACCCTTTCATTTCATACCATGTGTAGGGTGGCTCAAATAATTAAAATGGCAGCGGACGTTAGAAAATTAAATGAAATATAAAAAAAATAGGTGGGGGGGGGGTAAAGATTTTCGGGGACGGATTTTAGACTAAGTCGAGGGCTGTGAGGAATAATGAATGGTACCACATGAAAGTGGGATGAACACTCTTTCATTTCATACCATGTGTAGGGTGGCTCAAATAAATAAAATGGCAGCGGACGTTAGAAAAATTAAATGAAATATAAAAAAAAAAAATAGGTGGAGGGTAGTGATTTTCGGGGACGGATTTTAGACTAAGTCGAGGGCTATGAGGAATAATCAATGGTACCACATGAAAGTGGGATGAACACTCTTTCATTTCATACCATGTGTAGGGTGGCTCAAATAAATAAAATGGCAGCGGACGTTAGAAAATTCAATGAAATATTTTTTAAAAAATAGGTGGGGGGGTAGTGATTTTCGGGGACTGATTTCAGAGGGCTGTGAGGAATAATCAATGGTACCATATGAAAGAGGAATAAACCCCCTTTCATTCCATACCATGTATTGGGTGGCTCAAATAAATAAAATGGCAGCGGACGTTAGAAAATGAAATGAAATATTACAAAAACAAATACCAAAAGTGTGTATATAAATTCTATTTTGACGAATTTGAACTCCAAAATACCGAAATGTACAATTATCTTGGATTAACAATTACTAATAATTCTAGCTTTAAAACAGCATTTTGTGACCAAATGAAAAAAGCCCGACGAGCGTGGTATGCAATAAGACAGAAACTATGCTATACTGAATCCCTCCCCTCTACAGCAATGATAAAACTTTATCATTCTATTGTTAAGCAGATAGCCCTTTATGGAGCAGAGATTTGGGGTTCATACATAATCAAAAACAAAACCATAATTAAGATTGACAGATGGGATAGATTTGAAGAAAATAGAAGTACGATCAACATTTGTAAATCTATTTTAAATATGCCTAAGCGTGCCAGTAACATGGGCTGTTTAGCTGAATGTGGTATCCATCCACTATCTTTGGACATATATCAGCGTATGCTTCTTTACTTCAAAAGATTCTTATCGAATAATAAAAACGAACTCCTTAACACGTCATTTGTAGCGGATTATGAACTTTCCTGTAAAACTGGTGGTTCAAGAAAATCATTTTGTCATGGCATAGGGATTTTAACCAGATATTTTGAACTTGAACAAAATGACCTAAAAAATTGTGATATAAAATCTGCCACCGAAAAGAAATTTGTCGATCTTTTCCTTATAGTTACTGATCAACAAGACAATTCGCAAACGACCCATAAACTTCGGACGTATGGAAAAATTAAGCCAGATTTCTATGCAATACCGTTCTATCTACACTCCGTCAAATCGAAGGCCCATAAAACTGCGTTGACTTCGATTAGGCTTAGCACACACCAGCTCGAGAGCGTGGTCGTTATAAAAATATCCCGTCATATGCACGTTTATGTAAACAATGTAATAATAATCAAATAGAAGACGAATATCATTTCATATTTGACTGTAACAAATATAACAATCTTAGAAATTCACAATTGACACCAATTTTCAAAAGCAATCCGCACATCTCGTGCAATTTAATCAATGTATTAAATCCCCCAAACGAAATTGCTAGTCAGGTTGCTTCATATATATATAAGTGTCTCCAAGAAAGAGCATCGGAGTTACCCGTTAACCAACACCCCTGTTCAACATAATATGTTTATTATGCTACTTTCCAAGCTAGTTTAGATAATTTTGGTTTTAGATATATACTATACTGATTTTCATTTTACCGACCATCTTTTAATGTTATTGACGTACTATATCGCATTGTACATCCATAAAGGATCACTCCAGATGTTATGTTATAATTGTATGATCAACTTTTGTTTAAACTGTGTATGCTGTCCTACGCGGATGCAATGATACAATAAAATCTTATCTTATCTTATCTTAATAGACTGGGGGGGGGGGGGGTAGTCATTCTAAGGGACAGATTTCATACTAAGCCGAGGGATATATGGAATAATAAATGGTACCACATGAAAGTGGGATAAACACCCTGTCATTTCATACCATGTGTAGGGTGGCTCAAATAATTAAAATGGCAGCGGACGTTAGAAAATTAAATGAAATATAAAAAAAATAGGTGGGGGGTAGTGATTTTCGGGGACGGATTTTAGACTAAGTCGAGGGCTGTGAGGAATAATCAATGGTACCACATGAAAGTGGGATGAACACTCTTTCATTTCATACCATGTGTAGGGTGGCTCAAATAAATAAAATGGCAGCGGACGATAGAAAATTAAATGAAATATAAAAAAAAAATAGGTTGGGGGGGGCGGGGGGTAGTGATTTTCGGGGACGGATTTCAGACTAAGTAGAGGGCTGTCAGGAATAATCAATGGTACCATATGAAAGAAGAATAAACCCTCTTTCATTCCATACCATATGTTGGGTGGCTCAAATAAATAAAATGGCAGCGGACGTTAGAAAATGAAATGAAATATTACAAAAGAAATAGACTGGGGGGGGGGGGGTAGTCATTCTAGGGGACAGATTTCATACTAAGCCGAGGGATTTCAGGAATAATAAATGGTACCACATGAAAGAGGAGTAAACCCTTTTTCATTCCATACCATGTATTGGGTGGCTCAACGAAAAACAAATGACAGCGGACATTAAAAAAGGAAATGAAATATAACACAAAAATAGACAGGTGGGGGAGGGGGTAGTGATTTTAGTGGACGGATTTCATACTAAGCCGAGGGATATATGGAATAATAGATGGTACCACTTGAAAGTGGGATAAACACTCTTTCATTTCATACCATGTGTAGGGTGGCTCAAATAAATAAAATGGCAGCGGACGTTAGAAAATTAAATGAAATATAAAAAAATAGGTTTGGGGGTGGGGTGTAGTGATTTTCGGAGACGGATTTCAGACTAAGCCGAGTGATTTAAGGAACAGTCAATGGCACCACACGAAAGAGGAATAAACCCTCTTTCATTCCATACCATGTATGGGGTGGCTCAAAGAAATAAAATGGCAGTGGGCGTTAAAAAAAGGAAATGAAATATTAAAAAAAAATAGGTTGGGAGGGGGGGGGGTAGTGATTTTCGTGGGCGGATTTCATACTAAGCCGAGGGATATATGGAATAATAGATGGTACCACATGAAAGTGGGATAAACACCCTTTCATTTCATACCATGTGTAGGGTGGCTCAAATAAATAAAATGCCAGCGGACGTTAGAAAATGAAATGAAATATAAAAAAAATAGGTGACGTTAGAAAATGAAATGAAATATAACAAAAACATACACTGGGGTGGGGGTGGGGGGTCAGTGATTTTAGGGGACAGATTTCATACTAAGCCGAGGGATTTCAGGAATAATCAATGGTACCATACGAAAGGGGAATAAACCTTCTTTCATTCCATACCATGTATGGGGTGGCTCAAAGAATGAATATTTTATTACTCCTCTATGGTAGCGATGATCTCTGTGGTAATATTATATTTGGAAAGTGTTTAATCAGTTCTATCACATATGTGATAATGACTGGCACCAATATTGTCCTTTAAAGGTATTGTCCACAGGTAGGTTTAAGTGCTTAGTAGGGTAAGTTACTTGACGGGTAATGCCAACATGTAGGCCTAGATGCTTAATGAGGTAATTTACCTGAAGGAATTCTTACCGATAGGTCAAAATGTTCCAACGCGCAAAGATATCAACTACAGGTAGGTTTAGATGCCCACAGTTAGGTCAAGATGCCCGGGGTTATTGTCCCACAAGTGGTTCTGCTCAGTCGGGTAGGTTACTTGATGGGTGTTGCCCACAGGTAGGTCTAGATGCCTGGTGGGAAGTTATCTGAGGGTTATTGCCCACAGGTAGGTATAGAAGCTCAGTTGGGGCAATTACCCAAGGGGCATTGACCGCGGGTAGGTCAAGATAATCAGTACGGTAACCTACGTGAAGGGTATGCTCAACAGGTAGGTCTAGATGTTGTTCATTAGGATAACTTACTTACGGCTCACAGATACCCCCCCCCCCCCCCCCGCAACTTTCGGGCAAACGAGTAAAGTGGAAATACAAATTATTATTTCATTTATATATATATATATATATAGTTGATATTACTTGGCCGAAATAAAGTGTCCGAAATCTAATAAAATCTAATTTTACATTTCTTTTAATTGATTACCGCGAATTTGTACTGTATTGACTATGGATCAAAACATTATATCTCGAGTCGCTCTACTTTGTGCGATATCTTTCGGTAATCGATTATTATTTGTTAATTCAGCTGAAACCATCCGATTGAATGATTGGAATTTAGATCGGCACATAGTGGGATTTCCGTTCCAAAACGATTTGAATCTTAAAAGTTGCTTAAAGATCGGGCTAGAATAGCAGAAAAACGAATTTGCAGCAGTTAAATTTTCTCCGGAGGGCGAGGCCCCAACACCCCACAACGATTGATTGGTTGTTTGGGATTCAGGTGAGAAGGTAGGCTATATTGAACTACATTGAAGTTGCTGTAATCACGGGTTGGAAAAGCTAGAAATGCGTTTGCGGCAATTAAATTTTCATAATTTCCCCAGGCGCAGTCGAATTTCTAAAATTTTCTCCAAACACAGTTTAATTTTCTCTCGACGGCCCCGCCTTCGTGGACTTTAAACGATTGTAAATTTTGAGCTAGACATGTATCGTGTGCCGTTATTATTGCAGTGACTTTAATAATTTCTATATAAATGCCTAGCACTGAGAAACATAGGCACTATATAAGATATATCTGACGGCCGGTAGTAATCGCCACTGCCTTATATAGATAATCCACTCCTTAAAAACGATACAAGAAATGTTATGATATGCTCCCTATAAATAATATTTACTATGGAACATTTTATTACAATAATTATCCTGCGAATTTTGTTCATATACACCGCTTAAAGGCATTTGACATCATCATCGATAAGACGTTGCCGAGATACGAGCATTTAGAAAAGAACAAAATCGGACCAATCGTGATACGAGGTTTGGTAAAACGCCAATAAAATGAAAACTATTGATCGCAGAACTCTGATTTTTTGATATATGATGTATTCCATGTTATTAATTTAGATTATGCAAAAAATTGATTTTCGAAAAAATGCCGTCTTACGAGGTTTTGGAATGACACCGACGATAGGTTTTATAGGATTATTCTTTAACAAGGTAGGACTGTTTATAGGTTCAATCTATTTTTGGGCTTTATTTTAATACATTTTAAAAATATAACTTAAAAAAATGCTATTGGAGCTTTAAAATACTACGAGGCGTTTGTTATTCATTTCATCCGCTCACATAAACGGTTAAACATTGTGTTTATTAAACACAGCTATCGACGATGAGGGTCAAGGTCATAAATCGTAACGTCCGCTCAGATCGTGGGAGAGCACATTTGCATTTCTTAACTTCTTTTCTTTTACTTGCAATAATGTCATATTGAAACTTACAAATTAATATTTCTTTTTCTCCTGATGATCTATGGCAACACAAGATGTCGGAAAAGATACCAGCAGATGAAAAATGTCTATATGACACAGCAAATACTTTTTCAAGAATAAGTTTTTGGTAAGTCAAATTTGTCATTGACTTTGATCGATGAGTCTTCCCGAAATGACAAAATACAAATGCAATCCTTGCATAATTACTTAATTGATAACGCGGGTAAATAAATGAAAAGAACAATCTTGTTATAATTGGTTGTAATGATTTCGATTTCTTGCTTAACGAGAATTCAACATTATTATAGAACAATTTTATGACTGTACAACAAATTTATGGTAGTGAAACTGAAATGCACCAATATCGATAATAATGACATCAAAGTTTGCCCCAAAAGGCTAATCCAAATAGAGGGACATAAAGTGGCGTTTATGTTTGGTCCGACTCCCTTTTCTATTTCCATCCCTTTGACACCAAAAAACTAGCAGGTAGCTGTTAGCCGTCCGTTCCACATGGAACTTAATCCTGCTTTCTATTAGGGTTAAGTATTTATGATTAAAACCTATAACACAAAAATATGCCCATAAAGTTTGGATCTATGGATGTGAAATGAAATGGGTTTTTAACATCCTACTGTTCTGCTCTGGCTTGGCGAATCAGGATGGGCATACGTCATACAGTGTGCTATCCTACTCTTATATCGAATTCCAACCAACAATTAGGGATCTTCCATTCATAAACCAATGTGTACACAGGACCATGGTTCTTAGCTGCATTTGAACAACTATATTATGTTGTCAGTTGCTAGGCCCTCGGTCCTGCACCAATGTGTACACAGGACCTATCGTTGCATGTGTGCAATTTTCAATGTATCAGTCAAGCAGCGAGGAGGGCCTGTTGTCTAGCCTTTTGAATTGTATGGAAACCACAGTCCCATTTTTAACCAGCACAATTCTGCCCAAAATGTATCCTTCTGTCTCGCACATGGATTCTAAATCTAACAACTATTAAATTTGAATTTAATGATCTTTTGTTTTAAATCAAAAACTTTTCTCGATATTAAAACTTTGCCCCAATGATGATCATCAAAGACCAAATTAGATGATTTGAAATTTAAAAAGAATCAATATCTATTTAGTACTAGCAAGATACCTGACTTTTCCTGGGACCCAACATTGCACAGGGCACCAATTAACCGACAGCCCAAATTCAATGGCCTGTTAACATTCCATGATCCAAGTATTGTATTTTGGTTTTTGGGGCGATTGATATTACTTAAAAGTAATTACTTTGTATATGTTTAGCGCTGAATTATGGTCAGCACTACCGCTATAATTAACACATTTAAAAAACAAACCATTAAGTTTTTTAGAAGCTAACTGCCTAATGAATAAAACCAAAATCCCCAAATGTCTTGTCATATTTTTTTAAAAAAGCAGAAAAAAAGAGCATGAATGTGCTGTCGTGTTGGAACTTTTTTATTACCATACATATGAAATGATTATTTCCTAATTTGTTTATATAAGACACATGAAGGAAGATGGTTGTGAAGGACAGTGACAGACTAGAATTGATTAGTTTAAATAATTTTTGAACCATTTCTAGGTATATGATCCGCAATGTCTCGACAATTGACCTATATTTAAGGACTATAAATCTTTAATCTCTTCCAATCTTGATCTCCTTGTATATGTACTATTTATATCTATAGCAATGTGTATACAATGTAGTAGAATTCCCCTGTATGTACATGTATGTGTATGTTTAATGTTTTGTTTTTGTTATTTACTTTTGTACATATGTTTATATATCGAAGGGAACAATGTCAGATAGGCATAAGGGCCTTGTTTTCCACTCTTGTTATAAAAAAGTTATTGTTATTCGCATTGTAAAAGTTAGTCAGATTGTATCACCCTTTCTCACATCTATGTACTGGTACTCAATATTGTGGGAGATTACATGCATTATCTGCCATACACATCTCGTAATCTCAAATAGCTTGGTCGTACTTGTTACCATTGCTCACCTAGTTTTTAGGTCAGTTTTATTTGAAAATTGGGTAGCAGGGAGTTTGATTGAAATCATGAAATAGATAGATATTGTTGAAATACTGATGGATTCCAGTAGAGAATTTAATTTAAAAAAAAAAAATGTCGCATAGTCCATATTGCAAAGCGTTTAATTGAGTCAGAATAATATATAGACTGTAAGTGAAAATTATTTCTTCTTTTATTCTGTCGATGATTCTCCTGTTTAATTTCTTTTCTACTTCTCTATTTCAGGTGGCTTAATTCATTATTTAAAAAAGGTTTTAGAAAAGGTCTCACATTAGAAGATGTATCGAAATGTCCACAAGAGGATGATTCCAGTTTTTTATGGGGAAAAATTGACAAGTAAGCTTTTAGTAATCTATATAAATAAAATCAAAAATGTCTGTGTATATGTTCACCCATCTCAGCACACCTCTACATATGTGTACATGTTTGTATGCTTGCCATCACACTTTGAAGCAGCGCTCCACCCCAATATAGGTGATATCTAATTAACTTGACTCTATGAATGTTTTAGGCCATTGAATTTAGGCTGTCGGTGAATTGGGGCCCTGTGCAATGTTGGGTCCCAGGAAAAGTCAGGTATCTTGCTAGTACTAAATAGATATTGATTCTTTTTAAATTTTAAATCATCTAATTTGGTCTTTTAAATGGTAATTTCTTGCGAGTTCAAATTTTCATACTAAACTTAGAAAAAACTAATTATTCAGTACCTCATGGATTTCATGAATTCCATTACAGTGCACCTCTTTAAGATTTTTTTATTTTGATTTTTCAGGTTATGGGATTATCATTTGACCAATTACAGATCTGGTAAGAAAGCCAGTCTTATAATGGCTGTACTCTCCACGTTTAAATCTGAATTTGTTTTACCTGGTTTTCTTATATTCATATGTGTAAGCATTTTTATTATTTTGATTTTATCATTGCATTTATCTATGCTGGTTTAAATAATCTTTATGGGGTTACATGTGAAGCATAAGCTACACTATCATTACTTTATTGACATAGTGGCTGCTCCTGACGCCGACACTAGGTTCAGGTTGTCCTCAAGAGAACCTAATTATATTGAAATTCAAACTTACATGTACCTGCTGTTTTATTGCATAGTTTTTAGACCACAAAAAGTTTGGTCAAAATAAGGACTACAGATAGCTGTGTCTTGCAAGTTTTCTATTTTGTATTGATTGTGATAGATATACTGAAGATGCTCCTTTTAGTCAAGATATCAATACACTAGGGCTTCTGGGAACAAAAACCTCTTCCCTTGTTCCTGGGAACAATCTCATAAAATTGAACTGGTTTCTTTTAATTTTTTTCATTGGTTAATTTTTTTCATTAGTTCGAATCGCTGAAATATTTTCCTTCGTGATTTACCAATAAAAATGGATAACCGAGACTACTGGTTTTGTCTTACCGACTTTAGTAATGATGACTGAGGCTAAGCGAAACTTTCATTCGCTTAGTTCTAAGTTAATTTTCAGCAAATTGCCTGTACATTAGATAGTTTTTATACGCCCACATTTTTATGTGGACGTATATTGTCGTCGCCCCTGTCCGTCCGTCCGTCCACATTTTTTTGTGAATAGTCTACAGGTCACAATTTTTATCCGATTTCAATTAAACTTAAAATATAGGTTTATCACCATAAGATCTCGGTTCCTTTCGATATTGGCATGTATCGGACTGTAACTTCATGGGTTATGGCCCCTGATTGTACGAAAAATCACGTTTTTATACGCCCACATTTTCATGTGGACGTATTATGTCGTCGCCCCTGTCCGTCCGGACGTCCGTCCGTCCGTCCGGACGTCCGTCCGTCCACAATTTGTTTGTGGACTCTCTACAGGTCACAATTCTTATCCAATTTTGACGAAACTTGAAATATAGGTTTATCCCCATAAGATCTCGGTTCCTTTCGATATTGGCATGTATCGGATCAAAACTTCATGGATTATGGCCCCTGATTGTACGAAAAATCACGTTTTTAGCTTGTGGACCCTATAGAGGTCACAATTTTGAACCGATTTTGATGAAACTTGACATGCATGTTTGTAACCCAAAGATCTTGGTTCCTTTCGATATTTGCGGCTATCAGAATGTAATTTCCTGAATTATGGCCCCTGATTGTCCGAAAAATCACCCTTTTTAGCTTGTGGTCCCTCTGGAGGTCACAATTATTATTCGATTTAAAAAACCGTTTGATTATATCACCGTTACACCCTAAGGAAGGTTGAGTTCGAATTTCGGAAAAATCGGACGAAAATTGCCATACAAAATGGCCGCCGTTTGTACGCGAATACTGTTAAAAAATGGTATATCAAGATTGTGGACCCTGTGGAGGTCACAATTTTGATTCGATTTTGATGAAACTTCAAATTCATGGTTATAACCCAAAGATCTTGCTTCCTTTCGATATTTGCGCATATCGGATCGTAACTTCCTGAATTATGGCCCCTGATTATACGCAAAATCGCCTTTTTTTTAGCTTGGAGGTCACAATTATTATTCGATTTAAAAAACCGTTTGATTATATCACCGTTACACCCTAAGGAAGGTTGAGTTCGAATTTTGGGAAAATCGGACGAAAATTGCCATACAAAATGGCCGCCGTTTGTATGCGAATACTGTTAAAAAATGGTATATCAAGGTTGTGGACCCTGTATAAGTCACAATTTTAATTCGATTTTGATGAGGATGGTTGAGTTCTAATTTCGTGAAAATCGTACCAAAATTGCCGGACGAAATGGTCGCCGTTTGTACGCGAATAGTGTAATAATATGGTATATCATGGTTGTGGACTCTCTACAGGTCACAATTTTTATCCGATTTTTATCATGGTTGTGGACTCTCTACAGGTCACAATTCTTATCCGATTTTGATGAAAAGTCACATTTCTAGGTTGTGTACCGTCACACCATAATCATTGTCGGTTTCGAATTTCATTAATATCAGACTGGAACTGACCAACTAAATGGCTGCTCCCAATACAGTATGAAATACAGGACTTAAAGATGTAGGAAAAATCACTTTCGGTATTGCTTGTTCTCTGTCCATCTTTCGAAAATGTGGGCGTATCCTGCCTGGCAGTGCCAGCCTATCTTTTAGCTTGTGAACAGCTTAGAGGTCACAATTTTGAACCGATTTGGATGAAACTTGACATGTATGTTTATAACCCAAAGATCTTGGTTCCTTTCGATATTTGTGCCCATCGGATCGTAACTTCCTGAATTATGGCCCCTGATTGTCCGAAAAATCGCCCTTTTTAACTTGTGGTCCCTCTGGAGGTCACAATTGTTATCCGATTTAAAAAATCGTTCGATTATATCACCATTACATGGTTATGAAGGTCGAGTTCGAATTTCGTGAAAATCGGACCAAAATTGACGGACAAAATGGCCGCCGTTTGTACGCGAATAGTGTGAAAATATGTTATATCAAGGTTGTGGACCTTATAGAGGTCACAATTTTGAACCGATTTTGATGAAACTTGACATGTATGTTTATAACCCAAAGATCTTGGTTCCTTGCGATATTTGCTCCCATCGGATCGTAACTTTCTGAATTATGGCCCCTGATTGTCTGAAAAATTGCCCTTTTTAGCTTGTGGTCCCTCTGGAGTTCAAAATTGTTATCGGATTTAAAAAAACGTTTGATTATATCACCGTTCCATGGTTATGAAGGTTGAGTTCAAATTTCGTGAAAATCGGACCAAAATTGACGGACAAAATGGCCGCCGTTTGTAAGCGAATAGTGTGAAAATATGTTATATCAAGGTTGTGGACCTTATAGAGGTCACAGTTTTGAACCAATTTTGATGAAACTTGACATGTATGTTTATAACCCAAAGATCTTGGTTCCTTTCAATATTTGCGCCCATCGGATCGTAACTTCCTGAATTATGGCCCCTGATTGTCCGAAAAATTGCCCTTTTTAGCTTGTGGTCCCTCTGGAGGTCAAAATTGTTATCCGATTTAAAAAAACGTTTGACTATATCACCGTTACATGGTAATGAAGAGAGAGTTTGAATTGCGTGAAAATCGGATTAGAATTGACGGACAAAATGGCCGTCGTTTGTACACGAATAGTGTGAAAACATGTTGTATCAAGGTTGTGGACCCTATAGAGGTCACAATTTTGAACCGATTTTGATGAAACTTGACATGTATGTTTATAACCCAAAGATCTTGGTTCCTTTCGATATTTGTGCCCATCGGGTCATTAATTCCTGAATTATGTCCCCTGATTGTACGAAAAATCACCCTTTTTAGCTTGTGGTCCCTCTGGAGGTCACAATTATTATCTGATTTAAAAAAAAAAACGTTTGATTATAAAAACCAAACAAATTCTAATGATTTTCTGATAATTCCTTAATATGCGACAACTCTTGTTGACTGCCCGGACGATTTGGCTGCTGTGTGGGCGTATGTTTCGTTGCCTGGCAACCTATTTTTAACTATTGCAGTGAGAACTGCCAACTTGTTATCTAATCTCCCATAATGTATCTTTAAGTAACAGACACTGTATTTCTCATTGGCCAGATTTGTAATTGTATTTAAGTAACATACACTGTTATGATTTTTTTGGTGTTTATTATTTATTCCAGGAATCATGTCGTGTTGTTTCACCGTTTATCATTGGTCAACTCATTTTATACTTTCAAAATACTGATCTCGTTAGTAAAACAGAGGCTTATATTTATGCTGTGGCACTGGGGGTGGCATTAATTTTAGCGATGTTCTGTGATTTATTCCACTTTTATAAACAACAACATATTTCATTGAAGATGAAGACTGCTGTTGGTGGCCTTATATATAGAAAGGTACTGTGAATAGCTTATTTATTTCTTTATTGTACACTTGCTATTTTCCATTTTTCCTGAATATTTACTGGGGGGCATAATTTTGGCATTGCTTAAATATGCATTATTGAGAACATACATTATTGAGGAGATAAATTTGCAAATTGCACGTCTTTTGTTAGGCCTGAAATGTTATCTAAATTATCAATTACTACAATCAACTCTCCATGTCTTCGCTAGCCTGCAATATTTACTGGATGTGAATACTTTCTGCTGCTCAACGCTGATTGATAATTGAATCAAAAAATTTTCAGCAAATCCCCTTTACACTATCTATTTTTTTTTTTAAACTATTATAGTATAGTGAGAATTGTCAGCTCTATATCTAATCTCCCATAATGTATTTTTGATTAAGATCTATGATCTAACTTGTAAACATTTATGATGTACATGTACATTAAATAATAGTCAACTATCTGATTTTCATAAAAAAAACTCACCTTGGTTTAATCAATTGTATTTGCCCTGTAGTATCCATTCACTAACAGTTTCTTTCTTATTTTTCAGCTTTTAAGTCTTAGTAGTCAAACATTTCATTTAACTAATTCAGGGAAAATTGTAAACCTTCTCTCTACTGATCTGGAAAAATTCAATTTTGTAAGTTTACGTGTATTTTATATTTTTCACATTTTGATTTATTTTTAGTGCTGTGCCATATTTTAAGACTGATTTAGTAGTCCAACACATGCTCTTCGGATCATAAGGCATCCCATCTTAGGCTAATCACACATTCCCTTGAAATAGAGAGAAGGCAGTACAAGCATGTACCTTCACATCTGCAATAGTGCACAAACTGTCCTCGACGGCAAGTTAAAAATGAATACAGTTTCCTGTTGAGTGCAAACACTATGAAGAGCTCCGCAAGACACAAGAACATAAGAGGGCCTAAACTATCCATTTTGTATCGAAAACATGTTTAACACGCTTGTGTGTTTTCACCAGATACTCAGGTTTCGATCCTCCCACTGCTAAAGACCCAGCCCAAGCGAATCAATATTGCATTTACATTGGAATGGGGATTGTACTTGTATATATGAATTAAGATTGTGTTAATGTCGGAATGAAGGTTGTGTTTTATGGGTAATTGGATTGTTGTATGCTCACGCACATTGATGTATTTAAGTACCGTACAAATAATTTGTCTCTTATTACAGGCATTTGAAACATCTCATTATTTATGGCTTTGCCCGATTGAATTAGTGGTGGTGATGTCGTTGTTATATTATTATATTGGTTATCCTTGTTTGTTTACACTTGTTGTCATAGCGATTTTATTACCTTTACAAATTCTATGTGGAAGATGGTTTGGAAATCTTAGGTAAGTACATCACAACCATTTCTCAATTTATTTTGACTGCAATCTGATTAAAAATTACTGTTTGTTTTGTATTTATATATTGACATTTGATATATTAATTTGAAGATGGTCGAAGTTATGACTGTTTTATTTAAAGCGTAGATCATTTTTTATCAAAGCAATGTACTTGACAACCAGGACTTGGCTTTGATTATATTTTTATTGTTAGATTTTTAAATCTCACATGTGTTCAAATCCATTTGAATCCTAGTCATTAGAAGTGAGAAGTTCAGGATTTTCTGACGTGGTTCCCCCCTGTCAGTTGTGCAGGATGGGAGGGTTTGACAAGGGTAGCTGTCTAGTTTGGATGTGACGAAAACAATAGGTCCTGTGTATACATTGGCACGCACATACAAGATCCCTTCACATTTGGAATTTGATATAAGAATAGGACATAGTGAAGCTCGCTCTGACAAAATTTCCCTCATAGGACAATGTATGGCTTATGTCCATCTTCATTAGCCCAGTTGGAGCAGAACAGTAGGACGTTAAATCCCATTCCATTTGTGTGAGAAGTTCACCAACTGTACTTTTCTTCCATGCTTTTCTTTGGGTTCTTCAGTTTTCATTCATTGCTGTACATAAATGAAAAGTAACAGTTTTATTCATCTCTCTTTTTAGAACTAAAATAGGAAAATGGTCTGACAAGAGAATCAACAAGATGAATGAAGTTTTGTCGGGAATGAAAGTTATAAAATTGTATTGTTGGGAAAAACCATTTCATAAAGTTATCACTTCACTACGCAAGTAAGTTTATTCATTATAAAACATGGAATATATGGATGTGTATATACATGTTTGTGCTTGTATGGGGCAAGGTTTGTATGGGGATAATGACATGGAATATATAGATATGTACAGAGTTCGTATATATACATAATTTTTTCTATTTACATGTATGCATTTATTTACCGTAAACTTACTTGTATTTTATCTATTTTAATATCATTGTTGACTACAAGGAAGGTCTCTGTATTAGTATAGCTTATACATCTTCAAAACTGAGAGAAGTTTACTTTTGAAGAATTTAGTGCATTCATCTTGTGTTATATGAAGGGTTGTCAGGTTGCCATTCCCAACGGAATAATCATTGGTCTGCAACAAATACAGCCCAACAGATCAATGTGTACTATTGAGGATTGGCCAACAATCCATCACAGGCACTACAGTGTAACTTAATAAAATATTACTAAATGAATGGTTTGATAACAGAGATTCATTGTTAGACCTTTTCATTGAGGCCACTGTGCTTAATTGTTTGTTAAACAATCATTGTGTGCAGTTGGCCTGATGACTGCTGCTAAATAACAGCTACGGTTCATGCACTCTACGATATCACCCTAGGTCCGCGTTTCTCAACCTGGGGTGAATTCACCCCCAAGGGGGGAATGGCTGGCATCCAGGGGGTGAATGACCACACTCCCAGTAACTTCAAAATTGATCATATAAAGGTTGTGCAGTTGAGATTAGCACTCTCAAACACTGTCCCGAGAATAAAAAAAATCATTTGTGACAATCAGCAGTAGCAAATTTCGCACTGAAATGGAAATAACGTATTTTCATTAAAATATAAATTTGGTGATTATTGAATCTCACCTTCGATCCATATTCATTCCATATTCAATGTCAATGTGGTCAGGGGGTGCAGGCCCGTGCAAGGATCCGCGGTTCATGTCGGATGGCTTCTATAGAAAAAGGCCATTTTCAAGTTCTTATGAAACGCCTGAAGAGTGCCTGAAATGGCTGGAAATCACAGCCCTTGACCCTCCTCGACGGGCTTTTCGCGCCAACGGCGCTCGCGGTGACCAGCTTTGCCAGCCACGGCTCCGCGGTGAGTAACCTCCTCAAAACTCTGGGGGTAAATGGATTGGTTGAGAATTCATTTCGGGGTGAGCGGTGAGAAAAGGTTGAGAAACGTGGGCCTAGGTGGAAGTGGACGTTAAACCCCAGTAATGAACAAACCCCAGTAACGAACGAACGCAGTGACTGCCTGGGCCATCTATTCATTAGTTTAGGAATTATTGAGTTGCTATGAATATAAGTGTATCATTATTATAGAACATCTATATGTTAAATTTTCATTTTGTTTTACAGACATGAGATTAAATTTGTGAAACGTGCGATGTGCTTGAAGTCATTAAACCTATCACTGATGAAAGTTTCTCCCAAATTAATGTCACTGGTGATATTTGTTTCTATATGGTGGCTTGGCAATCCGTTATCAGCACGTCTGGTGTTTGTCACGGTTGGATATATGTATATTTTACAAGATTCGGTTTTCTTATTTCTATTTTTGGCCGTAGAAAATATAACCATTCTTTTAGCATCTTTAAAACGAGTAGAGGTAAGCCAATGTTTTTTTTTCTTCAGAATTTCAGAAACCGTACAAGTATCACACTTGCCTATGTGTGTTTTACTAACATAAGCTTTATACTTAAGTATTTCTCCTTATATCGATGAGGGGGGTTGGGATGGCCTAGTGGTCTAGTGTGCCGCGCTTCGTCCTCTAGCTGGCCGGTCACCTCTGGTTTGCGGCTGTGGTTTCGAGCCCTGGTGTGAGCGTATGTGGCATGGAGATAGGGGCGCCTTCTCAACCTCGTGGGTTTCCTCCGGGCACTCCGGTTTCCTCCCACTGCTAAAGACCCCTACGCGCAAGCGAATTATTGAAATAAAATTGAACCATATGTTAGTCCCGAAATGACCTAGTTTGTGTGGAGTGGACGTTAAACCCCATTTCTCTCTCTCTCTCTCTCTCTTTATATCGATGAATATTTACATTGAAAAAAGATGCCATCTGCACCCACCACCCCCATAACAATACTACTTGTGTATTTGTAATTACTACCTTCAAGCGTGTTAGCTGTCATCTCTTCAATCGATGATGCTTCTAATGTAAATGTCAAGTGGTATTTAATGCTTAAAATGTATGATGTATGAACATTTTTACCACACATGTCTTTTCTCTTTGTATTAACAATTAAAACATGTATTTTCTCATTTTCTGACATTTGTAACCATATTAAGAGATACACAGAACTATGTGCCTTTTTAATGAAAAAGTATGTGGTCGCATATTTTCAGTCTATCTGTCCACAATTTCTTAGAACACTTTAAAGTCTACATTTAGTATAAAATAAAAATGTTTCATTGAGATTCGATGTAAATTTCATTCTGACCTAAAGGTGTTTAGACATTGAATGAAATGTAACTGTCTTTTCATCTATTCTTTTCTCTCTGCCCTGGTGCGATTTCAAATTATTTTCATTTCTTTGGGGACGTTTTTCAAATTTGTGTTGTAGGAATTTTTGTTATTGAATGAAAATATAGAGAATTCAACAAGAACGTTTAAAAAGGTTAATATACAAGCTGTTACCAAGGAAACGAAGGTGTCCATAGAGGTAGAAAGGATGACAGCTCGATGGCATATCAATGAAAATGATCACAGATATTCTAGAATGGAGGAAACAGAAAGAATATTAGTGGAGGTACAGTAAACATTGCGCTACTGAATTCTCACGTAACCAAGTTTAGTGAAAAATATGACTTTGAACTAAAAAGCATAAGGCAACTTCATTAAAAAAAAAACAAAATAACTGAAATGTGATTGCTTTTTTGTTTGTTACAATTTTACTCACATCAGTTATCAGGGCTGACAGAACTAAGACAAGGTGCAATTCTATGTCAATCAACTGCGATTCTGTCAATTTCATGCATACTTCTAAAAATGGGGGATTTGAATACTTTGGAACTACTGATGTCTTTAGGAGACTGTGACACTTTGGTTTGAATATGACTGAAAATGATATTCAGGAAATATGATTGAACAAGATAAGATAAAGAACAAATTTTGTGAAATCACTTCATCTCTTGATATCTGCAGTGCAGTTTAAATTTAATTTGTGGTCTAAGGGGAGACAATAGGTAATGGAAGAGTTACCTCCCCTGAACGATTGTATTGTGTCTGTCTGATGTCTTCATATCAGACAGAAGAGGTATGGTTTATTATGTGTAAAAGAATTATGTTAATTTTTTCAGAATGAAATGGAAAAGTATTTTAGTTTAAGAAATATCAATTTAACTGTCAAAAAGGTAAGTTAGTATTTGAATTTTTAAAGCAAAGTAAACTTTGTGTATTTTATCCACCATCAATATTTTGATTTTGATTTCTAAATTAAATGTTAAAATTAGCTATTTGGGTACATTTTAGTGTGGATTAGGTTGTAGAAAAACGGATATTTACTTGTTGTTTTGTTATTTATGTTGCCATGAGGCCAATCGTAAAAATTCTATTGAAGGCTACTAATATATTCTTATTGACAAGTTATAATGCAGTCTGATGAAAATACACATCCATATTTTCTTATACTTTCGATGGCCTACACTACATGAAGATCTGACAAGTTATAGGGGGAGTTCACGTCAGGGGTAAAATGAGCAGCTTTTGACCCTATGATGTCAGACATTGATTTATCAATCAACGTTGAAGTTTCTAATGGTTTATCCATAGTTCCTTGAATCAAAAGGCCAATAACTCGCCGTAATAGACCGTTTCTCCGGTTAATCCCTCACATCATGCAGAACACGTCAATGATAACAACTCCTCCAGATCCTAGTGTAGTAATGACATGCAAAAGAAAATTTTGAACTATAAAAGCGAAACTAAATAGGATCTGTGTTTTAATCAGATTGGTTTTAATGTGTATTAAATTATGGAAAGCAATATTAAAATCATCATCATATAAGTACTTTTTAATCAAGAATTAAGCCATGCATTATCAAATACTGAATTGTCGAAAAATAAATTTAATAATCTATGTTGGACAGGATAATGTTAGGTTTTTGAAAACTATTATTTATTGTTTTTAATTATATTTGAAAGGGGGAGTTGTTGGCTGTTATTGGACATGTTGGGTCAGGAAAGGTAAGATTCCTTATTTCATTCATTTTCTTATTTCCGGTTGTCTAAGTAAATCGAATTTTAAGTATATTTAAGATTCAACCGTATTGCTTCCTTTTCATTAACCTCCTGTCATTGTTTGGTATGTTGGAATAAAGGTTACATATAGATTTTAGGATGATACACAATCTCAAAAGTACATTTATTAATAAGACATTTTAGTCCAATGATTATTTAGATTGATCAATCTTAGCTAAAATCATGGCCATTTAAAGTTTTCATTGTTTTTTTATTGATTTCAAATTTCCAAATAAAATAATGATAACCCTGTTATTGGTTTTGTACATGCATATTTTTTTGTATGGACAGAGTGACCCCCCAAAAACAGAAACCCCAAAATTTGATTAAATCCTACAACAGTCCACCATATTTCAAGACAGTTGCTGGACTTAAATTTCAGTCTTTGTACGATCATTCCCCAAAGTTTCTGTTATCTTTGTCGCTTTCAATACAAGTCATGTTCTTTCCAAAATATGCTCCAAATGGCCTACACAGCGCTGATGGAAAACTTGCATACACGCGCAAAATTGTCAGTTACTCAAAGCACATTCCTCTTTGGGGATTGTCTCAAGGAGAATGTGTACTAGAACAACCCTCAAACGATTGGTAAACTGAAGGTAGAAATCACAGCAAAAATAAAAAAAAAAATATCCAAGGATGAATGAGTTCATTGGAGCTTATTTTGGAATGAACATGACTTTTGATGCAAAGTGACCAAGATAACTAAAACTTTGGGGAATATTGTACACAGACTGAAGTAGTAGGATTTATAAAATTTTTATGGGTTCAGTTTTTTGGGGGTCAATCTGTATTTGTCAATATCCAAGAATTCTGCAAAGTTATTTCCACATTTTTTTGCATTGCAGTCTTCTCTGCTGATGACTTTGATGGGAGAAATTCATCACAATAAAGGCCAGATATCTGTTCATGGTTCTGTTGGTTATTCATGTCAACAATCATGGGTTTTTGCGGGTTCTCTTAAAGAAAATGTTTTATTTGGGGATGTATATGATAGTAAAAGATATGAACAAGTTCTACAATCATGTGCTTTAATTAAGGTACAGCCAATTTTACTTTCTTCTTTTTTGTTCATCTAGTTCTGTTATTCCAGCAAGGATCTTGAATTGGTCTTTTTGAATTCTTATCTTTGGGCACTGTCAAATTTGCACGACTTTACAAAGTTGGTAGGATTATATTTTGATGCCTGGCAAACCATGTTTGATAAGTAAAGATGACATCTGGTTTGGAATTCCAGGCATCGGTTCACTTTGTTGTGTATCTTTCACATACACCCATTCCTAGAAATAAGACCGTGGTAGCAGACACTGTGAGGCACGGCACGGCACGGCACATATCCTCTGATCACTGTCATTATGTCCAGTTTAGATTTGTCTTTTCATTGTTTTTATTGTCATTTGTCCAGCACAAAGTTTAAAACTCCCATTACTAGTTCAATAGTGCCTGTCATTTTGTCAGTAGCATCTCTGAAATCTATATTTCCACAGGCCTGTCTGCACTTTGTATTTTATTAAAACATATCGGTCTACTTTATTTATTTTTCTAGGATATAGGACGAATGTCTCAAGGGGATGCAACTCTAGTAGGAGAGAGAGGTCTGTTTTTAAGTGGAGGTCAGAAAGCAAGACTAACACTGGCCAGGTAAAATCTTCATTAACGACATTGAGAACTGTCAATAATAAGATAACGAACACTTCGTTAAAAGTTTAACTTTAATTGAAATTGACCCTGGGAAGAGAAAAAATGAACTTGTCATAAATATATTAGGATATCATGCACCATATTTAAAGATTTTTGTTGAATCTCTTCCTAATTATAGACTCTTGAATTGTACGATTAATAAAAGACTGTGAATGGTTATTATATGAACATATGTTATAAAGTTATTGTATTTTGTAGATGTGTTTATCGTGACTGTGATATTTATCTGTTAGATGATCCACTCAGCTCTGTTGATGCTGAAGTTGGGCAACAGATCTTTCAACAGTAAGTTTCAAACAATACAATTTGTATAGCAGCCATAGAATAAATGATGTTTTTACTGTCCTCCTACGCATGAGGGGCTATATTGGTTTAGTAAGTTGAAGCATTTCAGAATAACGATGTATTGCACATTTAATTTTACTAATTTTTTTTACAGATGTGTTAATGGTCTTTTAGGAAATAAAACAAGAATTTTAGTCACACATCAATTACAATATTTACAATCAGCTGATAGAGTTTTAATCTTAAATGAGGTAAGCATCTCCTTTACATTCGTTGATTGTCAGAGATTGAAGAAAAATAGACAGAGTCGCCAGTACCACAGCAATTATTTTCCTCCCATCACTCTGAGGGCCTGACGACGAACAGTGTCTTAGTCGTTTGGATCTGACAAAAAAACTAGGTCCCATGTACTCATTGGTGTGCACGTAAAAGAGCCCTTGTTAGTTGGAATTTGAAATAAGACTAGACTGCAGTGCCTCTGTGTAGGCAATAATTCCCTCATTGCACGCAATATGTCATATATGCCTGTCAAAATAGCCCAGTCGGCATATCAATTATTTCCTCCAACCACTAAAGAGGTATATGCCCTGGCCTATTATTAAAGTAACATATTACTGTATGTTAGTCCCAAAATGATCTAATCTCATTCATTCCTTCTTAATTTATTGTAACTGGATTTATTATTATTAGATGTTATATTGTTATTTATTTATTATTAGATGTTATATTGTTATTTATTATTATTAGATGTTATATTGTTATTTATTATTATTAGATGTTATATTTTGATTTGTTATATTGTGATTTATTATTATATGTTATATTGTTATTTATTATAATTAGATGTTATATTGTGATTTATTAGGGAAAAGTAAGTCATATTGGTACTTATAATGAGTTATTACAACAAGGTGTAGATTTCACTGGATTTGAAGAAAATGAAGATAAACCACAGATTAAAGAATTAGAAACGATTGAAACATTACAGGTTAGATATAAGAAACACTTATCAGACTTTACAGGTTTAATAAGTATATAACTACTTCAGACTTTTAATGAAATGTACATTAAACTGAGAGCAAAACAAATTGAAAGTAAGCATTAAATTATTGTACAAATCTGAATAAATTGAATATGTCAAAGATTTACAAGACCAAAATAAATATTTTAATTCATAGAAGCACAAAACAAATAGAGCTATGAAAGTGATGCATTCAGGTTAGCCATTTTTTGCACTACAAAAAAACAGTAAATAATCAAGTTTATCACTGAAAGTGATTGAGAATTCAGATAGCTTGATCTTTTTCTTAGACTTAATGTTTAACTTTGTTCCTCCATCCAAGTAGGTAGGAAGGCAAAGTGGCCCAGTGAATTAAAACCCTTGTGCACTAACCAAGAGATCTCTGGTTCGATCCCGGTGTTGACCGAGAAAGTTCCTCTGGAGGTTTCAGCATGGTTTCGCCTGGTTAGTGGTCAAGGACTAGACACCTGGCAAGGAATTGTTTCTGGTCATTTAGATGGGAAGAGAAACGAGGTCCTGTGTACGTGTTGGCGTGCACGAAAAAGACAGACTTGACATATTTTATACACATTATTCATTTCACACACAGAAAGTTTGTTAGATCACATTGTAGTGTAGTTAGGGAATAAAACTGATATTGTAATCTTAATTGTGATTGGATTGTATTGATGTACAGTGGACTCTGTCACATCCGACATCCCACGGGATCGTTACAATATGTCGGATCACAAAGAGGATCGGAATACCGAGTTTTCTCCAAAACCGGAAATACTGTCTTCGAAAACCGGAAGTACATTGTATTTTTATAATGTAACTTCGAATCACCATAATGTTATTCCCTTTAAAAATGATAAACCTTTATGTACTTTCAGAATTGTATTACAATAACAATGTATGCGTACAATATATGTATTCATAATATCAATGTATGCGTAAGATATATAATTCATTTCATAAAATCATTCAACGCAGTTAATCGTATAAAGTAGCTTGCTTGAGGTTGTCGGAAGCATTTCTTAAGGCGGAATCTTGTACACAGTCTTCTAACAAATGAATTTTTGCAATCATCGTTTCGTCTTTAACCTGGGCGAACTGTAGGCATTTGGCATAGGTCAGTCAGTCGTCAATGTGTCTTCTTCATCGTCCCCGTCTTCACTCGATTGTCCACTTGTTTTTCAGGCCAATCAGAGTAAATGGCACCTGTCATCCAAGCTTTGTGATTGGCCGACCAATTGACTGGCAGGTTGATCTTGTCCACGCCCCTAAAGTCGCGGCAATTTTTATATAATGTCGCGGTATTTGACATGAGTAACTAAAATCAAATACCAAGCGCACGCTTACAAGAGATTAAATAATCAACGAAGAATTTATAACATTATCAAAGTAATCAACACAGACTGGCGCTTGCGAGTTTTAATCTCACCGATAATTGATTGGTGATTGCTTGTTAATCTTTTCTGGCTTCACACCGATCGAGTTTTAATCTCACCGATAATTGGATGCTTCACACCCACCGTTTCTAAGTCGGATTATACCGTGTCGATTCAATGAAAAATCATGTGACGGGACGGCTGATTGATGTCGGAATCCGGAACGTACAGAGTCCGGATCTACCAGAGATTTTTTGGCTGAAGTAATAAGGAAATAAATCGGGACATTAAAATCATGTCGGATGTCAAAGAGATTCGGATTTATCAGAGATCGGATGTGACAGAGTCCACTGTATTGGTTAGGTGTAAACCAATTGATATATTGTTGTTATTTGCAGTGGAAGGAAGATACAATAGATTTAAATGAAGAGCATTCTAATACTGGTGTCATAAAGTTCTGGGTATATAGAGACTATATTAAGGCTGGCTATGGTTATATACTTGGTCCTATCTTGCTCATAACATTAGCTTTAAGTAAGGTAAGATGTACAGTGAAACTGAAAACACAGGGACCTAACAATAGCTTGGGTTGCTTAGGAGAGGGAGCCACGGTGGCACAATGAGTCAGATGCTGGATCTCTAGCAAGGAAGTATCTCGTTTCTCTCCTATTGCTGGATCAGTTCCTCCGGTCAATGGTGCAGGACAGAGAACCTGGCCAGGAATGTCTCTACCAAATGGAAAATCTTGGTCCAGTGTACACCTTAGCGTGCATGTAAATGAACCTTTGACAATTGGAAAACGAAATAAGAGTATGCTGTAGTGCCCCTGTACATGCAAAATGTCCTTCATAGTTTGTCTTGATTAGACCAGTCGATGCAGAAAAATGTAGGACATTAAATGTCCTTTGGTTGAATCCTAGTATTTAATGAGCAGAACATTCATCATTTTTTATGCCTAGTTCTAATTTGTCAGGATTTAGTTTGCGTATTCATTCAGATGGAACAAAACTAGTATATCTCTTATTTATGTTAGCATGCGTATAAAGAAACTAGTAGGTAGAAACAGTACTCTGATAACAGGCTTGCCCGCTTTGCATTTTAGACACAAATTTATATGATTATTATAGTATACCAATTCATAAAATAAGGGACATCTAACCTCTCTGCTTGGGTTCATTTTCACTGGTTGCTCAAGATTGTTATTAAGGCCTATTGTTAGGATTGTTGGTAACTATGGCATACTTCAACACAACCAGAGAGAGAAATGGGGTTTAACGTCCACTTGACACAAACCAGGTGGCTTGCATGTAGGGGGTCTTTATAATTAGCAGTGGAAGGAAACTAGAGGAGACCCATGAGGTTGGACAGGCGACCTTACTCCTTGTCACGCACAACCAGGGAGTCAGGGAGTCGAAACCATGCCAGTTGACTCAATACGGGTTTTTGTTTCTCTGGTTGTATGTGACAAGGAGTAGGGTAGCTTGTAGATTTTGGGGGTTTTGTGTAAATTAATAAAGAATGTATAAAGGAACATGTTGAATGTTATTTAGTTAAAAGAAATTACCCACACTGTTATCTTTTTTGCAGCCATCTTTCTTTTTATCTGATTGGAATCTAGCAAGATGGTAAGATCTAATTTTATAGATTTAAGTAATACTTGACCTAACTTGCAACACAGCAATGGTGGTTTACAGCGTTGACCTTTATAAATTACACAACACTTCCTATTCCAAATGGTCTGACTGTTACCTCTTGATTAGAATTCGAGGGCTTTAAGTCTGGTTTTCGCTTTTTGTTCTCAGTGTGCCTAGTTGTTAAATTTCAGAATATATTGCACAAATTTTTGATAATAATAAAAGATTTCTCACGCAATTAGATATTAAGTCTTTAAATATGTCTGGGAGCTGCCATGGCTCGGTGGGTAGACTCTAGCTCACAAACATGGTGGTCCTGGCCATGACAGTCCCTCTAGATTTTCTGACTTGGATGGGACAAGAAATAAGAACCGTTGATCGTTGGAATTAGACTGTAATGCCAATGTACTGTCAAAATTTCCCTCATAGCACAAATTATAGGAATATGACCGTCTTCATTCGCCTGGATGGAGCAGAAAACTAGGACTTTAAAGCCTTTTACATTTCATAAAGTAGCCTATGCAATATTTGTCATCAATGAACACATTTTCAAAATATTTTTGATGTAGGTATGGACATGTACAATCAAAGTTTATAATGAACATGCTATGGATAATACAGTCTTACTTGTGATGCGAGATTGGTTAATTTGAACGCTGCCACTAATTTGGATTTCAAGATAAGCTGTTATCTGTTTTATAGTTGTTAACATTACAATTATACTATTTTAAAAATTTTCAGGGCTGTATCGTACGATATACCTGATTTACCCGTCAATCAAAATACAAGCACAGCTGATTGGTTACTGATCAATATGACATCACCACTAGTGGGTTATAACATCAGTAATAATTATACAACAACGATGATACCTGATGTAGAAATACCTGCCTCAATTCCTGTCATCACAAAAGATATGAGACGATATCTGATGTACTTTGGTGTATTTGTTGTGTTTGGTTTTATTGCTATCCTAGTTAATTTGCAAATGTGTGTTTATGCCAGCCAGAATTTACATAATAAAATGTTTAGAAAGGTTTTAGGTGCAACAACGAGACTGTTTGATTCACAACCTTTAGGTAGGTATATTAGTGTATTTACTGGTAGCCATATTTGCTCTTATTATTATAATTTGAAAGTTAAGTGGAGTAGATTTAAAGCAGAATTTCAGAGAAATACTAGTTTGGAAGTAATTTGACTTAATTAAGATTGGTTTTTAATTTTCAAGTGTTAAATGAGTAGAACTGAATTGTAATTCATGTTTTATTGATATATTCCAGGAAGAATATTAAACCGTTTTTCTCGAGATATTGGGCTAATGGATGATTTTTTGGTCCGACTTATTTTTATTAACGTTGAAGTAAGTATTTTAGACAATTTAATTACAACTGTATTTCCAGTTTTATGAGAGTTTAGTGTACTTTATACCACTTTGGCCACTGCAAATTTTCTCAATTTCTAGTGATTTCAGTTGGTAGGTGCACAAAATGGCCTGGCACGAAGACAATAATAAGACCACATTTGCAGTTGATCTGTCCTTTTTAGGCTAAGACCATTTCAGTCAGCCCTTGTATTATTATATTGATGACTTTTTGTATTGTTTCAGTTACTTTTAAATCTATTGGGTATAGCTATTAACATTTGTATCATCGCACCATGGTTATTTATAGCACTGGTCCCATTAGCTATTGTTGTTATTGCTATTAGATATTACGCTGTTCATACTACCAGAGATGTTCGCAGACTAGAAGCTTTAGGTAAGTGTAAAAAAAAGTGTGCATGGCCTAATTAGTTTAAATCCATTGTTTTACCAGCTGAGTATACAAATTTAAAACTTGAAATCTGTTTTTAACTTTGTGTTTATATCATGATTCCATGTCTTTCAAAGTGTTAGTTACCAAAAATAAAAGAATGAACTGACTTTCACTATAAACCGCAGATTGCCTCGTTCGGCATTTCTGTCCAAACAAGTTTTAAAAAAAATGCCTCGTTGTCTGGAGTTCCAAAACGAGGTTTTTTAAATTGCCCTATTTTTGGAACGAGGTATTTTGTTTAGAACGAGGCTTGGTAAAAATGCCTCGTTTACTAAACGTGTTTTTTTCAAGATAGTTATTAGCAGTATTTCCTATCAGCGAATTTGTAAAAATTAAAATTTATGTTATTTAATACGAAAATAAAACCAGTCCAAACTATGATATTATAATCAGAGAAATAGACAAGACAAGAGGTTTATAGCGTTTGGACAGAAATGCCGAACGAGGCATTCTGAGGTTTATAGTGTTTGTTTATTGAATTTAAGCTGGCACACAAGCACATATTAGATTAACTATAAAGCTAGAGAATAACTAAAAATATCTTGCTACTATGAAGTAAACTTGATGATGTGTATACCTTAAAATGATGTAATTTAATATAATAATATTTACAATGTATTGTTATTATATTTGCAGCTAAATCACCAGTATATTGTCACATATCTGATACCATAATAGGATTACAGACAATACGAATCAGTGATAAACAAACACAATTTACACGAGAATTTCACGAGTTTCAGAATCAGGCTAGTGGAGCATGGTTTATGTATTTATCTACCTATAGATGGTTTAGTGTACGATCATTGATAGGGTTAATGATATTTTTGAACCTGGTTATACATGTCTGTTTACTCATGCGTGATAGTAAGTAAAATTTTACAAGAAATGAAATGAAATGAAATGGGGTTTAACATCTTACTGTTCTTCACCTTTACTGGGCTAATGAAGACATGCATGTGCCATACAGTGTGCTTTGAGGGAAATTTTTGCCCGGGCAACTGAACTATGGCCCACTCTTATATCGAATTCCAACTGCCAAGGTATCCTTTACATGCATTTCAATATATTCGTCCCATCTGACCAACTAGACAGCTGTCGTTAGGTCCTCCGTCCTGTACCACTGATAGGGGGAAACTAAGTTGGAAAATCACAATGAACTTTCTTGGCCAATGCAGGGATCAAACACGCAACTTCCAGGCTAGCGACTCAGCGTCTACATAGCCACCGTGGCTCCCTTTTCAAGAATTCTTTAATCAAAGTGTCACATCTTAAAGATGCAGTGTGTAACAGATAAATCTGCCTAATGTGGATCTTTAGTTTGGCTTCAAATATTATTATAATTATTAATTAGAAAATTATTCACATGACAAGCCAATAATCAACTCTCTAGATCATCTGATGATTTTGATTTTCAACGGATATCTCATATAATGCATCTGTAAGTTAATGTTTGTGTAGTAATAAATACATCCCCAAGATTTGTTATGTAATTAAAGGCTGTGTATAATATATAGGAGCCTTGCTGTGATGTTGTCAGTGGCCCCAAACCGTTAAATTAGAAGTGAAATCATACTGGGTATATCATATAATCTCAGTTTGTTAAACAGTAGGGTTATAATTGCTTCTCTTTTTGTTGCAGGTGTCTCTCCAGGTTTACTTGCCTTAGCCCTGACATATCTTATTTCATTTGGAATGCCTTTTGAATTTTACATCAGAATAACAGCAGAGCTGGAAAATGCTGTAATTATCTTTCTCGAGTCATGTCTTATTTTATAACTTATGTAAAAAAAAAATTTTTTTGTCCTATAAACTGATAAATTTTACAGTTAATGTTAATGTTAAATGCAGTTGTGAAAAAAAAAAAAAAAAAATTAAAAAGTTTACATGTTAAAAAAAAATTGTTTGCATTTAAATGAACAATTGTATTTATTTTAGATGACTTCAGTTGAAAGAGTTCTGTCCTACACACATGTAAATCAGGAGGCTGAAAGAAAATCTGATCGACCTCCTCCTAAAGATTGGCCAAGTCAAGGTTCTATAACTTTTAGTGACGTTAGTCTCAGATACACACCTGATAGTCCTCTTGCTCTTAGAAAAATTGATATTCATATCCGCAGCAAAGAAAAGGTAGGTTTATTGTCCCTGCGAATCAGGACTTAAAATGGGTTCTTCCATTTGTTTTTCTGTAAGACTTTTTGGGACGCATAATAACTTAAATGAAGTAGAATGTTCAGATGTGGTATAACATCTTTTTGCTCTATTTGAGGTACAGCAATGAGGACTGGGTATGCACCAGGCAATGTATAGGGAAGGAAGAAGCAATTCCGCCTACTCATCATCGTATGAATTAATGAAATGGGGTTTAACTCCTACTTTACTACACCAACATGGCTAATAAAGACAGACTCTTCAGCCGGATTAGGGGTTCTTTTACGTGCACAACAATTAATATATTAAAATTGTTATATAGTATTACAGAATATGATTTTTTTGGACCAGGAACCAGGACAGAAATGCTGTTTATCTTTTTATTCTTATTGTTCTTTAAGGGAGGGGGAAAACTCTGTCAATTCAAATGCTATGGTCATGAAACCAAGCATGCTTGTTCCTCTCTCTGTGTGTATTAATAATAGGTCATAATTTTACTATAACAGACAAATAGATATACATGAAATTCTGTAGATAACTGTTTCTTTACAGATTGGTATAGTAGGGAGATCGGGTGCTGGTAAAACTTCTCTATTGTCAGCTTTATTTCGATTGGCTGAGCCAGAAGGTCGAATCTGGATTGATGGCTGGGATGTGTTGCAGATTGGTCTAGATGAATTACGTAGTAAAATATCTGTTATACCTCAGGTAAAATATCATATATGAATAGTCCCAAGACGGACGAAAAGTACTTTAAAATCTTATGAAAGCAGTGTTGAAATCAGTTTGTGTCGGCATACCTTTTATCTTTTCATCGTTTACCGTAAAACAAAGTAGTGCAGCCTTTTTGTTGTACTAATAATTTAGGATATGTATTTATACTAGGTAAAATATGTTATACATCTTTTGAAGTATCTGTTACAAATCGGGGTAAAATGTCAGTTGTATACCAAGGTAAAATATCTGTTATATATCAGGAATAATATCTGTTATATATCAGGAATATATCTGTTATATATCGGGAATATATCTCTTAAATACCAGGTAAAATATCAGTTATATATTGGTTAAATATCTGTTATGCAAAAAAAATATAAATTATAATGCACAATCCAGATACGTGACTTTAATATTTTTAATGCTATTTACATTTGTTTTCACAGGATCCGGTTTTATTTAGTGGTACATTAAGATATAATCTAGATCCATTTGATGAATATAGTGATGAAAGATTGTGGAATGCATTAGACCAGGTAAAGGTCATTTAATAATATGTTGATATCGGATGGTGGGGGGAGGCCTTATTAGACTTGTCCCCTCGACCCACCATGATGATTGCCCCTCCAATGATTAACTTCTGTTTTATTTATATATACAAAATCTAAATATAATGCATGTTTTTGTGAAATACATAATAGTGCACTATATTTTGGGGGCAAATGAGCTAGGAGCGAAACAAAAAGGTTGGAGTAAGCAGAAACACTGAATTCGGGGCAAAATTTACATCACAGCACAAAGTTTAGTTCATGCAGAAAAGCAGGATGAAAAACTTCATTGCATTTCATGTTGTTTTAATTTGACTGTTACAGGTTCGACTAAGAGAAAAGGTGGTTTCTACACCAGATAATTTATACATGGAAATATCTGAATCTGGAAATAATTTTAGTGTTGGACAGAGGCAGTTGGTTTGTTTGGCTCGAGCTATTTTACGCTATAACGCTATACTTGTATTAGATGAAGCCACAGCACATGTAGATCATACGTAAGTCTAAATAAAATAATATCTACAGTTATCTCTTTCAAGAGAAGCCACAGGGGATCAGTGAGTAAGACTTGAGCTCATTAACCAGGAGGTCCCAGTGTTTATATAGGATTTTCCAGTGTGGTTTCCCCTTGTCAGTGGTGCAGGATGGAGGGCCTAACAAGGAATGGTATCTAATACTGTACAGGCAAAAATGTCTTTCATAATGTACGATAGTAGTCTTTATTCGGCCAGTTACTAAAAAACAGTTTCATTTCATTTCAATGGCAGGAAATTTAAATTCATTTTAGCCCATCTGACCAATAGACAAAAAGAGTTTATCTATTTCAGTCAGATTTGTTTTTCTGTTACATGAATTTTATGACCTCATGATGATGATGTGAATGTGTTTGAGCATCATTATTGTATGGGCTGTACTGCATGGAATAATTATCAACATTTCTTAACCTTGAATATTTTTGTGTAATGATTTGGGTAATCTTTTTTTATTTATTTTTTTTTACATATTTTTTGTTGTTTTTTGTATGACTGTGTAGGACAGATGAGCTGATTCAAGGAACAATTCGAGCTAAATTTATTGGAAGTACTGTATTAACGATAGCCCACAGACTTCAAACTGTAATGGATTGTGATAGAATTCTTGTAAGTTGGTTTTGAAATGGCAATCCTTTGAATGATTATGAGACCCCACAAACGCCTTTTTTGGTCTGTAGTGTAGGAATGGAAATATTAGCAAACCCAGAGCACATTTTTCAAACAACAACAGATATTATCAAAATTAACAAATAAACAATACCACCCAGGCGCAGACATTACATAAATTTTTTGTCAGCGTGAAATGTACTTGTAAAGCAGACATTAGCACATTTATGTGGTAGCTGTGTGCTTTGGAAGTGTGTAATAATAATCAACAGCACACATTGGATATTTTCACCAACCAAAACTACACATTACATACATTTAGAAACCAACAAGACACATTACATACATTAACAGACCAACAGAACACATTACATACATACCTTACATGCATTATGACATACATTAATACACAGATTAACAAACCAACAGTACAAATGACATATATTGGCACACAGATTAACAAACCAACACTACACACATTACATACATTGGTACACAGATTAACAGACCAACAGTACACATTACATACATTGGTACACATGAACAAACCAACAGTAAACATTACATACATTGGTACACAGATTAACAAACCAACAGTAAACATCACATACATTGGTACAAAGATTTAACAAACCAACAGTAAACATTACATACATTGGTACACAGATTAACAAACCAACAGTAAACATTACATACAGTACAGATTAACAAACGGCATACATTAATACACAGATTAATACACATTACATGCATTAATACACATGTGAACAAACAGGAGTTCATTGTTTATTCAATAATAAATTAATGATATTTCTAGGTTTTACATGATGGCGAAGTAAAAGAATTTGATACACCATACAATTTACTTCAAGAGGAGGATGGATACTTCACAAACCTTGTGGATCAAACTGGCGTTCAGCAGGCAGCAGAGTTACGCAACTTAGCACGAATAGCTAATATGCAGCGAGCTTCAGCTAGTATTTTATTAGAAAAGGCTGTGTTAAAAGCTGATAAACAATTGTCAACCAGTAGAACTAGCCTTAATAAAACTATTAGATCGCGGAACAGCATCAGTCGGAAAGACTCTCAAAGAAAAAATCGACAGGACTTTGATGCAGAAAACGAAGAAAGAAACAAAAAAGAAGAAAAGACAAAATCATCAGAAGAAAATTCTAGTGCCTCAAATGTTGACATTAAAAACTATTCAAAAGAAAAAAATGTGTCTATAATCTCTCCTTCCAAAGGGGAAAATTCAAAAACTCATGTCAATAGCATCGAAATATAATTCATAGTTTGACAATAGTTATAATAAGTGAAAATAGAAAGATAATATTGGAAAAGGTAATAATTCTGTATGGCAAAAGGATTGGTCTCAGATTGTTTGAAAGGTGATTGAGTCATTAGAGAGATTGTTGTGACCATCTTCTCAGGCCGTTTGTTCCAGTTAGCACTTCCTGTAACTTGATATAAATCAAAAGTTTCAAAACAGAATTAAAGAGTGAAAAAACAATAGTTGAACCAGGGATTGAATTGGGTGTGGCTGTTTTTTTTAAATCTTTAATTTAAGGATTACCATAAATGTTTGAAAAAAATGGTGAATTAAACAAGAGTTTTTGTGAAGAATACAAGAAATTTATAAAGTGCTGATTAATTAATTTTATATTATAGATACATGTGCAATGATTGAGTTTCAGGAAAATATCATTGTATGTTTAGTGACAGTGTTTAAAATTTTAGGCTATTGCCAACGTTTATTTTGGAAAAAATATATTTTTGTAGATACAATACATCTAATGTGTTTATTAATGTTTATGTCTGGTTAAATTTATATTGCTCTGTGTATGTATATATATGCAGTAAGTTCTTTATTATGTTTTAACAGTCTTTTGCTAGTCTTCTTTCTTTTGTGTCTTCTTTTGGACATCCATTTGGGACCACAACCAGCCGTTCATGACAGCAACTTATCGAATCTCGCTGGAAACCATGGAGTAGTTCTGTTCATATGGAATATATAAACCTCAGTTCATCAAGTAAAATATTTCTGAGGCTTGTTTGTAAGAGATTAAAATGCCAGTAAATAATCCAGCCATAAAAGTTTGTAGGTATTGTTATATACTAAACAGTTAATACTAGATTGTATTATGGATAGTTATCTTTGACAAGTATTTCTTATGAAAACATATTTTGTTATTGTAACATATATTGTAATTTAATAATATTTATAGTCATACGATGTCAAACTGACATTCTTTAAAGATGAATTATTCAACAGCTTAATCGGCCTATAGCAGGTCTTTCTTAAATGTTATATAAATAGACATTTATTAAAAATGCATTATGCAAAGGCTAAATCTACCTATTTCAGGTCTTTCTTTAGACCTGAAATGTTCTCTAAATTATTAATAAGACATTAGTTAACTTATCCAGACCATAATCAACTCTCGATGTCATAGTTAGCCTACAATATTGAATGGATTTTAATACATTCTGTGACAGATAATCTGACGTAAAAATGGATAATCAAGACTTTGTTTATTACATTAACAATGGCAGAAATGACAATCAAGTCTACTCTTTTCATTTAACCATGATGCTAGGGCCATTACATTGCTAATGTAATTAATTACATTCATTACGTTTTGAACATAATCATTACAATTACTTCCTCAGTTTTAGCAATGTAATTTATTAACATTACCCATTACATTGAAGGTTATTAATTACCATTACCTGTTACATTGAAGGCAATTAATTACCATTACCCTCTATTTTATGACTATATAAATAAAACCATTTGTCAATTAATTACCATTACCCATTATTTTATGACTATATAAATAAAACCGTTTATCATAGAAATTAAAAATACAACCTTATACAGTTATTATTTTCTTGTAAGTAAGTTTATAAAATTCTTAATCAATCCAAATAGTTTGTATATAATAATTGTATAACTGATAAATTGTTCAGCATGATTCTAAAATATAAATGATGAGATACTTGAAGGCCATTGTTTGATTTGTCACCTCCAGATTAAGATTATAGTGCAGTAAGTCTTTTAATCTGATGATTGATTGCCAGCAAATTAGCACTATCTTTGAGTACAATATCCATCTTTTCAGAAATCTTCTTTTTAGGTTACATGTCTGAAAAAGCTTACATAAAAACTATTGTAAAATCTTTCTTATTCTTGTTATAATTTGTTAAAACTGATTTAAATCACTTTTTAAAAATTAATTATAATGAATTGGTTGTGTCAGATTCACTCTTTGGTGTTATAAAATTTGAGGTTTGTTGTATTGGAAATATTTATTTGTGCCATCAACTGTAATTGTAAAGTAATTAAAATGTAATAATTGACCATAACATGATTTTTGGAATGTAATTAATTACACTTCCATTACTCATTACATGACCATTACTTAATGAAATGTAATGATTACATACCATTACCCTGCGCAATAACTGGGCTTAGAATGAAGTCATTTGACTAAAATTTTCAACATATCCCCTTTTCATTATCTATATTTTTTATCAATTTTATCAAGAACTATCAAACCGTTTTGATAATATTTATTGTAATACTATTTAATGTGACATTTCCTGATTTTAATATCCTTTGGGAAATATTTTTTTATGAATATTATTTTTTGATTTTGAATGTTTTCTATTTTGCAAAACTTGATAATATTTAGTGTAATATCATTTTAAAGTGACATTCCTCAATCTCATGTCATTTGTAATACTTTGATAGATATTTTTTATTTGGAATTTTGAATGTTTTTTATAAATAATTTGATAATATTTACTTTAATCTCCCAGGTCTCAATTATGTTTAAAGAAGATGTTTCTCTAATGTTGAATTTTAAATGTTTACACCTAGTGACATATATGAAATTATTTTTATATTTTTTGTGCCATTATATTGTAACATACAGAGCCTATTTACATATTTCTATCTTTTCAAAGATAAATTCAAGTATAGATCCTTGTGTGGTAGTGGGTAGGATGTCTGTTTGGAGATGGCATGTTGCTTTTTTAGAGGTATCTTTGGGTTGTATTTCAACTGATGTAAACCACAGAGCTTGAGATTCTCAATGATTTTTTTAAAAACTGAGATAATTCATTTAGGCATTAGATTAAACTCTTTTTGTCACCACATGGATTACCTTCAGATTCACTTCATATTTTGACCTTGTCTTTAATATATAGATTACTTTATTTTATTCACTTACAGGACGCACCAACAAAGATCTACATACAATGATATACATTTCCGTGACACTTTCAAATGCTCTGGAGAGATAGAATACTCTTTAATATTTTTTGTTGATTTTTAAATATTACTTGATTCCGGCCGGAGTGCAGGTATGAACCAGAGACCTGTTTCACGAAATTTTAACTAAGATAAAATCCAAATTTTAGTAATTTGCTTGGATAATATTTGATTGAATTTTGTGCTCAGCCAATCAAAATTAATTGTCTACTCAAATTCTCGTAGCTCTTGTTCATCCGCCCGTCCGTCCACAATTGATTGTGAACACTGTACAGGTCACAATTATTATCCGTCTGATAATATCACCGTTACATCGTAATAAAGGTTGAGTTGAATTACGTGAAAATCGGACCAAATTTGTCAGACAAACTGCCCGCAGGTTGTGCGCGAATAATGTAAAATATGGTATAGCAAGGTTGTAGACCCTGTAGAGGTAACAATTTAAATCCGATTTTGATGAAACTTGAAATGCATGTTTATAATCCAAAGATCTTGGTTCCTTCTGATATTTGCATATATCGGATTGTAACTGCCTGAATAATGCCCCCTGATTATGCGAAAAGTTGCCTTTTTTGTCTTGCGGTTCCTCTCTAGGGGTCACAATTATTATCCGACTTTAAAAAATGTTTGATTATATCACTGTTACACTGTAATGAAGGTTGAGTTCAAATTTCGTGAAAATCGGCCTTAAACTACCGACAAAATGACCGCCCCTCTTATACAAATAGTGTAAAAATATGGTATATCAAGGTTGTGGACACTGTAGAAGGATCCGATTTTGATGAAACTTGAAGTATATCTTTATAACCCATATTCGCGCATAATGGATCGTAGCTTCCTGAATTATGACCCTTGTTCTCTATCCATCTCTTGCAAGATGTGGGCGTGTCCTGCCTGGCAGCTACTGGTATCCTTAGTTGATATATCGCGTAGTGCCCCGTGGAGTTACAGTTATTCCTGAATGAGGAAGTAAGTTGCGCATAAGTACCACAAGTTTAATTAAATATGTATATTGATTATTTTCTTCATACGGGGAAAATGTTATGACATATATGCCTTTTACAAACAAAGAATGAGAAAATAAAATAATCACAGTTCAGATTTCACAAGATGGTTGTCACTGTTCACTAGCTTTAAAGCTTCTTTAACTAATGTCACAAATTCTTTAACATTTACAATCGTGTCCCCATGAGAATGGTCTCCCTTATGATTTGCTACCGACAAGTGTTCGTGGTTATTATGCCATTCCAAATAAGGCCCACGTGCTTTCAGAAGTTTTGCAAACTCGGCAAAATTGACTTGTGCCTTATAAGGAACCATCTGTATTGCTACGGCTCCTGGTGGTAAATACAAAGCATTAGTTAATCCTGCTCCATTCATTCCTATTAATACTGTATAACTTTGGACAGCTTGAACCTGTAAAAAGTATAATATACGTAGCTTTCGGATGAGAGAGATAAACCGAGGCACCGTGTAGGCCTACAACTTAGCGTGCACGTAAAGAACCCTTAGCAGTTGGTAATTGCTGTCCGGGCAAAATTTCCCCCATGAGACACTGTCATATGTCTGTCTTTATTATTCCTGTTGGATCAGAAAAGGTGAACGTTAAATCCAATCTCATTCATTCATTATATAGTACTTGTTTAGGCATTCGGCGGCTTGGACGATTGATTGATTCGTATCTAGAAAGATCAATAACCGTGCTCTATAATCATTATTTTCGATAAATCTGTACCTTAAAAGGCCATCGTTTGTCTGAAGTACACACCAACAAGGAAATAATTGCGCCCCCTCCCCCTCTCGAGTACTCACTAGCAATATAATAAGTTGATATTACTCGTTGCTATGTCAAATATAATTAACTTATCGAACACATACTCGTTGCTATGCCAAATATAATTAGCTAATTATACTCGTTTCTTACCTGTTCTTGAAATGTCATGTTTTCAAACACTAACAGGTCAGCATCAGTGAATTTTCGGATATTTTTAATTAGTTCCTCTTCATTTCTAATACGGCGTCTATTACTTCTGAAATTTTAAATTATTATCATTAAAGGCTCAATACCACTCTTGTTGTAACTGAATAATACGTCCCAATCTTTATTTTGGTCAACAAATTGTATTATTTTAAAATATTTCAATTAATTGATGATACAAATTCCACCCCAACACACCTAATTTAAAAAGAATTGAAAAATTCTACTAAATGATTTGAAAAGCCTAACGTAAACCTTTTCAAATGTGACTTGGATTTTGAAATATTTTCGAACCCCCTGGACAAGTAAAATGGGATGTAATGGATAATTTACACAACAGGTAGGACACTTAAACATCTAATACTTAGAATAAGGCTATTATTTATTTTCTGGAGCTGCCAAGCCAGCAAGTGTGTTATTGTCCCTTTAAGGCCCTGTATCCATAGGCTGTTCCTTTGTGGCATGTACCCTTGTGGCGCGCAACAACGACAATGAACCTTTGTTTTTTTTAATGTGCCTGTTCCCATACACGAAGGTTGTAACCAGGGAACATGTGGACTTGTGACCGGGAACACGAACAATGGACTTGTTCATTCTTTTGCAGCTACACAAGAGGGAACACAAAATTACGAGTACGATACATCTACCGGTCTTTTACAAGGTCTGGAAACTTGTGTGAAATTCACCCAGTCCATTGCGAGTTCCAAACAATGTCCGGACCCAGCCATATTCCCGAAGCAATGGCGCGAGAAATCCCTCTCTGAAGTGGATTAGTTCTAATCAAACGAAACACTGCGCAGGAGTATGGGACCCAGCACTGTGGCCGTTGTCTGAAGACATGTTGTCTTCTGAGATGAGCACCAGCGAGGAAAATGAATGCAATAGCGGCACCCTCCTCATCTTTGCGATTTTCAGTAGTTGAGTTCATCATCGAACTATCAAAACAACTGTTCGCATAGTGATATATAATTGTGTCTTGTGTTTATTTGTTTTCACATCAACGTTCGTATGTAGACTTTTCTTTTACCTATCTTTCCATCGTACATAGCGCGCGCCACACTTGAACCGCCCATGGGTACCGCCGGGCGGATACATGGTCAGGTCACAAGGTCACAACCCGACAAAGGAACACGCCACAAGGGAACAGCCTATGAATACAGGGCCTAAGTCTCCAAAACCACATAAAATGACGGCGTCATTGGCGGCAGCACGACCTACACTTATATCGAACTGTCAAAGCCTCTTTTACGTACATGCCAATTCGTACACTGTACCTTGTTTGGTTTAATGTCCCACCTGAACACTGTCCTTGTCGGGCCCCACACGTCCTGCACCACCACGCCGGAAATTCCGAGGAATTTTCTCGCCCAACACCGGTACGAACCCGAGACCACCTAGGGTTAGCGAGCCAGTGTTTACTCACAGACCAACCGCGGTAGCCGCATGTAAATGTACCCTTGGCAGTTCGATTTCGACAAAGAGTATGCCGCTGTCTCGACAAAGATGTCCCCGTAGCCCGATTGGTGCAGAAATTTAGGAAGTTGCATTTCATTTCCCATTAGTAAATATTAATAGGTAATTTACCTTTTAATTAAACCAACACGATTTGTATCTAATAGATTATGTGATATATTGAAGTGGTTTTTAACGAACATTACGAAGGATTTCATAAATTTCCCATCTGCTCTCTGTATTTTTGGCGTCTAAAAACAGAATAGAACATGTCTTACCAATCAATGAAAATTATCTAGTTTAATATTTAATTTAAATTATCTAGATTAATATTTAATTGAAATTATTTATATTAATATTTAAATAGAATTATCTAGATTAATATTTAAATAGAATTATCTTGATTAGTATTTAAATAGAATTATCTAGATTAGTATTTAAATAGAATTATCTAGATTAATATTTAAATAGAATTATCTAGATTAATATTTAAATAGAATTATCTAGATTAGTATTTAAATAGAATTATCTAGATTGGTATTTAAATAGAATTATCTAGATTAATATTTAAATAGAATTATCTAGATTAATGTTTAAAATTATCTACTTTACTGTATTATTTAGCATATCCTCACAACATGAACGAGGAATTCTAACTACCTCTCACAGAGTTATTCATAAAGAAATGACTGGATTGTTCGGGTATAACGAAAAAATGAGACCCCGTGTGCACGGAAACGAACCCACGACATTTGGAATTAGATTACGTGTACAGGCGGAAACCCCGATGTAAGGGCGAACGATCCTTATTGCACACTGGATGTCGTGTTATCCTGGTTGGTGCTGATAAGTGGATCGTCGTCAAATCCGATTTCGTTTCATTACATATAATGTATTGAAATTTGTAACAAAACTTAGTAAATACTTACCCCAAAATATGCTGTTTTAAAACAAATAGAGTCGTATGTTGTTATCAAGTTCAGGTTGACTGGCAACATATCGATATCCGGAGAAGCATTGGATAATATCTGTAAGTGAAAATAAAAACCTTTAGATTTGGCTAAACAATCAATTGATTAAATGTGGTTGTATGCGGGACCTGAGACAAATTTGTCCGTTCGTTGTTGAGATACAGACGTTTTTTGTAAAGATGAGAGAGAGAGAGAAATGGGGTTTAACGTCCACTCAACACAAACTAGGTCATTTCGGGACTAACATATGGTTTAATTTTATTTCAATAATTCGCTTGCGCGTAGGGGTCTTTAGTAGTGGGACGAAACCGGAGTACCCGGAGCAAACCCACGAGGTTGAGAAGGCGCTCCTATCTCCATGCCACATACGCTCACAGCAGGGCTCGAAACCACAGCCGCAAGCCAGAGGTGACCGGCCAGCCAGCTAGAGGTCGAAGCCCGGCACTCTAGACCACTAGGCCATCCCAACCCCCTTTTGTAAAGAAATGAAATGGGGTTTAACTTCCTACTGTTCTGCTCCAAAACTGCGCGAATGAAGAGAGGCATACGCCAATCAGTGTGCTATGAGGGAAATTTTGTTCGGACAGCGGCACTACGGCCTACTCTTATATCGAATTCTAACTGCCAAGGGATCTTGTACGTGTACGCCAATGTGCACAAGCGACCTCGGTTTTTCGTCCCATTTGAACGAATAGACAGCTACCTTTGCCACGCCGGAAAATCGGGACGAACTTTCCCGGCCATTGCGGGGATCGAACACGCTACCTCCGTTTCAATTAGGTTTAATACCCTATTTTTTTGTACCAACCGGGAAATGGACGACGTGCTGTAGTGTGATAGGGCTACTCCACGGCCTAAACTACGGTTAAATTCTCGCAGTACGGATTCTAAGAATCAGTAACAAGGATACACCATTTTTCGGAGCACGGGTTTCTTATTTTCGAAGCATGGAATTTTCATTTCAAAGCATGTTCGTGCTCCAAGGCACGTTATTTTAAGGGCTGGAATCGGTTGCTCAAAACTTAGTGATTTTAACGATCTGTTAAATGCTAACGGATGCTTACGGTCCGTTATGTTTCTGTTGCTGGAAAGTCAATTTCAGTATCCGTTATCTAACAGATTGATTAAAGTTAACCCAAGAGAAAACTGTTTGTTCGTTGGCTGGATTTTAATTTTTTAAATTCTAAATGTTTAACATAGAAGTTAGTATTAACAAGAAACCGAAGGCAGTGGGACAAAACTTGATTTAAGACAAATAGATAACTGTAAAATTTACTACAGAAAACATAGGATACTTTATTTTTTCCTTTAGAAATTTTATAGCATAAATCTATCCAAACTGATCCCGCAGTGAATATTCGCTTGGCCGCTACAATCACTGATAAGCATGACATCGACGAGGCTTAATGAGTACGGCATATTAACTTTTTTACTCCAACAAATTAAATTCTCAAACATTTTTTTGAGGTGAAAGAAAAATAAATAAAGACGTTTGAAGTATTTGTAGTTAAAAAATATTTCCTATTTAGTGTTAAGGCCACCCATTTTTGATTATTAGGTTCACGGATTTTTAGGACATAGAATTGATGATGTCGGTCGAAATAAAAAAAAAAAAAAAGGTTCAGTGTCTTACTTTTTTTTATTTTTTAAAGAGCAAAATTTTGATGTCGGGCTATAATAAAAAAATAATTTTTCGACTAATGATTAATTTTACCAGATCATATATATATACTTAGTTTAATACAGACTTGTTCTTTTCATTATACTATTAATCTTAATATATGTTTTTTTACACTTTAACTTTGATACTATTTAAGGGGATTTTAAAATCCTGTATATCTTTTTTTCTCTATAATCGGTTTATTAGAGAATAAGGCAGATATCAATGAGTTTAAAGTCAAATTACACAATTGATCTTTTTACTTCTGTATGGTTCTATTGTCTAATTATACCAGGAAGACTTTGTAAATTTATGAACGGTTAAGTTTTATTATAGCCAGATAACCTTATTGGTCTATGAACGTCTTTCATCTCATTATTCTTGATTTGACCATTGTCAAGCGGTATCACGTCATTTGGGACTCACGTCATTTGGGACTCAACACAAACGACATTTTGGGACCCAGTTGACGACGTTTGGGACTTCATTGGCGTCATTTGGGACTTCATTGGCATCATTTGGGACTCAATATAAAACGACATTTGGGACTCAATATAAAACGACATTTGGGACCCAATATAAACGATATTTGGGACCAGTGTACGACACAAACGTCGGTCCGTTGGCCCGATTTATCGGAGGGCCGCTGCTTGCCTATTTGTGCATTTCGCTCGGGAATCGCGCTTCTTTGACGCTCCGTATGAATTCCAGGTACCGGTAGATATTAAGTTAATAATTAGATCATACATTTAATGGTTCTGCTGACCAGTTGTTAGTGAATTTAAATCTTAGTTGAATATAATCCTCTGATACTAGAACACCAAAATACGCCGAGAAACAGTCATTAATAATAATATATTTTTTCCGCCATTGCCAAATCCGCCGATGACACGTGACATTGATTGGAATTTCTAGGTCAATAAGCCAGCGATGCTACGTTTAATTTTAAGTATCATCTAGTTCTACCATTATAATTTTTTATATACACGTGCTGACAGAGGCTTAGTTTTAAACATATTGTCGTTATTATTATTGAAAGATAGGACTATCTGGTATATAGTCGTACTCGTACGGAATTTTATTTTAAAGCAATTTCAATTATGGTTGTCACATGACCACTGTGCCGTACGTGTGTCTATCATGGACGAATGAATAAAAACATGCCCGTAAGTCGCAAATTGGTTAATTCCCGCCTGAGCCATGCTCGACCTGCCGTGCTCGTATACTGTCGTAAAATATTACCAGAAAGTGACTGCCGTGATTATAATCTGCCAAAACTCCGGTATGGCGGTATTTTAAAACAAAAAGAAGCTTCGATGTAATTGTAAGCAATTTTTTTCAGAATCACGTTTCGTTATATGCTTCGGCGGTTTAAATAAAAATAAAAAAACACACACATTTTTTATTTTCCCAGCGGCAGTTTTGAACTGTCGTCGGCGGATCCGTGAACCGAATAATCAAAAATGGGTGGCCTAATGGGTATTAAAATGAGTAAAATGCATCATTTTGCCCGAAGCAGTTAGGTGTTAAGTAAACACTGCACGAGCCGTTGAGCCAATGACTACCACCGCGTGCAGTCAACGCACATGTTGTGGACAGTCATCTGTTACAGAGATAATTCGTAAGTAATTCTCTGTGAAACAGATTGAAATCTATCTATAGGAAAAATTATGGGATTTACACCACAGAAAATATGTGGGCATTATTTCCTACAGGCTCCCAAAATTCTGTAGAATATTAAAGAATTTCATCCTGTAGAAAATGGAATAGCCCCCCCCCCCCCCCATCTAGAATGTTCTATTGATAATTACACTGGTAGTTTATGACTTTTTTTCCACAGCCCACTACATAAATGTCAGATAACAGAGCCAAACACCTCCGTCAAATATAACGGTAAGATAACGACACGTTAACGTTAACGGAGCTTCCAGCAACAATCTCTATCTCCGTCAAAGTTAACGATCCGTTATCTCCATGTTAACGTAGGTTTGAGCAACCGCCCGCCCCCTTATTTTTTAACGTACCGCCAAGGGCAAAGGTGGGTTTGAATGTAATAAATGCTCGTATCGTCTCTTCAAAAGTGGCCATACACCTCCAAGTTAGGTGTCCAGGCCCAGATCCAGGATTTTGTCGAGGGGGGGGGGGGCACACATTGGAGAAAAGGGTAATATGTTACAAAGTTGGATTGTTTGGGCGGAGTCAATGCTAAAAACATGTTTATATAATCTATTAAAGAGCAGATATGTGAACTACAACAGTAACAAAGCAAACGAAAATGAAAATTAAATATGTCACTAGTGCTGGTGGGGGAGGCACGGCACGGCCCCTGCCCTCTGGGTCCGCGCCTGGTGTCAGCCGGATGATTAAACACCATTAAAGTTTTCTTTTTCTATTAGTGTTTAACATTCGAATCCACCGATGGTGATATCGCAGACAAGTCGAAACCACGACCGCAAGCCATACGTGACCGCACACTTTCAGACTTGGCTTAAAAATATCTTACCGACACAACTCTATTCCAAAATTTATCTTCATCATCAAATGCAGGTGTTGTCCAATCAATAACCTGTCATTGAAAAAATAAAATAAACTAAATTAATAGAACCTTCCGACATACTAATTTATACTATTCTATATGTAGTAAAATTTGTATTAGACCATATGGTGTTACTTTAACAGGTATTATATTATATTTTATATACTGTCATCGTGTAGGATATTGCAGGCCTCGTATTTGAAGAGGAAGAGATTTCAGTACAACGTACAATCTACACATACTATATGTTAGCCCAGACAGTGACACTACGGCCTACTCTTTTATCGAATTCCAACTGCCATGGGATCTTTTACGTGCAAGCCAATGTCAAAACGGGGTCGCGCCTTTTCGTACCATCCGAACGACTAGACAGTTGTCCTTGTCAGGCCCCCCATCCTGCATTACTGACAAGGGGGAATCAAGGCGGAAATTCTGGATGAATTTTCTCGGCCAATGCAGGGATCGAACACCCCACCTCCAGGCTAGCGAGCTAGCGCCTTAACCACCTTTTCCCCCTCGGAACTAAGATGGTCCAATTTTATATCGATTCGTATATAGCAGTGAAGTAAGACGCGGAGAAAACCCACGAGGCTGAACAGGCGACCCTACTCGTGGAATCAAAACCAATAACAGAAATTATGAATTAAGCACACGCGTTAAAAAAATCTGCAAACCATCCAACCGGGCTATAGGCGCAGACCTGTATGAAACCTGATCAGCTATGACACGCTGAAATGGAACCCCACATTATGTGGAATAACCCCCAGCTATCTATCTACACCTATGGAAAACCAATCAGCAATACAATCTTTGAATTTACGAATACAATTACCTACCTCTAACCGTTTAGTTTCTACACCGGGTACTAATGCTGTATTTTTATTATTTTTCTTTTTATAATATAAATAATGATAGAGTGGCATCAAGGTATCGTAGTGCAGATGGTAATAATTACTATTTCCGTAATGGTAAAATATCGGGAACAGATATCCAGAATCATAAACTTTATCACAAGAGATAGTATGATCACTAGTCTTATCTATAGACCACATGATATAATTCCAGTTGCAGGCAACTTCTACATTATGTTTAAAATCCGAATTATCGTTCTTGAAGTAAAGTTTTCTGTCTCGTGTTCGCAAGACAACGTTTGTAATTCGACAGAATTTTCCCGGATAATGGCCGTCCGCTGTGGAGATTTCTGACGTCAGCCACACCTTGCTTCTTTCACATGTCACGTGATGCAACCACAATTGGAACATGGCCACACATACAAGCAGAGTTGCGGGAAATGATGTCTCCATAACGCGGTGCATAATTCACACCAAATCCACACAAGTATCTATAAAAGAAAGAACAATAAAATATCATTTAAAGACCACATAAAGTTGTTGTCCACAACTATATGTCATGAGATGCGTATCTGAGAGGGAGCTAAAGGGGGGGGGAGGCATTACTGCAGGATTGTCACTCCACCCCCTCTCTCTCTCTCTCTCTCCCTCTCTCTCTCTCTCTCTCCTATGGAACATTTCTGGGCCCGAACCACCAAGAAGCTTAAACCGAGGCACGATAAACCAAATTAAACCATGTTAGTCACGAAATGACCTAGTTTGTGTCGAGAGGACGTTAAACCCCATTTCTTTCTCTTTATCGCATTATCGGGTTAAAAAAGGATTCTTACATTTGCGAGAAAGCTGTTCACATCTCTTCTTTCGCAAAACTTTTTATTTCACACTAGTAAAAATATATATCCATGTATGAATGGCATCACATTTCTTTAGGTACAGGGGCCACTATCAGTTCAAGCCACAGTCAAAATTACCAACGATGCCCTTTTGTTGTAAAAGAATCTCTAACAAATGCCAAGTCACGAGTTAAATGGAGTGCCCGATTGTAAAAATACTTCCAGAAGCATTAGGATATCTCTTGATTCGCTCAACATACCATTTATTTTACAATTAATACTTTGGCTACCTTTGATATAGCGTTCACTACACCGTATAATATATTAAATAGTGAATATTCGATGTAATGCAGTAATTAGAGCGTGAATCTTCAATGGAGATGATTTAATTTGAAAATATACAAAATGTACTACCCACCTGTAGGATACACGTATGATAGTAAACGATGACCACGTAGACTGGATTTTGATAATTATCACACCATCATGTAATCTGATTATACATGTATAATATGCAATCGATGGTAGACAAAACAGTCTGTTGGACCTGTCAAAAATAGAAGAAATCTACATATATCTCGACAGGGGCGTTTTAAGGTTTATCATGGCGGAGGCTGTACTATTTTAAGGGCCCTCTTTGTCAGACGAGGGGCCCTTTTGTCTGCCTTTAGGGCCCTCCCTAACTAGGGTACATTTCATTTTTATCATCGGTTTTAGCATTTTTCTCCCGTTTTATTTGTTCAACTTCTTTGATTTTTGTTTTCGCGAGGAGGCTGGCGCCTCCAGCGCCTCCCCTATAAAACGCCTTTGTATCTCGACGTAATAGACGCAATAAAGTTTTATTCTCAAGATCAACACAAAGTAAAAACTTAAAACGAAAGGAATTATCAACAAACACAATGGGCAGTCTGTAGAAAAAATGAATGGCGTTCAATTATTTTTTGAGTAGAGCAAAGCTGCAGACACAAAAACCGAAGTTATAAGCGGGCCCAATTAGTATTATAAAATTGTATTTATTTAGTACAGAAATTAAATAATTCTTCATTCACAAATTATTTAGTTAAGCTACATAGAAATGTATACTAATGTTTACTCAATGTTCGTGTAAACAGTGGGCATCTATATAGAAATTAAAAATGATTAAAAAACTAAACCTCCTTGGTGGTGAGTGGGTGGAACAGTGTCGCGGTTTGATTCGATACCAAGTTAGGCTTGGTGCCTTTATAATGAGGGAGCGAGCGAGAGAGAGGGAGAGAGAGAGAAAGACAGAGCGAGAGAGTGTGAGAGAGAGAGGAAGGGGTAGAGAAGGAAGGAGAAAGGGAGAGAGCGAGCGAGAGAGTGAGAGAGAGGAAAGGGGATAGAGAAGGAAGGAGAAAGGGAGGGGGAGAAAGGGGAATGAGGTTTAACGTCCACTCGACACAAATTAGGTTGTTTCGGTACTTACATATGGTTCAATTTTATTTCAATAATTCGCTTGCGCGTAGGGGTTTGACAGACGACCCGACTACTTGTCACGTACAACCAGGGAATCGAAACCACGCCAGTTGACTCAATGACAGACTTTAACATACAGCGCGCATGTGACCATTAGGCCATCCACGTGGTTAGGTCTAAAAATACTAATAAACACCCTGTTTTATTTCGTTTTCATTGTCTAAATGTAATTATCAGATGTAACGATTTTCAAAATCGTCAACTTCGTATTTTTAATATAAAAATTTGATTTAATATTTTTTTTTATTTGATCCAAAATATCATAGTTACGGTCGTGTGTATAACCTTGAAAATAAGATAGCGAGCCAGGAATCGATACAGAGTAAGGGGAAACGCTGTGTTAACGGGAGTATTGAAATAGAGAATACCCACGAAGTTGGACAGGATCCCTAAAACCACGCAGCCACTTGGCCCAGTGACATAGCTTGTGATATAACACACATCCGAAATGCTTGACAGCTGTCCTTGTCAAACTCTCCGCCCTGCACCACTGACAAGGGAAACCACGTTGGAAAATCCCGATGGACCTTCTTGTCCAGTGCACGGACCTAATACGTGACCTCCAGGTTAGCTCTTCCATTTCAAAATTAAATCAAAATATGACTGAACCGTTCTAATCTATTTAATATCAGAAACATCCGATGCCGTTGGATCTGTTAAGTATAATGTCTAATTAATAATTTAGAAAACATTTAAGGCCTAAAGAAAGGGCCGCAATAGGCAGATTGAGCTCTTGTATAATGCCTGTTTGGGTGCTATTAAGGGTATAATGGACTAGTAACTGAAATCAAAATTATTTCTCAGATTAGGCGTGTATAAATCATAATAATAATATATTTACTCTTTCTACAACACACCGATCGATATCCGATATATTCACAATTTTTCTTGTCGTTTTATAGAATAGGTTTAAGCCTTCGCTTTATTTAAGTTATCAACAGGTCAACACATGCCTACCACAGCTTATATCGCTTGTGTGTCAATATTTATTATACAAGTATTACATACACTTATGTCACTGCCTGTATTTTATACAAAAAACACACCCAATTGCTTCGATTTAGAACACATACGACATTTCCAATATTTCAACACATACGCAAATTAGGATTTGTTTTATTATGACAATAAATTAAAAATCGCACTAGACCAACTGTGTCTTTCCCGTTCTGGTTTCGAATCCTCGGTTGTACGTGACAAGGAGTAGGGTCGCCTGTCCACCTCGTGGATTTTCTCTTGGTTCTCCGATTCCCTCCCACCGCCAAGGGAATTATTGAAAACAAATTAAACCATATGTTAGTCCTGAAATGACCCGAGTTTGTGTCGAATGGACGTTAAACCCCATATCTCTCTCTCTCTCCCCTTCCCGTTCATGTCTGCTCGTGTCATTATGGGTTATAGAGTTTTATGTCATTGGGACTGAAGTGTGATCCCGGGAGATATTCCTTGGTTTTTATACAACTTGTTTTCACTTTGTCAGCATGGCGCATGTCCGTCTTCAATAGCCCGATTGTTGCAGAAAACTAGGATGTTATACCTTCTTCCAGCAACAAGACATGGAACCATATCTTGAGAATTACACGTAATCTCGGATTATCTAGTGAATGTAAAAATACTTACCTTGGTCGAGTCGTATAAAATATGTCTTTCAAATAAAATCAAAACCTGAACTGCTGATCTAGAACACGACATGCACTCATTTTAGCAACACGTATTGTTGTAATTTATTTCTATTCATCCTCTAGTTTTATTCTGGGCTGGCAAATTTCTACACCAAGCCATCTGGTCACCATATGAGTGTTAAGATTCGTTCATCCAGCTTCGTGTGAAATTTGTTTTATTTAATACAGACTTGACAATCACGTCGATGGAAATATTAAGAACACATTAAAACGGAAATGACCGACACATATCAGATATTGGCGTTTCCTTCCACATTAAAATACTTGTGTTCTTGACAAATTTTATTTGAAGGAGAAAGGCCCGGTATATATAGGTAAAAGAAAATTGTTAAAATGGGTTGATTCGCAGTGTTATTTCGGTTAGACGCATAAATAAACAGCTCTTAATTAAATTGCCCAGTGAACGAACCCGATTAATGCATAATAAGCGGAATAGAGAGAGAGAGAGAGAGGGAGTGGGGGGGTGTCACCGTTCACTCGGCACAAACTAGATCAATAATTCGCTTGTGCGTAGGGATCTTAACAGTGGGAAAACCGGAGAACCTGGAGAAAACTCACGAGGTTTGACAGGCGACCTACTCCTTGGCACGTACAACCGGAGAATCGAAACCATGTCAGTTGACCCAATGACAGGCATAAGGATACAACGCGCAAGCGCTACCTATTGCCCTACCCCCCCCCCCATGATGGAGAGAATTTAATGTGCACTTTAAGTCACTTAAAACTAAATTATCTCGGTTGGCGCAGAACCGTAAGACTCATTTTATACCATTTCGAATTTCAACTGTCTAGGGTTCTTTTACGTATACGCAAATGTGAATATTTTACTTTAGAAAAAATATATATTCAGAAACTGGATTTGAGAACGGATAAAAGCCCTACAGAGCAGGCCTGGGTCCAGGATTTTGTCGAGGGGGGGGGGGCACACATTGGAGAAAAGGGCAATATATTACAACTTTGGATTGTTTGGGTGGAGACAATGCTAAAAACATGTTTATATCATCTATTAAAGAGCAGATATGTGAACTACAACAGTAACAAAGCAAACCAAAATGAAAATTAACTATGTCACTGGGGCTGAGGGGGGGGGGGGGGGCACGGCCCCCTAGCCCCCTCCCATCCCCCGGATCCGCGCCTGCAAAGTATGGACCCCTGATCACATTCGGTGACTAGACAAATTTTCCTTTTCATTCCACACCCACTGTACCCGGAAACGTGATTTTAAAGAAATATCCAAGTTTTGTCCCGCCTCAAACTGGAACTGCAACCAGTGCTCAAGCGACGGAATGCAGTCAAATTATTCACACACTTTTTTTATTTTATATAACCGGATATTTTTACAAAGGATGTATTTTCCTAGAGTGTTAATTGAGTTCGTCCAGAATAAATTGTATCTAACAGCTTGTCCAATTGTTGAGCTGGAAAATTAGCAAATATTAACAACATTTATTTTGAACCTGATCCTAATCGGGAAAAGAGATCAATTTTCGTCTTATAATGTGTACCACCTGTTCATATCCGAGGTGTACATAATACTGAACAGTTCCGAGGCAACAAGATCAGAATTTAGGATCGGATAGAATTTGAAGAATTAGGCTACAAATCTTGGTTGAAGTTTAATTGACATATTTAATAGAAGTGTGTGCATTTTCAGATATTTTAGCAAATATTACATAGTACCGACACGGGCCTCTTACAACGCAACGACCCAAGTGGAGTTTTCGTCGAGTCGACGTCACAGCAGGAAAGCAAGATGGGACAGAGTTGTTAGTAACTATTGAAATTCATTAAATTATTATTCAGAATTTAGGATCGGATAGAATTTGAAGAATTAGGCTACAAATCTTGGTTGGAGTTTAATTGACATATTTAATAGAAGTGTGTGCATTTTCAGATCTTTTAGCAAATATTACATAGTACCGACACGAGCCTCTTACAACGCAACGACCCAAGTGGAGTTTTCGTCGAGTCGACGTCACATCAGGAAAGCAAGATGGGACAGAGCAGTTGTTAGTAACTATTGAAATTCATTAAATTATTCTCTGCGAAACTGAATGAAGTAAGAGAGTTCCCTGTCTTTTCATTAGAATGCTCATTTCACAAAAACATAAGTCTTAGCATCTGTTATATTATAAGGAATTCTAATTTAACACAAAACGTTGTTTAACAGAGCATGATTCTCTGCGAGTTCAATAAATAATTGAGCGATCAAGATGTACACCACTCTTATAGGAGTGTCAATTCTGTGGATACTGTTGATTATAACAGCTGTGTTGATGATAGTGTGTTTTAAAAGAAGTTTCAGGCGTGTCACTAACGATATGAACGTCACTCTGAACAGTATTAGCAATAAAATAAACGAACGGCATAATACGCATGATTGCGGTAGTGAAGCCGAATTGCAGATAGAAATAGTGTAGGTGAGGATGTTGAAGATGATGGCGAAGATAGTGTTTGTCGGATCTCGTGCACGTATCATGCCAGTAAGCTGTCATGTGGTAGTTTATGTTGCTAGCAGCTATGTCTTTTTGAAATATATATAAAAGAGGCATTTTAAAACAATTTCGTTGACGGTTTAAAACATTTTTTTTTTCAATTAGGCTGGATTCGCTTATATAAGTTTACATGATGTTCTGCAAATAATTGTCTGTTGATTTTTAATGAGTTTGACGAATGCTCGCCAGTGAAGGAATAACGACAATGATTCTGCAGATGATGTCCCGAGTGAGTATGTTATTTTACCCTAAAAGCAAACACAGTTATCAAAATGTTATCGCTATCCGTTGTTAGGGATTCTATGTTAATATGAAGATAACAGAGGCAATATCATGACGTTAATGAGCATGCAGAATTCTGAAAATCATTGGAAGCTCTGACTGTGAAAGACCAATTGTTTTATCGTTAATGGAGAAATGTGGATGATTTTGCCTATGATTCATTATAGCTCGGATACGTCCTGCTTTAAGAACAGGCTAATCTTCATCATAAACTGTTCATATTCTCGTTGCTTATTACGTTCATGGATTTTTAACTTGGATTTGTTTACTGGAATTGACAATAAATTTTGTTTTATTGTTGTCAGAGATCTGTGGAATATTTCAGGTCAGTTCATATATCTGAGATCAGAATAGCTGTTCTCTGAATTGTAAGGATTGGACACGCATCCACGATTAAACTTCATCTGTAAAAAAGCCAATCCCAATTTGCTACATCCTAAAGTGAGACGCAAAATAAAGTGGGGTTTAATGTCCTACAATTCCGCACCAACCAGCTAATGAAGACGGCCATTAGTGTGCTACCTGGGAAATTATGTCCTGAAAGCGGGGCTACGTCCTACCCTTATTTTGAATTCCATCAGGGTATCCTCTACGTTTACACAAGACCTCGGTCGTTTCTTGGACGCCCCCGCCCTACACTACAAGCAAGGGGAGGGGAAACCACACCGAAAAAGCCAGAGGATTTAATGCGGGATCTCCAGCTTAGCGAACCATCACCTTACTCCCCTAGCCACTGTTACTCTTCATCGAATGTCAAGGGTTCTTTTAATAGACGCTGTTCTTTTCCAGCCCCCCCCCTCTCCACTCCACACACACACTTACTGCACCTTTGGGAATTAGAAAACCAGACTGGAAAATCTAAACGTACCTCCTCTAATATCAATTAGACAGGTGAAGTGGTAACAGGGCTTAAACACATCTCACTCCACCGATATCCCGGTTTCTTAACCTGTCGTTGGATAGGTGGAGTGGTCTAAAACGTGCGTTTTAAACCATAAGGTATATAAGTCTGAGCCGTGGTTTCGAGCGCACAATTCGACGTTACGACAAGTAGGGTCGCTTACTCCGTCTCGTGGGTTTCTGTGGGTCCTCTGGTTTCTTTCTACAGCCGATACACACAAGAGAATTAATAAACAAAATTTCAATCATGATCATATTATGTTGGACCCCCCCCCTCTCTCTCTCTCTCTGTCTCTTTCTCTCTGCTATGCGTGCCTATGACTCGATGATCCAGTCCAGTTACGGATACTGATCGGAATGAAATGAAATGAGGTTTACCGTCCTACTGTTTTGCCCCGACTGGGATAATTAAGACGGGCATGCGCCATACAGTGTGCTAAGGGGTGAATTTTGTCCGGGCAGCGGCACTATGACCGGGAGCGACACTTCTTGGTGGGCAACTGGAGGGGGTAGAATTATGATTTTTCAAGATATAGGGTTTTTCGATCGTATGGAGGGTTGATTCAAGAAATAGTTATTTAGATAAAGTGTTAAAAGTATGAAAAAATGTATTTAAGAATAGCGGAAGCACTTAACAAAGCAGTTACAATAACCAGGGCAGAAAGGATGGGGGGGGGGTTGTTACCGAAACTTTTGCCCTGAGGCGCCACACAGGCTTGTAAGGGCCCTGTGGCTAAGGAGAGAAACGAAGAGAAATGGGGTTTAACGTCCACTGGACACAAACTAGGTCACTTCGGGACTAACGTATGGCTTAATTTTATTTGAATAATTCGCTTGCGCGTAGGGGTCTTTATCAATGGGAGGAAACCCACGACGTTGGACATGCGACCCTACTCCTTGTCACGTACAACCGGGGATACGAAACCACGCCAGTTGAAAAGTAGCTAAGGTTAAATACCGACAAGATTTCAACCTCGTCCATACAGAGCAATAAAACTATTAAAAAGTCTATAACAATTTTGAAAAATATAAACAAGACAACACAAAACAACATGAATAAATTACTTACCAATTTCCGTTAAACTTTTAAAGACATATTTATACTTCTTTCATTCCAATTTAAAGATTAAAATAAATTTTGTCATTAGTCTGGTTTAAATGTGTGATTTTTAATGTGAAGTACGGTTAACATGGAGGAATTTGACACCCAACGTTAGACCAAGCCATTTATCACTATTTGCATGAACCGGTTAGAGAGCTGACGTTAGACTTTGCAAGTTTAATTTTATTTAACTAAAGTTTATTTTTTACTTGCAACAAATCCTCACTTCAAACTGCACGATCGTCTCTACAAAAAATATTTTAGTCTAAGGTCAAAGATATGCGTAGGCTTTCAGAAATGTTACAGTTAAAACCACTGTGTACTGAACAGAATACAAATATTTTAGACAAAAAGACTGAATGAAAGCGAGCCATGCATTTGTGTGATAAGTGATGTTATTAACAACCTTTACACAGTGGTCATTGTTCTAATGGGTCGTGGCGGATCTACGTGGGAGCACTAAATAACAGTATAAATTAGCTTATTCTCTTCTTATGAAAGTTGGTTCGCTTGCCTGGAAGTCGGGTGTTCGATCCCTGCATTGGCCGAGAAAGTTCATCCACATTTTTCCGGCGTGGTTTCCTCTTGTCAGTGATGCAGTGATCCACTTGTCGTTCGGATGGTACGAAAAACCGAGGTCCCGTGTACACATTGGCGTGCACGTAAAAGATCCCTTAGCAGTTGGTATTAGATATAAGAGTAGGCCGTAGCGCCGCTACCCGGAAAAAAATTCCCTCATAGCACACTGTATGGCGTATGCCCGTCTTCATTAGCCCAGGTTAGGAGCTGAAGAGTAGGACGTTAAACCCCATTTCATTTCATTTCTTATGAAAGTGGAAATTTGAGCTTTTTGTTGATAAGGTTGATCGAGCGTCTGAAACTGAATGTTACTTTCGGATCTAGATACCCGCCAGATATCCCCACGATATTCCAAATTTTCTAAATTTTCTTGCAGGAGAATACCTCCACCCTCTGCCCCCCTAGCCCTCTACCTAATAACCTGCATCCGTCAATGCGTAATGGGTAATATCGGGTGTTTTGAAGAATACCCGTAAAAAATGTTTTACTCTCCGGCGAAATATGTCATACTGTAGTGTTGGAGAAATATCCAAGGTTACAGAGTTCAGTATCGATCAGTTTTCATTTATCGTGCATACAACAATGTATGCCTTTATTTTATAATCGGTTTCATCAAACAGCGACACACCGAAGAAAATTATACATTTAAAGAAAACATAACTCGTCGTGTCGATCATACAAAGCCGCACATTGGGAATGGAGAGAGAGAGGGAGAGAGAGGGGGTAACATCCACTGGAAACAAACTAAGTCATTTCGGGACTAACGTAATATGGGTCAACTTTATTCCAATAATCAGCTTGCGCGCAGGGATCTTTAGCAGTGGGGAGAAACCGGGGGACCCGGATAAAGCCCACGAGGTTGGACAGGCGACCTTACTCCTTGTCATTAGGTCTGCCATTGAGTGAAATGGCGTGGTTTCGATTCTCCGGTTGTACGAGTCAAGGTGTAGAGTCGCCTGTCCAACCCTAACCCTTTCTCCGGGACTCCCGGTTTCCTCTCACTGCTTCAGATCACTACCCGCAATCGAATTATTGTAATAAAATATTGACCCATATGTAAGTCCCAAAATGGCTTAGTTTGTGTCGAGTGGGCGTTAAACCCATCTCTTTCTCGCTCTCTCTCTTTTCTCTCACTCTCTCTCTTTCGCTCATTGGGGTTGCTAATATTTATAAAGAGCTTATAATTATATTTTTATATCCAAAATTTCATTTACATGGGTTAAGATATTATTATTATTATTGACCAAAATTAGTCTCAACTGCCTTACTCTTGTAGTTACAGAATGTCTCGTCTATCTAAGTAAAGTGCACTATTTAACGATTCGTTTGACCTAGAAATTTATCAGAGGCTGAAAGACCGGATTGATTATCCATTTTTGAAATGTGCTTCGATGTTCTTTTGTATGCAACATGAATCCACAAACCCCCTTTAAGACAGTATATTTCACAGAAACTTGCAAGAAGTCACTAATACTATTACATCAACTTTTGTTAGGACTAAGTTTAGTGACGTAAGTCCATATCTTTCTAACCCCTGTTCGACCTCTGGACTCGAGCCATTTAGATGAAATGTTCAACCTTGAACTTTAATTTATGTAAATTAATGTAGGTTACAGCATCCGTTTATTGTTAAGTAGAATCATTTAATGTATGATAAATCACAGCAGCTAATTAGAACATAACATTGCGTCGGTTTTAAAAGTTGGGTACAGATATATTAGGACAGCAAAAATGGTAAGCAGATCATTTACTAAACATTCAATTAATAATCAAACTAACCAGTTCCTCGGACTTTTTCACCGCGAGTGCAAAATGAAGGACCTGACAAGGAAAGAGTCTAGTGGTTGGAATGGGACAAAAAAATGAATTGGACGTAAAAGAACTATTTGCAGTTGGAAATGGACAAAGAGTAGGCGTCGGGCAACATATAGTACACTTCATAACGTTTGTCCGTCTTCATTAGCCCATCGTTTGGTGCATTACAGTAGGACGTTAAACCCCATTCCATTTCAGATTGTCCCGATCTGATTTACAAAATACGCGATTAAAATTAAAACAAGTGATTGGAGTTCGGTTCAAAAATTAAACTTGTTGGAAAAGTGATTGCCGGCCTCCGGTTAAGGGGGTTCCCTCACAAAACATAAATCACTTCAATTAAATTAAACCAAAAATTACCACTGTGTTGACATTCGTCATATCAGGATTTGGAGTGAGAATCGATGTTTGGAGATTTGTTGTTTTAGAAACCTGGGGCCTATTTCACGAAATTTTAACTAAGATAAGATCCCAATTTTAGTAATTTGATTGGATAATATTAGATTGATTTTAGTGCTTAGCCAATCAAAATTGAAGTATCTACTAAAATTGGATTTTATCTTAAGTTAAAATTTCGTGAAACAGGGCCCAGTTCTGTTTAGCTTGGTCTGCATCTTGACTCCGTTTTTATACTTTCATATCGTGAAACTAAGGCTAAGAGATACGCGACGTCTCTAGTCTTTCACGTCCTACTTTTCTGCACGACTTTAGTCTTTCAGCTACAAAGTGAAATAAAATGCGGTTTCACACCTCACTTTTCTTCACCAACTTACAAAAGTTACGCGCACATTAGTCAATAAATGCAAAAATTGACTTTGGAAAGTTTAAGAATTCGGTTTAAAACAACACAACACAAAAAATAAAAACAATTGTTGTGTAAACAATAAAGATTGGACCCTTGCATTGTGGTTACACTGTTTATGTGACCTAATCGCCACAATTATTAAACACAGCTACTGTTCTCAGATAAGGAGATGACCTCAATTACTTTTACATGGTCGGGCGATCCCTGCATTGACCGAGAAAGTTCATCCAGAATTTTCCGGTGTGGTTTCCCCTTGTCAGTGATGCAGGACGGGGCGGCTGACACGGACAGTCGTCTAGTTGTTCGGTGTGCACATAAAAGATCGCTTGGCAGTTGGAATTCGATATAAGAGTAGGTCGTAGCGCCCCTGCCCGGGAAAAATTTCCCTCATGGCACACTGTATGGCGTATGCCCATCTTCATTAGCCCAGGTTAGGAGCAGAACACTAGAACAGTAGGACGTTAAACCCCATTTCACTTTGTTTTACATGGCCAAATAGGCATAACTATCGCGATTGTCCAGACACGCAAGTGTTTACTGACCGCCATATAACATGAAAATTGAACGTTTGCTTGGTTTCATAGAGTCTTTCACACAGCCTATAGATCTATTGCTCCGTTTTATACTTTAACATATATAAATGAGACCACTCACATTAACTATATATGTCTATATTTTCAGATCAATTCTTGTATCAAGATATTGTGTTTATATCTATTTTTGAATAACTTACATCAAACAGGTAAATATAAAAAAGATTCTATTTCCAGTTCTCTCCCCACCCACCCTCCTTTTGCGTAGACACGTGTATTCACTGTCTTAGTTTGATTCGTTAATATCGTCAAAGGGCTAGTGCATTTTGTTTATGTGCAACTCCAATTGTCTACGATATCATTCCCGGTGGAAGTAGGAGTTAAACTCCACAAACAAACGAAGCAACTCCGACAAGTAAATTTGGTGCTTGAATGCATTTTAAATTCAAGGACTCCTTTTATCAGTACAAAAGTAAACCTCGTATGAAATGAATTGTTCATGGATGAATAAGAGACCATTTATTAGCTGGTGTGCTTTACACTTCTGATTGTAGTCTGTAATAAAGCTGTATCTACAATTAGCTAGCAACGTTCAAGGTATGCCTATTGTGTCCATGTCACCTGATGTCATTTTGGATACATTTGTGAAGTTGACAGTTTTCTGTGTACTGTTGCATTAGTGACATTTATATGGTTTTCTTCAATGACATTTAAAAGCCGAATAATTCTTCAGTAATTGATTGATTGGGGAGATCTTTTTGTGAGCATTTGTAACCTTGGGATATTTTACAATGTCGATAAACATAATTATCTAATTACCATTTTGCCTCAAATCATTAAACATACATTATGCAAGATCTAAATCTGCCTAGTGTAGGTCTTTCTTTAGGCCTCAAATGTTATAAAAACTATTAATTAGACATTAATTAACTTATTCAGGCCATAATCACCTCTCAATGTCGAAGCTAGCGTGAGATTTTTGTTGGATTGTAGTTCGATTCGCTGAAATATTTTCCTTCGTGATTTACCAATAAAAATGGATAACCGAGACTACTGAATTTGTCTTGCCGTCTTTAGTAATGATGACCGAGGCTAAGCGAAACTTTCATTCGCTTAGTTCTAAGTTAATAATTGATCAATTTGACTGAAATTTCCAGCAAATTGCCTTTACATTAGCTAGTTTTTAACTATTGTAGTGAGAACTGCCAACTCGTTATCTAATCTCCGATAATGTATCTTTAAGTACCGTAGACATTTATGCACATGCTGAGCCCATAATCAACTTTCTGTGGATCGTCGGATGATATTGATTTTCAACGGATTTACGATCGCAGTAAATAATTTTATTTAAAAATGAATAATTGAGACATTGTTATCAATGTCAATCAAAACTACATTGTTCTTCAAGCGGTCATAACTACGCCATGAATCGAGTAATTTGAGTGAAATTTTCAACATATTCCCTTTAACTATCTGTCATAGAGACAGCCGTCAGTTCTTTATCTAAACATTACATAATGCATCCATCACCTCTGGCTTGCGGCTGTGGTTTCGAGCCCTGGTTTGAGCGTATGTGTCATGGAGATAGGGGTGCCTTCTCAACCTCGTGGGTTTCCTCCGGGCACTCCGGTTTCCTCCCACTGCTAAAGACCCCTACGCGCAAGCGAATTATTGAAATAAAATGAAACCATATGTTAGTCTAGTTTGTGTCGAGTGGACGTTAAACCCCCATCTCTCTCTCTCTCTCTCTCTCTCACACATAATGCATCCTTAACTTGTGATGGTTTAGTTCTAGTTTAAACTATAATAAATGTTTTATCAAAATTAGATGGTGTATGTTACTAGCTTAATCTCAATTGTTAACCTGATTATAAATGGTGTTTATGACTAGTTTAACCTATAATTAATGTTTTACCTTGATAAGATGGTGTATATGTATGACTAGTATAACTTGTAATGAATGGTTAACCTGATTATAAATGGTGTTTATGACTAGTACAATCCCAGTAATTAATGTTTTGTCTTAATTAGATGGTGTTTGTGACAGTTCTAGTTTAACCTGTAATGAATGTTTTTCAAATAATGAACCTCAAGATCAATGTGGATGGTGCAAACAAATGGTAAGTATTTGAGTACTTATGTACATGTATATAATTATTTATAAACAATTGGACCGAACGGTTAGTGCACCTGTACGTTGTATCATTGATTCAACTGGCGTTGTTTCGATTCCACGGTTGTACGTGACAAGAGTCGCCTGTCAAACCTCGTGGGTTTTCTCCTGGTCCTGTGCTTGCCTCCCACTGCTAAAGACCCCTACGAAAAGACCTAGTTTGTGTCGAGTGGACGTTACCCCCACCCTCTCTCCCCTCTCTCTCTCCCCCTTTCTCTCTCTCAAAACCTAGTTTAACAGTACGTTTAGTCCTTCGGATGGTGTTCAGGATTGGTGTGCACGTAAAAGAACCTTTGATAGTTGGAATTTGATGACGAGTGGCGTCTTCATAACCCTAATTAGTGCAGAACATTACTAACTATGATATTAAAAGCCACCTTCATATCACTCATCTGTTCGCGCTTCTTCAATAGTCACCCATATGGTGTAGATTATGATAGGGTAAAATATTAGATAATAAACTCTTTGAATTAAGATAGACCGATACCTGTTATAATAGCTCTAACATAGAAAGGAATTATTGAAGAAAATTACCCGAAAAAAAAAGAACACAGGGCGGTAGGCTGAGGTTTTTCTATCGAGGGTTTTTTATTTCTGAAGTTATTCTTACCCAGTATAACCGAAGTGGAGGACTCCTTTAATGCTTATAAACCGTCTATGTTTACATGTACGTAAATGACAATATCCCAGAACTCCATTAAGAAAAACCGTATTTCAGAATGGAAGAATAACCCAATACAGGTTTACAGAAAAACTTGCAAAGAATAACCCTTAATTCCTCTGTATATATTCAGACCGCAGGCATATTCGGGCATAGAATATACCTCAAAGATCAAAGAGATTTACCGTTATAGGTTGAAAATCTTATAAAGCGATGTAACTCTCTGAAAACTTTTCGCATGCTTTTTGCCTCATTACGAGAAACGATAAATCCAGGTCTGTTAAATGTCTGATGTCACAAATACGATAATACAATTAAGCAAGAGTGGGGGAATGAAATGTGGTTTAACGTCTCAATATCACATTGCGTCGATCATTTTGAGACTTATATATGTTATTTTTTATTGGAAAGTTTACGCTATTTTGTTTTCAGAATTTTACTCAAGCTCGATGTGGGAGGATAAGTGATCTACAGACGGGTGGGTGTCCGAGAGATAGAATCGAGGTGAAAAACATGGGGATAGGCACCACAATCCGACGAGTAAGTAGCTGTAGATACTTTGTTTTAATGGCATTCAGTAATATTTTAGAACTAGGTACTAGTTATAAATGCTACTAAAAGATTGTTACTGACAGGCTTTAATTTGTATGTTCTGCTTTGTAGAATGAAGATTTATCTCCCTTGATCCCGATAAAACCACAGTCTGCATTTATAACTATTCCCGTCAATTCAGGTAAAAACATTGATATTCATGTTGTAAATGTGAATAAAAACGTTATCTCTCAGATAACGATTATGCCTTACATACAGGGGGATCTGTACAAAAATGATTATAAAATTGAAAACAACATTGACGGACATCTATGTCATAGAATACATGGCATAATTCTATTACCCAACTTCATCTCAAAGCTCACTACAAAATAAACACACAGTTTGTGGTATTTTCATTTCAGTGGGTAGTTATGCAATACCAGAGGGACATAACGGTTTACCTCTTTGAAATCAAACGGCCAAGTGTTCATTTATGCGCACGTCACGGGTGGATCTCGTTTTTTTGTCTCATCCAATCCACTAAACACAAGAACCACCCATATCAGCCGGACAGGTACAACCTCTAATCACCGATTAACATTTTTTTTGTAGCGAGAAGTATCGAATTTCAAATGCGAGCCGAGAAGGTAGGTTATTAGTGCGTGTATATTATCAAAATAAAATTCAGCGAGTTTTTAAGTTCTACGGCAAATTTTCAACAGTCACCTGTTGAGAAATTCAAGGTGGTATCCAAGGCAGCCGCCATTTCAAATAATCCACTGTATAACCCACATAATATTTTGTCTAGTATGATAAGTTTGGTATCTAACCGTATGCTTTTGTGGCCAAGGAATACACTAAATCATTTATTATGTTGTGCGGTGATTAGATCATAGTAAAATTCAAAATGCCAGACAATATGGACCTTTAACTCGATACCAAACCAAACTATATCTGGAGACAAACTATATTTTTCTGGACATATGAGTGATACGATAACACCATACATATATCTATCAGGGGGTCTAGAGCTACGTAGGACGGTCCTGAAAAGGAGTGCACAAGGAAACAAAACCAAATACCAACGCTAGAATCTATCAACATTATCTGATAATGACGCCATTTGCATTCAATTCAACATTATTTTTGGAAATACTGAACGGAATTGAACCATTTGTGGACTGATATTCCTTTTAGAGATTCACCTTTCACAATATTGTAGTTTGCAAGTATGCATATCGCTTAAAATGGTACATCGAGGCTTTAAATACTTGGCTTGCAGATTCCACATTGGTTTCGCCAATTGGGAAGTTTAAAACTCTATTGATGTCATTTGGTGAACGTTTGTCTGCCATAATCGTGTGTGTGAATAGTGTTGCGAACGATGAATAAGAAATCCCCAAAAGGATTCTCAGGCTGGGTCCATAAATAGCAGACTCATGACTTCGAGTTACGATGGGTAAGAAGAAAGAAACAAACACGATGTTGATGATACGAACTCTCTAGTGCATCTCACATGCTTTATTTGGGACTACATTTATATATTAATAGCATGCTTGTATTCATACGCCAATAGACGTAATTAACCAGTCACTATAAAAAAGATGAAGGAAGTTTGTCAAACTGATCCCGCAGTGAATATTCGCTTGGCCGCTACAATCACTGATAAGCATGACATTGACGAGGCTTAATGAGTACGGCATATTAACTTTTTTACTCCGACAAATTAAATTCTCAAACATTATTTTGAGGTAAAAGAAAAATAAATAAAGACGTTTGAAGTATTTGTAGTTAAAAAATATTTCCTATTTAGTGTAAATGGGTATTAAAATGAGTAAAATGCATCATTTTGCCCGAAGCAGTTAGGTGTTAAGTAAACATTGCACGAGCCGTTGAGCCAATGACTACGAGGCGTGCAAGTCAACGCACGTGTTTTAGACAGCCATCCGTTACAGGGATAATTCGTTAGTAATTCTCTGTGAAACAGGTTGGAAGTTTGTTTCTAGCAAATAGAATGCTTGTTTTTGTATTTTACAACCGTTTTTGTATGTCTTATTCACGAATAGTGGTGGCAAAGTAATAATATAGAGATATGGATATCTATATATGTAATAAAATGCTTGAATTAGCTGTGACATACACAAGGTCATTTTGGGAATAACACATGGTTCAATTGTATTTCAAATATTCGCTTACGCGTAGGGGTATTTAGAAGTGGGAGGAAACCGGAGGCCCCGGAGAAAAGCAGCGAGAATGGGCAGGTGACCTCACTCGTTGCCACGGGCGACCGGGAATCAAAACCAAGCCAGATGGACACCACGAAGAAGTGATTGCAATTTCTTTATTTCGACAAAGGTATTTTTATGTATTTCTTTAAAACTATAACATTTTGAGGAAGTATTTTGAAAGGAATGTTTCAAATATTTTTTTAGAGATGGCTAATTTTCAGAGTGTCTAGTCCAAGGAACATCCATGTAGAAGTTACATCATCTTGTAGCAGGTATGTTTAAAACAAAAATTAAAATATATGAATTTCCCGATTTATTTTTTAAAAATACACACCTTACTACTGGAATTGCACCCACATAACGTTATTATATTTCTTTTTGTCACATTTCCAAGAATAGCTTGTAATAATAGTAACGGTAACCTCTATTTAATTTGGGTATTTTCGTACTTCTGGAGTTATCGCCCCTTATTGACTGTAATCATCGCAGAAAATAAAATTCTCAACTGATTTTCACAAAATAATTAGCAGTGGGACAACGTCAGAGTTGTTCAGATGTTTATAGAACACTTCGGTTTTGATTGACACCTGTGCAGTGTACAAGAACATTGTTCCTATTCTTTTTTACCTTACGAAAACCGAGTTCACCGTGTGCGTATTGGCGTGCACGGAAAATAAGATGCTTAAGCGGGAACACCTTCATCTGAGCAGCCCCTCCCATCCCCACTTAACCAAAGAATTGATCGAAATATCATGTCTAGACAATTAACCTCATTCAGACATTTGGAGCTACCTATTATTGGGAAGTTTTAACTGACTTGCCTAGACACCTATTCTTTGATAGTTATATACATTTAAAACTATCATGTTTTTGATTGTGTTTTTGTAACAAATATTGTAATAATGCATGTAGAATCCAAGATAATAACTTGCAAATCACAAAAATAACATTTTTTTTTCAAGATTTCGTTGGCGGAACAATGGACGAGGCCGGTGTTCTCGACTTACAGCAGGTCAAACGGTAAATTATAAAATGAAATTATGTTGTATTAGTTATTGTCCGTGTAATGTCCGGAGCACGAAATATGAGTGTTCTGAACTGATGATGATATGAACATACGACTTGTTTGTGTTAAAGCGGAAATTTCATATTTTCAAAGAAAGTCAAAAGATAATTATTTCTATGTCTTTTGCTCAAAAGGTTGTCAACTCACTATTATACGATCATGGGCAATATTTCACAGGCATAAAAATCCCTGACACTGAAAATAATAACACAATTACTTGAATTACCTCCTTTGTTTTCCCCACTCCCCTCCATGTCATGGCGATCTTCAAACGTTTGAATTTGAAGTTGAAAATGATATTTTTACCAATTTCTCAACTGACAATAGTAAATTATAGGATTAATAGGATTATTCTTTAACAAGGTAGGACTGTTTATAGATACAATCTATATTTTGAAAATATAACTAAAAAATATGAAATTGCCGTTTTAAAGTAAGTCGGAATTCACAACCTTTCCCACGGACGTTTATAACACTACTCGTGGGTTGGGGCTATGACGTATGAACAGGAACGATAATACTACTGTATATACATCAAATACAGAAATATAGAACTATGGACCAGGAACCGAACACGACGTCATCGGCAATGGTAATGCAATATCAGCAATTGAAGTAGTATACTTATGGATTCAATTATCCAATGAACATGCATGTCAAGTTTCATTTCGACCGTACTTGAAAGTCGCCCGGGAGACTAACAAGACGATGGATAGTGCATTTACCACTATGGTCAATTGTGATTGCAAACCTTAGTCACATTTTCATTTCACTCAAAGATGCATTATGTAAGAGCCGGTCGCTCGTGTTATGTATAATGGTTCCCAAGTAGATAATTCAAAATTAATATATTGACAATTTCATTCAAATAACTTTATTTTGAACTTCCTAATCGACACGCAGCCCCGCATCTTCATTTTTAAATTATATCATTAAATGGCGATCGTGTTTTAGTCCCTTTACATCTGCGCCATCCGATTGTCTTTTCGTGTCTTAATAATAATTTATTCAGCATTTGAGCTCTTACATAATGCACCTTTAATTTGTTTTCAGGTAAATTTTAGGCTTATTCTCAGAGCAGAAGACTGCAGCACAAGCGGAAGGTAAAATACTTCATTCGTGACATATTAAGAACGTGTCCGCGAGAGGACGATGCAGAAATTGAAAAAAACGATAACCCTGGGGGTCAGCAAATTTCAACTATACTTGGTCTATGGGGACCCCTAGGCGACAGAAGTCACATGATGAAGTGAAAAAACTTTGAAGTGACAACTTCCGGGTATAACTGGAAATTGTTGTTTTGGGGCAAAATTTGACATATTTCGACCAATTTTTTATCAAAATTTCAAAACGCTCCTACTCGAAAGGTTCTATCTCTAATTTTTTTAAATTGGTCAGGTATGATAGGCTTAGTAGTCGTCTTAAAATCCTGCAGTCGTTTGGGATTGCATGAATCGTGTGAAATTTTCTGTGCGTGATCTTAAAGTGGTCATTTTACGTATGTTGAAAACTATGCCATCCTAAAACGTATGTAGCTACTTCTTTGCAGGTCTGACATATAATTGCTTGGTGTGGTTGTGAAGGGCATATCTCGAAGTAAATGTCAGAAGAAAAAAACTGACCTGAACGCAACCCACTAGAGTGCTGCAATAGTTTGAAAATGTATAAAAACGGTATTTTCCACGAAATTCGTCTTTTCACTGATGATGGACTACTATCTTCGAGAGTTCAAATGACGGTTGATTATCAACATTACTAACATATTTTGTTACTTGGACGTTCCTTGTGCCAAATATACTATCTTGGTAAAAAAAAATCATGATTTTGTGACAAAATCTGACGTTCGCGGTCATAGTAGAAAAGGGGCGTAACTGGTGCGTAATTTTGCAGGATCAGGCAACGATTATTCTAATCTGTATTGAGTAGTTAGTAGCACAGAAGAGCATAAATCCATGGGTTGGCACGGCAAGCTTTTATATTGGCACAATTTAACCAAAGCAGCACCTTTTCAGCAATGACAAACGATTATCTTCAAATAATAATAATCGTTTTCTATAGTGCTGAACATTCACCATCACCATTACTTCTAATATTTCGGTATTTGAACGTGCCTCGTGTTAAATAGATGTTGTTTAAAATCATATTTTTCTGATAGCCAAAGGGAAGGGTCATATTGTGTTGTGTAAAATTTTGCAGGGATCAGACCACTGTTATTAAGATCAGTATTCAGGAACAGATCACCGTATAGATTTATTGACTGACATGACTATCATAAACTTGATCTATTAATTTGTACACCTGCTCATGTAAAGAAGAAAAACATTCAGAAGTGTTCATGTACATGTCTACTTTCGAGCAGAAGTGCTTACGTACTTAACTTTCTATGCTCAAGTGTAAATGCTATCTGACAATCCTTCAAGTTTTTGGACACAAGAGTAATGTTTTATTTTGTAATACTATTTTTGGATGTCCTCTTCTCCTTCGTGGATTTCAATATGGAATTATCATAGCCTCCCGATCTCCAATGCTTCTCCATGAAAATTTCTAAATGTTTCTACACAATGATCGGCCCCTAAATACAGATGGGAATAAGCTAGTCGGACCAAAACAATCTATCACCCCCTGCATGGTGCTCTCGCGGACACGCTGATTTTACCAAATGATTCTAGCTCGTTTCCTGTGCGATGAGAGCTATTCAGAAAAGCTGAACTTCCTTTTAATACCATGAATGTGTTAGTTAGCATCGATCCTTCCATACATCGATCAAGGAGCCCCAATGGGTGTAGCTTATCGGACTCTATAGGTTGACCTGGCCCCGAGTTCACAATTCTCAGACTTAAGTTAAGAAATTTGTTCAAAATAGTTGACTGTATTTTAACAAAAATATAGTCTTTTTTATAAAACTTTTGTTGTTTTAATGTATCAAATACACCAATAAGAAACTATGTTCTAAGTTCTGTGTTTCTGGGTCAGATATATTTCTCATAAATAGTGATTGAAAGATGAATAAATTCTCAACTTATGTCTGAGGATGATTTGTGAACATATTGAACATAGTATATTATGTAAGCTATGTAATCCGATGAAGTGCAATGGAAAAGACACAATTTTTACCACGAAGATGTTTAATGTACTACTCAATTTGTAATTAAATTGCTTATGATATAGTTTATTGTATATAATGTATATTTTCCAGCGTGATAGTATCCATACCTCGAAGTAGTCAGAAGTTTCTAGTTGATGTCGAATCGTCGTGTGGGTGTGAATGTTCGAAACGAGTGGTAAGCAATACCCACCTCTTTGGTTTCAGACAAAAGCCCGGGAATAATTTATACCCACCCGTTTTAATAATATCTACCGGTTGTAATATTATTTTGACAAGGAATATCCATCGGTTTTGTTATTATATTGACAAGGAATATCCACCGGTTTTATTATTGTATTGACAAGGAATATCCACTGGTTTTATATTGACAAGGAATATCAAGGAATATCCACCGGTTTTATATTGGCAAGGAATATCCACCGGTTTTATTATTATAACAGCCTTGGATAGCCACTTGTTTTAATTATTATACCAGTTTCAATATTATATCAGTAAGGAAAACACACCGTTTTATTGTAACGGCGAGAACGATCACACCGTTTTCATTATTATAAGATAAAACTTATTTTCAAAATATTAAAATGGCATCAGAGTTTATTTATAACGACAGCTGCGAATGGTTAGCGCATGCGTTGTATCAAAAGGTCTGTCATTGAGTGGTCGTTACCCCCCCCCTCTCTCTCTTTCTTTCTCTCCCATTCTTATTGAATAGCGTGTGAGTCCAGTGTAATTGTAATGACAATCGTTATTACAAACAAACAATGTGGTCAACAAACTAAGTTAAAGTATACCATTATTTACATTGTAGCACCACTAACTGTTATCTACTTTCAGACATATGGAGCACCCCAATGTAGTACAAATGGTAATTTAGTATGTGGCCAGTGTGAATGTGACGAGGGATATGTGGGTAGATACTGTTTTTGCCATGAAATGGAAGATAATCCAGAGAGTTGTCGAGAACGGTAAGAGTTAATTCCCTTGACTTTTAATGGATTATTCAATCAGTTAATCAAATGAACACACAATTTGAATAGCTGAACTGTTATTTTATTTGAAAATTCACATTTTTTTTAAATGATTACCATTAAAAACTCTTTTTAACCGATCTAATTCAAGCAGTTATAAACCTATAATTAAAGCCCATTAAAAATAGATTATGTCGGATTCAAATAGAAAGTTGAACGTTCATGCTATAATAGTATACAAAGAATATATTGAACATTTCAGACAAATTACCTTATCCATGGCGAAGCTACAAATATTTGAAGTTTTGACAAGACTGTCTCGATTGCTACGATAATAAACAATATAGCTGTTGACAGTAAAAAAAATACATGTATATAAATATTATCATTTAGACCCGGTGGTGCTATTTGTAGTAATTCTGATAGCTGTGTTTTTTTTTTTAGATCCGATGTAGTAAAAGTGATAGTTGTAATTGTTTTTTTTTTTTAGACCGGTGGTGCTGTTTATAGGATTAATAATGAGTGTAAATGGTTTTTTTAGACCAGGTGGTGCTATTTGTAGTAATTGTTAAAGTTGTAATATTGTTTTAGACCCAATGGTTTTATTTGTTGTAAAAGTGATAGTTGTACTTTATTTAAGACCGATGGTGCTGTTTGTAGTTATAATAGAGATTCGTGTAAATGTTTTTATTATTTAGACCCGATGGTGCTATTTGTAGTAATAGTAGAGGTATATATGAATGGTTTTTTTTAGACCCGATGGTGTTATTTGTAGTAAAGGAGATAGATGTAAGTTTATTGGTTAGTGTAATTTTTTTTTAGACCGGAGCTGCTATTTGTAGCAATAGAGATAGCTATTATTTTTTAATGAACCCTGTGTGTTATTTATAATAATATAGATAGTTGTAAATATTATTTTTTTTTAGACCCGGTGGTGCTATTTGTAGCAATAGAGGTAGTTGTAAATGTGGGGTCTGTGATTGTAGATCACGTAACCCTGATACGGTAAGTTCCATTTATATAATATGTTCACATCATTACTAATGTTTGGTTAAACTAACAGATTGGCAATAATTCAGTAACCCGGTATTAAATGCCCTTAGATAGGAAGTACCGCATGAGTTTATTCCTTAAAAAAAGAAATAAGAGGCGGGGAGGACTAATTGCAAATGTTGCTTTCCAGAGTATAGCGTGACTTTTCTAGCTTATGCATGTTAATTACCATTTCATCAAAAGCGCCGTAAACTCCAGACTAAAATGGACATCGCGATTTTAATAAATCTTTAATTATTACAGAATTTATTTTATGGCCGATTTTGTGAATGTAATGATTACAGTTGTTCTCATTTTAATGGTCGACTATGTGGAGGTAAGCAGTTGTTCTTAAAGATGCGTTCCCACATACAAACGGTGTGATTTGATTATATAAAAAAATATTCTTATTAATTTATGTATCTAAGGTTTACATTTTATCCGTCTTAAACGTAAGGAACTACACCAATCCGTAAAAATCCGCGTGATAAAGGGGTCAATTATTAATTGTATTTATCGTGACTTAGTCCATTTACCATAAATATCGAAGTCTAAGTAAAAGCTTGGGGTTATCATCTACCCACTTACTTACTTACTTCCCACCGTTTAATTGCGGTACGTTTATACCTTTTGCTGTCCCAACAACATCTGGCCTTTAGATCAAAACATAAAACATAAAGAACTCCAAACGCCGCTCGAGTAGACAACAAGCCGACAGGCTACCAGTCAGTGATTCCCTTATATTTTATCCTGTGTTTTTCAGGAACTTCTAATATTTTGCTAGTAAATTTGGTTATCTCTGCTTTCCAAATTTGCCATACTTTAATTGGAAATAACTTCTTTATAAATACTTACGCTGTAGGTGGGTCCTGAACCATTTTTCATCGAAAACAGTTGTGTCAGATCGCACTCTATCCCTTGAAGGACGATGTTGTCGTTCATCGATTTTACATAATATGTGATAGAACACATGAAAAAGATTTCAAGTATATTTATCAAAATGATGGTTTGTAAAATAAATTTCATAATTTTGAAGGACCCGAAAGAGGCAGTTGTCATTGTGGAAGATGTGTTTGTAATCCTGGTTATTCTGGTGAAATGTGTGAACTAGCTACGTCTAGTTCTACTGCAAGTTGTCGAGCACTTAATGGTGTAAGTTTTACATATATACTCAAATAAAAGCTATTTTTTCGGATTAGCATACATTCAAAATACGAAATGGGTCCTAGGCAACCTTCGGTATTTCATGACGTTTTTCTTACCACTTGTCATCGGTGGAGCCAACCGGGTTGACAAGGAGGGTTGGGCGCGCTGTATAATTCATAATAATCATTAGTGACCTGCTTATATCAAGTAACGATGCGTGATTTAGCTCTGTAGGAACTTGTGTAAACTGAAAATAGAAAATCAACACAAAATGGTTCAGGTTTGTCTACCTTGTGGGACATGTTTAGCGTCGTCCAACCAGTTACTACATTACAAATGGCACTCAAAAGCATTCTGGAGTGCGATTTGTGTTCTAAGTTTAATATTTGCACTGTGTCTAAAATATTGCTACCAGAAGTCCATCTTTTCAAGATGAGATAACCACAGCAATGTTGATTTAAATTGACCAATACGTCGTGTTTACAATGTCGAGGACTGTGAATGATATTGAATTAAAGACTTACCTACTTTAAGTAATAACTCGGAGGTATATATTGGTTGCATTCTACCAAGGATCTTCAACTTCGGTTTCCAACCTGAACCTATAGACCCAGGTAGCTATACGTTCTCATGTTTTTTCCAGAACGCCCGATATCATTTCATAATTATGCAGAACCATTACATCTAACTCCATGTTTGTGCTTGAATTTGTAATCCACCAGCTTCAACCACCCATTCAACTCTTTCACGTCATATAACTAGCATTTTAAAATTAAATTACAGTTTTTATTGTTTCTAGGAAATTTGTAACGGTAGAGGTGATTGCATTTATGGCCGCTGTAGATGTAGTTCCCTATACATGGGGCCAACTTGTGAAGATTGTCCAGTAAGTCTTTAAATAATTTGTTTGTTGTATTATATATATCTAGCTCTGCGCAAATATGTATATTTTAAGTTTTGGCCAAAGTGCTAGGAAATGGAGGTGATATCAAAACCCCAACTAAACCCCAAAACAGAGTCATAGGAATGTTTTTATTGTATTAGCGTGCCAGAAGGTAAAGACAAAACTATTTCTCGACCAATTAGTCTCTTTTCGTCCAAAACAAACACCATTGATTCCTTAATATTGGAGATTTGTGGTAAGGAGTTTGCCTATATCGCTCCACCAGGGTAAAGTATGTAAATTTTCCGCCAAAAACCCTACAGCCACTCCGTTCAAAAGCTGTCATATGTACATCCAACATTGTATGTGCATAACGTCCAAAACAATAGGCCTTTTATGTTGGTTTATTTTTCAGACATGTAACGGGCAATGTGCTGTGTTGAAAGATTGTGTAAGATGCACCGTCTATAGATCGGGTCCATTATCAGAAGAACAATGTTACAGCCAATGCCGTATATATGGTATTCGACCTGTCGACACTGTCAATGAATATGGTACGTAATAAATACACCACTTGAACTAAATTTTCAAGCTATCTTTCTTTTTAGTGTTGTCTTATATGAGGTGGGATATCTCCAATATTGGAAGACTTGATACCACTTCTCACTCATTGGAATGTTCAAGAATATCTAGAATATTGTTGTACGTGGTACGTCAACATAACTGTCCGTTTAGAGTAAGATGTTGTTTCACGAGCGTTGGTTACTAACACTTTGTGAAAACCACAATATGTCCGGCAAATATAAAGTTAAAACATCTATATCTCAACAAACACTTTGTACATGCGTGTCAAAGTTTGTGTACATTTCAATTTAAACATCGTCAATAGACTGTGTAGTCAATTCACATCAAACCGAAAATCATTTTCCAACTGACGAAAGCAAGTGTCTCTTTAACGTTATATCGATCAACCAATAACCCCTTAGGCAAAAATTAATCCGGACTGGTCCGATTTTCGTATATTGACTAGTATCAAAAATACATTAAATTATTTTTCTAATTTTAGACCCGGATATGAAACTGTGTATGTTTGTAGATGACGATTCTTGTCAATATAAGTTTGTTTATGGTCTTGATGAAGACGGGGAACTCGTAGTTAGAGCAAGGTTAACAAAGAGTAAGATAAATTTTAATTTCTGTATTCCGACTACGTTTGCTCTAATATACTAAGCAACAAAAGAAACGTCGGGTTGGTATGTTACTCTGAATAGACGCATTGCATAAAACTTGCAAAACGTTTTTTTTTTTGTATATTTGTGACCACATCTCCAACTTTACCTGAGCAATAAGGCACCTCCCCAAATACAGAATTGAACTCAGAAAATGTTCTCAAAACGCAACCTCACTATTGAGATGCTAAATTGTTCTTATTGGTTGCACCCCTATACCTGGTTGAATCATTCACACTACAACGTCAGAAGCATGTCACGACTCACGACAGCTCAGAGGAACCAAGCCGCTGCCAATCACTTACAGGCCAATGTTCGGACCATCTACAGACTCCAGCAACGCTTTCGGGCCACCAACACCACGGATGATCGCCCCGAACTTGTAGACCAAGGCTTGCCACAAGCTGACAAGACTGCCATGTTGTGTGAAAGCACGTCGTGTAGAATCTCTTCACAAAGGCATCTGTGACTGCACGCCCGACAGTGGGAACGCATGGAAGACCAATCAGTACAGATGGGTACTATATCAGTACTGATGTCATCGAAACAATGTTTTCCAGCATGACAACGCCGTGCCCACGCCACCAGCGTTACCCAGGACTTTCTACAGCAGAACGGTGTCAACGTTATAAACTGGTCAGCCCTTAGTCCGGACTTAAACCCGATTGAATATCTTTGGGATGGAATTCAGAGGAGACTTTATAACCTCGTTCCGAGACCAAACACAGCTGGTTCAGACGCTCAGTGTACAGGCGCTACGCTGCTGTTATTGTAACTCGCGATGGACACACCAGATACTGATGTATAGACTATGTACAGACTCTGAACCTTCTTGTGGTGCCTTGGAATTGTGATGAATCAATCACTAATATGTTAACATACTGTTAGGATTTTTTAAAAAGAAATTGATCGTCTGATCGTATACCTTTATCATCTGATAGAATACCTTTATCATCTGATAGTATACCTTTATCATCTGATAGTATACCTTTATCGTCTGATAGTATACCTTTATCATATGATCGTTTACCTTTATCATCTGACAGCATACTTTAATTATCTGATAGTATACAGGTATCATCCGATAGTATACCATTATCATCTGATAGTTTACCTGTATCATCTGATAGTATACATGTATCATCTTATACTATAGTTGTTTAATTCTTTCACATTTCAGTCTGTCCAGGATCAGGATAAGAAGAGGCGAAAAGGCAGTTGAAAAAATCTAAATATTACTACTTAAAATGAATCTTTTTTGCTAGGAATAGCATATATAGTTTAAGTTACTTTTATCAGTATATTCATATATATTTATTTCTTATTTCCGAGCTCATATAATAACTGGTTTAGTTCTCTCATTTACTAATTCTAGTGTCGAAACATCAGTCTTACAAAATAAATGTTTAAGAATAGTTTGTATATAGTGGATTATTACAGAATGAAGGTAAATGTCATTTGTTTTTTTAAGTTCTGATAATTTGTTTCTTTGCCATCATACTACAGATATTTTCATTCCACATTATTGAAATATTTTTATCTTCCAAAGCAAGCGTTCGATTAAGTTTATATAGCTATATTTCTTAAAATACTTTATATCTAGCAAATACATCCAAGAAGAATCTAGATAGCACTCTTCTTAAGGCCTGGTTCAACTTACGGATGCAAAGTGGGTGTAAAACGGGGAAAAAAACGTGCTCTCCGTTTGAAAACGCCATGCATCCGTTGTGTACTCATTGCATACGTGTTTCATACGCTCTATCCATCGAGTATTTGTTCACTTTGATTTCATTCCTCCTGCTCTAGGTCTTCATATCATCAATTATTCTCCACCATGGATGATCAAAGAGTCCATATGATAGCTGCACTCATTCAACAGCAGAACCACAACCTGTTTAGACTGTATCAGTTAACGATTTGCATCCGATATAAGCTGAATTTGATGAGATGCACATAATGATCACACGAAATCGAGTCCGGCTTGGTCGTAACGTTACGGCCTCTATTCATCAAATCATCGCGATATTTATCGCATGGATTGGTCCACTGATATAACGCCAAAATGCGCTAATTTTGTGGTAGAAATTTATTTCTTTCCTGGGGGAGGTACTCTAAATGGCTCCGACACAAGTGCCTGAAATAAAAGGAAATCACGTTTCGGCATTCAATTTCTGAAAATTTCCCAAGGGGTAGACCCCCCCCCCCGGAACCCCCTTCGGGGGCTTCGGGCCTTCCGCGCTCGCGGTTGACGGCTTCGTCGGCCATAGATCCGCAATCGGTGCTCAGGGACCCCACACGTTCCAGGCCCCCACCATGGTTAATCCGACGTTGCCGCCACATACTTCCCACGTTCGTTCTTTTCCGTTCTGTTTTCGCAAATTTTCTCCATTTCTGGAGCGGATGAAAACGGATTGAGCAACCCCAGAAAGTTTGCTCGCTCGTCCGCTGTGTCCTTTTTGCATACGTTTTGTGTACATCGGCCACTGGGACCGGGCTTTTACATTTGAGGCGTATATACGCCTACATCTGACAGTCCAGTCATAGCGCCCAAATCTATCCACAACTAGTTTAAGATCAGGGTTTTCAGCAGACACCTCGTGCGATAACTGCCATGATTTATTTATTGCTATACATTAGGGGGATCACGTGTCTAAGTGGGTAAGACGCTGGCTCGCTAGCCTGGAGGTCGGGTGTTCGATCCTAGCTATGGCCGAGAAAGTTCATCCCGATTTTCCGGCGTGGTTTCCTCTTGTCAGTGATGTAGGGCAGAGGGCAGCTTTCTAGTGGATCGGATGGGACGAAACGTGTAAACATTGGCCTTCACGTAAAAGATCCCTTGTAATTGGAATTCGATATTTTGCCGCTGCCTGGGCAAAATTTCCCCCATAGCACACTGTATGGCGTATGCCCGTCTTCGTTGGTCCAGTTTAGGAGCAGAAAAGTAGGACGTTAAATCCCATTTTATTTCATCTGTTAGATCTAAAAAACACACCAATTGGGAATATAATGGCCCTGTTTCAAGGGTCATTCTTTATATTTATTACACGAAGCGTATGAATAAATATGTTTACTATGGCTTTCGATAGATACATTGTGGAGATGTTGACAAACGTGGTTTATTGAAACTTTTGCAAGGTGAATTTCAGAATGGTACCATATCTTGTTCAAAGGGATCCCACAGATATATTTTTCAACTGACGATAAACAGACGCTTTAAGGACAATATTGGTGTCGGTCATTATCACATATGTGATGGAACGGATTAAACACATAAAAAATATAACTTTAACACATAGATCATTGCTACGACAGACGCGTAATACACGTTTCGTGAATCGGAAGCGACGAGCGCGAAAGGAAAACACGAGTTATCCGTCTATATAACTGACTGAAGTGACGAGTGATAACAGATACACGGCCTAATTTCTGCTCACTAATAATTCCTTCGAAGATCAAAAGTTCTAATATGGGACTGCAAGAGGATATCTGACAATTCAATAAAGTAATTTTATTGAGTGTCATTAGATAATGACTGACACCAATATTGTCCTTTAACATTCACTGCAAATATGTAGACTAAGGAACGTTAATGACGCAGATGGCCTAATATACCGTTTCTTCCGCGATAACACCTCCTTATGAAACAGCTTTCTAAAAACTCACGTTTACTAGAAGGCCTTACTTTAAGTATGCTATGGAACACTAATAGTGACAGCTTTAGTTTAGCTTACACGTGGAAGCAGTCTTATTTGATTCGCTTTACTTTTACCAACGGGGCTAAGACAGGCGTTTTGTGTTCAGGGAATTTTTTAGGTTGACAATTGCCTTACCATGAACAATTCAACACTTTGGACAGCGTGAGAATCTTTGGATTATTGAGCACCAGAATTTATATGATAGCCAAAAGCATGTTTGTTTAGATCAAGATTGAATTCAGGACTAATTAGCATTCGTATCGCCCAGAGCTGGTAAAATTTGCAGGATTCACAACAGTGGCACTTGCTGAAATTGCTGGGACAGTACATTTCGCGCAACATTTCAGCGGGTTTTCGTAAAGTTACCACCTTTGTAGACCCCCTTTAGATTTGTAACTGTACGGAAAAAAGTTCTCATTGAAACAATAACAACAGAAATTCGGCGATAGTTCGGCTAAGTTGGTCGAAATTCAAAGTTGCACAACAATTTTCACAGACACAACACCGCTGTCACAAAATCTTTGCGTTTTAATCCATATCTAAATTCGTCGATCCAGAAAAGACTTTAAATGAAACAGAAGAAAGCTTTAATGAACAGGGATTTCAAACGTTTGTTGGTCGACAAATTATGGTATCCCGTAATTTACATAACCAAGATTCGTAGATCTACCAATGAAAATTGTACATACTGTCTGTTCGAGACTCCAAAATTGCTTGCTATTTCTTCAATTTTTAATTAAAATGGTTAAAAGTCAACGACCTACCTGAAATTGTCATTCCGTTACTTTCTATCGCATGTTAACCAATTTCAGATCAAGCTATGTAACCTTTCTCTCTTGAAAAATCCTTCTTTATTTACTTCGATTTACTTCGCGGTATTGGAATCTGCCATGCTTGACCTAATTAATTGGGATAAACCAAATCGAACAGGGGTGTGGATATGGCTTTGAATCATTTCGTCCTATCTAAATGTTTGGATAGTTGTTTCGACCTAGTAGAATATAACTTGCTCACTCGGCAAACCTCGGCAGTTTCCGTAACCTCCTGAACCAACATCTAACCTCGTCTGTATGACGAATTCCGCCATATAGGAACTACTTTAAAGGCCCCGGATGAAACATGGCTGCGCCCATACCGAACACAAATGGAAGACCTATTAGACCAATCCAGCTGTAAGATAATGACGAAATTACGCTTCTATTCTGAGCTAAAGGAATGGATAAAAAAATAATATATTCTACTTTCATTTGATAGACATAACGTTGGATTTTATTGGTTGATAAATAGATCAGTTAAGGCGACTGTTGTCTTTATTCTAAATAGGTTTGCAACGAACAGGTTGCAGCTCGACCGGTCGAATAGGTCACTAGCCGAATAAGTTCCCAATTTGTGTAATAGCGTCAAGTTTTCCTGTTAAAGTAAACCGGTAGCCGCATCGCAAATGTATGGACGTAAGTACATATCACTTACTCTCATACAGCCGAGACTAGATGTAGGTTCCGACATCTGTCGAGGTTTGCCGAGTGATAACTTGCTTAAAAGAGCTATTTAAGGGAAGTAATATAAATTTGCTATTTGTTTTCGGACCACAGTTTTTTGCGTTTTAATCCATATCTAAATTCGTCGATCCAGAAAAGACTTTAAATGAAACAGAAGAAAGCTTTAATGAACAGGGATTTCAAACGTTTGTTGGTCGACAAATTATGGTATCCCGTAATTTACATAACCAAGATTCGTAGATCTACCAATGAAAATTGTACATACTGTCTGTTCGAGACTCCAAAATTGCTTGCTATTTCTTCAATTTTTAATTAAAATGGTTAAAAGTCAACGACCTACCTGAAATTGTCATTCCGTTACTTTCTATCGCATGTTAACCAATTTCAGATCAAGCTATGTAACCTTTCTCTCTTGAAAAATCCTTCTTTATTTACTTCGATTTACTTCGCGGTATTGGAATCTGCCATGCTTGACCTAATTAATTGGGATAAACCAAATCGAACAGGGGTGTGGATATGGCTTTGAATCATTTCGTCCTATCTAAATGTTTGGATAGTTGTTTCGACCTAGTAGAATATAACTTGCTCACTCGGCAAACCTCGGCAGTTTCCGTAACCTCCTGAACCAACATCTAACCTCGTCTGTATGACGAATTCCGCCATATAGGAACTACTTTAAAGGCCCCGGATGAAACATGGCTGCGCCCATACCGAACACAAATGGGCGACCTATTAGACCAATCCAGCGGTAAGATAATGACGAAATTACGCTTCTATTCTGAGCTAAAGGAATGGATAAAAAAATAATATATTCTACTTTCATTTGATAGACATAACGTTGGATTTTATTGGTTGATAAATAGATCAGTTAAGGCGACTGTTGTCTTTATTCTAAATAGGTTTGCAACGAACAGGTTGCAGCTCGACCGGTCGAATGGGTCGCTAGCCGAATAAGTTCCCAATTTGTGTAATAGCGTCAAGTTTTCCTGTTAAAGTAAACCGGTAGCCGCATCGCAAATGTATGGACGTAAGTACATATCACTTACTCTCATACAGCCGAGACTAGATGTAGGTTCCGACATCTGTCGAGGTTTGCCGAGTGATAACTTGCTTAAAAGAGCTATTTAAGGGAAGTAATATAAATTTGCTATTTGTTTTCAGACCACAGTTTTTTGTTCCCTTGCCTTAGATATTAAATTTGCCAATACGGTATTTTTTTTTAGATAGTCTAGTCTATTTCTTTTTTGATTTATTTTTTTTTGTATTTTGTGAAATGCCCCTAAGCAAATGATACTTTGACAAAAAACGGAACGGGGTAGTAGCCACACAACTTCTGTTAGATCAAGGGCACGTAATTGCGTTTTTGTGTTCAAACCATGAGTTATTTTTTTACATTTAATTTATTCATATTGATTAACCCTGAACTTCATTAAATTTCTACTAGTGTACCTCTTAAACAAGAAAGCAGAAATAAACTGTTTTATAGAAATTATTTATTTACACAAATTCACAGAAAATGCTCTAACTGTATACATCACTGAAGTTGTTTGGCCTACATTCACGCTATCTAGTATACAATTTACGTACACAATCTACACATTTCAAAACACTTGCGCTCACATCAATCTCTCTGCCAGTACATTTCACATGCACCCACCTTACACACAAATCACACCCAATCAACAATCGCATCCGACTTACTTACTTCCCGGTAGGTTCTCACAATCACATACACTACACACGTCTATATTATCAGCACTCAAATCTTCATTCGCAACACCACCATCATCCATATTCTCAGCAACATTTTCACTCCCACTCTCTCCACTGACATTCTGTTCACTCTCATACTCAAACTTACTGTCACTTCCGAATGGAATGACAACTGGTGGTACTTCTTCATTTAATCTCCCCGCTTCCCCAAATCGATCCTCCACTTTGTCCATGACGTGTTGGCATGCAGGGGCGGATCCGGGAATTTTTGCAGGAGGGAGTTTGACAGGTTTCTGTAATGGTAATCTGCCACCATCGTCTTAAAATTACATACAAATTTAGCTTTATAAAGGGTGAAATCATTTTATAATGATGTAGGGTACCATTGTGATTTAATTTCATTGATGCAAGACATTAATTTTTTTAAAATGTAGCTGAGCAGGGTCCCCCCCAACCCCCCTCTGGATCCGCCCCTGAAAGGCCTATATAAGTTATCTCCATATATATAAAATAGTTAAATCTTATGTTTACAATACAATTAATGGTGGACATATGTACAGGCAGCACTTGGAGTGTGATTTTAAAATAGCATTATGCAAGAGCAAAATCGGCTTATTACAGGTCTTTCTTTAGGCCTGAGATGTTATCTAAATAATCAATTAGACATTAATTAACATATCCAGACCATAATAAACCCTTAAAGTCAAGGCTAGCCTTCGATGTAGGCGGATTGAATTCCTATATTCCTATATGATAATTAAATCAATCAAGTGGATAATCGAGGCTATGCTGTTTATATTAATGATTTGAGTAATGATGACCGAGGCTATGTGAATATTTCAAACGCTTTTTTCTCGGCTAATAGTGGACCAATTTGACTGAAATGTTCAGCAAATTACCTTTACACTATCTAGTTTTTAACTATTATAGTGAGAACTGTCATCTCTTTATCTTATCTCCCATAATGTAACTTTATGTTTTAAATGTTAAAGTGGTAAAATCTCTTGCTGACTTTAATGTATATTTGCACTATTTCAAATATGTTAGAATTGGTATTGTTCGTATATCTAGTGACGCCAAGGTTGTTGTAACCTGTTGTATCTCAAATTTACTTCGTACTGAATTGATCATGAGATAACATGATTAGCGGGTTCGGTTATCTTTGAACTAGACGTATTATTCACACTAAGGTAATACTGTCAGGGCATTCAACAAGGTTACAATCAGTCTCGTCTTGGTGACCGAAGAGTTCGCCTCATTTGATTTTTCGAGTCTTGTGTTCGTTCGTTCGTCCTTAGGGTTTAATGTCGGCTTCCACGGATGTGTTTTTTTTAATCATGACCAAAATGATTCACAATACGATGCCGCGTGCGTTTAATTTGAAAAAGTGTCTAATATTTCTGGTATTATTGTCTTTGTTGTCTGTGTGGATTTTCTATATACTTGTCTTTCAAGGACATTTTATACCAATATCCATTTGGAGAACGTAAGTATTTAGGAGTGAATTAATATCATTTATTATGTTGATGGAATTATCAATATGTCACGTATAGAAATTTTGTTGACGCGACAATGCCTAAGCTGTTATTTGAACATCTTTGAACCTAACCGATGCTAAGTGTGTTGCCCAGTCCACAATTTCTTGCGTGTCAAACCTCGTGGGTTTCTTTGCGTCTCCCCGGTTTCCTCCCACTGCTATACAGACATGCGTACAGGCGAAATATTGAAATGAAATTGTAACATATGTTAGTTCCGAAATTACCTAATTTGTGTCGCGTGGTGGTGAAACTCTTTAAACTCCTAAGAGCGCTTAAAGGAGCTAAATCGCTAATGTTTGGGTCCTAGAAAAAGCTCCAATGGGTTGCAACACAAATAACCATGTATTATGAATCTATATTATCTTTTTATTATCTTCACAAAGCCTATCACTAAGATAGCTGAAGGTTATGGGCTTTGCAGACGACACTCAACTTAATATTGAATTTGACACAGACTCTCAACATTCTACGATACAAAATATAGAGCTTGGTCTCACAGAAATTCTTGCGTGGATGACAGAACATTTCTTGAAATTAAATCCAAATAAAACAGAGCTGCTAGTAATTGGGACCAAGCAACAACTCCGAAAAATTGATCAAACTCAGGAACCCATAAAGCTCGAAATATTGGTGCTATATTAGACTCGAACCTATCGTTTAAAGATCACATACAGAGTATTTGTTCTACCGCCTTCTATCATATACATCGAATTGGAAAGATCCAACGCTATCTCAATTATGAAAATAAAGAAAAGCTCATTCACGCATTCATCTCAACTAAACTAGATTACCATAATGGTTTACTATACGGCTTACCAGACTATCAGATTAACAAACTACAACATGTTCAAAATTCAGCAGCTCGACTCCTCACTAAAACTAGAAAACTTCAACACATCTCCCCTGTATTGCAGTCTTTACATTGGCTATCAATTCAGCAAAGAATTAAGTTCAAGTTACTACTTTTGGTCTTCAAAGCGTTAAACGGCCAAGCTCCATCTTATATAAAAAGTCTTGTGGAACCCTATACTACCAGTAGAAATCTCCGCTCTCAGAAAAACATCTTCTAAAATCTCAAGCCATTAACTTACAACTTGGATAACGAGCCTTTTCTTATGCTGGTCCTTTTCTATGGAATAGACTACCGCAGTCAATGAAACAACTACCGTCTGTGGGCCATTTTAAATCTCAACTTAAAACATTCTTATTTCTAAACCCTGATCTGTAAATAATCAGTGAATATAAAAACCAACAGCGCCTTAGAAACTGATTTCTTCAGTATTAACACGCCTTATAAATGACGATATTATTATTTATTATATAAACTGATTAAGATTGAACCGTTTTTGTTTTTACTGTAATTTCTATTCAGTTATGTTCGGCGAAATACGCCAGAAGTCTCAATCGAATGGCAATCTCCAACGTATGGGTTTATTCCAGTGTACACCGATAGTATTTATTGGCATATTGCGCATGCTTGCCAGTTAAGAATATGTCGTCATCGTTTGACTTGACTTGTGGAATATGTCTAGCCTCGTTCTTTGACTCAAATGGTGCTGAAACGCATTATGGTATACGATTCGAGTACCAATGGTAAAATGTTTATTTTGTTTTAAATATTGGTTATCAGCACAAATACATGGATAAGACATCATACTCAGAAACCACAAATACACAATTCAAAAAGAGTGAATGGATCCCGGGACTATCCGAAAGCGTCCAATGCGCTGTACAGTCCCGGGCCTGTAATGACACAGACTTCACATAAATTTGAAAACAACCAGGAATACAACCCAAAGAAACCATTGTGTAATACCAGCATGAGTCATGATCTGCTATATGCCACAAGAAATACGAATGTAAGCATATTGTAGTAAATTTCAGCTATACAAGTATCCGCGTCGGTGAAATGCATAAAAGTAGTCTAAAACTAAATGTTTTAAATCAACCAACAAACGTTTAGGCATTTACCCTCACAATTTGCTACTTTCCGCTACTCCGTTTTTGGTAAACTTTTAGGGTGGGATTCACTACACCGAACTCATGAATTGTTTGGGTGTTGACCTCCCTTTTTTCATAAATTGACTGATGAACTAAAAGGCCCAACAATTAATCTCAGGATTTGGTAAACTTTTCGGATGTCATTCAGTACACCCAACACTACCAACAATCATCAAAACACCTGTCTTGCAATTTGTTGCGGGTAAATCCCCTTTTTCGTATATTGACTGGACTAATTGTACCACATGTGAAATGTGAAAGATGTAGGTACAATACATGTAGAACTATGCCGCTTTAAATAGGGCAGATTTTTGGTTAACCTCGGTCACCACTCAAGGTTTTTTAAAGCTATCTTTAAATACCCATTAAAAGAATGCGGAAACGTACGAAAAATTAAAAATTGTACTAAATCTGAGGCATACCGTAGTGCTGCAAAAAATACAAATTTAATCCCAAGTCTAGAGAAACAAAATAATCATTGAAGAGAAGGAAATATCAAAGAAAATTTCTAACAATTATTCAAACCTTTATTCAGATAATAATATAAAGTTGAGAATAGTGAATGCTTAGAAACAATCTTCATTCGTACTTAATTACACACTTTCAACGAAAAAAAGAGATAAAAAAAAAAAAATAAAAAAATAAAAAATACGTGATATCTATCACGCTTATTAGGTATTTACAATTTATTACATGATATATATCACGTTTTATTATGCATTTACAATTAAATCCATACACCATTCTGATCAAATGCATAAATAATCAATTATTTGTAAATATTAGGGTCTTGTTTTGGGTCTTTTTCTATCAGCTACCAATATATAATTTACACTATTACGTTCAGAGTCACCACTGTTAGAAATATTCTGGTTATTTTACCCTAAAACTACGGGCAGCAAAAGTTGCCCCTAAATCATACGTAAAATTACACCGTTAGTTATTTAACATTTTACTGTAGAATTACATATATGTTAATTTACATTTATTGTAAAAATACATCACAATGTTAATTTACATTTCTTTTGTAAAAATACACCACAATGATAATTTACATTTCAATTGTAAAAGTACATCACACTGTTAATTTACACTTTCGTTAAAAATACTAAATTTTGGTAATTTTACATGCAGGATTCGAGCAACTTTTTCTGAGAATTATCAACCAGTTTTAACATTACCTCAGTATACATTGAATATCAATAACTCATTTGGTAGACGGTGGCATTATTGTTTAAGGCTTTCAGTTGCAAGCACGCGGTACTATCTATTTGCAGCCATTAGAACCCTGCTTTACAGACAGTCCGTTCGAACTTACACCGGGCAGATTCTATTCTAAAAGGTACCAAAAATGATATTTGACGAGAGATTTATCAGATTCATAACCTTGCAAATGTGATTCACACTTTTTAGTCTTAAAAAAACAAAAAAAGGAACCCCTCGAAACTGACAAAATCAATTGAAAGTATGTGAGACCATAATTTGTTAATGAAAAAAATGAAATAAAATTCATAGCATTGGAGAATCTGACGGACGCAACTCCCGTTTTTATGCCTCCATGGTAAAGTGCAGTTGCTATCGTCACTTCGTTTCCGTCAGCTTCAATGACGATAGAAACATCTTGACTAGGCATCGTAATTCACTTCATATTTCACTTGTAAACAGTTATTGTAATAAAATATAGATTACTGTTGGAAAGTAATGTGTTCTGTGTCGATTCCTGTCGTAAATCAGAAATTAACTTGACATGACCTAGTTCTATCGTTATTCTGTCAGATCGCCAACACTAACGGTAGCAACAATCAGGTCACCTGCCACAATTTATCAGAGACTGGTCAAGCGAGACTATACTGCGCATGCGAGATCTGGGCCGCTGAAGGTCTATTTCCGGTCGGGAGATCGTGATTATTTTGGATAGTTTTCACTCAAATGCAAGGTAAGTATCTGTCAGAGTTTATAACGGTAGAAACACATGACGATAGCATACTATGGAATCTAATTAGATGGTTTGTAGGAATGTTCTAGAGTTGAAACTGCCGAAAGTAACGTGAAATGTGTCGACCTTGTCAACAAATAGAAATGCTTGCTCGAATGCACTGCGTCGTCTGCTTGGTGAATGCAGAAAGGTTTCTATCGTCAGCTGCCTGACGGACACTCTTGTGTCTCTCGTCATTATATGACAGACTTCTGGTTGCTATCGTCATTATCTGACAAATGTTTTGGTGCTATCGTCACTTCCCTGACCGATTCTAAATTTCTACCGTTAATTCTGACGGACCCAAAACTGTCATTGAACTCATTGTTGAGCCTACTCAGGTAGATTTGTCTTGCCCCCTTTTTTCAGGGCTATGCATATGAAGGTAGTGCTGTACTAGTAGTGGGATCCTTGCATCACAAACCAATGATTATTGATGTCTTACTTCTACAGCATTGAGGTGCGTGTCACTGCAGTTTTTGATTGGACACCAACGATGTCTTACTTCCACCGCATTAAGGTGCATGTCACTGCAGTTTCTGATTGGTTTAAACAATATTTATTTGCAATATTTACAATTGATATAGATGAATTACAGTATATAGGATACGAAAACAAGCACGAAGATGCTTATATATATCGCTTCCTGAATAAGATGTATAAATGATGAAGCGGATATGAAAGATATTTAGAATACGCACACATATACATAAACAAAGAAAAACAAAAAATACAAAAAGATGGTGCGGGGGTAGTCATCAGTGTCGAGGAAAGTAGGCAGTAAGCATTCTACTATGGTTTAATTCTGGACAAGGATTACGTAAGGCGGCACTCACAATTTGAATCGCTTAGTTTGAGTTATGAAGATTCGTAAGGTGTTGAATATTGAATGATTTATGTCTGGGGGAACATTTTCGACTCCAAAGAGCAGTACTGTACTGTTTTGATATTTTGGATCAAGCGTATCCAATGTTTTAGATCGTGGGTCGGTATATAATGTACATTGAAAAAGGTAATGGTCACAGTTTTCAACTGATTTACCACAGACACACATAGGATTATTTGATATGTGCATCAAGACTTTGTGGTGGTTTAGGTCACTTTTATAATGTCTCAGTTTGCATTGAATTATTTCGAAAGATCTGTCACCGAAGTAAAATATGTCATTAGAAGTAGGTGAATATAATGATTTGATCTTTGATTTAAAATGTGATATAGACTCCGTATTTAAAATATCAGTTTCAAGGGTGTTCCAGAGTGAGATTGAAGAGGGAAAAAATGAGCTTTGGTAATGATTAGTTCTACACCTAAAGTTTTTAAGATATCTTGAGTTTCGCAGATGGTAGGACTTGTTAGCTGATCCCTGTAAGGGTATCTTGTTTGAAAGAAATTCTGGAGCATCATTATGGATTATTTTATAAAAAGTAATCAATTTATGTTGGGTTCGGCGATACTTCAAAGGACAAAATCCAGTCTCAGAGTAAAGAATTTCGTGGGAGGTCCCCCTTGGAAGACCAGTTATGGTTCTTAAGGCATCTTGGTGTAATTTTTCTAATTTATTTGCTTGTTCGATTGTACAGTTATCCCACAAAACATCAGCATAATCAAAAATAGGTAAAATGAACGATTTGTAAACGGTTTCCAAAGTTTTGCGATTTAAGCGGTATTTTAAAAATCTCAGACAGCATATCAGCTTACTTGTTTTTGAAGTTAGATAATTAATATGTGACTCCCAATTTCCCTTTGAGTTGAAAATAACACCAAGGTGCTTGTGGTTGCTACTATCACTTATGGTTACATTATTAAAATCAAGACTAAAATCAGAGGGGGATATTTTTCTTGAGAAGGTCAAGCTAGTAGTTTTCAGAGGATTAAAAGCAACTTTCCATTTTACGGACCACTGATAGATACGTTCAATGTCTCTATTTAAAATGTCGCGTGTTTGATGAGGATTATTGATAACAAGAAAGAGAGACGTATCGTCTGCAAATAATCTCACGTTTGATTCGAGATCTTCAGATATATCATTGATAAAGATTAAAAAAAGCAAGGGACCTATTATTGAGCCTTGTGGAACACCGGATAAAATTTGTCTAGGACTTGACGAGCTACCAGCTATACTAACTCTTTGGAAGCGATGTGACAGATAACTTTTCAGAAGTTCCAATGTTTCGTTGCGGATTCCAGAAGCGTTTAATTTATGTATTAGTCCGTCGTGCCATACCCTATCAAAAGCTTTACTTATGTCAAAAAATATTGCCTTTACCTCACCACCGGTATCTAAGACCTGTCCAATAAAGTCATACATATCGATTAGTTGATATATGGCGCTATTTCCAGGTTGAAAGCCACATTGAAATGGACTAAGTAATTTAATTGAAAGAATAAAATTGTAAATATGATTATAAATTAATTTCTCGAAGACCTTACCAAGAGAAGACAACAATGAGATTGGGCGATAATTTGAGCAGTGGTGTGCATCTCCTTTCTTGTAGATAGGAACAACGTTTGCTATCTTCCAGCAATTTGGGAAAACTGCAGACGTTACTAAGATATCTATCAAACGTTTGAATGGAAAACTTAAGGATTTTGCAATTGTTTTTCTATATACGCCTTCTTGCTTTTTCTAATTTCTGATGTTACTTTATTTCTGATAATTCGAAACTTACGCCATTGTTCAGGAATATTTGATAATTTTGCTTTCTTGTGAATTCTGTTTTTCTGTCTTAGTAATTTTCTCAAACGGCTGTTAAACCATTTTGGGTCTTTTGGACGGATAGTTACGGTTTTATGGGGCACGAATGTTTTTATTCCATTAATGATTACCTCTGAGAAATTAGCAGCAAGAGATTCAAGATCCTGTTTGTTTGAAAAGAGTTCTTCCCAGTCACGATTAAGGATATATTTATTAAGGCCATCTACATCTAGATTTTGGTATTTCCAGATAGTTCGTTGGTAACTATGGACTTTCGGTTTGGACGTATTAAGATAAAGGACGATTGGACAATGATCACTTAAGCTACAATCAAGAATTTCAATATCTTTTACAAAATCAGGACAGCTTACAATAGCGAGATCAAGTAGAGTTTTAGAGTCGCGCTGGATACGCGTAGGGGAATTAATCACTTGTTTAAAATCTAAATTATCGATGAAGTCGTGGATCTTAGATCGAATTTTCGTCAAAAAGTCGACATTAAAATCGCCTAAAATGATGGTGTTATAGTCAGCGAAATCCTTAGTGAAATTAAAACTATCTTCGATTAAATTCCAATAGGAAGCGCTAACAGATGGTGGGCGATAAAAAGTTCCTATCAGAAATTTATCTTTTGCATACCGAACTTCAACCCACAGAGCTTCCAAACCTTTAATTGTGAGGTCATGTCTTGGTTTGAAGTACAGGTATTCTTTGACGTAAACTGCTATACCGCCACCCCTACAATCCTCACGGTTTAGTAGGACCGGCGGGTGATAACTATCGATTGTGACATTACTGAGATCAACCGAGTCATCTAGCCATGTTTCCGAAAAGGTCAAAATATCGAACTTTATTAATTCCAAGGAAATTTCATCAATTTTGTTTCTAATGCTTCTTGTATTTAGGTGGAGGACGGAAAGGTTAGGTGGACCTGGATTTGGGTGAACGTCGTTACTTAGTAAAACTAATTCAATCGGAAGATACGGATGACTAAAACAAAAATCAACGAGACGAGATGTGAATTCATTATAATAAACGCCCAGATTTGACTGCTTATTTAGCGGTGTATCACGATTTAAAGATGCCATCAATGGCATATTGTTATAGGATTTAATGTAACATGTACACCGCAAGAATTTAGCGAACTGCCAGCTGTTATTGAGATAGAACTAACATGACAAAACTGATCTTCTAGACTGATGACAGACTGGTGATATAAATGTGCAGGAATACAAAACACAATTGAATATAGAGAAATAATATACAAGTAATCAACTATAATATTTACAAAGTATAATGTATGACACATTTTAAAGGAGGGTCCTCGGATTTAGCAGCGTATTGTTATATTAAGGTCAAACAAAGGGAGTACTTTTAGTAATGTGTGAACTAACGACATGTCTTTCTCGGACAACTACTCAATGCTTACGTGGATATGCACCTCAGAAGTTGAGTAAGGGGGTTTGTCGAGAATCACGTCACCATATCCATATCTACAGGCTGGACGATACGTTAGCAAGTGGCCGTCACGGATGGTTGATAAGGTTCTGGATAACTTTAGGTAGACAGATATATAATTACCGTTATGTTGGACAGATATTATGGTACTGCGTAGTAATAGGGAGCCATCTATAAACAGTGAAGGTAATAAGATAATAGTGCATGTTCATATATCAATAGAAGTAGATCTTCTATTTGGGAGAGCTATCAAACCCATCTAATTTTATCAAGGTCTATAATCAATGCAATTTATCATCATGATTTAATTAATGATTTATTTATCATTGATTTGGATGTTAAAATTAGGTAATTGTCAATAAGGAAGGGGATGGTGGTCGAAAGATTACGAAAGGTGATAGCAATTCCAGAAGATACCTCTCAGGTATACCTAGTAACAGACAAGAAACCGTTTACACGGGGTTTCTCAGAATAACAAATTTAATTTTGTCAACGAATTTCTACATACAAAAATTGAGTGTCTCCCGACCTTTAACCTGCTGGAACAGACGGTAATATAAGATGTCATGGTTAACACGGAGCGGTGGCGGGGGAGGATTTTGGGTTGGTGGGTGCGTATTTAGGTGGGTGGGTGGGGGCTTTACCATGTGATAAAAGTTTGCAGATAAAACTAAGGGGACGTGTGGGGTTATATAATTTTAAGCTAGGTATAACACATACGATTACGAAGTATTACACATATAATTTCATGTGGGGTTGTATAATTTAAAGCTGGGTATAGCACATACGATTACGAGGTATTACACATATAATTTCATGTATATGCGCGCATACGTATACGCACATAGATACATATGTATCTGTTGGATCAGATGCTAGTAAAATAATAGATAAATACATGTAGGTGTATGTCACCATGCTAAGTTCAATAGTATGTGCCTTTATGTATTAACAGTATAAAAAATAAGATCTAGGAAAGGTAAGTTTGTATGGTAGAGCGTATACGCCCGAGTACATTTCACTTGTCGATTATACCGTTCATTGACTGATAACTCACGTACCCGTCAGTAAGTCGGAAATCTAACTGTAGTTTACTTATAATTTGCACACGCTACTGGTCACCCAATCTAAGTATAAGTTGGTCTTCTAAGTCAGGAAATAGTTCAACTCTACAGATTTTGTCGTTGTGGCCCTGTGCTCGCACTTTACCGTTAGAATACCAGGATGATTTGACTAGAGGATGTTTTTGGACTTTGTCCAATAATCGCACATTTTCGGCGGTCATGTCTTCAGCGATTGAAATTCCTGACTTGCTCAATTTTCTTCGATTTGCGAGTACTAGCTGCCTTTCATCTCTTCTCATAAATCGAACTATTATCCCCCTGGGGTTAACAGTTTTCGCAACAACTGAGTCGTTTTCAGCTCGTGAAAATGGACCAACTCTATGGGCAGCATCGATTGAAAGTGTTCTGTCTATTTTAAGTTTTGTTTTGATAATATCAGATACAATGTCAATACAGTTTTCATTTGGGGTTTCCTTTACTCCAAAGACGCGTAAGTGAGTCTTACGGGTGTATTGCTCTAGATTGTTCAATTTATTAGCGAGTATTTTATTCTCAGTATTCTTCTCTTTCATGTTGGCTTCTAAGGCCTCAAATCTTTCATGGAAGTTATCGACGTCCAGACCGATATTACCTTGCGTAAGTTCGACCTCTGACAACCTCTCTTCAATCTGACTCAACTGACTTTGGACATAGGATAGAACTTTCTTTTCAATACCTGCTACTGCAGATTGTACCGCTTCTTGAATAACTTCGTGAAAAGATTTACTGTCAAAAATGGTATTATCAACTGTACCTGATTTAACTTGTGACAAGTCCTTTTTAATTTCGGCTCCCTTTTCGTCTACTATTTTGGGTGTTTTGGAATTTATATGGTGTGGCGAGTCTTGGCTAGAGGTACTGGAAACACTATGTCGATAATTTTTCCCAAAGTCATTTGTTCGAGTAGAAATCTTCGCCTTTGTTTCTTTAGTTTGTTTTGTTAGTGAGTTCTTAATCACCATTTGTTGACATTCCGCCATGTTTAGTATTGATTTTTATCGACTTCTTCAAACTGGATATTTTCACCACACTATGTAGATCATAATTCTATTTGCTTTTGTCAGAACACAGATACACATAATTTCACCTTGTTAGCACATACTTAACTAAAACTGCTGCATACGAGGATAAACTGAAAGTTTACTCAGAGCTGCCTTTTGTGTGACTTCTCATATCCGCCATGTTTCAGCTTATCCAAGAGACCAGCCAAAAAACTTCTAGAAAAAAAAGAACATCAAAAGGAACTGGGACGGGCTCGACAGAAAAAGTATTGCAGTTTGAATCACACAGAATACTCAGATAACAAGTCTTCTTCGAAGGGTTCGAATGGCCGATGTGCGAAAGCTCTAACTCGACAACAACAACAGTCAGTGAAGGAGCGAAACAAACATTACAAACAAAAAGAAAGGAAAAATTGGTCCGTCCAAAAACAAGTGTGGATGAAAAAGAAAGACCGTGAAAGAAAACGAGATAAACGTGAACAAGCCCGAGCTAGACGTGCCAATTCTCAGCAATCTGCACCTAGAAATATAACCACCAGTTCAGGGTACAAGACGAAAAAAACACAGTGGAATGTGACAGCAAAAGCTAGGGCTTCTCTTCCAAATGACCCCCTTCGGTATGCTACTGTTGTGTCCAGCCTTGCAAGTAAGTGCTCTCCCCGTAAAAGGACAGCATTGGATGCGATTGGATGTACGACACCGCCAATTCCAAGAAAATACCGAAAACTGAATGTTAGATTGTTTTCGCCGCTAGCCACTGAAAAGGTCACTCCGGAAGTAAAGGGAGCTGTCAAGATCCTTGCGAGAAAACTGATAGGGATCGCAAGTAAACGTGCTATTGGTCGTGAATTCAACATTGATAGGAGGTACATCAAAAAGAAGAAGCCGAGGAAACTTGCCACTGATGTTGCTAGGATCCAGAAGTTCTACAAAAGATAAGATATCAGCAGAGTCTTACCGATGAAACGCTATGCTACTAAAGCAGGACCAGCCTATTTGCTACAGATGTCATTGAAAGCTGCTCATTCCAAATATCAAGAGGAATTTCATGCCAAATGTAGTTATGCCAAGTTCGCTAGACTACGCCCCAAAAATGTGAAGCTTCTCACAACGAAATACAGAGAGTATTGCGTTTGCATATATTGCATCAATGTGCGTTTCAAGCTGTTAACATTGTCGAGACAAGTCAAAGAACCAGGAAAGAAGCATGCCAATGAGACTGACCTGCTCAACATCCTGCTGTGTCCTAAGCCTGATACTGCCAGATTCCACGGCATAGAATGCGTGAAAGGTGCTTGTAAGAAATGCTGCAATTTCAAGAAAACCCTGTTTTCTTATTTCAACTTTTCTCAAGCTGAATTGAGCAACCCTGTAGTCTGGAGTTCCTGGAGGAAAACTGAATGCAATGGGAAAACGAAACGCATGCTGATTAGCAAAACAGCCACCCTGGGTGATCTGATGAAGGAACTTGTAGAGGACGTCCTTTCACCCATCAAGAACAATACCTTTATTCAGCACTTGTTCACTGCGCATTGGCAATATTTCCAGTTTGCCTGCCTTAGAGACAGCCTGCCAAAGGGCTGGATCTTGCAAGTCACGGATTTTGCCAAGAACCGATCAACATTCTATGAAAACGAAATAAAAGGAGCATTCTATTCCCCATCACAGATTACTATGCATCCAGTGGTAACCTTCTACAACAGTGCTGCAGGTACTGTGCGACATTCAGTTATCGTTTTCTCAGACGATAATCAGCATGACTATCATGCTGTGGACCATTTCACAAAGGAAGTTGACCAGTTGCTCAGGGAACACATGGAATTCCAGTCAGTTGTTGTCAAGTCAATCTTTAGTGATGGCTGCGCTGCACAATACAAGAGCTCTGGACCACTCTGTGATGTCTCTCTCAAAGGTCACAAGATTGTACGAAACTACTTCGGATCAGAACATGGTAAAGCTGACGGCGACGGCGAAATAGGGCTGGTAAACAGGGCACTTGATCGGGCTATATGTGGTGTGGGGACGGTGATTAGCAGCGCATATGATGCATACAGGTGGTGCACTGAACATTTCCAGCTCAACAACACATTGTCGAAACGGAGTTTCATCTACGTTCCAAAAGGGGTCATACCACGCTCGAGAAGTGTCACTGACGTCAAGACCATTCCACAAACCAGAAAGATCCACCAAGTAAGGAACAATGTTGGCCGGCCATTCATACTTCACACAAGGGAGCTGTCCTGTTTCTGCTGTAATTGCAATACAAGTGATGAGCTTGGGTCCTCTGCCAAGACAGCAAAATGTACAAACAAGACTGTAGTTGGCTGTTACCAGGAGAAGAAGTTGCAGTTGAAGAAGAAGATGAAGAGGAACTTCAAGATATTATTGATGGGTAAGTAGTGTCACAATACACTTTCATTTAAAATGAAATTCTATAGTACTCTATTTTATTGAGACTGTTTTTTTTTAATAATTTCGGTTTTCGTTTAATTGGTTGGATGCGCTATGGCGGGTGTGGCGCGTCAGCAGGGTAAGCTTACTCTTCCTGGACACCTGTTACCACTGTTTATCATGTATTTGATGGACAGTCCATTTGCTGTCACGATTTTGCCGATAACGTTTTTTTAGGATTTCGAATTTTGTCTAACGGTTTGGAACGTTCGTACTTATTTATTCACATGTTTTATTTATTCTAAACATGTACACATTCACAGTCATATTGTTGTTTATTATTACCCTAAATCTTTCAGTTTGCTGAATGGTGAGTTGCTGAATGGTGAGGCTGAGAGAGTGGAAACTAGACAGTCTACAGATGAGTCAGAGGTTGAGGATGATGGAAAGTACGATGAGGAGTCCGAGGGCGAGGGGAATGGAGAGTATTCCAATGAGTCAGAGGTGGTGGAGAATAGAGAGACCGCAGAGTCCGAGGTTGAGGATGATGGGCAGTTCAAAGATGAGTCCGACTCTCACAGTGAGGTCAATGAAATTGAAATTTCTGACTCAGGCAAGTTGGCCAATTTGCACCATCATGACCTTCATTGAGTGTTGAAATGTTATCACTTCAACACGCAGCCATAAATTTACAAGTAAAGTTGTCTAGTTCACTTTGTAATTGATCTTGTGTCTTTTTACATTGTTTCTTCTCCCAACAGCCAATTATACAGCTCTTGTTCCTACATTCTTTATGTTCTTTTCTATAATCATTGATTTTACTTACCATCGTCTGATCATTGATTTTACTTACCATTGATTTTACTTACCATTTATAGATCATTGATTTTACTTACCATCTGCTGATTATTTTGTATACTTACCATTGTTTTTACTTACCGTTTGCGGATCGTTGTTTTTTAGTTATACCTTTTTATATTTCCTCATAGTTTTTTATAAAGACGCTCTTGGCGCAAAATGGCCTAGTTTACTGTGTGCCGACGTGCCATAAAACACTATTCTTTCTTTCTTTCAGTATCTGCCATAGATGTAGCCCTGATTACGCCTACACCAATAGCAGACTATTTCGCCGACCAAATACAGATGGTGGATAGAAGAACATTTTTCTCCAACCTGCAGCAACATCTAGGAACACTGGACTATGAAAACCTTCAGGACCTTGCTCCCCAACTGGTCGACATGATTGAAGCAAAGTATCCACTTCGTCCCCTTCTACCCAACTGCGACAGCTGTTCCATTGACAAGCCTTCGATCTCCCTCTACAATGGGCCGAGCACCCATGTGCCTGTCGAGATATATGGGGATGGCAACTGTTTGCCACGGAGTGCCAGCATGTTGATCTTTGGTACTCAACTGAGACATGTTGAGATACGTATCAGGATAGCTCTGGAAATGGTGTCATTTGAAAGCGTCTACTTGGATAACGAATTCCTACGCCATGGGCTTACTGACACTAGCATCGACATCCTAAAGTGGTACTCAGTTCTGTCACCATTCGTAAAGGAGACCAATGTTCCACTGCAACTCTTTCGAAAAGAGGCCAAGGACTGTATCGCCAATGGCAAATATATGGGTCCATGGAATATGCATGCCCTAGCCTCCTCTGTCATGAAGACAAGGATTGTCTCTGTCTATCCGACTTTAGGAGGCCCCAAGATGGTTGCACTGCTAAGCAGAAGCGTTTATCCAAGAAATGATCCAACTGATGTTCAAAACTGTGCCTACATCATGTTCACCAATGTTCATGGTGATGCGAACAAGAGCTTGTGGCATCCAAACCATTTCGTGGCATGCCTTCCAATTGGGAAGGAAGCACCTGTCCTGATCAATCAAAAAACTGTGTAAGTGGATCTTCTTGGCTTGGTTTTCTTGTTGAACCTTATGTCCCCACTTGGGACTCCTAGTATGTGAGGTGCATGACAATTTCAATCAGGTATACCTGATTGAAATTGTCATGCACCTCACATACAATGAAATGGTTTATCACTGTCACTTTATGATCTTTAATCCCCTCTTTGATGTATACGATGGTGTTGTATGTAACTTGCCTAACTTAAGGTCTTACTAAGATAATATACGGGTCCTTCTGAGCTAAACTGCACCACCTATAGGAAAATTTTATTTTTTACACTGTATCAGTAATAAGTGGGCTAGAATAAGAAAACAAGTTTTGCCAGTTAAAGAGAACATGTAACAGATAGAATAAACAATTTCGGGTAGGCATGTTTAATCAAAGAAGATAAAATTAAATAAAACAAAAAAAAAAACCTACATTTTTTCGGACGTTTTTTGTGACTTAAGAATAATTATTATTATCATCAACAATATGCTGTAACAAATTAACAATGTGAACTTTCTGTCCTGGAAAAACGTAAAATTAATGTGCAATATTTTTCTAAACAAAAACACAAAAAGTCATCTAGTAAATATTTTTTAATAGAAAAAATATACATGTTAAAGGGAGAATTGTACAACGAAGCTCATTGTGTTCATGCAAATACCACAACAGTCTCAAAAGTGTGCATTACATTTTCTAAATAAATGAAATTGTGACCATGTTATTTCATTGCTGAATAATTTTTTTGAAAACAGAACATCAGAAAAAACATTACCAGCGGTAAGCAAGTTGCTGTTGAAATTTATGTTTACTGTTATTTATTCAGTTATTAAATGTATTGATACTTTTACAAAAGTTGCTGTTGAAATTTATGTTTACTGTTATTTATTCAGTTATTAAATACAGCTGAACTCTGCCATTTCGAATGTTAATTGAATTTGAAGCTATTAGAGTTAAATATCTATAGTGAGTGCACTATTAGAATTTTCAGAAATGTTCAATCTTGCAGTCAGACAATTTTAAAAATGGCTTTTAAAAAAAAGTGAAAAAACTTTCAGTTCTGCTTTTAATAATAATATACATGTAAATTGATAATTAGAAAAGCATTGTGGCAAATGATAAAAATTGCTTTTGTCAAGCAATTTCTCCTTTTGCCACAATGTTTTTTTTAAAGTTGTCTGCTGCAAGACGCAAAAATGTTGCGTTACGGGGTAATGAGTAAAGATTGTTAAAAAGCTTTATGAGCAGACTGATCAAACTGGGCCTGCTATTGTCATTTTGTTGGGTGCATTCTGTGCTTCCAAGGGATCTTCTTCAGATTTGTTCACTTTTTTGCAGTTGGAAACAAACAACACGAATGACAAAGACGTGGTTGGGTCAGTAATGCAGGAAATGTCGTTCACCATGGGAGAGTACCTGCTATGCCAATACCAGATGAAGAAAAACACTTTGCAGTATGTTGGAGGGGTAGAATATTTGTTGCAATTTCTTAAGCTGTATCTATAGCTCTTTCAAAAACTGATTGATTCAATTATTATAATTCTCAGTTCAGGAAATTTTAAGTTCACTTTGACTCCCAAATTTTAATGGGTGACATATTGATTTGGTCTGTTGTCTAGCTGTGCATCTGTCTGTCTGATAAACTTGTTTCGCATGCATCTGGACACCTGTTACCACTGTTTATCATGTATTTGATAGACAGTCCATTTACTGTCACGATTTTGCCGATAACGTTTTTTAGGATTTCGAATTTTGTCTAATGGTTTGGAACGTTCGTACTTGGTTTTATTTATTTTTAAATAATAGAGTTACATCACTTCTAGTTTTAAATTGTTTTTTTTTAGGTCACAGCTATTTCTGAAGAATCCCTTCCATGTGTAGAATTTCTGGAGAACACAAAAGATCCTGTCTTGAAAAAAAGGAAGCAGATACCTGAACGAGCTTTAGTGGACCATAAAAACATTATTAAAAAACTTCATGCGCCAGAAACAGTGTTTAGGGGCAGACAAGTTGTGTTGCTTTTTGAAGAACTTTTAAAAAGCTGTTAAAATAGTTCATTATATAAATGTAAACAGCATTTTTATGCACTTAAATGATGACTTTAATGATGAATATGCCTTGTCTCTTAACTCTATACCACCTGCAGACATTTTTTTCTTGAAGTTGACAACTTAAAAAGGCTTTGTAAACACATGAAAAAAAAACACGTGATCTGCACACAACTTTTACCAGGTTCAGTTGTCCGTCGGACAGGGGGGGGGGAGGGGGTGGGGGGGTCAAGGGAGTATGGATTTTATGTGGACATGATGGGGGGAGGGGTGTTCAAATCACCTAGATTGTTTATATGTAATGCATTTAGTATTTTTCTACACTTTTGTAAGTTGTGCAGTGCAACTTTTTCAGTGTCTGTCAGAAATGATGATAGAAACCGCTTGTTTCTATTGTCATTTTTAATGTCCGTCAGAAATGACAGTAGAAACATAACACTGACTATCAATGCAATGTCGTTTTAGTCCAAGAATATCACAATCTCATCTCTATAACTGTCCATTAGGCTACATGTGATATTTCAATCCTTTGAAATCATAGTGATACCCATAAAACATAAAAAAGGGAGTCGTGTCCGTCAGATTATGTCCGTCAGAATGACGGTAGAAACACGGTCGAAATTCACAACATCTAAAATGCAAATAAAAACAATTCTGCAGGGGGTACTGAAATTATAATAATAGCTGAAGGATCCTGATCCCATCCACTATCAAATAGGCTTATTTAAATATCTCATATCCCGTTTTGGGCAGTTTATGATGATGGGAGTTGACTGGTACCTTTTAGAATAGTCGTGCGAACTTGAAATCGAGATGATACAACGGACACTAAGTCAAAACATTTTTCTTATATATTTAAGAAAAAACTTACAGACTGATTAACGCACACTAAATATTAATACACCTTATAGATTTTATAAAAAATGGAAACAAGATATACATCACACGCAATATACAAATATTTACAAAATGTAATTGACCATATTATGGCTATCAAATTGAAATGAATACTATAAAAAGATAATTATAAGGAATGTTTTGTTGCTATATGGAATAATAAAATAAAATAAGAAATAGTAAATTTACCGATTACGAGAACTCACAATAAGTAAATTTACAAGCTAACGTTTCTAGACGTAAATCTGAAAATAACATGCTGGTTATATTATATTCGGTTTAATTTTGAAATATTACATAATAAAGTGCCTTGTGAATATTGGTAAATATTCCTAATTAGTTTTAAGGAAAAAGCAAATACTTCAACTGCTGTAATTTTACCTTTATTTCTTGCCTAAAAGTAAATTACATAAAAATGTGAATAAAAGTTACATGTCTGCTTCGTTACTTTCATCTCAATTTTATTACATAATATGTAAGAATGCACTTTTTAGCGGATTTTGAATGTCTTTGATATCATCGCTGCTTATTGACAAAAAGACATGAAACTCGATAAATATACACGAAACACGGTAAAAATACATCAGACTTGATAAAAATACATAAGACTTGGTAAAAGTAGTATTACGTTGTAAAATATACCGACAATTGGGGGTACAAAATCTACTATTTGGTTGTGGACTTCAACGATCACTGTTAATTGGTTGTGTGTTGAGAAATGTTAACAAAAATATCTCAATTTTGATTTCATTACTACTAAATAGAACGTTTGTTTGATATCAACTTTTTAGTCATTTTTACGACAACCAATTTGGGCTACGACACATCTTAATACGGTTGTAATACACGGTACATTACTGTTTTTTTTGACGTTACGTGTGGTATTTTTGCGTTACGGGTGTTAAATGACCTCTTTCAGGGTAAAATGACCTGTATCATGTGGGTATTTTTACGTGTATTTGTACTATCACACCTTAATACAGTTGGAATACACTGTACATTACTGTATTTTGACGTTACGTGTGTAAAATGACCTATTTCAGGGTAAAATCACCTGTATAACGTGGGTATTTTTACGTATATTTGTACTATCACTCCTATTTTACTGTGATAAAACATACATATGTAAAATAACTACGTAAATATTTTACCATATTCTTACGGTAAATTAACATTTATTTCCAACAGTGCATTTATTAACCGGGTTTAGTAGATAATGCGTTGCATTCATTTGTATTTTTCCATTATACTACTAATAAAAATGTCATACATTTTTAGTGAAGTTGAGCTAGTACTAAATGCCTTTAATTGCAGTTGTAGACGTAATATAAGCAAATACAATTTTGTCCTATTCTTCAATAATGACTCGTTGCATTGATGACTGTTTTTATGATATAAAAAACCCAGACTCTTTGACAGCGTTAACTAAATATTTATTTTCTGTTGTAGATTCTTTCGTTTTTTTGTAATTGTACAACATGGATACATAATAATAATGACATTCACTTGCATTAAAATACAGATGTGACGTCGTTCTGTGATGTCGGCGTACCATTATTTGATATAATTGTATGGGCAATATGCCAAGCATAGATTATTTATACTAGTTTAACTATTGGACCGGTGTGACGTATTTCATTGAAATGCACGTGCTGAGAGAGTGTTTGTCGTTTAAGTTGTTTAATGGTCTCGTGCAAGAACAGCTGTCTTGGCGGACAAGAACAGCTGTCTAGTCGCGTGGGGAGGGCGAAAAACAATGGTCCATGTACAAATTTGCGTGCACGTTAAAGACCCCTTGACAGATGGAATTCGATATAAGAGTGGACCGTAGTGCCGCTGTCCGGGCAAAATTTCTCACATAGCACACTGTATAGCTTTCGAGCAAGACGTTGTGTTCACGCGTTATGATTTTATCCAACACTAGTGAATAGATTGAAGTAATATCATATTTTATCACCCAGTAATACATTTGACAGTAGATATCGCTTGTATGATAAATTACATAATCTACTGTGATATCTCCTTAGGAGATCATGCTTTACATGAAATTGATTGGTCAATAAAACAGGAACTACTTTCTTTTATTTTAAAGAAACTACTTATTTTAAATAAAAAGTGCCCTTTTTTTAGTTAAAAAGAAACTTTTTTTTTATTTAATTGACCTTTGAAGGAAATACTGGGTCAATATATAGGACTTTGCAATAGGTAAACTGATGTATCACTACGCTGTAATGTAATTAGATTCTTAAAAGTGAAATCTATACCAAGTAATATTTATTTATTTGTGCATGTAAGAAAGGATTGGGTGATAAATAAAATCTCCAATTCGGGTTTTTTGATATCAAAAAATATCAACACTCGTTGATAAAGTAAAAAAAAAAAACTCGGCAGAACCTCTTTTTTTTCACTTTATCAACTTGAGTTGATATTTTTTGATATAAAAAAAGACTCGTAGGAGGTTCTCTATATCTTTCATGGACATGATATACCAATATCTATTTGGAGAACGTAAGTATTTAGTTAGGAATTAATATCCTTTATTATGTGGATGGAATTATCAATATGTCACGTATAGAAGTGTTGTTGACGCGACGATAGTTCCTTCCAAAGCTATTCCAAATTCACCCTTACAAGCGAATTATTGAAAAAATAATATACAACCTGTTAGTTCCGAAATTATCCTAGTTTGTGTTGAATTGACGTTAGACCCCCGTTGAACTCCATTGTTTTGCTGTTCTTAATCAGTCCTTCCATTCGTGTTGCCAACGAAGACATTACACATTATTTGATAGCCTCTCCGTCTCTTGTGGACACGCTTGAATATATTCAATTTTATTTGATTTCATTATGTTGATTTTAATCTTAGTGTATCAACATGTATAATGTTTTCATTTGGGGTATGTTTTCTGGAGTTCATCCAGATTTTGGGAGAGATTTCCGTGAATAAAGACAATTTAATTATACATTATTCAAACATTTAACTTAATTATAGCTATGTATATATTTTACTTTGCTTTGTGAAATCATGTACATAATCTACTAATTTCCATAAAAAATTATGGCTTCACGTCATAAACAGTAGCAGACGAATAAAATACAACGAAATTTGTCGTTAAAAATACACATAGCTAATGTCGTTTTAAGAATATTTGATTTAAAAATCACCCCAAACTATCTATCTGAATAAAAGAATTATGCCCATAGTTTTGTAATATGTTTGTAACTGACCAAACGAAATATTTATTAGGAATCTTCCCCCATATTTAATATGTACGTGTATTATCCTCACCTTCGTCAGTCGTCCATCAATCTGTCAGCCAAAAGAATGAACACTAATGAAACTCAGAATTAAGCTTTCGGAAAGCAAATTTGGATTGAGAAAGGGCTTGCATCCATTCATTACAAACTAGGTTATTTTGGGACTAACACATGGATCGACTTTATGACAATAAATAGCTAACACTCTCCTTGCCACATACAAGTGTGGAAGGTTTGTGATGCTGGTGGTGTATGGCTGGGCTTGGAGACTCCAGAAATCCAATTCTTAAGTTGCGCCAGTGGTGGGTGTGGTAAGAGGAGATGCAAGTTCCAATTCAATGACATTTGATACAGGAATGTGCCCTGAATTAGGAAATATAACTTAAGAATGGGATTTTTGGTGGAAAGGCCACTAAAGAAGAGGCCAAAAGGTCACAAATTAGCAATCTTTCGATTTTACACAAAACTATTTTTCTATATTATCTCTTGATCTATTTCACGTATATTACACAAAACTACATGGACATGTTTTATACTGCTATAGGAGCAAAAATATGAGGCATAAAATTAGTGAAGTTTTAACTAAAACTATGACATAATCTCATAAATAACGAAAATATCTTGACCGCCCCCCCCCCATCAGTAATTAAAATTAAAAGGTGCAAGTGAGAAACCACGCCAAAATTGTACGGAACGGTATCAGAAATCATTGACATCTACTTCAGAATGAAATTTCTATTGTTCAGTGTACGTAAGAAGAGATGGTTTGCACCGATTGACCCCTCATTAGAAATTTAATTAACATGAAAGGTGCGATATTGGAACACGGTGTCAAATGTAGGGCATGATCATAGGATTCACCAGCACTAACTTAATAATAATATTATGATGGTAAATGATACATTAATTGTCGCCCACTTCTGTCATACTAATAGTCATTTAAAACATAGATCTATGTCATGTTATTGCAGATATCAATCAAGACCCAATCAACCAGAATCTAACTAAGGAGAGGTAACTATCTCAATCAGAGGAAGCAGTGTCGAAGTCATCATCAAAGTTATCCTGATCAGATTCCTAATTCGTTTTCCTCAACCAATACTCTTGGAGTTCAGGACCATTAAACTATAAGATTTCACGCTTTCTTTTCCTCAACTCCCAACCATATTCTCACGATGGGTGCTGGTTAATTCTGTTGAGTGAGGAGATTGTTTGTCCCTTAGCCCAATCCCGATACATGTGCTAGCTTCGCCTAGCCACAGTGTCTTCTACAAGCTGTGCATATAGCCGAACCTTTACTTTGCGCGAAAATCTGATATAGATAATATTCTAACATCTATCCAGGTGTCACCATCCAATTTTAAGCAATAGTGGGGTAGAATGAATGCACTTATCTGGGTGGATTTTGGAATATCATCAAAAAATAATCAAAAATTCGTAGACAGCTTTGCCCGCGTCTTCACTAGGCCAAACTACGCATCAGCTTTTCACATAAAGGATAAGTGTTGGCCAGATGAACAATTTATAAAAGAGAAAATTTTCGGCGACAGCTAGCAGATGGGAATCAGAAATCCCTGATATTATTCACCGTGTAGATATATTGGTCTAGTAATCTCCTCACTCAACATGCATCGCTACGTTGTGTTAGAGAAGCCGTAATGGGCTAAAGGCAAGATCTAAAACTATCCTGGAGAAACCGAAGAGCATCAATGATAGCATGAGTCCTCCCTGTGAATTAGAAGTGTCGTTACAACTCAAAAGGGGCATCTTTTGTCGCAAAGATGTTGGGAAACGCGGATAAATCAGGAATTAGCCAACACCAATCACCAGAAGATAGCTGAGAATCGGAAGAAGGACAGTATGAAAACATATGGTTTAATGGTCCAGGAGTCATTGGTTGAAGAGAACATTGGGGAATCTGATCAGGATACCTCGGATAATGACTTTGATATTGATTGATTGATATCTACAATAACATGACATAGATCTATGTTTTAATGACTATTAGTATGAAGGTATTGAGCGGAAATTAATCTATCACTATTAGTATCCAAGATCGAGGGGAAACTTAGCATTCCGGCTATATTGGTCTCACCTGCTGTTCTTAAGTTCATTTACCACCAAAATATTCATTCTTAAGTTCATTTACCACCTAAATATTCATTCTTAAGTGAGCTTTAGAAAAAAAGATAGTCATTCTTGCTATAATAGTTCGAAAATAGATAATGTAAAATGAATAATTTGGAAATTTCATTCAAATTACTCTATTGCGAGCCAATATTTTAGCCTTTGACGAGTTGGAAAGTCTCGCCCTTCCATTTTTAGCTTAAATCAAAATACGGCTGAACTGTTCCAATCTATTTAATATCGGAGAAATTCGATGCCATCGACAGTTGGTTATGGCCTGGATAAGTTAATTAATGTCTAATTAATAATTTAGAAAACATTTCAGGCTTAAAGAATGACGTGCTCTAGGCAGATTTAGCTCTTTAGCATAATGTATGTTTAATATTTTATGTCTCATATTTTTGAACCTAGCAGTATAAAACATGTCCATACAGTTTTGTGTAATATACCTGGAATTAATCACGAGATAATAGAAAAATAAATAAGTGTAAAATCGAAAGATTGCTAATTAGTGACATTTGACCTCTTCTTAAGTGGCCTTTACACGAAAAATCCCATTCTTAAATTATATTTCCTTATTCGGGGCACATCAAATGTCATGGAAGTGGAACATGCATCTTCCATGTTGAATAAACCAGTTTTGGGGGTACTATGCGTGGCTCCTCCTACCACTAGTGCAACTTAAGAATTGGGTTTCTGGGGTCTGCTAACCGAGGCATACACCAACAGCATCACAAACCTTCCACTCCTTTCATGTTGAAAAAACTAACCTAGCTCCCGGACTATATCGAGAATATATGTATTCTATTGTCAGCAAGACTAAAAATTTAAGATGTGACGTTTTGAAAGGAGGTAATGTTATGCTTAGAATTATCAAATGTGGCGTTTTAATATGAGGTAATATTCCACTTAAAAATTTAAACGTGGCGTTTTGAAATACGTTGATATTCCACCTAAACTTTTCAAAGGTGTCGTTTTTAAAAGAGGTGATATTCGAGAATTTGGAGTGTTAATGATATTGTCTAAATAACCAAGTTTTCATTTTGGATATAAAAACTGAAACAGAATTACACTGTCGGATATTTTCTGGAAGTGTATCAGGGGCGGATCTAGGAATTTCGAAAAGCCATTCCAAGAGCTATTTGACTGATATTTTCATTAGCAATGGACATATTTGGGTCTGAGAAAATGCACTTTCAGCAGTAAAAAGGGGCACTGTCGAAAATTACCCCCCCCCCTTGTATCCGCCTCTGAGTATCGAAAAGATCTGGATCTAAATTATAGGTAGATACATCCAATAATAATTTGCCTTCTGGTCTTTATAATGAGCGCTTGGGTTGATACAATAATACAAAATTTTGAATGTAACCTGCAGCGGATATGTTAATCGATCGATAGGCTAACGATAAGACTTTAAAGTTAATCTTTAATCCGATGTAATTTGTTTAAGACTGGGACGATGTGTGATCTTGATTTAAAATCGCCATAAACTAAAGTTTCATCCTAACTTAAGCAAATGCTTTTCACAAAAAGATTTAAGCATTTTAGATAAAATAGACTTAAATAATACTCTAAGTTAAAATTTCACATTTCATAGTGGCGTTTCACAAAATTCTTTTAAGGACAATTTTAACCAAAATCAATTTAGCTTATAACAGTCGACCCCCTCTCCTATGTTAAAATAACGACATTAATAAAAAATTATCAGGGTAATGTTGTTAGATCTATTGCGACATATAGATATATTTGGAATACTGATATATTATTACCAATGGCCCGGTCACCTAATTTTAACATACTATCTATCATTCAAAATCCCAGTAAACAAAACGGGGTAGTAGCCACACAAGGTCAACTTCTGTTAGATCAAGGGCACGTAATTGCGTTTTTGTGTTCAAACCATGAGTTAGTGTTTTACATTTAATTTATTCATATTGATTAACCCTGAACTTCATTAAATTTCTATAAGTGTACCTTTTAAACAAGAAAGCAGAAATAAACTGTTTTATAGAAATCATTTATTTACACAAATTCACAGAAAATGATCCAACTATATACATCACTGAAGTTGTTTGGCCTACATTCACGCTATCTATTATACAATTTACGTACACAATCTACACATTTCAAAATCAATCTCTCTGCCAGTACATTTCGCATGCATCCGCCTTACACACAAATCATAGCCCACACAATCAACTATCGCATCCGACTTACTTACTTCCCGGTAGGTTCTCACAATCACATACACTACACACGTCTATATTATCAGCACTCAAATCTTCATTCGCAACACCACCGTCATCCATATTCTCAGCAACATTTTCACTCCCACTTTCTCCACTGACATTCTGTTCACTCTCATACTCAAACTTGTGTCACTTCCGAATGAAATGACAACTGGTGGTACTTCTTCATTTAATCCCCCCGCTTCCCTAAATCGATCCTCCACCTTGTCCATGACGTGTTGGCATACAGGGGCGGATCCGGGAATTTTTGCAGGACAGGTTTCTTTAATGGTAGGTAACCTGCCATCATCGTCTCTAAATTACATACAAATTTAGCTTTTTAAAGGGTGAAATCATTTTATAATGATGTAGGGTCCCATTGTGATTTAATTTCATTGATGCAAGGCATTATTTTTTTTTTAAAATGTAGCTAAGCAGGGTTGAACCCCCACCTCGCCTCTGGATCCGCCCCTGAAAGGCCTATATAAGTTCTCTCCATACATATAAAATAGTTAAATCTTATGTTTACAATACAATCAATGATGGACATATGTACAGACAGCATATACATTACTTGGAGTGTGATTTATGTTTTAAATGTTAAAGTGGTAAAATCTCTTGCTGACTTTAATGTATATTTGCACTATTTCAAATACGTTGGAATTGGTATTGTCAGGGGCGTACATAATGATTTCGTTTTGGGGGGGGGGGTTGGTTTAGCCAAAATGCGACCGACTGATGCACATACCCCCCCCCCCCCCAGTGCGACTGACTCAATCAGGAGCCGAGCACCAAGTGCAAGTTTTCTAGGGAATATGGGGGTGGGGTAGGGGCGGTTTCAAATGTAGGGCGCCATCCACAATCCCACCCCACAATGAAAGTAAACAAAATACTAGCTATAACATTAAGCGTCTCGGTAGAACATACAGGGTTGTTTTATACTATAGTTTTGTGTCACGTATGCAATTTAGGCACATGGATTCACGCAAATACATAGTATTTGGTATCTATTCTGGCATTGTTTTTGGGACCGACTGGAGTGACTGCACTTATTTTGAGACCGACTATTTTTCTCCCTGGGTGAAATTTTGTTGTTAGATCAACTACTCACAACAGAATCAGAGTGAAACACAACATCTTTTCAAACATGATAAGTTGACAAGGTTATTTTATACTATTTTGCGACCGACTGCACTGATTTTGCGACCGACTATTTTTATACTAAAGTTTTGCGTGAGTAGCGTGACGTATACAGTGAGTACTTATTTTGATACCGACTACCCCTATTTTGCGACCGACTGAACTAATTTTGCGACCGACTATTTGGGGGGCTGGGGTGGGTGTACCCCCCCCCCCCCACATTTACGCCCCTGGGTATTGTTCGTATATCTAGTGACGCCAAGATTGTTGTAACTTATAGTATCTCAAATTTACTTCCTACTGAATTGATCGTGAGAAAACAAGATTAGTGGGTTCGGGTATCTTTGAACTAGACGTATTATTCACACTAAGGAAAATACTGTCAGGGCATTCAACAAGGTTATCTGCATAATCAGCCTCGTCTTGGTGAAGCGAACAGTTCGCCTCATTTGACTTTTGGAGTCTTGTGTTTGTTCGTTCGTCCTGAGGGTTTAATGCCGACTTCCGCCGATGTGTTTGTTTAATCATGACCAAAATGATTCACAAAACGATGCTGCGTGCGTTTAATTTGAAAAAGTGTCTACTATTTCTGATATTACTGTCTTTGTTGAGTGTGTGGATTTTCTATATACTTGTCTTTCAAGGACATTTTATACCAATATCTATTCGGAAAACGTAAGTATTAAGGAGTGAATTAATATCATTTATTATGTTGATGGAATTATCAATATGTCACGTATAGAAATTTTGTTGACGCGACAATGCCTAAGCTGTTATTTGAACATCTTTGAACCTAACCGATGCTTAGTGTGTTGCCCAGTCCACAATTTCTTGCGTGTCAAACCTCGTGGGTTTCTTCGCGTCTCCCCGCCTTCTTCCCACTGCTACAGACATGCGTACAGACGAAATATTTAAATGAAACTGTAACATATGTTAGTTCCGAAATTACCTAAATTGTGTCGCGTGGTGGTGAAACTCTTTAAACTCCTAAGAGCGCTTAAAGGAGCTAAATCGCTAATGTTTGGGTCGCAACATGAATCTATATAAACTGATTAAGATTGAATCGTTTTTGTTTTTACTATAATTTCTAATCAGTTATATTTGGCGAAATACGCCAGAAGTCTCAATCGAATGGCAATCTTCAAAGTATGGGTTATTCCAGTGTAAGGGTCTTGTTTTGGGTCGTTTTCTATCAGCCACCAATATATCATTTACACTATTACGTTCAGAATCACATTTATTAACCGGGTTCAGTAGATCATGCGTTGCATTCATTTTTATTTTTCCATTATAGTACTAATAAAAATGTCATACATTTTTAGTGAAGTTGAGCTAGTACTACATGCCTTTAATTGCAGTTGTAGACGTAAAATAAGCAAATACAATTTTGTCCTATTCTTCAATATTGACTCGTTGCATTGATGACTGTTTTTATGATATATAAAAACCCAGACTCTTTGACAGCGTTAAAGATCACACAAAATAGTAATTTTTAATAGCATATATTGATAGCTAAGGGTTACTACATTCATTTTACGTCAAGTTCACTCCAATCTGATTAAAATTAATTGAGATATTAACGTTTAAACATCAGACAGGCAAAAACGGTTTTCAAATTTTCAATTACAACCTTTATCCGGTTGATTGGCTGGTGACGTCACAGGCACTACACATAATCTATACACATTATCTATACGATATATCACTATCTGTACGATATCTCACTGTATACACACCGCCAGTTAACACGTGTGTATTTGTCGGTCCAATTAACATTTGACTGGCGTAATCATTAACTCGTAATTCTACACGTAAGCTACTATAAGTCAAAGCATTTTCAAAAGCCGACCTTTCTCGTCTTAAGTTGTAATAGATTATATATTTGTGACTAGAATAGATTACAATTCACTAGTTGATCAACATCTCCAGCCCGTACATCAGTACGTAATATTTTAACACGGTTATCGGTAGTCATATCGACAAATAAACCGACAGAATGAAGCGACACAAGACGGTGCAGATAAAAACAACATGTGTCTTCTAAAGGTGCGGCAAAAGGGGAGGGGGGCGAATAGAAGAGCCTCCTAAGCTGGTATCTCGGGTACACGGTAACGTCGCATTCTGATTGTAAATTAAATAATAAAGTAAATTGTTGTTTTTTTTTCTTTATATTATATAAAATTGTATATTATTAATATTACATTGGTAGTTTAGTAATTTGTAAAAAAGGCATAGCCAACTTTCCTGTCATATGCGACATGCTTTCAGCATGTCTGTTATTGGCTTACGTGACCATTTTCAGCTTTTTCGCGCCAAAATCAACCATTTTACACATTTCTTAGTAAGCCATGCCTAATATGGTAGACGAAGATTTCCATGTGACATTGAGATCGTGTAACGCTATTTTAGTGATAACGGAGCTTTTTGTTATAAATACAGAGTAATTATTCGACAAATAGGAGTGAATTTGAGCCATGTTACTTTCGCTATTACAAACTATCGAAGCTATCGATAGTTTGCTTGACTATCGCAATTTTTATCGATAGTTTCTTTTTACTATCGATTCACACTATCGACAGTCAAACCCCTAATGATTATTATTTGAAACCATTTCGTTTCTTAAAAGCCGACAATTGATTATTTCTATCGGCTTAAAAGATGTCCGTAGCGCCGGCTATAACAATTTCACACCAATCTTGTTTCAATCAGAAGCCAATTATTGTTGGCTTACGGTCGGCTTATTCTAATAAAAAAAACACATGGGGAATATGGCTACAACAACTGTCTTTATAAAACAAATTCTAAATTACAAAACAAATTATTCCGTAGTCAATTGTTATTTAATTAGGGGGATTAAGGAATCAGTCAGGCGTTAACGAATACACACGCCGGGTGTATATAGGTAATTAAGGAATAAACATCCCGAATATGCATTCGGTCACTGTGACGTCACTGGCGTCTGAGGGGATTAAGAGTGTTTTCAATTATTGGCCAAGTCGTTTTTACGGGAGGTCTATATTTGCGACTTTGAGTGACGATATCTGAATTAATTTTCATCAGATTGACGTTAAACTGCCGTAAAATGCATATAGTAAATAATGTTTATAAGCTCAATGAATTTAGTTTTCTCATTATATGTGCTCTTTAACTAAATATTTATTTTCTGTTGTAGACTCTTTCGTTTTTGTAATTGTACAACATGGATACATAATAATAATGACATTCACTTGCATTAAAATACAGATGTGACGCCGTTCTTTGATGTCGGCGTACCATTATTTGATATAATGGTATGGGCAATATGCCAAGCATACATTATTTATACTAGTTCAACTATTGGACCGGCGTGACGTATTTCATTGAAATGCACGTGTTGGGAGTGTCTGTAGTTTAAGTTGTTTAATGGTCTCGTGCAAGACTGCGTAATATACAGATATAGCACTTGTGGGGGAGACACGGTAGCTAAATGGGTAAAGAGCAGGTTCGATAGCCTGAAAGTCGTGTGTTCGATCCCTGCATTGGCCGAGAAGGTTCATCCAGATTTTCCGGCGTGATACAGGATGGGGGGTCGGACAAGAACAGCTGTCTAGTCGCGTGGAGAGGGCGAAAAACAATGGTCCATGTACAAAATTGCGTTAAAGACCCCTTGACGGATGGAATTTGATATAAGAGTGGGCCGTAGTGCCGCTGTCCGTGCAAAATTTCCCTCATAGCACACTGTGTAGCTTTCGAGCAAGATGTTGCGTTCAAGCGTTATGATTTTATCCAACACTAGCGGATATAATGAAGTAGTATCATATTTTATCAACCAGTAACACATTTGACAGTAGATATCGCTTGTATGATAAATTACATAATCTACTGTGATATCTCCTTAGGAGTTATCGCTTTACATGAAATTTGATTGGTCAATCAAAAAGAAACTACTTTCTTTTATTTTAAAGAAACTACTTATTTTAAATAAAAAGTGATTTTTTTTAAACTTTTTTTTATTTAATTGACCTTTGAAGGAAATACTGGGTCAATATATACACTGAAAAAACTTGTGTTAAATGTTGAAACAACACAAGACTTGTGTTAAAATTTATCAAACAACACAAACTTGTGTTGAAACTTGTGTGAAAAGCTACACAATACTTGTGTTAGAATTTTTGAAACTTGTGTTGAAATTTCTGAAACTTGTGTTGAAATATTTGAAACTTGTGTTGAAATTTTTGAAACTTGTGTTGAAATTTTTGAAACTTGTGTTTGAAATTTTTGAAACTTGTGTGGTTTCATACAAACTTGTGTATAACCACTTGTGTATCCATTATAGCAACCTTTCCCATGCAGTACCCCTTCCCCCTTTTACTTTGTTTAACCTAACCTGTAATGTTTGATTAATGAGGTAACAATAATATTTTTTTTAATTGTTATTTATTCAAACATGATGGGAAAAAAGTAAATATACATTTGAATGTTAACAGAAAAACAGAAAAATAATTATTATACTAACAAAATTGTGTTATATAATGACTCCCCTCTCCCACACACCTTTCCCAATCACAAAATATGCAATAGTTATTTAAGATTTTTTTTACACTAAAACAAGAAATGAGAATATAAAGATATGTACACAGTATTTACACCCTAAACCTCAAAAATATATAATTCAAAAATATCTAAATTTAATAACATCCAAACCAATCACTAATGAGATTAATTATGCACTAATATGAGTTTTGTACATAAATTACATAATTTTAAAGAAAGTTGCAAATACATGTATTAAATAATATGTACATAAGCACGGGGGGGGGGGGCATAATGGTTCAGTGAGTATAAACGTTGGCCGAGAAATTTCAACTAGATGTCAGTAGTGAACGACAAAGCAAAGTATAATTGGGTACAAGCCCGGAATCGACCCCCCATTGCGTTCACTTTGAAGGACCCTAGACAATTGAATTATTTGACTCAATGACAAGACCTTCTGATCCAATGTGTGTGTGTTAACCATTTGCGCCCCCTCCCCGGGTACCCTTGACATTTGATATAAGAGTAGGTTAGTTGTAGGACAGAACGCGGACATACCAGATTATTTTTAGTTCATCGTGTTAAAAAGCTCACGTCGTTACACCCTGCTTGTTGTTCGACAGTCTAACTATTTAATGTCATTCACTGCATTTTATTGTTTAATGAAATAAATAACAATAAATACTGTTATAAATTTCCAAGAGTTCATTTCACAGAGATTACAAACGTCGTGATATAGCTTTTTACATCACGTGACTTATCCACACGACCGGTGGTACTGTTAGAATTATCCCTGTTTCCTTCTTGATTTTTCAAAGGAATCGTTTAATTTCTGATTAAAATATATTTTATATAGGCAGAAATATGAATAATGCTAAGTATATTGTGACTTGTGAGGTATCGGTAGACTTGTGAGATATCGGTAAACTGATTATCAATGTCCCAAATGACGTGTACTCCTGCAACATACATCCTAAACAACAGTTAAATTCCAAGACTGGTTGAAAAGGGTAATACAAATGCTAACACTTACACTTCTAATCATAAATATCTGGGGCCTATTTCACGAAATTTTAACAAAGATAAGATCCCAATTTTAGTAATTTGATTGGATAATATTAGATTGATTTTAGTGCTTAGCCAATCAAAATTGAAGTATCTACTAAAATTGGATTTTATCTTAAGTTAAAATTTCGTGAAACAGGGCCCAGGATTTCGTCTCCGAATTTAAGTTGATACACATGGAGGGCGAAGGGGTGTCGTCTAATTCAGTTTTATAGCTGCCAACAAATACAGTGATCATTTTCATTAAGTCAGATTCATTCTTTTCCTTATTCAATATTGTAAAAAATGTTAACATCTACTGTTTATCAGATAATTAAATATAGTAAAACATTATTTAACATCAACTGTTTATCAAACGATTAAATATGTATAGTAAAATATTATTTAACATTAACTGTTTATCAGATGATTAAATATAATATATTACTATTTAACATCAACTGTTTATCATGTATCTATATGTTACATGTATTTGGTAACCAACAAACATGTTTTTGTATCACAGCAACCAGTGTTGTGGTGGTCTGACTTTTTACTAAGTATTGTGGAGAGTATTATATCCGTATGGTACTTACATAGCCTTTAACTGATTGGCAACCTCTGAGAAAAAAATTTCCACAGTCATTTCCAACTGTCCCTTTGGCGGTTGGTTACTGAAATAAATATGCTAGATAGTAGTTGACTTGAATCAACTTGACAGTTTTGATTTGATTATATTCACAATGATCCATGATCAGTTAAACGTGTAAAATACAAGCCCAAAACCATAATCATATGCTATAATCATATGCTGATACGCACACATTTTTGTTCTGTACACGCCCCATGAATGTTGTTTTTAGAGAATCCTATATTTTTGTAGTAAGATTTTTAAGTTTATAACGCCAATTAACAAACAATACAAGAATACTTCATTAAAAAAAAACATCGGTGAACAACAAAACAATGATCATACGATCATACAGACAATACGATTAACATTAACTTTATTATAAAAACATCGGTGATTCGATCTGAAATCAAATAACAAAATAGTCAACGAGTACTAGCTATTTCTTCCATATGATTAAGTTGTGTACGAGTCTTATAAATACATTTATTTATTTTAACAATACATTTATTTTTTCATAACACAATTTGTAGTTTTTGTCTGTCACATAACTTTCAAATGTTTTTATTCATTCGTCCATGATAGACACGTACGGCACAGTGATCCTCTGACAACCATAATTTAAATCATCATTGAATATAATTCCCTGATGGAACATCGTATACCCCCCATGCAATATGCAAATAAGATAGTTTTATTCGTGCATGCATGCTGTCATCCAATAGTAACTGTAAATTTTCCCGCGGTTAGACGCCTCTGACCAATCAAAAAATTGTTCTTTGATCACTTACACCCTTCAATCGAGAAATCAAGCTTCTCGTGCGGTTTTCTATAATTTAACTATACGTGTGTGTTTTAATGGTTTCCGATAAAAAAGAATTTACATACATGTAAATAGAAATAAATATGACACTACCGTTAAAAAAATCTGTAGAATTCGGATTCAAAAGTATGGGTATAAAACTGAATATCAAACACACGTCTTAAAATAGTTCTATCTATTTCTTCCATTACGATTAAATTGTGTACGAGTCCTATTCTTAGTTGCGGACGACATCACCAATAGTTGTGGATACGATTAAATTGTGTACGAGTCTTATTCTTAGTTGTGTACAAGTCTTATTCTTAGTTGTGGACGACATAACCAATAGTTGTGGACGACATCACCAATAGTTGTGGACGACTCCACCAACGGGTGTGGACGACTCCACCAACGGTTGTGGACGACTTCACTGTGGACGACTTTGCTTGTGGACGACTTGACTGGTACCCGTCAGAAGATACAGTATTTAATTGTGGGATAATTATAGGCGAAGGGCATTCATTGTTAAAAATAATAATAATATAAAAATGTTACCAGTCGTTCTTTGCACATGTAGTACGTCATTGACTGAAAAAAAATCTATAAAAAAATAATATCTAGTTTATGCACGGAGTGAATTTCTATTTTGGCCAAATTTCCCAAATCAAAATGACGCCGTAGAAAAAATTAAATGAAATGACTCTCCTGGAACGTACAAATTCAGGACAAATTCTTACCTACTGACCATTATAGTCAAACGATGTAATTTTAAAGCGGAAATTTCATATTTTCTAAAAGAGTCAAAACATAATTATTTCTATGCCTTTTGCTCACTATTATACGATCATGGGCAATATTTCACAGGCATAAAAATCCCTGACACCGAAAATAATAACACATTTACTTGAATTACCTCTCTTGTTTTCCCATTCCCCTCCATGCAATGGCGATCTTCAAACGTTTGAATTTGAAGTTGAAAATGATATTTTTGCCAATTTCTCAACTGGCAACAGTGAATTGAAGGATTAATAGGATTATTCTTTAACAAAGTAGGCCTGTTTACAGATACCATCTATTTTAAGGCTTTATTTTAATATATTTTAAAAATATAACTAAAAATATGAAATTGTCGTTTTAAAAATTTGGACTTCTAGTGATAATCGTGTAAAATTTCAGAAAAACTAGATGGCTAAAGTACATAAGATTACGGAATTAACCTCCCTTTTCTCCCCCTTGCTTTGTCCGCCATTTTAGAAATACATGCGTTACTTCCGGTGTGAAATAGCTTTATTTAACGTCCGCTTCCACCGAGTTGATATCGCACAGAAAGATTTAACAAAGTATATTTAACTTATAAAAGATACATTTGGTAATGAATTTTTAATTGGTGCATGAAAGAATAAAATTCATTGGTTATTTATTATTTAACCGATAATATTTAATTTCAATTTTAATAACCAATTAAATTAAATGAGACTTTAACTAATCTCTCCCACGCAGACTGAATCAACTGTAAAAACACCTATGTACTAAAATCACATTTACATTAAATATTCCTTTGATCTACCAGTTTATAGGGCCAATAAAAACCCGCAACTTGCAGACATGTTAACTACAGACAATCTTAACGCCAATTAACATCCAATTAATTCTGTCAAGCCATTGTCTGTGCAACAAATATCGAACTAAATAATAATCTTTTGTTAAGTAACTAAAACATTTAAAAAACGAAAACAAAGAAATAATATAAGTTGACATAATTCGACCTCTTTATTTTAGTTTTCGTTTATAAAACAGTACCTTTTCAGTCGAAAATTTAATGATACGTTAGAATTTTCTTCACAAAACTTTTAAAAAATTTGCTCTGAATATACACAATACCTAGTGGTTATTATGCAATTTTATATTTCACCTGTAATTAATAATAGATTAAAACAACACATTACTTGTGTTAATTATATGAAAACACACAAGATTTTATAAATCTACACAAGTTTGTGTTAATGCAATGCAAAGCAACACAAACTTGTGTAGATTAGTTTTAACACAAGTACTTGTGTTGAGATCCAACACAAGTTTATTTTCAGTGCAATCACCAGAACATATAGCTGAGAATCGGAAGAAGGACAGTATGAAAACATATGGTTTAATGGTCCAGGAGTCATTGGTTGAAGAGAACATTGGGGAATCTGATCAGGATACCTCGGATGATGACTTTGATATTGATTGATTGATATCTACAATAACATGACATAGATCTATGTTTTTAATGACTATTAGTATGAAGGTATTGAGCGGAAATTAATCTATCACTATTAGTATCCAAGATCGAGGGGAAACTTAGCATTCCGGCTATATTGGTCTCACCTGCTGTTCTTAAGTTCATTTACCACCAAAATATTCATTCTTAAGTTCATTTACCACCTAAATATTCATTCTTAAGTGAGCTTTAGAAAAAAAGATAGTCATTCTTGCTATAATAGTTCGAAAATAGATAATGTAAAATGAATAATTTGGAAATTTCATTCAAATTACTCTATTGCGAGCCAATATTTTAGCCTTTGACGAGTTGGAAAGTCTCGCCCTTCCATTTTTAGCTTAAATCAAAATACGGCTGAACTGTTCCAATCTATTTAATATCGGAGAAATTCGATGCCATCGACAGTTGATTATGGCCTGGATAAGTTAATTAATGTCTAATTAATAATTTAGAAAACATTTCAGGCTTAAAGAATGACGTGCTCTAGGCAGATTTAGCTCTTGCATAATGTATGTTTAATATTTTATGTCTCATATTTTTTAACCTAGCAGTATAAAACATGTCCATACAGTTTTGTGTAATATACCTGGAATTAATCACGAGATAATAGAAAAATAAAAAAGAGTAAAATCGAAAGATTGCTAATTACTGACATTTGACCTCTTCTTAAGTGGCCTTTACACGAAAAATCCCATTCTTAAATTATATTTCCTTATTCGGGGCACATTCTTCTATCAAATGTCATGGAAGTGGAACATGCATCTTCCATGTTGAATAAACCAATTTTGGGGGTACTATGCGTGGCTCCCGGACTATATTGAGAATATATGTATTCTATTGTCAGCAAGACTAAAAATTTCAGATGTGACGTTTTGAAAGGCGGTAATGTTATGCTTAGAATTATCAAATGTGGCGTTTTAATATGAGGAGATATTCCACTTAAAAATTTTAAATGTGGCGTTTTGAAATACGTTGATATTCCACAAGATTTTGAATGTAACCTGCAGCGGATATGTTAATCGATCGATAGGCTAACGATACGACTTTAAAGTTAATCTTTGATCCAATGTAATTTGTTTAAGACTGGGACGATGTGTGATCTTGATTTAAAATCGCCTTAAACTAAAATTTCATCCTAACTTAAGCAAATGCTTTTCACAAAAAGATTTAAGCATTTTAGATAAAATAGACTTAAATAATACTCTGAGTTAAAATTTCATTTTTCATAGTGGCGTTTCACAAAATTCTTTTAAGGACAATTTTAACCAAAATCAATTTTAGCTTATAGCAGTCGCCCCCTCTCCTATGTTAAATTAACGACATTAATAAAAATTTATCAGGGTAATGTTGTTAGATCTATTGCGACATATAGATATATTTGGAATACTGATATCGATGGCTTGGAGCACACATGTGTTATGTCCAATTTTGGCGAAATTCAGATTTTTAGATATTAATAATCCTTATTCCAGGGCGCTTGATGTGTCTAAATGATACAAGTCCCCAATAATTTAAAACAGTCCAAAAGGCTAAATAGCCAAAAATGTTATGTACTACCCACATATTTCTTTAGAACACACACATTTCATGTCCGGACATAAGTCTATTGCGCATTAACTATGACCAGTAAGTATGGACATAAGTCATTTGTCAATTAAAATCTATCACATGTTTTTCTAAAAATTGCATATTCAATTATGTTTAAACAGTTTGGATTAGATATTGCACTGCGTATGATTGACGACGATGATATCTATGATGATATTGAAAGCATTGGTAATGGAGAAATAACTGAAACACCCGAAGTTTATAAAGAAATTGAGGTTGAATCACGCTCTGTAGCTAGTATAATTTCAGAAACATCAACGCATATTTACAACCAAAGAATGGGAATTTGTAATTCGCAGCGCAAGGAGAAGATCTCCTTATACAGTTTATAGTCTAGATCACAATACTTTTTACGATTTGAAGGACCTGGCTGCACATACTATTCGCAACAGAACCAAAAATTCGAACGGAGAAAAGGTAGAATGGCTACACATCAAGTGGATGCGGTTTGAAAAATCTAGACCTAATGTTATCCAATACAAGCCAACAGTGAGGCTATGACCCCCGCCGAAATCCGAAAATAAATAGATGACACATATTAATTAATCGCACATTTATTTTTTTCAAACGTATCAAGCAATCAAACTGTACACAAAGTGTCATCCAAAAGTGTTTTATAAAGAAAAAATGCTAAAACCGATGAGAAAAATGAAAATGTACCCTAGTTAGGGGGACCCTAAAGGCAGACAAAAGGGCCCCCACTCTTGACAAAAGGGGCCCTCTGGCCAAGGGAAAGGGCCCTTGTGTCGGAGTCAATCGTTTCTATACACTGTTACTGTCAAATCCATTACTGAATGAGAATGCAGTCATTGTATTGGCATTAAAATCATCAATCAAGATGAACCTAAGTTATCTTGTCCCAAAGTATCAACCAATCAAATTGCTTATCTCTGCCTACCCTAAGCAGAAAATGCTCGGTTCATCTTCGAACTCCATCACCTAATAAGCATACACACCAATTTTGAACATTTTAACTCAATTAGAAAGAGAGTTATTGTGTTCCAAAGTCTCGGTAAATCAAATTGCTTATCGCTCTGCTTACCCAGATCAGAAAATGCTCATTATCGATCTTAGTCAAGGCATTACTGTAATTAAACTATACACCAAGTTTCATCACTCTCACTTTATTAGAACTAAAGTTATCGTGTCCCAAAGCATCAACCAATCAAATTGCTTATCTCTGCTTACCCTAAGCGGAAAATGCTCATCTTCAAACTCCATCAAGGCATTGACCTAATAAGCATATTACACCAAGTTTGAACATTTTAACTCAATTAGAAGAAGAGTTATTGTGTTCCAAAGTCTTGACCAATCAAATTGCGTATCGCTCTGCTTGCCCTGAGCAGAAAATGCTCATTATCAAACTAAGTCAAGGTATTACTGTAATGAAACTATACACCAAGTTTCATCCCTCTCGCTTAATTAGAACTAAAGTTATCGTGTCCCAAAGCATCAACCAATCAAATTGCTTATCTCTGCTTACCCTAAGCGGAAAATGCTCATGCTCAATTAGGAAGAGAGTTATTGTGTCGGACAGACAGACGGACGAACCCATTTTAATAGTCCCCCAACTTTCTTCGAAAGGCGGGGGACAATAAGTATCGTATATCACAGGAAGGATTTATGGAAATTAATACTTGTACTATCCGTTGACGCGTAACAAATAATGATCCTGTTGTACTGAAGAAGGCCTATAAGAATAGGCAACCAATAACAACTGCAAAAAAGAACGATCTGCTGAGTTTGGTAGATTCTAGAGTCATACCACCAGAGTATAAATATTTCTATACCGATTTTCCAACTTCTAATCGAGCTATCAATCATGATTATAGTGAGTATACCGATGACTCTTGTGGTGATTAAGGGTCATAATTATGCTGAGAAGACTTGAATACTTTATTAAGCAAATTAATTTGTTTGTTTGATTTTCTTTGTTTTCATTTCTAAAATGTTGAAATTTTTGGTGTAAATTTCTTTCTCCTATAAGTATTTCAACCATTTAAACAGTAACTGGTTCAGAAACTAGAATCTGGATTAACATTCTTCTGGTGTAGCATTACTACAATCAACGGATTTTAAATCCACAGATATCATGAACTCTCGAAACTACAGAATTTGGTGATACGACTATGGAGTTACAATAGTTTTCTGAAGACGTCAGAATAGACGTTAGTGTTAAAATCTTTAGTATTGAGTTTGTCCATCTGTAAAGCATGTATCAGTGGCTTATACAATTCATACAATTACCATTAAAACACAGGCCTTGAATGTAGGCGTACTCTTACAATTATTGTGTTTTTTATCTGTCAATATAAAATAAAATGGAGTTAAAAGTTATGTTTTTCTACTATGTGGAATTTTTGCCCGGAAAGAGGCGTTTCGGTCGACTCTTCATCGAATTACAACTGCTAAGGGTTCTTTATGTGGATGGATATTCATTCCACGTAAATGACTTGTCAGGTCCTATGCTCTGCCTTACTCAGTGATCCACAGTGGCTCCGATTTTCATGTGAACTTGCGTTTCCGCACCAACCAGACTGTCGCGCTATGACCAACGCTTTGGTCAATGGTTCGTTTACATACATGCCAAAATGTACACAAGCCTTTGTTTAATCCCATTGGAAAGACTAGAGGCTGTGCCTCTCCTGGAACTCCGCCCTGCACCACTGACAAGGTAAAACCACAAAAAAAAAAACTGCTTCCAACACAAGGATGAAAGTCAGACAATCTTGTTAGGGAGACAGCGCCTTACGTGCTGAGCCACAGTGCGTGCCATGGACTGACGCACTGTCATGAAGTAAGTTAGTAACCACATAGCATCACTGAAGTAAGGTAAATGCCAGTATTTACACAGCATCACTGTCTGACTATGTCCACTCTTCGAAAGTTTTATCAAAACACAAATGATTTATGTCCACATTTATCAAAAAATCGTTTCTACTATGTACTTAAGTTAAGGTGCGTCCCTACCAGCCTATTTACATCAATCCAAGCTACAATTATTCCAGAATCCGTATACATCCATTTATAACTTAATTTTTTATGGTGTTTTGAAATCTTAAAATGCGTTTTTCTCGAAACATGATAAATGGACATAACACAGGTGTGCTCTAAGTCATCGATATATTATTACCAATGGCCCGGGTCACATAATTTTAACATACTATTTATCATTCACAAAAACATTTCTCATTCAATTTCTTTTGATAGCATGGGAAATATAGCTGCGGTATGGTGGCTGTTAGCGGCCATTCTACATCGTCGACTTGTCGGGTTGTGAAGGCGACAAGTCGCGGCACGACAAAGCGAAATAATTGCATTTCGTCGACTTGTCGCTTTGTCGGGTTGTGAAGGCGACAAAGCGACAAGTCGACAAAATCAACCCGACAACGCGACAAACTAACCCGACAATCGTCGCCCTCATTTTGTCGACTTGTCGCCTTCGACTTATTCACAACCCGACAAAGCGACAAGTCGACAAGTCGACAAGTCGCCGAAATGCAATTATTTCGCTTTGTCGACTTGTCGCTTTGTCGCCTTCACAACCCGACAAGTCGACAAGTCGACAAGCCGCCGGAATGCAATTATTTCGCTTTGTCGACTTGTCGCCTCGGAAGTCAATCACTGCGCATGATCGAGCAGTCTTCGGCTAAGTATGGAAGCCTAATCTCGACGAGGCGAGGGTGCTTTTTCGGCATTTGGTTTTGTTTTGCTACACCTGACCATTACATAGATAGGATTGAAAAATTCATTTGGTTAGATTTGCATTTAACGACCCATAAAATTAAGAATCTATATTTCAGAGGAGAGTCAGTTTTATATGTTGATATGTATGTTAATGTATGCTTTCAAAATATCTATCGTAATTTAGAATTCCTTCGCATCTTCACTGATTACCATCAACATCACAGTTTACCCAAATACATAATAACAAGCCAACAGTGAGGCTAATGTCCCCCGCCGAAATCCCAAAATAAATAGATGACAAATATTAATTAATAGCACATTTATTTTTTTCAAACGTATCGCCCAATCAAACTGAACACGAAGTGTCGTCCAAAAATTGCTTATCTCTGCCTACCGTAAGAAGAAAATGCTCATCTTCGAACTCCATCAAGGCATTGACCTAATAAGCATACACACCAATTTTGAACATTTTAACTCAATTCGAAGGAGAGTTATTGTGTTCCAAAGTCTCGGCAAATCAAATTGCTTATCGCTCTGCTTACCCTGAGCAGAAAATGCTCATTATCGATCTTAGTCAAGGTATTACTGTAATGAAACTATACACCAAGTTTCATCACTCTCACTTAATTAGAACTAAAGTTATTGTGTCTCAAAGCATCAACCAATCAAATTGCTTATCTCTGCCTACCCTAAGCGGAAAATGCTCATCTTGAACTCCATCAAGGCATTGACCTAATAAGCATATACACCAAGTTTGAACATTTTAACTCAATTAGAAGGAGAGTTATTGTGTTCCAAAGTCTCGACCAATCAAATTGCGTATCGCTCTGCTTACCCTGAGCAGAAAATGCTCATTATCGAACTTAGTCAAGGTATTACTGTAATGAAACTATACACCAAGTTTCATCACTCTCACTTAATTAGAACTAAAGTTATCGTGTCCCAAAGCATCAACCAATCAAATTGCTTATCTCTGCTTACCCTAAGCGGAAAATGCTCATCTTCGAACTCCATCAAGGCATTGACCTAATAAGCATATACACCAAGTTTGAACATTTTAACTCAATTAGAAGGTGAGTTATTGTGTTCCAAAGTCTCGACCAATCAAATTGCGTATCGCTCTGCTTACCCTGAGCAGAAAATGCTCATTATCGAACTTAGTCAAGGTATTACTATAATGAAACTATACACCAAGTTTCATCACTTTCACTTAATTAGAACTAAAGTTATTGTGTCCCAAAGCATCAACTAATCAAATTGCTTATCTCTGCTTACCCTAAGCGGAAAATGCTCATCTTCGAACTCCATCAAGGCATTGACCTAATAAGCATATCCACCAAGTTTGAACATTTTAACTCAATTAGAAGGAGAGTTATTGTGTTCCAAATTCTCGACCAATCAAATTGCGTATAGCTCTGCTTACCCTGAGCAGAAAATGCTCATTATCGAACTTAGTCAAGGTATTACTATAATGAAACTATACACCAAGTTTCATCAATCTCACTTAATTAGAACTAAAGTTATCGTGTCCCAAAGCATCAACCAATCAAATTGCTTATCTCTGCTTACCCTAAGCGGAAAATGCTCATCTTCGAACTCCATCAAGGCATTGACCTAATAAACACATACACCAAGTTTGAACATTCTAGCTCAATTAGGAAGAGAGTTATTGTGTCCCAAAAAGTGTGACGGACAGACAGACGGGCAGACAGACGGACGAACCCATTTTAATAGTCCCCCAACTTTCTTCGAAAGGCGGGGGACAATAATCAATCTACTAATATCCCAACTCAAATCATATATGTTTTTCGTCGTTTTTTACCCTTGTCAGTGATGGGACGAAAACCGACGTCCCGTGTACACATTTGCGTGCACATAAAAGATCTATTGGCAGTTGAAATTCGATATTAAAGTAGGTCGTAGCGCCCTTTCCAGACAAAAATTCGCTCATAGCACACTGTATGGCATAATACCCGTCTTCCATTAGCCCAGGTTAGGTGCAGAAGAGTAGGACGTTTAACCCCATTTCATTTCAAGTGAATATATTGTTTATGGTGAGTATCCAAGACATGCGATCCGGATCAACCAATTGACCTAAAGGTGCACGAAGGTGGACCCGATAAGGCCAGTTTTTAGTCGTTAGTCGTTCGGATGGGACGAAAACCGACGTCCCGTGTACGCTTTTGATGATCAATATGTTGTTTTACTGTACATGTATATGATGAACTTAAACATAGAATAAACGATCAGTATTCACAGGAATGGAATGAAGATCGGTTGAAATATTCAAAACTAAATTATTATAACCTTTTCAACATTGCCTTATCACAAAAAGAATATTTATCAAATATCTCAAATCATAATTACTGTGTATCTCTATCCAAATTTAGATGTGTATCACATAGCTTATCACATACGATACAATTAACAGAAATGATTTGTAAATTATGCAATTTAAATAACGTTGAAGACGAATATCATTTTTTACTTTGCTGTCCACTATATAAAGATTTAAGAGAACAGTTTATTCCTTTTTATTATAGAAATCACCCTTTACTCCAAAAATTTATAGACATTATGTCTTCCACATCACCAGTTATTTTAAACTCGTTAGCAAAATATATACATTTATAATTTATTAAACGTCATTCTTTTCTTGACGCTATTCTTCCCTAGAACTTTCATTCTTTTCTAACTTATTTTGTACTATTTGTATCATTAACACCTTTACATATTTACAAATTTATTCATTGTATTTACTATAAGTAACTTTCAGCAATAAAGAATTACTTACCTACTTAATATACTATTTTGTTAATTACAAACCATATTGTTTATAGTTAAAACTTATATACTTTTAATAAACAAAAACAAACATTTTGGGGACAGACCACGTTTATTTAAACTATGACTTAGTTTATCAACCAATGTACTTTTCTGCATCAATGAAGACAGGCATATGTTATGCCGTGTAGGCCTATTACGGGGTAAATTCTGTCAAGACAGCGGCGATACGGCCGGGGTATTATTTCTGCCAACATATTATTTTAAACTATTTTTCGACACCAATGCAGTGTGCTATTAAGGAAAGTTTGCCCAGACACCAACTCCACGGCCTACGCTTATTTGTGGCCAAGAAAAAGCTTTAGTGCATTCTGTAAAGGAAACTTGCCTATAAACATCCTAAGAAGAAAGGATTTAAATTTTAAATATTTTTTAATGTAGCAAAGCTAGCATATTCTATTCTCAATTACCATAGGTATTTTGAAAGCATAAAATACATATCAACATATAATTTTATGGGTCGTTAAATGCAATCGTTAAATTAACCCGACAAAGCGACTATTCGACGAAATGCAATTATTTCGCTTTGTCGTGCCGCGACTTGTCGCCTTCACAACCCGACAAGTCGACGATGTAGAATAGCCGCTAACAGCCACCATACTGCGGGCATGCGGCCCAACCGTTTACTTTTTGAAAGGCAATTTAAGCAATTAGATGATGCCCCAAATTAAAACCCCAAGAAAAGAAAAAAATCTCAGTAAACAAAACACTTTGTTACAGTTTTATATATTACCACATGGTTCAAGTTACATAAATTATATTATTTTCAAATAATTCATAGACAGAAAAAAAAACCAAAAGAAAATCTGAACTCACTTCGTATCTAATCTCACGGAAAGAAGAGCACTCTTATCTATAAAAAATATCTTCGTTTAAAATAATACTAGACATGCCATATGCAAGTATTTAATCGTTATTTTGGGGTTATTTTGATTTGTAAAATGATAAATCAATAATCTCAAATATGTTTATTGAAAAAAAAATGTTATAGGCCTATTCGAAATTCAACTCTAATAAAAAAAAAATGCCTTTTAAGTTACAATTGTTCTTCGTGAAACGCATAAAATTCGGTTTTGCTTTGAGACCTATTTTATTAATTTTACCTAATCAAGCAAGGGGATTATCGAATACAATGGTGTTAGAAGTATAGTCTGCTTTTTAAAACTACTAGGTTTAAACTAATTAAGAACTTTATTCACAATAAATTACATAAAAGTAACAACAACAAATAAATGTATCAAACATAAATCATAACCCAGCTAAATGTGATACATGTATGGCATCAGTATATTCAATTGCACTTATATTTTACTTCATTTAACTGTTCAATTTTTAGATCATTAATAGATTCTTCTACTCTTTTATATTTTCGTCTTTTAGGTGGCAATCGTTCCCTGTTGTCCAATTGAACTATGGTATTTTCAGTAAAAGTCTGCTCTTTCAACACAATGTTAATAAATTTAAATATATGTGCGTGGCTCGTTCCGGTCTTCTTCAATTTACTGTGCCATTCCTCAACCTGATTAGTTGTCCGTGAACAAGTGATTCCACATAGCCCCTCCATCGCTTTCTATCCATTGTTCAGTAACATAATCTGCAAACTTTAAAATATTTTCACCCTCCAAATCGGCCTTTTCTAGGGCTTTAACCAAACGTTGTCTATATCACAAAATCTTACAAATGGGAGGGCGGAATAATATTTAAGATACTTGTTAAAGGGACAATAACATTCTTGCTGGCTTGGTAGCTCCAGAAAAAAAATAATACCCTTATTCTAAGTACTATATGTTTAAATGTCCTACCTGTTGTGTAAATTATCCATTACAACCTATTTTATTTGTCCAGAGGGTTCGAAAATATTTTAAAATCCAAGTCACATTTGAAAAGGTTTACGTTAGACTTTTCAAATCAATTGGTTGGATTTTTCCAATTTTTTAAATTAGGTGTGTTAAGATGAAATTTATATCATCATTTAATTGGAATATTCTAAAATAATACGATTTGTTGACCAGAATGAAGATTGGGACATATTTTTCAGTTACAACAAGAGTGTTATTGGGGCTTTAACCGATGACACGTGAATTTAACTTATATATTTTAATCATTAAAATAATTGGATCATAACTAGGTGAACAGTATACTTTCCTCAACTTAAACCTTCTTCCTTCAGATGTAAGAGCTGGAGAGAAATGCCTGAAGCAAAACTGGAGGAAGAAGGCTCAAAACCCGATAATAGGGTGGGAGGGTGGGTAGCAAAATGCCAAACTACAAAACCATAAAACTGGTACTATTTCTATAAACCATGCAGATGTTGGTGGGCAAGTGACAAATACAGTCATGTCACGTGTTACATACTTCCGGGCGGAGGTCAAAGTTGTGAACAGTATACTTTCCTCAACTTAAACCTTCTTCCTTCAGATGTAAGAGCTGGAGAGAAATGCCTACCGCTAACCTTTCACCCCTGCAGCAGTCATACAATAGGAATGCGGTACCATGGCTCTGCTTTATACACCCCCCCCCCCAAAGTCTCCAACTCTCACTTCAACTTCTAAACCCTTTTCCTGATGCACTGCTAACTTAACTTCTCACCAAGGGTTTTATAATTGACATGCATTTGACGACCTGCTGTTCAACTCAGGGTTAATTTAGACGAGCATACGCCAAAAAATGTGCCATGAGGAAAGTTTTTTTTTTCAAATAGTGGCCCTAAGGCCTACTCTTTTTTCGAATTTCAATACATCGGTGTTTTATACCAACCTAAAACTATTTATCCCTTTATAAATTCCTCGGTCCTGTGCGATAAGAATTAGAGACGCCGGAAAATCCCGATGATCTTTCCCACAAAACCCAGGGACCTCCATCGGCAGATAATCGAAACATCGACTAACCGAATCGCCGTGACTACCAAAACAGGTTTAGTTCAGGACAACCTAATACATGTATATGTAATGGGATGGTTCGAGATAAAATTGAAAAGAAAAACCAAATGTTTTAATGTATTTAATACAAAACATCCAAATTACAACATTTCTAATTCAAGAAAATTCTGAAGTAATTTCCTTGCCCCAACCTCATTCAAATGTGTGCCATCTGCCAAGTCAGCTGACTCTATATTATTATGCCTAATTAAATACCAGGAATTAGCTGACGCCATTCTAGCTAAATTTTTATTCACTAACGAAACCCTTGCATTTATATCTACCTCTGAAGTCTTTAAAACAGATGACAAAAATATTGTCGAGCTTTTGAACAAATCATTTAAGACATTTCGAAGAATGTCAAAATCACGAAAACATTGAGCTAACTGTTCAAACTCGAAATGGGTTCTGTTAATATTATTGATTCCGACGTGAATGTACAGGAAAATACAAGACACAGATTGTGCCAAATTAATCAAATTCCTAGATATATCCAAAATTGATGCCCCTGGAATTGAAAAGACTTTGATACCCGACATATTAACAATACTACGTACAATAGAATCCCCTATAAGCAACATTGAATGGTGACGTAATACTGGCGTTCTAAAGAAAACTGAACCGAAATTAAATAAATTTTCCTTCCGAGTTTGAAAACAAAATCTTACAATAAACAAATTCCAAGGTAAACCAAATTTGTCTTTTCGGAAACCTCCCTTACTTGGGTATAACAGAATGTTTTTGTCACCTTTATACGCTAATACAACTATCTGGTTTGCCAAGGAAATTTGTGGAAACCAAACTGGGATAGGGGAGATCGCCGGAACAATCAAAGTACAGTTTATTTGCTTCTGTTTTATTAAGTTGATAACGGCAGAGATCATATTAAAAGGGGGGAACGCATACGTGTTCTCGTGTGAACTTATCGACTGTGCAAAAACATTTATACCTGACGTGTTTGGAGTTCTATAAGGGGTATAATGGGGGAGAGTGACGCCATCCCTCCCCTTCATAGCGTTACAATCAAGAGACATGAGATCAATAGTATGTGGTCCGAATATTATATCAACTCTCTTAAATGCTAAGTCTGAAAGACAAGCATCCGATTTTAAAAAGGCCCTGGACGGACCATCAGCAGGATTATCCGAAGATGGAATGAAAACTAAATTCATGTGAATATTGAATTCTTGCAGAATAAAAAATATATCCTTAAGAATGTTATTTAAAATTGAAGACCGACTCCCTTGTTTTTCCCAGCTATCTAAAAGGGGTTTATTATCGATATTAACATCCAAGCGGTAATCTTTAACATCATGTCTAATACAAATTAAAGCCCTTAAAAGAGCTAAAGCCTCTTTTATCATGATTGGGTAATCGATTTCAGATGACCGCCAATAGTCCCCGAAATACTGTTTCTTATTATTGAGAATAAACTCAGCACCCCATTTGAAATTTGAAGCATCAGTAGACAAACATAAAACTAGGTGCTCTTCCTTAACCCATTGTTTAGAACCCTGCCAGTCAGATAGAAACCCCCAAAATACAATTTCCTCCCTCAATTCTAACGATAAAAGACACTCAAATTCTTTCGAAGCCGACAACATTGAAATAGCGTTAAAACATTCCGACGCAAATAATTTCGCTCCTGGTACTGCTAAAAAAAACGAAATTATTTTCCCAGCAAATCTTTGCAAAGATAATAAATTTATACTATTAGATTGTAATATAAATTTTCTTAGGGTCAAAAATTTACAAACTTTTTCCTCTGTTAGACGAAAGGTCTGTTTTTCCGCATCAACCCACATTCCTAAATAAATTAAACGTTGTGTTGGGATTAATGTAGACTTTTGCAAACCAATAAAAAACCCAAGACGAACTACAACTTCACAAGAAACGTAAATTGCGATTTTAGCGCGTTCAAAGTTTGACAATGTCAAATTAGAATTTATCTGCTCAACGAAACGATCATCGATATAAATTAGGTTATTTACGCCAATAGACCGTAAATAGGAAGAAACATGAGTATTTAAGGTATTGTATATAAAAGCAGAATTCTTCCATCCGAATGGAATAGTGTTGCATACATAGTAAACGTTATTCCACTGAAAACCTAAAAGTTTACGTGAGTTTCTGGATACAAAAACATGGTCATACCCACTCTTGTCATCTAATTTTGTTAGAAAAGAAGAATTGGTCACAAATCTAGGAATATCATTTAATGAATCTAAGGAAAAAGGGCAATCCTTCATCCAACAATTAAGATATCTCATGTTTAAACATAATCGTGGTTTAGTAGGCTCGACAGTTAATGGAGAAACTACGTAAGGCGGGGATACCTCATTTACTCTACCCCAAATAGTAATGGCGCCAGTGGAAAGACGGTTCATAATTTCCGTTGTAATAAAATCTTGAAAATTTAGACAAGAGTTAGAATTAGAAAACACTTTAGGAGGTGGATAGCTATGATCATATTTTCTACTTCCATAAAACCCGTTAAAATGAACTACAAAATTTTCTACATTAACTCCGTCACTTAACCAATTCAAAATATTAATAGAATTCGGTGATTCCAACAAAATATCCCGCCATTCATCAACATGCGAGTGAATACTTCCTGCCCTAAAGTTATTGGGATCTCTAAAAACTAAATTCTGCATAGAAGCTTCCAACGGATTACATAACACATATTCAGCTGTCTTGACTTCTTTCCACTGACAAGGTTTTCCTTCATAGTCTACCCAAGTGTTACATATTTCCTTAACACTCTAGAAATATATAAAGCACAAATTATTTGTTACATTTAGCAACAACATGGCCCATTTCCCCACATTTAAAACATATAATTTTGGGACTTTGCGGTATAAAGCGGGGCTTATGAAATCTTTGTTTTGAAGGTTGATCCCCCCATGCTTTAATAAACTTCTGCTCCTTTTCCATTAACTGATATTCTTTTTTGGATGAAAGCATGAACACAATCAAAGAGCCCACATTAGGATTATGTTTGTTCGCCAAAAACCGTTGGAGAATAAAACCATATTCCTCCGCACTTTGGTCGCATGACTTCCTAGCTTTCTCGTCAAGAAGAATGAGTTTCTGGTGCAGAGTGTCAAGGTTTATGTCCGAAGTTCTGGAGGCATATTCTTTAACTTCTCTAACCATTACCTCAACCGACTCTTTCTCTTGTTTGTGTTTCTGTTCTTCCATCTGTTCTTTTAACCTTTTAATTTCTTGTCTAGCATCAAACTGAAAAATATCAAATAAAATCCAACTCTTTCCAATTTGATAGAGTATTCTCAACCTCGAGGACCTGTCTGCCAGCGCTAACATTCAGTTGAGAAGCTAGTAAACCCACGGTATTCCCTTGTTGCAACACTGAGTGTGGAATGGTGTACTCCTCTAGCATGGAATTCGTTCTCCACCCAACGTGAGACAAAATGTCTCTATCTGAAACACCCAAACTCTTGAGGCTAATAGCACACCCACTACGTAAACCATGTGGAGTTTCCCCGTTAAAAAGGTTGACAGCCGACAAATGTTTTTTAAGCCGGTGGTTCATAGCTGAAGAGGACACAGGTGCATCTTTTACGCCTACGCCTCCAGCAGAACAAGGTCTGAATAAATAACCCGAATTGAGTTCTATTCCAAGCGAGTCGCACACTCCAATGTAAGATTCCAACTCCAAAACAGCACAAATTTCCTTGTTTTCCACGGGAGGAATAATTAACCTTCTTGGTTCTGAACTTAAAGATTTTCCTTCAGACATATGAATATATAAACCATCACCATTTGGTAGTTTCCTAACCTGAGAAAACTTCAACCTACCCAAATCACCAGCTCGGTCACCTGAGAAACACAGTAACTTAAAATAAGCCTTATCTCTAGCTAAACAATATCTTTGAGTCCTGGTCAAAACTTCCTTAGATACATCAACATCTATGGCTCTACACATACGAATGATTTTGTCCAAAAATACAGGTTTGGCCTTTTTCTTACTAAGAAGCGCCCTTGCTTGCTCAATGCGCACCGCTTTAAGGTGGTTTTTTACTGATGGTGAGGCCAATGGATTCCCTACCCCAAGCCTAGTGTTCCAATCCGAACCTCTACCATGGTCACGAAAAATCGCTCTTAAACGACCAATCAAACTGTCGACAGTAGATGCAGCCATCCGCCTTGGACAAACGCACAGAGAATGTTTTAATACTTTATACTTTTTGGGACAGGATTCGTAATGAATTTGACTTTTACCACAACTTTCCTTAAACACTAAAAATTGCCTCATAACAAAAGGAGAAGCATCATCTAGAGATCTCGGTGGATTAAGTAAAGTTAAAAAATGTTTTAATTCTTCGCTTAACTTCTGTTTCTGTCTAGAATACTTTGTATTTAAAACGAGACTATCCAACTCATTAATCCTGTCACTGATAGATTTCGCATCCACAGTGGATACCTGAAGGGGAGAAAAAAAAAAAAAAAAAATATTCATATATAATCCAAATTTTGACTAAATTGAATAAAATAAAATTAGGAGGAATATCAGAAAAATGTTTTGGGGACAACCTTTTGCCTGACACCCCTTAAAAGAGTCAAAAGGAAATGCCTCATGGGGGCGATATCTGTCAACCTTTTTCAAGTTAATATGGAAAAGTGCCTAACACAAAACCCGATCAGATTCACAACATTTAATTGCATTAACGCGCCTAAGATGACAACTGTACAGTTTGTAGCACTTGCAAATCACCTTCTAACGCACATTCAATTAGATTGATACAACACGACCTCAGCCTCGGTCTAACAACTAGATATTCTTAGGTCGACACCTGCATGACAAGGTATCGATCTCGGGCCAACTAAACACTACGAATAAAGTATCTATTTCAGACTCATAGAATCAAACATCAATCTTGAGTTCACCAAACCTTACCAATAGGTATCAATGTAACTCAAAAACATAGAACTAAATATCAATTTCTATATGCGGTCCATGATAAAACCATACAACTAAATATCAATTTCAGGCTGATACAACCCTACAGCTAAATATCGATTTCAGGCTGATAAAACCATACAGTTATATGTCAATTTCAGGCTGAAAAAACCATACAAAATTAACTATTCATTCCAGGCTGATAAAACCATACACATTAAATATCCATTTCAGGCTGATAAAACCATACAAAATTAACTATTCATTCCAGGCTGATAAAACCAATACAAATTAAATATCCATTTCAGGCTGATAAAACCATACACATTAAATATCCATTTCAGGCTGATAAAACCATACATTCAGGCTGATAAAACCATACACATTAAATATCCATTTCAGGCTGATAAAACCCTACAACCAGGAAAGGACCCCCCCCAAAAAAATGGTAAAACATAGAAAACATTCTAAATGTAATTTGAATGAATCCCCTGCCCCCCAAAAGTTTTTCGTTGTGATAAATATAAATAAATGTGACCTTCCGACTCGAAAAGTGCCGTAAAAATATAAAATCGAATGAATTCAAAATTAAATTAGACCGATAAATGCATCAAAATCAAATCTTCATCCCAATAAATTAACTATGCATTTTTAACAATTGCCTCCCAAAAGTTGTTTTGCCTTTCCTTCCCAAAAAATATTAAATTCACCACAGAATAAATGAGAAAACCTATACAACATAAACATTTTCATTTCAGGCTGAAAAACCATACCGAGATGCCATACTGAGATGCAAATTGTGACATGCCTGCCTTTTTGCACACCTCTGTAACTTTGGCAAAGCAAAGACATATGTACCTCATCATGAGCCGTGACGTCATTCACAGCTCCAGATTTTCTCTTTTTAGATGTTGAGGGTCCATCTTGTAACTTTAAATTGGCAACCTGAGGATAAAGAAAAAATAGATGATAAAAAAAAAACAAACAAACGGCGATCCTAATGTTACCGTACTAGTCCACCATACTATTTCCACACGTGCCTAGTAACAGCAAAACCAAAAAAAAAAAATGATATTTACTGAGAACTATTGGTAAATAAAATACTATGTAAATCCAACTATGTACAGTTATGGTTAAAATACCCACTTCCAGCGGCCATTTAACATGCAAAGTAACATGTGAACTTTTGGGGGGAAAACTCGTAATTTCAAACCTAACGCCTGCACATTTAAACCTGTGAACTTTTTTTTTAGGGGGGGGGGAGGGGATTCGTAATTTTTAGCCTAACCTGTATATTTAAACCAGCGTATTTTCCACTGGATAAAATTAAAGATTCATGTTTGAATACATCTTACACACACTTTGTCTGTTTATACACGCTGAACATGGCTGACTAGTGTGGTAACGAGCACGTGCAAGCGTGCGTGACCTATATTGTCCCCTGCTTTCTTGAAAGACAAAAACGAAATATGGAAATCAAAACAAAACAAATCAGTTTACCTGAATAGCAGCATAAGCGAGAAATACCACCTCCTTCTGTTCAACGGTGTTTAAATCAAACCCCAAAATTTCAAACACCTCTTCGATAATAGAGTTTGTCCAACCAGTGTCCAGGAAACGTTTTATTATCTCGTCTTTTGAAAGGGATTTTAAGACCTCATTTTCCTTAAAAGAAAATTCCGATTTCGTTCCCTTTCTAAACTTTTTCAAGACAGGGATAATATCTTCCCGGTTTAACACGGCGTTGTTAGAGAGGACAAACATTTCGTCCAACCAGTTGGGGTGTTGGTGGGCAAGTGACAAATACAGTCATGTCACGTGTTACATACTTCCGGGCGGAGGTCAAAGTTGTGAACAGTACTAATAAAGATACAGTCTATAATCCCTTGTTTACTTAAATTTTTACACCACTACCCCATAACACCTGTTGATTAGGTGGCCCAGTGAGATTAAACCTTGAGTAATACACAACATGTGACTACCAATTTATCAAACTACTTGTCTGTATTTTTTGTATTAATCCCCAAAGTCAAGTGCAGTAAAACTGAAATAAGAAAAGGACATTGCAAAACTTCCCACAGCTAAATATTTTAATAGCCTTGTGATCTCTGGTTATATTTGTAATTCTCTTCTTTTTCACGTTCTGTATTTTTTTTTTAAAATCTCCGCCGCTAAGAAGTTTGTCTACCAGGTACAACAATGGTACAGTTCGTTTCTACATTTTATAGCAAGCACTGGATACATAGGAGTAGTTGTACCGCTTGTCTGACAATTTGCACTTGATGACCCCTGCACTGAGTGACCTCATGACCTAGTTCGCCGTGACCTAATACATCGTGACCTGGGCGAGTGACCTAGTTCGCCGTGACCTTGTACGACCTAGTTCGTTTTGACCTGACAGGTGTGGTTATTCAGGTGCGTGACCGACAAAGAGGGGCGCGCGCGGAGAGAGAGAGAGAGAAGGGGCGGGGGAAAACTCTTTTATACATTTAAATTTGGGGCCCTGAAAAGGGCCGTTGGTCTTCATGTTACACTAACAGGAACATCTTGGATGATCTGACCACAGTGGTATGGGTCTCTTTGGGCATTTGACAAGATATTTGTGTCGTCTATGACAGGTATTTCCAATTTCTATCCCACACCAAAAGCATATCAGGTTATCAGCATCCGATCGATTACCCCTAAACACATTGTAGTAACCCCCACAAGTCTGACAAAATCTGTAATCTTTCCGTACTTGATCCATTTCGACTGTGACGTCTTTTGGCTTCTATGCTGCAATTTATGCTCTAGACGAGTCTAATGTGCTGGGACGATACCATTTTACACCAATCAGAGGGCGAGACGTGAGTGAAAAAAACAACAGACACGTGATATGTTGCTGACAAAGCATTTTATTGAACTAAAGTTACAGAGAATTGGATTATATGAAATGGTTACCATAAAACTACAAAAGAAATCTTAAAATTGAAGGAAAAAAAAGCATGCATTAAAATAAGCAACTTTACAAAGCAAAAAAACATCGGCATCTTTGTCCTTTCTTCTGTTCCGGTTGTAAATCGGGTACATGATCCCTAGTCCATTGTTCGACGAGTATATCGTTCACACGATACACATGACCGAAAACAGTGAGGGCACGAGGGAAAGGCACGTGAAATCGATGACACAAATAATACAAGCAATAATGTCCGCAGACGACACTGTCGAGTCCTTGAATCCATCGGGGTTGGTAGTGGAGTTGTAGATCTTGGACGAAACGTCGAAAGGCTTCTCCGTAGACATCATGAGAATTACCGTAGGCATCAAAGAAGGTAACGTGTTCTGGTTTTTAGCACACAAACACGGTCCAGTGTTTACCGGGCTGGTCTTCGTCGTCCGTGTTGATGACGTAAGCTTTGGGATACGAGGTTGGTCGCAGTGTATACAGGTGATTACGAGCCCACACGCCCCCGAATACGTTAGAGGGGAGATGTGTTTCCAATGCCCGTGTCAATTGTTCATTGGAGAGAGCTTCACCAATCAGTGATGACTTGTCGGTTAGCGTCGATTTCCAAGACATTGTCGTATTCGGCAAACAGAACAAGACTGAGGTGATTGGTCGGGGCCGCACCGAACTTGAGTTCCAAAGACAGGTTACCCGCCGCTTTCGGATGAAAGTAGTTACCGTCGGCACCGTGGTCGTTGGTCAAATCGAAACAATACAAAGTGTACCCATTGATATAGTCGTTGAAAGGGAGGTCCAGGTCTTCTCGAGTGTTTAAGAAGGCCACTCTTTTCATCAAATCCAGGTAAGGTGCGATGGCTTGTCGCTGGGGAAAGTTGACGTCGTATTCGTCCACAATTTCCCCGTTCTTGGTCAATTTGATGTTTTGCAATTGATTGTGTTCGAATTGGAAGGGGTTTCTGTTTTTTCTTCCGTCGTAGGCCGTGTTACGTACCATACCCACGATTAATCTCTTGGGAAGGCTTTCGTTGACAAACAGATTGCCTAGGACGTGACTGGCACGGTTGTCGGGAATCACCATGTCTCGGACCACCACACGCTTCAGAGGATATTTGGCGTTAGAGGATTGAAGTTGCTCGGCCACGCGTGTGTAGGTGCTGGGAGCCAGGGTGACAAACGGGATATCCAGGTAGGCTTTGGTGAACTCGACTTTGTAGTCTTCTGCATCGTTGCCTTCGCCGTACATCAGAAAAAATTTCGGGGATTGCTTTTCCAATTTCAATCGCAGGTCCACACCGTCCAGCAGATACCGATCCTGTAAGCACATGTCCAAGTGTAGACGCGACTGCAATTCAGGTGCGACTGGTAGCGATGGTTCTCTGGCGTTGTTCCAATCCTTTGTTATTTGGGGCCTGCCGTGCACCGTCCGCACCGGTGGCGACGGATTTCGTGGAATTGAACTGCCCGGCGGTATCTTTTTCCCACAGGACTTGTTTCGACAGGTGATCGTTCTTGGCTCCCTTACCGAAACTCAGCAAATTCTCTAAGTAAGCCCGGTAGGGATAGTTGGGCAGAGACGCGGTCAAAGCTATTGACTGCAGGGAAATCAACAAATCGCTTCCAGGCCACCCCAACATGGACACGACGGGGCCATGCAGGCCGAGTTCGATTTGCTGTTGCTTTTCATGGTCGGTCATTTCCTTGTTGTTGGGATAGGTAGTGCGTGCGTAACACGCGGCTGCAGGCGGAGGCCAGGGTCAGGCTCTTTTCAAAGGGATCGATTCCCGTGTCCATGAGAAATATCTCGCGAAATACGCCGCAACATCGGCGGAGGACATCGACGTCACTTTTGCAGTAGGCGAGAATTTCCTGACGAAAATCAAAGACATCGCGACGGTGCTGCTCGTACCACTCGTGAAATTTTTCTCGTTCCGATACACTCATGCCATCCGGATCGTAATCGGTGTCGGAAGGATAGGCGCCCACGTAATCTTCATTCTCCGGTCTGTTAAAGTGGTGAGGAAAATAACCTTTCTTGAGTTCTTGCAGGCCAAAGGTCTTAGGCATGTCCCGTAAAGCCATCGGTAGAAAGTTGAGGGAATCGATGAATTTTACGGTACCGACAGTTATGGTCATCGCTTTACCACCATTCATAATGACTTCGGGTTGCGCCACGGAATGTTTGTGCAGCGTCTGTAAAATCAGCAGTCCGTCGTAACCTTTAAAGTTGTGAGCCACGGCAATCACGGGACTCGATTCGTGACTGTCATGTTTCCGACCATCTACCACCGTACCGTGAGCAGCGAGTTGCAAAAACCATTTTCCGACATCGTCCAGCGTGTCTTGGCCTTTAAACACAATTTCTCGTTGGTGATTCCAGTACGTGTCGCAGTGCTCGCAGGGATCTTAGTTGTCGATGCAAAAGTGACAGCAGGTTTGCAGGACACATAGGTTGGGAATGTGTTCACCGGTATCTTGCTGGCATTCAAAGTCAAAGAAGACGAAACGGGTCAGTGTTGATTTCTGTAGTTTGTCGATTTGGGTCTTTCGGTCTTCATTCATGTCGATGGGTGATTTCAGCGGTTGGATGTAGCAAAACTGTTTCTCGGCCGTGTGCCACTCTCGGCAGATGGAACACTCGTATTCTCCGCATCGGTGTTCTTCCAAATTACGCTTGGCCTTGATGACGTTCCACTCTTTTTGACACTTCTCGCATTTCTTCCATCGATGACATATACTGCACTTGGCTCTGGAACGGGTGGCGAGATGGTTGTCGAAACACTGGCGGCTCGCAAACACGCGATGACAACGGTAACACATTTTTGTGTTGGGATCGGGTGGACAGGGTGGACCCATTGTCTTACATCCTTGACACATGACGTGCCATTAATGTTCTTCGGCATGATCGTATCCCACCTGACAGGTCTCGCAAAAATACGACCTTTCCACAAAAGCGGGCATGGAAGTAACGACGTCGCAATGTCTGTCGTGTAAATACAGGTTCAGATGTTTTGGTGTACCTGTGACGTGTTTTGTTCCCCGATAAATCGCTTTCCCAAAGATGGCCCGAGAGAAAACATTGAGCTGATATCCTTGCTCTCCTAAATACCTGGCGTACAATTCCCAGGTTTCCATCCCCGTACAAGCTTGTCTGGCTCCACCGACGGCATCGATAAGTGCTTCCGTTTTTCTGGTCTGCCATATTCGGGGTCCTGTGTTGTTGGTTAATCTCTTCTTCTCTCTTACCCATTCAGGCGTGTCTTGTTTGTTGGCATCATGACGGGCGACGACAATAGCTCGCTGAAAACATAAGTCGTCGGCATTCTTAATGGTGACCAAACATTGCTTTTTCTTTAAATATTCGTCAAAATTAGCGCAGTGTCTCTTCTTAATGTTTGTTCCACCGCTACCTCGACCATCGGGACTCGACCATCGGGAGGGGACACGTGACAAATACTCATGGACGTGCGTTGATCAAGTCGAACTTCTTCATTACTCTGTAACACGGCAGCCACTTTCTGTAACACGTCTTCGGCTTTTAACAAACGATACTCGCGAAAGGGTAACCAGATCGGTGATTTGAGGCCTGGGTGACTGATGGCAATTCTAACGTAGTCACTTTCTCTGGCGTCTAAGGTTTGACGAATTTCCTCAATAATGGCCCCAAAGGTGTTGTGTAGTCGTTGTGGCACATCTATGGCTGGAACGCGAGTCCAATCTTCAAGAAAATCTATTTCCACACACAGTGATTCGGTCCTAAACAATCTGCTGTATCGTCTGTCTACGGGTCGTATCAAAAAACTCATCTTGCTTTGCGCTGATGGTCTGTGCAAACCTATCGCGCCCCGTCCTTTTTATTACACTACGCGATGACGTCATATCTATGTCATTACCACTGTACAATACTTAGCGTCAGCATAAAATGTTACATAGTGTTGTGCAATACTTGAATCCACATCTTTAAGCACGGAGCTATGATTGCATAACACTTCCCACATGTTGCGCAATACTTGTATGTGACGTCTAATGATTCCCCCATTCTCAAATGAATTCGTCCTTATGGTTATAAAGCGGCACACATTTCGTCTCTCATTGTCAGAATGGATGCTCCGGTCGTACGCATCGAAGACAACCGCAATGCGGATACTTTCATGTATCTCAGGGGTCACACGCTTGCCGTGATTACCCCTGACGAGATCTTTGTATTACCTGACGAGGTATTAAAAACACCTCCCAGGAAAAGACCTCCTCCCGAATTAGTGGAGGCCATTAGACGCAACCGACATAAAGTGCGTCGTATCCTCGCATTCTAGTTAGGACAACGGCCCTTTTCAGGGCCCCAAATTTAAATGTATAAGAGTTTTTTCCCCGCCCCTCTTTGTCGGTCACGCACCTGAATAACCACACCTGTCAGGTCAAAACGAACTAGGTCGTACATGGTCACGGCGAACTAGGTCACTCGCCCAGGTCACGATGTATTAGGTCACGGCGAACTAGGTCATAAGGTCACTGGGAACTAGGACAAGGGGTCACTCAAGTGCAAATTGCCAGACAAGCGGTACAACTACTATAGGTTACGAGCTTAGGTTACATTAGAATACTTTCTCGCAGATCTAGTTTACTGGTGGAACACTACAAATCAATGGGGTATACTCAACCCAGATGCTGTCTCTTGAACCGCCACTTTATCTGATAACTGCATCATGCATTACTGATATTGCTTTATTTCGCCGTGAACTTAATTTGTCTTAACACATACATATAGGCGGGTATAGATAAAAATGTACCTATAAGAAACTGCAACAGAAATCATTTCTTTGGGAACTGTTTGGGTTTGGTCATTAGCACTCCTATAACAAAAGCGGCAATTATCGGTCTTGGGGAAATTTGCATAATTAACATAAATCCAAGATGGCTGCGAGTGGACCAGAAAATCTCTGAAACGGTTGACTTTAGTGCAAATAAATGTATTACCAACTTATAGTCATATTTATATATAAATATTGTTTGTTTACAGCTCAGCATTTCGTAAAACGACAAACTTCAGGAATTGGATAGTTGTAACAACGAATGTTGAACCTACAGCTGCTATAAAATATATGTGTAATTTACCAAAGTGGAAACTACTTGTAGTAGAAAATAGTAATACACCAAGAAACTGGAAGTAAGTGTACATTAATACATGGAATCATTTGACCAGTTAAAAATGCATTATGCAAGAGCTAAATCTCTTTCTTTAGGCCTGAAATGTTTTCAAAGTATTAGTTAGACATTAATTAACTGATCCAGGCCTTAATCAACTCTCAATGGCATGAGATTTTTCCGATATTAAATAGATTAGAACGGCTCGGCGATACTTTGATTTAATTAAATATAGAGAAACGAGACTTAGCTTCGATCAACTATAAGTACGGTGATTGAAATTATTGCACACGTCTGTCAAACCTTCAAAGGCTAATATCCTCGCTTGCAATAGAGATGAATGAAATTTTCAAACTATTCATTTTACATTATCTACTTTCCAACTACTATAGTAAGAATGGCTAGTTCTTTATCTAAATCTTACATAATGTATCTTTAATATAATCTGGAGTTTTAAACCTTTAGTTGTATTCCAACTAGTATTACATATTCAGGTTATCTACATTTAAATTCTTTCTTTTTAAATTTTAGATTGACCAACTGTACTTTTCTTAGTTTAGCTGAACAACAACATGTTTATATTTCCAAATTAATTCCAACTGAAAGTTATTCTCGCAAAATAATTGGTTATCTGTATGCCATTTCCAACGGGGCTGAGGCGATTTATGATTTAGATGATACAATACAATTATTAACAGATTTAGATGATCTTGTGAACCCGGAAGCATTCGAATACGGATTACAATATAATGGAAACGTATTTAATTCGTTTAAACATTTTGGACAATCAACAATATGGCCTAGGGGCTTTCCATCAAATAAATTAAGTGAAAATGGGACAAATAGTTATTTCGTGTCTGCTGTCAAGAAACCAAGTATATTACAGATGCTAAGTGACGGTGATCCAGACATTGATTCTGTTTTTCGATGGAGTTTAAAACCAACAAATGCAGCTTGGAATATATCATTTGATAGTGCAACGCCCCCCGTTGTCATCCCACCGCTAGTATTTACTGTGATAAACAGCCAGACTGCTCTCTTCCGGTATGAGGCCTTATGGGCAATGGTTCTTCCGGTCACGCCGTCTTACCAGTATACTGACGTAATAAGAGGATACTGGGCCCAACGTCTGCTATGGGAAATTGGAGGATATGTCGGTTGTTATCCTCCAAACTCGTATCAAATTAGAAATAACAGATCGGATCCGCTGGCAGAAGATTCCAGAGAGTCCTATTTTAATCCCACTAAGTTAGTTGAGTTTCTAATAGAGTGGAAATGTCCTGTTGAACGAACATTTTTCGAATGTGTTTCCTTGTTGAGTGAAAAGTTAGCTGAAGCTGGATATTGGCAGCAGGACGACCACCTACTGGTTCAGGCCTGGATAGACGAACTTGAAACGTCTAGCTATAAAGAGCCGAAAAGAAAACCGTTTATTGATAAGAATGCTGCCAACCACACAAATTCAGTAATATATGAACCAGTGGATACTGTGAACTTAAAAAGACCACAACAATCCAAATGGAACCAACTTTTGGGAATTACATCATTATGTAAAAATACTTCTTACCAAATAAAAAGCACGAGTCTGGCTTCTGTGACTTTTCCAGATATACTGTTAGTAGTTATGTTTAATTTTCCTTTTTATGATAATATACCTTACTTACAGTTAATGTACGGCGTAACGTTTACACATATTGTCTACTGTGGTCCAAACATGGAACGATTTCTTAAAGCATCCAACAATTTTACTAATAAAGTGACTTTTGTTGAATCGGTTGTTGATGAAGGATATTCTGTGTATACCTGTGTAAGTGCCGCTATGAAAATGAATTTCGATGTTCAAGGATACCTAGCGATAGGAGACGACACCCTACTCAATTCTTGGAACATTCACAAATTCCCACTGGACAAGATATGGTTCCATTCTGACATTACTCGGCTTCACAAGGGCAATATAAGTCAAGTGCACTGGTGGCAAAAACCCATTGGACAAGATGCAATGAACAAAGCGTGGAAGCTTCTGCACAGCGTGTCTGCTAAAGATATTGACCTTAAACCAGGTGTGGATAAATTTGTACACAAGCTTCTTGCAAATAATGCATCTGAAGATGGTGCTATGGCTGGATTCTCCGATATTATGTATATACCCAGCAAATATAAGAAGGATACAATATTCTTCTTGGATGTATTTGCTAGATTTAAAGTATTTTTAGAAATAGCTATAGCCACTTTAGTGAACGGTTTGGAAGATAAAAATAATTTAATTAATTTAGAAGGACAATATCTGTGGTATGATGGCAAAAGAAACAAAATTCCAGAACTTTTTAAACCAAATGATACTTACCTGCATCCTGTAAAGCTCTCCGAAATAAAAACTAACCTTAAAAATTTCTTTTGTGAGACTTATTTTCCTCTTACATTAAACGAAACCCGAACTTGACAACACAAAACTATAACATATATATGTTAAAGGTTATGATCATCTATTGTTTGTTCTACAAGACTACGAGAGGATATCAGTTGGAATCCATCTATTCCTAAGAAGAAATGACTGCCACAAGATCCTTTTGTTGTGCTTATATTAAAAATGTGTGTTACATACAGACCTAAATGTCGTTTTGTTTTTTATACTTTCGATGGCCTCCATTACATGAAGATCTGGCCGGTTGTAGTGGAACGTCGCGCCAGAGGTCATACGAATGGTTTTCGACCCGTCAGACGTTTGATTAACCAATCAGCGTTCGTGTTTCTAGTGGGTTTCCCACAGTCTCGTGCACCCCACGCCAAAAGCCACTTCATTGGCCAATTTCTCCCATCATCCAGAACGCAGGTTATGTAGAACTCTTCCAGATTCTAGGGTCTGGTCATAACAAATTAGCAGCCGAACAGAAGGGACGAATTGTACTGTCACAGCTCTCTGTTCATCCTGGCGTAGCAACTAAAGATAACAAATCATTACAACCTAAGTAGAAATTTACTATATATAAAGATTTACTAAAACGATAAACTGGGCGGCTTTATTTGTTGAAGTAAATCGACATCCAACTTTTATTCAAATCTCAAAGTATTATCTGAAGTAATTCTTTGTTTACATCGAAACCAATATGGCGACTACAAGCTATACAAATCCCTGTTGAGTTGCCGGCAGGGTATAAAAAAGTACACGGGTATTGAACATTATCTAGGGAAAGTACACCTATTAGGCATCAAAAATATCAAAAAACGAAAATCGCCTACAGAGGGCTTTTTCTATGGTGAGCCAATAACTATGTTCTTAATTTTTTTACAAGGCTAGCACATGAAACACGCTCGTTATTTTGGTCGCAATCTGAATGAATGAAATAAAATGGGGTTTAATGTCCTACTGTTGTGTTCCGACTCAGTTAATTAAGACGGGCATACGCGATACAGCGTGCTTTGGGGGAAATTTGGCCCAGACAGCGGCACTATGGCCGACTTTTATGTCGAATTCCAACTGATCTTTTACGTACACGTCAATGTATACACGGGACCTCGGTTTTTGTCCCATGGAACGACTAGACAGTTGTCCTTGTCAGGTCATCCGTGCTCCACCTCTGACAAGGGGAAACCATGTCAAAAAATCCTGATAAACGTTCTCAGACAACCTCCAGACTAGCAATCCAGTGTGTTATCCTCTTAACCACCGCTGTCGCATTCGGTAAACATGAGATGTTCCGAACAAATCATGTTAAATGATCATTGTTTTTTTAGGTCATTTATGCAATCATTTCTTTTAACAATTCTGGCGTAATTCGCAAAAAGTCACTCATTCAATTTCGTAAACATCTTGATATCAAATATGGCGAGAGCAATAAACAATTGTGCATGCTAGTAGTTTCGCTGCGTAGTCTAGGTTCTTTGTTACTCGTTTGTAGCCCTCGGTCTCCCAGAGTGCCTTTCCCTGTGAGGCCTGTTCATTATATTGGCTAAGTTCCCGAAATAGTGTTTTGCTCTGAGAGAGTCCGGTATTGAGATTTGGTCCGGTATCGAGATTTGGTTCAGGCGTTCGTCTCTCCAGAAACTGGTCATATATAGCATGAACTTTTGGTCGTCACTAGAATTACTAGCTCATTATATGAACTTTTGAAAGACTTTACCGCTTGTTTGCAACCACCATCTAATTTGTTGCCGAAACGTGCGTTGGTCGTTTTTATCAATAGTGCATTGCATCTAGGTGATCCTGTCGATGGTTGTCTACGGTGAGGAGATGCAGTTCCATTACCAGAATGAAGTCTATCACCTTTCAGACGAAACGCTTGTGATCGATTTCATTCCGGTGATGGAACTGCATCTCCTTCTCACCGTAGACAACCGTCGCCATGAACACCTTGATGTAACATTCTCTCGATCCCTAAAGCACGACCAGTGTGTGGAGAGACAAACTTGGCCTTTTGAGTCAACAGTCCTCCGAGTCTGTTCATAGGAACTTAAGGACACTACGACAGAACAGGGGCTACAAATTTAAACGAGACACGAAGCACTCAAAGTACGCAGCAAAACTACAAGCATATACACAAATAATTGTTTATAGCTCTCGTCATATTTGATATCAAAATATTTACGAAATTGAATGAGTGACTTTCTGCGAATGACGTCAGATTTGTTGAAACAAATGGTCGTATAAATGACCTAATATAACTACAGTTGAAAAGAAATGACCATTTAACATGTTTTGCTCTGAACACTTTATGTCTCTCAAATGCGACAAAAACAACAAGCGTGTTTAATGTGCTATAGTCTTGTAAAAGATTAAAGAAAATACTTATTGGCTCACCATGGAAAAAGCCCTCTATAGGCTTTTTGATGCCTATATAATATGGCGGTATATTAGTGCCAAAATTCTAACATGCTATCGTCTAATTTCTTACTTCTGTTCATGTAATTTCTAACCTCCATTCATGTAACTTCTAACTTCCATTTATGTAATTTTTAATTTAAGACAATGTATAATCCAACTTCTTTATTTGTTCAGTGTAAATTTCAATTCTGTTCCAACTTGTTTCTATTATTTAAACGAAAAATGTCTTCTTAATAGATGCTTTACATGTTTAGCATCAACATCAACGAATTTAGAATTTATACATTTCTGCCTAGCAACCATCATTATGAAGACGTTTGGTGTCACCACTGCGTGCTCAATTGGGTGATTGCTCACCTGATCGGGACCATTATTTGGTATAAACGACCCATTCTTCGTTTGGTTGAAGGTTGGAAGGTGTGCTGCAGGCCCGTATCTAGACACCATTAAGCGGGGTGGCATTATCTTTCGGTAGGGGGGCGAACATTTTGAGGAAATTTTCGAAACGGTCATTCTAACAGACTGTTGTAATCATCATGCTATGTAGTTACCTAGGCGTCTAATAAGCATTTCAAAATAAGTATTCAAACAAACAAATTTAGCTTTTTTAGGTTAATATAAGGAACTTAGGAACTGTGTATACTTTAATGATTGTTAGCAATTTCTGAGCTGGGGGGGGGGGGGGGGGGGGCGAGCATTTCACGCGGGGGGGGGGGGCATGCCCCCCCCTGTAGATACGGGCCCGGCGTGCTGAGAGAGAGACAGAGAGAGAGAGAGAGAGGGGTGGGTCACTTAGTATTAAACTCAGTATCTGTGTATGTCTATCCATAACATTACAATGTGTTAATATAGACCAACTGCATATAAATATTAATTATTGGCTCAACCGTAATAAAAAATAAAATAAAATTCTCCAAATCCCGTTTAGCTTATATTTGAAATAGAAAATGAAATGAAATGAAAGAAGGTTTAACGCCCTACTGTTCTGTTCCGAACCGGGCTAATGGAGACGGACATACGCCATACAGTGTGCTTTAGGGAAATATTGCCCGGAGAGCGGATCTACGACCTGGACTTACATGTATATCGAAGTCACGGGATCTTTTACGTGCACGCCAACATGTACATGGAACCTCAGATTTTCATCCCATCGGAACGACAAGACACTAATAAGGGGGAACCACGCCAGAAAATCTGGATGAATTTTTTTCGACCCATGCCGGGATCGAACTCCTTACCCACAGCCTAGCGAGCCTGCGTCTTACCCACTTAGCCACGGTATTCGAAATAGTATTTGCAAACCATACATTTATATCACCTTCAATATTGTTTAGAGGGTAGGATGGCCGAATGGTTAGCACGTGCACGCTGTAACATAAGGTCTGTCATTGAATAAACTGGCGTGGTTTCGATTTCCCGTTTTTACGTGACATGGAGCAGGGCCGCCTTTCCAACCTCGTGGGTTTTCTCCGGGTACTCCGGTTTCCTCTCACTGATAAACACTCCTACGCGCAAGCGAATTTTTGAAATACAATTGAACGGTGTTAATACCGAAATGACCTGGTTGGTGTCGACTGGATGTTAAACCCCATGTCCCCATCTCAATCTGACGAAGAGAGAGTCGTTTGTATCAATAGAATGGTCCCGATCAGGTGCTCAATCGCCAAACTGAGCACATGGTGGCGACACCAAACGACATCATAATGATGGTTGCTAGGTAGAAGTATCATAATTCTAAATTTGTTTGCCGTTCATGCTTAACATGTAATACCACAATGAAGTAGACATTCTTCACCCCAATAATAGAAATAAGATGAAATAGAATTGATATTTACACTGAACAAATAAAGAAGTTTGATTATACATTGTCTTAATTCAGAAATTACATGAATAGAAGTTAGAAGTTACATGAATGGAGGTTAGAAATTACACGAATGGAAGTAAGAAGTTAGACGATAGCATGTTAGAATTTTGGCACTAATATACCGCCATAATATAATGGGTGTACTTTCCCCAGATAATGTTCAATACCCGTGTACTTATTTTATACCCTGCCGGCAACTCACCAGGGGTGTGTATACTAAATGTCTGTTAAACACGTCACTACCCATCTCCTTTACAGCGATAAACAGTATTGATAATAAAATAGAATACATCAAAGTTGTCATAGTTAAGTCCAAGGATCGCCAAAAAATCGATAGCTATAAAAACCAAAACTATTGGTGACGAAAACAAAACAACGAAAGACACTAACGAAATTAATATATTGAAAAATGGGAGAACGTTCGACTGGTGTTTGAAAATACCAGCGATGTAGAAATGGCGTGCAAGATGAAGTACTAAACGGAGTAGAAGTGGTAATTGCCCCACCCCTATCTCTCACCCAGTAGCATGGAATTATTCATGCTCCCATATGAATACTCAAACGAAGAGCTTTTAGACCATTTGCAAAGTAACGGATATCATGTTATAAATGTATACAGGTATAGAGAGACCCACATGACAAGAAATCGGGAAACCATACCAGTTACATTTAAAAAAGGACCGGTCCAAAAATAAAAATAAAATTAGGTTCGGTCCCAAAATAAAAATAAAATTAGGTTATCACATAAGAACAGTTTATCCGTATATTCCCCGTGTCAAAATATGTCGAAGCTGTCAAAAGTTTGGACATAATGAGTCTCATTGCAAGCGTAAGACAGCGTGCGAGAAGAGAGAGAAATGGGGTTTAACGTCCACTCGACACAAACTAGGTCATTTCGGGACTAACACATGGTTTAATTTCATTTCCTTAATTCGCTTGTGCGTAAGGGTCTTTAGCAGTGGGAGGAAACCGGAGTAGCCGGAGAAAATCCACGACGGAGGACAGGCGAACATACTCCTTGCCACGTACAACCGGGGATTCGAAACCACGCTAGTTGACTCAATAACAGGCCGTATGATACAGCGCGCACACACTAACCATTCGGCGAATGACAAAATAAACATGACAAATACTAACGAATATTCTAACTGGCTCATTAAGAATTAAATTTCTCCAATCAAGAGAGAAAGAGAGAGAGGGAGAGAGAGAGAGAGAAATGGGGTTTAACGTCCACTCGACACAAACTAAGCCATTTCGGGACTAATTCTCCAATCAAACTAATCCAATAACTTACATCGGTATATTCAATAAGTTAACCACAATGCAATTAAATACTAATGTCTCAGACCACGTATTACAGAATTGAACCACCTTGTTAGCGAATCCAAAATTGATATAATATGCATACAGGAAACAAAATTGGCCCCAAGCAGTAAGACCAAAAACTGACTGGATACATATATTTGCGGAAAGATCGCCCAAACGTGACAAACGTTTCTGGGGGTGCTGCATTGTTCGTCAGTGAATAACTTAAATTTATTATAATAGACCCTGGTGAAGTTGAGGTAATCGAATTACAATTAGCTACAACCGACAAACAAATTATGACCGTTAACATTTCTAATCCGTGTAAATTCATTGAGGCAGATGCGTATCAAAAATATATGATCAAATAAAAACTAAAGATATTATATGTGGAGATTTTAACAGTCACCACTCCACATGGGGCTCCTTTCTTAATAATAATGCTGGGGATAAACTGGATAATTTTATTGAAAATTCCAATTTTGTTCTATTAAATAACGGTGATCCAACTTATATCGGTTCTGGCAACAAAATGGGTGCAACTCACCTTGATCTTACCCTAACATTTCCCAGTATAGCTTTAATCTGTAAATGGCAAGTCATAAATAATACGCTGGGTAGTGATCATCCCATAGTGATAACTGAAATAAACTCAAACGTAAACAAAGATGGAAATTTGAAGAAGCAGATTTTGCTCTCTCTTAACACTATTGTGAAGAAATCGACCCAATCACAGTAGGACACATTAATATAAATATAATTACCGAAAATATTTAGCGTGCAATCTTCGGTAGCGCAGCAAAATCGATCCCCAAAACAACAGGCGGGAAACTCAAAGGCGCCCAAAAACCCTGTGGTCCCCGGAATGTCAATCACACTATAAACCTCAGAATACCTCGTTCGGCACTTCTGTCCTAACGAGATAAAAATAAAATGGATCGTTTGTCTGGAGTTCCAAAACGAGTTTTTTTTTAAAAAAAAAACTGCTCTGTTTTTGGAACGAGGTATTTTGTTCCGAACGAGGCTTGGTAAAAATGCCTCGTTTACTAAACGTGTTTTTTTCAAGATAGTTATTAGCGGTATTTGCTATCAGCGAATTTGTAAAAATTGAAATTTATGTTATTTAATACGTAAATAAAACCAGTCCAAACCATTATATTATAATCAGAGCAATAGGCAAGACAAGAAATAGTTATTGTATCAGCAGATAAAGTGCAAGCCACAGTTATTATGGATACAGATCGGTTAGAGGAAATGGTGAACAAACCCTATCAGATACAACGACCTATAAAAGGTTACCTAAAGATCCAACCCCAAAACTAGATCGAAAACTTAAAGAATCAGTAAGAATCGATACTGCAACATATGAAAAACATAATATCTCGCACCAATGAACACCATATTGTGAAGGTTCGTTTATATACCTGACATTCTGGATACATTAAACTAATCTTAAATGAGACAACAACATCAGTTGAATGGTGTAATGTAATGTTTGGAGATTCGAAGTGAACTGTACTTATACACCCACAATTGTTTATTTGGTTGGTAACCTGTAAACATTTGGAGTTCAATCCGAGTCTAATTATGTCTACAGAATTCGAGACTCCGAACAATACCTAATTATCCGACCTTTGTTGCTTCTCAGGTAAAGCTGAACTCTCTTAATCTCTCACTGTGATCATAGTTATCTGGCTACAAATTAACAATGCGTTTATTAACCTTATAAAATACTATTTTTATAATTAAAATTAAGTTGTGGGTTTGTAGGTATTTTACTCTACTACAATATCTCCACCGTCTACCCGTCTTCCATTAGCCCAGGTTAGGTGCAAAAGAGTAGGACGTTAAACCCCATTTCATTTCCACCGTCCACTTCGCTTTTGCCGTCAAAAGCTATTAAGGAATGGGCCGTTGTGAAAGTAGGACCACTGTGGCCATGATAACTATGAACACCTATACAAGTGTAATACAAATAACGTGTATATAAATTTAAAAAAATGAAAACTACACGTTTATATACAATAAGTAAGGATACGCCCACATTTTCGAGAGATAGATAGAGAACAAGCAATACCGAAAGTGATTTTTCATACACGATTAAGTTAGAATTTGATATGTACAAATATCGAAATGAATTAAGATCTTTGGGTTATAAAGATGCATTTCAGTAGGCTTCAAATTCGACTGGGGATCATGTTGCTAAGTGGGTAAGAAATTCGAACTCAACCTTCCGTAGGGTGTAACGGTGATAGAGTCAAACGTTTTTTTAAATCGGATAATAATTGTGACCTCCAGAGGGACCATAGGCGATTTTTCGGACAATCGGGGGTCATAATTGAGGAAGTTACGATCCGATATGCGCAAATATAACCATGAATTTCAAGTTTCATCAAAATCGAATTAAAATTGTGACCTCTACAGGGTCCACAACCTTGATATACCATTTTTTAACAGTATTCGCGTACAAGCGGCGGCCATTTTGGTCCGATTTTCCCGAAATTCGAACTTAACCTTCCTTAGGGCGTAACGGTGATATAATCAAACGTTTTTTTTTAAATCGAATAATAATGGTGACCTCCAGAGGGACCACAAGCTAAAAAAGGTGATTTTTCGGACAATCAGGGGTCATAATTCAGGAAATTACGTTCCGATAGGCTCAAATATCGAAAGGAACCAAGATCTTTGGGTTATAAACATGCATGTCAAGTTTCATCAAAATCGGTTCAAAATTGTGACCTCTATAGGGTCCACAAGCTAAAAACGTGATTTTTCGTACAATCAGGTGCCATAATCCATGAAGTTTTGATCCGATACATGCCAATATCGAAAGCAGCCGAGATCTTATGGAGATAAACCTATATTTCAAGTTTCGTCAAAATCAGATAAGAATTGTGACCTGTAGAGAGTCCACAAACAAATTGTGGACGGACGGACAGAGGCGACGACATATTACGTCCACATGAAAATGTGGGCGTATAAAAATACATATGAAATATAAATATAAGAATTAATTTAAAAACAAAATACATATGAAATGTAAGAATTAATTTAAAAATTCATATCAAATACAAATGTAAGAATTAATTGAAACATACATATACCAAATGAATGCACGAATAAATAAATAGGTATCAATTTTAGTACTATATTCTTACTTATGATGGCTTAATGTTTAATCCCTGTGGGTAGTAAGGTAATTGTCTTTCAGTAATGGGAAATGCGTAAACGTGGTGGGTTACTAAAATATACGCCTGAAAACATTGATCGCCATCGATAAGCATTATAGAGAGAGATTGGGAACTTATTGGTGATGTGAAGTACATGTACTTGTAATGTTTTAAGATTAATCACTTGAAAATTTGGCCACCATCTAAAGTCTCAATCGGGTGGCAATCTCTAGCGCCTGGTAAATCCAGTGTACACCGATACTATGACACCTCACTATCCCCACATTTATTGTTTAGAGTCTAGGTCCACCGGGCCATGACTAATTAACCAACAAAGGGGGTTTAAAGGGATTTAATGTATAGTCTGTAACAAGTTTGTGACACTTCAACATAGTAAATAAATACATTTTTATAGTATAAATATTTATAAACAGTTTGATAAACATTACAATTCACAGTCCAACAAAATTCATAACAGTATTGAGGTATTCAAGAGGGGTCTTGGCACCAGTTATTAATAAAATCTTCTACGATTCTCTAATCAAGGTGGCGATACTTTCTTCTTTTGGGAACAAGTCTGCCCCCAGTTTCTATTTGCTTGATGGTCAGTTCAACATCTTCCTGTTCAATCTTAATCAAGTCTAGAACTTGTTTATATTTTGATGGCCCGGACCAACCTTCAAAATGATTTGTTGCTTTTGGCCCCACAGTGGCGAAATTGTTCCAGGTTTCTCTGTCACCATCGATCCACTGCTCTGTAAAATAGTCCGCAAACCGGATTCTTCTATGGCATAAAACCAGACATCTTCTACGTCACATACTCGAATCAGGGCAAGGACGCAGGCATGCTTGATGGAGAGAGTGGCAGATGGGTCAGTTTTAAAGAAAGTCGGGCCATTTTGGACCTATTTATGATTCAGAGGAGCTATATATATTTGGTTTATTTCAAATTTATTAATACATCAAAATAGCTAACAATGTAAATTTATTAGAAAACTGATTTCACTAATTTGCCCAATCTACTGGTAGTTAGAAGTGTTAACCAGTATTAATAATTAGAGTGAGAAGTTTACACCAGTGATACTAATTAATTAAAACAGACTATAGCCCTACACCCACGGTGTACTTATTTCCTAATCCTTTATCAAAACAATCAAATGTGGGGAAAGTGAGGTTAGAACCACTATGACAGACCTTATAATGTAAAACGCCCGTGTGACACCGTTTTGGTCATCCTATTAACACTATCTAAGCGATGGACCTGCAATCTGAACTGAAGTTGTTAAACGTCTAGATTGTACCAAATGTTAAATTTGATGAAAGATAAAGGTAGGTACAATGCATGTAGAAATAAATAGGGTGGGGACGGGACCCCCCCCCCATGTATTGTTTAGAGTCTAGTTCCACCCAACCATGACTAATCAACGAACAAAGGGTGTATAAGGGTGTAGTCTCTAACAAGTTTGTGACACTTCAACATAGTAAATAAATAAGTATTTTTGTTTACATCATTCCCAGTAGACCTATACGATAATATTACGTCAAGTATTAGCAATGTTTTTAAAGTTAACCAGAGCGTTCTCCATTTGGAAATGACCATTTGCGTTGTTATTGTTTGTTATTTATTAAAGATTTAACGTCCAATAATTATATATGATATTATGGACAGGTTGATTGTAGATTTACTGAAATTATTTACACATTATGGACCATTTGCGTTGTTGTTGTTTATTACAGATTTAACGTCCAATACATGTTATAAATATGATATTATGGACAGGTTGATTAAATTAAGTTGTTTCCATTTCATGGGTTGAAAGTTTGTAAAAACATACAGTTGACACACAAAATAAAAACTCCTTGTATATTAAAAAGTCAGTTTAAATCACACTTATAAAACGGCTGTCGTGAGAAGAGAGGGCGGGTCATCTTCTCCCTTTGTTATAATAAAAACATGTTAAAAAGTCCTTGTATATTATAACGTGAGAGTGAGTCATCTTATCCCTTGTCATAATAAAAACATGTTAAAACAGTAGGTCCAGCTGACAGATTTTGGCGCCATCGGTGCGGATAGAATAAAACCAGTAGGGAAAAAAGAATCCGCTTGCGTTATGTGGAAAAGCGAAGTGCTCGCATAAAAAACACATAGCTGGACCCGTTGATTATTTACATATTAAAAACTGTTCGTCCAATATGGTTAAAAGTTAAAAGTCTTGTAATACGGTTCACGCGCACCGTCGTTCGTTCGTTTCTGGAGTTTCGCGTCCACTTCCAACAATAAAGGCAAATTAAACCATTCATAGACGACATAATACGTGGTTTTAATATTTAGATATAAATTAAATTGATTAATATGCACTGTCACTGTTAGTAATGGCTGTGTAGGTCCCTATTCTTTTATTTGTCATTATTTTCCCTAGTATGTTATTGTATTAAATCGTGCAGCAGGCTGATCCGCCATACTGTCCTACAACAATAGTTCCTTCATTTGTAACTAGATATGCAGTTCCCTATCTTAACGTTAATTTTTCTGATATTATTCAAGCATCCAGATGGCTAAGGGGCCAACCTGGTCTACACAACCATTTATCTTTCTTTGACTAGTGCTCTTTTAGTCAAGGTAAATTAACATTTAATTCGCGAGGTCATTTTGCGATCAAAGGTCACCCCTAGAAACTTTGCCTTGTCTTTGAATTCAATTCGGATGTTGTTCAATTCCAGTTTCATAGACGACACTTCTCTATGATCCTTACAAAAGAGCATACCTACTTTGTTTACTTTCAGATATTCGAAATCCCCAATCATTGGACCATTTCGATAATTTGTCTAAAGCCTCTTGCATTCTCGTTCTAAGCCGTAGTTATTCGCTGAATGCCAGATTGAGCTGTCGTCCGCATAGACTGCTACGTCTATGAGTTTCTTAATGTAGTTATTGGACTGAAGGTCATTAATCATGATATTAAAAAGAGTCGGGCTTATACCGAAACCCTGTGGTCTGCCATTTTCGAGTTCATATTTATTGCTTAATGAGAGACCTACATTAACTTGAACGTGCCTATCGTTTTAGAAAATCCTCAATCCGATGGAACATTCGTCCTGTTACCCCCACTCCATGTACTGTTTTAAGTATGCCATCCACCCAAACTAAGTCAAATGCCTTGGTCAAGTCGACAAATACTGCACATAGATAATTGTTCTTTTAGATAGTGAAGTCATGATGTCATGCTGTAGCCTTACAATATGATCAATATTGGAGCGCTGCTGTCTATATCCACTTTGATTTGGGCTGATTAATCCATTACTTTCACAATAATATCTTAGCCTATTATTTACCATAGTCTCAAGTGTTTTGCTCAGCGTAGAGGTTCAACTTATAGGCCTGTAAGAACTGGTTTCATTTCTATCTTTTAATGGTTTAATCAATAGGGTTATCGTTGCTGTTTTCCAGCTTGTAGGAACTTTTCCTTCTTACCTCGATTTATTGAATAATTCTAGTAGTAAATTGCGTAATGACCCTGTGAGTTTTCTTAACATGCTATATTTTATTTGATCCTCGCCAGTCGCCGAGTCAATTTTGCCGCCTAGACCTTTGTGCATTTCCTCTGGGGTAAAGGGTAAATTAATGGCTTCATGCTCGTCTGCCAGGTTACTCGATGGTTTATTCCAATGAAATTCCGACTTTCGTTTTAAGAATTTTTCACTGTGATTTGTATCGCTACTGCCATCAGCAAACGTTTTCGCTAACAGCTCTGCCTTGTCGCTATTTGTCATGGCTGATTGGGTTTCATAATTGAGAGTAGGGATATTTCTAGAAAAACATTTGCCGCTTATTGCATGTATTTTTTTTTCCAGACATTTGAAATTTTTGTTTTATCATTCGTGCGGTCACAGAATGCCATCCAGTGCTTTTCTTTTGCCTCTGAAATGACCTGTCTGGCGTTTGTATCACACTGCTTATACCAAACTTTTTCTCGGTGGACCATACATTAAATAGTTTTATAAGTGATTTTTTCCTTGCATTTACTGCTGATTGACATTCCGGGGTCCACCAAGGTTTTGGTGGACCAGTTTGCTACTTACACTTTCCATCTTTGTTTGCACGTGACTGGTTCTTTATTTAAGTTTTTTTCAGTTAACACTATGAGATGATCACTACCTACAGTTTAAAGCTATACTGGGAGATGTTAGGGTAACATCAAGGTGGGTTCCACCCATTTTGTTGCCAGAATCAATATACGTTGGATCACCGTTATTTAATAGAACAAAATTGGAATTTTCAATAAAATTATCCAGTTTATCCCCAGCATTATTATTATTAATTGGTGAGCCCCAAGTGGAGTGGTGACTGTTAAAATCTCCACATATAATATCTTTAATTCATAATATATTTGTTGATACACTTTTTCCTCAACGATTTTACACGGATTGTAAATATTGACAACCGTCATATTTTGTTTGTCGGTTGTAGCTAATTCTAATCCGATTACCTCTACTTCACCAGAGTCTATTCTAATACATTAAATTTTAGGCCTATATGAGAGTTGGTCACTGACGAATATTGCAACGCCCCCAGAACCCTTTGTCACGTTTGGGCGATTTTTCCGCAATTGTGTGTAAACAGTAAGTTTTGGGTCCTTTGCGTTGGACTTGTTTTGGATTTGTTAACAAGGTGGTTTAATTCTGCCATGCGTGGGCTAAGACTATTAGTATTTAATTGCATTACAGTTAACTTATTGAATATACCGATGTAAGTTATTGGGTTAGTTTGATTGGAGAAATTTAATTCTTAACAAGCCAGTTACGATATTCGTTAGTGCTTTTCTTATTTATTTTGTCATTCGCCTTGGAGTTCTTCTTATTTTTATGCAAATGTCCTGTGTTTGGTGTCGCCTCGGCATGAATAGACACGACCGTTGTTCATTACAGATTTTTCCGTTTCACGGGAGAATTGCTTTCCCTTCGTTCAACTTGGTTGGTGGTTGAGCGATTGTTAGATATTTTCGTCTTTTTGGCCGCAGGTGAGGAGATGTGCTCGTCCGACTGACAAACTAACATCTCATCTTCATAAACCTCAGTAGCTGATTCAGCCTCCTGAGTGTTGTTAATCACGTGATTAGGGACCGTGCTATTTATTTCTAGTTGGTTGTCAATAATGAACCATTTTGCACTTTGTTTAATTATGTTAATTACAGAGTCCTTGTCCGATGAGTTGTTGATACAAGCGATTACACCAAGCGTTGTTTCTAATAAAAAGGGGTTTCTATCTTTGAAAGTTAGGGTGTTGTAACAATTTGATTCTTTCGGTTTATTCTTATCTAAATTTAGATGACTAGTTAATATATATTGCCGTTCAACGCTTCCTTCAGGTAAATCCCTGGATGACATTAAAATTAATTTTGCTTCCTTAAACGAAATATTCTTGGTATATTGAATTCTGAGAATTTCTTTTTTGTCAATGAATTTAGTACAAGTTTTGTCAGTCGACTTTCGCCACAATTTACACATTTTAATATTTCTAATGAGCAGGTATCACTGCTCTGATATTCTGAGCATTTCTCACACACTGTTTTACCCTTACAATGAGTCATTATGTCCAAACTTTTGACAGTTTCTACATATTTTGACACGGGGGGGGGGGGGGATATATGGGTATACTGTTTTTATTTGATAACCTAATTTTAATTTTTCCGGGACCTGTCCCTTTTTAAATGTGACCTGTATGGTTCCCGATTTTTTGTCATCTGGAATTCTATACCTGTATACATTTATAATATAATGTGATATGCGTTACTTTGCAAGTCGTCTAAAAGTTCTTCATTTGAGTATTCACATGGGACAGCATGAATGATAACATGTTCCTGGGTGAGAAATAGGGGTAGGGCAATTACCACTTCTACTCCGTTTAGCATTTTTATATCGTAGTGGATATTTTACCGAATTCGGCAAAGTATCTACTTTCGCTGTTTTACCGTACATCGTTTCTGATTGGTTTAATATCCACTTCCGTTCGACATGTGCGATTCTTGATATATTCCACCATTTTGATTACTCTGTCTTTCAAGTTTGGCGCAAAGCACGATTTTACTGGAAAAACATAAACACCACTGACAGTCTTAGTACTTTAATTAGAAACCAGAATCCGCAGAAATGCGCCCTCGACCAAAATAGAGTAATATTCTAAATGTTTTTTTTTACAGTTTACATTTATTATCTTATTTTCTTATAAAAATAACTCTTTCAAATTCTACCATAGGAATTCAAGTAGGCTATTTCGCCCCTTTATAAGAAACGGAGAAAGAAGCAATGTTAGACACAGGACGAATAGAACTGTTGGGTTAGGGTTTGTATTAGGTTTAGATTTTGGGTTAGGGTTTGTGTTATGGGTTAATAACAGACGGCAAAATTGCCTTCGCGAAAATGGCTAAGTCCAGAAATCAGAGAACTGCGCATGTCAAACGGAAGGTACGGCAAAATAGCGAAGTAGAGTGAAATATCCACTGCCTTTTTATATTGCACGCTATTTCTGCATCGCTGGCATTTTTAAACGCCAGTCGCACGTTCCCATTTTTCAATATTTTAATTTCGGGAGTGTCTTTTAATTCCCATTTCGTTTTGATTTCGTCGCCAATGGTTTTGGTTTTATAGCTAAAGATTTTTTGTGATCCTTAGATTTAACTATGACCACTTCGCTGTATTCTATTTTATTATCACTACTGCCCCTGTTTACTGCTCTTAAAGGAGATGGGTAGTTAGGTGTTTAACAGACATTCGGCATAGCGTGAAGTCGCCATATTTGTTTCTATGTAAACAAACAAATTAATTTCTTCAGATAATAATTTGAGATTTTGAATAAAAGATGGTTGTCGATTTACTGCTACAAATAAGGCGCCCACTTTATCGTCTTAGTAAATCTTTATAGTAAATATCTACTTAGATTGTAATGGTTAGTTATCTTTAGTTGTTACGCCTGGATGAACAGAGATCTGTGACAATACGTCCGTTCAGTTCGACTGTTGACAACAGTTGCGAGCTATATATATCAACTGGTACGTACTTGTGATTAAATATCAGTAGCTCACAATGTAAATTTATTAGTAAACTGATTTTACCAATTTGTCCATCTACTGATAATGGGAAGTGTGCACCAGTAACAATAATTAGACCAGTGATGCTAATTAATTAAAACAGACTAAAAGTCCTACACCTGCGGTCTACTAACCTCCTAATCCTTTATCAAAAGAATCAAATGTGGAGAAAGTGAGGTTCAACATATAGTGTTACTCGTTTTAAATTTTTGTTTTGTCAAGCCATGCAACTTGATAAGCAATAGTTTAATTAGCCATAAAATACCCCATCATGATGTAATACCCTATGTTTACTCAGCTTTAGTGAGATTGTAATGCACATGTCATCTACATAATGTTCGGTTTTGGAAAAAAAGTAATGCCGATTGAGCTGCCATAATTTAATACATTAAGTAATTCTGATATTTTAATATATATAACTCATAAATATTTCGACGTTATTGATATATTTAGAGTTTAAAATCCAAAGGTTATTTCCATGTATATTTACGTAATTGTTATAAACAGGCTAGAGTTTTTGTTACCAGTCTAATGGCAGGTAAAACTTCAGCCTGGGGACCGCCTTAGTATAGGAGCCAACCCTGAACAGACAGCCAGAAGAAACGACAGTCACAAATATTAGTATAGTATATACTGTCACGTGATTCAAAAACGTTGTCCCGATTTGTAGCCTCGTCTTGGTGAAGCGATGAGGACGCCTCATTTGATTTTTGGTCTCTTGTTCATTCGTTTGGGTTTTTTGTTCAGTCGTTGGGTTAAACGTCCACTTCCACAGAAGTTTTTTTTAATCATGGCCCAAAGGATTCAAAACTGGATGACATATGCGTTTAATTTGAAAAAGTGTCTATTATTCCTGATATTAGGTTCGTTGTGTATGTGGATTTCATATATACACATCTTTCAAGGACATTTCATACCAATATCTATTTCGAAAGTGTAAGTACTTAGGATGGAATTAATATCATAATATTTTTCATGAACCGTTTATACCAATATCTATTTGGAGAGCGTAAGTATTTAGGATACAATTAATCATGACATTTTATACCAATATCTATTCGGAGAACGTAAGTATTTAGGAATGAAGTAATATCATTTATTATGTTGTTGGAATTATCAATATGTCACGTATAGAATAGTGTTGTTGACGCGACAATACCCTAGCTGAACATTGTTCTATCCCAAACTGTGTCTAATTTACTCCTACAAGTGAATTATTGAAAAAAAATAATATACCATCGGTTAGTTCCGAAATTATCCTTGATTGTGTGGAATTGACGTGAAACCCTCTCTGAACTCCATTGTTTTGCTTTCCTTGATCAGTCTTTCCATTCGTGTTGTCCAACGAAGTGAATACCCATTATTTGATAGCTCCCTCTCCCCCTCTGTGCAAGCTCTCATGGACAAACTTGAATATGTTCTTTTTTATTTGATTTCAATATGGTTATTTTAATCTTAGTGTATCACATAATGTTTTCATTTTGGGGTATATTCCGAGTTCATTCAGATTTCGGGAGAAATTTCGTTGTATCAAGACAACTTAATTATACATTATTCAAACAACAGACTTGAATATAGTTATATAACTATATATTATTTTGATTTATCATAACCTATCTATGTATATAAACAACTTATTTCGATAAAAAAATATGACTTCAGGTCACGAACAATGAACTTTTGACGTTAAAAATACACATAGCTATGTAAACTACTGAAATGAGAGGTGGTAACAGGTGTTTTTAGAATATTTTATTTTAAAATCACCCCAAGCTATCTGAAAAGAAGAATTATCCCCATAGTTTTTGTTTTATGTTTGTAATTGATCAAACGAAATATTTATAAGGAATTGAGTTAAAATAAGTTTTTTCCCCCTATATTTAATACGTACGTATATTGTGCTCACCATCGTCAGTCGTCCATCCATCTGTCCGTCATAAGAATAATCGAACGCAGGACCACTTAGTCGAGTGGGGCCGAACATATTCCCTTTAAAATTTTCCTTTTTTAAAGTATATACGCACTTTAAATTGTATTTTTACTGTAAATTGACTGGCAGAAACTTGCCAATAAAATCTCTGTATATTAACACTGACTTGTTAATGTACCCCAGCATGTAAATTTACAGAGAGTGTAAAATAACTTCGACGTGAATTTACAATTACAAACCTGAAACAAAATGATGAAGCACACACAGGACATGAAATCCAAATGTGTTAACTTTCCTGCATATGTCCTGGAGTATCCTCTTGGTGACATCTTGCCAAGGCAGCGGAGATAACTGTGCAGGGCTTAAGGTTCTTAAACATGTACGGTCAATGGCACACACGACCAAGTCGTTGGTCCGAACTGAACAAATTAGAGCCTGTGTCATTTACAAGGAAGGACAAGTTGCAAAATAAGCATGGGTAGCTTTTTTGGCTAATGGTTAATAATCCAGCATCATATTCTCTTAACCATAGCGTTTCTTACACTTTAATATTGTTTAGATCGTCGATTTCAAATTCACGATACAACATACATTTTGTTGGCCAGTATGTGTAATGATCATAGATTATAAACATAAATGAATGAAATGGAGTTTTATGGCACGTCAGTGCTATATGGTGCCAAACATATGGTGATTTTGACGAGACGAATTTAAGCTGAACTCCGGTTACAAAAATGCCGAAATAATGTAATAAAAGAAAAGTTAACGCCCCCAAGCCGCCATACTTGTTTCCAATTTATGAAATAAGAAAGGCGGACATGGAGGCTTATGACCTTGAAAGCCGAACTCACTTCCAGTTTGTTTCTTGTCGGCCAGCTATACACATCCGGCTTTATTCTCTTAAAACGGTTCACTGTATTTTTCCCCAACAGTATACCAAATTATTGACGATTGCAAAATGTCTGACCAGGTAGGCCTGTAAATAATTATATGAACTGCGTCTACTACAATATCAATAAATATATTTATTATATACATAAATAAAACAAGTATCACAGACAATAATGTTATTAAAAATAAATACAACTAATTATAAGTCTTTTATGTATATAAATAGTTAAAAATAGGTTGCCAGGCAACGAAACATACGCCCACACAGCAGCCAAATCGTCCGGGCAGTCAACAAGAGTTGTCGCATATTAAGGAATTATCAGAAAATCATTAGAATTTGTTTGGTTTTTATAATCAAACGTTTTTTTTAAAATCAGATAATAATTGTGACCTCCAGAGGGACCACAAGCTAAAAAGGGTGATTTTTCGTACAATCAGGGGACATAATTCAGGAAGTAATGACCCGATGGGCACAAATATCGAAAGGAACCAAGATCTTTGGGTTATAAACATACATGTCAAGTTTCATCAAAATCGGTTCAAAATTGTGACCTCTATAGGGTCCACAACCTTGATATAACATGTTTTCACACTATTCGTGTACAAACGACGGCCATTTTGTCCGTCAATTCTAGTCCGATTTTCACGTAATTCAAACTCTCTCTTCATTACCATGTAACGGTGATATAGTCAAACGTTTTTTTAAATCGGATAATAATTTTGACCTCCAGAGGGACCAAAAGCTAACAAAAGCGATTTTTTTGACAATCCGGGGACATAATTCAGGAAGTTATGACCCAATGGGTGCAAATATCGAAAGGAACCAAGATCTTTGGGTTATAAACATACATGTCAAGTTTCATCAAAATCGGTTCAAAATTGTGACCTCTATAAGGTCCACAACCTTTATATAACATATTTTCACACTATTCGCATACAAACGGCGGCCATTTTGTCCGTCAATTTTGGTCCGATTTTCCCAAATTCAAACTCAACCTTCATAACCATGGAATCGTGATATAATCAAACGGTTTTTTAAATCGGATAACAATTTTGACCTCCAGAGGGACCACAAGCAAAAAAGGGCGATTTTTTGGACAATCAGGGGCCATAATTGAGGAAGTTACGATCCGATGGGCTCAAATATCGAAAGGAACCAAGATCTTTGGGTTATAAACATATATGTCAAGTTTCATCAAAATTGGTTCAAAATTGTGACCTCTATAAGGTCCACAACCTTGATATAACATATTTTCACACTATTCGCGTACAAACGGCTGCCATTTTGTCCGTCAATTTTGGTCCGATTTTCATGAAATTCGAACTCAACCTTCATAACCTTGGAACGGTGATATAATCAAACGTTTTTTAAAATCCGATAACAATTTTGACCTCCAGAGGGACCACAAGCTAAAAAGGGCAATTTTTCGGACAATCAGGGGCCATAATTCAGGAAGTTACGATCCGATGGACGCAAATATCGAAAGGAACCAAGATCTTTGGGTTATAAACATACATGTCAAGTTTCATCAAAATTGGTTCAAAACTGTGACCTCTATAAGGTCCACAACCTTGATAACCATGGAACGGTGATATAATCAAACGTGTTTTTAAATCCGATAACAATTTTGAACTCCAGAGGGACCACAAGCTAAAAAGGGCAATTTTTCAGACAATCAGGGGCCATAATTCAGGAAGTTACGATCCGATGGGCGCAAATATCGAAAGAAACCAAGATCTTTGGGTTATAAACATACATGTCAAGTTTCATCAAAATCGGTTCAAAATTGTGACCTCTATAAGGTCCACAACCTTGATATAACATATTTTCACACTATTCGCGTACAAACGGCGGCCATTTTGTTCGTCAATTTTGGTCCGATTTTCACGAAATTCGAACTCAACCTTCATAACCATGCAACGGTGATATAATCAAACGATTTTTTTAAATCGGATAACAATTGTGACCTCCAGAGGGACCATAAGTTAAAAAGGGCGATTTTTCGGACAATCAGGGGCCATAATTCAGGAAGTTACGATCCGATGGGCGCAAATATCGAAAGGAACCAAGATCTTTGGGTTATAAACATACATGTCAAGTTTCATCCAAATCGGTTCAAAATTGTGACCTCTACGCTGTTCACAAGCTAAAAAACGTGATTTTTCGTACAATCAGGGGCCATAATCCATGAAGTTACAGTCCGATACATGCCAATATCGAAAGGAACCGAGATCTTATGGTGATAAACCTATGTTTTAAGTTTAATTGAAATCGGATAAAAATTGTGACCTGTAGACTGTTCACAAAAAAATGTGGACGGACGGACAGGGGCGACGACAATATACGTCCACATAAAAATGTGGGCGTATAAAAACAAAAATACGGGATACATATATATTCCAATTAAAAACATCTATCCAGACAAGGAAATAAAACAAACACATAAATCCGGATAATCATGTGTATTCTTAGCTTTCGAGTTCGCCGAACTCTTCAACAGAGACAAGAAAAAACAAGTGTAGCTATTAAACAATATTATTTACAAGCTTCTATACAAGGAAAGTGAGTACTATGTCACACTGGGTACTTAGTAGATCACACAAACTATATAATTATATACACAATTTGTAATAAAAGTTTGTCTCTTTTATAAAGTTTAATAATTTTCCATATAGATCCGGTTGTGCAAACAATTGACGTAGTGACTGTCAACGGTAATACTTGATTTTATGTTCTTGAGATGATTGCACCCAATCAAATTGTGCTTCACTGTCAACAGAACATGCCAGTGTTCGCAATCTGGTTGAGGCTATGCTTCAAGATGAAAATTTGTGTTAAACAGGTATGACCATGACGAGAGCGACCTAAAACAACTTCATCCCTCCTTTTGGTTCTATACTAGTTGGGCCAATCTCCTTAGAGAGGCTTATGTGATTAAATTTATTTGCGCCTGCAAGATCCCAAGACCGTTAACAGCGGCTATAAATGAAATGATTTATACAAGATTTAAAATCTGTATATGGTATTATAGTAGCAGACGATATATATCTGCTACTAATGATCAAGTTGTTTGTTGTTTATTGCTTGCAGTGAGGACAAAGAATCCGAAAAGATTATGTATTTTAGATTAGATGGTGATTGAATGCAGAATGGCCCAGAGTTCAGTTGTAAAGATGGAAGTAGCAGACGGAAGGCCGACAGACATTGTCTCAGAAGATGTCATCATCTTTCGAACCATCTGTATATATTGCAGCATAATCACCATATTCAGATCTTAGCTCTCTAAAAAGAGATCGGAACACCGTAGAGCTAGTATCAATCTTTGGAGGAGGAGATATAGCCCATGGTGGAGTCTTAAAGAAAGAGGTATTCGCAATACTATCAAGACAGATACCAGCCTCAGACAAAAGAGGTTATATGAGAATACCAAATGGTGGGGTGACTTTAGTCTTGAGCAGATATAAATGCCCATGAATGGGTCTAAATATGGTGTTAAATGAAATATAATATGGAAGTGTTGCAATTTTCGTAGCATACTGCAGGGCAAGTTTATCACGTCTGTTGTGCAGTGAGGGCTCGTGCGCCTCGACGTATAAACTGTCCACTGGAGATGTACGAAATGCCTCTTAACTGATCACAAGTCCCTGGTTGTGTATGGTGTCGAACCCTTTGAGATATGACTCGCGGGCAGACCCATACACAATGCACCTATAATCGAGTTTTGATCGAATTAATGCTCGATATAATCGGAGCGAGACCTTATGGTCTGCCCCCAGTCAGTATTTGATAAGACTCTCAATATGTTCAGTGCTGTCAGACATGTCTTTTTTAGTTTTGTAATGTGGGGGATAAGTGATAATTTCTTATCAAATATCAGCCCCAGAAATTTGATTTCTGGAAGGCGGTTGCCATTCAAAAACAATTCTGGATCTGGATGTAAACCTGGTTTCTGACAGAAGTGCATGCAGACAGTCTTCGATTTCGTAAAACGAAATCTATTTTCGGTTGCTCATTGTTGAAGTGAATTCAAACAAAACCGCAACTTACGTTCGATTATTCGCATTTCTATTTTAGTTTTGTAATGTGGGGAATAAAAGATATTTTTTTTTATCAAATATTAGCCCCAGAAATTTGGTTTCATCCACAACCGGAAGGCGGTTGCCACCCAAGAACAATTCTCGATCTGTATGTAAGCCTCGTTTCTGACAGAAATGCATGCAGACAGTCTTGGATTTCGTAAAACGAAATATATTTTCGGTTGCCCATTGTTTAAGTGAATTCAAATAAAGCTGTAACTTACGTTCGATTATTCGCATCTCTGTAGAACCATAGCACATCTGAAAGTCACCAACATAAAGAGTGCCATTTGTACCTTGTTTAAGGCACGCTGAGGTAGTATTAATTTTTATCGCAAAGAGTGTTGGAGAGGAAATGGGCCAGATAATATTGATCCCAGTCGTACCTTAAATGACCTATCTTCCATGAAATTTTTAATGAAGATAGATAAGCGACCTCGATGGCCGAGGTTATGGAGGTCGCGCATGTTTCCACTTAGTATCAGATGCTTTCTCCAGATCGAAAAATATTGCAACTAAATGTTGCTTCTGGATGAAAGCGTCCCTGACGAACGTTTCAAATCGAACGAGATGATCAAGAGTTCTCCTTTGGGACCGGAATCCACATTGGAGGTCTGTAATTAGGTTGTTAGCCTTCGATTGACCAATCTCTTCATGGTTTTGCAAATACAGCTTATTAAAGCGATCGGACGATAGTTGGTAGGATTCGTATGATCTTTACCCGGTTTAGGGATGCCAATTATTGTGGCTTCATGCCACGAAGGAGGGAACTTCCCGTCAACCCAAATCCGGTTAAAAAGATCCAATAAAGTTAAGAGAGTTGGAAAAGGTAAATGTTTTAGAATTTGGTGGTGTATTTCATCTGCACCAGTTGCAGTATTCCGAGCTCGCCTAAGCGAATCCCGAAGTTCTGCAACAAACTGAACAGACCGTACAGAGGCTATGTTTTTAAATCCAATAACCTACTCACTGTCTACATATGTTGTAGAATTGCCTTCACACATACATCTAATTAGGAAGACTTACCTTCACATCTTGTTATTTATTCCCCTCTGTTCATTATTCTTCCGCATCGTCAGGCACATTCGAACATTCACCACCATAAGTTAAGTCAGCGACGCACATGCGTTTTCAGAATCCAATAGTATACCTATGTGAATTAACAGAAGTCTTAAAAAGTCTATCAATGTTAAAGTTTAAAGAGATGTACAATTACACCTTTCCTGTAAATTGTACACAAATCCCGTATTTAAACATGTTTTAATAGTAGAATTATCCATAAAAACAGTTAAAGTACAACATACATGTACGTTAACAAACATAGTTGTATCAATACAATGCAATGAAATGAATACAGTTGTAACGTGTGTTACTAATCTTTTATGGTTAATTTACAAATTTTATTACAGTAATCCCATGTTACCTTCGCTAATACAGTAATTTCCTGGTATAAAAACATGCATTGTTTTTTTACAGCGTTATATTAAAGAAATTACATATTTTCCAATGTAATTTTTATATTTACTTTTAACAGTGTACAGTGATACAAGATTTTGAAGTAACCTAGAGCGGATATGTTAATCGGCCGATAGGCAAACGATAAGTTTTTAAAGATCATCCTTTCTTGAACATGGAGTCAATGTAGTTTGCTTAAGACTGGGACGATGCGTGATTTAGTATTTGTGACAATGTAAGCAGCACAGTTTTATAGTGGCGTTTTACAAAATTATTTAAGGGGACAATTTTAACTAAAATCCATTTTAACTTAGGACAGTCGTCACCCTCTCCTAGTTTAAAATCACGATTTTAACAAACAATGATGAGGGCGACGCTATTACATCTATTGCGACATATAGATATATTTGGAATAATGATAATATTACAAATGACTATGGTCACATAATTTTAACGTACTATCATTCACAAAAATAGTTCTCATTCAAATTCTTTTCAAAGCATGGGAATTATAGCTGCGGACATGCGACCCAACCGTTTATTTTTTTTGAAAGGCAATTTAAGCAATTAGATGATGCCCCAAATTTCAAACCCCAAGAAAAAAATAGGTTGCCAGGCAACGAAACATACGCCCACACAGCAGCCAAATCGTCCGGGCAGTCAACAAGAGTTGTCGCATATTAAGGAATTATCAGAAAATCATTAGAATTTGTTTGGTTTTTATAATCAAACGTTTTTTTTAAAATCAGATAATAATTGTGACCTCCAGAGGCACCACAAGCTAAAAGGGTGATTTTTCGTACAATCAGGGGACATAATTAAGGAAGTAATGACCCGATGGGCGCAAATATCGAAAGGAACCAAGATCTTTGGGTTATAAACATACCTGTCAAGTTTCATCAAAATCGATTCAAAATTGTGACCTCTATAGGGTCCAAACCTTGATATAACATATTTTCACACTATTCGTGTACAAACGGCGGCCATTTTATCCGTCAATTCTAGTCCGATTTTCACGAAATTCAAACTCTCTCTTCATAACCATATAACGGTGATATAGTCAAACGTTTTTTTTAAATCGGATAATAATTTTGACCTCCAGAGGGACCAAAAGCGAACAAAAGCGATTTTTCGGACAATCCGGGGACATAATTCAGGAAGTTATGATCCAATGGGCGCAAATATCGAAAGGAACCAAGATCTTTGGGTTATAAACATACATGTCAAGTTTCATCAAAATCGGTTCAAAATTGTGACCTCTATAAGGTCCACAACCTTTATATAACATATTTTCACAATATTCGCGTACAAACGGCGGCCATTTTGTCCGTCAATTTTGGTCCGATTTTCACAAAATTCATACTCAACCTTCATAACCATGGAACGGTGATATAATCAAACGTTTTTTTTTTAAATCGGACAACAATTTTGACCCCCAGAGGGACCACAAGCTAAAAAGGGCAATTTTTCGGACAATCAGGGGCCATAATTCAGGAAGTTACGATCCGACTGGCGCAAATATCGAAAGGAACCAAGATCTTTGGGTTATAAACATGCATTTCAAGTTTCATCCAAATCGGTTCAAAATTGTGTCCTCTACACTGTTCACAACCTTGATATAACATATTTTCACACTATTCGCGTACAAATGGCGGTCATTTTGTCCGTCAATTTTGGTCCGATTTTCACGAATTTCGCACACAACCTTCATAACCATGGAACGGTGATATAATCAAACGGTTTTTTAAATCGGATAACAATTTTGACCTCCAGAGGGACCACAAGCTAAAAAGGGCGATTTTTCGGACAATCAGGGGCCATAATTCAGGAAGTTACGATCCGATTGGCACAAATATCGAAAGGAACCAAGATCTTTGGGTTATAAACATGCATTTCAAGTTTCATCCAAATCGGTTCAAAATTGTGACCTCTACACTGTTCACAAGCTAAAAAAAGTGATTTTTCGTACAATCAGGGGCCATAACCCATGAAGTTACAGTCCGATACATGCCAATATCGAAAGGAACCTCGATCTTAGGGTGATAAACCTATGTTTTAAGTTTCATTGAAATCGGATAAAAATTGTGACCTGTAGACTGTTCACAAACAATTGTGGACGGACGGACGAACAGGGGCGACGACAGTATACGTCCACATGAAAATGTGGGCGTATAAAAACCCACACACACTCAAAACCCCAGTAAACAAAACTCTGTTACTGTTTTACATATTACCATATGATTCAAGTTAGATAAATTATACTATTTTCAAATAACTATAGGCAGAACAAATAACATAAAAGAAAATATGAACTCACTTCGTATCTAATGTCACGGAAAGAAGAGTACTCTTATCTATAAAAAAATATCCTCGTATAAAATGGCAAGTTTCTTGGTATTAGCAGTCCTATAATACTATATTTCTTGGTATTAGAAGTCCTGTGATACTCATACCATATGTAAAGTATTTACATTTGATGTTGGGTTTATTATGATTTGTGAGTAAGGGGGAGAGAGAGAGAGATAGGGAGAGAGAGAAATGGGGCTTAACGTCTACTCGATACAAACTAGGTCATTTCGGGACTAACGTATGGTTTAATTTTATTTCTATAATTCGCTTGCGCGTAGGGGTCTTTAGCAGCTGGGAGGAAACCGAAGTATCCGGGGAAACCAACGAGGCTGGACAGGCGACCCTACTCCTTGCCACGTATGTAGCACCATGGGCCTTTTTGTCTGACGCGGAGAGCGGGTGGTAACCGGTCCGGTCGCCACATCCTACGTATGACCCATGCATCTTGTTTTTGCTACATATTACCGCTAGCCTTGTGATCGTCTAGGATTTATCTCAGATCGTCTTTTCTTCTCCTCCACGTTGTGTGTTTCTTCTTACTGGTTTCTTAAGACGTTTGTCTTCTTCAGTTATAACAATGCAACAGTTCGTTTTTACCTTTTATGTAGCATAGGTATACATACAAGCATATTACAATTACAGTCAATGCTAACTAAACTCTTCTCAACCTAGATACCTTGCGGTGTCTAGGACTCTTAGATGGTAACCCTCTGGAACCTAATCGAAGTCTGATTTAAAGACATACTATAGCTCCTTTATAGCCACAAGTGTATCACGCAGACCCATGCGTGTTCATGACCATGAACCTGTGCAATCGACGTAATGATTGGTTAAATTAAGCCAAATGATGCAATAGGAATATTCCGACCCACATGGATTTTGTTGAAAGATATCACCAGTATGTTATGGTTCTATACCCTTTTTTATTATACGCCCACATTTTCATGTGGACGTATATTGTCGTCGCCCCTGTTCGTCCGTCCGTCCGTCCGGACGTCCGTCCGTCCGTCCGTCCGTCCACAATTGTTTGTGAACAGTCTACAGGTCACAATTTTTATCCGATTTCAATGAAACTTAAAATATAGGTTTATCACCCTAAGATCTCGGTTCCTTTCGATATTGGCATGTATCGGACGGTAACTTCATGGGTTATGGCCCCTGATTGTACGAAAAATCACGTTTTCTAGCTTGTGAACAGTGTAGAGGTCACAATTTTGAACCGATTTGGATGAAACTTGAAATGCATGTTTATAAACCAAAGATCTTGGTTCCTTTCGATATTTGCGCCAATTGGATCGTAACTTCCTGAATTATGGCCCCTGATTTTCCGAAAAATCGCCCTTTTTAGCTTGTGGTCCCTCTGGAGGTCAAAATTGTTATCCGATTTAAAAAACCGTTTGAATATATCACCGTTCCATGGTTATGAAGGTTGAGTTCGAATTTCGTGAAAATCGGACCAAAATTGACAGACAAAATGGCCGCCATTTATACGCGAATAGTGTGAAAATATGCTTTATCAAGGTTGTGAACAGTGTAGAGGTCACAATTTTGAACCGATTTGGATGAAACTTGAAATGCATGTTTATAACCCAAAGATCTTGGTTCCTTTCGATATTTGCGCCAATCGGATCGTAACTTCCTGAATTATGGCCCCTGATTGTCCGAAAAATCGCCCTTTTTAGCTTGTGGTCTCTCTGGAGGTCAAAATTGTTATCCGATTTAAAAAAACGTTTGATTATATCACCGTTCCATGGTTATGAAGGTTGAATTCGAATTTCGTGAAAATCGGACCAAAATTGACGGACAAAATGGCCGCCATTTGTACGCGAATAGTGTGAAAATATGTTATATCAAGGTTGTGGACCTTATAGAGGTCACAATTTTGAACCGATTTGGATGAAACGGGACATGTATGTTTATAACCGAAAGATCTTGGTTCCTTTCGATTTTTGCGCCCATCGGATCGTAACTTCCTGAATTATGGCCCCTGATCGTCCGAAAAATTGCCCTTTTTAGCTTGTGGTCCCTCTGGAGGTCAAAATTGTTATCCGATTTAAAAAAACGTTTGATTATATCACCGTTACATGGTTATGAAGGTTGATTTCGAATTTCGTGAAAATCGGACCAAAATTGACGGACAAAATGGCCGCCGTTTGTACGCGAATAGTGTGAAAATATGTTACATCAAGGTTGTGGACCTTATACAGGTCACAATTTTGAACCAATTTTGATGAAACTTGACATGTATGTTTATAACCCACAGATCTTGGTTCCTTTCGATATTTGCGCCCATCAGAACGTAACTTCCTGAATTATGGGCCCTATTTGTCAAAAAAAATCGCCCTTTTTAGCTTGTGGTCCCTCTGGAGGTCAAAATTGTTATCCGATTTAAAAAAACGTTTGATTATATCACCATTTCATGGTTATGAAGGTAGAGCATAAATTTTGTGAAAATCGGACCAAAATTGACGGACAAAATGGCCGCCGTTTGTACGCGAATAGTGTAAGAATATCTTATATAAAGGTTGTGGACCTTATAGAGGTCACAATTTTGAACCGATTTTGATGAAACTTGACATGTATGTTTATAACCCAAAGATCTTGGTTCCTTTCGATATTTGCGCCCATTGGATCATAACTTCCTGAATTATGTCCCTGCATTGTCTGAAAAATCGCTTTTGTTCGCTTTTGGTCCCTCTGGAGGTCAAAATTATTATCCGATTTAAAAAAAACGTTTAACTATATCATCGTTACATGGTAATGAAGAGATAGTTTGAATTACGTGAAAATCGGACTAGAATTGACGGACAAAATGGCCGCCATTTGTACACGAATAGTGTGAAAATATGTTATATCAAGGTTGTGGACCCTATAGATGTCACAATTTTGAATCGATTTTGATGAAACTTGACATGTATGTTTATAACCCAAAGATCGTGGTTCCTTTCGATATTTGCGCCCATCGGGTCATTACTCCTGAATTATGTCCCCTGATTGTACGAAAAATCACCCTTTTTAGCTTGTTGTGCCTCTGGAGGTCACAATTATTATCTGATTTAAAAAAAAAAACGTTTGATTATAAAAACCAAACAAATTCTAATGATTTTCTGATAATTCCTTAATATGCAACAACTCTTGTTGACTGCCCGGACGATTTGGCTGCTGTGTGGGCGTATGTTTCGTTGCCTGGCAACCTATTTTCTAACAATATGTCAATCAAATGTTAGTTGAAATCGTACACACCTGCATATATGTGAATATGTTTAGAAACATCAAACTATATCTTATCTCCCCATTCCTTGTCTATAATCTTTAAAACCATGTCAGCACGACTCTATTGCTACACGTACAACTGGGGATTCGAAACCACATCATTTGATTCAATGGCAGGCCGTATGATAATTATAATTTGTAAGAAGATAAATCAATAATCTCAAAAGTGTGTATTGAAAAATGTTATAGGCCTATTCGAAACTAATTTTAATGTCATAAATGTATAACATTATTTTTTGATGAAGGCTTACGTTTATAACACAATCATGACAGAGAAGTTTTATGTAGGAGCCAAAGATTTTTTATCTTTTATCTTCGGAAAATATCATTTTAGTTTTTGAAACGGTATTTTTATGGGTGACATTTCAAATCTAGACATCGGAACATTGGTAATTTGGTGGATAAGCTTCATTGATGTTAAATACTTTTAAAATTCGCCTACAATCTACAGTATAGATTAGTCATTTGAGTCATAAATAATTCTCAATAATTTCTGTGATCCAAAAATACCATAAAAACTACGAAATTTAAGCTATTTAGTTTATCTATAGATATCATTTAATGCCAAGATCACGAATCAAATACCTAGTTCAAGACTGACCCATCGATACATTTCGAAACGAATAATACGCAACAATCTCCTTTATTTCACCATTCTACGACTGTCTGACCATGTGCAATATTGCTACAACGTATGAAACTCTCCCCATTGATAGTGTAACCATTTGTTTATCCCCCGCCTTTCGAAGAAACTGGGGGACTATTAAAATGTGTTCGCCCGTCTGTCTGTCTGTCGATCCGTGTGGCACAATATAACTCTTTTTATACGTCCACATTCATAATGTGAACGTATTATGCCGTCGCCCCTGTCTGTCTGTGTGTGTGTGTGTGTGTGTATGTATGTATGTATGGGTGTGTGTGTGTCTGTGGTTCGCCTACAGGGCGCAATTCTTCATGGATTTTCTTCAAACTTGGTATACTTATTCCTTATACCCCAAGGAAGATCCCTATTGTTTTTGGGGCATGCCCGACCCCCAGGGGCCGAGCCACGCCCATTTCTAGTATTTGTTTGTTTGTCGTCTACAGGCCACATTTCTTAACTTATAATCTTGAACTTTTGCATACAGATTCTTTGTACCCTAAGGAACATCCCTATCGTTTGGGGTGTATGCCCCACCCCCAGGGGCAGAGCCATGCCCATTTTCTTTTCGTGTGTCTTTGTGTCGCCTACAGGGCGCAATTCTTACTGGATGTTCTTGAAACTTGGTATACGTATTCCTTATACCCTAAGGAAGATCTCTATTGTTTTTGGTGCATGCCCGACCCCCAGGGACAGAGCCACGCCCATTTTTAGTATGTATTTGTTTGTCGTCTACAGGCCACATTTCTTAACTTATAATTTTGAAACTTAGCCTACACATTCTTTGTACCCTAAGGAACATCCCTATCATTTGGGGTGCATGCCCAACCCCCTGGGGCAGAGCCACACCCATTTTCTTATCGTGTGTCTTTGTGTCGCCTACAGGCCGCAATTCTTATTGGATTTTCTTTAAAACTTTGTATACTTACTCTTTATACTCTAAGGATGATCCCTATCGTTTGGGGTGCGTGCTCAACCCCCAGGGGCAGAGCCACGCCAATTTTCTTTTTGTGTCTCTCCGTGTCGCCTAGAAGCCGCAATTCTAACTGGATTTTCTTAAAACTTTGTATACTTACCCTAAGGATGATCCGTATTGTTTTTTGGTGCATGCCCGACCCCCAATGGCAGAGCCACGCCCATTCCTTGTATTTATTTGTTTGTGGTCTACAAGCCACATTTCTTAACGTATCATCTTGAAACTTTGAATGATTATTCTTTGTACCCTAAGGAACATTTCTATCATTTGGGGTGCATGCCCAACCCTCAGGGACAGAGTCACGCCCATTTTCTTTTTGTGTGTCGCCTACAGGCCACAATTCTTAATTGGTCATCTTGAAACTTAAAATACTTATTCCTTATACCCTAAGGATGACCCCTTTTGTTTTGGGTGCATGCCCGACCCCCGTGGGACAGCAACACCCATTTCTTGTATTTGTTTGTCTTTCGTCTACAGGCTGCATTTCTTAATGTATCATCTTGAAACTTTGAATACTTATTCTTGGTACCTTAAGGAAGATCCCTATTGTTTTTGGTGCATGCCCAACTCCAAGGGACAGTGCCACGCCCTTTTTTTTGTCTATCTGTGTGTCACCTACAGCCCACAATTCTTAATCGATCGTCTTGAAAACTTTTTTTTATACTTATTCCTTATACCCTAAGGCTGACCACTATTATTTTTGGTGCATGACGGACCCCCTGGGACAGAGCCACGCCCAATGCTTTTGTGTCTTGTGTTCGCCTACAGGATGCAATTCTTAAGAGATCCTTTTAAAACTTTACAAACCTATTCCTTATACCTTAAAGATGACCCCTATTCTTTTGGTGATTTCCTAACCCCCAGGGGCAGAGCCATGCCCATTTTTACTTCGTGTCTATGTGTGTTGTCTACAGGCCACGATTCTTAATGGATCGTCTTTAAACTTGGGATATGTATTCCATATAGCCTAAGGACGTCAACTGCATGTCCCGACTCACACAGGCAAGACACGACCAATTTTTGTGTTTGTCGTTTACAGGCCGCAATTCTGAATGAATCAGTTTGGTACTTGGTTTATGTATTCCTTATAGCCTGAGGGCGTCCACTATTGATTTTGATGAATTTCCCGACCCCCAGGGCCAGAGCCACGCCCACTTTTTGCCTTTAGTGTTAGGAAGGCACAATTCTGAATGGATTATCTTGGTATAGTTATTCCTTATACTCTAAGGACGGCAACTATTAATGTTGGTGCACGACCCTCAACGCTAAACAAACCAAACGCCTAGCCTTCTTGACAAAGTACCATATCAATCAAAGCAGGAATGTGGACGTATATTGTAGCGTTAGCGTTATGTTTCTAATTGAAGTAGAATGTTCCGTTCAAACTTGTAGGTGTTTATTAGGTCAATACCTTGATGGAGTTCGAAGATGAGCATTTTCTGCTTAGTGTAAGCATAGATAAGTAATTTGATTGGTTGATGCTTTGGGACACAATAACTTTCAGTTCTAATACAGTGATAGTTCGATAATGAGCATTTTCTGCTCAGGGTAAGCAGAGCGATAAGCAGTTTGATTGGTCGAGACTCTTCAACACAATAACTCTCCATCTTATTGAGCTAGAATGTTCAAACTTGGTGTAGGTTATTATTAGGTCAATGTTTTGATGGAGTTCGAAGATTGGCATTTTCTGCTTAAGGTAAGCAGAGATAAGCAATTTGATTGGTTGATGCTTTGGGACTCAATAACTTTAGTTGTAATTAAGTGATAGGGATGAAACTTGGTGTATAGTTTCATTACATCAATACCTTGACTAAGTTTGATAATGAGCATTTTCTGCTCAGGGTAAGCAGAGGGATAAACAATTACATTGATCGAAACTTTTGAACACAATAACTTTCCATCTTATTGAGCTACAATGTTCAAACTTGGTGTAGGTCATTATTAGGTCAATGTTTTGATGGAGTTCGAAGATGAGCATTTTCTGCTCAGGGTAAGAAGAAATAAGCAATTTGATTGGTTGATGATTTGGGACACTATAACGTCAGTTCTTATTTTAGCTAAGATAAAATCCAAATTTTAATAATGTGATCGGACAATATTAGATGATATGTTTTAGTGCGTAGTCAATCAAAATTGAAGTATCTGCTAAAATTTGAATTTCGTCTTTAGTTAACGGGACAATAAAACTCTTGCTGGCTTGGCAGCCGCAGAAAATAAATAATAGCCTTATTCTAAGTACTAGATGTTTAAGTGTCCTACCTGTGTGTAAAGTATCCATCGACTCAAGTACTGATTTTAAAATGGTAATTGTGTCTTAAGATCCTGTAGTTTTACGGCAAGATAACATCAATTTTGAATTCTAATTCGTTTTTAATTAATTAAAATAGGTTGCCAGGCAACGAAACATACGCCCACACAGCAGCCAAATCGTCCGGGCAGTCAACAAGAGTTGTCACATATTAAGGAATTATCAGAAAATCATAAGAATTTGTTTGGTTTTTATAATCAAACATTTTTTTTTAAATCAGATAATAATTGTGACCTCCAGAGGGACCACAAGCTAAAAAGGGTGATTTTTCGAACAATCAGGAGACATAATTCAGGAAGTAATGACCCAATGGGCGCAAATATCGAAAGGAACCAAGATCTTTGGGTTATAAACATACATGTCAAGTTTCATCAAAATCGATTTAAAATTGTGACCTCTATAGGGTCAACAACCTTGATATAACATATTTTCACACTATTCGTGTACAAACGGCGGCCATTTTGTCCGCCAATTCTAGTCCGATTTTCACGTAATTCAAACAAACTCTCTCTTCATTACCATGTAACTGTGATATAGTCAAACGTTTTTTTTAAATCGGATAATAATTTTGACCTCCAGAGGGACCACAAGCTAAAAAGGGCAATTTTTTGGACAATCAGGGGCCATAATTCAGGAAGGTACGATCCGATGGGCGCAAATATCGAAAGGAACCAAGATCTGTGGGTTATAAACATGCATGTCAAGTTTCATCCAAATCGGTTCAAAATTGTGACCTCTACACTGTTCACAAGCTAAAAAACGTGATTTTTCGTAAAATCAGGCTCCATAACCCATGAAGTTACAGTCCGATACATGCCAATATCGAAAGGAACCGAGATCTTAGGGTGATAAACCTATATTTTAAGTTTCATCGAAATCGGATAAAAATTGTGACCTGTAGACTGTTCACAAACAATTGTGGACGGACGTCCGGACGGACGAACAAGGGCGACGACAATATACGTCCACATGAAAATGTGGGCGTATAAAAATTATTTGGTTAAATACTGAGCTAGTGATTTATCTTCTTTAAAGTTCAAAAACGTATTTTCATTTCATCTGCATTGTTCTATTTAACAGCTCGGTGACCTATTTGTCTCACAAAAGCTGCGAAGTGTATAGGCAAAAACAGCGACTCATCAATTATGTATATTTTCTTATCATAAGTTCCCTTGATGTCTGGCGTTCATAACACGCCGACAGTCCCTAATCATCTGTTGATGAGACAAAAACTTATTATTAGGATAATGTGTTCGTGACCTATCAGTAAAATCCGTCGGAAAGGGTTAGCCAATCGCAGGGCATTAGAAGTAACGCATTGTATTCCTTTTGGTATATATACCCATTATTTTAGCGGATGTATTATTTCGTGTATATCCATTTTAGCGAATGGTATTTATTTCCTTTGCATTAAAAATACGCTTAATGAATCAAACAAAGAGTCATAGATTTCTGTTCATTAACGTAGGTTGAGGTACAAGGATTGGGGGGGGGGCATCTAAATTGGCCAATGGCGCTTAACATGTTGGCCATCTGTTATGGTGTATTCGCATATCGGCGTTTTTGAATTACAAAATTCTCCAACTAGCGTAGGGTGAAAGCTATCGGCTGTCAATTAATGGTGTTCAGAGACTATGTTTCGAAATTTTTACTTCAACAGCGTTCGCCATTTTGATAGAATCAATTTGGTAATTTGTTTAAAAGAAGCAATTAAACCGTCTGTTAACCAATCCAATCCCATCCCTATGTGATGAAAATGTTTCCAGTCTATGAGGTGAATTGGCTGATAAAATTTATACCCCAAATGCACCGGCTAAGCGCCCGCAAAGAGTACATAATTGTCGAAGGCCAATTGTTGGACCGGTAAATCCGGGGGTACCTCGGAGGCTAGGGATAATTGGGTATAATCGGATTAAAGTATCGGTTATCATATTAATCCTATTGTTAGTTTTTATTCCACAACTCTCAATTTCACTAAATATGACCTAATGTGAAGTTACCTCTAATACAGAAGACGATTTTGATGACATGAGCAATAATTGATGTGCGTCTTAAAATTTAGATATGATTATGTGATCATATGAATTTGACGTGATTCTATTTAGAGACGCCGTAAAAGTTCCAAATATTATGTACGGTAACTTGTAGGACACCAAAAGCATAGTAACAGCAAAGCCGCTTGTGCGCACATGAATGCTCCTAAATTATTTTTAAAATATACCATGGAGTCGGTTCTCAACCAAATCATTTTTAAAATATCCCACAGAGTCGGCTCTTAACCAAATCATCCAAGTTTTTAAAAATGATCAGAGATCATCGCTACCATAGATGAGTAATAAAGGATTCGTGAATCGGAAGTGACGAACGCCAAAGGAAAACACAGTTATCTCTCTATGTGAATGACTGAAGTGACGAGTGATGACAGATAAACGGCCGAATTTCTGCTCACTAATAATTCCTTCGAAGACAAAAAGTGGTTATATGGGACTGGGACCGCAAGAGGTTATCTGACGGTACAATAAAGTAATTAAGCGTCATAAGATAAGAGAACACGGGAAAAATAGAAATACTTCGTACAGCCCCTTGTTTTTATTCATTCTATAGGGGAGACCGGGGCACATTGAACCACTTTGTTCACATACATGTTTGTCCTCATTTCATATCAAATGTTTTTATTAGAAGATCTCTTTATTTCATGATCAAAATTTTTAAAAAAAATCAATATGCCCTCTTATATGGATAAAACCCGGGTTTATCTGGATTGTATAGATTAGACATATATGAACTTAAGTACAAGAATTTCCTAGGCTAAGAAGTTAACATGTATGGAAATTTTTTCTCTTTTAAGCGCTTTTTTGAAAAATCCACTGCCTAAGAAAATAATTGACAGCATGTGGCTTATTGATGGAGAAATGGGTCTAAGATATTATCTCACTTCTGTATAGTGTTGGGTTGTATAGTATTATGTATAAAGGATATATCCATGGTGGCTCAATGTGCCCCGGTCTCCCCTACCTTATAAAAACATGGTAATGCACCGACTTTTAATGTTTTTCTTTCCTGTTCTCTTATCTAGTGGCAGTCAATTCTTTTTATGAATTGTAAGATATTCTCTCACAGTGTCACACAGCAACTTTAGGTCTTCGAGGGAATTATTAGTGAGCAGATATTCGCCCATGTATCTGTTATTACTACTCACTTCAGTTAGTTATATAGAGTCATAACTCGTATTTTCCTTTGGCGTTCGTCACTTCCGATTCATGAATCCTTTTTTTCTCCTCGATGGTAGCGATGATGTCTGTGTTAATATTATATTTGGAAAGTGTTTAACCAGTTCTATCACATATGTGATAATGACTGGCACCAATATTGTCCTTTAAATATTTGATACCAGTAGCCCATACTTTGAAATGGGCCGGTACATGTTAGAACGTCGAGTGTCCTGTTTAGCATTTGTCCATTCATGCAACCTAAATGACAAGTCACCTTATTCATCTTCACTTTTAGAAATGTACACACCGATACGCACGCTGCGCTCTTCTTCTGATCATTTTTTACTTGTAAATAAATCGGAAAGATTTTTATATTTTAGAGATCGATATTTTACCATCCAGACACCCAAATTATGGAGTTCTTTATCTTTTAATATAAGACACTGCACAAATTTATTCACTAATAAGACACTTCTTAAAATGTTTTTGTTGAAAGTTCCAATAGCATAGTTTTAAGTTATATTTTTAAAATGTATTAAAATAAAGCCCTAAAATAGATTGTACCTATAAACAGTCCTACCTTGTTAAAGAATAATCCTATTAATCCACTAATGCCAGTTGAGAAATTGGCAAATATATCATTTTCAAATTCAAACATTTGAAGATGGCCGTCCATGGAGAGAGGAATGGGAAAACAAGGGAGGTAATTGTGTTACTATTTCCTCAATCAGCCTGTGTCAGCCATTTAAATACCTGTGAAATTTTGTCCATGATCGTATAATAGTGAGTTGACAACCTTTTGAGCAAAAGACATAGAAATAACTATGTTTTGACTTTCTTAGAAAATATGAAATTGGAACTTTAAGACAGCCTTTAACTTATAATTCCTTTTACACCCATTTGTGATATCAGATTTTCTGTGTTTTACTTCTATACTTTTCTAAAAATTAATTTGTTTGTTTTCGTATACATATATATATTCATTACATGTTTTAGTGAATTGTATTGTACAGCGCATCTGAAAACGTTTTGTGGAAGAAAAGGTGATCCTTGGCCTATAACCGGAGTCACCGTTCTGACGATGAGATAATCCTCTACACTGTTCCAATTCCCATGTAGTACGTGGGTATATAAATAAATATTCATCCGTCTTGTTGTTTTATAACTACAAGACGTGTTATTTTAAGTTACCCAATCCCAATCAAACATCATGAATAAAATATTGTTATTAAAACAAGACAAGATCAATAAGTTGATAGGTTTTTCCGGTATACATTTCTGAATGTTCAGGCACTTCCTGTTTACTGTGAATTTCTAATCCATAGCCAACTACGTTATTGTGAAACAAAATAAAACCCAGAACGAACAATCCAAGCCATTCGACAAAATTCGAAGTCCTATAAAACGTAACGGCAAAATACTATAATCAGCAAATGGATTGGACACCGTGTACCAAATACACGACAAACAGTAGTAACAGATGTCCGGAAGAGTAAGCTTACCTGACTCGCGCCGCACCCGCCATAGCTGCATCCAAACCATTAGACGAAATCTCGGCAAAATAGTGACAGGTGGGCCTAAGCCTAAAAAGAGAAATGAGGGACAGGAAAAAAAAGAAAAGAAAGAAGGGAGGACAGGACAGGAGAAAGAAAAGATAAGAACAAAATGACTGACAAACAACACACAAAAAAGAAGTGTCTACAAGGAAAGACCTTTATGAGTTTGGCCTCATTATACCGAGAACCGTGTAATTCATCTAATGATAGTGCTCTTAGGTCATCCCGTTATCAAATTAAAAATTTGCCTTCTTCAGCTTTGGTCTGAAATGCTTGGAAAATGGGTTTGCGGTTGTCAATTTTCCTGCGTACTTTTGTGGGCCTTCGTCCAACCAGTCCGGCACTGTACATTATCATGTCTTGTTCAACCCAAACGAAACTTTCAGAGTAACCATCTTCTCAAGAAAACTCCCAACTCACACTATTCAATTTACTCTTTGGAGATGCATCTGTACACGACGAGCCATATCATAAACACCTTGGTAGTTTTTTTCTAAACTCGGGTCATTGGTCTGTACAATGTTTGTGTTTTACGAGGTGATCAACAATACTTAAGTATACTCGTACATACTAAAACCCGCAATATCAATCCGTATCATGTTAAAAATGAAAATCAGTATCGTACTATACAATGTAATAGTAATGATTACAGTTATTCGTTCTTGACTTCTGTAATCAGATACTGTAATAACTTATCAGATCTCATTAAGGCTTTTAAAGGGTAAATTATCATCCTCAGACCTGAGTACCACCACATTTCTACAATGGTAGCAGGAATGAACAAACTTCGCTGTTATTAAAGTAATCTTAATTTTCACAAATTCTTTATAATAAACCATCATGTACATGCGGTCATAACATTGAAGATAGTTTCCACTTCCTTCTACGCTGTCCAAATTATTTAAATGAACGGCAAATAACTATAAAACCTCTCCCACCCGAAAAACAAGATATTCGCATCTTACAATATGGTAACTCGGGTTCAGAAAAATCAATTCACGTAAATATTGTATGGGCTGTTCACGATTGTATTAAATTATCCAAATTTAATAATTATCAACTCAAATATCTACACCCTGTCGAATAATTTCATTATGGATGTTACAGTCTTATTGAAGTACATTGTATATCTGTCCGCCCATCAACGTCGGTTACATGTTACAATATCAGCCCACGAATTTGACGTAACCAACTTAAACTCAGCAGTTGAGTATCGACCTCGTCTTGGCCCCGGTGCTAGCTAAACATTGATTATTTCTTCCTGTAATCTTATGGATATTTAATGTATGATTTTATTATTTATGTATCCTGCTTTTGGGAAGCGGATTTTATTTATATAAGCCTTTGACTTGTTTCAGTATCCCGTTAATTTTATTGTTTATACAAAAAGGTATGTAGACTTCATCGTTGAACAGAATTCTTAGTGACTAATAGAGCGCCCAGAACTCTGGAGATAGAGAAGTAAATTAGGAGGGGGTAGTAACAAAAATTGCTAATAATTTTAAGCGTGTCACTCGTATGATTTAGGGGATATAAACATATCAATATATTTTATGAACCAAGGTAATCTGTAATACTTTCATCTGTTAGTAAAATAATTTACCGTACCTGGCGTTGTCTGGCGTTAACATCAGCAAATCTTTCTCCTTGTCGCCTATAGACGCAAGGTCTGCTATCATTGAACTGTAATGCAAATCGGGACTCATCAGTGAAGAGTACCCACCCCCATTGTCGCCGTCTCTATGCCGTGTGCCCCAGTCACAACGTGCTGTCCTATGACGTTGAAGAAGAGGTGGTCGAGATCAAATGTTGTTTGCTCGCAGACGATTTCTTATGGTCTGGACCGATATCTGAACACCACTTGCATTTCATCGCTCAGACATCCTGCGCAGACGTAAGACCATTTGAATGACATGCCGGTCTTGCCGTTGCGGCGTTGATTTTGGCCTACCAAACCGTGGAGGATTCTGATTTGAATTGGTTGCCTGGAAACGCTGGCTACAGCCGATTCTCAGTGCAACATTCCTCTGTGTTAAACCCTGTTGAAGCCACGCAATGTCTCTTCCTCTGTCAAGTTCACTCAGCTGACGTCTGACCATGTTGAAATTTCAACTGAGAGCAGAACGGTCAAGGAAGTTTTTTTATGCCAAAACTGTTCATGGAAAATGCATAGTGCACGTGCAAGGACATAATCAACTCCAAAAAGTTCTACCCTACTGCGTTTGGGCGATGCAAACAGTTTTGTGGAGCCTTGATTTGAGCTTCAGTTTATGGTTACTAAGGAGACTGTCAAAATCGTTTTATTTGAAAATAGCATATGCGTTGTACACAGGTTTTGTCTTCAGGATATCGTGAGCCAATAATTTTACTAATATGTTCATAGACAATTACCTGATAGAAAAAAAGTTTGACCCTTAACTTCTTTTGAGTAGTATAGATCACCATAATAGTCCAGCAGTAGCAAAGTCCATTGTGCAAGCTTGCATGTTGTTAAACCATTTTCAATATATCCCACAGAGCAGGTTCTAACCAAAATCCACCAAAGCTTTAAACTGTGAACGGAGAGATTGGTCTGTCAGACGTGTTCTATATCTATATTCGGTAATTTTTCTTTGTGTCGCAATGAGCAATATCAGCAATTTCTAAAGACATTCCCATTTAATGAAATTTGACGAAAACCCCAACAGGTGCGAGAATATTGTATGCCCTTTATTCTTACCTAAAGAAAAAACAACCCTGCATGATTTTATAAATTGGTATTTTACACCTTTTTCGAATTCTGGTTATTGGCTTTTTAACGAAAAGATCAATGAGTTAAAAACTTTCTAATTGGATTAGTCTCTATCTGGATAGGTCATTGACTAGATTATCAAGTGTTTTACATTATCAGATGATTGACTGGACGTTCCGGAATTGAATTCTGTCAAACCCAAAAATAGTGACAATCGAGTGACAATGGGATTTTGGATAGAACGCATGCGCTGAAACATATCCACTGGTTTTAATCTCGCCACGATTCTACTCACCCCATGTCCGTTGTCGGGGCTGTGACAGGAAAGAATTCGGCGTCACTCGATCGCAATTCCTTCAATTGGAACGTTCCGGGCCGAAACTCCAGCACCCCAACTTCACGTAAACAAAGTTTATGGGAGATAACTAGTCCTAAAACAAGATGTCGACGCCCATGAAATTAATTTAAGAATTGCCATTTCAGAAAATCCATCTCTTTTGCCTGTTCAATATCCAACATTCTTTAAAAATAAAATGATTATAAAATTTCTTTCTTCATTGGTCATATACATATTTTTTTTAATAAATCCTAAATCGTCGTCACGGCTCATGTTTTTTACATCAATAAATGAGTTATGGGAATGGCCCAACTTACTTGACTTGGCCAAATAATATTCAACCACAAAAAACGCTCCCTTTTACGCACAGGCAATGCCACTTTTCATTCCGATCCAAACATAAACATTTGTGCCCAAGTGTGCAATCTAGTTTCTAAAGGGTGTATATCTATATACGAATGATTTACATGTTCCCAGTGTCTAGATCTTTGAAATGGGCCGATTATCTTTTGACACATGTCGAAACGATAAGTGTTCTGTCTGTTCATAATCTGCCTGCTCACACGACTTATAGACGATCCTTGGCATTTTACCGAAGTCACTGTTCTGACGACGAGATAATATTTCTCTGTACGATAATGGTAGATAACCGTTAAGGATGTTTGAATAATATTTATTACAGAAAGGTCATAAAAAGAAACATTGATAAGAATGAAATTAAACGGGCATAGAGACTGTTCTTTTCTGCTCAAATATATAAATATCAAAATCAAAATTACGGCCCAATGTTTTTGAAATCAGGACAATAATGAAAACACACTAAGGGCAATACAAAGCTACAAAGAAATGATGTTTTATTTCGTCATGAACTTCATTTGTTTTAACCCAAATAGTTATATTCATATAGAAATATTGTTTGTTTCCAGCTCAGCATTTCGTAAAACGGAGATCTTCAGTAATTGGATAGTTGTAACAACTAGTGTTGAACCTACAGATGCTATTGAATATATGAGTAAGTTACCAAAATGGAAACTACTGGTAGTAGAAAATAGTAATACACCAAAAAACTGGAAGTAAGTGTATATTAATACGTGGAATTATTCAACCAGCTATTATCTGAGTTAGAAACCTCGAGTATTATTACTTCGACTAGTAATTACATATCAACCATGTTACCTACATTAAATTTCTTTCTTTTTAAATTTTAGATTGACCAACTGTATTTATCTTAGTTTAGCTGAACAACAACATGTTTATATTTCTAAACTAATTCCAACTGAAAGTTATTCCCGTAAAATAATTGGCTATCTGTATGCCATTTCCAACGGTGCTGAGGCGATTTATGATTTAGATGATACAATACAATTATTAACAGATTTAGATGATCTTGTGAACCCGGAAGTATCCGAATATGGATTACAATATAATGGAAAGGTCGTATTTAATCCGTTTAAACATTTCGGACAATCAGCAATATGGCCTAGGGGATTTCCATTACATAAAATGAGTGAAAATGGGACAAATAGTTATTTCGTGTCTAACTTCAAGAAGCCAAGTATTTTACAGATACTAAGTGACGGTGACCCGGATATTGATTCCGTTTTTCGATGGACTTTAAAACCAATAAATACAAATTTAAATATTTCATTTGATAGTACAACGCCCCCTGTTGTCATCCCACCTTTTGTATTTACTTCGGTAAACAGCCAGACTACTCTCTTCCGGTATGAGGCCTTATGGGCAATGATTCTTCCGGCCTCGCCGTCTTACCAACATTCTGACGTAATAAGAGGATATTGGGCCCAACGTCTGCTATGGGAAATTGGAGGATCTGTCGGTTGTTATCCTCCAAATTCGTATCAAATTAGAAATAGCAGATCGTATGCGGTGGCAGAAAATTCAAGAGGGTCCTTTTTTGATCCTAATAAGTTAGTTGACTTTCTAATACAATGGAAATGTCCCGTTAAACGAACATTTTTCCAGTGTGTTTCCCTGTTGAGTGAAAAGTTAGCTGAAGATGGATATTGGCGGCAAGACGACCACCTACTGGTTCAGGCCTGGATACGCGAACTTGAAACATCTAGTTATAAAGAGCCCAAAAGAAAACCGTTTACTGATACGAATATTGCTAACCACACCAATCCAGTAATATATGAAACAGTCAAAAGAGCGGACTTAAAAATACTACAACAATCCAAATGGAACCAAGTTTTGGGAATAATTTCATTTTGTAAAGATACTTTTTACCAAATAAAAAGCACGAATCTGGCTTCCGTGACCTTTCCTGATATACTTCTAGTAATTATGTTTAATTTTCCTTTTTATGATAATATACCTTACTTACAGTTAATGTACGGCGTAACGTTTACACATATTGTCTATTGTGGTTCAAACATCGAACGTTTTCTGAAAGCATCCAACAATTTTGCTAATAAAGTGACCTTTGTTGAATCTGTTGTCGATGGAGGACATTGTTCGTATACCTGTATAAGTGCCGCTATGAAAATGAATTTCGATGTTCAAGGATACCTAGTGATAGGAGACGACACCCTACTCAATTCTTGGAACATCCATAAATTCCCACTGGACCAGACATGGTTTCATTCTGATATTACTCGCCTTCACAAGGGCAAAAGAAGTCAAGTGCACTGGTGGCAAAAACCAATTGGACAAATTGCAATGAACAAAGCTTGGAAGCTTCTGCACAATGTATCTACTGCAAATCCTGACCTTAAACTAGTTGTGAATAAATTTGTACACACGCTTCTTGCAAATAATGCATCTAAAGATGGTGCTATGTCTGGAGCATCCGATATTCTGTATATACCCAGCAAATATAAGAAGGATACAATATTCTTCTTGGATGTATTTGCTAGATTTAAAGTATTTTTAGAAATAGCTATAGCAACTTTAGTGAACGGTCTGGAAGATAAAAATACTTTGATTAATTTAGAAGGACAATATCTGTGGTATGATGGCAAAAGAAACAAAATACCAGAACTTTTTAAACCAAATGATACGTACCTTCATCCCGTAAAACTCTCGCAGATAAAAACTAAGCTTAAAAATTTCTTTTGTGAGACTTATTTCCCGCTTATAATAAATGAAACCTGATCTTAACACCACAAAACTGTAACATTAATAATGTTAAAGTGTATGATCTTCAAAAGCTTATTAAGAACAACTGACTGTCGCAAGATCCTGTTCTATGTTTGTGCTTATTAATATTATTATAAACGGCTGTTTACATACAGATCTGTATTTCGTTTCGTTTGTCATGAAGATCTGACCGGTTGTAGTGGGACGTCGCACCAGAGGTCATGCGACCGATTTTCGACCCTTCAGACATTTGATCAGCGTTCGTGTTTCTAGTGGGTTATCCACAGTTCCGTGCACCTCACTCCAAAAATCGCTTCATTGGCTTATTCCTCCCAACATCCAGAAGACCGGTTATATGACAACTCTTCCAGATCCTAGTGGCTTGTCTACGTTATCACCCCCGGTTGAAGTGGACGTTAATCTCCATAAACGAACGAAATCCTAGTGTTAAAGACGAGTAAAACGAGATTTTGAACCAAAACGAAACGAAATAATATCTGTATTTATTTTGGTATCCTAATACCAAAGTCAATTTAATATCTAATACGTTTTTATACGCCCACATTTTCATGTGGACGTATATTGTCGTCGCCCCTGTTCGTCCGTCCGTCCGTCCGTCCGTCCACAATTGTTTGTGAACAGTCTACAGGTCACAATTTTTATCCGATTTCAATGAAACTTAAAACATAGGTTTATCACCCTAAGATCTCGGTTCCTTTCGATATTGGCATGTATCGGACTGTAACGTCATGGGTTATGGCCCCTGATTGTACGAAAAATCACGTTTTTTAGCTTGTGAACAGTGTAGAGGTCACAATTTTGAACCGATTTGGATGAAACTTGAAATGCATGTTTATAACCCAAAGATCTTGGTTCCTTTCGATATTTGCGCCAATCGGATCGTAACTTCCTGAATTATGGCCCCTGATTGTCCGAAAAATCGCCCTTTTTAGCTTGTGGTCCCTCTGGAGGTCAAAATTGTTATCTGATTTAAAAAACCGTTTCATTATATCACCGTTCCATGGTTATGAAGGTTGAGTTCGAATTTCGTGAAAATCGGACCAAAATTGACGGACAAAATGGCCGCCATTTGTACGCGAATAGTGTGAAAATATGTTATATCAAGGTTGTGAACAGTGTAGAGGACACAATTTTGAACCGATTTGGATGAAACTTGAAATGCATGTTTATAACCCAAAGATCTTGGTTCCTGTCGATATTTGCGCCAATCGGATCGTAACTTCCTGAATTATGGCCCCTGATTGTCCGAAAAATCGCCCTTTTTAGCTTGTGGTTCCTCTGGAGGTCAAAATTGTTATCCGATTTAAAAAACCGTTTGATTATATCACCGTTCCATGGTTATGAAGGTTGAGTTCAAATTTCGTGAAAATCGGACCAAAATTGACGGACAAAATGGCCGCCATTTGTACGCGAATAGTGTGAAAATATGTTATATCAAGGTTGTGAACAGTGTAGAGGACACAATTTTGAACCGATTTTGATGAAACTTGAAATGCATGTTTATAACCCAAAGATCTTGGTTCTTGTCGATATTTGCGCCAATCGGATCGTAACTTCCTGAATTATGGCCCCTGATTGTCTGAAAAATCGCCCTTTTTAGCTTGTGGTTCCTCTGGAGGTCAAAATTGTTATCCGATTAAAAAAACAGTTTGATTATATCACCATTCCATGGTTATGAAGGTTGAGTATGAATTTTGTGAAAATCAGACCAAAATTGACGGACAAAATGGACGCCGTTTGTACGCGAATATTGTGAAAATATGTTATATAAAGGTTGTGGACCTTATAGAGGTCACAATTTTGAACCGATTTTGATGAAACTTGACATGTATGTTTATAACCCAAAGATCTTGGTTCCTTTCGATATTTGCGCCCATTGGATCATAACTTCCTGAATTATGTCCCCGGATTGTCCGAAAAATCGCTTTTGTTCGCTTTTGGTACCTCTGGAGGTCAAAATTATTATCCGATTTAAAAAAACGTTTGACTATATCACCGTTACATGGTAATGAAGAGAGAGTTTGAATTTCGTGAAAATCGGACTAGAATTGACGGACAAAATGGCCGCCGTTTGTACACGAATAGTGTGAAAATATGTTATATCAAGGTTGTGGACCCTATAGAGGTCACAATTTTGAATCGATTTTGATGAAACTTGACAGGTATGTTTATAACCCAAAGATCTTGGTTCCTTTCGATATTTGCGCCCATTGGGTCATTACTTCTTGAATTATGTCCCCTGATTGTACGAAAAATCACCCTTTTTAGCTTGTGGTGCCTCTGGAGGTCACAATTATTATCCGATTTAAAAAAACAAACGTTTGATTATAAAAACCAAACAAATTCTAATGATTTTCTGATAATTCCTTAATATGCGACAACTCTTGTTGACTGCCCGGACGATTTGGCTGCTGTGTGGGCGTATGTTTCGTTGCCTGGCAACCTATTTTTCTCGTTACAATTAAAATCATTATCATTGGCTATGAGTTTGTCTTTACTATTATATTTACATGATATTTCTTCTTACTAATCATATTCATGCCACAAACTAACAACATTTCATATATTGCATACATATTATACAAAACGAGCATCGCTAACGGAGTAATATACGTCCACATTCCTACTTTGATTGGCATGATACTTTTAAAATGAGATATGAACTAGCAGTAATATAACAAGAGGCAAAGAAGACTAGGCGTTTGTTTTGATAATTTACTTAAAAGGTGGGTGTGACACTGTCCCAGGGGGTCGGGACATGCACTAAAATAACTAGTTGTTGCCTTTACGGTACAAGGAATAAATGTGCAAAGTTCCAAGATGATCCATTCAGAATTGCAGCCTGTAGACGATAGATACAAAGATTGGGCGTGGCTCTGCCCAAGGGCGGGTGGATTTGGAACAATAAAAATAGGAATAGGTACCAGCCTGTTATTGAAATGATTGATATGATGAATTTGATTATTGCAACTTGTAGAGTATATACCGATGAACACTAACAAAAAAGTGTGTGTGGTACCACACCCTGGGGGTCGGGATATGCACCAAAATATAAATATGCCAAGTTCCAAGATAATCCATTTAAAATTCAGCCTATAGACCAAAAACACCAAAATGGGCGTGGATCTGCCCCTTGGCGTTGGACATGGACCAATATATATAGGTACCGAAAATGATCGTATTTACATGTAAGCAATGCCGTTATTAAGCCCATTAATAACGAGTTGAAGTTTCGAAATTAAGCCCATGGTCTCCCTTTTAAATTTCCAAACCACATGTGTTAGCATTGATGGAGTCGCGTCGAACTCGTGTACATTACATGAGAGGGTTTCGCATTTTTTAAAAACTCATTTTACTTCAATTAAGGTGGCATCGTATATACCAAACGTGACAATTAAATTTTTGTCGTTTTATTTCCTCTTTTCGAATTTATGCAACCTGTATATCATTTACAGACGAAATATCAACAAAACATATGTGTGACACCGTCAAAAAGGCTGGGGTGGAGGAGCACCAACACCAATACTTGCCGACTTGTGGGTATACGGAATATATGTACCAAGTTCCAGGATAATCAATTCAGAATTGTGGACTCTTCCCTAAAAATTTTGGACAATGATTTAAGTTATTGTATCCGTTTAGATATCCTCGTTTTCACGCAATAGCTCTGCTATATATGCACTGGTTAATCGTGATGACGTAATGTTATATAAATATGTTTAGTCTAATTTGGATCTATGTTTAAAGTACAAAGGCATTGTAAGACAGTTAGCTATTGGTTGTTAATCGGACTATTGACCAGTCAGGAAACATTTTTGCTGCAGTCAAAATTTGCTCCCGACGGCCCCGTCTCCTTGGAATATAAACGATTGATTATAATTCGACTTGACCATCTATGTTAGGCTATATCAGACCACCTACAGTTTCAGGTACTGGAATAGCAAGAAAACGCGTTTGAGGTCGTCAAATTTTTCCACTAGACGTCTGTAAGGCTAACCCGAACCCCCGTACACACAAGGAGAGCACTCTATAAACCTTTCCGCGGTGTAGGTACATTGGCGCCCCCAGAAGTCCATCGGCGCCTCCAGAAGCCTTTGCCCCCCCCCCCAACAATTTTGGCTGGCTACGGGAAGCTAATGAGGATGATGAGGAAGGCGATAATAGTGAAGATGATAATGGGAGTCAACATGTCAGTAAGGTAGAAGGAGCTAAACATAGAGCTGAACAGGCCATTAGACAACACGTGGTTGCAAATATATTAGTTCAGCTCTGAACGTCTGTCTCATTACACTCACCCTGGACGTTCAGGGGCTGGCCCATTCAATCAATGTCGAAATAATTTGACCTCCAATTTTACTGAGCAACTTTTCACTGCTCAACGATGAGTGTCACTCCGTGTGGACGCGTGTACAGTGTAAAGGAACATCTCAGTGAGAAAATAAGACCTTGCTCATTTCGCTAGAGTCAGTATGAGCATCACAACACGCTGTGTCATGGTGGCGAAAGGGTAGTTTGATAGGAGGGGACTTATTTTAAACAGCGTGTTGTTTCGCTCATACTGAGTCTAGCGAGGTAAGCAAGGTCTTATTTTGTCACTAAGATGTTCCTTTACATTGTACAGACGTCCACACGGATTGACACTCCGATGTTTCGCAGTGAAAAGTTGCCCAGTAAAATTGACTGGGGTTCAAATTATTTTCGACATTGATTGAATAGGCCAGTCCCTGAACGGTCAGGGTGAGTGTAATGAGACCGACGTTCAGAGCTGAACTACAAATATATATGCTTATGAATGAAAGTAGTAAATACAAATGTCGTTTTATTGTTCATTCAGCAATTTTTTTTTTTTTTTAGGTGGTGTATTTCGATTTCTTTTTTTTTCTCTCGGCGGTGGGGTCACAGTGGATTCTTCCTTCACAGTTTGTGTTAGTAACAGATCCATGTCATTAGTAACAGGTTCTGTAAAAAGGAATTTGGAATTCACTGTAGGGTAATTCCAGCGTGACAGATGGGATAAAATTTTCCGAGTAAATTTCAGCTCTGGGTTTGAAAACATGCAATGGAAACATTTTTGTAAAACCACCATGTAAATAAATTACTGAGCATTTTGGGATTATATTTGATGTGAGACATTTCTAGATCTAGACCACCGTTTTACGTAAATTTATTAAAATAATTCATTTGTCTTTACAATTAAAGTATTACCAGATTTTTTTGCATTTCTTATTCAATATGATATCAATTTTGATTAAAATAATTCTTTTGTTTTTAAAATTAAAATATTACCATGACAAAAATAACAAATATAGAAAAAAAAGGATAAAGTTTCAACCAATTTATAAAACGTTAACAATTAACATTCGAGATTATAGTTTAAAAATTACAGCCGATACATTCCTCTAAAATTTAAAGCGTTGGTACCGATTCCATTTGTGATACTGTTTCAAAATCCCGTACCAAACTGCACTACGCTCTTCTTCAAATTTGAAATGACCAGTGCAAGTTTTATCTGAACACCGGATTTGATAGTTATAACTTTATACATCATTTATCATACCGTGATAAGTTTCTCCTTCCTACAAAATTTTAACCCATTGACCTATAGCTAAATCAGGTTTGTCAACCAAATGTACGTTTGTATTATCTAGTGAAACATTCCCCAATCAATAAAAACAAGGTTTTATCGTTTTCATTACATTGTGAATGAGATGCATAATCAAATATATATGGTTCTACCGACTGGAAGAAATGACAATCCTTTTGGTGCCCATAAGGTATTCAACTCATTTTTTACAATTTCACCGGCCGAAAAATATAAAATATTTATGTTTTGACAAATTTGTACTGCTATAATGGAAATTTCTTCAGAAGTATTCAGATCTATTCTCAGATACCCTGCGTTTAATAGTCCCAACTAACCCATCTTCTGTGCTCTTGCCGTGACCTGGAGTATCAGAAAAATGCTTAAGGTGCTGTGATGTTCCATCTGATTGGTAATGAATACTACTAATTACATAATAATTAAAATCGGTTTGAAATTGCTGTAGTATTTTTCATTGAAAACACCCCCTGCATATTTGTCATGATGCATATAATCTGAGATTACAACAGGGGATTTAGAATGTAAAACATCATCTGTATCTTTAAAATAAACCATTGTGGTGTAAAATGTTGGAGACTTGGTATCCCAGTCAACAGACTGAATTTCATCCTGAGGCTGATGTGCAAAATTCTCATTAAAATCAGTATTTATTACAAGAGTACCGTAATGTCATTTTATCGAATAAATTGCTGTTTTAACAAAATAAAACATGGCGGAGAAATGATAATGTTTGTTCTAAAATAGCGAAGACTTCCTTAATAGTAGACGTCAATGTAGATGGTAATAACTTGCCATCAGAAGATTTTGTCCATTGTTTATTAGAAACAATATAATTTAACATAAGAATAAGCTTTAAGTAGCTAAGTTTCTAACTCAATATCATCCGAAATCTTCGACAATACAAACAAATTATTTGTCAATTTAATTCAACATTGATGTTGTGATCTTACCGGGAAAGATGAGCTTCTGATATCCAATATTTAAGACAAAATAAAAAAAACAATTATCATTGGTACACGAATCGTGTACCATAATCCGTCTCAGGCCCATTTTAACAAGTAACGCATACGCAATAATGTAGACTGGGATAACAAGACGCTAAAGATTGGCATGCTATTGAGACTTCAGGTGTGTTTCGCCGAACATAACTGATTTGAAATTAGAGTAAAGACGAAAATGAATGAATGTAAATCAGTCTATATACATTCATGTAACATTATTTTATGCCTTGCGACCCATTTGGGTAGATTTCTAGGTCTCAAATATTAGCGATTTAGCTCCTTTGAACTTTTGCAAATTCCTGAAAGATTCACATGGTTTTTGATACATGTACATGCAGACAATCTGCTGAATAAACTCAGAAGTTGAATTGGCAAAAAAGGGACAGCTTGTATTGGCATCCTTACATTTTCATGGTATATACAAAGACACACATTGCCAAACATGAAGAGGTCGCAGTTCCGAAAAATTTGATAGACCAATTTTGCAATTTTTCTTGAAGGATTGAAATTTTTCATGAAGTGTGTGAATAAGGTGTCGTTTTGAGTTTTGCTTTTGTTGCCGTCCCCATCACGTACAATGAATGACACAATCCTTAATTCCAGGACCCGGCCTAGAGATATCATCCCTTTGGTAAACGTCTTGCACCATCCCTTCTACTTTTCCCCCAATATCCAAATCTTCACTTATATTTCTTTTACAATGCATTCTGGTGAAAATTTAAGAGCTATTTTTTTACCACTATTTTTTTTTGTTCGGGCTAGTTGGCAGAATCTGTTCAGTACGCTTAACTGCCCTGTTTAACGAGCTTGGTGACTGGTAATATTCCTCGAAGAATCTGAGAGCAATGGTGTTGATGTAGTAGTTAGTAGTGAAGATCACGTCAGTCTGCTGCTTCTGGACCTTGTGAGCAGTCCTGAAACAAAAGATTGGTCCTGGTAAAAAAGAAATATGACTAGAATTCATTAAAGGGTGTATGACTCTATTTTTGCAACCAGGAAACAGACGAAAATGAATATAAAAGCACATGATATGAATGTAAAGTCACTTATTCAATTTTTGAGAAAAAAAGATTGCAATTTCTAGTATTTTCGGTAAAAAACGTGAACAGATCAAACAGAACGTTAAGAAGTCCATCCAACAGGTTTTTATACGCCCACATTTTTATGTCGACGTATTGTCGCCGCCCCTGTCCGTCCGTCCACAATTGTTTGTGAACGTGAACAGTCTACAGGTCACAATTTTTTTTATCCGATTTTAATGAAACTTAAAATATAGGTTTATCACCCTAAGATCTCGGTTCCTTTCGATATTGGCATGTATCGGACTGTAACTTCATGGGTTATGGCCCCTGATTGTACGAAAAATCACGTTTTTAGCTTGTGTAGAGGTCACAATTTTGAACCGATTTGGATGAAACTTGAAATGCATGTTTATAATCCAAAGATCTTGGTTCCATTCGATATTTGGGCCAAGCGGATAGTAAATTCATAAATTATTTCCCCGGATTGTCCGGAAAATCACCCTTTTTAGCTTGTGGTCTCTCTGGAGGTCAAAATTGTTATCCGATTTAAAAAAAACAAACGTTTGATTATATCACCGTTACATGGTTATGGAGGTTGTTCTGCTTCTAACCTGGACTAATGACGACGGGCATACGTCATACAGTGTAGTTTTGGGGAAATTTTGCCGGGGCAGCGGCTCTACGGCCTACTCTAATATCGAATTCCACCTGCCAAGGGATCTTTTACGTGTACTAGGCCCTCCCGCCCTGCGTCACTAACAAGGGGAAACCACACCGGGAAATCTGGATGAACACCCTCGGCCAATGCAGGAATCACCCGACCTTCAGGCTAGGTTTAAATTTTTGGACGAATGATCTATAATTTAATATATTAAATTATTTCAGGTTTGGAAAATTTAAACAGTTTAGGCCACTCCATGCATTAACATTTTTATATGCAATTATGAATTCATTATGATTAATATTATCAATAAATTATTCTACCAGTAATATTTTATTACTCTGGCCTTCAGATACAACATTGTTGGTTAGTAGATAGCCAACAAAGTGTTTTAATTTATGTTTAAAGTCTATAGGTGTTATAATCTCAAGCACTAAAATCTCAAGCATTAAAAATGTGACAGATTGGACAAAACATATTGCTAATCTTGTGGTGCCGTTTGTGGAGTACACAGAGCAAAAACCCAACATTGCCAGCTGGTTGGTGTTTAGGCAGTGAATTTTTCTTCTTGGCTATATTTGAGAAATATATGGGACATTCCATGTCAAGTGTACACAAAAATCAGGCAATTTTGACATGACCATCACAGATTTGGATGATTTTTGGTGTGCATGTTAACCATGACGAAAAAACGTGATGTGCAAAATTTTAGCGCTGGGGCCTCATGAGGAGTATGGAAGACCAAATGGGACAATATTCATGATTCTTGTTTCTACATTTCAGTTGGAACATTTTAGACACGAACGCAACATTCTAAACTAATGATTCTTGTTTCTACATTCTTATATCAACATTTCAAGCACAAAATCAACATTTTAAACAAAAATTTGACATTATGTTTCATTTTCGGCGTTTTATCGGTAACTTTTATGTATCATTTAATATCAAAATTAAAACATAATTTCTTAATTTTACACGACAAAGAAACGAATTCATTGGTTTCTGAAAGTATCTAAAAAAAATCTGGAATTTGAACTCTTATGAAAATATTTTCTACGTTTCAAAAAGTCTTGAAGTTAAAATCTTGAAATGGAAAATGTCCAAAAAAAAATCTGGAATTTGAACTCTTATGAAAATATTTTCTACGTTTCAAAAAGTCTTGAAGTTAAAAATCTTGAAATGGAAAATGTCCAGAAAAATATCATGAATTATCAACATTATTACACCAGAGGGCGTTAGCGTTTGTGTACAACTTTGGTACAGACTATAGATTAGAAAATAAAGGTAGACTTTACTACGAGTGGAAGTGGGCCCCTGTTGTGTTTAAACAGTAATTAGTTGCATGAAACAGAACTTATAGTTAATATGAAAAAGTAAACATAACAGTGAATAGATTCCATTTAAAACCCAGCATTATCATCCATTTTTGCCATATTCGAAACACGTGTATGTCTAATTATTTGTAAACATATGAAAAAGTAAACAAATATTAATAACAGCGAATATGTAAGAAAGGCCTTTTTCCTAATTTTTTCTAGCTGTTTAAATTATAGAAGTTATTTATCATATCTCGAGCTTAATTTCTAATTACTGTTTAAACACAACAGGGGCTCACTTCCACTCGTAGAAAAGTCTACCTTTATTTTCTAATCTATAGTCTGTATCAAAGTTGTACACAAACGCTAACGCCCTCTGGTGTAATAATGTTGATAATTCATAATATTTTTCTGGACATTTTCCATTTCAAGATTTTTAACTTCAAGACTTTTTGAAACGTAGAAAATATTTTCATAAGAGTTCAAATTCCAGATTTTTTTCTGGACATTTTCCATTTCAAGATTTTAACTTCAAGACTTTTTGAAACGTAGAAAATATTTTCATAAGAGTTCAAATTCCAGATTTTTTTTAAGATACTTTCAGAAACCAATGAATTGATTTCTTTGTCGTGTAAAATTAAGAAATTATTTTTTAATTTTGATATTAAATGATACATAAAAGTTTCCGATAAAACGCCGAAAATGAAACATAATGTCAATTTTTTGTTTAAAATGTTGATTTTGTGTTTAAAATGTTGATTTTGTGCTTGAAATGTTGATATAAGAATGTAGAAACAAGAATCATTAGTTTAGAATGTTGCGTTCGTGTCTAAAATGTTCCAACTTGAATGTAGAAACAAGAATCATGAATATTGTCCCATTTGGTCTTCCATAGAGGAGCTTCCCAAAATTTGGGCCTTTTCGGCTGACCTTCAAACTTTGAAAATCCATAACTTCGCCCCTAGTAATCCTACTTACATCAAATTAGTATCAAATTGTTCAGGTCGTCGTTTTTGTTTTCTTTCTTTCCCCGTCGTTTTTAAGGAGACAAAGTCTTTTTGTCCCGGTCGCTGTATTCTTCATTCAGTGCTCCCACTTCCGCTGACAAAGTTCTGCCAAGCTTAGCATTCGGTGTTGCCAGCATGCCCTTTTCTTCGAGTATCTTTCTGGCCTGAACAGCCATTCATTGCGAACATTCGAATTCCTGCATCATGGATCTTATAGTCATATGTCCACAGAATAGTGTCAATATTTGAAGATGCTCATTTCGAGACGAATCACGATATTTCTCTTTTTGACCTGTCTTTAACACTGAGGGAAATTTGATCCAAAAGGATTCCCAAAAAGGTCGAAGATCTTTTTTTCTGATGTACAACATGCCTATTGAGGGGATTTGCACAATATTTAAGCCGCTTTATTTCGTCGGTCCAGGTCAAAATGGGCAACAATCCAACATGTGAAGTCACAGCCCCTGAGTGGATTCGACTGGATTATTTTTCATATGATACAGGTTGCGCTCACATAAATTAATATTTGAATTAATAGTTAATATTTTATATATATATATATACATTATAATATCTGAAGACGCCTATAGAGGGCAGACGGCTAGCTTATATAATTTAATGTATGTCAGAATGAAGTAAAGTGGAGAATTTTTTACCTGGACGTATTTGTTATATATTATATATATATATGTATAATTAAATTAAAATATTTACCTGTTTGTTCGCATATCTGCTGCTCATCTTCTCCAACTTGCCAATGTCTAGTGAACAGTGTCCACGCCAGGCAAACAAATGAAAAGGTCGACTGTGAATTGCACGTGCAACATTGAACCAATCAACAACTTGATCTATAGTAACATCACTACTGACGATTTGACGAGGGAATATTCTGTTCTGATTTATTATTGGTATTATTATTGACCTTCTACGCTTACAAAAATGATTATATGATTATGACATTTTATTAACAAACCCAAAAATATATTCATACCGCAACATATTTACACCAGTATAATATTGGCGTTGAAGTATAATCGAACATACGTATTTTAATTTTCCTAATAATACTCATATTTTACATGACATGTATTTTCATTTTGCATATATACATAGACGGTTTATAAGCAAGATAAAGTCCTCGACTTCGGTTATGCCGGGGAAGAAAGACTGAAGAAAACAGCCCAAGAAAAAGAAAAACCCGAGGCCGATAGGCACATAATGCATGTTTAATGAACATGTTGATCATTTACACTATTCTTTGTTGACCAAATTAGGTAACAACCACAGGTTGGGGTGCATGGCCATTCCATATTGAGAAATTTAGTTATCAGTCTTTTTACGTAAGGCTGGGGATCATGGTGGGCAAGGCGCTGGCTCGCTAGTCTGGAGGTCGGGTTTTACATCCCTGCATTGGCCGAGGGGAAGTTAATCCAGATTTTCCGGTGTGGTTTCCCCTTGTCACTGATACAGGACGGAGGGCCTGACAAGGACAGGTGTCTAGTCGTTAGGAAGGGACAGAAAACCGAGGTCTCGTGTACACATTTGCGTGCACGTAAAAGTTCCCTTGGCAGTTGGGCGCCGCTACCCGGGCAAAAGTTCCTCACAGCACACTGTATGGCGTATGCCCGTCTTCATTAGCCCAGTTTAGGAGCAGACCAGTAGGACGTTAAATTTAATTTCATTTGTTTATTCAAAGACTATATTTTAGATATACTTCGCTAAATGAAAGACTTAACTGCGCACTTAATATGGAATACCCACACTAGCCCAACAGCATGGAATTTTAACAATGGAATACCCTCCACTGCCAAGCCAAAAATCACAAATTACTCCTGTTGCACGAATACATGAAATCGGTTGGCAAAGGCTCTATTTTATGCCCCCGTCAGACCGGAGTGGTGACCCTACTTCGCTCTGAGACCGAACAGCGGCCTGGAAATACACAAGGTCGTCGACAAGCGTGAACACAGCGCAGAAAAATGCCCCAAAATTACAAACTTAAAAAAGTCGCGTTCTTACTGCGAACTGTGCGTTTATACAGCATTCTGGTGGTGGGCTCGTCACGATCTCTTCGCGCTTATGGCGTTTCTATTGAGATCTATAAGCTTGGCAACGGCGGTCATCGCGAACCCGCGTCGCTCAACCACACTTCTTACCTGACTAACGTGCGTTTCCACAACGTGATCACATCGACTATATAAGCTGGTTAGATTTTTTTTCGAAATTTCAAGATAACCTTTGAATTTCCCGTAATCACGTGGTGGAAACGCACGTGTTCGCCATGACCGCCGTTGCCAAGCTTGGTGGAGTCGCTGCCGACACGTAAGGGTTGTGGTGAAGACGCCACGAAGGCACCGTCGCAAATGTTACAGTTTTCGCAGCGTCTTTGCCATGTGTGTACCGCGCATGTACCACGCTTATCTCAGCTTTCCAGTTCATATGGCAGAACGTTGGCGTTTGCTTTGAACATACTCAAAGCAAACACCGTGATTCAGCGATCATTGACGACCACAGCACGATCTCTCGCTTTTCCATCGCGCTTGTGGTGACCTTGGCATGCTCTTAAACCATTTTTGTCGCCGTAGCAGCGCAGTAAGGAACTTTGCGACGCCATCACGTTCTCGCAGCTTTCCAGATCATATGAGCAAGTTCAAAGCAAACGTCCTGGCTCGGCGATTATTGGCGACCACAGCACGATATCTAGCGTTTCCGCCACGCTTATGGCAATCTTGATTCGCTCTGAGACCATTTTATGTCGCAGTAGAAACGCAGTCTGATGCGGTTATTACACATACTTTAAAAAGAAAGTAAGATTTGAAGGGGGTGATTATGTTGTTGAAGATAGCATCATATTGTTGAAAATAGAATAGAGTGTTAAATCAGGGTTTAGGTGTACATGTATATTTATGTTCTCAAGACAAAAATCTGTCTATTATACACATACTTTGATTGCAAATTACTTATTGTTCTTGAAAATGATGCCTGTCGTTATAAATGCTAACGCTACAATATACGTCCACATTCCTGCTTTGATTGATATGGTACTTTGCCAAGAAGGCTGGGCGTTTGCTTTGTTGAGCGTCGTGCCTCAACATAAAGATAATCCATTCAGAATAGTGACTTTCAGACGCTAAAGGCAAAAAGTGGGCGTGGCTCTGCCCCTGGGGATCGGGACATTCACCAATATCAATAGTGGACGCCCTCAGGCTATAAGGAATACATATGCCAAGTACCAAGCTGATTCATTCAGAATTGCGGCCTGTAAACCGCAAACACAAGAATTGGGCGTGGCTTGCCTTTGGGAGTCGGGACATGCAGTTGTCGTCCTTAGGCTATAAGGAATACATATCCCAAGTTTAAAGACGATCCATTTAGAATCATTGCCTGTAGACAACACACACAGACACGAAGTAAAAATGGACATGGCTCTGCCCCTAGCGGATAGGAAATCACCCAAAACAATAGGGGACATCCTTAGGGTATAAGAAATAGGTATGCAAAGTTTTAAAATGATCTGTTAAGAATTGCATTCTGTAGGCAAACACAAGACACAAAAACATTGGGCGTGGCTCAGTCCCAGGGGGTCCGTCATGCACCAAAAATAATAGTGGTCAATCTTAGGGTATAAGGAATAAGTATAAAAAAGTTTTCAAAACGATCGATTAAGAATTGTGGCCTGTAGGTGACACACAGACACACAAAAAGAAAATGGGCGTGACATTGTCCCTGGGGGTCGGGCATGCACCAATAGGGTTCTTCCTTAAGGTACCAAGAAGAAGTTGCAAAGTTTCAAGATGATACGTTAAGAAATGCAGCCTGTAGATGACAAACAAATACAAGAAATGGGCGTTGATGTCCCAGGGGGTCGGGCATGCACCCAAAACAAAGGGGATCATCCTTAGGGTATAAGGAATAAGTATTTTAAGTTTCAATATGATCGATTAAGAAATGTGGCCTGTAGGCAACACACACAAAAGAAAAGGGGCGTGGCTCTGCCCCTGCGGGTTGGGTATGCACCCCAAATCATTGGGGTTTTCCTTATGGTACAAAGAATAAGTATTCAAACTTTCAAGATGATACGTTAAGAAATGTGGCTTGTAGACGACAGACAAATAAATACAAGGAATGGGCGTGGCTCTCTCCCTGGAGTAGGGCATGCACCAAAAAACAATACGGATCATCCTTAGGGTGTAAGGAGTAAGTATACAAAGTTTTAAGAAAAAAAATCCAGTAAGAACTGCCCCCTGTAGGCAACACACGGGTAAACAAAAAGAAAATGGGCGTGGTTCTGCCCCTTGGAGTTGGGCATGCACAAAGTTTGAAGAAAATTCAGTAAGAATTGCGCCCTGTAGGCGACACAAAAACACATGAAAAGAAAATAGGCGTGGCTCTGCCCCTGGGGGTTGGGCATGCACCCCAAACGATAGGGATGTTCCTTTGGGTACAACGAATATGTATGCAAAGTTTCAAGGTTATAAGTTAAGAAATGTGGCCTGTAGACGACAAAACAAACAATTACTAGAAATGGGCGTGGCTCTGTCCCTGTGGGTCGGGCATGCACCAAAAACAGTAGGGGTCTTCCTTAGGGTATAAGTATACAAAGTTTGAAGAAAATCCATGAAAAATTGTGCCCTGTAGGCGACCCACAGACTCCCATACATACACACACAGACAGAGGCATATTCCTGAAGCAATGGCCCGAGAAATCCCTCTCTGGCCATTGCTGGAATAGCGTCTGTTTCTTGAACTTATGCGGAAGTGTGTCTATTCTTTCCTTTCAATGAAAGCTTTCACTAAAGTACAGCAACATGACAGTCCTTCGTTGAATCTGGGTCTTCCCTAAAACTTGGACAGTGATTTAAGGTATTAAAGATAGGCTGGCACTGCCAGGCAGGATACGCCCACATTTTCGAGAGATGGATAGAGAACAAGCAATACCGAAAGTGATTTTTCCTACATCATTAAGTCCTGTATTTCATACTGTATTGGGAGCAGCCATTTAGTTGGTCAGTTCCAGTCTGATATTCATGAAATTCGAAGCCGACAATGATTATGGTGTGACGGTACACAACCTAGAAATGTGACTTTTCATTAAAATCGGATAAGAATTGTGACCTGTAGAGAGTTCACAACCATGATATACCATATATTTACACTATTCGCGTACAAACGGCGACCATTTCGTCCGACAATTTTCACGAAATTAGAACTCAACCTTCCTCATCAAAATCGAATTAAAATTGTGACCTATACAGGGTCCACAACCATGATATACCATTTTTTTTAACAGTATTCGTGTACAAACGGCGGCCATTTTGTCTGTCAATTTTGGTCCGATTTTCCCGAAATTCAGACTCAACCTTCCCTACGGTGTAACGGTGATATAATCAAACGTTTTTTTTTAAATCGGATAATAATTGTGACCTCCAGAGGGACCACAAGCTAAAGAAAGGGGGATTTTGCGTATAACCAGGGGCCATAATTCAGGAAGTTACGATCCGATGTGCGCAAATATCGAAAAGAACCAAGATCTTTGGGTTATAACTATGAATTTCAAGTTTCATCAAAATCGAATTAAAATTGTGACCTTTACAGGGTCCACAACCTTGATATACCATTTTTTAACAGTATTCGCGTACAAACGGCGGCCATTTTGTATGGCAATTTTGGTCCGATTTTCCCGAAATTCGAATTTAACCTTCATTACGGTGTAACGGTAATATAATCAAACTTTTTTTTAAAATCGGATAATAATTGTGACCTCCAGAGTAACCACAAGCTAAAAAAAGGCGATTTTGCGTAAAATCAGGGGCCATAATTCAGGAAGTTACGATCCGATATGCGCAAATATCGAAAGGAACTAAGATCTTTGGGTTATAACCATGAATTTTAAGTTTCATCAAAATCGAATTAAAATTGTGACCTCCACAGGGTCCACAACCTTGATATACCATTTTTTTAACAGTATTCGCGTACAAACGGCGGCCATTTTGTTTGTCAATTTTGGTCCGATTTTCCCGAAATTCGAACTCAACCTTCCTTACGGTGTAACGGTAATATAATCAAACGGTGATATAAGCAAACGGTTTTTAAAATCGGATAATAATTGTGACCTCCAGAGGGACCACAAGCTAAAAAGGGTGATTTTTCGGACAATCAGGGGCCACAATTCAGGAAATTACATTCCTATAGCCGCAAATATCGAAAGGAACCAAGATCTTTGGGTTACAAACATGCATGTCAAGTTTCATCAAAATCGGTTCAAAATTGTGACCTCTATAGGGTCCACAAGCTAAAAACGTGATTTTTCGAACAATCAGGGGCCATAATCCATGAAGTTTTGATCCGATACATGCCAATATCGAAAGCAGCCGAGATCTTTTGGGGATAAACCTATATTTCAAGTTTCGTCAAAATCGGATAAGAATTGTGACCTGTAGAGAGTCCACAAACAAATTGTGGACGGATGTCCGGACGGACGAACAGGGGCGACGACATAATACGTCCACATGAAAATGTGGGCGTATAAAAACGGTGAAAGTTTCCAAACAGTATTGTTTACATTTCATTCGATTTGATAGCCTCCTTTGTCACGCAATTAATTTTACTGCAGTATTCTGCTATGCACGGGTTAATTAGTCATAATAAAATCGTGAGCCATGACGTAACGTTATGTAAACATATTTGGTCCAATATTGGCACTCGTTTTAAACAGTGATTGGTTGGTAGACGGACTACTGACCAATCAAAATTTAAAACAACAATATCCACTCATAATAGCAGTGTGTAGTAGGATTACCTCTAGTCAAACGCAACACTGCGCGGCGTATGAGACAGGGGCGACGGCACAATACGTTCACATTATGAATGTGGACGTATAAAAATATGGGAATTGCTGTACTTATGGGTGGCTTTAATAGTAGGGTAGGTAGAGGTAATGAAATTATTGAGAATGACAAGACTTGATAAAGTTGTGTATGACGCTTTAAGTAAATTTATAGACTATGAAGAAAATGGCGATATTGATGAAATTAAAAGAACAACCAACTGAAGATGATGTATAACGGCTTCGGTAATATAAGCTGTTAGCACTATGTAGGTCATGTTATTCCCGTATTCAAAATGGTAGAAGTTCTTATTTCAAAACAAAAACGATACTATAATTGACTATTTAATTATTGATCAAAAGTACAGCCATCTAGTGAATGACTTTCTTCTAGGTAAATATGCAGAATTTTCAGACTATGCCCTATTATTTACAAATATCATATGTGCTCTAATCGAGTCACTAGACCACAAAGTGATTGTGTATTCGCAAGAAAAACTGAGTCGGTAAGATAGAACGCCAATCAAAACCAGACGATCTTTTCAAAACTCCTTGATAAAACTAACGGCTACGTCCACATTTTGCAAGAGATGGATAGAGAACAAGCTAAAACCGAACTCAATTTTTTGAACTATCAGGGACAATAATCCAGAAAGTTATGGCTTGGGATGTGCAAATATCAACAGTTACTGAGATCTGTTGGATATAAAGATATGTTTTAAGTTTTATCCAAAACGGACCACAATTTGTGACCTCTAGGGGTCCACAACCTTGATATACCATATACACCATTTGCGTACGCCGGGTGGTCATTTTGTCCGACAGTTTTGGTTCGATTTTCACTCGACCATCATTAGGGAGTAACGATGCGATATTCAAATATTTGTTTATATCGGATAAAAATTGTTACCTCTAAAGGGCCGGCAACCTTAGCTAAAAACACGATTTTTTTTGTACAACCAAGGGCCACAATTCAGGAAGTTATGTTCCGATCTGCGTGAATATCAAATGAATGAAGATCTTTGGGTAATAAATATGTATTTGAAGTTTCATCAAAAATCGGGTCCCAATTGTGATATGTTCAAACGTTTGTTTTTAAATCGGATAAAAAGTGTTACCTCTAGAGTGACCACAAGCCAAAAAACGTGATTTTTGAAGTTAGGATCCGATATGCGCAAATATCGAGAGTAACCAAGATCTTTTGGTTACACAACCCGGAGCCATGACGTTATGGTCCCATGTATGCCAAAATCAAAATAACCGATCTTTGGGAGATAAACCTATATTTAAAGTTTCGTCAAAATCGAATAAAAAATTATGACCTGTAGATTGTACGGACAGGGCGTATAAAAAGTAAGAGGCGACCTTAGGGATGAGAATTAACATTAAAGTCAATTGGGAAACCATTAGTTATCCTCTAGTTTGAAAATTCAACAAATAACTGTTGAATATAAAGCGTATATAAATAACTGTTGAATATAAAGCGTATATAAAGCGTTCTGAATTATAAGATGAACAACGGCTCTGAGAAACTACTCATAAAAATCGAATTTACATGGGAGACAATTCTTTAAAGCATATCACGCCAGTCTGTTCGTGGATTTCTCAGCCCAGCTTATCCAAGGAGTCATAATTCCAACCTGACATAAATATGCAATATTCTTGAAAGGCAAATAGGTCACAAATATAAGTTATAGATCAACCCTAAACATAACTTTACAAATACTAACACATTTTTCGTTTTACTTCTTATCAATGAAAGGAATTCAACTCTATTAAGTACTTACAAAAAAACAAAATATGTAATACGACAGAAAAATCTGAATAATTGGATATGTACCTGAAGGGTAGATTTTCGGTATTTAAATGACTAGTACAATAATAAAGACATGGGAACGTGTTTTCTCTTCACTTGTATGCAAATACAATGGCGGTAATTTTATAAGAAGTAATCATGTCAACATTACACTGTTACTCAAAATAAAAATCAAGGTCAAGACTAAACGCGCCTGGTGGACATTCAACCCACACTGACAGCCATGAATATTCGCTAAGCCGAATGAGTCATTGATATGGATGACATCAATTTAACAGGCCATAAATAATATACACTTTTCTCATCCGATGACTTAAATTCTAAAACATTTTTTTTTATGTATTCGAAAAATAAATCAAAAAGTTTGACGCATTTGTAAGTAAAATTATTTCCTATACAATGTAAGTGGATATTAAAATGAGTAGACGCGACGGCATTAGCGCCTTATGTAAATTATGCACGCGCCATTGAGCCATTGTTTGATTAAGGTAGTCACCTTTTACGACGATATTAGTAGACTTTCATATTCACCTGTGACACAGCTTGCGTTCCAGTGCGTGAAATCAACCTTTTGCCGAAAAAATTTAACAACTGAAGGTTCCAACGAATTGTGAAAACAGTTTAGCCGATTTCATCTTATATACTGTCACGTGGTTCAACCAGGACATCTCGATATGCAGCTTTGTCATGGTGGAGCGATGAGTTCGCCATACTTGTTTTTTGTGTGTGTTCATTCATTCTCTTATTCTTAGGGTTTAACGTCCGCTTCCACTGAAGTTTGGTTTATCATGACTAAAATGATTCAAAATACGATGCCACGTGCCTGTAATTTGAAAAAGTGTCTAATATTTCTAGTATTATTGTCTTTGTTGTCTTTGTGGATTTTATATATACTTGTCTTTCAAGGAAATCTTATACCAATATCTGTCTGGAGAACGTAAGTATTTAGAAATGAATTAATATCATTTATTATGTGGATGAAATTATTAGTATGACACTTTAGTAGAAGTGAACAATATATTTTTATCCTAACGATGCTGAATGCGTCACACAGTCCACAAAGACTTGACTTTCCAACCTCCCCGGTTTCTTCCCAGTCCCATTGCCAAGGACCTGCGTACAAGCCAAATATTGAAATTTAATATACTGAGCGCCATAGAAAACGAATCACTTAGTTTTTCGTATAAGAAAATGATCCTGTAAACATATCTTATTTATTTTATATTGATGGGAACACATCAATAACAACACATGTGTACACTTAAGAATGTTTAATCTGTAATCAACGGTACAAAGTGAGAGGGGTCAAAAGAAAAAGTACGACAAAGATGGTTAATTGTCAGTAGCGCGTGTGTCCTCCACTGGCTCTTACGCACGCTGTTTTGTTGTCTATATGTAAATAAAATACATGTATATGGGGTTGTGTCTGACGTCAGCTTGTATGCTTGTAGTCTAGCCAAGATGCAGTGTCCAGTGTGTATGCTGTATTGTTTTCCAACCTCGTGGGTTTTTGGGGTTAATGTGACTATAAAAACATTGGTCAGTTTATTAAGTAATTATGGGTTTGTAAATGACTCCCCAAATGCAGTCATAGTATGTACTTTATGAGAGAAATCCGTATCGATATAACGCATCACGGCCTCACTGGACCAGTAACCTATGGCTTTAATGGTATCTTTCGGGATATCAATTCTATGAAGCCACGTAGCACCACCTCGTCTGAAGGAATGCCCCTTTATGTTAGACTTTGGTACTCCAGCAAATGAGAGTACTTCGTGTAACTTTGAAGAATAACCCCTATATGTCTAACATGTGCTATTGTCAACAATAAAAAGGGGGCCTAAGGGATCGGCTGAGGTTGTCCTATCAAGAAAAGTATCGAAAATCTTTGCAGGACATGAGTGATTATATATTCGTGGCAAACAGACCGTTATCTCCTTTCCTCGAAACTGCACATGAAAATGGTGAAAAAAACACAAAATTATTTTTAAACTTAGAAAAAGATAGAAAATGTGCAACGACAATAAATAAGCTTAAAAAATCAGACGATTCTGCTATATTTGACCCCATTGAAATTTCGGATGAAATATTTCTATTTTATAAATATTTATATGCGTCGAAAGATACGTCTTTTAAGAAGGAAAACAATTTTATAACAAATTTTAGACCCGTAAAAAGGCTAAATGAATACCAGAAGGATTTATTTGAAATCAAAGTTGACTATTTCGAACTTCAGAAGGCCTTTAACTCGTTTAAAATAAATAAATCTCCAGGAAATGATGGTATCACAATTGAATTTTATCGACATTTTATCGATATTTATGTATTATTATTAGACCCGTATAACTGTAGCTTTGAAGAAGAATCTTTATCCGTAACACAACGTCAATCAGTTATTAAACTCATTCCTAAAGGTAATAAAGAGAGGACATGCTTAACTAACTGGAGACCCATTACGCTTATTAATGCCGATGTGAAGCTGATAAGCAAAGTTTTGTCTAATAGATTAAAACCATTTTTGAACCAATTAATACACCCAAATCAATCCGCGTTTATACCAGGTCGCCACATTCATGAAAATACCCGTATTATCTCCGACTGTTTCGATCTTGCGAAACAAAAAAGAATAATAGGCTTTCTTTTGGCTATAGATTTCCAAAAAGCCTTCGATAGCATAAACCATAACTTTTTAATACAAGCTTTATCGTCGTACGGTTTCGGACGTAACTTTATTAGATGGATAAAAACCCTTTACAAAAATATCACCTGTTGTGTAATAAACAATGGATTTACAACCCCTTATTTTCATGTAAAACGGGGTGTACGACAAGGCGATTCAATGTCATCCAATCTTTTTAATTTGATCATAGAACTGTTGTTATGCGCTATTAGAGACGATATAAATATAAATGGAATAAAATTTGGTCAAAAATCCATAAAAGTTGTAGCCTTTGCTGATGATATAACGGCATTATTAAAAGATTTTAGCTCTGCTCGACATTTGCTTGAGATTTTGCGACTTCTTGGTTTAGTTTCGGGGCTTATAATTAACGTTAATAAAACAGAAGCAATAGATTTAAATAGCTGTGATATGAATTTAATGCAAAAATTAAAATCAACCGGTATAGTATTATGCGAAAAATTTATAAAAATCCTCGGGATCCATTTTTCAAAAGATACTCAAATTACTAGTGAATTAAACTTTAGAAATAAAATAAATGAAATAGAACAAATATTAAAAGTATGGGATAAACTAGTCCAGGGGCTGTCCCATTGAATCAATGTCGAAAAAAAATGGAGAATAGTCAATTTTACTGGACAACTTTTCACTGCTAAACGACGGTGTGTCAATCCGGGTGAAAGCCTGTACAATGTAAAGCCTGTACATTTCGTTTCTTCTTGCATGACCGACATTCCTGAATGTGGACGTTGACCTACAGTTAGAGTGTCATGGCTGCGAAATTGTAATTTGATAGGAGGGGACGTATTTTTAACAGCGTGTTGTGTGGTTCATACAGACTCTAGCGAAGTAAGCAAGATCTTATTTTCTCACTAACATGTTCGTTTACTTTGTACATGCGCCCTATGACGGGGGATTTGACTCAAAAGTCAGTGCTATGTTGTTAGTTCTATTACATGTCTAGTGTTGCAAATGTTTAATGTTGGGTGTAAATTAGACAAAGTCAAATGTAAAAAAATCTTACATCGTGTAACTTGACATCTAATTTTTGTCATTTAACATTTCACATTAGACATTTCAAAACAAACCTAAGTCCATCTACCCAGAACTCTGACATCTTCTCATTTGACACTCGCGCTATGTATTGTAATCTTCAACATATGTCTTTTGCATCGCAACACAGAACAAGTAATGGAATCAGATATGCAAATTAGTTCACACGGCACCAAATTTTAATCACGTGAGATCTCGCGCGAAGAAATAACGGTCAAGCGTGAAACCAATGACGTATGCACTGATGTTTATTATACTGCGGATATCCTGCATCTTACCCCAATGGCTTATACAGTGTCTTATCGTTCCTACTAGTCTGTAATATAGGTCATCAAGACTATATATTATGTACGCTTATACATTGTATTGTATACATGATGTTTATATAATAAACAGTAGGCTATGTCCGTTCCATGTATCTGAAAACAGCCATAATATACAGAATATTTGTCTGATTAGATAAATCCACTGTGACCCTCATACTCTAATAATCAAATAGAAATTAGTTAAAAGAAAACATTGTTAATTAACTGAATTCAGTAATTTTAATTTCTTAGACTGAATCTTCCAAGACATTCATTCATGTACCATTAATGAAATTCTATTTTGAAAAATGCTTATAAATACGGCAAAGAACGGAATTGAAAAAATGCTGATACAGAGCTATATATCAAAAACTGATTAATACGGGAAAGTCGTTTTTTTCTTCTACTTTTCGGTAAAACACCTTGTCCAAACGTACAACTCGGAACTGTTAAAGTGATGCAATGAAAACAAAATTAAATACCGTAATGATTACATTTAAGTCTCCAAATGAGTCGAAAAAATCGAACTGCCGACAGCCAAGTCCCGAGTCTATCAAATACAGTTTGAAGAAGAGTAGGCGAGACCTATGTGATATACTATAAAAATGTGATTTAATTTATTAATCTTCCATCAAAAGCCCCCAATTTTCGTCAAGAGAGATAGAGAGAAATGTGGTTTACGTCCATTCGACACTAGGTCATTTTGGGACAAACATATGGTACAATTTAATTTCAATAATTGGCTTGTCCGTAGGATTCTTTAGAAATGGGACGAAACCAGAGGACACGGAGAAGAACCACGACGTTAAGCTGGCAACCCCACTCCTTGTCACTCGACCCAATGACAAACCTTATGATCTAAAGTACACACGTTAGACCACTCGACAACCCAACCTCCAAAAAATATTAACAGATAAAAATAAATCCGAGTTTTCATTTTTACTCTATGCAAAAAACGAGTTTTCCTGTGCCGAAAACTTTTTTTCCAAGATTTAGGTAAAATGTCGAGTCGAAATCTAGAACTCAGAACTGTTAAAACTCGTAAAATCCTTTCCGGGTTTTCGGTATGGCCGATTTGGACTGTGTAGGAAGTTGTCTGCGGAATTTAAAATAGGAGAGAGAGAGAGAGAGAGAGAGAGAGAGAGAGAGAGATGGGGTTTAACGTCCACTCAACGCAACTAAATTCTTCGTAAGAAATTCTGTGAATTCTACGAAAAATATCTTGGGTTATATGTGGAAGCCGAGACATTTTACTTTCCTTTTTTACTTTCACTTTATGCTAAAAACAAATCCTAAAATCAGCATCTGGTTGAAGGTCTCATGTTGGGGAATTCCCTGCTTGAAAATTAACATATCACGTGATGAACTAATTTGCATATTGGCCGATTTCATTACTTGTTCTGTGTTGGGATGTAAAAGTGAAATGTTGATGGTTACAATACATAGTGCGCGTGTCATATGAGAAGATGTAAGAGTTGAAAATTTAAAGTTCTGGGTAGATGCAGTTAGGCTTGTTGTGATATGTCTAGTGTGAAATGTTTAATGATAAAAAGTAGATGTCAATTTACACGATGTATTTGTGAGTATTACAGGATGTTTTACTCGTGACTTTGTTCATTTTACACCTAACATAAAACATTTGCAACATTGGACATGTAATAGCACTAACAACATAGCATTGACTTTTGAGTCAAATCCCCCGTCATAGCGCCCAGACGGATTGACACCCCATCGTTTAGCAGTGACAAGTTGCCCAGTAAAATTGACTGGGGCGCCAATTTTCTTTCGACATTGATTGAATGGTAGAGTTTCTGAACGCTCAGGGTGAGTGTAATGAGACCGGCGTTCAGAGCTGAACTAGGGATAAACATAAATTATCTTTAATTGGAAAAATACAAATAATTAAAACATTCTGCATTCCAAGAATTCTTTACCCGGCCACTGTTAATCCAGTACCGGATTCTACTATTCAACAACTAAACACAAATTTATATGGAACGGTCCTGACAGAATAAAGCGAGACATTCTTATACAAAAAAAATAAAAATTGCGGATTAAAAATGATTGACTTAAAAGAACTCCTAATATGTAATAGCATTTTTTGGATTAAAATAATATATCAGTCACCAATCCAAACATGGCTCATACCATATGAATTCATTATGGCTGAATATGGTGGAAATTTATTACCTGCATGCAACTTTCCAGATAAGTTAAATCTACAAATTCCTTTTTATAAAAACCTGTACGCCAACTGGTATACAATCTACACAACGCATATAAAAAACATTGCCCACACTGAAAATCAAATTATTTGGAATAATACAAATATAAAGATTAATAATAAAACTATATTTTTAAATTTTCTTTTTAACAATAATATTCGGTACGTTAGTGAATATTTTGATAAAATAAATAAGATCGATAATCAATATTTAGAAAAACATCAATTTATCTTAAAATGAATAGAAAAGTGTATCTTGCAGTATGTACAGGAAGCGAGCGAGCTTGAAAGTGCGGTACATACAAATTTTAATTGTAATAGAACTCCCTTGGAAGATATAAATACTAATTTTTACAAAATATATAATACCCATTTTCACAACGTAAACTTAAAAAATATTTAAAGAATGGGAACACATTCTAGATACCGAGTTATTTAGACGTAGAAAATATATTCAAAATAATAAACACTGTATGTCTTAGTACAAAACTGAGGAGTTTTGAATACAAATATCTCCATAGGATTATATTCACAAATGATAAATTATTCGAAATTAGAAAAGTTGATAACACACTCTGTGAATCTAATATAGAAAATGTAGAACATCTCTTTGTCCTTTGCCCATTTTCACAAATAATATGGAATCATCTTCATACTATCCTAGATCGTGGTAATATAAAGATAAATATAAAAACACATATAATACACCTTGGTCTAACTAACAAATCAAATTATATAAGTAATACTGAATGGATTTTCATTAATCATGTAATTATTTTAACTAAATTCTATATATATCGGGCTAAACTACGAAACGAAATGCTCAATATTAATAAGTATGAAAGCTTTTTAGTAGAGCATGCTAAAATGGAGATTGAGATATCTCCAGAATTATACACAAATAAATGGAAATATCTTTTTAAGAATTAACAGATTGCCTCCATAACGATTCCCCATTGATGGATTTATGTACTTAGATCTGTGTATAGTAGGAACCCTGCGACTCAGCATTTATATAGAACAATGCATTTTATCATTTAAGATATAAATGTACAGTGTTTGAGTACCGCAGACTTAAGAGATAGCCCCATGAACATAACAATAAATCAGTTCTACGCAAATCCTTATTTGGATCAAAGGTAGATGCCACAGTCACATTGCCTGGGCGAAGTAATCCAAACAAAGCAGCTAAGCAAGCGCACGAGAAAGCGTGATCGTAGACATCGTTAAAGCTTAATACAGACTTAATCTTGAACTAGACCTGCATGCAGGAATGACGGGTTTCACTGGTGCCACGTCACCCTTTAACATGTCACTTCCGGTGCCACGTTACATTTGAACATATGTCACTTCCGATACCAATGAAACCATTAAACAGGTTTGCCCATAAGCATTGCACACTTCAAATAAATTGGACGCAGAATCAACCAAATCCAGCAATATCAATTCATTTTATACTTTTGTTACTTGTAAGTGATCCTGACAAAAATACATTACTTCCGGTGATAACGAAAATGTTCAATTAGTTTTATGAAATCCGAATTGCCTTTTGATATCACATAGTGAAAATGTTATGTAAATAGAATAATAATTGCCACTTTTATAGACCAAAAACCTTGAAAAGTGACTTGTAGACAATCGCCTATTTCTCTGCAACCGCACAAGTTAGAAACCATTTTGTGGTATCTGTATGATCGTAAGGGTTCAATCTATTTGTTGATTGGAATCAAATATCATAATTTTGAAAACATTACAAATCAGACTCATTTGAATAAAATATCTGTTTTGAAGGCTAAAAATTAAGTTTTTGCCAAAATGGCATCACTTCCGGTGATACCAAAAAATTTAAATTAGTTCTATGAAATCGTAAATGGCATAAGACATCATATGGTGAACATTTAATGAAAATCGAATAATAACTGATTCTTTTAGAGCCAAAATAAAGTAAAAAGTGACTTGTGGAAAATCGTCCATTTCTCTGCAACCGTACAAGTTAGAAACCATTTTGTGGTATCTATATGATCGTATGGGTTCATTCTATTTGTTGATGAGAACCAAATTTCATAATTCTAAAAATATTACAAATAATACTCATTTGAATAAAAAGTGTATTTTTAAGGCTAAAAATCCAGTTATTGCCTAAATGACGTCACTTCCGGTGACAGTGAAAGTGTTAAAATGGTTTGGAATAGTCGACTGTGGAAATAGGCAACAGACAGTAAAAAAAAAATTGAAAATCGAATAATAATTGATTCTTTTACAGCCAAAATAACGTGACAAGTGACTCATGCAAAATTGCCCATTTCTCGGCAGCTGCTCATATTACAAACTAAATTTCACATACATTCTCTTTGTATGGATTATTGCTACAAGTTTATGAAAGTATCGAAGAAATATTTTAATATATGAAGACACTGGATGGGTTGTAAATAGCTTATTTTTACCCCTTTTTTTACCTTTTAATCGAAATGGCCCGAAAACAAAATCGAAATTAAAAAAACTGAGTCCGAGATTTTGTGCACCTTTACACGGCGCATCTTTTGAGTAAGATCAGATTTGTAGAAAATAGTATTTGCTTTCAAAAAGTGGTACCGAACTGTCAATATTGCAGTTTTTGCTGAATTTACGTCACATCCGGTGCCTTCAGGAAACTTTACCGGTAACAAAAAAAATGACATTTTGAACCACGGAACATATGAACATGGTTTTATACAAATCCAACAATAAATAATTAATGTAGGACTGAAAAACTGAATTAGCCAATAGCGGCCAAGGAAAATTACGGAAACAAAAAATGTTGACATTTTTGCTCAAATCAGATGACTATTTAACCTTGGTTAAAATGTCATATATAAATATTAATAAATAAAAAAGTTTTTTGTAAAAATTTAAATTTTCAAAATTTGGCGCCTAATATCTTCCAAAATTCGTCGAAAATCAAAAGTAACATAGCTATGTCCCCTGTTTCTGGCTATGTCAAAAAGCATCATATGCTAAAATACAATGATTATTGTTGATATTACGGCAATATTTCAAAAAACGACAATTTCGGTGATTTCGGACGTTTCGCAATGTCGCAGAATGCCGGGAATAGCTTTAATCTCTAAGTCACACCCACTTTCCCAGTAAAACTGAAGACATTGTATCGATCCGACAAGTAGTTGCTGAGATATAAGCAAATTGGAAAAAAAAATAATAATAATAAGAAGAACTAGACCTGCGTGCAGGAATGACGGGTTTCACTGGTGCCACGTTACCCTTTAACATGTCACTTCCGGTGCCACGTTACCCTTGAAGATATGTCACTTCCGGTACCAATGAAACCATTACACAGGTTTCCCCATAAGCATTGTACACATCAAATAAATTGGACGCAGAATCAACCAAATCCAGCAAATATCAATTCATTTGTTACTTGTAAGTGATCCTGACAAAATTACATTACTTCCGGTGATAATGAAAATATTCAATTAGTTTTATGAAATCGGAAATGACATATGACATCATATAGTGAAAATTTTATGTAAATAGAATAATAATTGCCACTTTTATAGACCAAAAACCTTGAAAAGTGACTTGTAGACAATCGACTATTTCTCTGCAACCGCACAAGTTAGAAACCATTTTGTGGTGTCTGTATGATCGTATGGGATCCATCTATTTGTTGAATGGAATCAAATATCATAATTTTGAAAACATTACAAATCAGACGCATTTGAATAAATTATCTGCTTAGCAGGCTAAAAATTCAGTTTTTGACAAAATGACATCACTTCCGGTGATACTAAAACAGTTAAATTAGTTCTATAAAATCGTAAATGGCATAAGACATCATATGGTGAAAATTTTATGAAAATCGAATAATAACTGATTCTTTTAGAGCCAAAATAAAGTAAAAAGTGACTTGTGGAAAATCGTCCATTTCTCTGCAACCATACAAGTTAGAAACCATTTTGTGGTATCTATATGATCGTATGGGTTCATTCTATTTGTTGATGGGAACCAAATTTCATAATTCTAAAAATATTACAAATAATACTCATTTGAAAAAAAAAATTATTTTTAACACTAAAAATTCAGTTATTGCCTAAATGACGTCACTTCCGGTAACAGTGAAAGTGTTAAAATGGTTTGGAATAGTTGACTGTGGAAATAGGCAACGGATAGTGAAAGAAAATTGAAAATCGAATAATAATTGATTCTTTTACAGCCAATATAACGTGAAAAGTGACTCATGCAAAATTGCCCATTTCTCGGCAACTGCTTATATTACAAACTAAATTTCACATACATTCTCTTTGTATGGATTATTGCTACAAGTTTATGAAAGTATCGAAGAAATATTTTAATATATGAAGACACTGGATGGGTTGTAAATAGCTTATTTTTACCCCTTTTTTACCTTTTAACCGAAATGGCAAGAAAACAAAATCGAAATTAAAAAAACTGAGTCCGAGATTTTGTACACCTTAACAGGGCGCATCTTTTGAGTAAGATCAGATTAGTAGAAAATAGTATTTGCTTTCAAAAAGTGGTACCGAACTGTCAATATTGTAGTTTTTGCTGAATTTACGCCACTTCTGGTGCCAACAGGAAACTTTACCGGTAACAAAAAAAATGGCATTTTGAACCACGGAACATATGAACATGGTTTTATACAAATCGAACAATAAATAATTAATGTAGGACTGAAAAACTGAATTAGCCAATGGCGGCCAAGGAGAATTACGGAAACAAAAAATGTTGACATTTTTGTTCAAATCAGACGACTCTTTAACCTTGGTTAAAATGTCATATAAAAATATTAATAAATAAAAAAGTTTTTTGTAAAAATTTAAATTTTCAAAATTTGGCGCCTAATATCTTCCAAGATTCGTCGAAAATCAAAAATCAAAAGTAACATAGCTATGTCCCCTGTTTCTGGCTATGTCAAAATGCATCATATGCTAAAATCCAATGATTATTGTTAATATTACGGCAATATTTCAAAAAACGACATTTTCGGTGATTTCGGATATTTCGCAATGTCGCAGAATGCCGGGAATAGCTTTAATCTCTAAGTCACACCCACTTTCCCAGTAAAACTGAAGAAATTGTATCGATTCGACAAGAAGTTGTTGAGATATAAGCAAATTGGAAAAAAAAATAATAATAATAAGAAGAACTAGACCTGCATGCAGGAATGACGGGTTTCACTGGTGCCACGTTAAATTTAAACTTATGTCACTATCGCTCCCATGTTGCCCCTGAACCAATGGCAACGATAAACAGATTTCCACATAAACATTGCACACATCAAATAAAAGGGAAACAGAATCAACAAAAATCCAGCAATATCAATTCATTTTATACGGTTGTAACATGTAATTGATCCTGATAAAATAACAGTACTTCTTGCAAAAATGAAAATATTAAATTAGTTTCTTAAAATCAGAAATAATAATTACATGGTGAAAATTTTATGTAAATCGAATAAGAATTGCCACTTTTATAGACCCCAAACCTTGAAAAGTGACTTGTAAGAAATCATCTATTTCTCTGCAACCATACAAGTGAGAAACCATTTTGTGGTATCTGAATGATCGCATGGGTTCATTCTACTAGTTGATGCGAACTAAATATCATAATTTTAAATATATTACAAATCAGACTCATTTGAAAAAAATATCTGTTTTGAAGGCTAAAAATACAGTTTTTGCCAAAATATAATTACTTCCGGTGATACTGAAAATGTTAAATTAGTTCTATGGAATCATAAATGACGTAAGATATCATATGGTGAAAATTTTATGAAAATCGAATAATAACTGACACTTTTATAGACCAAAATCCTCGAAAAGTGACTTGTGGAAAATCGCCCATTTCTCTGCAATCGTACAAGTTAGAAACCGTTTTGTGATATCTGTATGATCGCATGAGTTCGTTCTATTTGATGAATAGAATCAAATATCATAATTTGAAAAAAATAACAAGTACGACCCATTGGAATGAAATATTGGTTTTAAATGCTAAAAATTAAGTTTTGAGCAAATGACGTCATTTCCGGTGGCAGCGTATGAGGTAGAATGGTTTGACCTTGTCCACTATGGCATTAGGTATCCAACAGTGAAAGAAAATTGAAAATAACATAATAATTGATTCTTATACAGCAAAAATAACGTGAAAAGTGGCTCATGCAAAATTGACTTTTTCTCGGCAACTGCGCATATTACAAATTAATTTTCACATACATTCTCTTCGTATGGGTTATTGCTACGAGATTATGAATGTTACGAAGATATATTTTTTAATATGAAGACGCTGGATGGGTTGTAAATAGCTCATTTTGACACCTTTTTTCACCCTTTAATCCAAATTGCCCGAAAACGGAATCGAAATTAAAAAAACTGAGCGCGATGTTTTGTGCGCCTTTATATGGCACATCTTTTCAGTCATATTAGATTTGAAAAAAATAATTTTTGCTTTCAAAAAGTGGTACCGAACTGTTAAAATTGTAGTTTTTGCTAAATTTACGTCACTTCCGGTGCCGACAGGAAACTTTGCCGGTAACAAAAAAAATGACATTTTGGACCATGGAGCATGTAAACTTTGTTTTATACAAATCGGACAATAAATAATTTATATAGAACCTATAAACTGAATTAGCCAATAGCAACCAAGAAAAATTATCCAGAAAAAAAATGTTCACATTTTTGCCCAAATCAGACGACCCTTTAACCCTTGGTAAAAAGTCATTAAAAAATATTCATTAATAAAAAAGTTTTTTGTCAAAATTTAAATTTTCAAAATTTGGCGCCTTATTTTTCCGAAGATTCGGCGAAATTTAAAACTCTAAAGACCCGTAGCTATGTGCCATGTCTCTGGCTATGTCAAAAACTATCAAACGATAAAATCCAACAATTATTGTTAATATTACGGCAATATTTCAAAAAACGACAACTTCGGTGATTTAGGACATTTCGCATTGTCGCAGAATGCCGGAAATAGCTTTAATCTCTAAGTCACACCCACTTTCGCAGTAAAACTCAAGACATTGTATCGATCCGACAAGTAGATCCTGAGATATAAGCAAATTGGAAAAAAAAAAATAAGAATAATAATAAGAAGAATTTTAACAAAAACAATAGTGTTTCACACAAGCTACGCAGTGTGAAACCCTAATAATAATAAGAATAATTTTAACAAAAACAATAGTGTTTCACACAAGCTACGCAGTGTGAAACCCTAACTAGATCTGCTACTGTCCCATGCAGATATGAAAGCTTTCATATTCACTGTCACTTCCTGTCACATGCCATGGGTCATATAAATAATCCAAAGAAGAAAAAATAAATCATTAAAATCGGTCACAATCTATCGAAATTAATGTGATTTTTCACTCGTAAACAACTTTGTCGACACGAAAAACATCAAAAGCGAAATTCGAATTTTTGAAATATTCAAATAACAAAACCACCCGTATCCCGTCTATCCTGAAATTGAAATGTATTAAATTTTAGACATAGGAGACGCATTGAACATACTATGACCTATTGTGTTTCTGCTCTGACCGATTTTTAGGTTTTCCTTCAAGGGTTCAGAAAACGTAACTCCCATGTCTGTAAGTGCAATATCGCAAAAGATCTATTGTTTTTTCACGTTTCAAGATGGTGTCACTTCCGGTTCGATCGACAAACTCCATGTTTTGTGTACGAATCAGTAATTACTTGTCTAGTATCGAAAAAAAAATTAGGTCATTCTGACCTTTATTGCAACGATTTTTTTGAAAAATTTGATTCTTAATTTCACCAAGGGGAGATAATTTAGAACATTTTAAAAGTCATTTTTCAAGTCGCATCAGTAATGTCTAGTTACATACTAAATTTCTGAAAATCGTACAACTATTAAAGAAGTTGTCAAGTTGGTTTCAACTTCCGGTTCGAAATCACAGCGACGAATTTTCGAATATTACAAAACTTTTAAAAATAAGCTCCCTCTGACCAGCTTAATCGTTCGCAATAAACGTTTGCCCCTTAAAATCGGCAAATTGCTAACTTTAAAGTGAGAAACATTACAACCGGGCGAAATTTTCTGTTTTATCACTCTTACAGTACCATTGATTACCAACCGATTATTATGAAACTTTAAAAATAAAACAGAAAGAGAGAAATACGGCTTAACGTCCATTCGACAAAAACGAGGTCATTTCGGGACTAACATATGTCTTTTAATTTTATTGAAAAATTTCCCTTGCGCGTACGGGTCTTTAACCGTGGGAGGTAACCGAATGACACGGGGAAAACCCACGCGGTTGGACACCATACTCCATGTCACGTGCAACCTGGAAATCGAAACGACGCCGGTTGACTCAATGACAGACGTTACGATACAGCGCGCACATGCTAACCATTCAGCCATTCAGCCTCCCTAAAATCGGAAAATTGCTGACTTATAGCAAGAAACATTTCAACCGGGCATTTCAATCGAAACAAAGCCAGTTGACATCGAAACAAAGCCAGTTGACTTAATGACAGACGTTACGATACAGAGCGCAGGTGCTAACCATTCAGCCACGTAAGCTCCCTAAATTTGGCAAATTGCTGACCTACAGCGACAAACATTTCAACCGGGCGAAATTATCAACCGAATATTACAAAACTTTTAAAAATAAGCTTCCACTGACCAGCATAACCGTTCTCAATAAACGTTTCCCCCTAAAATCGGCAAATTGCTGACTTTAAATTGAGAAACTTGACAACAGGGCGAAAAAATCTGTTTTATCACTTTTACAGCACCTCTGATTACCAACCGATTATAAAAAAAACTTTAAAAATAAAAGAGAAAGAGAGAAATGCGGGTTAAGGTCCATTCCACACAAACTAGGACATTTCGGGGCTCACATATATTTTTTAATTTTATTTTAAAACTTCCCTTGCACGTACGGGTCTTTGGGAGTGGGAGGAAACGAAGGACACGGAGAAAACCCACGAGGTTGGACACCATACTCCATGTCACATGGAACCTGGAAATCGAAATGACCCCGGTTGACTCAATGACAGACGTTACGATACAGCGCGCACATGCTAACCATTCAGTTATTCAGCCTCCCTAAAAGCGGGAAATTGCTGACTTATAGCAAGAAACATTTCAACCGGGCATTTCAATCGAAACAACGCCAGTTGACTCAATGACAGACGTTACGATACAGAGCGCAGGTGCTAACCATTCAGCCACGTAACCTCCCTAAATTTGGCAAATTGCGGACCAACAGCGAGAAACATTTCAACCGGGCGAAATTTTCTATTTTAACAGTTTAATTTGCACCGAATATTCCAAAACTTTTAAAAATAAGCTCCCCTTGACCAGCTTAATCGTTCGCAACAAACGTTTGCCCCTTAAAATCGGCAAATTGCTGACTTTAAAGTGAGAAACATTACAACCGGGCGAAATTTTCTGTTTTATCACCTTTACAGTACCAGTACCATGGATTACCAACCGATTATTACAAAACTTTAAAAATAAAACAGAAGGAGAGAAATGCGGATTAACGTCCATTCGACACAAATTAGGTCATTTCGGGACTAATGTATGTTTTTATACGCCCACATTTTCATGTGGACGTATTATGTCGTCGCCCCTGTCCGTCCGGACGTCCGTCCGGACGTCCGTCCGTCCACAATTTGTTTGTGGACTCTCTACAGGTCATAATTCTTATCTGATTTTGACGAAACTTGAAATATAGGTTTATCCCCAAAAGATCTTGGCTGCTTTCGATATTGGCATGTATCGGATCAAAACTTCATGGATTATGGCCCCTGATTGTACGAAAAATCACGTTTTTAGCTTGTGGACCCTATAGAGGTCACAATTTTGAACCGATTTTGATGAAACTTGACATGCATGTTTGTAACCCAAAGATCTTGGTTCCTTTCGATATTTGCGGCTATCGGAATATAATTTCCTGAATTATGGCCCCTGATTGTCCGAAAAATCACCCTTTTTAGCTTGTGGTCCCTCTGGAGGTCACAATTATTATTCGATTTAAAAAACCGTTTGATTGTATCACCGTTACACCATAAGGAAGGTTGAGTTCGAATTTCGGGAAAATCGGACGAAAATTGCCATACAAAATGGCCGCCGTTTGTACGCGAATACTGTTAAAAAATGGTATATCAAGGTTGTGGACCCTGTGGAGGTCACAATTTTGATTCGATTTTGATGAAACTTGAAATTCATGGTTATAACCCAAAGATCTTGCTTCCTTTCGATATTTGCGCATATCGGATCGTAACTTCCTGAATTATGGCCCCTGATTATACGCAAAATCGCCTTTTTTTTAGCTTGGAGGTCACAATTATTATTGGATTTAAAAAAACGTTTGATTATATCACCGTTACACCCTAAGGAAGGTTGAGTTCGAATTCCGGGAAAATCGGACGAAAATTGCCATACAAAATGGCCGCCGTTTGTACGCGAATACTGTTAAAAAATGGTATATCAATGTTGTGGACCCTGTGGAGGTCACAATTTTGATTCGATTTTGATGAAACTTGAAATTCATGGTTATAACCCAAAGATCTTGCTTCCTTTCGATATTTGCGCATATCGGATCGTAACTTCCTGAATTATGGCCCCTGATTATACGCAAAATCGCCTTTTTTTTAGCTTGGAGGTCACAATTATTATTGGATTTGAAAAAAACGTTTGATTATATCACCGTTACACCCTAAGGAAGGTTGAGTTCGAATTCCGGGAAAATCGGACAAAAATTGACATACAAAATGGCCGCCGTTTGTACGCGAATACTGTTAAAAAATGGTATATCAAGGTTGTGGACCCTGTGGAGGTCACAATTTTGATTCGATTTTGATGAAACTTGAAATTCATGGTTATAACCCAAAGATCTTGTTTCCTTTCAATATTTGCGCATATCGGATCGTAACTTCCTGAATTATGGCCCCTGATTATACGCAAAATCGCCTTTTTTTTAGCTTGGAGGTCACAATTATTATCCGATTTAAAAAAACGTTTGATTATATTACTGTTACACCGTAAGGAAGGCTGAGTTCGAATTTCGGGAAAATCAGACCAAAATTGCCATACAAAATGGCCGCCGTTTGTACGCGAATACTGTTAAAAAATGGTATATCAAGGCTGTGGACCCTGTAAGGGTCACAATTTTAATTCGATTTTTATGAAACTTGAAATTCATGGTTATAACCCAAAGATCTTGGTTCTTTTCGATATTTGCGCATATCAGATTGTAACTTCCTGAATTATGGCCCCTAGTTATACGCAAAATCCCCCTTTCTTTAGCTTGTGGTCCCTCTGGAGGTCACAATTATTATCCAATTTAAAAAAACGTTTGATTATATCACCGTTACACTGTAAGGAAGGTTGAGTTTGAATTTAGGGAAAATCGGACCAAAATTGCCGGACGAAATGGTCGCCGTTTGTATGCGAATAGTGTAAAAATATGGTATATCATGGTTGTGGACTCTCTACAGGTCACAATTCTTATCCGATTTTGATGAAAAGTCACATTTCTAGGTTGTATACCGTCACACCATAATCATTGTCGGTTTCGAATTTCATTAATATCAGACTGGAACTGACCAACTAAATGGCTGCTCCCAATACAGTATGAAATACAGGACTTAAAGATGTAGGAAAAATCACTTTCGGTATTGCTTGTTCTCTGACCATCTCTCGAAAATGTGGGCGTATCCTGCCTGGCAGTGCCAGCCTATCTTAATTAGTGAAACCACAAAGCCTATCAAATTTCAGCAATTTATAATGATTACTTCTAGAGTTATGACTCTTGTTTCAGTCTTGTTAATGCTTGATTGATAAAAGTTATCCAATATGTATTATTTTATTGTAGTCGTAAAGGATCTGGAAGTGGTGTATCATCTACATCTATATCAAGTACGTTAACTAGTAGGCGTGGTTCTTTAACAAGTCCTGGTAGTAATAATGGTAAATATTACATGCTTTGAGTTGGGGGTTTTCTTTAAACATAATGAATGATGTGGGATGGGTTTAGTCAATATTGATTTCATTTTAAGATTTTTAACCCTTTACATAATTGTTCCAAATATGGACAAGGTCATGTACACTTTGAAGTTTTTACTAATACATACACTGGTTATATTTGAGGTGTATCAATACCTCTTAAGAAAAGCAATTATCGGTATATGTGTATGAATGTTTCACTTATTGTTAAATACTGGTAGGTGAAACTGAAAACGGTTGTATATATTAATATTATTTATTGTATACTGTAAAAACATTTCAGACACAAAATCTAAAAGTAAAGTTGGAAATAGTACTAATGGTCTAAACACTGGTCCTAAATCGTAAGTACATGATTTTAGTAATAAACATTACATTCAGTTAATGCAATAAATCTGTTCAAAACAACACAGTTCCTTACATCCGTCTGCTTATCCCCTTAGATACAAGTTATGATAATGCTATAGTCACCAGATACAACTTGTTATTGAGATCTTCTATAGTAATTTGGGGGATCACGTTGTTAAGTGGGTAAGACTTAGGCTGAGAAAGTTCATCCAGATTTTCCAGTGTGGTTCCACCTTGTCAGTTGGAATTCAATATAAAAGTAGAGCGGCTGTCTGGGCAAAATTTCCCTCATACTCATAGCACACTGTATGGTGTATGAGTTTAGGAGCAGAACAGTAGGACGTTAAACCCCATTTCCGTTCAATTCTATCGTAATTTCATGTAGCTAACTGTTTATATTCATCTTGACAGGTGCCCCTCTAGAATATCATATACCAATATTATCATTATTAGGTCCTCACTATTTTACTTGTTCATTCTAGTATATACTTCAAATTCCTATTTATTTTTATACGCCCACATTTTCATGTGGACGTATTATGTCGTCGCCCCTGTCCGTCCGGACGTCCGTCCGTCCACAATTTGTTTGTGGACTCTCTACAGGTCACAATTCTTATCCGATTTTGACGAAACTTGAAATATAGGTTTATGCCCAAAAGATCTCGGCTGCTTTCGATATTGGCATGTATCGGATCAAAACTTCATGGATTATGGCCCCTGATTGTACGAAAAATCACGTTTTTAGCTTGTGGACCCTATAGAGGTCACAATTTTGAACCGATTTTGATGAAACTTGACATGCATGTTTGTAACCCAAAGATCTTGGTTCCTTTCGATATTTGCGGCTATCGGAATGTAATTTCCTGGATTATGGCCCCTGATTGTCCGAAAAATCACCCTTTTTAGCTTGTGGTCCCTCTGGAGGTCACAATTATTATTCGATTTAAAAAACCGTTTGATTATATCACCGTTACACCCTAAAGGAAGGTTGAGTTCGAATTTCGGGAAAATTGCCATACAAAATGGCCGCCGTTTGTACGCGAATACTGTTAAAAAATGGTATATCAAGGTTGTGGACCCTGTGGAGGTCACAATTTTGATTCGATTTTGATGAAACTTGAAATTCATGGTTATAACCCAAAGATCTTGCTTCCTTTCGATATTTGCGCATATCGGATCGTAACTTCCTGAATTATGGCCCCTGATTATACGAAAAATCGCCTTTTTTTTTAGCTTGGAGGTCACAATTATTATTCGATTTAAAAAACCGATTGATTATATCACCGTTACACCCTAAGGAAGGTTGAGTTCGAATTTCGGGAAAATCGGACGAAAGTTGCCATACAAAATGGCCGCCGTTTGTACGCGAATACTGTTAAAAAATGGTATATCAAGGTTGTTGACCCTGTGGAGGTCACAATTTTGATTCGATTTTGATGAAACTTGAAATTCATGGTTATAACCCAAAGATCTTGCTTCTTTTCGATATTTGCGCATATCGGATCGTAACTTCCTGAATTATGGCCCCTTTTTTTTAGCTTGGAGGTCACAATTATTATCTGATTTAAAAAAACGTTAGATTATATTACCGTTACACCGTAAGGAAGGTTGAGTTCGAATTTCGGGAAAATCAGACCAAAATTGCTATACAAAATGGCCGCCATTTGTACGCGAATACTGTTAAAAAATGGTATATCAAGGTTGTGGACCCTGTAAAGGTCACAATTTTAATTTGATTTTGATGAAACTTGAAATTCATGGTTATAACCCAAAGATCTTGGTTCTTTTCGATATTTGCGCATATCGGATCGTAACTTCCTGAATTATGGCCCCTGGTTATACGCAAAATCCCCCTTTCTTTAGCTTGTGGTCCCTCTGGAGGTCACAATTATTATCCAATTTAAAAAAACGTTTGATTATATCACCGTTACACTGTAAGGAAGGTTGAGTTTGAATTTCGGGAAAATCGGACCAAAATTGACAGACAAAATGGCCGCTGTTTGTACGCGAATACTGTTAAAAAAATGGTATATCATGGTTGTGGACCCTGTATAGGTCTTAATTTTAATTCGATTTTGATTAGGAAGGTTGAGTTCTAATTTCGTGAAAATCATACAAAAATTGCCGGACGAAATAGTCGCCGTTTGTACGCGAATAATGTAAAAATATGGTATATCATGGTTGTGGACTCAATACAGGTCACAATTCTTATCCGATTTTTATGAAAAGTCACATTTCTAGGTTGTGTACCGTCACACCATAATCATTGTCGGTTTCGAATTTCATTAATATCAGACTGGAACTGACCAACTAAATGGCTGCTCCAAATACAGTATGAAATACAGGACTTACAGATGCAGGAAAAATCACTTTCGGTATTGCTTGTTCTCTGTCCATCTCTCGAAAATGTGGGCGTATCCTGCCTGGCAGTGCCAGCCTATCTTTTAATTTTATTTATAAACTTCCCTTACGCGTACTGGTATTCAGGAGTGGGAGAAAACCGAAGGACACGGAGAAAACCCACGAGGTTGGGCACCATACTCCATGTCACGTGCAACATGGAAATCGAAACGACGCCGGTTGACTCAATGACAGACGTTACGACAAAGCGCGCGTAGGCTAACCATTCAGCCTCCCTAAAATCTGGAAATTGCTGACTTATAGCAAGAAACATTTTAACCGGGCGAAATTGTCTGTTTTAGCAGTTTAATTTGCACGGTACATTAATTACCAACCGATTATTACAAAACTTTTGAAAATAAGCTCCAACTGACCAGCTTAATCGTATGCAATAAACGTTTGGCGTGAATTGAAAGTTCTGCACCGAGAAAGTTCATCTCGATTTTCCGGCGTGGTTCCCTCTTGTCAGTGAGGCAGAACGGAGGGCCTGACAAGGACAGCTGTCTAGTCGTTCGGATGGGACGAAAAACCAAGGTCCCGTGTACACATTGAAGTGCACGTAAAATATCCCTAAGCAGTTGGAATTCGATACTGTTGAATAAGCTCTATACGATGAATAATGTGCAAATTGTAGTCACCCACGCTGCATGTTTCGCTTAACAATGACAGGTTGCAGTTTTCAATTTTCGATCCTTTTATTCTTCTACTCCTGATATTTTGGACTGCTGATCGATGGTTTCATATAAAAGATTATCGATAAGACTCTTTGTAGAAGAAGTTCCCAAAAAATATTATGTTGATTGAAGAGAAAAGGACCTTTAAAAATGCTCAAAATCGTAAAGATACGACTTTTTGGATTTTCGATCTCTTTTTTTTCTGCTATCCCTGACATTTAAAAACAATGATACAAACGGGCTAGCTATTAGACTCTCGATTGGCAGGAGTTTCACCACCCTCTCTTCATTATAACCGAAGTTATCGTGCCCTAAAGAATCAACAAATCAGCATATTTATCTCTGCTTACCCTAAGCAGAAAATGCTCATCTTTAAACTCAATCATGACATTGACCTAGTGAACGTCTACACCAAGTTTGAACATTCTAGCTTAATTAGAAGGAGAGTTATTGTGTTTCAAAGTCTCGGCCCTTCAAATTGCTACTACTTTTCATATTCAATTCAAAATGGAATCCATCAGTAGACCTAAATCAAAATTCTGCTCCCAGCGATTTTTAGGCCAACCTTCAAGGATTCAGAAAATATAACTCCCGTGTCTGTAAGTGCAATATCGCAAAAGAGCTATTGTTTTTTCACGTTTCAAGATGGTGGCACTTCCGGTTCGATCGACAAACTTCATATTTTGTGTACAAATCAGTAATTACTTATCTAGTATCCAAAAAAAAAATCAGGTCATTCTGACCTATATTTCGATGATTTTTTTGAAAATTTTGATCCTTAATTTCGTCAAGGGGAGATAATTCAGAAAATGTCTAATTATATTTTTGAAGTCACATGGGTAAGATCTACTTATATACTAAATTTCATAAAAATCGTACAACTATTAAAGAAGTTGTCAAATTGGTCTAAACTTCGGGTTCGAAATCACAGCGACGAATTTTTGAAATTCGAAAATGTGAAACTGCAGATGAGATTGATTTTTTTCAAGGTATTCAAAGAAAAAAGAATGAGTAAAATCGGTCAAAAAATAGCAAAGTTACGACTATGCATTGTCAGTTTTTTCGTTCGTAAAATTCGGTGATTTCGAATTCGCAAAACGTTTTCAAAATATATTTAATCAACAGCCACCACCCATTTTTGGGGGGGTAGGTCAAAGTTTCAGAAACATCCTATGGTTAGATTCTGCGAAATCCGATTTGCAGGAAAAACACAAAAAAAAAAAAATAACTAGATCTGCTACTGTCCCATGCAGATATGAAAGCTTTCATATTCATCGTCATGTGTCATTGATTGTATCAAGTATCCTAAATAAAAGGATAAGAAGAAAAAATTATCAAAATTGGTCAAAAACTCGCGAAGTTACAAGTCTAAATATAGTATGAAACATTGCACCCAGGCATAACAATAATCTGAAAACTAAAGGGAAATACCTCAAACTTGTATTACTGTAATGAGACGGATGAGAAAATGAAATGAAAATGGCGGGAAAAAAATTAAAAATGACCGGTTGGACAGGCGACCTTACTCCTTGTCACGTTCAACCGGGCATTCGAAAACACGCTAGTTAACTCAATGACAGGCGCGCGTGCTAACCATTCAGCCACCCAACCCCCCTTTAAAATCAGACACGTGTAATATGTCATAGGAAAAATAACAAGTGGCTCACAAAAAATGGTAAATTAATGAGTTTAGGTCAAAAGTTTGAGCTACTGTTTTAGAGTATTTTTTATGTTTTAAACAGACACGTTAAGGGTTGTTCATACTTAAATGAAAGTTTAATTTTAAATAAGACCAATAAAATTAGGATTTAATAATGCCAGACTAATATTAAAATAAAGTTTTCAATTAAGAATAATTAATTATTGGTCTAATGCAATGAAATGCTTTGATTTGACGGATGAAATGTACGATGGGTGTCCACACTATGTGGCTAAGGCGTTGGCCTGCTAGCCAGGAGGTCGGGTGTTCGATCCCTGCATTGTCCGAGAAAGTTCATCTCGATTTTCTGGCGTGTCCCCCCACCCCCCGTGTACACATTGGAGTACACGTAAAAGATCCCTTAGCAGTTGGAATTCGATACTGTTGAATAAGCTCTATACGATGACTAAATGTGCAGATTGTAGCCACCCACACTGCATGTTTTGCTTAACAATGAAAGGGTGCCGTTTTCAATGTTCGATCCTTTTGTTCTTCTACTCCTGATATGTTGGATTGTTGATCGATGGTTTTATATAAAAGACTACCAATAAGACTCTTTGTAGAAGAAGTTCCCAAAAAATATTAAGTTGACTTTACGAGAAAGACCTCTAAACATGCTCCAAATTGTAAGAATACGACTTTTTGGATTTTCAATCTCTTTTTTTCGCCTATCCCTGATATTTAAAATAAATGATACAATGATTTCACACAACAGGCTAGCTATTGGACTCTCTATTGACAAAAGTTTCACAGCCCTCCCTTCATTATAACCGAAGTTATCGTGCCCTAAAGAATCAACAAATCAGCATGCCTATCTCTGCTTACCCTAGGCAGAAAATGCTCATCTTTGAACTCAATCATGACATTGACCTAGTGAACGTCTACACCAAGTTTGAACATTCTAGCTCAATTAGAAGGAGAGTTATTGTGTTTCAAAGTCTCGGCCCTTCAAATTGCTACTACTTTTCATTTTCAATTAAAAATGGTGACCATCACGTGACCGAAATCAAAATTCTGCTCCCTACGATTTTTGGGCCATCCTTCAAGGATTCAGAAAATATAACTCCCGTGTCTGTAAGTGCAATATCGCAAAAGTTCTATTGTTTTTTCACGTTTCAAGATGGTGGCACTTCCGGTTCGATCGACAAACTCCATATTTTGTGTAGGAATCAGTAATTACTTGTCGAGTATCGAAAAATTTTTTTAGGTCATTCTGACCTATATTTCGACGATTTTTTTGAAAATTTTGATCCTTAATTTCACCAAGGGGAGATAATTTAGAAAATTTCTAATTATATTTTTGAAGTCACATCGGTAAGATCTACTTGTATACTAAATTTCATGAAAATCGTACAACTATTAAAGAAGTTGTCAAATTGGTCTAAACTTCCGGTTCGAAATCACATCGACGAATTTTCGAAATTCGAAAATGTGAAACTGCAGATGAAAACGATTTTTTTCAAGGTATTCAAAGAAAAAAGAATTAGTAAAATCGGTCAAAAAATAACAAAGTTACGACTATGCATTGTCAGTTTTTTCGTTCGTAAAATTCGGTGATTTCGGATTCGTAAAACGTTTTGAAAATATATTTAAACAACGTTCGCACCCCATTTTGGGGGGGTAGGTCAAAGTTTCAGAAAGATCCCATGGTTAGATTCTGAGAAATCCGATTTGCAGAAAATACACAAAAAAAAAAAAATAATAATAATCTTAACAGAAACAATAAGCTTTCATATGTAATATGAAAGCTTAATAATAATCTTAACAGAAACAATAAGCTTTCATATGAAATATGAAAGCTTAATAATAATAAGAATAATTTTAACAAAAACAATAGTGTTTCACACAAGCTACGCAGTGTGAAACCCTAATAATATATCTGGTGTGATAACATCGACGGGAATCTGAGCTAATCCCAGTTCCCTCTTAACACCCATTAATAACATTTTTAAGTGACAATCATTTGGTAAAGGATCGGAAAAACAAGATAACTTGTGTACACGCGGTAGAATATTCAGATATCGCTGAACCGTGGCATACTTGAAATGCTTAACTTTCAATAAATATGTAACATATAACTGGAGAGTTCGTGAATCAACAGAAACCGCGCATTTTTCGAAAAGCTCACAAAAGTTTAAATAACATTTGAGATGTGTACGATAAGTTACTGCCGTACTCGTAGACCAAGCTTTATTCTTTAACACTGTAGTTTGCCAGGTCAGGTATTCCTCGGTTAAACCACCTATAGAAATAAATTTCAAAGTCATGTGACTACACAGTTCCTGAATATTAAAAGGATGAAACTGTAACGAAGGCAGCAGAGAATAAAGCATGGGTAGCTTGTTTATATCACGGAGTCTTGAGCAAGTGTCCGCTACAACATTATTGACCCCTGGCAAGAACTTAGCTTGAAGTGTACAGTTTAAAGAGGCACACACCCAGAAAATTGATCGACACAAAGACATTGCAATTTTATTACGCGATGTCCCTTTATTCAACCAGGATATAGCACTCTTGTTATCACTATGTACAATAACACGTTTATTCCTAAACATATCTTTCCATCGCACTATGGCTAGATAGATTGTTAAAAATTCTTTAACGTTGATATGTTGGTATTGGTAAAAAGGCATGTCCACTTCCCAATTGACATAAAAATAGTCCCCACTGAAATAACCGCCACCCCCGACAAGACAAGTATCAGTTTGAAGCGAGGTAATCCGTTCGTTATCTTGAATAGCGCTGACACCATTAAAGTTGTTCATAAACGATATCCACCAGTTCAAGTCCTCGAAAAAATCGTGAGTCAACAGAGCTTTGTGTTGGTTGCAGTGCATGTTATCTTTGAGGTCGTAAATAACTGCGATCCCCGGCTACTACTTGTGACGCCCTGTTTAGTTTGCCAATTAAAACTTTCAGTTGCTTGCGACTTGCCCGTTTTTTGCAGGCAAATGACCGTACGTTCAAGGCGAACCTGTGCCAATTGCTGTTCAAGATTCCATAATTCTGTTGCTCCGACAGTGACATTGTCATTCGTAGTCATAACAGGTGTAAATACCCCGGCCCTCTGACTGTGCGATTGGTCGACCGCGGCATTGTTTCCAACATAGTTTTCATCACTACCAGCAAAATTTGCTTTATCTGTAGAATGTTCGTCGACGGAACCGTCGTTGGAGTCAGGGAGTTCTAACAAACTTGTAGTTTTAGTTGTTTTCCTCTTAGAAGATTTGCTAGCCATTTTAAAAGATATTTTTTGCTGAAGGCCGCCAACAACGCGCCCTGCGTTCGATGCACGATGCCAATACGGAGGGAGGTAACTCCAAAATGATGCATTCGGTAGTACACGCTCATTACCAAAATATATTTTAATATATATATTTAAATAAAACTTTTTAGTACTTTTATCAGGCTCTATCTATAGTAAATGTATTTATTTAGCTTAGCTTTGTTCTCAGTAATTTAAGTAATAATTCTTATAATAGGAATTTATATATTGTTTTTGTTAAGATTATTATTAGGGTTTCACACTTTGTTGAGATTATTATTCTTTTTTTTATTATTCTTTTTTTTTCCACTTGAGCATATCTCGGAAACTACTTTTCGAGTTGATCCATTTTTTTTCGGTTTTACTGGGAAAATGGATGTGACTTAGAGATTAAAGCTATTTTAAACGTTCTGTGACTATGCAAAATGTCCGAAATCACCGAGGTTGTCGTTTTCTGAAATAATGCCGTAGTATCAACAACAATCGCTGGATTTTAACGTTCGATAGATTTTTACATAGCCAGAGAAATGGCACATAGCTACGATTGTTTGGATCTTTGAATTTCGACTGCTTAAACAGTTTATTTGGAGAGAGAGAGAGAGAAATGGAGTTTAACGTCCACTCGACACAAACTGGGTCATTTCGGGACTAATATAATTATGTTTTTTAATTTTATTTCAATAATTTGCTTGCGCGTAGGGGTCTTCAGCAGTGGGAGGAAACCAGAGTGCCCGGAGGAAACCAGAGTGCCTGGAGGAAACCCACGAGGTTGAGAAGGTGCCCCATGTCCATGCCACATATGCTCACACCAGGTATAGAAACCACAGCCGCAAGCCAGAGGTGACCGGCCAGCTAGAGGTCGAAGCGCGGCACTCTAGACCACTAGGCTATCCCAACCCCCCAGTTCATTTGGAAAGTCGGCACAATATTTGAAACTGGTCGCAACATTTTAATTTTACCACCTCGTCTAGGATGAATTTCTGTAACGCGGGTAATATTATACTCTTTCTGCTATCATAGTCATACAGTTTTCACAACAAGGAGGCGTCAGGTGGTGGAATTTTGAATATCCATCTGTTCCAGACCTTAAAGTTGCGGAAGGCGGAATATCGACAAGATTATCCCTTTCATGGCCCAATGATTCACACCGAATCAGTTAAAACTGTAACATGACTAACCCTCCAGAAAGAAAAGTATCGAAAAAGATTATGGATTCTGTTGTGATTTTAAGATTTTCGTCACTGGAAAAGAAAGTGTTCGGATACTCATGACACCATCGCTTTTTCCCAAAACTTGAAAAGGGTATGTTTAAAATAATGAACAACCTCAATAAATATTTTTAAAGAATTGTGAAATGTTTCCTTTAATTACTGGTCTTAATCCCATTTTATCTGAATAAAATATTGCCTAAATCAATGTGTTGTAATTGTTTATGTCGTATTTTTAAAGTTATAGCTGGTGTTTATATAATATATAAGTTATAAAACCCAACAAAACCAAAGCCTGTAAAACTTACTGGCGGTAAGTCCAAAACGTAGAGTGTCTTATTACTATGACAAGTTTCAATTTTAAGTCATGCATCTGACCCTGTTAATTTATACAGTATAACTCATATTTTTATCGAACGCTGATTAAAGACCTCTGACGTTTAACCTCACGTTAAATTAACGCCCAAAACATGAACAAAATGATGGTGGCCGACCATTTTATGCAAAGTATTGTATGCCATGGTATTATCTAGGTGAGAAGAATGGTATAACGATCCATGGCACATGTCATGCGGTAGATACGCCTCTGGTTTACTGTTATCTATTACTTATATTGCTTTATTCACGGTATTGTTTCATTTTGTATATGAACTAAATCTATTTTAACCCACACAATCATATTTATTTTTGTTCGCAGCTCAGCATTTCGTAAAACGAAGAACGTCAGTAACTGGATAGTTGTAACAACGAATGTTGAACCTACAGATGCTATAAAATATATGAGTAATTTATCAGAATGGAAACTACTTGTGGTAGAAAATAGTAATACACCAAAAGACTGGAGGTAAGTGTATATTAATACGCAGAGTAATTGGACTATTTATTGTTGGAGTTTGAAACCTCTAATATTATCCAGGCTCCTCTTGCAAAAAAGACTCTTGATTCCTATATTGATTGATTATTACCGACGGTTCATATTCTCGATTGTCTAGTACCGTTGTCCTGGTAATCAACGACGCATCGATTGGCAGCCATTTCATCATCAGTTGCCAGTCATTGTTACGTTCAATGCACATATGTCGGATATTGTCTAATTCACTCAATATCTAAGTTATGCGATAGTTTAGTTAGATGATAATTGTCTTGCGATGTGAATACAGGTCTATATCATAATTTATATAACATCAAAAGCCAGGAAGACACCCGGCAATAGCCAAGTTTATAAAATATCAATAATTAATGTTACCTTCACATATTTAATTTCTTTCTTTTAGTTTGACCAACTGTATTTATCTTAGTTTAGCTGAACAACAACATTTTTATTTTTCTAAGCTGATACCAACTGAAAGTTATTCTCGTAAAATAATTGGCTACCTGTATGCCATTTCCAACGGTGCTAAGACGATTTATGATTTAGATGATACAATAAAATTATTAACAGATTTAGATGATCTTTTGAACCCGGACGCATTCGAATACTGGTTACAATATAATGGAAACTTCGTATTTAATTCGTTTAAACATTTCGGACAATCAGCAATATGGCCTAGGGGATTTCCAATAAAGAAATTAAGTGAAAATGGGACAAATAGTTATTTCTTGTCTGACGTCATGAAACCAAGTATATTACAGATGCTAAGTGACGGTGAACCAGATATCGATTCCGTGTTTCGATGGACTTTAAAACCAACAAACACAAATTTAAATATTTCATTTGATAGTGCAACGCCCCCTGTTGTCATCCCACCTCTAGTGTTTACTGTGATAAACAGTCAGACTACCCTTTTCCGGTATGATGCCTTATGGGCCTTGGTTCTTCCGGTTACGCCGTCTTATCAACATTCTGACGTAATAAGAGGATATTGGGCCCAACGTCTGCTATGGGAAATTGGAGGATCTGTCGGTTGTTATCCTCCAAATTCGTATCAAATTAGAAATAGCAGATCGTATACGTTGGCAGAAAATTCAAGAGGGTCCTATTTTGATCCTAATAAGTTAGTTGACTTTCTAATACAGTGGAAATGTCCCGTTAAACGAACATTTTTCCAGTGTGTTTCCCTGTTGAGTGAAAAGTTAGCTGAAGATGGATATTGGCAGCAAGACGACCACCAACTGGTTCAGGCCTGGATACGCGAACTTGAAACATCTAGCTATAAAGAGCCGAAAAGAAAACCATTTATTGATCGGAATATAGCCAACCCCACAAATGCCGTAATATATGAACCAGTGGATATTGCGAACTTGAAAATATTGCAACAATCCAAATGGAACCAAGTTTTGGGAATTACATCATTTTGTAAAGATACTTCTTACCTTATAAATCGCACGAGTCTGGTTTCTGTGACTTTTCCAGATATACTGTTAGTAATTATGTTTAATTTTCCTTTATATGATAATATACCTTACTTACAGTTAATGTACGGCGTAACGTTTACACATATTGTCTATTGTGGTTCAAACATCCAACGTTTTCTGAAAGCATCCAACAATTTTGCTAATAAAGTGACCTTTGTTGAATCTGTTGTCGATAATGGATATTGTGTGTATACCTGTTTAAGTGCCGCTATGAAAATGAATTTTGATGTCCAAGGATACCTTATGATAGGAGATGACACATTACTCAATTCATGGAACATTCACAAATTCCCTCTGGACAAAATATGGTACCATTCTGACATTGCTCGGCTTTACAAAGGCAAAAAAAGTCCATCGAATTGGTGGCAAAAACCCGTTGGTCAAATTGCAATGAACAAAGCATGGAAGCTTCTGAATAAGGTGTCTGTTGAAAGTCTCGATCTTAAACCAGCTGTGGAAAAATTTGTACACACGCTTCTTGATAATAGTGCGCCTAAAGACGGTGCTATGCTTGGGGCGTCCGATATTCTGTATATACCCAGCAGATATAAGAAGGATACAATATTCTTCTTGGATGTGTTTGCTGAATGTAAAGTATTTTTAGAAATAGCTATAGCCACTTTAGTCAACGGTTTGGAAGATAAAAATAATATTATTAATTTAAAAGGACAATATCTGTGGTTAAATAGTGAAAGGAACAAAATACCAGAACTTTTTAAGCCAAATGATGCGTACCTTCATCCTGCAAAACTCTCCCAGATAAAAACTAAACTTAAAAAATTCTTTTGTAAGACTTATTTCCCTCTAATATTAAACGGAATTCGAACTAACAATACAAAAGAATAACAGGACATCTTTTAGCTATAATGAACTGTATCGCGTCAAAACACGTTCAAAATTTACAATCCGAAGGCTGATAATAGTTCTTTCGTATGTATGCCCACATAAAGAATCTCACCAACTTTTAAATTTGTCGGCCAAATAACTGGCACGTAAAACGATCGGAATAATGTTGAAAATGGTTATATTAATAACTGTAATGTGTTCACAAGGTTCAAACGTGGTTCGCAAAATACCCCGATATAGAATCTGTGTAGTCCTAACATAAATGTTCGAAGAATTTTGAATTTGGATAAGGTCATTCCATAAAGAACAAATGTTACCCACATACTCTGCAATATAAAATTGTCACATTAAATAAAAAACAAAACTAGCATTGTCGGACAAAACAAAAACTCCAATTAGCAGATTTGTGACGAAATGTAAAACAGCTATAATTCGATGACGCTACTTGGAGGGTAACATTAATGACTAAGTTATGCAACAGATTTAGTAGGTAATTGGTAGATATTCGGCATCACGCATACATTATAATTTAGACCAAAAGTATTGAGTTTTCAAATATTACATTTTCTACCAATCCTAGTACACGCGTCAAAACAATTTCCATGACAGTTCTTTTGAAAATGGAGATGATATTTACTGAGGTATAAACTAAGATAAAATGTACGACAACTTAGCGACGCCATTTTAATACATCATTACGAATAGTCCTAAAATATTTCTCAGCGCAATGTTTTAATATAGCGAGTATGTATCGCAAATATAATTGTATACACCTACCATGACCACTTTTTATAAAACAATATACTCGTACACATTACGTACAATACATGATCACATCTATCAAATGACATTGACATCAAAGGCCCTTTGTGACAAAGTGATCTATAACTTATATCAAATTGAACTTGTTGACTATGTTCTTAATAAATGTCTCATCATTATGCTGATCTTCTGTTATCTTTTATATTTATTTTTCCTATTGGCATATTTGTCCACGCCCGTACTATTTACCGAAAAACAACAGAAAAAGTCCGTAAAGCCCTAAATACCGAAAAATCACTAAATGCCGAAAAACAACTCCAAAAAAAAGATCGCTTTAGGTAACGCACGAAAATAGTTGGTACTATAGATAGGTACTAGGTCACGCATAAATGTAATTGGTCATGGATCATAACAGGTACCACAACAAACTTGCGTAGCACGGCAGGAGGGTCACTTATTAATATTGTGGAGAACTCTAGGTGGGTCATAGGTAAGGGCTTTTTTCAGACGGAAATATCCCCCGTCTACACCATTCAGCACAGTATTTTCTTTATGAACCAGTTATAAACATCTCAGTGCACGTTGTAAGCATTCTTCGGCGGCTTTTGATCTTTGAACCTTTCGTCAACCGACCGTCGATATGCCAGTGCCACGCTTGAAAGTGACTAAACCATAGTGGGTCATTACTAATGAGTAGATTACTATCTAGTTTCATTTGAAACGGGACTGTTTTAATCCTCGAGTAAAAGTGTCAGATATTAAACCGTCAATATACCATGATGAAATCCGTATGACGCCGGCAAAGCACGTTCGTCTGTTGATGAAACTGGCCCTTGTCGTATAGGGACCATTTAGAGCCACGAAATCTTGTAGAGCAGTCATAGAAATATGGACTTTAAAAGTTACCCTGATTTGAATCATCTTTCAAAATCAACTTAGTGCACTGGATTATTTATTTTCTAATATTCTGATGGTCATTTGTGCCACAGCACACCACTAAAGGTCTGCGGCCCAGTTTTTTTTATAAACAATATTTTATTCTCAGAAGAGGATTGAGGAACAGACTAGGCCTATATTACCTCTCTCCACTGATGGTCTATTGTGCCATAGTCGAACACTGATAGTATGTAGCCCAGCCCACTACTGATGGATGGTATGTGGCCCAGTCCACCATTGATGGTCTATGTGTCCCAATCCGCCTCTTATGGTCTGTGACTGTGGCCAGTCCACAACTAATGGTCAGTGACTGTGTCCCAGTCAACCACCGATGGTCTGTGACCCTGTCCACTACTATTGTGCTATAGTCCACCACTGATGGTCTGTGACCCTGCCCACCACTATTGTGCAATAATCCACCACTGATGTTCTCTGTGTCCGAACTCCACGACTATAGTCTGCGGCCCAGTCTACCACTGATAGTCTGTGGCCCAGTCTACGACTGATGGTCTGCGGCCCAGTCTATCACAGACGATATGTGCCCAAGTCAACCACTGGTAATCTGTATGTTCCAGTCAACCATTGATGGCATGTGTGCTCAATTCCACCACTGTTGGTATGCGTGTCCCATTCCACCATTGATAGTCTACATGCCCCATTCCACCACTAATGGTCTATTCTATCATCGCTTTCAGGCAAAATGAGAAATTAAATAATATGAGGTACACGATGATTGCATATAATCCAGTGTACTAAGGCCAACGCTGATTTTGAAAGATGATCAATTCTACTGAATATTATGTCCATCATTTAAACCATGGCAAGTAAGGCAACATAAGGATTATATTTTCGAACAGTGTTTAAAATAATCTGTGATGAGGTCTAATCAGTAACTAGCTAGTTACAGATTAGTGGTTGACTAAGTTTGGTATTCTCAACGGTCAGATTATCTAATCTTTGACTATAATCTTTTGTAATCAAAGATTAAAATTCACTATTTAACTTTGATTATCAATGATTTAATATACTCAAGTGTTTAGAGAGGTTTTTGTCGTTGATAAAGGGGCCCAATTACAGAAAGTAGACAAACGCATATGGGAAGATCTTTAGAAGACATTTGGCTTCCGGGGGAAATCCGCCAGCCCAATCATGCAGAAATGAATTTAACTTTATTATTATATGACAGTCACGGAAAAATGATTAAGAAATACGAACACGATAAATGATAGGAAAAGATATCCTTGACTATCTCGGTGGTAATAACTATATACTCTATTATGGCACTACAACATCAAAGCTCACGACAACAATAACATAATTTGAGGCCAGCTACGCTTGGCCACATTGTCTTTGTTTCAATCTGAATCCCAAGTTTTTAAAATCGCCATTACGGGACTGCTACTACAGCATTAAAGGAGTCATTATAATCTCACTTAACTTTAAGTTACCTCCAATAGGTCACTTAAAGTTAAGTGGCTATTTCTCACTTTGAATACCACTTAAAGCTGAACTCCGGTTACAAAAATACCGAAAAAATTAAATAAGAAAATGTTAACGCCCCCATACTTGTTTCAAATTTGTGAAATAAATGGGGGCTTATTTCACACATTGGAAACAAGTACGGCGGCTTGAGGCGTTATTATTTTTATTATTTCGGTAGTTTTGTAACCGGGGTTCAGCTTTAAAGGAGCTAAATCGCTAACATTTGGGACCTTGAAATTGACTCAAGTGGGTCGCAACGCATATAATACTGTAATATGAATGTATGTAAACTGATTTGCATTCAATGGTTTCCGTTTTTACTCTAATTTCAAATCAGTTATGTTCGGGGAAATAAACCAGCAGTGTCAACCGAAGGCATTTTGTTTAGCGTCTAGTTATTCCAGTCTACATGTGCCGTTTGATTTGGTACAATGTTTCTAGCCTCGTTCCTCGAGTCTCTTGCTAGAACTGGGGCTGAAACGCATTATGGTACACGATTCGTGTACCAATGGTAAAATATTTATTTTGTCTTAAATATTGGATATCAGAAGCCCATCTTTATCCGGTAAGATCACATCATCAATTTTGATTTAAATTGACAAATAATTCGTATTTTCAATGTTGAAGATTTTGGATGATATTGAGTTAAAGACTTAGCTCCTTTAAAGACTAACACTTAAGACAGCTTAACCTTATAGGTAAATTTGATACTTAGCAGATCCATTGAATATCACTTGCCCTTACGTATAATGACCGCCAAAATCCAATGTAGTGGCCAATTTCAAGCTTTTTATCGCATTACAACTATTGAACCAAGAATAGTTATTTTGATCTCTATATCTATGTTTGTATGTATGTGAGTAATCGTCTGCTCCTAAATCTTGTTCATTAGATCCTGTCCCGACTCCTGTTCTTAAGGACTGTCTAGACGAAGTTATTCCAGTTTTTACCTATATTATTAATATTTGTATAGCATCCTCTACAACTCCCAACGTCTTCAAACAAGATTATGTTACCCCTTAAATAAAAAGTCTACACTGGATCCTAATATTTTTAAATATTACAGACCTGTCTCTAACTTAAGTTTTATTTCTAAAATATTGGAGAAATGTATTGCTTCTCAGAAAAAGGCCCATCTAGATGATAACTGTTAGTATGAACCATTGCTTATAATCAATTTCACAGTACCGAAACTGCTTACAAATGATATTTTGATGGAAATTGATAATGAAAAAATGTACATTTTTAATTTTATTATATTTATCAATTTAAATTCGGTATTTGTGACTCTGTATTAAAACTTTTAGAAAGCTATCTTGTGGGTAGAAAACAGTGTATTTTTGTTAATTGTAAATCGTCGTCTGAATCTGTTTGTCATCTGGGGTTCCTCAGGTTTCTGTTCTTGGACCGATTTTATTTACCCTCTATACGTCACCATTAGGTGATATTGTCAGAAAATATGGTCTCAGCTTTCATTTGTATGCCGATGGTACTCATTTATATATTTCATTTGCACCTATTTGTCCATCGTCTTTAAATTTATCAAAATTGCAACCTGAGAACTGTATTATTGAAATTAAAAAATGAATGTCAAAGAACTTTCTAAAATTGAATGACGTTAAAACCAAATATTTGTTTTTAGACTCAAGGCATCAATTAAGTAAATTTGTAAATGATACCCCCCCCCCCCGTTGTAATTGGTAATTGTGATATATTTTCATCTTGTTCTTCTCGTAATATTGGCGTAACCTTTGATAGTTTTATGCTTATGGGAGCCCAAGTAAATAATATTTGTAAATTGTGCTATTTTAATATTAGAAATGTAGGTAAAACACGTAAATTTGTAACTGTAGAGGCCACTAAGTAAGTCACTTGTTTATTATCTCGATTAGATAACTTTAATTCACTTTTAGTTGGTTTACCTTCAAAGCTTATAGATACATTACAAAAGGTACACACTTGTTACTTTAACTAAGAAATGTGACCACAAAACTCCTGTTTTACATAATTTACACTGGTTACCTGTTAAATATCGAATACTTCATTTCATCACTATTTTTTTAAAAAGTTTTTGTAAATAACATTTTGTTTAATTTAACTTTATTTCATTATTAATTTTATAATTCTATTTCCTTTATTTTGTTGAAAATGGGTTTGAAAGTTTAATTCAATAAAAATGTTTTAAGAATTTGAAAAGAAAAAAAACCATAGTGAGCCTATCGCTGTCATTTTCCCAGAATGCTATATTTTATGTTAGATCAAGGTCGTATAAATCAACTCAAAAAAGAGTTACGCCCCTTACAGAGTACTCCCTTTCGAACGGTAGTTAGGGATGTCTCGAGACATCCGAACGTTAAAATCGTTCTAACGAATTTTAGATAGTCTGCTAATTAGATCTCTATTGCTAATTGATAGTTTGATTGAAACTTTACAAAGGAGCACAATTAATGGGGCCAAGAGTCCAAACTCTGGTAACCTGACTGGCTGTAAGGCCTGACGACGAGTGGCGAATGACACACAACCAATGACGTAAAATGACGTGTTTCAATCATTGCAGACAGCACTTTGCGGCCTAAAATAAATATGACAGCTGAATGGCAAAAATTTAAACAAAACCTAAAAGAAAAAAGAACTGGGCCAAAAAACAACCTGACAGGCAAAAATCAAAAACCCAGATAAGATTTTATTATTGTGCAAAGACTTAGGGCCTGGTTACATGGAGGGGGCTAACCCGGTTGGGCGAAACGTCTTCTCTAAACGGGGGCCTCGGGTATGACGTCATTGCAATGCAACCAAATGAAAAAAACAAAACACTGTTTATATCTAAACCAGGCTAGCCCGCTTAACCGGGGCACCCGTTTGTGAAACCGGGAAGCCCGGCAAAACGAGCCAGCTCTTCTTTCATATAAACAACATTTTGTGTTACAAGCAGGGCGGACGCATGCGCATGGGAAATATTTTCATCTCCGTTCCAATCTTAACCAAGCTTTTCATCACTGGCGCATGCGCACGGTACTGTTACAATAAACATGGCAACAAACAAAAGCGAAAGTTGTCAAGCGGGGTTTCTTTAACATCTAACAAGGCAAGGCGTTTTGTTTGGCCACAAGATATGATAAAATCACTAATTGACAGCCTTACTGACTATAAAGTAAAAATGGAATACGAAGGCGGTTTTTTGCTTGTTCATTACATAGGAAGCATGACACTAACAAATTGAAGTGCGAAACCAACCAAATACTCAAAGTTAACAAAAACAATAAAAAGTTTTAATTTGATATTCAATGTGGTCGCCATTTTGCTTCCTATATTACACTACGTGATATGTCCCAACCCACCTATCACTTCCATATAAAGGACACTCGGGTAGCCTCTTGTTCATGTAAACCTTCAGACGAGATAGCCCCCCTTATAACAGTTAAAATTACGTTTTCAACCCGACGTCATATAAAAAGTTTCGACGAGATAGCCCATTGATTTCATCGCAGCTCGCGTATATGGCCCGCTGTCATATAAAATCTATAGTGCAAGGCTGAACTTGACGGGCCAACCCGTCTATCCGAGCTAGCCCTTCCCATGTAACCAGACCCTAGTCAAGATGTTAGTGGCAAGGCACAAAAATACAGCAGAATAGGAGCCAGAGAATTCGTCCCTTTTGATAATGAAAAAACTATCGAAACTATAAGGGAAGCTTGCAGTCGTCATTTTGGGGGTTAATATGCGATGTTTTGGCTGGAGAACAAGGGCCATCTTGTTCATCCCTAAAGCAATTGCCTAACATGAAGGTCATACATGTCAGATTTATGGACAGTACTAATACCACTACTAATACTTGTACAAGACCTTGTTTGAACAGTACTACTTCAAAGTATCCTTATCAAGATAATTCAGAATTAATATTCACCAATATGCCCAAGAAGATTCGGAAAGTGGTCCGTTTTTGTGATGATACATTGTAGTAACACTAACAACTTTCATCATGTCCATACAGATAGCACTACAACTACCAGTACTCCTACTTTCACACCTAAAAGTTTATCGGTAATTGATATGATAAAACTTGGGAAGGTTGTCCAGAAAATTTAGTAGAGCTTACATTGCCAGGCCCACACCAGCGTCCTCTTCGTTAATAGGTCCATCGGATACCAAAACTTGGGTTCTAAAAGAGAATTTTGAAAATTCTGTTGATATTATCTCTCAAACAAATCAAACCATTGGACAACATACCAAAAAGATTGTGCAATTGCATAATCTGGCCTAAAATTTTGCAGAAAAATTATTGCTTCTACTAAAAAGTAAAGGTAATTTATTGAGATACGGAGAGTAGTGGTTTACAATAATATATTGATGGGAAAAAAGATGGAATCTGGGGAGTATGTTACTGTTGAGGAATTTATTGACGGAAAGTTTCAGAAGTATATTAATAATGATGGAAATGTGAATGATGCCCTCCTTGATACCGAGAAATGTCTAAAAGCCGAGAGCTATGTACATTTTACAGTCTCAAAAGAATTTGATGGTTGTTGACATACAAGGGTTTGGATTAAAACTGTCTAATCCAGAATTTGCATCAAAACAAGTCCAGGACGACAGTGGAGAGTTCCTTTTTACTACTGGGAATTTGTCATACTCTGCATTTGAGAATTTTACAATAAATCATAAGTGCAACATTTATTGTGAAATGTTGAATCTTACCAATTTGGCTGTCCAGTTTCAGTACGTTTCGTTACGTAATGTTGTTTTCTTGCGTAATGTTTCATAAATATGATAAACACAAACAAAATGTTCAATAAAGTATGTATCTCGGTTCAATCTTTTTACATTATCATAATATTTAACATTTAGTGGAAAGTTGCAAATGACAAAAAACAAATTACTGTGGGCAAATTAGAAGTACAGTAAACTTCGCGTACATGTAAGTTGGATCTTAGTGGACTGACCAATTTTATTTGAGTTAAGCAAAGGTTCGAATTAGCCAAAGACTGAAATTCAATCTAAACATGATAAGGGAAAGTATTGTGGGGCTCTGTGCATAGAATAGACCATCGGTTCGAAACTAACTCAGTCTAATTTTGAACATACTGGAAAAACAGCCGGAATTAGATCAAATGACAGAACACTTTTATCCGAGTTGAGCAAAGATCCGGCATAGGATGTCTACCTTACACGCAGACATTTTATAAGAAAACTGTGCAGGATCAAAGGGTCCAAACAATATTATCCGGGTTGAGTGAAGATCCAGCCTATAAGAATCTGACTCATGCAAAGTTTACTGTATATGAGATTAATAACCAGATCTGCTGTTGCTCGGGTGAAATTTCCCACATTAGACAGCTTGCCAGAATGTATAATTTGTCCCCACATAACCTATATTTAGCTTTGACAATAAACCCCATTTTGTTTGATTTTTATAAACTAAACTTTAAAGTTCTGCTTTATATATATGTATGCCTCTACACAGTCTTCAGGTGATATATTTTCTGTAGTAGGAATAATTGCTTCACATTTTGCCCGGAAATCTGCCTCTAAAAAATCATCTGCCACATTATCCAACTTTGCGTGATTAAATATTTCATCTAACTGATCATCATTAACAATCCAACCTGGATAAAAACAAACGCAAAAATGAAATGAAATTTAACAACCTACTCTTCTGCACCTAACCTGGGCATCTGAAATTAAACAAGCCAACAGTGAGGCTGATGTCCCCCGCCGAAATCCCAAAATAAATAGATGACACATATTAATTAATCGCACATTTATTTTTTTCAAACGTATCGAGCAATCAAACTGTACACGAAGTGTCATCCAAAAGTGTTTTATAAAGAAAATTGATAAAACCGACGAGAAAAATGAAAATGTACCCTAGTTAGGGGGACCCTAAAGGCAGACAAAAGGGCCCCCACGCTTGACAAAAGGAAAGGGCCCTCGTGTCCGAGTCAATCGTTTCTATACACTGTTACTGTCGAATCCATTACTGAATGAGAATGCAGTCATTGTATTGCCATAAAAATCATCAATCAAGATGAACATAAGTTATCTTGTCCCAAAGTATCAACCAATCAAATTGCTTATCTCTGCCTACCCTAAGACGAAAATGCTCATCTTCGAACTCCAGCAAGGCATTGACCTAATAAGCATATACACCAAGTTTGAACATTTTAACTCAATTAGAAGGAGAGTTATTGTGTTCCAAAGTCTCGACCAATCAAATTGCGTATCGCTCTGCTTACCCTGAGCAGAAAATGCTCATTATCGAACTTAGTCAAGGTATTACTGTAATGAAACTATACATCAAGTTTCATCAATCTCACTTAATTAGAACTAAAGTTATCGTGTCCCAAAGCATCAACCAATCAAATTGCTTATCTCTGCTTACCCTAAGCGGAAAATGCTCATCTTCGAACTCCATCAAGGCATTGGCCTAATAAACACATACACCAAGTTTGAACATTCTAGCTCAATTAGGAAGAGAGTTATCGTGTCCCAAAGTATCAACCAATCAAATTGCTTATCTCTGCTTACCCTAAGCGGAAAATGCTCATCTTCGAACTCCATCAAGGCATTGACCTAATAAACACATACACCAAGTTTGAACATTCTAGCTCAATTAAAAGTTATCGTGTCCCAAAGCATCAACCAATCAAATTTCTTATCTCTGCTTACCCTAAGCGGAAAATGCTCATCTTCGAACTCCATCAAGGCATTGACCTAATAAACACATACACCAAGTTTGAACATTCTAGCCCAATTAGGAAGAGAGTTATCGTGTCCCAAAGCATCAACCAATCAAATTGCTTATCTCTGCTTACCCTAAGCGGAAAATGCTCATCTTCGAACTCCATCAAGGCATTGACCCAATAAACACATACACCAAGTTTGAACATTCTAGCTCAATTAGGAAGAGAGTTATCGTGTCCCAAAGTATCAACCAATCAAATTGCTTATCTCTGCTTACCCTAAGCGGAAAATGCTCATCTTCGAACTCCATCAAGGCATTGACCTAATAAACACATACACCAAGTTTGAACATTCTAGCTCAATTAAAAGTTATCGTGTCCCAAAGCATCAACCAATCAAATTTCTTATCTCTGCTTACCCTAAGCGGAAAATGCTCATCTTCGAACTCCATCAAGGCATTGACCTAATAAACACATACACCAAGTTTGAACATTCTAGCCCAATTAGGAAGAGAGTTATCGTGTCCCAAAGCATCAACCAATCAAATTGCTTATCTCTGCTTACCCTAAGCGGAAAATGCTCATCTTCGAACTCCATCAAGGCATTGACCTAATAAACACATACACCAAGTTTGAACATTCTAGCTCAATTAGGAAGAGAGTTATTGTGTCCCAAAAAGTGTGACGGACAGACAGACGGACAGGCAGACGGACAGACAGACAGACGGACGAACCCATTTTAATAGTCCCCTGCTCTCTTCGAAAGGCGGGGGACAATGAACAAAATCAGGCAAACCTTACTACAAGAGAGAGAAAGACGATCTAGTCATTTTGGGACTAACAATAACATACATTTCAATTTTTATTTCAATAACTCACTTGGACCTAGGGGACTTTAGCAGCAGGGGGAACTGCAGGACTCAGAGAAAACCCACAAGGTTGGACAGGTGACCCTATTCCTTGTCACATACAAGCGGGGAATCAAAAAGCATGGCCGAAAATCACTACCTTTCACCTTTCTGTCATGATTCGAACCCCAGACATTCTCATTAGTGGCCAAGGGTTAATGTCCACCTGACTCAAGTCATTTCGAAACTAACATGTAGTTCAAATTTATTTCAATAATTATCTTGCGTGTATGGGTCTTTAGCAGCGGGGGAAACCACCGGACTAGGAGAAAACCCATGAGGTTGGACAAGAGACCCTACTACTTGTCACATACAAGTGGGGAATCAAAAAAAGCATGTCTGGAATTTACCAAGTTTGACCAGGCCTCTGTCATGATTCAAAACCAGGACATTCTGATTAGTGGCCAAGTGACCTGACCTAATCAAAATTTATTTTTAGCTTACACCTTTTTTAGATTCATCAGTAAAGACCAAAATATTTCTTTCGTCCATATACTTGTTTACATTTGAAACGACCTTGACCTAACATAGGGACATGCAGAAAATGGGTGGAGCTCAAATTGACGGCTACTGCATTTGTATTGTTTAAAATTATTTAGTGCAGTATCAAAATAAACAAGCTTTACTGCACCGTAGTTCCTGGCTTAATTATCCATTGACGTAAATAATATGACGTTTAACCGAAAAGGAGGACTGTGCAAGGGACAAAATTCTGTTTTGAGTTTCTATATATACGACCTTGACCTAACATAAAAAATAGCATTCTGGGAAAATGACAGCGATAGGCTCACGAAGGTTTTTTTTTTTTTTTTTAAAAAAAAACCCCATAACTGATTTGAATTCTTATTGATTTTAATTTCAAAACCCTTTTCAACAAAATAAAAAAACTAGAATTATAAAATTAAAATGAAATAAAGTAAAATTAAACAAAATTTCATTTAGGCCTACAATAAATTAAAAAAAAAAATAGTAATGAAATATGAAATAATGGTTAAATTACGCAATGTAGAGAAAAATATCAGTGATAGCGATAGGCCACCATATACATCACTATATTATTATTCTTTTAAAAACCAACTTGAGACACATTTATTTAATCAGGCTTTTAGTGGATAATCGTTAACATGTCTATAATCTTGTTGTTGATTTATGATTACAGTGTCCCTTATGAAAGGGCGCACTATACATATGCTGTAATAATAATAATAATAATAATTTTGATACAACGCATACGTTCTTACCATTCGGTCATCCCCCCCCCCTTACGTTCAATAAGAAACTGGCTAAAAATTAACCAAGACCCTATATACATGTTAGAATTGGAAATTGTTCAGCCACATTTCGCGTGTGCATTTGCACTGACGTGTGCACTTTAACTTTGTCGTCACGCATTTGCACCGAGGGCTGGTAACTGGGCAAGGACATTTCACATCCAGGTGGAACATAGGGGCAGCGTGATCCAAATGGGAAGCTGCTTACCGTCTATTTCCTTCCGCCCATGGTTATTTGGGTTGTTGATAGGCATTATGGCAGACACTCCTTTTGAGGTGTTGATCTAAAGTGTTACTAGTTGCATGGGGAAATTCACCCCACGTCCCTAGTCTTCTGTGAGAAACCAATGAATCGGATGAGGTCAACATCATTGTTATCCTTTGAGTACAGCCTACAGACAAAGTTTGTTGCCACTTCTTTCAACTTTGGCGAAGTTTGGAATGGAGTGTAGACAATAGTTGAAAATTGCTCAATATGGGATGGCATCAACGTGCAACGGGATCGCCAAGCCACACCAGCGATTTGCGTATGGGAGGAGACACAATTCAAAAAGATGGTCGACTTAATAAACCATACAAAGACCCACCACCGGAACAAACTAGAGCTAATGCCGACGGAAGTCTTCTCCGAGAACAATGGTTTCTAGATGGCCATCTTCCTGGGGAGAATACACAACAAGCCATCAAGGCCCGGATGGGGGGGCTATTCTTTTTGGAAAACAGTAAAAATACCACACGGACGAGACAGGAGTGGGTTGAGGGAAATCCGAGCTTAAAAACTTGATCTTCCGTGATCCCAAAGCTGTTGAGACGAATGGCTTCTTTGCAGGGAATACGCACGGCAGTCGGGGAAACACAATCTCGTGTTTTCCACACTGTTGGACATGAACACAGATATTCCTGGAAGGACACTGCTGCACAAACCCTCTGAATCCTGATATTTCACCTTGGAGAAATAATTTGTCTGGAGAGCTGTTCGACCTAATTAGACATATTACGCCTCTACCTACACCGTCTACGTCGTAAATCACTCTGGTTCTAGAAGAGGATATTATAATAGATGATGAGGAGGGCGGATTAGAGGAAAAGAAGAAACGAGGAGTGACCAGAGAAGGAGAAGATAGTAGGAGAGGTTAGAGAAGGAGAGGAGACAGAAAGAGGAGGGGTTACAGAAGGAAACATTATAGAAAATAGTAAAGGAGACGATCGAGAAGGAGAAGATAGTAAAGAAGAGGGTCGAGAAAGAGAGATTAAGAGGAGAGTCGGGAAGGAGAAAGAGGGGAGACGGTATGAGGAGAGTTTACAGAAGGAGCAGATAGTAAAGGAGGTGGAAAAGATAGTAAAGGGGAAGGTCGAGAAGGAGAGGAGACAGAAAGAAGATGAAAGGTTACAGGAGAGGAAAAAGAGAGTCGAGGAAAGGTTACAGAGGTGTAGGAAGGAGAAGGAGAGATTGGAGAAAGAATAGGAAACGGAAAGCCGAGGAGAAGTTCAGAAGGAGAGGGAGAACAATAAAGAAGAGATTCGATGATCAAAGGAGTCAGAAAGACGGTGAGAGATAGAGGGGGAGGAGCAGACAAAAAAGGAGAGATCAAATTTGATCTGAAGGAGGCGGAGAGACGAGGAGAGATCGGAGGAGGAAGGACCGATGACCGAAACAACAGAGAAAGAAAGTATGACTCCAACACTTTGTGAGAGGGCGCGACATCTGCTGCATCGAGGGGGTATGCTCTTATTTTCAGCGGGGCGAAGGGAATGGACCGGAGAAGAGATAATTGAATTAGTAACATCCCCAACAAAATATATGTAGACACCACAGGGCTGGAGAAGTATGAATGCCCATGAAAAACTCCGCCACTTTGAACATGCTGCCATTGTTTTAGAAGTCTGTGCTGGGGTAACCACATCAAGGCTGATCTGGTCATTCCCGGAAGAGCCGATACCACTAAAAATAGTAACGCGACATATGTAAAAGGTCAATATAGATTTTACCTATATACGGCTCTTAGAAGAATAGCAGAGGGAAAAGATGAATCAGTCAAGGACGAAGAATTAATCCAGATGTTGGAAGAGGCGGTGAGAGGAAGAATAGTCGACGATGTACTGTTAAGGATAGAAGAAATGGAGATACCTCTACGAGTCGCCGTCGACCACGCCAGTTAAATGCTTTCACCCATTTGTTGTTAGTTTTGTATTTTACATAATTCGGAGGAATTAAGAAATTAAGGCGGGGGAGGTGTAATAATTAGAATTCAGCCCTGTACATATTATTATTTTATTGCATTACTGGATTGTTAAAGTTTTAAATTGTTTGTTAAATTATTAGTTTGTGTTTAGGATTTCGGTACTGGCATATAACGTGATTACCGTCGGTCGATTTGTAAGATGTCAAATCAAGGTCTTATGTAGACAAACCATTTCCAGTAATATTTTGTATAAAACTAACCCGTATTTTTGCACTAATTATTAATTATAACATTGCATAGTCCTTTTCCGAAACGTTCAATTTAGCATTAGAATAGTCCTTAGTTACGAGCACATTTATATTTCAACATGTAGACGTCATATTGTGTCACGTCGATCTAAATAACAGCCTGTCAGATTGTTACATAAAATATTTCTATTTGTTTTCTGGTTATGCTTATTGAACAGCATTACCAAGACTAGCAATTTATCTTGGTTGTTATGATAATTACGTCGGGTTTTATGGTGAGGATTAACGTAGTTCGACTAGGTTATGTTGTTACCTAATACGTCTTGAATAGTTACGCGTGGTGTGATCACATTTGATAAAAGTAGGCTGTTCAATAGTTATTGTCTGTTTATAATCAACCATTTTGTGATGCGTATCACATTATTCCTTGTCGAATTTAAGTGAAACTGACAAGAACCTGACATGTTCGATTTATTATTTAAGCAGACTATTTTAACATCGAACATTTCAATTGCCAAAGAAGTGCCGACACCAAGAAAAAGGACAATTAATGATTGGTTAATGACGTCACGTGACACTTTAATTTTCATATTTCTTTCGAGCGTCGGAAGTGGACGTTAAACCCCAGAAACGAACGTCGGAAGGATAGATAACGGTTCGTCATATCCACGGCTAACTATCTCTCTAAAACAAAGTGCTCAAAAGTGGAATTTCTTTCTTACCTGATAAATTATTTAATTAAAGAGATGAAAATCATGCCCACGGTACAACTTCGATCATGTAAGAATATAAAAGTTTTTCTTCATTTGTTTTATCGGGTTAACAATATGTAATAGAGAATCGCGGACACCCATATTTTAACATGTATAGAATAATTGACTTAATGTATTTCATTGTTATAGTTTTAATCTTTATCACGTAATAAAGGAACATAGTACTGAACGTATTATTAGCCTTAGTCGTTACTTACTTGGGTAGGGGAAATGAAGAGTTACCCACTTTAATCGTTTGGACTAGCTTCAAAGGATCCCGTATATAGAAAGGTTGGACTTGCTGTTACACGATAGACGAGGGATGGGAGCGCATAAATGAAACCGGAAATGACAGAAAACAACAATATCAGACGCAAGCACGGATATCCTGACAAGACCCTCTTTTGGGGACCTTCCCCTCAAATCCCCACATTTAATTTATCGTAGGCGCCGATACGGACAGGGTGTCGGTAACCGTACAATATAACAACCAAACATAGATGGTGCGGCACCAGGCTCCCTTAATCTAAAATCACCGTCAATAAATCCAACAGAACAAGTCATAAACTATCTATTTTGAAGTGTGTCGCGTCAGATGATTAATTGTCCAAATGTAAACCAACTGACAACACGAAAAATGCGTTCCACATTTTTGGTCCGAAATTTGATAGACGTTCTTTCTTATGTCCTAATGAATAATCGTGCTAAGGTTTTTAATTGCAGTCCAAGTAATTGAACGTAAATACAAAGGCATTCCCAAAAATACCACCAAGTTTAAGACAATTTGATTAATAATTGCGCTTCAAAAATAACACAAAGTTTTATTGATAACTCCGCATCAAAAGTGGTTGGAAATGTATGTAAAATTGATATAGGATTCCATATAATGCACAATCCGCTATGTACTAAAATAAATGTTCAATAATTTTATAACTCGCGGTCGAAGAATTTAGACTTTATGCATTCCTTAAAACTTAGCATTGTATGACAATGAATAAATTCAATATAGCTAATTGTCTATTTCCAGTAAGCTAGAAATGTGCAGAAAATAGTAGACGTATTATAATTGTCTACTTCTAATAACATTAATGGCTATGGTATGCTACAAGCTTGGTAGGTAATCGACAGACATTCATCATCGCGCGTATTATTGCAATTTTGGCCAATTGTATTAAGTTACATGTACAAATGTTACATTTTCCACCAATCTCAGAACAAGAATTACGACAATTGCCAGGACACATTTTATTCCACGTGGACCTTTGGGTGCGGGAGAGTGCGTTTGAATGTATCGGGGTACCCTCTACCTCACTAATAACTTCCTAATATGTGTTCATTAGTCCATCTGATAATCCTCGGATCACGATTATAGCTGCCCCAATCATACACTCTCCCCAATATGGTTTATTCGACAGGCCTGTTGTAACCATCGGCGAACAAACCTTGTTTGCATTCAGTATATGTACATATTCCTGCTGTTATATTACATTCTTGACTGCACTTAGTAGAACATTTTGCACCAAACCAACCGGGTTTACAGATAAAACAGGTTCCATCAGATTTAGCAAATTCTCCCATACATTTCGACTGACAGTTGTTACAATATCAACCATATTGACAAACATCGCATTCTCCTATCACAGTTCCTTACTTCATATGTTGTTCCACAGATTGATGAATGTTTCCCAGATTACACCCTTCAGTACAAGAACCAGTATCTTTGCTACAGTTAATGTTTATACATCCATAATTACATCGCAATGTTCTCATTGACATACATCTGTACAATTCCCGGTATATTTATGGCATTTGCTTGAGCAGCCGTAGTTTCAAAGATGTTGACAATTATTATCAAATCATCCCGATTACTACATTGTCCAATATCCTTGTCACAATTGCCCTCACGGTTGGTAATTGTACATGTTGACTCACACATCTCATGCCTGCAAAACCCAGGTTACAACCGCCCTCACAATAACCATGAGTTGGTTACATGTGGTAGAGCAGTCAACATGGCAGTTTTGTCAACAGTAATCACCATATAAGATTTACACTAACTACATGCACCAACTGTTCTGTTGCAAGACCCTTCTTTACATGGATACAAACAATCATCTCCTTCACAATCTGAATAATAGAAAATCAGTATTTCATTATCCTACTTCTATGTTTGGCCTTATCATTTGAATAATGATATTTTTTAAAGATTTGATTGGTAGATTTAGCTCGCGCATTATGCATGTTTAAAAATGAAACAAGCCAACAGTGAGGCTGATGTCCCCCGCCGAAATCCCAAAATAAATAGATGACACATATTAATTAATCACACATTTATATTTTTCAAAAGTATGGATCAATCAAACTATACACTAGGTCTCATCATTCTCTATCAGATAGAATGAAGATTATCTTGTCCCAAATCATCGACCAATGAAAGTGATTAGCTATGCTTAGCGTCAACTCAAAATGTTAATCATTGAATTTAGTCAAGAAATTCACCTAATGAACATCAAGTTTAAACATTTTACCTCAAGTAAATGAAATGGGGGTTTAAAGTCTTATTCTTTTGCACCTAACCTGTGCTAATGGAAGACGGCCATACGCCATAGGGTGTGCTATGAGGGAAATTTTGCCCGGGCAGCGGCGCTACGGCCTACTCTAATATCGAATTCCCACTGCCAAGGGATCTTTTACGTGCACTCCAATGTGTACACGGGACCTCGGTTTTTCGTCCCATCCGAACGACTAGGCAGCTGTCCTTGTCAGGCCCTAACAAGGGGAAATCACGCCGGAAAATAAAGCAGAGTTGCTGTATTCCGAAGTCTTGACCAATCAAATTGCTTACCGCTTCTTAGTCTAAGCAGAAAATTCTCCCTATCGAACCTAGTTAAGGTAATGATATAATGAATCCATATTCTGAGTTTCATCGCGCCCCTTTAATTGTAACCAACGTTATTGTGCCCTAACGCATCAACCAATAAGATTATCTCTGGTTACTGTAAGCAGAAAATGTTCATCATCAAATTCCATCAAGGCATTCCCCTAATGAACGCCAACAACAAGTTTGAACATTCTAGCTTAGTTAGAAGGAGAGTCATTGTGATCCAAAGTCTCGACCAATCAAATTGCTTATCGCTCTGCTTACCCTGGGCAGAAAATGTTCTGTATCGAACTTGGTCGAGGTATTGATGTTATGAAACTACACACCAAGTTTCATCACCTTCACTTAATTAGCACTTAAGTTATCTTGTCCCAAAGTATCAACCAATCAAATTGCTTATATTTGCCTACCCTAAGCAGAAAATGCCCATCTTCGAACTCCATCAAGGTATTGACATAATAAGCACACATACCAAGTTTGAATATTTTAACTAATTTAGGAGGAGGGTTATTGTGCTCCAAAGTCTCAATCAATCCAATTGCTTATCGCTCTGCTTACCCTGAGCAAAAAAAAAAAAAATACTCATTATCGAACTTATTCAAGGTATTGATGTAATGAAACTATACATCAAGTTTCATCAATCTCGCTTAATTAGAACTAAAGTTATCGTGTCCCAAAGCATCAACCAATCAAATTGCTTATCTCTGCTTACCCTGTGCGGAAAATGCTCATTTTCGAACTCCATCAAGGTACTGACCTAATAAACACTTACATCAAGTTTGAACATTCTAGCTCAATTAGGAAGAGAGTTATTGTGTCCCTAAAAGTGTGACGGACAGACAGACGAACCCATTTTAATAGTTCTTCGAAAGTCGGGGGACAATAATCAAACTTTACCTGCAAATTTAAAAGATTGAACGAGACTTACCATTAAGTTGAAGTTCGATCATGATTCTATCAGTCAATCAATAGTGATGAGGGATTAAGTGAGATAGCAATGCGCATGTCTGAGTCAGTCTTTAAAGAATACTGGTGCTATGGCAGTTCCAGGATTAAGTGTCAAGAAGGGTGGGTAAACAAAATTTCATTTTAGTGAGGAGGGCACTTAATCCCTCATCACTATTGATTGACTGATAGAATCATGATCGAACTTCAACTTAATGGTAAGTCTCGTTCAATCTTTTAAATTTTATCAGTCAATCACGTGATAAGTGATTTCGTGAGACTTCAAAGCCTGTCTGCACCAGTATAAATAACACTTATAAAAAATATAAAATTTCTAATTATCTTTTAAACATAATAATTTTCATACATGTACTAATTTTTACGATTGTAAAAGTTTTTCTTCAAACTGAGAGTCTTTTTCGACCTTCTTTTTGTAATAATTTGCAAAAACTGTTTCTGATTTCCAATCAGCCTTTTTCATTATTTCTAATATAGGTACATTGAGGTGACTTGCTTTTGACGTAGATGCAGCTCTTGTGCTGTGTGGTTTAAATTTCTTAATATCAACTCCTGATTTAGCAAGTCCTGTTTTTGTCCAACGTGATATAGTATCTCGTGATACTCTTTTATGAGGTTTGATGTAGGCAATGAATAATTTAGTCTCTGATCCCCGTAATGTTTCAGTCCTATTAATGTACTCTTTTAACACAGTTATAACACACAGTCTCCTATCTGGAGCATAAGCTTTAAATGTTATAATAGGAGGTTTTCTCCCTATTTTTGATTGTTTTAAATGATCCACAATATGAAATTTATATACACTTTGATGTTTATTAATTTCAAGATTATCTAGGTCCAACATATGGAGAGTTTGTCCTCGTTGAGCAGACAACAATAACATAATGAGCACTAATTTGATTGTCAAATTTTTAAGCCCGAGTTTCTTTACTGGTGAAAAGATTTTTAACAACTGTAAAACTAAGCGAACATCCCATGTTTCATCATATCTTGGTAATTGGGGGTTTATATAAAATACACCTTTCATAAATTTACATACAATAGGATGAGCACCTACTGAGTGTCCATCTACACAAATAAAAGTTGATAAAGCACACCTGGCTGTATTTAAAGAACTATAACCGATTCCTTGGTTATGTAAAAACAAAAGAAAATCTAAGACGTCTGCTAAAGATGGGTTGGAAAAATTTGCCTGTCTTTCACAACAAAATATTGTCCACTTTCTGAGTATACCTCCATACTGTTTTCTTGTTGAAGGCTTCCAGGAAGCTGTAATAATTTTGGCTGCTTCATGAGAAACTCCTCTCTCTCCGAGCAGTTGCTCGACACAATAAATGCTGTCAAATGAATCCGGTTCCACAATGGATGTGTTGATTTGTCGATTTTCAGTAGATTTTTCCCCGCGGGTAATATTATTGGTCTGAAACAGATAATATCAAGAATTTGAGAAAACCAAGGTTGAGTTGGCCAAATAGGTGCAATGATTATTCCTTTGCATCCATCGGTTAATATTTTTTGTATGCACCTGGACAGGAGACAAAATGGAGGAAAACAGTATATGATTTCTCCATGCCAATTAAATGAAAATGCATCTATAAATGTAGCATTTGGATCCAAATGCCATGCAGCATATCTGTCTAATTTATAGTTTAATCTACTAGCAAACAAATCAATGGAAGGAGTGACATTGCACAATCTAACTATATCATTGAAAATTTTTTGGTCAAGCGACCATTCCGTCCTTTCTGAATAATCAAGTCTAGATGCCTCATCTGCTAAACAATTTTTACTGCCTGCTAAATGTGATATAGTAAGCCAAATATTTCTATTCTCACACCATGTCCAGATTTCCTGGGCCAGGTCATTACATTCTAAAGATTTTGTTCCACCAAAATGTTTTACGTAGCTTACTGCAGTAGAGTTGTCTGATTGTATATGAATTGTGGTATTCACAAAGTCATATTTCTTTGAAAAAGACTTTAATGCCAACAAGATGGCTTTTGTTTCAAGAATGTTTATGTGCAATGTCGCTTCTTCTGAAGACCAATTTCCCCCAACAGAAATTCCTTCAGCAAAACCACCCCATCCAGATTTACTTGAATCTGTTTGGATATTATAGACCGGTTTTTTCCTAACAATAGGCTTTTCGGAATTAATGATATGTTTATTCCACCAGTGAATTTCATTCCTCGAATTCTCATCTAAAATCATACTTTCATCAAAATTCCACTGCTTGAATCTAAGGTATTTGATTTTACAAATCTCAAGATACTTAAAATGGAGTGAGCCATATATTGTGGCTGGAACAGACGAATTATAAAGACCAATTAATGTTGCTACATCCCGAATGGATGGTGACATTCTTTTTAAAATTTCACAACCATACTTTTTAATATTTATAGATTTTTCATCCGGTATTTGTATGGTCATTTTCTCAGAATTAATTATAAAACCTAAGAACATAATTTGTTTTGAAGGTATAAGAGCTGACTTTTCATAATTTATATAGAATCCTAAAGATTCTAGTTTTGATACCATAAGTTTTAATTGACACTCTAATTCTAGTGTCGAGTCAGCTTGAACGTAAATATCGTCCATGTATATAACACAAAGAATGCCATTTTGACGAAAGTATGCCATAACTGGTTTCATTATTTTCGTAAAAACCCTTGGACTACAAGATAATCCAAAGGGCATGCAGGTGTACTGAAATAAGTTTCCATTCCATCTGAACCTAAGTTTCTTTCGGCTATTTTTAGTCACGTTTACTGCATGGAAAGCGTTTTCCAAATCAATTGATGCTAAATATGAGTTGGGTTTAATCATGTCACAGACAGCTTGCAGACTTTCCATTTTAAAATGTTGGTATTTTACAGTCTTGTTCATTTCTTTCAAGTTTAAAATAAGTCTGTATTTACCATTTTTCTTTTGTCGAATAAAAATGTTTGAAATAAATTCGCCTAATTTCGAATCAACATGTTCAATAGCCTGTCTATTTAATAAAGAAACAATTTCCTCATTGATAATTTTAGTTTCAACTTTATTAAACCGTATTGGTTTAGGTTGTGTATATTGCACAGGTAGTGAATCAAACTCAATTTCAAGCCCCTTGAGGGTTTGAATAATAAATTTATCATTTGTAATTTTAAGCCATTCAGGAATAAAGAATCTCAGTACACCTGCATATTTTGGAGAACTTACTTGCTCACCTTGTTTCATAGTAGTTTTATCTACTTCTGTCTTTTCCATCCACCTCTTTTTTCTGGAGGCTTGGAGTTGGTGTTGTGGCCCTTGTACAAAAAAGACTTATCTCTGTTTTGTCTATAACCACTACCAGTGTTATTATAACTGGTGTTGTTGTAACCACTGTTTCTACTGTAAGCTGGTGGCTGTCTGTATGGATTATGTCTAAAGTTCTGTCCATAACTTGATTTCTTACGTCCCATTTTGTTAGAAAGCTTGCTTGCCACCGACATGTCCTTCATGGCCTTTGCTAAATCTTCGCCGAATAGATCGTCGTGCGAAACTGCGGCACTTGGAGCACATAAAGGTTTAAATTCCTCCTTCAGATGTGGCTGTATCATGGCTTTCCTTCTTAAAATGATTTCTCGACAAGCATGGGCACTGAGGGCAATTGAATCACCCAGTTTCTCTGTCAGAGTTTTAGAAATCTCTTTTGGAACTTCTTTTTTCGATTTAAGAAGCAGATCTAAACACTCAGTCACAGCGGTAGATGCCTTGACTACGGCTGTTTGTATTTTTTGTAGCTTGCAGTCCTGTGATCTACAGTCACTTGATACCGAGTCCCACATGAGCTTTGATATCTCTTGAGTTTTTAATGAATCACAGTTCTCCGGTCGTTTATATTTCTTTAGTTTGTCCGATATGACGTCTGCATCCTGTTTGTTTGCAAACGAGAACGCTCCAGTAACAATGACAGCAAGTTTTTCATCGACTTTGTTGCCGACAACTTCCTCTAAAGTTAGTGTAGACTTTAAGGATGATAATGCATCGAATTCGGTGTCCGAATTTTGTTTGTCATTTGTTCTCTGTACATTTTCGTCGTCCGAATCATCGGAAAGTAAATGGTCGATGTTTCTTGCTGGATCAAAACATCCGGTATTAGTGACCTTCACCTTTCGTGAGTCAAGTCGCCCAGAAGCCGAATCTTCCGAGTCATATTCGTAATCTTCTACATTTATGTTGTTACGAGATCGTGTCTCTTCAAGATTTTCTTCTAACCGAGAAAAAGAACCCTCGACTGAAGTTTTCATGCCGTCAATTGAATTGCCAAGTTTTTTCAATTCAAGTAGGGTCAAAACGGCGATGTTGTCCGATTCGTCCGTAGTTGCAGATTTATCCGCTCCTACTTCGTTTGTTTCTTGACTTTTGTTCTTGTTCGTTGGAGTTTTTGACGATTTCGCCCTTGACCCCGATGCTTTTAATTTTTTAGAAGCCGGTTCGGATGTAGGGGACTTCCCATTATCATCCTTTCTACTAGATTTCGGAGTATCCCCCGAAGACGGCATGGCGAGTTTCAAAATAGCGTCCGCCATTTTTGTTGTTCTTCTTCAACAATGTCAAGTAAACTATTGTGTTGTAGTCTAATGCTAATAAAGACGTCTCGAATTATCGAGTGAATAAACAATTATGCTTGTATATAATTATCTTTGCTTCTATTAAGAAGGTATTGATAATGTAAAAATGATTTGAAATGTATTCAAAGACATCAGCTGTTAAGCTAAAAACGTCCGACTAGCTCGAGAGCATGGATCGCACTGACTCAGACATGCGCATTGCTATCTCACGAAATCACTTATCACGTGATTGACTGATAGAATTTGTGTACCTCACATAGTGTAAGTACATCAGTAACACTGATTGATAAACACTGTTCTAGCCAATAAAGATGTATTTGAAGGTGGATTACATAATAATATGTCTGTAGTATAAACAGACTGGATGGTGGTGTATTTATATAACACGATGTGGCAATAGTGAATTACGGGATTATTAAGATTATTCTTAAACAAGGTAGAACTGTTTATCGCTTATATTTTCTACTGATACACCACTAATTGAAAATGACGAAGTCGGGCATATACTGTTAAATCTTTACAGTAACTAAACCAAAGTAAAATAATACATAATATACCAAAAATGACTATTTTGGGTTTTTTTTTACCAAAGTAAAACAATATATAATATACCAAAAATGAAATATTTTGGTTTTTTTTTTTTTTGTCTCTCCGAATTCTCATGTGAACTCCCAATCTGCACAAATAGCATTCGAACGTCATCAATCCTACTATACGTCACACATTTACGGGGCATTTCTCTATCTTACATTCTAATTTCGAGATGTTTATTTTCAAACAGGAAATAAACATTTAGAGCCGTTCACGTCGCTAATGCTGAAGAGTTGCGGGAATTAACTCTATTTAACCGAATTAATTATTTCCGTTTGCAAATTAAATATCCGCGAACACTGACAAGTGAAAAACTGCACACACCGCTATGCGGTGTATGCGCGTTTTTGACGTCATTTTTATACACCGCAATGCGGTGTGCTAGCACTGAAAGGGTTAAGTGAGATTGATGAAAATTTGTGTATAGTTTCATTACAGTAATACCTTGGCTAAGTTCGATAATGAGCATTTTCTGCTCAGGGTAAGCAGAGTGATACGCAATTTGATTGGTCGAGACTTTGGAACACAATAACTCTCTTTCTAATTGAGTTAAAATGTTCAAACTTGGTGTATATGCCTATTATGTCAATGCCTTGATAGAGTTCGAAGATGAGCATTTTCCGCTTAGGGTAAGCAGAGATAAGCAATTTGATTGGTTGATGATTTGGGACACGATAACTTTAGTTCTAATTAAGTGAGAGTGATAAAACTTGGTGTATAGTTTCATTACAGTAATACCTTGACTAAGTTCGATAATGAGCATTTTCTGCTCAGGGTAAGCAGAGCGATACGCAATTTGATTGGTCGAGACTTTGGAACACAATAACTCTCCTTCTAATTGAGTTAAAATGTTTAAACTTGGTGTGTATATATGCTTATTGGGTCAATGCCTTGATGGAGTTCGAAGATTAGCATTTTCCGCTTAGGGTAAGCTGAGACAAGCAATTTGATTGGTTGATGCTTTGGGACACGATAACTGTAGTTCTAATTAAGTGAGGGTGATGAAACTTGGTGTATAGTTTCATTACAGTAATACCTTGTCTAAGATCGATAATGAGCATTTTCTGCTCAGGGTAAGCAGAGCGATAAGCAATTTGATTTGCCGAGACTTTGGAACACAATAACTCTCCTTCGAATTGAGTTAAAATGTTCAAAATTGGTGTGTATGCTTATTAGGTCAATGCCTTGATGGAGTTCGAAGATGAGTATTTTCTGTAGGGTAGACAGAGATAAGCAATTTGATTGGTTGATACTTTGGGACAAGATAACTTAGGTTCATCTTGATTGATGATTTTTATGCCAATATATAATGACTGCATTCAGAAATGGATTCGACAGTAACAGTGTATAGAAACGATCGACTCGGACACGAGGGCCCTTTCCCTTGGCCAGAGGGGCCCTTTTGTCTGGCTTTAGGGTCCCCCTAACTAGGGTACATTTTCATTTTTCTCGTCGGTTTTAGCATTTTTCTTTATAAAACAAATCCGACAATGAATTGAATGCCTTACTGAAATTTCTCGGACAGTTTATTTTATGTCCATAGGAGCTAAATCACTAACATTTGGGACCACGAAATCGACACAAGTGGGTCGGAACGCATATGAATGTATATAAATGGATTTACATTCAATGGTTTCCGTTTTAGGTCTAATTTCAGATCAATTATGTTCGGCGAGTTAATCCAGAAGTTTCAATCGAATGCCAATTTCTAGTGTCTTGTTATTCCAGTCTATATACGCCGTTTGATTTGTTGCAGTGTGTCTAGCCTCGTTCCGTGAGCCTCTTGCTAGAACTGGGGCTGAAACTCATTATGGTACACGATTCGTGTACCAATGGTAAAATATTTATTTTGTCTTAAATATTGGATATCAGAAGCCCACCCTTTTCCGGTAAGATCACAGCATCATTGTTGATTTAAATTGGCCAATACTTCGTGTTTTCAATGTTGAAGATTTTGGATGATATTGAATTAGAGACTTGGTTACTTTAAAGTTCATGGTTTAAAGGCTCAATACCACTCTTGTTGTAGCTGAATAATATACCCCAATCTTTATTATGGTCAACAAATTGTAGACCCTATTATTTTACAGTATTCCAATTAATTGATGATAGAAATTTTACCTTAACACACCTGATTTAAAAAATAGGAAAAATTCAACTAAATTATTTGAAAGGGTAAACGTAAACCTTTTCAAATGTGACTTGGATTTTAAAATATTTTCGACACCTCTGGACAAGTAAAGTAGGATGTAAAGGATAATTTACACACCCAGGTAGGTCACTTAAACATCTAGTACTTAGAATAAGGCTAGTATTTATTTTCTGGAGTTGCCTCGCCACCAAGAGTGTTATTGTCCCTTTAACCATGTATGATCTTTATCATATTTTCGCATCAACGAATGTACCGTGGCTAATTTAATTCCATTTGTTTGTCTTTTGGAGCTAGCAGACGACTCCATTTTATCTTAGCACGACTCACGGTAGTCTTAAATAACCAGACGGAAAAAACTTTGGTAGCTGCACTTTTCATCCAAAATATAATGAATCGCACTTCACCAGTTTGAAAGCAATTTTTGGCTAATGAATAAAATAATATTATCGCTTTTACCACGATTTGAACCGCTTTTTGAGATGTGATACCGCTTAAATTGAAGCCTGCTTTCTCTAGGTTTCCGACGCCTTGCTCGTAACACTGTGCGATATAGTTGGGTTGGACTAATCAGTAAAAATCTATTTCTTCGCTTCTGGACTGATTGTGCATTGCCGGTTAATACTTCACCTAAATAATTAAGTTGGATACATATAAAAAATTATAACAGAATAATGTATAAATAATTAACTTGGATACATATAAAAAATTATAACAGAATAATGTATAAATCTTACTACGGCCAGTGGTACTGGCTTCCATCTTACTCCGTATGGTGTAAGGCCGCGTTTCTCAACCTGGGGTGAATTCACCCCCAAGGGGGGAATGGCTGGCGTCCAGGGGGGGGGGGGATGACAACACTCCCAGTAACTTCAAAAATGATCATATAAAGGTTGTGCAGTTGAGATTAGCACTCTCAAACACTGTACCGAGAATAAAAAAAATCGTTTGTGACAATCACCAGGAGCAAATTTCGCACTGAGCTGGAAACAACGTATTTTCATTAAAATATAATTTCGGTGATTATTGAATCTCACCTTCGATCCGTATTCATTCCATATTCAATGTGGTCAGGGGGTGCAGGCCCGTGCAAGGATCCGCGGTTCATGTCGGATAGCTTCTATAGACAAAGACCATTTTCAAGTTCCTATGAAACGCCTGAAGAGTGCCTGAAATGGCTGGAAATTACATTTCCGGGCTCTAATTTCCAAAACTTTTCTAGGGGGAGACCCCCCCCCTTTACCCTCATGAGAACATGCCAATTCGTATTGCACATCCCTAACACAGCATAGTCCATAAAAATACCGGGAGCACTTGATCACTTCCGGGAAAAAACGTAAATTTCGTGAAAATGACATTTCCCTCTCTAGCATGTTCTGCACGTGCATGAAAACTGTATAAAACGGCTGATCACAGCAACAAAAAAACCCCACAAGAAATGCCACGTATGACAGCCATCGAGAGAGAGCCTTTGGAATGGTTCAACAAGGAACGTCACATGTCGACGTCGCCAGAAGGTTGGGCTGCGCACGCATCACTATCACCAGGTTGATGCAGCGGTTCCGTCTGACAGGTCATACGCCAGACAGGCCCAGGAGTGGAAGACCACGAGTAACCACGCCCCGTGAGGATTGTTACATCCGGATATTACACCCGGGGAACCGCACGGTAACTGCGACATCCACGGCGGCGACAACACTGGGACACAGGATCAGTCGACAAACCGTCTACAGGAGACTACGTCATCCCTACCGCGGACCGCACCTGACGCCTTGACACCGGCACGACAGACTGATATGGGCCAGGCGAGTTCGACGTTGGCAACGGCGGGACTGGGCACGTGTTATGTTCTCTGATGAGAGCAGATTCCTCATGTTCCGAAACGATGGACGGCAGCTTGTATACCGAAGAGTTGGTGAACTTTTGGCGCCTAACTGTGTCCTACAGGTCCGGCCATTCGGAGGTAGCGGGTTAATGGTTTGGGGTGGCATAAGTGGTGACGTCACAACGAGGCTTGTTGTAATTCGTGGAAACCTGAATGCACATCGTTATCGTGATGATATCTTACGGCCTGTTGTGTCCTTTCTGCAGCAACAGCCTCGTGGAATCATTTTCCAACGTGACAATGCAAGGCCGCACACAACAAGATTGACACAGAACTTCCTTGCCATGGCCCGCATGTTCACCGGACTTGAATCCCATCGAGCACTTATGAGACCACCTCGATCGGCAAATGCGACGTCGCCTTGTGCCTCCAGTCAACGTACAGGACTTGGAACGATGTCTCCTCGAGGAATGGCAACAAATCACTCCCAACGTCATCAGACGTTTGACGTCATCACTCCGCAGGCGTGTCCCGGCATGTATTGATGCTCAAGGTGGACATACCCTATACTGACTTGACTTTTAGACATGTGGTGTGTCATTTCCCGTTGTTTTTGTGATCAGTGTTCTAACGAAATGTTTATTTTTCGACCTTTAACGGCTTGTCATATTGATTGTACAGATTTGATTGAAATGATTTTTTGTATAGATGTTGTGAAAGGATTTCTCAAAAGGATTAACACTAATCCTAAACTTCTGCTCTGTTTAGTTTTTCTTTTCTGTCGTTGCAAACATGTGGTATCGTTTCTTTTGGACACTAGTAGTTTAGTTCAAAAAGTGGACACATTTATTGACTTGCAGTTCACTGGATTAACATATGTACGGTTCATCATATTTCTGAAGCAATGGTCCGAGAAATCCCTCTCTACCCATTGCTGGATTGGCTTCTGATTTCTGATACTTGAGCTTTTGAGGGAGTGCGTGTATTCTCCCCGTTCCATCAAATTTATCCCATGTTCAGGAACATGACAGCCCTTCGTTTACTACGGGGTCTTCCTTAAAACACTGATTTAAGGTATTAAGAATGGTGAGAGTATTGTTCGTCTTATTGTTTACATTGTTGATAGCCTCGTTTGTTCACACAATTAGTTTTCCTACAATATTCTGCTATGCACCGATACTGAATATGCTGAGACATGATAATGATTTCAATTCAATATAAAATTAACAACTGAATATGAAATATTTACACAGATATTGATATACAAAATACATTTTACAATTCATGTTGATAATGACATGTACAAAAGTTTCAATTATTGTGGTTGTCATGGAAACCATAAGTGTCCCAACAAGAAACTGTTAATCACAGCTAATACAATTAATGCAATTTACAATCCAAACTGATTGTAAAAAGTTCAAATAAAAAAAATACAGTTAACAAGTAAAAATATTGTTGTTGCCATGGAAACCAATAGTATCCTTACAAGACACTGTCATTCATACTCAATTTGTTTCAGATTATTACATATTTATCGTTCAAATTGATAATGAAATGAAAAATTCTTCCAATAAATAAAAAATAAAAATCATTGTGGTTGCCATGGAAACCAATAGTGTCCCAACAGGACACTCTTAAGCATAGTCAAATCATTTCAGATTAATACCGATTTACAGTTCAAATTGATAATCAATAAAATTGTACAAAACATTCAATCAGAAAATAGTCATTGGGTAACAATCAAAATCAATGTTGGAAACCGATAGTGTGTGAACAAAACATTGTTAAACTTAGTCAAATTATTTCAGATTATTACAAGTTGATAATGAAATGTGCAAAAGTTCTAATCAACAGTTAACTATCAAAATTATTATTGTTGCCACGGAAACAAATATAGTCCCAACAAGACCAGGCAAAATTTATAGGGGTGACCTTTAATCGCAAAATGACATAACCCTGTTGAGAGAGAGAGAGAAATGGGGTTTAACGCCAACTCAACACAAACTAGGTCATTTCGGGACAAACATATGGTTCAATTTTATTTCAAAAGGAGGAGGGTTAAGCTTAAGTGTATGTAAAAGTTAAATTTTCGACGGTACGAAACCACTTACGTGAGGAGTGTTAATCATACTCAAATTACCTCAGATTATTACTAATCTACAGTTTAAATTGAAATTATAATAAACTAAATGTACAAAACTCCCAATCAGTTAACAATCAAAATCAATTTGATTGTCATGGAAACCAATAGTGTGCCAACAAGAAACTGTTAATCATAGTCAAATTATTTCCTATCAATACATTTTTATTGTTCAAATTGGTAATGTAATGAAAAATACTTAAGATTATTACTAATCTACAGTTTAAATTGATATTATAATGAACTAAATGTACAAAACTCCCAATCAGTTAACAATCAAAATCATTTTGATTGTCATGGAAACCAATAGTGTGCCAACAAGAAACTGTTAATCATAGTCAAATTATTTCCTATCAATACATTTTTATTGTTCAAATTGATAATGTAATGAAAATATGTACAAAAGTTCAAATCAGAAAAAAACACAGTCACCAGCTGAAAATCAACATCAAGTAGTGTCAGTTAATTAATTATTCTTCAAATATTCTTCTTTTGCTTTGGGGCTCAATAATTTCTTCATCGTCGTCTGATTTTGATTCGTTTGCAATTGGCACTGGGCAGGTGATGTCTTGTGTTTCACATGTGCAGAATTTTCTGATGTCTCTGTAAAGGTACTGTTGTCTTTCTAAGGGCAACCCTGGGGGAGCAAGTGACATTGGTCTGTCGGCAGGCGGAGATAATGTTGTTTTCTGCAGACATATTCCAACTTCCAAAGAGGAAGTAAATTCTTTCTTGAATACCCATCCTGGGTGTTCACTGTCAAATCTGAAAGAACATTAATGAGAAAGTAACAATACTGCGTTACTAATAATATTAACTGTGCTCAAATTAAAAGTACATTGTTTTATACACAAATGAAATAGGTTTACCATCCTACTTTTCTTCATCAATGGGGTAAATGAAGATTGGTATGCAATTTGCTATGCTGGGAAAATCTGCGCGGACAGCAGTGCTACAGCTTCCCCTTATCGCAAATGCCATCTGGTCAAGGGTTCTTTAACATGCATACAGCTCTCTTTTTGGACCATATAAACTACTAGACGCTGTTGCTTGATGTCCTGTAGTACTGTCAAAGGGAAACTTGACTGAAAAATCATTTTTATACACACCTGAAATTTCTCTATCCCGGATAGACAACGGAAGTAAGGATGCAAAAAGGACTGCCAGTCCCGCTGTTGTACCAAGATGTCACCATTCTCATGACCAACAAGTTGAGCAGTATTTACTCCTGTGCTAGAGTTGACAACTTCTGAAATTTCATCTAAACAAGAACCCATAGTTCTCCGATAAGTTTGCTTTATTAGTCCAAAGGCCCAGTCAGGTGCAAACTTTGTATGACCACTGATCAGAAAGTTAAGTGTTATAGACTTATGAAGTCCATGGATTACACGCCACGACAAGTATTGCAAAAGAGCATTGTTTTTATTTTGACCGGAACAGTTATCACAATGTAGTTGAAGATGCATTTCTCATAGGCCATAACTAGTAAAAAAAAAGATCTAAATAACTTATAACTGCGTTTGATCCCTTTGTTATACACATTCCTTCATCTATTAAATAATTCACCTGCCTAGGCAGGGCTTCACAGTTAATACCAAACAACCCACACTTGCGAGGGGTTAAAAAATACATCGGGCCTGGTGCAAGCGGCTTGGACGGGTAATGCACTTGCTGTGCAAAATCAAAAGAGTAGTGCATCGTTATGTCTCGTGTTGCTGGATTTGTTGATTCAAGTTCATTTACTGTTAAGTTTTTCAAAACATCTCTTGCCTTCTGTACCATAGAAATATAGAAAAAATGTGATTTTTCGTACAATCAGGAGCATAATTAATCCGGGAAGTTATGATCTGGGCCCTGTTTCACGAAATTTTAACTTAAGATAAAATCCAATTTTAGTAGATACTTCAATTTTGATTGGCTGAGCACTAAAATCAATCTAATATTATCCAAATCAAATTACTAAAACTGGGATCTTATCTTAGTTAAAATTTCGTGAAATAGGACCCTGAAATGCCTGACTATCGAAATGAAATGAGATCTTTCGGATATAAACATATTTTAAGATTCTTCAAAATCAGATAAAAATTGTGGCCTTTAGGAGGTCCACAACCTTCGTATTACATACTTTCACACAAGTTGCCTACAAGGAATCGCCATAATATTGTCTCTTTCTTTAAAATAAGATCAAATTTGGGACCTGTTGACGGTCCATAAGCTAAAAATGTGATTGTTCGCACTATGTGTATCAGGGGCCATAATCCATGATGTTGCAGTCCGATATGCGCGAATATCGAAAGAAAGCAAGATCATTGAAATATATCCCGGTCTTCCATTAGCCCAGGTTAGGTGCAGAAGAGTAGGACGTTAAACCCCATTTTATTTCATTCCATTTCTTTGAAATATAAACATACATTTCAGGTTTCATCAAAATCGGATAAAAATTGACCTGTTGTAGGTCCACAATCTTGGAATTACATGATTGCATACATGTACTATTTGCGTATAGGGAAGCGGCCAATTTGTCGGCACTTTCAGTCCTATTTTCACAAAATTCAAACTTAAATCACCATCAGGGAGTAACAATGAAATATTCAAACGATTTTTAAAATTGAATAAAAATGTGTCGTCTATAGGGTCCACAGGCTAAAATTGTGATTTTTTTCGTACAATCAGGGGCCAAGATCGTGGAATATAAAATTGCGGATGGACAGGTAGACGGACGTCCTCACGGACAGGGGCAACAACAATATTTGTCCACATGGAAATGTGGGTGTTTAACCCTATACACCCACCCCCTATATTGACTCTTTTATACTAATGATCGTTCTTGCGTAAAAATAAAGGCTAATAAGGAAAGAATTGTTGAATGTTATATATCATTGTTTAGGGTATATGATATTCTTCATAATTGGCCAAAGTTCAAAGATTTCAAGGTCATGACCTTTGATGTCATTTATTTGACCTTCGACTGCAAAAAAAGGGGGTAATTGTCATTCAACCACTTTTTATGTTAAAAAAGACATCTGTTGGTAGGTTTTTTAGTCTTTTTATATATAAATCAACTATTTTTCAACAAAATGATATCTTTGTTTTATTTCTGGCATCAAAAGTTAAAAAGTTGTGAAGTCGAGAATAAAGCAACCGGTATTCCCAAATACTGAATATTTTTAGTCACATCGGTTTTTGTGTAAATATAAAGGCTGACCAGATAATACTGTGGACTGGTATAAAGCAATATGTTTTAAAATGAATTTGCTTCTTTATTATCTGAATTATAATCGCAGCAAGGACATGACCGTGACCTTTGACCTGATGTTGAAGGGTTTGTGTATGCTTGTATTTGACCCCTCACCGTGGCAAAACTACTTAGCTGTTTGGAAGCTCATATTCAATAAAAACAACTATTCCTCTGTAAAATGAACCTAAAATTTATTTTTGGCATTTAAAAAAAAAAAAATCCAAAAAAAAAAAATCAATGATAATACAACAAATGTAGACTTCAAAACATAACAATTTGACTTGTCAAATGTAAAAATTTACAATGTAACTATCATTTGAAAAATAATTATGCAAACATAACCAAGATCAAATAGTGGTGAGATCAAAAGCAAGATAATACTTCCGAGTTATGAGTAACAATGGAATAAATATAACAATTTATATGGTATCAATATCATATAAACAAGTTCATCAGTTATTTCAGGTATTTAAACAATTTCTTGCGGGTATAACGCCAAGTGGTGAGATCAGAAACTTTAAAAACTGAAATATTTCAGAGTAACAATAGAATAAATAACAATCAATATGGTATCACAAAAACAAATTCATCAGTTATGCCAGGTGTTGAAACAGTTTCTTCCAGGTATAACGCAAAGTGCCACATGGCAAGCACTACACTTCCATGGAGTTTTTACTTCCTTTTTCAAAGATGTCCAACACATTTTGCAGTTATGCGTCCTTTAGTTGCTTTAGTATTGTCTGCAAAGCTGTCAATATCTTCTGCAATCTCTACTGGTAAATGTTGAGCTGGTTGTAATGCTCTTGAACACATCAGTGGAGTCGATTCTAAAAGTTGACCACAGACAAGTTCATTCACAATAGCTCTTCGAAATTCAAGTTGGGATAACGTCGGTTGATTCATGGTTTTCTTCATTTGACTATGTATTATATAGCTGTTTACTACAGCAATGTCTATTAAATGGAGAAATACATTTTTATACCACTTTCTGGTTTTACGTAATACCTGGTAATACTGTATAAGTTGATCAGACAAATCTACTCCGCCCATAAACTTGTTATATTCCTTTACAGAAGGTGGAAAAGGAATATCAATCGTTTCAAATTTTCCAGTCTGGGAATTCTTTGTTTTCCTTTTACACTGTCAGAACTAGCAGCATTATGAAAAGTTGAACACATAGTTACATCACGGTTGTCTTTCCACTCAAAAAAAGAAGATTGTTGTCTCGTATCCATCTAATACTTCTATGCTTTTTACCTTTAAGCGAATAATTTAACTTGGATTTCGGGAATCCCTTGCGATTTTCACGAATTGTACCACAAGCTAAAGTTCTATGAAATAACAAATCCTGAAATAATGTTGCTCCAGTATAAAAATTGTCAACAAACAACTTATAACCTTGGCCAAGAAAATCCTTGATAAGTTTAAAAACAATGTCATACGTAAAACCATTTCCAGAATTCTGAGTATTCTTACCAATATAAATATCAAATACAGAAGTATATCCAGTTGCAGAATCAGCAAGTACAAATAACTTATAGCCCCACTTCACCGGTTTGTCTTTCATGTACTGTTTGATACCAATTCTAGCTTTTGAACCAACCATCCGTTCATCAATAGAAATCTCTCTATTAGGTACATAAAAACTTTGACATGCAAGCTGGATTTGACCGTAGAGAGGTTTCAACCTTCCGAGAGGGTCATAGCGAGGATCACCATTCTGTTTTCTGCGTTGATTTTCTTCATCTTCTTCAGGATCACTCATATGCAAGTTCCATAGTAATGGCAAAAACCTGGCTCTTGACATAACTCTCTTTACAAAAGGTTGACCAAAAAAACCATCATCAGACCAGTAATCCTGTACATGTGGAACAGTCACCAAGCCAAAGAAAATAAAAACAGCTAAAAACCCATACAGTTCTGTAACGGTAGTGCTACGCCATTTATATTTCTTTCCCTTAGCTTTCATTCTATCCCCATGACAATTTGTGTTTGAAACCAACGTCTTCATAACATTACTACAAAAGAAATGCTTGAAAATTTGACCTGGGCTGTAGTTATCATTGGTAGACAGTTGTATTCCAGGTTCACGTCTTGGGGTAAATTTGGGAATGTTAGGAATAACATCATCACATGTTTCATCATTCCACGGTTGATTATCTGAAGAGCTTTGGTGTAGAATTGGATGTAGGTCTACTGATCTAGAAAAGGAAGTAGAAGTAGGAATATCAACAATGTCATCATCATCTTCATCTGATAATTCAGAATAATTTCTCTTCTTATTCTTAAGAGTCAAAACTCCTTGTTTGGTTGATTTGATCCAAAACTGTACCATGGGAAGTACTTACTTCATCATCTGATAAAACAAATGTATTAAACTTGATTTAAACAAATACGGTACTCTGAATGAGATGAACGACTGGAGATAGCATTTAGCCTCATCACCAATTGGTAATGAAGTTTATGAATATCTAGATTACCGGTATAGATCTATGTATTTACCAACCAAACTTGTCACACACACCTTTTTATTTAATCTCATTTAGCTTGCTTCTTCTTGAACCAAGACATTGTCAGTAAGAACGATGTTTTTGATATATTTTTAGTGTACAGACATAATCTGTAGACGAAGAAAAACAAAATTGTCCAAATTGAAAATTCTTTTTTTCCGTAGTCAGCCATGTTTGTTTACTCTAGGCTAAGTGTCAACAATACGGCACTATGTAGTACGCAGCTATGTCATATTGACCTGTCTAATATAAATCCACTGCTGTTATAATATTTACTGATATTAGGCGAGGTTAATATTAATAAAATCACACCTCCGTATATTCTTTTCTAGAAGGAATTGTTAAAATTCTGTATTTATTATCCGATAAAAAAAAAAACAATGACTCAAAACTTACCCATCCAAAATCTTCGTCACTTGAATCTAGGTCACCTCGTTCATCGCTTTCGTATTATACATCTGTTGAAGTATCTAACAAGTCTAACACCTCTGTACAAGTAAATTTTCTATTGGGAGGCCGAATATTTTCCTTTTCAGACATCGGGATTCATAAAATACGTTCTTGCGTAGACGGGATGGAAAAGACGTTTTACAACTTTTGACGTCTGTTTACATTCCGGTGTCAAACGAAAGAGTTGTCGTTCCTTTGACGATTACTCGATTATCAAGACACCGAATCATTTATGGCTGGGCTCGTTCGAATACGCATTTCTCGGGCTTTAAAATGATATATAAATTTTTTCGTTGAGTTGAACGGGCTATTTTTTACGACAAGTTGAATTTATCGATCGCCGGCGATCGATTTTTAGCAGGGGTGAGTGTATAGGGTTAAAAACATATTTGTAAAATTAATTGTTTTCGAACATTGATCATACTGTTTATAAGTTCCATACCTGCTTCTTTCATTGTTGTCTGATATGACAAAAACACCATTGATTTTGTGTAGTGTGATGGAAGTAGCCTGATATCAAATCCTTTAAAGCCTGGAACTCTTCCCGGCAACACTAAAGCATGAAGCTCAGCAAATTTAATAATGAAAGTTACCACTCTACAAATATCATGGGTTAACAAACGTTTATCACTAGCATGTCGACCACCAGATTTCTTCTCGTGTGGTGTTAAACCAAATTCTTAGTAGTGTTTTAATACAGCTGTAAGCTTGTTCTGGCTTATGCTGAAAAATCAAAGCAAATGTGTAAATTTTTTGTAGGTTTTTATTGGAATTTAAGCTTACTGTAGATGCATGTACATTAATAAATTCAAGATATATGTACTGGTAATATTGTTGTGGTGGTGGGATTTAGAGAGAATACATGTACCGGTACCTTTGGAATCAAGCAAAGGTGGGAGCTCGAGTCCCGTGAGTTGGACTCAAGTCCAACTTAAATCGCAATAAAGACAGGCATGCGACTTGACTCTCCATCGGGCTATCGTGACTTCAAAGAGCTAAGTCGTGGCGAGGAGACATAAATCTAGCTTGCCTTATTTGCCACAAATTGCTCACTAATATTTGATGAATTGGTGACTTTAACGAAACTTGACAATAAAATCAGCCAGTCGGGACAAGACTAAAGGACTTTTACTTTAGTTAAGATAATTATAGTTAAATTAAATGTAAAAGACTAAGCTTTGACTTTACATTATTGTCATATATATTATTATGATAAATAGTATAGTAATAGTAAGCCTATTATTTTTGTTATAAAAACAAAGGCAAGGTCTATGGCGGTATATTAGTGCCAAAATTCTAACATGCTTTCGTCTAATTTCTTACTTCTATTCATGTAATTTCTAACCTCCATTCATGTAACTTCTAACTTCTATTCATGTAATTTCTTAATTAAGACAATGTATAATTCAACTTCTTTATTTGTTCAGTGTAAATATCAATTCTATTTCATCTTATTTCTAATATTGGGGCGAAAAATGTCTACTTCATTGTGGTGTTACATGTTAAGCATGAACGGCAAACAAATTTATAATTTTGATACATCTACCTAGCAACCATCATTATGACATCGTTTGGTGTCGCCACCGTGTGCTCAGTTTGGGAATTAAGCACCTGATCGGAACCATTCTATTGATACAAACGACTCCCTCTTCGTCAGATTGAGTGGCTTGCCTGAGTGTTAAAATTGAAAACAACATCGGGAGAGAGATGGGGACATGGGGTTTAACATCAACTCGACACCAACCAGGTCATTTCGGTATTAACACCGTTCATTGTATTTCAATAATTCGCTTGCGCGTAGGAGTGTTTAGCAGTGGGAGGAAACCGGAGGACCCGGAGAAAACCCACGAGGTTGGAAAGGCGGCTCTGCTCCATGTCACGTAAAAACGGGAAATCGAAACCACGCCAGTTCATTCAATGACAGACCTTATGTTACAGCGTGCACGTGCTAACCATTCGGCCATCCTACCCTCTAAACAACATTGAACGTGATATAAATGTATGGTTTGCAAATATTATTTCGAATACCGTGGATAAGTAGGTAAGACTCGCTAGGCTGTGGGTCGGGAGTTCGATCCCTGCATTGGTCGAAAAAAGTTCATCCAGATTTTCTGGCGTGGTTCCCCCTTATTAGTGTCTTGTCGTTCCGATGGGATGAAAACCCGAGGTTCCATGTACATGTTGGCGTGCACGTAAAAGATCCCGTGACCGTTAGACTTCGATATAAGTCCACGTCATAGATCCGCTCTCCGGGTAATATTTCCCTAAAGCACACTGTATGGCGTATGTCCGTCTCCATTAGCCCGGTTCGGAACGAAACAGTAGGGCGTTAAACCCTCTTTCATTTCATTTCATTTTCTATTTCAAATATAAGCTAAACGGGATTTGGAGAATTTTATTTTATTTTTTTTACGGTTGAGCCAATAATTAATATCTATATGCAGTTGGTCTATATCAACACAGAGTATAAATGTTATGGATAGGCCTACACAGATACTGAGTTTAATACTAAGTGACCTCTCTCTCTCTCTCTCTCTCTCTCTCACTCAGCACTCCTTCCAACCTTCAACCAAACGAAGAATGGGTCGTTTATACCAATTATGGTCCCGATCAGGTGCGCAATCATCAAACTGAGCACACAGTGGCGACACCAAACGATGTCATAATGATGGTTGCTAGGTCGAAGTATCAAAATTCTAAATTTGTTTGCCGTTCATGCTTAACATGTAATACCACAATGAAGTAGACATTTTTCGCCTCAATAATAGAAATAAGATGAAATAGAATTGATATTTACACTGAACAAATAAAGAAGTTGAATTATACATTGTCTTAAATTAGAAATTACGTGAATGGAAGTTAGAAGTTACATGAATGGAGGTTAGAAGTTACATGAATGGAGGTTAGAAATTAGACGATAGCATGTTAGAATTTTGGCACTAATATACCGCCATAAAGGTCACTCACCAGTGAAGAAACTTGTAGGTTTCACGACAAATACGTATCCCATTGACATAGTGTTCAGTTCTCGGGTGTTTACGTTCCTTTTGTTGTTTCTTCTTTGATGACTGTGTGTAAGACTCATTCCTAAAAACACAACTTATTTTTCCTAACAAAATCAGGTCCTTTTCAAAATCAGAGATGACATGTTCAGTCTTAATTCATAAACGAAATCCTTACTAAATAACTTAAAACAGGGTTTACCATTATTAATTTTACATTTCTTACAACTATATGATTCAATCTTATTCATTTCAAGATCTTTTACATCTGAAAGAGCAGTATTATTTACTTCTTTAGAGGATAATACCTTTTCCACTTCATCAACTACAGGTAGGCCTAGCTGAACGTCATTTTCATTGTTTTTAATGTCGGTGTCACTGTCAGAATCACAAGAATTTGTGTCATTGACAAAGTCAAAATCATGCTTGTCTACACAAACACTATCTTCGTCATCGCTGGTATCTGATTCATCTGAAGATGCTACACAATCGTCGATACAAAAGAATTCTGTCACTAGATCACGAAATTCCTTTTTGTTCACCGCTTCGTGCAGATTACATGATGTTAGATTTGAGTTCAATGAGCGGGCAATATTCTCCTCCTTAGAAAATTCCATACCTCAAAGTAAGTTCATATTAGCTCTATTACATAAACCACGATTGCATATTAATATTCTAATAAATTACGGTGTATTTTACTAAATGTCAGAAACGTCAAAACTGAGAAAGAAATATAAGGGTGATTGTTTTGACAGCGAAGACATTAGTATTAACCATTTGTCATGCGCAAACGCGTTACCGCGAGATTTTAGCCAATCAGCGCATTCCATTTCGGGTCGTGACCCCATTTGGTCAACTAACCAGCATGATAACATCTAAATATAGCCTTCATATTTACATATAAGGATGGAGGGATTCCCAAGCGTCATGTAGATACCCGGATTAAGGGGATTTCCCTAATGAATGCCGCTGCATGCAACGCTGGAGTTTTGTTGATTTTGCCTTTTTTTCCCTCAGTTTTCATTTCTTTACATTGGGTTGACCAAATAAATGACAAAATAAGGTTACTTTTCGATAATATATTGACTTGAGTCTTTGGGAGATCAAAGTAGATAGGTTTAAGTACCCAACGACGTGATAAAAATTTTTTCGAAAATTTCAATGCATTTCACATATTTAGGCCTACAGCTCTAAATCGTTGTTTCCGACTCATTACGCTGGATTCGATCACATATATTGATTTTCGGTACTTTTCCAGTCTGATAATATAGTTCACATGCCTCGATTTTCAGTGGTATGCTTACTCTTCCGGACACCTGTTACCACTGTTTGATGTCTCATAATTAAATGTTGACAACCCATCCAGACTAATATTCGTAGAATTTTTTTCTGGATGACAGAGACTACAACCAAAATAACCATTGCAGCTGAACGTTTGACGTCATATTCATAGGGAAAGTTACAACTCTTACAGGCGCCATTTTGGGTCCAAACCATGACATCATATAGCTTTACTTAGAAAAACGTTTTATTTTTTTTTCGGTATAACGTTTTACGGACTACAATTTATCTTTAACAAATTTGGTTCAATGATAAGAGAGAAATGGGGTTAACGTCCACTCAACACAAACTAGGTCATTTCGGGACTAACATATGATTCAATTTTATTTCATTAATTCGCTTGCGCGTAGGGGTCTTTAGCAGTGGGAGGAAACCTGGTTCAATGATAAATATATCAGACAAAATCATACTAAGAATCGGTCATAGCTAAATGACGCAATTAACGTAATTCAATTTGGCGTTTTTCGGGAATCGTCGAGTTTCACAATACCGTCTTGTTTTCCCGTGGAATAAACGAGGCTAAACATTCTGGGTAAAGAAATAAGTCCTCAGTCGATGTCAGATTTTAAGGCTTTGGCCGTGAAACAGCTTAAATATTGGCATGAAAATTCTAGTATTAAAGGGAACAGGGCATCATTGGTGTCCAGATCTTTTGCGCTATTTACATCAAAATTAACATCTACAGCGGAGGGGTACTCGATGGACACTCCAACTCGGGCCACTGTCATGAGCGATGTTACGGGCAGTACATTTTCCGATTTGATACTGTTTGCTGGCGCCTTTGGTGGAAGAATGGCCTGTGAATACTGCCGAACGTTCACCAAATATAATATGAGTATTTGGTTGTTTAAACTTTAAAAATTTGCATATAAGAAGGAGGGGACATATAAATGATATAAAGATTGCACACAGATTTGATGGGATGAGTTTGTCCAAGCCAAACTGATTGCTTCGATGAAGAAAGTCAAATATAACGCCATTACAGTATTCCTTACTAATGGAGATGTAAAGTATGCTGCTTGTGATTGTCCAGTCGGGTAAGTAATAATATTTGTTGTTTTAATAGGAGCTCATTAAGGGATCAACAGAAATAAACGTGCGTCAGATAGTAGCAATCTGTTTTATAGACAATTACGAAAATCTAATATCTTTGTAAAAGATGACTGTCTTCAACACATGCAATCACATCACACGGTGTCAAACATTGGCTCAATGGCCTACCTGGGCATTGTTTACATAAGACGCCATTGCATCGGACAGAATGATGCCTCTTTAGTACTCTTTTAAATACCCAAGAGACTTTAAACGCCTTTATTTATTTTTCTAATACATAAAAACAATAATGTTTTAGAATTTAATTTGTCTAAGGAAGAAAGTTAATATTTATGGCTCATTAATTAGCATCGACGTCATCCGTATCAATGACTAGCGAATATTCAATGCTGATCAGTGTGAGATAGTGGTAGTTAGGGGTTATTTTATATATTTCTAAATTTTAGACTCCGTGTCTCATGGATTCATATGCCTTTGATCATCTGGTGAGTAAAATCTGAGCCTGCTCCAAAGTCATTTAGTCAGTCAAATTATCATTTTATCAATTTTGCCCGTTTTTGACGGAATTTTGCAAAACGCTGCTTACCTATGGGTATATAAAAAAGCTATAAAAATATGAGTTAAGAACCGATTTTTAAAATCTAAACAGATTAATGATTCTTAGGTTTTTTTTCTAGCTGTATGCAAAGTTTCAGGTCCCTAGCTATAGAACAGGGTACTATACAGTTGATCAAATTTTGACTCTGCTGGGTCTTGTCCTAAAATATCTCTCTAAATCTAAAGGTCGCCTATGTGTACTTTTCATAGACTTTTCTAAAGCCTTCGATTCTTTTAACCGGTTTACACCAATCCTCAGCATGTCAGTTCCTCCAGCTTCCAGAAGTATTAAGTATTGGCAATAATGCGATAAATCTGAAAGCAAGAGGATCAACACAAGTGAAAGACCGTGGGTGGGATTGGGTGCGAAAGATTTATCAAAAAGAGGGACATAGTGTGCATATCTCATGTCCACCAGTACAACTGACTACCGCTCTCGCCGTCTTAATGAAGAATGGTTGAATACATTATACTACGTCATCATCGGAAATGTCACGTGAGGATGTACACCAATCCTCAGCATGTCAGTTCCACCAGCTTCCAGAAGTATTAAGTATTGGGGAGCAATAATGCGATAAAATATTCTATCTCACGACCCCCATTCAAAAAAATTAGGCCAGCATATCATCACCCTCTATTCCCAATACTCAAAACACTACAAAAGTTTTCTTTATTCCAGCTCAAATAAATTCAGAAAAATCAAATAACTGAAGTAAATTTGTTAAGTAACACTTGTTCAGCTGTCAGGCGTTGAGGGAGTACTGTCCTCGGTGTAATCCACTCTAGCTTAGTTCAGACTGAAATCAAAGTAAGATCGCAGGTACACCTTCTCTCCCATTCTGGTACACATGAACACGGATACTGTAAATACTTTCGTTCTATAAAACATATCAAAATGCTAGAACTAAACCAGATCAAATCACACAAGGAGACAGAACTCCCTCACCCCTGATCAAAGTGAATAAGAAATCCACTAAAGGCATCAGTGTCCCACGGGTCAGTGGTAAGAAAAATCCCATCTAGAAACATACAAGTCATTACACCCATCATCTAAACAAAACAAATGCGACAGGATCGGACTAAGTGATCACGCCTCATTGTCACAACTCACTTATTTAAACACCCCGATCATGGCTGGCGAAACTGCAATTCAATACAAACACGTGCGCTGACCTACTTATCCACAATCAAGCATGAAAACGATTTGCACACAAATAAGACGCTTAGTAGTCTGTTGTGTATTCAATTTCTCTTAATAAATTTCTTCACTGAAAATTACTAACTTTGCCACAAATAATTTAACGTCACCAAGGCTTTCCTACTTTCATCAGGACTTGTTAAAGTTGAATACCACCAAGGTATTCTAAGCCACCAAGGCTATTGCCTAGTATTGGCTACCTAAGCCAAAATCAATATCATATGCCACCAAGGCAATTGGCTACCTAAGCCAAAATCAATAAGCTACCTAGGCGAAAATCAATATACCACCAAGGTATTTTTAAGTAAAATAAAATCTATTGTCGTTTTAATGAAACGAGAACACGTCTGTCCAGCTCGCTGTCTTAATGAAGAATGGTTGAATACAGTTGTTGTATTTAGAAATGGAGGTGTATTAAGAAGGTGTATTAAGAAACACTGAAAGATTATTAAAACAGAATGTGTGACATTCCAGGCTATTTAGGGGTAAGACATTGAATAATCTGTCACTAAAAGCTAGAAAAGCACTGGTTCCAATTCAATGTTTACCTTGAAAAGCATATAATCCACCTATTCATATCTCATTTAAAATTTCCAATTCTATCATTAAGCCTATATTGTTGTATGGTTCAGCCATTTGGGGTTTTGAATATAGAAAAGATATAGAATCTGTGCAATCGTATTATTGTAAATATATATTCTACAAATTCACAAAAGCAGCTCGACAGCTGGTACACTGGGTGAGTGTGGTCGACATGACCTTGCAGTATTTTATATGACATCATGTGTTAAATACTGGATAAAGTTAATTCAAATTCCAGATATCCAAAACAAGTTTATATTATGCTAAGAAAACATGATTCTGTGAATAGAATAACATGGGCAACAAAAATCAAGCTGCTATTAAACTCTCTCGGTTTTAGTTATGTTTGGGAATCAGAATGTGTTGGCAACAATTCTCATTTTATAAATTCTTTTAAACAGCGACTCATTGATACCAATATTCAAAGTTGGTCAGCAAAGATACACAATAGTGAAAGTTTAGCATAATATTCCAGCTTTAAGCTTGATTTGTGCCAAGAAAATTATTTATCACTTCATGTTAAAAGAAATTTCACTAAACTACGTCTAAATTTATTCCCATTAGCTGCAAATCAATACAAACGAAAGCAGATAGCCAGCCCTGCGTGTCTCTTATTTGGACATGAAATAGCGGATTTATTTCATTTTGTACTTGAATGTAAATATATAAATGATTTAAGATGTACATATATTCCAATGAAATTTCACACCTTTACTAATAGGCAAAGTTTCTCAAATTTGTGCTCTAGTAGTAACAATAGAGAGGTAATTATAGACATTTCAATTTATTTGGACAAAGCATTCTCACATAGGAACAACGCAATAGGCCTAAATAATTCATAATTGTATATTGACATTAAGAATATTACAGAATTCTATCACTGTATCCTTTGAAGCCTACTTAATAGAGATGTACATATGTGCAATCTCTGTATTTATGACCTAATTACTGAAAAAATATATATTATTATTGAAGCGTAGCATGTTAATAAAATTCAGAAGTGGTGTATACAATCTGTTTCTATAGGTCTTATAAGGATTAAATGACTTTATTGTTAACGTGCTTAAAATAATTAACATACTTTATTCAGCTCGACGTAAAACTTGAAATTACATAGACACGGTTGGTTGGTTGTACTTGTATGTTCCTGTCGGTTGAATCATAACATAAAAAATCTTATTTCATAAAGTCTCGCGTAGTTGTCGACATTAAGGTGTACTTGTTCTATAGTTCCTTTCAGCCTTTGAATTTTCTTTTTTAACTTGACTCAACAAAATGTTTATTGGGATTGTGTGCTTTTATAGATGGAAAAAAAGCCGATAAATGTTAGAGATGGGTGTAACATGCTCCAGGCAATTTGATCAATATATCTTTGATACTGGTTAAATAGCATCATTGTTTTATTGGAAATGGGACGCAAATACTCGAAGAAGTCGGACAAACTCAAAACTAACTGCATCCCCTTCACTTAGCCCCTTCAATGCCTGTCTACCTGTGAAATAACATGTGTCTGGAGGTTAAATTTGTGTCGTTTAAATATAAGACAAATTAATATTATAATTTAGGCCTACACATAAACAAATTGCAAAAGAAACCAAATAAAAGAAATTTCGATGGCCGAAAACTGACACACAATCCGGAATGGCTCCAGACCAAAAAATCATGGCATTCCAGGCGCTTATTTAGCCGGCTAGCAGGCAAAATGGTTTTATCTCCCAAATTATTATTTATATTTTGATTTTCCACTTGACCCGTCTGCACCAAAAATCTGATTTTTAAAAGCATATACAAGTTAAATATATGTAATTTCGCTTTTACCTGGTGTATCTTTTACTTCATTTTCTTTATGAATTATGCTATATAACAAGAGTGAGAGAACTATGAATTATGCTATATAACATTATGCTATATAACAAGAGTGAGAGAACTATGAATTATGCTATATAACAAGAAAGAGAGTGAGAGAACTAGGCGTAGGGGTCTTTAGCAGTCGGGGGACCCGGAGAAAACCCACGAGGTTGGACAGGCGATCCTACTCCTGGTCACGTACAATCGGGGATTCGAAACGACGCCAGTTGACTCAATGGCAGGCTTTATGATGCAGACATCCAACCCACAGGCTATATAATAATAATGGTAGTATGTTAAACATACTTTATGCAAGAGCTAAATCTGCCTGTCGTCGGGCTTCCATTAGGCCTCCGATGTCATAGAAATTATAAATTAGATCTTTATTTACACAACAAGCTCAAAATCAACTCTATACACCCACGGATGGCTTGGATTTAAACAGGATTCCGTCCATTGATTAAGCACTTAAAGCCCCAATAACACTCTTGTTGTAACTGAATAATATGTCCCAATCTTCATTCTGGTCAACAAATCGTATTATTTTACAATATTCCAATTCATTGATGATGTAAATTTCATCTTAACACACCTATTTTAAAAAATTTGAAAAATTCAACCAATTGATTTGAAAAGTCTAACGTAAACCTTTTCAAATATTTTCGAACCCTCTGAACAAGTAAAATAGGTTGTAATGGATAATGTACACAACAGGTAGGACACTTAAACATCTAGTACTTAGAATAAGGGTATTATTTATTTTCTGGAGCTTCCAAGCCAGCAAGAATGTTATTGTCCCTTTAAATGGCAATTGCAGTCCCATTGGATCACTCATTCACCTATAATAGGTCTATTATAGGTCATTAATTATTAAAAGAATCGTGTGCGAGGGAACTAACTATATTTTCTGAAGAATTGGATTCTGGCGAATTGATATAATGAACAAGCCTAATTTTTTCTAAGATTGTGTATCGAAATTTGTGATTCTATATAGTTCTACAATTACTTGTGGTAAACAAAGTGTTAAGTTTATGGTATCTGTAATTATACCTTTCCAAATTTCTTAACACAAATACGGTTTTGCTCAATTATCAGTTGCAATACGCTTGTAATAAAACAGTAAGCCTAATACTGTTATGCTATTCAAAATCACATTTCCCCTTTTAATGGAGGCCTTAATCCGACCACCTATAAATTTCATAATAGAACACAGTATAAATTAAATTTTCTATTTCTAAATAATTCCATTATTTTATATTTCTAAATAACCAGTTGACAAAAATATAAGTAACTCTGAACACAGATAAGACCTAATGTCATGGATATCTAGAGCACACTTCAGATTGATAATAAATTAAAATATTCTTGTGCAGTGGTGTAAAATAGACAATTTCGTAGTAATAGGGGGCCTCTAAAGGCCGTCAATTATATGACACCCAGAGCAATATGCAAAATATTCATTCTCAAGTTGTTTTTCGTTTATACTTGATTGTAAAAAAGAGAAGTCAGTCAACTCAAATACGTTTATTGAAAAATGTAATACTATTTAAAAAAGAATTTTAATATCTGTAATTATTATTTTTTTATTTATTTAAAAATGAAAACCTACATTAATTAATAATAATAATATAATAATCTATTTATATTGCGCAATATCCATGCATGAGCATGCTTAAAGCGCAGTCCAAAAATGATCACAACTGTCATAAATTGAATGCTTTCTTAAACAAAAAGGTTTTAAGTCTGGATCTAAACACCGCAGTATCTGGAGAGTTCTTTATTTCCAGTGGCAGATCATTCCACTCTGATGGAGTAGGAAAAAGTCCTTTGTCCAAAACGGACTGTTTTCGGTTTAGCCACAACAAGGAGTTTCTTATCTACAGATCTTAAGGTTCTTGCAGGAGTATATGATTGTAAGAGATCATTCAGGTATTTTGGGGCTGTGCCATTTAAACATCGAAATGTATAACACAGAATTTTAATACAACAAAAATCATAAAAGAACACGGTGAGTCAACACTGAAGCCAAAGGCATTTTATCTTGGAAAACAACCAACGAGTCAAATCTATTGGAACATATTATAGGCCTATTTTAAATTCAATTTTAATATTCTTAAATTATTATTTGATATTTTAATGAAAGCTTACTTTATTAAGTAATAAGCTCCAGAAGACAACGGTATTTTTCTTTGTGAGGAAAAACTAAATCATGTTGAGTAAAATAGCAAATAGGCCTTATCCAAAAAGGGCGGGACACTTTGACATTTAAAGAATTGATTTTCAAATGGGCCATTTTAAGGTTTATGGAAATAACATTTCAAACAAGTATTTGGTGGATTAGTTTTAAAGTTAATACAAAAAAAAATAAAATTTTAAAGTAGTTTCAAGACACCATGGGTGCAGCCATGTTTCATCCGGGACATTTAAAGTAGTTCCAATATGGCGGAATTTGTCATACAACCGAGACTAGATGTAGGTTACGGAATCTGTCGAGAATTGCCGAGTGTGTGTGTGTATTACGCGTCGGAGTGTTTCTATAGGGAGTAATGCGACTTGCCACTCTGGTTATTCTTACTCTGTGAACATACAATTAACTACTATTTCAATTTTAATAACTTTCTTCAGAATAAAGTAATTTGACTGAAATTTTAAATATATTCTTCTTTCATCAACTATATTTAAAACTGTTATAGCAAGAATTGACAACTCTTTATAAAAAATCTCCCATAATGTATCTTTAAGCTATACTTTTCGTTTAAAAAATGTATGTTTTATCTCCTGTAGACTGTTATCAGACATATCGCACAGAGAATTGAAATGTAAGCCTAGATTTCGTAGACTTAGTGGTTGCTTCAACTACAGTGTCACCAATTTTCAAAGAATTGCTTTTTATTGTGCTGACATTGTATTTTCTTCCAATTTTAAGTAATTCGGTCTTGTCATCATTTAGCTTCAACTTACTTGCCTTTATCCAGTATCGAATTTCTGACAAACACTTTTCCAGTTTACCAATCTCGTCTTGTTCATTGGAGTGCTCGAGGCATACGTAGAGCTGAGTAGTGTCAGTATACAGTTGGTACTTCTGGTTATTGTGGAGAATGATGGTACCAAGAGATGATGTGTAGGTCGTGAAAAGCAGGGGACCCAATAAAACAAGACATGCAGTTTTATTGGCGTCCATTTCCTCAAGGATATCATTTTGTACCCTCATTAAGGCTGTCTCAGTGCTGTGTTTGGGCTTGTAGGCAGACTGGTACGACTCTATCAAATTGTTGCAAGGTAGATGACAGATCATTTGTTCGGTAACAACTTTTTCCATTTCCATAATTTTGGATATAAATGAGAGATTGGACACTGGCCTATAGTTTTTAAGTTCACCTGGATCTACTATTCAGAATCGTCAACAATATATTTGTTACGACTGTAATAGTTATTACATGTGTTGAGAATATAGACACAAAGAGAGTCCGAGACTCCACCGAAGCGTGCACAGTCAACCGATCGGGTGCAACTTTTAGTAGGGAAAAATCTCGACCACGGGGCACAATATAATGGGGGAAATCAATAGTTACATGTGGCCACCTGTATCATTTGCTTGGTAAAGACGGGGGTATCCTCGCCGAAACTTCGCTTAGTATTAAACTCAGTAATTGTGCCTCCATAAAATTGTACCTTAATTGCAGTACATGGTCTTTAACATTAATATACTGTTACTAAAATTAAAAACAATTGTTAGACCGAGACTAAATACGTTTGGTGAGGATTCAACCCACACTGACAGTAGTGAATATTATCTAGGCCGCTACCGACACTGATAAGGATGTTATTGAGCCAATGGTTGACATCGCGTGATAAGACGCCGCGTGTTAAAGGTAGACATATTAGAAGACAATCGTTATCCTCTATGAAACAGGTTGAACCGTTTGCTCCAAAATAGAGAAGTCGTTTTACTTGTTTATCGAGTGTTGAGTTCATTCATTGTTTATTCTCATTGTTATAGTCCGCTTCCACCGACGTTTGGTTCATCGTGGTCAAAAGGATTCCAAATACGATGACATGTGCGTTTAATTTTAAAAAGTGTCTATTATTTCTTATATTATTGTCTTCGTTGTTTGTATGGATTTTTTATGTAATTATTTCTCATGGAACGTTTATACCCATATCTATTTGGAGAACGTAAGTATTTAGAAATTAATTAATATCATTTATTATGTGTAAGAAATTATTAGTATGACACTGAAATACAAACGAACAACCTATTTTTTTATCCCAGCGATGCTGAATGCGTCACCCAGTTCACAATGTCTTGCCTTTCCAACCTCCCCGGTTTCCTCCCAGTCCCATTGCCAAGGACCTGTACGGAAGCCTCCTGGTGCCACGACTTTTTTTCTCCTAATTAGGACTTTTTATCTCCTAATTAGGACTTTTTATTTCCTAATTAGGAGATAAAAAGTCACAATTACGCTAAGAAAAATAGGAGATAAAAAGTCCTAATTTTTTTAGCGTAATTGTGACTTTTTATCTCCTAATTAGGACTTTTTATCTCCTAATTAGGACTTTTTTTTATCTCCTAATTAGGACTTTTTATCTCCTAATTAGGACTTTCTATCTCCTAATTAGGACTTTTTTATCTCCTAATTAGGACTTAACTTTTTATCTCCTAATTAGGACTTTCTATCTCCTAATTAAGACTTTTTTTTCTCCTAATTAGGACTTTTTATCTCCTAATTAAGTAAAACAGTAGTATTTAAGCGAATCTCTTCGCGCTTGGTGGTATAATCATGGATGAACCTGGTGATGCCAGTGTATAGAGTTCCTTAATTCAAATGTCAGAGGGTATCGACATTATAACTATCCTTCAGAAATGTCCGCAAAACCCATCACTACCCTTCAGAAAGGTCCACAAAACGCATCACTACCCTCTAGAAATGTCCACAAAACGCATCACTACCGTATAGAAATGTCCACAAAACGCATCACTACCCCTTAGAAATGTCCACAAAACCCATCACTTACCATTCGAAAACTCCACAAAACTCTGAACTACCATTTATAAATACTAGTATATGATAGTAGTAAGTGTTATTTATAGTAGTATATATTAGTAGTAAGTGTTGTTTATAGCAGTATATCATAGTAGTAAGTGTTGTTTATAGTAGTATATGGTAGTAGTAAGTGTTGTTTATAGCAGTAAATGGTAGTAGTAAGTGTTGTTTATAGCAGTATATGGTAGTAGTAAGTGGTGTTTATAGCAGTATATGATAGTAGTAAGTGTTGTTTATAGCAGTATATGGTAGTAGTAAGTGTTGTTTATAGTAGTATATGATATAAGTAAGTGCTGTTTATAGCAGTATATGGTAGTAGTAAGTGTTGTTTATAGCAGTATACATGTATGTTAGAAGTGAGTGTTGTTTATAGCAGTATATGATAGTAGTAAGTGTTGTTTATAGTAGTATATATTAGTAGTAAGTGTTGTTTATAGCAGTATATGATAGTAGTAAGTGTTGTTATAGCAGTATATGGTAGTAGTAAGTGTTGTTTATAGCGGTATATGGTAGTAGTAAGTGGTGTTTATAGCAGTATATGGTAGTAGTAAGTGGTGTTTATAGCAGTATATGGTAGTAGTAAGTGTTGTTTATAGGAGTATATGGTAGTAGTAAGTGTTGTTTATAGCAGTATATGATAGTAGTAAGTGTTGTTTATAGCAGTATATGGTAGTAGTAAGTGTTGGTTATAGCAGTATATGGTAGTAGTAAGTGTTGTTTATAGCAGTATATGGTAGTAATAAGTGTTGTTCATAGCAGTATATGATATAAGTAAGTGCTGTTTATAGCAGTATATGATAGAAGTAAGTGTTTTTATAGCAGTATATGGTAGTAGTAAGTGTTGTTTATAGCAGTATATGATAGTAGTAAGTGTTGTTTATAGCAGTATATGATAGTAGTAAGTGTTGTTCATAGCAGTATATGGTATAAGTAAGTGCTGTTTATAGCAGTATATGATAGAAGTAAGTGTTTTTTATAGCAGTATATGGTAGTAGTAAGTGTTGTTTATAGCAGTATATGATAGTAGTAAGTGTTGTTTATAGCAGTATATGATAGTAGTAAGTGTTGTTTATAACAGTATATGATAGTAGTAAGTATTGTTTATGGTAGTATATAGTAGTAGTAAGTGTTGTTTATGGTAGTATATAGTAGTAGTAAGTGTTGTTTATAGAGATTCACTTAAATACTACCGTTTTACTTAATTAGGAGATAAAAAGTCCTAATTAGGAGATTAAAAGTCCTAATTAGGAGATAAAAAGTCCTAATTAGGAGACAACAAGTCCTAATTAGGAGATAACAAGTCCTAATTAGGAGATAAAAAGTCCTAATTAGGAGATACAAAGTCACAATTACGCCAAAAAAAAAAATCGTGGCACCAGGAGGCTTCCGTAGACCTGCGTACAGGTGAAGTATTGAAATTAAATTGTAAGATCTGTTAGTTCCGAAACAATTTAGTCAGTGTCGCGTGGACGTGAAGCTCTCTAAACTCTTATTTGTTGTAGCTTGGTGCCATTCTCGAACCCTGTTTTGGGTTGATGTTACATTAAAAAACATTGCCTCTCCGGTTTCCTCCCACTGTTAAAATCAACTAGGCACAAGCAAATTATTCAAATAAAATTGAACAGAATGACCTACTTCGTATCGGGTTGACATCAAAGCCCTCTCTCTTAAAGCCCCAATAACACTCTTGTTGTAACTGAAAAATATGTCCCAATCTTCATTCTGGTCAACAAATCGTATTATTTTAGAATATTTCCATTAAATGATGATATAAATTTCATCTTAACACACCTAATTTAAAAAATTGGAAAAATTCAACCAATTGATTGAAAAGTCTAACGTAAACCTTTTCAAATGTGACTTGGATTTTTAAATATTTTCGAACTCTCTGGACAAATAAAATAGGTTGTAATGGATAATTTACACAACAGGTAGGACATTTAAACATCTAGTACTTAGAATAAGGGTATTATTTATTTTCTGGAGCTACCAAGCCAGCAAGAATGTTATTGTCCCTTTAAAATAATTATTGTAACATCAGAGTTTAATCTAGTTATTTATACTTTTACTTTTTCAAGTGTCAACTCCTATAGCTGTATATACAGTGGCGGTGCCAAGGGGGGGGGGGGGTTATTGTGATACGTTGATTAAGTCCCACATACAAACTCGGTCATAGACTTGTATTGGGAAGTGCTTTGTAAGAATACTCGAAGCTTTTTGGTATAGGTTCAACGCGAAGAGAATATGCAATCACTTGATACCCCCTCCCCCACTTAGTTCGGATAAGCAAGTGATTTATCACGACAATCAGTGTCTGAAATGCTGCCTAGCTGCATTTCCGGCTGTCTATTTCACAAAATTTAGTGGCGAAAATATTCACTCACTCCGGCCGTTTGACACTTTACTCTCTGGTCGGTTAAGGCTGTGTTGAATTGAATCTATGTTTCTTGTCATTACCTTCCAGACAATCCAATGGGAGTGTGGGGCAAACACAACACAAAGTGTATTTTTCAACACAAAGTATACAAACCAACACAAATAATCATCTTAATTTTATTCTACCCCAAAAGCTCAAAGTTGATTCATATTCCAAGGTATTAACCTATATGGTAAACTGAATGAATGAAATAATGAAGTAAAATACAAAAGTTGTCGGAAATACTTTTTAAAACTTGAATGCCATCTCCAAATAAAAGTTGGCTTGACCAATATCCCCTACTAAATTAACTTTTTGATTCAGCAAACAATTGCATTATTTTACACGTCCAGGGTTCTAAAGGGTGGGGGGGGGGGGGTGATGGCCAAGTGGTCTAGTGCCCCGCGCTTCGACCTCTAGTTGGCCGGTCACATTTGGATTGCGGCTGTGGTTTCGATCCCTGGTGTGAGCGTATGTGGCATGGAGGGAGATAGGGGCGCCTTTTCAACCTCGTGGGTTTCCTCCGGGCACTCCGGTTTCCTCCCACTGCTAAAGACCCCTACGCGCAAGCGAATTATCGAAATAAAATTAAAACCATATGTTAGTCCCGAAATGACCTAGTGTGTTTCGAGTGGACGTTTAATCCCATTTCTCTCTCTCTCTCTCTAAAGGGTGGGTGGCGGGGGCAGAGATGTCCTAGGGGGCAGATGTTCCAGAGGAAAAATGTCGGCGGGGGGAGGGGGTAAAACTCTGGGGGTAGATGTCCTAGGGGTTGGGGGTATGTGTCCCAGGGGGGCAGATGTCCGGTGAGTAAAAGTCCGGGGGGAGATGTCCTAGGAGGGAAGATGTCTTCAGCAGGAAATGTCCTCGGAGTAAAAGTCCTAAAAAGAAGGTGTGGGGGGGTATCCGGGGAGAGATATCCAAGGGGGGTGGGGGGAATGTCGTGTATTACGTCACTAAAGACCAATTTTAGAACTGGGAACTGGGACGTTTGATTTGTCATTTAAGTTTTTTTCGGAATTCAAAAAGGTTTTCTATAGGGCTCAATACTGTTAAAATGAATGAATGAATGAATAAATGGTGTTTTATGGCACGTCGACACCATAATAATCTGGTCAATTTGCGCCAATCTATGTGCTATCGGAGATGATTTGCCTAATGCGCGGGGATTAATTTCACTGCAGGGGGGAAACCTGCGTGATCGAATAGGCTACTCCCGCACCTTGTCATTGAGGTCTATAACCGTGCCGTCCATTGACTAAAGCACTGCATGATATACTATATCATTAGATCAAAACGCTTATTTTATAATGTAACAGTAACTTGAAAATTCAAGTTAGTATCTTGAAAATTCAAGTTAGTATATTGAAAATTCAAGTTAGTTAACTTGAAAATTCAAGGTAGTAACTTGAAAATTCAAGTTAGTATCTTGAAAATTCAAGTTAGTAACTTGAAAATTCAAGTTAGTAATTCAAGTTAGTATCTTGAAAATTAAAGTTACTAACTTGAAAAATTGAAAATAGAACTAAAAAAAATTATGTGGCCCTATTACGCTTCCGTACAAACTTGACGTATTAATGATAATTTATTAAGAATATAAGCGAGAAGGAATATCTAGGACATCAGCTCAGTGCGCATGCATACTAACCTGAACTGCTTGTTTCTGATTAGACACTTCAACCATTGACCGACCAATCAAATAACTTATTCTTAAAATAACTTCAATATGTATGCAAAAACACGGTCACACCTTTCGCTCGCGGAAAACCTGTTTGTAGATTTATATTAAAAGTTTTACTAACGAAATCGGCTGTTATATCGCTCTATATTAAACACGGCAACAGACCGCAACATAGTCATCATAATGTCACTTATTTTTGTTTAGCCGGTACATACTGATAAACGAGACATTACGGGGTAACTTATTTCTAAAATAATTATTTAACATGTCGGAAACATTCAAATAAAACTTCAAATTTTTTTGTGTTGAAAAGCTATGCGGCCGAAAATAGACCCCCCGATCCTAAGCGCGCGGGCGACAAGAAACATAGTTTCAATTCAACACAGCCTAAACTAGTGATTTTGCGACAGCTCTATTTATCTCGACGATCAATGCCTGAAATACAGCCAGACTGCATTTCGGTCAGTCTGTCTACTATTCAAATTACAAGTACTGGGCACTTCGCAAGTCCGTTCATTTCACTAAATATAGTGTCAAAAATCTTCATTCACGTTGAATCACTCACTCCGCCCGTTTGACACTTTACCCTCTGGTCAGATAAACAGAGATTTTGCGACAGGCGGTATCTGTTACGCTCTATTTATCTCGATGATCAATGCCTGAATACTGCCAGACTGCATTTCGGGCTGTCTACTTTTCAAGCTATTGGGGACTTTGTTGGGGTTCGCAAGTACATTAATTTGACACTTCCCTCTCTAGGGTAGGAAAGACTATTGATCAGGCGACAGGCGGCATCCGTTCAGCTATATTTATCTTTACGATTGGTGTCTTGGTTACCGTCAGGCAGCATTTCCAACAGTCTATTTTTCAAAAATTTCTTGGGGAGTTCCCCCCCCCCCACTACTTTTGCTCACAAGGGCACTTGGTTGAGGTTCGCAAGTCCGTTTGTTTGACATTTTGTTTTCGGGTCAGTGATCAGGCGATGGACAGTATGTGGTCAGATTTATTTATGTCGACGATCGGTACCCGACAATACTGTCAGACAGCATTTCCGACAGTCCATAAGGACTTCCTACATTGGCGCTCGTGAGTGAGATTCGTCGAGGTTAGCAAGTCCGTTCATTTGACACTTTACCTCAATGATCATTGTCTGGAATACTGCAAGTCTGCATTTCCGGCACCTTGTTTTAAGAATTTTCCGGGGGAGGCCCCCTACCCCTAGTTGACGCCCATGCTTTTGCCCCTTAACCTTATCAGTTAAAAACTGTAATATGACTAAACCTCCAGAAAGAAAAGTATCGAAAGGGGTTGTCGCCAGAATCCGATTATTCCCTCTAAAGTTGTAAAAAATAACCTGTAAAAAATTATGGATTCTATCGTGTTTACAAGATTTTCGTCACTGGAAAGGAAAGTGTTCGGCTAGTCATGACGCCACCGCTTTTCCTGGAACTCCAAAAGGGTGTGTTAAAAAATTAAACCCTCTTGGAAAAAGATTATGAATGTAGAACAAACTCATTAAAAATTATTAAAGAATTGTGAAATATTGCCTTTGATTAATGGTCTTTTATCTGAATAAAACATTGCTTAAATCAATGTGTTGTAATTTTTTAATGTCGCATTCTAAAAATAAAATTAACAAGCCAACAGTGAGGCTGATGTCCCCCGCCGAAATCCCAAAATGAATAGATGACACATATTAATTAATCGCACATTTATTTTTTTCAAACATATCAAGCAATCAAACTGTACACCAAGTGTCATCCAAAGGTGTTTTATAAAGAAAAATGCTAAAACCGATGAGAAAAATGAAAATGTACCCTAGTTAGGGGGACCCTAAAGGCAGACAAAAGGGCCCCCACGCTTGACAAAAGGGCCCCTCTGGCCAAGGGCCCTCGTGTCTGAGTCAATCGTTTCTATACACTGTTACTGTCGAATCCATTACTGAATGAGAATGCAGTCATTGTATTGGCATAAAAATCATCAATCAAGATCAACCTAAGTTATCTTGTCCCAAAGTATCAACCAATCAAATTGCTTATCTCTGCCTACCCTTAGCAGAAAATGCCCATCTTCGAACTCCATCACCTAATAAGCATACACACCAATTTTGAACATTTTAACTCAATTAGAAGGAGCTTGTTCTCTATCCATCTCTCGAAAATGTGGGCGTATCCTGCCTGGCAGTGCCAGCCTATCTTTAAAGCGCCACAGAGCAGTCAAACTGACTGAATGTTCAGCGCTATAGAAAACGATTATTATTATTATTTATCAAATTCGAGAAGATTCGACCGCATGGCCGACTGTCCAAAAAAAACCAAATTTCACAGCCCGAAAATTTGTCCAAAATCAGAACAATTGCCGACCACTTTGGCGTTGATCAACCTTCTACTGAACTGTAAATGTTCAAGCTTTCTATAAAACCGTAAAAATACGAATTTCATCCACAAATAAGCGAGAACATCACGACTTCTTACCTCGATTTTTAAGCGCGAACTTTTCCAAAAATCTTCGTGGAAAATGGACGACCCGAACGCCGCTTACGACAATGACAGCACATGAGGTGATGACGTCAGCACAAAAAAACTTCGTAGTTCGTACCGGTTGCGGAACCTCTCTATTAACGTCAAAAACACGAACAAAATGATTGTGGCCGACCATATTACGCAAAGTATAAATTTAACGCCATGGTATTATCTAGGTTAGAAGAATTGTCCTACGGTCTATGGAACGTGTCTTGCCATAGATTCGCCTCTGGTTTACTGCTCTCTATTACTTATATTGCTTTATTCACGGTATTGTTCCATTTTGTATATTAACTAAATATATTTTAACCCACTCAATCATATATTCATTTTTGTTCGTAGCTCAGCATTTCGTAAAACGAAGAACTTCAGTAATTGGATTGTTGTAACAACGAATGTTAAACCTACAGATGCTATAAAATATATGAGTAATTTACCGAAGTGGAAACTACTTGTAGTAGAAAATAGTAACACACCAAAAGACTGGAAGTAAGTGTATATAAATACCTGGACAAATTTGAACAATTATTGTTTGAGTTCGAAACCTCTAATGTTACCCAGGCTCCTATTACACAAAGATGTTGATTCCTATATAGGTTCAATGCACATATGTCGGGTATTGTCTAATTCACTCAATATCTAATAAGTTATCTGATAGTTTTGTTGGTTTATAATTGTCTTGCAATTTTTTTAACATTCAAAGCGAGGAAGACACCCATTAAAAGTAGTTTAAAGAATACCAACAATTTTAAGCCCCAATAACACTCTTATTGTAACTGAATAATATGTCCCAATCTTCATTCTGGTCAACAAATCGTATTATTTTAGAATATTCCAATTAAATGATGATATAAATTTCATCTTAACACACCTATTTTAAAAAATTGGATAAATTCAACCAAATGATTTGAAAAGTCTAACGTAAACCTTTTCAAATGTGACTTGGATTTTAAAATATTTTCGAACCCTTTGGACTCGCAAAATAGGTTGTAATGGATAATTTATATAACAGGTAGGACACTTAAACATCTAGCACTTAGAATAAGGGTATTTTTTATTTTCTGGAGCTACCAAGCCAGCAAGAATGTTATTGTCCCTTTAATGTTATCTACACATATTTAATTTCTTTTTTTCTTTCTTTTAGACTGACCAACTGTATTTATCTTAGTTTAGCTGAACAACAACATGTTTATATTTCCAAATTAATTCCAACTGAAAGTTATTCTCGTAAAATAATTGGTTATCTGTATGCCATTTCTAACGGTGCTGAGGCGATTTATGATTTAGATGATACAATACAATTATTAACAGATTTAAATGATCTTGTGAACCCGGAAGCACTGGAATACGGATTACAATATAATGGAAAGGTCGTTTTTAATCCGTTTAAACATTTCGGGCAATCAACAATATGGCCTAGGGGCTTTCCATTACATAAAATGAGTGAAAATAGGACAAATAGTTATTTCGTGTCTGCCTTCAAGAAACCAAGTATTTTACAGATACTAAGTGACGGTGACCCAGACATTGATTCCGTTTTTCGATGGACTTTAAAACCAACAAATACAAATTTAAATATTTCATTTGATAGTGCAACGCCCCCTGTTATCATCTCACCTCTAGTGTTGACAACGTTAAACAGTCAGGCTACCCTCTTCCGGTATGAGGCCTTGTGGGCCTTAGTTCTTCCGGTTACGCCGTCTTATCAACATTCTGATGTAGTAAGAGGATATTGGGCCCAACGTCTGCTATGGGAAATTGGAGGAGCTGTCGGTTGTTATCCTCCAAATTCATATCAAATTAGAAATAGCAGATCGTATACGGAGGCAGAAAATTCGAAAGGGTCTTATTTTGATCCTAATAAGTTAGTTGACTTTCTAATACAGTGGAAATGTCCCGTTGAAAGAACATTTTTCCAGTGTGTTTCCCTGTTGAGTGAAAAGTTAGCTGAAAATGGATATTGGCAGCAACACGACAAACTGGTGGTTCATGCCTGGATACACGAACTTGAAACATCTAGCTATAAAGAGCCGAAAAGAAAACCGTTTATTGATAAGAATATTGCCAACCACACCAATTCAGTAATATATGAACCGATGGTTAATGCGAACTTGAAAATACTACAACAATCCAAATGGAACCAAGTTTTAGGAATGACTTCATTTTGTAAAGATACTTCTTTCCAAATAAAAAGAACGAGTCTGGCTTCGGTGACTTTTCCAGATATACTGTTAGTAATTATGTTTAATTTTCCTTTCTATGATAATATACCTTACTTACAGTTAATGTACGGCGTAGCGTTTAGATATATCATCTATTGTGGCCCAGACATCCAACGTTTTCTTAAAGCATCTAACAATTTTGCAATTAAAGTGACATTTGTTGAATCTGATGTCGATAAAGGATTTTGTGTGTATACCTGTTTAAGTGCCGCTATGAAAATGAATTTCGATGTCCAAGGATACTTATCGATAGGAGATGACACATTACTCAATTCATGGAACATTCATAAATTACCACTGGAAAAAATATGGTACCATTCGGGCATTACTCGGCTTTACAAAGGCAAAACAGGTCCAACGCCATGGTGGCAAAAACCAGTTGGTCAAATTGCTATGAACAAAGCATGGAAGTTTCTGCACAATGTGTCTGCTGACCTTAAACCAGTTGTGGATAAATTTGTACACAATCTTCTTGCAAATAATGCGCCTAAAGATGGTGCTATGTTTGGAGCGTCCGATATTCTGTATATACCCAACAGATATAAGAAGGATACAATATTCTTCTTGGATGTATTTGCTAGATTTAAAGTATTTTTAGAAATAGCTGTAGCAACTTTAGTGAACGGTCTGGAAGATAAAAATACTTTGATTAATTTAGAAGGACAATATCTGTGGTATGATGGCAAAAGAAAAAAAGTACCAGAACTTTTTAAACCAAATGATACGTTCCTTCATCCGGTAAAAATCTCCCAAATAAAAACTAATCTTAAAAATTTCTTTTGTAACACTTATTTCCCTCTTACTTTAAACGGAATTCGAACGAACAATACAAAAGTATAACATAGACTGAGAGGCTATCACTTCGAATTCAACTACTTCTAAGAGGAGTTGACATCTAGTTTTGATTATTTTTTGTGCTCATATTATAAAAGATCAACTTATCGTGAAACTTAAAGGGACAATAACATTCTTGCTGGCTTGGTAGCTCCAGAAAATAAATAATACCCTTATTCTAAGGACTAGATGTTTAAATGTCCTACCTGTTGTGTAAATTATCCATTGCAACCTATTTTATTTGTCCAGAGGGTTCGAAAATATTTTAAAATTCAAGTCACATTTGAAAAGGTTTACGTTAGACTTTTCAAATCAATTGGTTGAATTTTTCCAATTTTTTAAATTAGGTGTGTTAAGATAAAATTTATATCATCATTTAATTGGAATATTCTAAAATAATACGATTTGTTGACCAGAATGAAGATTGGGACATATTTTTCAGTTACAACAAGAGTGTTATTGGGGCTTTAAAATCACAATCCTAGCAGCGATTATGAGTTTGTCATTACTTTTATATTTACGTGTAAATTTCAACTGCTAATCATATACAAGACACATAGTAAAATTATTACAGGCATATAATAAATTGTTAGCGCAACACAGCCCGATCGGAGCTGACGTGCCATGAAACACCATTTCATTCTTTCATTTATTTTTATTAGACAAGATGAAATTACTAACGGAATTTACAAATACATGTATATTATTTGGTTTTTCCATTTAATCCCACAGAAACGTGGTGTACCGCGTCATGTTGGCGGCTTGATTTTCTAGTGCGTTTCGAAACCCGAATTCGCACCTTGCATTGCAACTAAACAAAGTATACATTTTTGAAAAGCTAAAAACCCCGAGAAACACGACTTAGGATTTAGGGCTAGATGAAAAATCGTGATCATCGTCAAGTAGGTGCCATAGTTATCCATTGCTGTCATCCGTGGCCAAGAAGAGGGTATTGGGTAATTTTTTTATCTAAACAAGAATACCCAAAACACAAAGTTGTAAATATCATTTATAATTGTAATTGTTGTAATACTAATCGACCATATCCAGGTGGGGATGAAGAAAACAAAGATGATAATGATGAAGATCACAATAATGTTATTCATAACAATAATTTACATGGTCTAGAATTAAGAAGAAATTTAGTTCAGAACCATTTTTCTCAAATAAATTAAGACATTTGACATCTTCAGCCAATATTTTGTGACATGTATTAATACATGTTGTATTAGCAACTTGTCTTCTGTGGGCTATAGTTTGTTTTAAATGGAAACTATTGGACAAATGTTTTATATTTTATTAATAAAAAGAAGTACTGTCATGTGTTCATACTTTATTTATTTCTACATATTTTTATAGTTGGAATTTTTAGTTTATATAGTTGGTATGTTTATCTATGTGGACATTATTGCAACCACTGCTGCATAGTCTATTATACATTGATGAGACAATAGATTCTAAAGGCTTTGATTACCATCTGAAGAGTCCAGGGATAGGGGAGAACGATCTAAGTGACTTTTTCACCGAACCTCAGTTAATGGCGCCACTTGGAAGAAAACTGTGGTACAATCAATTTCAGGTAAAAACAATTGAGTCACCCCCAACCAAGGCCCTTCTCCCTTCTGAAATGCCCCCCTCCCCGCACACTGGACCCTTCATTTTACCTTAATTTGCCTGAAAAGTCAGTTGGTAATTAAGGATTCGTGTAAAACATCATTTAGAAGTTGTAAATTAACCCACTCGTTGTTCTGTTTGCGTCAAACATTCTCGTCCAAAAGTCTGTTTTACGTTTTATGCGAAAAGACAAAAATAGGTTGCCATGCAACGAAACATACGCCCACACAGCAGCTAAATCGTCTGGGCAGTCAACAAGAGTTGTCGCATATCAGAATTATCAGAAAATCATTAGAATTTGTTTGGTTTTTATAAAATTCTGCCCCATGCTAACGTTTAGTATACGAAACATTTAAAATTATTTTTAAAATTGGATAATAATTGAGACCTCTAGAGGGACCACAAGCTAAAAAATGCAATTTTGCGTACAATCAGGGGCTATAATTCAGGAAGTTACAATCCGATATTATCCGTTGAATAACAAAAGGAACCAAGATCGTTGGGTTATAAACATGCATTTCAAGTTTCATCAACATCAGATTAAAACCTATATACCATATTTTTATACGCCCACATGTGGACGTATTATGTCGTCACCCCTGTCCGTCCGTCCACAATTTGTTTGTGGACTCTCTACAGGTCACAATTCTTATCTGATTTTGACGAAACTTCAAATATAGGTTTATCCCGATAAGATCTCTGCTGCTTTCGATATTGGCATGTATCGGATCAAAACTTCATGGATTATGGCCCCTGATTGTACGAAAAATCACGTTTTTAGCTTGTGGACCCTATAGCGGTCACAATTTTGAACCGATTTTGATGAAACTTGACATGCATGTTTATAACCCAAAGATCTTGGTTCCTTTCGATATTTGCGCCTATCGAAACGTAATTTCCTGAATTATGGCCCCTGATTGTCCGAAAAATCACCTTTTTTAGCTTGTGGTCCCTCTGAAGGTCACAATTCTTATCCGATTTAAAAAACCGTTTGATTATATCACCGTTACACCCTAAGGGAGGTTGAGTTCGAATTTCGGGAAAATCGGACCAAAATTGCCATACAAAATGGCCGCCGGTTGTACGCGAATACTGTTAAAAATGGTATATCAAGGTTGTGGACCCTGTAGAGGTCACAATTTTAATTTGATTTTGATGAAACTTGTAATTCATGGTTATAACCAAAAGATCTTGGTTCCTGTCGATATTTGCGCATATCGGATCGTAACTTCCTGAATTATGGCCCCTGATTATACGCAAAATCGCATTTTAAATACGCCCCCATTTTCAATGTGGACGTATTGTCGTCGCCCCTGTCCGTCCGTCCACAATTTGTTTGTGGACTCTCTACAGGTCACAATTCTTATCCGATTTTGACGAAACTTGAAATATAGGTTTATCCCCATAAGATCTCGATTCCTTTCGATATTGGCATGTATCGGATCGGAACTTCATGGATTATGGCCCCTGATTGTACGAAATATCATGTCTTTAGCTTGTGGACCCTATAGAGATCACAATTTTGGACCGATTGTGATGAAACTTGACATGCATGTTTATAACCCCAAAATCTTGGTTCCTTTCGATATTTGCGCCCATCGGATCGTAACTTCGTGAATTATGGCCCCTGATTATCCGAAAAATCGCCCTTTTTAGCTTGTGGTCCCTCTGGAGGTCAAAATTATTATCCGATTTAAAAAACCGTTTGATTATATCACCGTTACATGGTAATGAAGGTTGAGTTAAAATTTCGTGAAAATCGGACCAAAATTGACAAACAAAATGGCCGCCGTTTGTACGCGAATAGTGTGAAAATATGTTATATCAAGGTTGTTGACCCTATAGATTTTGAACCGATTTTGATGAAACTTGACATGTATGTTTATAACCCAAAGATCTTGGTTCCTTTCGATATTTGCACCCATCAGATCGTAACTTCCTGAATTATGTCCCCTGATTGTCCGAAAAATCGCTTTTGTTAGCTTGTGGTCCCTCTGGAGGTCAAAATTATTATCCGATTTAAAAAAACCGTTTGATTATATCACCGTTACATGGTAATGAAAAGAGAATTTGAAATTCGTGAAAATTGGACCATAATTGACGGATAAAATGGCCGCTGTTTGTACGCGAATAGTGTGGAAATATGTTATATAAAGGTTGTGGACCCTATCGAGGTCATAATTTTGAACGAACTGATTTTGATGAAACTTGACATGTAAGTTTATAACCCAAAGATCTTGGTTCCTTTCGATATTTGCACCCATCAGGTCGTAACTTCCTGAATTATGTCCCCTGATTGTCCGAAAAATCGCTTTTGTTAGCCTGTGGTGCCTCTGGAGGTCAAAATTATTATCCGATTTAAAAAAAACGTTTGATTATATCACCGTTACATGGTAATAGACCTTTCTCACGCTAAATTCGAAAACGAAGCTCGGTATACAAAACCGCCGCATCCGGATGCAGACGTCGTCAATGTAAACAATGGCGCTTCTCTGTTGTGTTCCGTTGTGTACAAGCGATTCTCGGTATGACATTGACAAGAAGCTGTCCTTTCACAACATACCGAATGACGAAAAGCTAAGGAGAGAATGGGTTGTTAAAATAAGAAGAGATGAGAATGCTTTGTTAAAAGTAAGTCGTGCAGAATCTCATATCTCGAATGTCATCATCCATTGATTACCGGTAACTTAAATGAAATGGGGCATTCATGTTTGACGTGACTCCCATTTTTGTGTTATAAGTTTTGATTTTAAATACCTGACCCTAACCTTAACCCTAATCCTCCTAACCCTTATATAGAAAGTAGGAAGTTCCATGTGGACACAGTCACAGACACAGTACGAACGAATGCAAAGCAAGAGGAGGGAGTTGGATCAAACATCGATCGTCGATCGTTGAACGGCCCCGTCAAACAAACATTCCAAAATAAATACTTTATATGTTTAATACTTACGGTACCATATTTCTATAATATGTCTAATTTATTATTGGCATTTTCAAAATGAAATTATCACCATCATTGTTATTATTATTAATGTAGGCCTAGGCTTGGGCTATATTATATTTGTTGAACTTTGTTTTACCATAACTCCCATAAGTTACAAGTACCGTATGTATAGGCCTTAAAATATATTTTTCTTATGCCTATAGTATAGGCCTAATGTTTGTTACTAATTTGTCATACCTAATTATTTAATTTATTTATTTTCTTTTTTAGATTACAGAAGCTACCCATGTATGTAGTCTACATTTCAATTCAAATGACTTTAAAAAGACACTCTCTGGAATGAGAAGATTAAAGAATGGTTCGGTTCCGTCTGTTTTTAATTGGACAACATGTCATGAGGAAAGGCCTGCACCCAAACAAAGATTACCATTTGATAATCACAGGTACAGAAATCATACATAAATATTTGAGTTTGTTAGTCGATAGTGTTCCCTTTAATAATAGGCCTATATCTCTATGTATTTTATGCAGTTGTTAAAAAAACTACCCCCCATCCCCTATAGTTTGCTCACTAACCAAATTCTCTGGTCCCTCCCGGTTTGGGTCAATATTTATGGGGTAGTTTCCTATTGACAGCGTCTATATCTTCGAATGGAATGTAAAACTGAGGCCCATGTTCACATTGGCGTTCACATAAAAAAAATCCTTAGCAATCCGCTCTAAAAATAGGTTGTACCATCGTAAAACCGCTGTCCAACCCATCTGCACAGTACATAGTGTGCTGTAAGGCCATATTTTATATTATCCCTGTTGGTATAGAAAAATAATACGCCAAACCACATTTCATGTCATAATCCTTTTTTTATAATTTAATTCAGGAATGACAAAGTGAAAGAATTTATACCACCACCATTTGAAGACCATGATTATGCTATTTCACCTTTAATTTCCCTTCAACATCATAATAAAGTTTTAGAAGATCGTGTTTTAAGTTTAAGTAATATGTATTTCGGAATTGAACGCTTTTGTATGACTGATGATATGGTTTTATTTTATACAGTTTTAAGTGATTATAATAATTTTTTATCTGTATTTAATGCTTTACAGCCAACTGCTGTAAACATGATTAGGTGGAGCCAAGTTCAGAGACAGCGCAATCAGTCATCACAATTTAACAGTACTGCTTTTCGTTCAGAAAGTCTTCTACTGATTGATCAATTTTTTATGTCGAGTTCGGCAGGGCTTTTCTGAAAATGAGCAGTGCGTTTTGATATTTCTATTAGCTCTGTAAGCAGATTTATTATGATCTGGTCAGATTATCTTTATGTAATGTTAGGCTTATTACCAATGTGGCCAGATAAAAGTACTATTAATAAATATATTCCAGAGTGTTTTAAGGTTTTATACCCTAATGTACGAGTAATTTTAGACTGTACTGAAATTAGAATTCAAACCCCAAGTTCCAAAGTTCGTAATTCTGAAATGTATTCTAATTACAAGAGTCATGCAACAATGAAGGGCCTTTTAGGAATAACACCTAATGGTATGATTAGTTTATAAGTTCTTTGTACACAGGCAGTATTTCAGATAAAGAAATAACTCGATTATCTGGGATTATTGATCTTTTAGATGTTGGGGACGCTGTCATGGTTGATAAAGGTTTTTTAATTCAGGATTTGTGGACTCCTAAGGGAGCTAAGATTGTCATTCCACCTTTTTTAAGACAAAGGGATCAATTCACAAAAGAACAAGTTAAGGAAACTCAAGAAATAGCTCGTCTTAGAATACATGTAGAACGGGCAATAAGGCGTTGTAAGGAGTACCATATTTTTGATTCCGTAATTCCTCTTACAACAGCGGGTTCAATAGACCAAATTTGGACTGTTTGTTGCTTATTAACAAATTTTCATGGAAAATTATTTTGAGATTAAGTAATAGCAAGACATGTAATTAACTGTGTTTATTTTATGTAAAATATTAATAATTGTGTATTATGCGAACAACAGTAATATAATGTCAACAATAACATTTATATGTTTATTATAAATAAAATATGTTATTAAAAGGATAATTTTACTGTCGTGTAAAAATATTCACCAGATCTAATAAAACAGACTTCACATTTCTAGGGCATACAATGAATAATTAGAATGTATAATATAATTATAATATAACAATGTTAATACATAATCATTTAAGTGGATATATGTTTTATACATAAAATTAAAAGCAATTTAACTGTAAGTATTATGAATTGGCTTTATTACTACAAGATTTCCTAAACTTCACTGTGTTTACTGAATGTCTTCTTGGATTGTAAAGGGTCTCTTAACTAGCTTGTTACATTACTATTTAGTCCTAATACTATTATTAACATGTTTTTTAGTTAGCTGAAATAAGAGTAGGCTATGGGCTGGGTGCATGTAAAAGAACCCTTGACAGTTTCATTTTGGTATAAGATAGAACACTGTATAGCGTATGCCCATATTTTTTTTAGCCCATCCGGAACTGAATTGTAGGCTGTTAAACCTCATTTCATACTTAAAAATAAAAAAATATGACCTAATAAATGATGATTTAGATAGACCTTTTAATAAATTAAGTTAATTATCTGTCACTCTATTCACATCTAACAAATAAGAATCAATTTAGATACATGTATAAATAATTCTAGTGAAATTGTACATAAATGATGATACATGTACTTTTTTGTAACAGCTTATAAATATGTTTTAATCTAGCCATCATATTGTACAGCTTATAAATATGTTTTTAATCTAGTCATCATATTGTACAGCTTATAAATATGTTTTTAATCTAGTCATCATATTGTACATATAATTAATTATGAAGTTTATACATCACAACCTTGTTACAAGTTATTTACTTATATATGTACGATAATGCTCAAAATAAAACAAGTCCAATTTTTCTTTTATTTGATTCCACTTGTTTTGATTAAAATAAATTCTCTCCAAATGAAAGTCATCTTTACACATGATATAAAAGTCACACCATAACAACCCAGTAAGTGCCATTTGACCTAGAACTTGATAATAATAATCATGTGTCTCTTTAAGTTTATATGACTGACCATGTAATTTTAAATATTTAACATCAGATATAGATACAGAAGTGGGACATTTTATTTCGAGTAGTCCATATTTTGGGTTCGCAGTGATGTCATAAACTTTACGATCTGGTGAAGAACCAAGATGGGGACAGCTTGGGTTTATTACAAGTCCACAACCATACACATTATTAGGCAATTTAAAGGGGGGGAAATCGGTTACATTTGGATGGTTAATTAAAATATCTAATGTGTTTTCAATGTCTAGTATAGGCTGTTGATAAGATAAAACACAGCCTTTAGGTACTGGACCTAAACTACAATTAACCATATCCATACTTTCAATATTTGTATTTGAAAGAATTGCTCTAAACTGAGCGCCAGAGTTGACTGAATCTAGATTATGTGACAACAAATTAATAAACTGAAAACATGGTAATGGAGTTTCATATGGATTATAAAAAGAAGATTTTACACCATCAAGACGAAAACGTTTTGCTTGAGCTGATCCCTCAACTGATTTTGATAAAAAAATCTTTAATGTCCTGTACTTTTTTTGGTGTAATACCATCTGTTCGTGCAGGAATATGCCAAGTTTGTTTAAGAGTGTCTTAGATTGAAGTGCAGGCACAGTTTTATATCCACATTTGCAGTAATGATGTAAAAGATAAAGCAAACCTAAAATATGATTACAGTCCCCCTCCCCAGCTTTACATGAACACAAACATTCTGATATTTTTACACAGCCATCTATTATTGATAATTTTAAATTTAAGGAATGGGGTGGATCATTCTTTTTCATAGACTTGAAGCACTTCGCTCTAACACAACACCCATCAATTGCTGTACGAACTGAAATTAAAGAAATGTCAAAAATTTAAAATGCTGTAGCGGGATTTGAAGCTAACATTTTGTCTGTTTAATAATTATGATTTTAATTATTTCCATTCTATGCTTCCACACGAAAATCTATAACAACACAAGAGACTTTAATAATAGGCCTATTATAAAAACTGTGCTGCTCAGCCTATCCTATCCAATACTGCCAATAGGGTATAGGAATACTCTAGCCTAGACCAAAAGATAGGGGAGGGGGGTATTCGAAATTTGAATACGAACCAAATAGAATTTGAAAAAAAAAATTCTCCCATTTACAGGTTTATAGGCCACACGGGGCTTCTTATTTTCTGCAAAAACTAATCCTTTCAATAATACCTTGGAATCTGCTTAATTGAGATGACTGTGACCTGTCAAACGACAGTTTTATTTATAGTAACGAGAAATTAATATTAATAGCGTCGAACGAAGGGAATTCCCCCTCTTCCCGTGTTTTTTTTTATGATGGTTGGGGATTAAACAATTGCTCACAATTGCCAAGAATTGTATTATTAATTAAATAAACAATTAAAATAAATTACCTTCAACATCATGTACATACGACTCGGCAAAATTGACGTAACCCTTGGTGTGAACGGTTTTTGGTATTCGGCTTTGATTAGCCCACAGTTCTATATCTTTTTCTTTTAAAGCTGGTAATGACTTTAGACTAAGGGTCCACTGAGGTAGCGAGGGACCGCAACTGATCATTTTGTAGCCTTACGTGTTTCAGTTACCGTAATATAATAATATTTACACAAGTAGTAAAAGTAAAAGAAGACGTGTTCACAGGGGCGTACATAACGATTTCGTTTTGGGGGGGGGGGGGGGGTAGCCAAAATGCGACCGACTGATGCACAACCCCCCCCCCCCCAGTGCGAGTGAGGCAATCAGGAGCCGAGCACAAAGTGCGAGTTTTGTAGGGAATATGGGGGTGGGGTAGGGGCGGTTTCCAATCTAGGGCGTCATCCACAATCCCACCCCACAATGAAAGTAAACAAAATAGTAGCTATAACATTAAGCGTCCCGGTAGAACATAGATATTATTATATAATTGTGTAGTTGTTCGCCGATCGTTGTCTCGTCGGAAAGTAGTTTTATTTATATTCACATAGTTTATGTCATATCAATGGTGGTGCCTATAACACTGAGTAATTTGAGAACATTTTTGAAAAATTGATTCAATATCCTGGCATTTGAGGTCATTGCTGGGAAAATTCCTGTGGACGAGTGTACCAGTAATGACAGTCAATGGGACAGAATCTGCAAGAGTTGGCATAACATCTGTACAATCTGACACCCCCGCCCCATACACCAGTGGAACTACAAACTGGGCAGTTCACTATAATCGTGAATATGATAGTGCTGAGACAGTATAAGACAACTGAGGAGTAAAAGAATGATTTTAAAATGAAATCAAGCGCCGCAGGCGCGAAAAAATTTTAGATATGTAACCCAGTAGAAGAATGATGTTATAATGGAATCGCGCCGCAGGCGCGACAAAATTTCAGATATGTAACAGAGCTTTTAAATTTTTGGTACTGGGGTTGATGAGAAATGGGACAAATTCTTGAAGCTTATCTGTCAATTTCGCCTGTTTTGTGATTGTATGTTTGTCTCATTAATTCATTTAGTCGGAGACCGACTGTGGTGAGTACTTTTTTGTGAGACCGACTATTTTTTGCCATGGTAGGAAACATTTCATAGAACAACATATTCACAACAGAATAAGAGTGACAAGCATACAGGTTTATTTTATACTTTAGTTTTGTGTGACATATGCAATTTAGGCACACGGATTCACGCAAATGCATAGTATTTGGGATCTATTCTGGCATTGTTTTTGGGACCGACTGGGGTGACTGCACTTAATTTGTGACCGACTATTTTTCTCCCTTGGTGAAATTTTGTTGTTAGACCAACATACTCACAACAGAATAAGAGTGACGTATGCAATTTAGGCTCACGCATTCACGCAAATATATAGTATTTGGGATCTATTCTGGCATTGTGTTTGAGACCGACTGCAGTGACTGCACTTATTCTGAGACCGACTATTTTTCTCCCTTGTTGTTAGACCAACTACTCACAACAGAATGAGAGTGAAACACAACATCTTTTCAAACACTATAAGGTTATTTTATACTAAAGACTGCTCCTGTTTTGCGACCGACTGCACTGATTTTGCGACCGACTATTTTTATACTAAAGTTTTGCGTGAGTAGCGTGACGTATACAGTGAGTACTTATTTTGATACCGACTACCCCTATTTTGCGACCGACTGCACTAATTTTGCGACCGACTACTTTTGGGGATGGGGGGTGTACCACCCCCCTCCCACATTTACGCCCCTGCGTGTTCATAAAAAAAGATCAAACAAACGATACGTCACGATTTCGTAACTTCCTGAATTATGGCCCCCGATTGTACGAAAAATCACCCTTTTTTGGTTGTGGTCCCTCTGGAGGTCACAATTATCTGATTTTTAAAAAATAGGTTGCCAGGCAACGAAACATACGCCCACACAGCAGCCAAAATCGTCCGGGCTGTCAACAGGAGTTGTCGCATATTAAGAAATTATCAGAAAATCATTAGAAGTTGTTTGGTTTTTATAATCAAACGTTTTTTTTTTAAAATCAGATAATAATTGTGACCTCCAGAGGCACAACAAGCTAAAAAGGGTGATTTTTCGTACAATCAGGGGACATAATTCAGGAAGTAATGACCCGATGGGCGCAAATATCGAAAGGAACCACGATCTTTGGGTTATAAACATACATGTCAAGTTTCATCAAAATCGGTTCAAAATTGTGACCTCTATAAGGTCCACAACCTTGATATAACATATTTTCACACTATTCGCGTACAAACGGTGGCCATTTTGTCCGTCAATTTTGGTCCGATTTTCACGAAATTCGAACTCAACCTTCATAACCATGCAACGGTGATATAATCAAACGTTTTTTTTAAATCGGATAACAATTTTGACCTCCAGAGGGACCACAAGCTAAAAAGGGCGATTTTTCGGACAATCAGGGGCCATAATTCAGGAAGTTAAGATCCAATTGGCGCAAATATCGAAAGGAACCAAGATCTTTGGTTTATAAACATGCATTTCAAGTTTCATCCAAATCGGTTCAAAATTGTGACCTCTACACTGTTCACAAGCTAAAAAACGTGATTTTTCGTACAATCAGGGGCCATAACCCATGAAGTTACGGTCCGATACATGCCAATATCGAAAGGAACCAAGACCTTAGGGTGATAAACCTATATTTTAAGTTTCATTGAAATCGGATAAAAATTGTGACCTGTAGACTGTTCACAAACAATTGTGGACGGACGGACGAACAGGGGCGACGACAATATACGTCCACATAAAAATGTGGGCGTATAAAAACGTTTGATTATATCACAGTTACACCATAGTTATGGGTGAGTTTGAATTATGTTTTTCTGATGATTACTTAAAATGCAACAGCTCTGCTGTGTGGGCGTATGTTTCGTTGCCTGGCAACCTATTTTTTTTTAGCTTGTGATCCCTCTGGAGGTCACAATTATTATCCGATTTTAAAATCGGACCAAAATTGACAGACAAATTGGCCGCCGTTTTACGCGAATACTGTTAAAAAATGGTATATCATGGTTGTGGACCGTGTATAGGTCACAATTTTAATTCGATTTTGATGAGGAAGGTCGAGATCGAATTTCGTGAAAATCGTACCAAAATTGCCGGACGAAATGGTCGCCGTTTGTACGCGAATAGTGTAAAAATATGGTATATCATGGTTGTGGACCCTGTATAGGTCACAATTTTAATTCGATTATGCCCCCTGATTGTCCGAAAAATCGCCTATGGTCTCTCTGGAGGTTTTAATTATTATCCGATTTAAAAAAAAAACGTTTGACTCTTATCACCGTTACACCCTACGGAAGGTTGAGTTTGAATTTCGAGAAAATCGGACCAGAGTGTAAAAATATGGTATATCATGGTTGTGGACTCTCTACAGGTCACAATTCTCATCAGATTTTGACGAAAAGTCACATTTCTAGGTTGTGTACCGTCACACCATAATCATTGTCGGCTTCGAATTTCATGAATATCAGACTGGAACTGACCAACAAAATGGCTGCTCCCAATACAGTATGAAATATAGGACTTAATGATGTAGGAAAAATCACTTTCGGTATTGCTTGTTCTCTATCCATCTCTCGAAAAATGTGGGCGCATCCTGCCTGGCAGTGCCAGTCTATCTTTACACTTTTCGGGTACAAGCGGCGTCCATTTTGTCCATCAATTTTGGTCTGATTTTCACAAAATTTGAACTCAACCATCATTACCATGTCACGGTGATATAATCAAACGGTTTTTGAAATGGGATAATAATTTTGACCTCCAGAGGGATCACAAGCTAAAAAGAGCTGTTACATTTTAAGTAATCATCAGAAAAACATAATTCAAACTCACCCATAACTATGGTGTAACTGTGATATAATCAAACGTTTTTTTTAAATCAGATAATAATTGTGACCTCCAGAGGGACCACAACCAAAAAAGGGTGATTTTTCGGACAATCAGGGGCCATAATTCAGGAAGTTACGATCCGATGGGTGCAAATATCGAAAGGAACCAAGATCTTTGGGTTATAAACATGCATGTCAAGTTTCATCAAAATCGGTTCAAAATTGTGACCTCTATAGGGTCCATAACCTTGATCTAACATATTTTCACACTATTCGCGTCGCACGGCGGCCATTTTGTCTGTCAATTTTGGTCCGATTTTCACGAAATTTGACCTCAATCTTCATTACCATGTAACGGTGATATGATCAAACGTTTTTTTTAAAAATCGGATAATAATTTTGACCTCCAATGGGACCACAAGCTAAAAAGGGTGATTTTTCGTAAAATCAGGGGCCATAATTCAGAAAGTTACGAATCAATGGGCGCAAATATCAAACGGAACCACGATCTTTAGGTTATAAACATGCATGTCAAGTTTCATGAAAATCGGTTAAAAATTGTGACCTCTATAGGGTCCACAACCTTGATATAACATATTTTGACACTAATCGCGTACAAACGGCGGCCATTTTGTCTGTCAATTTTGGTCCGATTTTCACGAAATTGGAACTCAATCTTCATTGCCATGTAACGGTGAAGTAATCAAACGTTTTTTGTAAATCGGATAATAATTTTGACCTCCAGAGGGCCACAAGCTAAAAAGGGCGATTTTTCGGACAATCAGGGGCTATAATTCAGGAAGTTACGATCCGATATGTGCAAATATCGACAGGAACCAAGATCTTTGGGTTATAAACATACATGTCAAGTTTCATCAAAATCGGTTCAAAATTGTGACCTCTATAGGGTCAACAAGCTAAAACATGATTTTTCGTACAACCAGGGGCAATCATCCATGAAGTTTCGATCCGATACATGCCAATATCTAAAGCAGTCGAGATCTTATGGGGATAAACCTATATTTGAAGTTTCCTCAAAATCGGATAAGAATTGTGACTTGTAGAGAGTCCACAAACAAATTGTGAACGGACGGACAGATAGGGGCGACGGCATAATGCATCCACATGAAAATGTGTGCGTATATAAATGTGACTTAGATCGTCCTTCCCCTAGACCTTTCAGCTGTCTGGACAAATCATCATGACATGACAGACTTAGACTTACTTACTTTTGGATTGTTGTGGGAGTTGATGTCTGCATTGAGTGGATGCCTGGGTTGCGTTTGAAGTGTGTCTGATACTGTGGGGATGTCTTTAAGGATATACTCGTATGTTGTGTGAGTCGGTAGCTGTATGTGCTACGATTTGAGTCTTCTTTGGAAAATTACCTTTATTAAAGGATGCTTTATCATTCTAAAATTTATTCATATGCTGTAGTATATTAATTTAATAAAGTATACATAACTGTAATACATTTTATTATTTTACATTTGCACATAGGCCTTCATGTACTATAGATATCTTAGTGGATAAACGCTGAATCACAACTCTTCTGTTTGCTGCCTGGATTTTTTGGTGTGGTTTCTCCTTGTCAGTGGCGCAGGGCCTGGCAAAGAATGTCATCTAATTGTTTGAATAGGGTGCAAGAGTGACATCTCTTAAATATTTTATTATACTGGTGTCTTATGTGTGCTTTTTATATACAATCTCAGCACTATAGGGAATCTAAAACTAATTATAAACCTAGAACGGTAAATCTCTTTGATCTTTGGGGTAAATTCTATGCTCGGAATAACTTGTGATCTTAAAGTCGGGGGCGGCTTTGAATATATATAGGGGAATTTGGGGTTATTCTTCTGAGGTTTTTCTTTTAACCCGTACCGGGTTATTCTTTCACTGCAGGTTTTTATTTCCCCATAAGAAAACATGGAATAGGGTTTTTCTTGTGGGAATTCTGGGATATACTCATGATCAATATAGCGGGTAAAATTTGAGTTTTTAACAATCTGTTGACGAGCTCGCCAAAATAACACTTCCGTGTATGACATTAAAGGTACCCTACTTTCAATTAGAAATGAAATGGGGGTTTAACTTCTTACTAGCGCTGCTCTGTCCTACAGTGTGGGGGAGATAGGGTTTAACGCCCAATCGACACAAACCAGGTCATTTCGGGACTTACACGTCGTTCAATTTTATTCCAATAATTCCCTTGCGCGTAGGGTCTTAGGACGTTGGAGGAATCCGGAGAAAACCCACGAGGTTTGACAGGCGATCCCAAGTCCTGTCACGTACATCTGGGGAATCGAAACAATCCGGTTGCAACAAGGGGGAAATAAACAACACAAATTATATGCTTTATTTCATATTTATATTGAAGGTTATAGTATTTCTTGCATTTTTGACTTCCGGGGGTTGGTCAAGTTTCACTTGAAGTCGGTCGTTGAGTGAGGCGTTTTGCGGCGAGTCGTCGAATATGCATCTTTGTGGTTGGTCGTTTATTTAGGCCGACAAGTCGACTATTTTGGCCGATAACGGTTGGTCAGCTAGTTTCTTTACTTCCCCATACAAATAATTAGAAACATCGGATCTGTATATTGTAAATACGAATGGCTTCACTTTTATGACCTATAGAAATGGACATAAAAAATTTACATGTATATTATACGAGTATTTGAATATTCTATTACATATACTTTCAAAATAAGAATAAAGCTATTAACCGCGGGGTGGGGGCGCTGTGAAGAGTACGATTTCGATACTACGATCTCCCGAAGTCGAGCCCGGGTCCTCCAGCACGATAGGCAACAATCTAACTTATGATTGAAGTCACCACAGCCCCTGAGTAAACCCGACTGGATTATCTTTCATATGATATGATACAGGTTGTGCTAACATAAATTAATGTTTGTATTACTAGACAATATTTTATATAAATAAATTAAAAATAATTTACCTGTTTGTTCACATATCTGCTGTTTGTCTACTCCTACTTGCCAACTTGGTAAAGTCTCGTGAACAGTGTCCACGCCAGCCAAACTAATGAAAAGGTCGACCGTGATTTCCACGTGCAACTTTGAACCAATCAACAACTTGTTTCTTGATCTAAACTGAATACCAAAAGAAACTTTGCATCAGATTGACATGACTGTAATTAAAAAACTAAAAATAGCAACGCTTTGATGTAGAGTATATTTAATGCATCAACATGTTCACAGTAACTTAAAATGAACGCTGTGCGGTAAATGGAATTACACCATACAAACAAAGGTGGTGGGGGTCGAAAATCCCATTGTTCAGAGTTTCAATGCAGTTCATTAACATCAGGAGAGTGTTCAAAATCACTAAAAATGTCATTTTAAAGTTTAATATCGAATGTGACCACCCTGTGCAGCAATACAGGTCATGATTCGACGTCATACTGAAGACGTCAAACGTCGGATGGGATCAGGTGGTAGGTGGTTCCATTCTTCTTGCAGAGCTTGAATCAATTCTTGTCTATTGGTGGGAACGTGTTGACGGGCTCGAACTTGCCTGTCCAAGCGGTCCCAGAGGTGTTCAATGGGTGATAAGTCTGGAGAACACGCTGGCCACGGCAAGACATTGACGTTGTTGGCGGCCAAAAAGTCCTGTACGATACGAGCTGTGTGGGACCTGGCGTTGTCGTGTTGGAACAGAACACCCACGGGCTGTTGTTGGAGGTAGGGCAGCACCACTGGACGAAGGATTTCATCTCTGTAACGTTGCGCGTTGAGATTCCCATTAATGACGATGAGTGGCGTCTTCTGGTTCCCACAAATGCCTCCCCACACCATAACACTACCACCACCGTAGGGAACCACCGTAAACACGCTGTCTGCCGTCAACTGGAAACAAACAGAACCGACTTTCGTCGGAAAACACAACGCGTTGCCACTGCCGACGTTGCCACCTTCGCACTGTATTTGCCCATCGTAGCCGTCTGCGTCGATTTTCAAGAGTCAATAACTGTCCTTTGAACGGTCGGAAGGCCCGGATACCTCCTGTTCGTAGTCTTCTGGACACTGTCTGTGGGCTCACCCGCCGACCCAAAGCATTCCATGCTGATGACGTCACCGTCAGGAAGTGGTTTCGCAGGTGCAGCGTTCGAAGATAACGGTCTTCCCGTGGCGTGGTGACCCGTGGTCGTCCGGTTCTGAACCTGTCCGATGTCCGTCCAGTCTGTCTGAATCGCTGTACCAAAATTTCCAACTGTAACGCGGGAACAGCCAAAGGTTCTTGTAATGTGAACGTGCGTGGCCCCAATATTAAGCATTCCCAGTGCTCGCTGACGCTGTCCTTCTGTAAGTCGTGGCATTTTTCAGTGTTCTTTTTGCATTGTGGTTGTTTGACATTGCTACTGTGCAGTTTTTATACTCCTGTGGCACGTGCATTTCTCCCAGTAACGACGTCACGTGATTTTCACATTTCCGCGTTTTCAAAGAAACACGGGAATATTGCCGGTAGAAATTGTAGGTCAAAGAAGCTTGCGTTTGGGCGATGTGTTCATCCTATTTGTTTTTTAACCTGTCCAACTAATTTGTAACAACTTTGTTTTTAAATGTGCAAAGTTTCTTTTGGTATTCAGTTTATATTCAACATTAGTCAGTGCAGTCGATATGACACATGGAATATTATATTTAGATTTATTATTGGTGTTATTATTGCCCTTCTACGCTTAACAAAATGTTTATTACATTTCATAAACAAAACAAAAAAAATATATTTATACCGCCAACATATTTACACCAATAAAATATTGGTGTTGAAGTATAACCGAACATATGTATTTTAATTTTCCACATTATACTCGTATTTTACTTATATTTTCATTTTACATGTAAACATCAACGGTTTATAAGCAAGATAAAGTCCTCGACTTCGGTTATGCTGGGGAAGAAAGACTTCAGAAAAAAACCCTCAAAAGAAAAACCTCGGCCTATCGGCCTCGGTTTTTCTTTTTCTCGGGTTGTTTTCTTCAGTCTTTCTTTCCCCAGCATAACCTCAGTCTCGTGCTTTATCCTACACATAAAGTATGATTTATATCTGGAGGTGGTCTCACAACTAAATATTCTGCAATAGGTGGTGTCGTGTTCGAACAAATTAAACACTAGGATGGGAAAGCTTGTGTCGTATCAAGATGCAGAACTAGTCGAGTCCCGAGTTTCCGCGTGTACTACCCAGATGCAGTTATAGATGGGAGGGGTGGTGAATTTTGTCCAAAAAAAAGAATTTGAAAAATAGGTTGCCAGGCAACGAAACATATGCCCACACAGCAGCTAAATCGTCCGGGCAGTCAACAAGAGTTGTTGCATATTAAGTTATTATGAGAAAATCATTAGAATTTGTTTGGTTTTTATTAAGTTCTGCCCCATGCCAAATTAACACGTAACGGTGATATAATCAAACGTTTTTTTTTAAATCGGATAATAATCTTGCATCCAGAGGGACCACAAGCTAAAAAGGGTGATTTTTCAGACAATCAGGGGCCATAATTCAGGAAGTTACGATGGACGCAAATATCGAAAAGAACCAAGATCTGTGGATTATCAATATACATGTCAAGTTTCATCAAAATCGGTTCCAAAAACATCATTTTTCGTACAATCAAGGGCCATAAACCGTGAAGTTTCGATCCGATACATTCCAATATCGAAAGCAGCCGGGATCTTATGGGGATTAACCTATATTTCAAGTGTTGTCAAAATCGGATAAGAATTGTGACCTGTAGAGAGTCCACCACCTTGATATAACATATTTTAGTTAAACAATATGCTAATCTATTTTATGTTGGTCGCTCCATGCTTTTTATTCTGGCTGCAGCCTTAAATTTGTATAAGGATTAACGTCTTCACTTTGTCCTACAGAAACATGATTGAGAGTATCATATGTATTAAGTTCGATCGGCGAATTTGCGTGTGTTGTTGGTGTAATTGTGGTGGCTGAACAAGTATTAACACTTGATAAAGGTACAGGGAGTTGGTTCCTGAAATCATAAACACATATGTCAAATTCGAACAATTTAAAAGTCAAACCAATTATCAGAACATTTTTATATAATACTGTTGAATATAATATGGAAACAATATGATAAGTAATCACTATTTCAGGTATTTTTAAACTGTAAATATCCTGTGAAATTAATTTTGTAGAATGAAAATAGAATTATGTATCTTATATATTGTATTTTGTGGGAATAAATATATTTAAAAAAAAAAAAAAAAAATAGAGTGCCGCGCTTCGACTTCTAGCTGGCCGGTCACCTCTGGCTTGCGGCTGTGGTTTCGAGCCCTGGTGTGAGCGTATGTGGCATGGAGATAGGGGCGCCTTCTCAATCTCGTGGGTTTCCTCCAACTGCTAAAGACCCCTACGCGCAAGCGAATTATTGAAAAAAAAAATTAAAAACCATGTTAGTCCCGAAATGACCTAGTTTGTGTCGAGTGGACGTTAAACCCCATTTCTTTCACTCTCTCTCCCTTTGTATGGTATAAATGATGTATACCTTTTAATTTGGAAGAAAAATGATAAAACACCAATTATCACTGTGACCACTATTCCAAATATGGCACCAATAATACCAGCTACTACAGGACTCGTATCGCCATCTTTAACTATTTCTGAAAAGTATTAATACCCTGATATAATGTCAACAACCACACACATACGGTGCCTCATCAGACTACCTGATTCTAAAATCACCGTCAACAAATTCAACAGGACAAATTATAGACTATTATGAACTGTGTCGCGTCAGATGCCTTCATTGTCCAAATGTAACCAAATGACGACACGAAAAACGCGTTCAAAATTTTCGGTCCGAAATTTGGTAGACGTTTTTTCATATGCACCAACGAATAATCTTGCCAAGTTTTTAATTTGTATTCCAAGTAATTTGAATGTAAATTCGAAAGCATTCCCAAAAGATAGGCTGGCACTGCCAGGCAGGATACGCCCACATTTTCGAGAGATGGATAGTGAACAAGCAATACCGAAAGTGATTTTTCCTCCATCATTAAGTCCTGTATGTATTTCATACTGTATTGGGAGCAGCCATTTAGTTGGTCAGTTCCAGTCTGATATTCATGAAATTCGAAGCCGACAATGATTATGGTGTGACGGTACACAACCTAGAAATGTGACTTTTCATCAAATTCGGATAAGAATTGTGACCTGTAGAGAGTCCAAAACCATGATATACCATATTTTTACACTATTCGCGTACAAACATCGACCATTTTGTCCGGCAATTTTGGTACGATTTTCACGAAATTAGAACTCAACCTTCCTCATCAAAATCGAATTAAAATTGTGACCTATACAGGGTCCACAACCATGATATACCATATTCGCGTACAAACGGCGGCCATTTTGTCTGTCAATTTTGGTCCGATTTTCGAGAAATTCAAACTCAACCTTCCTTACGGTGTAACGGTGATATAATCGGATAATAATTGTGACCTCCAGAGGGACCACAAGCTAAAGAAAGGGGGATTTTGCGTATAACCAGGGGCCATAATTCAGGAAATTACGATCCGATATGCGCAAATATCGAAAAGAACCAAGATCTTTGGGTTATAACCATGAATTTCAAGTTTCATCCAAATCGGTTCAAAATTGTGACCTCCACAGGGTCCACAACCTTGATATACGGCGGCCATTTTGTAAGACAATTTTGGTCCGATTTTCCCGAAACCTTCCTTAGGGTGTAACGGTGATATAATCAAACGGTTTTTTAAATCGGATAATAATTGTGACCTCCAGAGGGACCACAAGCTAAAAAGGGTGATTTTTCGGACAATCAGGGGCCATAATTCAGGAAATTACATTCCGATAGCCGCAAATATCGAAAGGAACCAAGATCTTTGGGTTACAAACATGCACGTCAAGTTTCATCAAAATCGGTTCAAAATTGTGACCTCTATAGGGTCCAAAAGCTAAAAACGTGATTTTTCGTACAATCAGGGGCCATAATCCATGAAGTTTTGATCCGATACATGCCAATATCGAAAGCAGCCGAGATCTTTTGGGGATAAACCTATATTTCAAGTTTCGTCAAAATCGGATAAGAATTGTGACCTGTAGAGAGTCCACAAACAAATTGTGTCCGGACGGACGGACAGGGGCATCGACATAATACGTCCACAAGAAAATGTGGGCGTATAAAAAGACCACAAAGTTCAAGACAATTTTATTAATAACTGCGCTTCAAAAATACTAAACAGGTTAAAACAATTTTATTAATAACTACGCATCAAAGAAGTTGGAAATTTATGTAAATTGATAGGATTCCACCTAATAGTCAATCCTAACATAAATGGCCAATAATTTAATAACTTGCGGTCGAAGAATTTAGACTTGGCGCATTAATGATAACTTAGCATTGTAAGACAATGAAAAAAAAATCAATATAGCTAGTTATCTATTGACTGTAAGCTAGAAATGTGCTAAAATAGTTGACTTTTTACAATATGATGCGTCTGAAATGTGCAGGCAACATTAATGACTCAGATATGCTACAGATTTGGTGTGTAATTGGCAGACATTCGTCATCGCGCGTAGCCTTACTATTTAGATCATATGTATTGAGTTTTCAAATATTACATTTTCTACCAATCCTGGTACTAGTGCACGCATCACGACAATTTCCATGACATATCTTATTCCAACTGAGCCTTTGGTACCCCCTTCCTCACTAATTATTGGCTAATCTGTGTTATAAGTCTCGGCGATATGCCCCCGGGCCGCAATTTTGGCTGCCTCAAACATACACCCTCCCCAATATATTTTATTCGTAACCATCGGCGAACTAACCTTGTTTGCATTCAGTACATGTATATGTACATATTCCTGTTGTTTTATTACATCCTCCACTACAATTAGTAGAACATTGCGATGCACATTTGGCACCAAACCAACCGGGCTTACAGATAAAACAGGTTCCATCGGATTTAGCACATTCACCGATACACGTCCGAGAACATGATGATTCACAGTTGTTATCATACCAACCAGATTGACAAGCGCTACATTCTCCTATAATCCTATCACAGTTCCCTATACAGTTCCGTACTTCACATGTTGATCCACAGATTGATGAATATTTTCCCAAATTACACCCTTCAGCACAAGTACCAGTATCTTTGCTACAGTTGATGTTAATACATCCATAATTACATCCCAGTTGACAGTCAGTACCATATCTGCCCTGAACACAATGTTCACATCGACATAAATCTGTACAACGACCGGTATCTTTATGACATTTGCTTGAGCAGCCGTTATTGCAAAGATGTTGACAATTAGTACCAAACCATCCTTGGTTGCATGTACTACATTTTCCCGTATCCTTGTCACAATTGCCCTCACAGTTGGAAACTGAACATGTTGACTCACAGTTAGTGCCATATGTACCTTGAACACAATCCCCACAGTCACGACCCGTAAAATTTGATTTACACCCTTCAAGACAATAACCAGTATTTTTATTACACCAAAAATTCGAGCAACCTACGTTGCAATTTTTGAAACAAGTAATACCAAAATAACCTCGTTTACATTCCCCACAGTTGCCAGTTGTTTTGTTACAGGTCCCATCTCTACAGTTTTCGATACATTCATATAAACACTCGTCACCTACACAATCTGTAATATAATAAATAATGATGCTCGTATATATAAAAGACACAAAAAGTACAACTTTAAACAATCTGTTACCGAGTACGCCATTTCTTGTGTTCAAGGAATATAAATTGTATATATTCTGGTAACCGTTTTCTTGTATAGGGTAATTTGTCACACTTCACCAACAAACCGCATTTGTGGCTTGATAAGTGTGCGGATGGACATTAAAGCAAGAATTTCATATTTTTAATTTATGTTTTTAAAATGTATTAAAATAAACTCGTATGTATCGTATCTGTGCCTACATGTGATATGTATCATATTATATTAATAAATATTATTAAAGATATTATAATAAAATACTATTCCATTTTTATGTATTTTGTGAGTTTTGATGCAAATTGGTTGTTTAACCTATATAATTACCTCCCTTTCCTTCACCAAATTTAGTGGAATTGACACGGAATATATCTAGTTAGCGCCAGTAGAGAAAATTCCTTTGTTCTGTAAAGACGTGTTTCATGTCGTTCTTATTTCACCCATTGTTTTAGGGTTTAGACATATTATGTTATAATTACTCTTATTTTGTATATATTAGAAGATTTTGTATATATTTGGGACCTTGTTGGGTAATATTATAAGACCGGTATTTCGATTATTCTGTTATTGTCTGTTCGTTTAACATACCACGGTTTCGGACGTAACAGAGTTGGGGGTTGTCCGGGATTGAACATAACAAAGTTAACTAGTTCAATTCTTAATTTAAAGTTACATTATGGGAGATAAGATAAGGAGATAGCAGTTCTCACTATAATAGTTAAAAACTAGATAGTGTGAAGATAATTTGCTGAAAATTTCAGTCAAATTGGCCCACTATTAGCCGAGAAAAAAGCGTTTGAAACATTCACATAGCCTCGGTCATTATTACTCAAATCATTAATATAAACAGCATAGTCTCGATTATCCACTTGATTGATTTAATTATCAACGGTCATTAAGCGGCATATAAGAAATTAATCCGCCAACATCGAAGGCTAGCCTTGACATCAAGAGTTTATTATGGTCTGAATATGTTAATTAATGTCTAATTGATTATTTAGATAACATCTCAGGCCTAAAGAAAGACCTGTAATAAGCAGATCTTGCTCTTGCATAATGCTATTTTAATATATACTTTTATTTAAATCACACTTGTGTTTCAAAATGGTATGTAATATCGAAGATTTTACTCAAATCCAACTGTAGGGAAATTGAACGCCCTGTGTAAAGGTCACTTGTTAGAACTAGGTCAGCACTTTATTTTAGGCATAACAATTAATATTAGTTGTAAGAATTTAAAACCTGTGTTAATGCAGATATTAAAACACGTTTAGATGAACAGAAAATTGATAGACTTGCAGCAAATGACTATTTACTCACCCACATCCTACTTACAATAAAACATTAAGTTTTTCAAATGATCATTCGGACAGAAATAAACTCGGCAATAAAGCTGGTGTTTCGGGTGCTGAACCCGTTAAGGAATTTGGACCAGGTTGTTCTTTCTATAAAACGCCTGGCCACCTTTTGCCCGAATGTTGGAAATTTAGAAGGAAGGAAAACCTAATTAAAACTGACATGTCGATATATGAACAATGCATAAAAGATTAAACAATAATATAAATCAACAAAAACAATAGATTGGATCAACGTCGTTACCAATGACGGCTTGACAAGTGATGACAGGTTAACGACTTACTAGCCAGTTGACTTTAAAGTGGTTAATTTAAGAAATATTCAATATATTAGCCATTGGCAGATTATCACACAATTATAATTTCTTCTGTTTTAGAAAAGACGCGTCCCCGCGTCTTAATCAACGATAAGAAAGAAATGATAAATTATTTTGTTGAATCTTGGAATCATGTAAATAAAAAGATGACATTAAATATTGAGTTCGTTGCATTGGAAGTCCCATTCAAGGATTAAAAAAACAGACAAACGGGAAGGAATTTTAATGCGAAAAGCAAAACTAATAGTACTGTCTACAGGCATTATACTTAGATCTCCATTTCCAGGTAGATTCCCATTGATAAGTATTAGAACTTTCCACGGGCACAGTTCTCAGATTAAAATCTCCACAGTGTTGTCTTACAATTTTTGCACATTCCCAGAATGTCCCTGTATTGCCCACATATCGCTGTCGTAGAATGTTTTCAATTCGAGCAAAGGGTGTAGGTTTCAACTGGCAACCCTAAAATGTCCATATCTTCGCAGTACCTGTCATCGTTCATTGAAGCTTCTGTTTGAAAAATCGGTTCTTTGGTAACAGCTACTGTTTGGCTTGTCTTGTTAAAAACGCGCACTGCTGTTGTATGGCATAACTTTGACTTCGACGATTTCTTTGTGGGGATATCAGGAAGAGGGTGCTCTTTAGGTAGGGTGCCCCACCCTAAATGAATATCTCCAAATATCTCGACAATTACACCACAATACTAATATATTTAGAAAGCCTTAAATCTGTTTCACACATTTATAGTCACTAAATAAACGACCATGCTGTACTTCATAAGCTATGATCATTAAACCATACATAAATAATACTGAAAATCATCCAGACACTTTTGAGTAAAAGATAGGTTACGTGCCCTTGTTTTAAAATTAGTCTCGCTTAACTAGTCTACCGATCATTCTACGTCTAATTGACGGGTCGGGATAATATAATCAAAACTACTTTTTTTTACGAAACATGGAACAAGAAATTGAATTTAGAAGCACCAACATCAGGCAACTCAACAATATTTTTAAGAACCTTGTAAAAGTAAAATGAAACTACTGCTTTGATCATATTCTTGCAATACGGATGTTGAGTCAGAGATATTATTTGTACTTAACCCTTTTCAGTCCAAGGCGTTATCAGTGACGGAATAATTTTTATTTGTCCTAAAACAGCTATTAGAGTTATAATGTGAAGATATCCATAGAAAATTTTTGATTTGTTCAAGTTACCATGGATACGGGAAATTGGTTCAATATGTCTATCGGGACTTTTAAGTCCGATATTCATATTTTAGACAAAATAATATTTAAACGATGAAGTAAAGTTGTTTTTATTGAAACCCTTTTATTTCAGAGCTACATTCAATACAAATAAACTCTCAATATGTAAAAATATTTATCATTTGGCAATTAAATTTCATCAGCAACACCGTGGTATTCATTGAAGCAATTCTTTGCATTGTTCAAACATAAATGAACATTACATGTACTGCAAACCGAGTATGGCCGCGATTCTTTTAACCCATTCCGACTGCACATTTCACACCGTCCTCGCTTGACTATGAAAACTGACCAGTGTACCCCTTTATTCTGTAAGCGTACATCGTTTGTTACGGTAAGTCCCCCCCCCCCCCCCTTGATCGCTTATGAACTGTAGGTGACAATGAAAGTGGTCTTCCAACCTTTGGTTTCCGTGCTTTCGTAATCAGGTGTTTGGCTACAGAACGTCTAAATTCTAAATCAGAAATTGGTTCATCTTTGAGTTTGCTGTAAACAACCATAGAATTCACCAAAGTTCTATCTATTAACCCAAACAAGAGTCTGTGCCACCATTTCTTTAATTTTCTATTATGACCATGGATTGTACACAACATATCACTTTTATCAACACCTCCCATGTAAATATTATAGTCCTTAACAGCAGCAGGACATGTGACTTCTAATTGCGATCCATCCTTTCGGGTACGCGTGACTGTTGAAGCGTTTGTTCCATGGAAGTTTGAAGCTAAGTGAACAAACTTGTTGTCTTTCCATCTAAAAAAGACTACTTCTGGGGCTCTTGAAACCCAATGACGGCTTTCACCTCTCTGCAGGGCGTTATCATCAGTAAATCCAGGTGGAAGCCCACATCTGTTGGTCCTGATTGTGCCACAGGCTCTGATGTTCTGTGTCGATAGTTTTTCTAATAAAGGAATGGATGTAAAATAATTGTCAAAGTAGACCTCATGATTTTCACCTACCAAATCGTCAGTCAGGCTTAAAACAATGTTTTCTCCAAGGCCATATTCATTGTCAGTGGAATTCATATCAGACTTTCCTTGGTAGACATCAAATCGAGAAATATATCCGTCAATATCAGACCTCATCCAAATTTTGTATCCCCTCTTTATTGGTTTCATGGGTTTGTATTGTTTTATGCTGTGTCGTCCTTTGAAACGAACCATGCTTTCGTCGATACTGAGTCGTCGCGAAACATACAACTTTATAAAATTATTATTCAATTTGTCTATAACCGGTCTCAGTTTATAAAGTTTATCCCTGTTGTCAGCAGGTATAGCATTATTGTCGTTGGTGTGTAAATTGCTAAGTATTTCAACAAACCGGTTTCTGGTCATGACAGTAGATATATATGAAACATTCATATCAGAATCTGTCCTCCAGTAATCCCTCCAGCTTGGCAATGAGTGGTATCCCATCATCAGATTTATACCAATGAAACCATACATTTCTTCAATCGTGAAGGCTGTTATTCTTCTCTGTTTCTGGTATGCATATAAATTTGATTGATAAACAAAGATGTTGAATTAAGTCTTAGTCCAAATATGTGGTAAATACATCTCCTGGACTTGTACAATCTGTAAAGAAATCAGCTCGGGGGCCTTGTGGACGTCTAAATACATTATCAGGTGATGGGTTTTTTTCCTTTGTCTTCCAGTATCTTTTTGCTATTTCTATAAAGGATTTTGCTTTTGATATGGAAACAATATTATAATTAGCTTCTATCTTCTTTAATTCATCTTGATTTATAATATAGTCGATAGGCTGTTTCTTAAGAAATGTTTCAAGATCTTCAATGATTTGGCTCTGGTCATTGTTTCGATATGTTGCATTGTTGACAGCTTTGGCAGGCTTCGGTTTCGGAATTATTTCAGAAGGACCGGGATTTAAATATGTTTCTTCACCACTCTCGTCACCACTAGGAATATAAGTCAGATCTTGATCATCTGAAAGTTGTTCTTCATCAACAGGATCATCTATTGAAGAATCAGATTCAGTATCACTGTTGAACAAGATTTGGGTGGCTTGACTAACATCGTATCTCCTTTTAGAATCCATATTAAGTTTCTGAAAATATAAAAAACAATATACTGAACAAAAATCACTTACCAAGGTGTCTAAAAATGAATTATTTGCTATAAATATGGATATTCGGAAGAAAGCATTTTAACTCTAGAAGTCCAGAGGGACTTAGAAGTCCAATGCTCTATACCCAAAAGGACTGTAAAGTCCCGTATGCTAAAATGCTCATAAATACTTCTAAAATTAAAAAAAATCCAAAAGTTGTCTTTTGAAGTGTTAAGTGTAAGATAAGCATGTAGAGAAAAAAATCACACACCCCTATGACATTCAAAATTACAGATGTTTTAGCAAAAAAATACTTACTGCAAGTGTTGTCTAAAACCATGTGGACACAAGGGAATTTCCCTTTTCTTGTGACATCACGAAGTTCAGGGTCAGTGGAATATTCCATTGTTTTAGCGGGGAAACAATCACTATAGATAAGACTTCTGACTGGTAAGTCCCAATAAGCTGTTACGTTATTTATAATTTATAGAGAGTCAGAAGAGTAACTGGGACTGTAGAGACCCGTTAGACTGAAAAGGGTTAACCAAAATATGCAGCTTCTAATGGTACAGCTAGTTAACGACTTATTAGCCAGTTGACTTTAAAGTGGTTAATTTAAGAAACATTAAATGTATTAGCCATTGGCAGATTATCACACTATTATATTATTACAGGGCGTCGAGTTGGGCTTTTTTTAAAGGTTCCTTTGTATGAAATTTACTTACAATCGGATATTATTACGGGGCTTGTCACTATAGGTGGCGTAACCCTTTTATTGGGAAATGATTTGGCTGACGATAAAGTTGTAGTTAATCCACTCATATCCAATAAACTAATAGAAGACGATGATGTCGAAACTGACATTTTCCTTTCTTGTGCTGTAACAAAGAGTTATCAGACACAATTTGTGAAAAATGTATAGATAATTCTCCTGATGTGGAAACACTAAATGTGGAATTTTCCGATTTTCAAAACACCAGTCCTACCTTGTTATAGAAAAATCATATAATTCACTATTGTCAGTTGAGACATTGGCAAACACGTTATTTTCAACTTCAAACGTTTGAACATAGCTATTACATGGGGGAGGGGGAAATGTGTTTTTTCAGGTGTGACTGAAATTAATCATATATTATGCCAGAGCAAAATCTGTCTATTGTAGGTCTTCCTTTAGGCCTGAAATTAGACATTAACTAACTTATCCAGACCATAATCAACTCTCGATCTCGAGGCTAGCCTGCGATGTTTGTTGGATTGTAGTTCGATTTGCTATGTGGAACGTTCATTCGCTTAGTTTTAGGTTCATAGGGGATCAATTTGACTGAAATTTTCATACCATTTGTTGGCCAGAATAAAGATTGGGACATATTATTTAGTTACAACAAGAGTGGTATTGAGCCTTTAACTATTATGGTGAGAACTGCCAACTCGTTATCTAATGTATCTTTAAGTGTGGAAAATGATGGTATAATAGTGAGTTGACAACCTGTTTAATAAAACACGTAGAAATAATTGTGTTGTGACTTTCTTAGAAAATATGAAATTCTCGCTTTAAAGACAATACACGATGTTCTTCTAAATGTTTTTATGTTAAAGTTTAAGGTACCCGGTATATAATTACAGCTCTTTGTTGAATCAATGAAAATACAGTTTTCTTAAATTATTTTAGTTTAAGCGTTGGGGTTGTTGCACTGCGTATTGTTGAAACGTAGCTTTAATAGAAATATAGTTATTGTTATCCTTAGAACTGTTGTTTATTTTTAATGTGTTCAATTACTTAATGCCATTCAAAGAGCATATTGGTAACCTGTTGGTCACAGATCTCGAATATGACCTTAAGTGTTAAATTTATCTACCAAAATTATGTAATCCGTTATAACCTAGTGGACGGATATTGTACATATAGTTACCAATTAATCTGTAATTTCACTTACAGATTTATTTATTTTCATTCTGTTAACTAGTATAACACAGCCCAATGAACGGATATTGTAATCACTGATGTTTCGGTCCATTAGCGCAATCAGATAAAACCTTAAAGTAATATTTTAGAGTTATGTCCCCTTTTGCCGAACTTCCCACATTGCCTTCTGGGCAACACATATATATATATAGAGAGAGGTGCTACCATTTTATAGGATTTGTCTGAAGAAAATGATGTAAACATCTTAGATAAAACTTTACCTGCAAATATTTGAACCTCACACAATGTGAGAGCACCGGGAACGTTGATAAACACTGTTCTGGCTGATAAAGATGTAGATGAAGGTTGATTACATCTATCTATAGTATATACAGACTGGTTTGTTGGTGGTGTATTTATATAACATGATGTAGCTGATGTAAATCCCGATCCATTACACACATCACTAGAACTTATCTTTATCTCAAATTCTCTTAATCTATATTGAACTGTAAAATATAATTTACATACTACGTAATATACATTGTTTCGCCGTATTCCTTAACTGTAAAACATGGAATGATAAAGACAGTTTCGGTTTTAGAGGTAGCGATGTGTTGGATAAACAGTGCCACATATAATGAGGTTCAAGGCCAAAATATGTTTCGCTGGTTAGACGTGAAAGGTACCCCAAAAAAGCCCCCCAACCCATAATTTCGAAGAAAGAGTTTACTGACGGAACACACCTTATACGACTCTGCTACTAATCAATGAAGTCTCAAATTATATATCTTTTTATGTGTCACCCTATCAGTCATATGTGTCACCCTATCAGTCATTCGAATTGAGTGCGTGAGTTATGGCTCATCTACCAATCTTACATTTCATCCAAAATCACAAAGATTCCGCGGAAAATGCCCTGGGAAATTCAAGGGATCAACCTTTGGGTGATAATTTAGATTTCATTTAAAATCTTCATTATTTTTCCATGTATAAACTCCATCTTGACTCTATAAACAGGGTTTCGCAGTCGCCGAGTTCAATGGTGATGTTAAATCTTTAAAAATGCAAAATGGCGGTAATATTTCCAAAAAATTCCATACGTGTTGATATTTTCTAAGTGTTTAACGACCTGTCTAACACTATTTACGTATTCTTATCTATATTTGTCTATATATACTCACCTATGTGTTCTTATAGTGTGCATGCAGATGACCTCGCCCAACCCTAAAGCAACTCGCTCTTTGGAGTGAGAACAGTTAGGGGAGGAATTGTATATAGAAACAGATCGATTTGCCAAAGGACTCTTACCTTTTGAAAAGATATCATAACCTATACGACGAATCTAATGAGACCAACTAGGGCAGATCAAAGTGGACATTCTGAAAATAATGCAGCTCTAGTTTTGGCATATATCCATGAGAACACTAGTTATTTTGCAACGTATAGTATAAACCTAACATATCAAAACAAATATACTAACTCTCTACACAAGAATCCAAAATTTCATCCACTCGCGCCCGGTGAGGATAAATGAAAAATATAAGGAGAATGTTAAACTAGTTAACACTGAATATTCTCAACTGTTTCGTCTGTATTAACGTTCAAACAGACTTTTGACTGGTAAAAGCATCGAAATGGGTGTATTAGACGAAATAGTGAAAGAGCTAATGGATCCAATAATTGCGAAGTAGAGATGTTACTTTTCTGCTTGCTAGCACACCTCTCTAATGCCTTAGCATCGAACTTTTTTAACGGATAGGTGCAATGGGAATGTACTCGACATTACACCACTACCATTCAATTGGAATCAAGGTAAGGTTATGGAACAAATTAAATTGCTCATTGCTTACCCGGAGCCGAATATGTTCATTAACGAACTTAGTCATGGTATTGATGTGATGAAACGATATACCAACTTTAATTAATTTCACTTAATTATAACCAAAGTTGTCGTGTCTCATCAAAATTGTTTATCTCAGCTTACTCTTAGCAGAAAATGCATATCGTCAAACTCCATCGCGACATTTACCAAATAAACGCCTACACCAAGTTTGAACATTCTACCTCAATTAGAAGGAGAGTTATTGAGTCCCAAATTCTCGGCCCATCCAATTGTTTATGGCTTTGCTTACCTTAAGTAGAAAATACTCATTATCCAATTTAGTCAAGGTACAGATGTAATCAAAATATTGTCACACTCACTTAAAGTTATTGTGTCCCAAAGTATCAACAAATCAAGTGGCTTATCTCTGCTTACACTGGGTAGAAAATGGCCCTCTTCGAACTCCATCAAGGCATTCACTTAACTAGCGCCCATATTTTGCAAGAGATGGATAGAGAATAAACTAAAAAAATGAAACGATTTTCCGTACAATCAGGTGCCATAGTCGAGGAATATACGGTCAGATTTGCTCAAATATCAACCAAGAACTTTGGACTATAATCATACATTGCAGAATTCATCAAACTGGAATAACAATTGTGACTTGAATAAAAATTGTGACTTCTGGAGGATCCACAACCTTGCTATTACATACTTTTACACTATATAGTTACGTACAAGGGACAGCCATTATTTATCCGGTAGTTTGAGTCAGATTATTACGAAATCATTGATTTTTATAGCGATGCCAAACGTCACTAGAGGCGCTGGCTGTCCTATTATTGGTACGCGGACTGCCTATTCAGGTAAAATTTTGATCGAATTTTCTCTTATTTTTCTTGTTTTTAATTTTTAAATGTAATAGAAACTTTGAAAAAAAGAGTATTCCGCTCGAGATATCGGCATTTTTGGATAGCCTGGTATATATTTTGTATAGTTTGACCTTTTGTTTTGCCGAAATCCCCCGTAGGAATTGGCGATAAGACAAAAAAGTGGAATCGGGGAAAGACAACTCTTGGTAGATGTGTGTATGGGATCAGACCACAATGAATAATTATTTGTATCTAACCTTTGCAAACCGTACTGATTTAAGTGTGAAGTATTTAGATGATTTTTGCAAATGCCAGTATCAATTTCTATTACATTTTAATAACATTACTAGTAAAAAAAATGACTTTTGAGAAAAATTATTATTAGATTATTGAATCTAAATAGCTGACTTAAATGGTTTTCAACAGCGACCTCTACTGCAGCAGCAATTCCCGGCCGGCGTAAAATCTCGTACCAGACAATACATAAACTCCTACGTGAAACCGAATAACGAGGCAAACGTCCCCGTCAGAGCTTCTGTATTGAAATACGCCAACACCATGAAATCCAACTTTAATGGGTTCAGACACTGAGGGTATGGCCACAGCAACACTGGAGAGCAGTTTGGTCAGCGAAGTGTCGCTGTTCTAGTTGCAACAAGGCGATGGTTGAGCCAGGATATACCTACGACGAAATGTAACTTTGCTTTTTTTTGGGGGGGGGGGAGAGTATATATCATATATTTACACTATTTACGTACGGTACTTGTGGTCCGATTTCCATAAAATTCAAACCCCATCATTAGGGTGTAACTGTGATATATTCAAATGATTTTTTCAAATCGGATTAAAATTATTATCTCTAGAGGGAGCACATGCTAAAACGCGATTTTCTTACACTCAATCCGATATGCGAGAATATGGAAAGGAACCAAGATCGTTGGGTTATAAACATGCATTTCAAGTTGTATCAAAATCAGATGAACATTGTGACCCACAGAGTGTCCATAAGCTAAAAATGTGACTTATCGTACAATAGGGGTCATAATCCCTTAATTTTCAATCCGATGCATTCCTATATCGAAAGGAACCGAGATTGTTTTTTGGATAAACCTATATTTCAACTTTCGTAAGATTTATTTGGCATCAAATCATAAATTATTGTTTTGGAGCTAATCCGGGCCACGTGGAAATGAATTGTATGTTCGATCCCGAAATGCAATAAAACATCTATCAAAATATAAGCCCACGTCGTTTTCTCAAGAAATAATGTGCCTTAACTCATAAACGTTTTAGTCCTGGGCAAGTTGTTCTATAATGATAACCAGTTCATTTACTACTCATCCGTTAACAAGGTCGGACTGGGCCTCCGATAGCCAGACTTGGTCCGAGAGCCCCGATTGGAAAAACTTAATTCGACACATTATATTTTCAAAATATCTAAAATTCATCTTCGTATTCACTGGAATATATAATCGCCCTAGTGCAAGGAGAAAAATGATCACTGCTTGAACAGTGAAAATAGTTTCGTTTACTCGTCATGACACGTATTCTTCACCGCGATGGAGGCCCAACTAAAAAAGTTAGTTCGAGGGCCAATATCTACCCTGTCTGCCTCTGATAATTTTAAGACGGGGCAAAATGAGGAATTGAGTATAAATTGTTGCAAACTGTGGGCGTTGATCGATGGAGCATGTTCATTGGGCGTAATTCGTTTTCATACGCCCCTGTCTGTGTGAATGTCACCTGCAGGGCCTAATTCTTACTAGATGTTCTTCTAACTTTGTATACTTCATTCCACAGCGACGAAGCCACGCCCATTCCTTGTATTTGTTTCTATCTCGTCTGCGGGCCACATTTTTAACGTATCATCTTGAAACGTTACATACTTATTCTTTGTACCCAAAGGAACATCCCTATCGTTTAGGGTGCATGCTTAACCCCCAGGGCAGAGACACGCCCATTTTGTTTGTGTGTCGCCTATAAGCCACAATTCTTACACGATCAACTTGACGCTTTACATACTTATTCCTTATACCCTAGGGATGATACTTATTTTTTATGGTGCATGCCCTATTCCCTAGGTCAAAGCCACGCCCATTTCTTTTCTTTGTTTGTCATCTACAGACTGCATTTCTTAACGCATCATTTTGCAACCTTTCATACATATTCTTTGTACCCCACGGAACATCTCTATCGTTTGGGGTGCATGCCCAACCCCCAGGGACAGTGCTACGGACATATTCACCTACAGGCCACAATTCTTAATCGATCGTCTTATATCTTTGTTTTTATATTTATTCCTTATATCCTAAGGTTGATCTCCATTATGTTTGGTGGATACCCGACCCCTTGGGACAGAGTCACGCCCAATGTCTGTGTGACTTGTGTTTCGCCTACGGGCCGGAATTCTTAACAGATTCTTTTCAAACTGTGAGAGAGAAATGGGGTTTAACGTCCACTCGACTCAAACAAGGTCATTTCGGGACATACATATGTTTTAATTTTATTTCAATGCGCGTAGGGGTCTTTAGCAGTGGGAGGAAACCGGAGTGCCCGGGGGAAACCCACGAGGTTGAGAAGGCGCCCCTATCTCCATGCCACATACGCTCACACCAGGAATCGAAACCACAGCCGCAAGCCAGAGGTGACCGGTCAGCTAGAGGTCGAAGCGCGGCACTCTAGATCATCCCAACCCCCCTCTTTTCAAATTGTGCACACCTATTCCTTACACCCTAAGGATTACCCCTGTTATTATTGGGTGAGTGCCCAACCCACAGGGGCAGAACCATACCACTTTTTACTCTGTGTCTGTGAGTGTTGTCTACAGACCACGATTATTATTGGATTGCCTTTGAATTCGGGATATGTATTTCTTTGACTATAAGGAGAACTGCGTGTTCCGTCCTCCAGGGGCAAGCCACGCCCAAGTTTTGTGTTTGCCGTTTACAGGCCACAATTCTGCAAGAATCGTCTTGGTACTTGGCATATGTATTCCTTATAGCCGGAGGACGGCAACTATTGATGTTGATGCACGACCCCCAACGCAAAACAAACCCAAACGCCTAGCCTTCTTTGCCTCTTGAGGTATTACAGCCATTTAATATTTCATTCTGTTCATTTTAAAAAGTACCGTATCAATCAAAGCAGGAATGTGGACGTATATTGCAGCGTTAGCGATGCTCTCGTTTTGTATACCCGAAATTATTTGGAACGGGAATGGCAGCGTAAAACCCGGACACAGTGTTGTAAATATGATGACATTGACGCAGGCATTGAGGTACATTTTCAGAAATGTGGGCAATTTGTCGGAAGCGAGGGCACATCGCAACACAGTCATGGTAGGAAATTTATCCGAATCGAGGGTTATCGAATATTTCCGGTTTCATTGATCAGGGCAGTTGCCTAACCGCCTCTGTTAACATGATTATATATTAAAATTGTTACTCACAGTCTTCCCTGTTATATATTGTAATACTGTTGATATTGAAAATTTGCTGCAGATCAACACACCACCAACCAGGGACTTGTTCTGCGGTGTGACTACAAGCTTGGTCTTTTAGGTAATTATTATTAGTATCCCCCTCCACAGCTCTTGAAGAAACCCCATGATATCGCGTTGAACTCTGATATGTTGGTTTGAAAAGGGCAACATTCTTTAAATCACCTGGAAGAGAATTAATGGATAGCCATGAACAATACGTGAACTGAGAATTGTATGGTATTAAGGAACTTTAGAATAATGATAATATGTCCATTTATAAAGCGATATATCCACAACACAATTACAGAGTTCTAACTCACTAGTGATCAAGCTTATTATATCTTGGGCTCAGGGAACCGTATAGCGCTTGTTAAGTACTTCCGATTGCAAAGACTTACATTGGTGTTTTCGTTCAAGTTTATCCGATTGTTTTTATAGATCTCGGCTGCTTTAATTGGTGTTTTCGTTCAAGTTTATCCGATTGCAAGATTATTATATCTTGGGCTCAGGGAACTGTATATTGCTTGTTAAGTACTTCCGATTGCAAAGACTTACATTAGTGTTTTTGTTCAAGTTTATCCGATTGTTTTTATAGATCTCGGCTGCTTTAATTGGTGTTTCCGTTCAAGTTTATCCGATTGTTTTTATTATGTCGTCGCCCCTGTTCGTCCGTCCGTCCGTCCGTCCACAATTTGTTTGTGGACTCTCTACAGGTCACAATTCTTATCTGATTTTGACGAAACTTGAAATATAGGTTTATCTCCAAAAGATCTCGGCTGCTTTCGATATTGGCATGTATCGGATCAAACCTTCATGGATTATGGCCCCTGATTTAACGAAAAATCACGTTTTTAGCTTGTGGACCCTATAGAGGTCACAATTTTAAACCGAATTTGATGAAACTTGACATTCATGTTTATAACCCAAAGATCTTGGTTCCTTGCGATATTTGCGGCTATCGGAATGTAATTTCCTGAATTATGGTCCCTGGTCGTCTGTAAAATCACCCGTTTTAGCTTGTGGTCCCTCTGGAGGTCACAATTATTATCCGATTTAAAAAACCGTTTGGTTATATCACCGTTGCACCCTAAGGAAGGTTGAGTTTGAATTTCGGGAAAATCGGACGAAAATTGCCATACAAAAATCGATTTTTAAGCACATTTTCCCTATACAGACGACAGTCTAAAAGGGTTAAAAATTGCTAAAATTTCTGTCATTTGATATGCACAATAATGGGAGAAGCTCAAATGGATGGTTTTCCCAGGGTCATAACGAGCTGGTCGGACTTCTAATCTAAATATTTACCTCAAAGGGTCCAATCAATGTTACATAAGGCTAGGAATAAAAATTGAATCATACCTAGCGTTTCTTACCAAAATTCTGAAAAGTTCCACCAAGAGGAAAGAAAAACACGCCCTCCACCAATGAATGCTACGGCGTTCTGACCAAGATTACTAAGGCCACAAACTGGCGGTCGGGCTTTTGACCACTTAAAATGGTAAGCATTTTTTTTCCGTCCACCGGAGCCTGGTCTTATGACGTCATATGAGGATTGTGGGTTAGGATAAGGGCTGTGGCCTGCAGATTTCGTCACAGTCTCGAGATGTAGACAGGGCTAGCCCTAACCCTAACCCTGGGCCAAGCCTAACCCTTATCCTAACCCACAATCCACATATGACGTCATAAGACCAGGCTCCGGTGATCGGTAAAAAACGTTCACCACTTAAAATCCGTCTTTCAAAGTACTAAGGCCTTCTGCACGGTAATGCAACGTCATGATAACGTCTCTGAACGGAGAAAGGGTGGGGAGAATTAAGCAACTAGATGGCGCTGCGAACAGGACCACAAACTCAAAGCCTCAAGATGGCGCTGCGAACAGTACCACAAAACCTTCACGAGTAGGAGGGAACGGAACTGTTACACCGGTGTTATCGTTTAATGCAGATATTCGGTTAAACACACTCGAGTCCCCATTGTTGAGCAGTGTCGTATATCTAAAGCTGTACTTGGTAATTGATCGGTTAAAGCAGCTTCGGTCTCCATGGATTTTGAGGATCCTATATGGTTGATGGTACATTTGTGCTCTGTTGTTGCGGTGGTACTTTTTGCACAAATGACACAATAGTTGGACATTACTTATAGTCTAAGATCAAACCAGTCTCAAGATGGCGCTGCGAACAGTACCACAAAACCTTCACGAGTAGGAAGGAACGGAACTGTTACACCGGTGTTATCGTTTAATGCAGATATTCGGTTAAACACACTCGAGTCCCCATTGTTGAGCAGTGTCGTATATCTAAAGTTGTACTTGGTAATTGATCGGTTAAAGCAGCTTCGGTCTCTGTTGTTGCGGTGGTACTTTTTGCACAAATGACACAATAGTTGGACATTACTTCATAGTCTAAGATCAAACCAGTTAAAAGATCTGTTATTATCGTGGCGTTGTAGTGTGACGTATATCCTCTTTTCTGCCAGGTTCCATCGCAAACAACAGTAATATTAATTACTTCATCCGAAGCAAGAGCTGGATTCTCCTCTGTATACGATCTTCGAATGATCCTGGCTGCCTCCTGTAGATGTTCGTCGACTTCTTGTTGACTCGCGACTTGTAGTTTCTTTAGGTGCTTTGAAAACCCCTCTTTGTCCAAGCTAGACGGCAAATCAAATACTTTGGCAAATTTATATATGTCGCTCTTACCTCCACCAATTCCTTCGTGGCCTTGACACTCCGTTGGTTGACATCAAAACCAGCACCACTACTACTAGCACTAGTATCATCCATCTTGTTTGAAGTATTGCTAGTAGAAATGATTTCTTGGCAAAAATTACAGTAGACAGAAATTGAACTTGAAAGTCGTAACAAATTATTTTCTTTTAAACAAAACTGTTGACCTAGTTGATTCTGGCATTTTGGGCAATTTAATTGTGAAATGATTGACTCTAGGAAGTTGACATCAACTAGTCTGTATAGCCTGACAGTTTACAATTGTAAGATGTTTCTTCAATAGATGGAATATTAATATTTATAGGGAACTTATTAAATTTTTTAGATGTAGCTGACTCTTGGATATCTGCTTCAATCATTAGATCGTTCTCACTATCGGGATTTACCTCCAAATCTTCGTAATTATTGTTGTTGTTGACATTGTTATTATTATTATTATTACCGTGCGTGTCGACCGCCAAAACTAGGTCATCAATGTCACTCTACTCGCTCGCTTTATCGGCACATTCCTTAGTTTCTGGGCTTAATATTAAGGGGAGACTGATAGATCTACGTCTAATTCGCCTTCCTAAAAATTTATTTGCGGTTCTGTGTTTTTTAATAGGCATTTTAGCTTCAAAATCGTAAAAAATCGGGTTTATTATTGTGTTTCTAAGGACTTCCGGAAATACGGTAAACTTAATAGTGCGCGTGCGCAAACAAGTCCAAGGTTAAAATTGACCCGTATCTAATAACAGAACACGCAATTTCAGTGGCTAATAACGTCACGTGATCAAATAGACCAATTGAAAAGCTTGATTTTACACTCGAAGCCTCGTAGAAACGTAAGCATTTCCTTATATAGTCACAGTATATTTATAGTAAATTTCCCACGCTCCAAATGGATACCAAAATGGCGACGATCCGTTGATTTGTTTATGAAGTTACGAGAGGGCGAAGTTAGGCAATGTTTCGAAAACAAAAGACTAATTACTGATAATAATTAATTAGGACGTTAACAAACATGAATTTATTTGTGAAAAATAAATCTTTTGGGGAAAAATAATAAATCGAGTTTAGAACACCTTATTCCAACAATATTATATGTAAACAATTATTTTTTTTCTTTCTATTTTTGATAAAAAAAAAAACAACCTTCATACCAGGTGCGAACGATCCCCTTAAAAAAAAACGTTTGTTTAGAGTGTGTTATGTGCCACGAACACTGATTGGACAATGCTAATTAGTCACGTGTTAAAACAACGAGCGCAAAGTTCGGGAATTGCTGAGTATTGAAGCAACGGTTAGATGTTGTAAAAGTCGCGAACGTTGCTTAAGGAATATGACTTTCTCCTGCCCTTAAACTAACACTCGTGAAGTATGAAAAGGTGTGATTTTTTCCACCAGCCACACTAATTTGTATTAAAATAAAGCCACTCGATAACGATATGAAAATGGAGATTATATTTACCTGAGATAGAAACAACTTCGAATAGTAGAGAAAATATGCGAAGATAATTTGATGACGCCATTGTTAACGCAATGCATAATGGTATATACATCGGTATGAATAGTCTTAAAATACTTCCTTGTGTAACGTTTTAATATAACAACTAAATATGTGTAAGGTAATGTATACTCCTAAATAAGCAATATGATCACTTAAAACAGAAATATGATCACTTTAAACAGCAATATACCCCTATACATAATACACCATTGAATAACAAAAACCTATAATGCATATTTATAACATTCACATAATATGTTGAATGTCTTTTTATGGTGGTTTTATTTCTATTGTATCTTTTTCCATTTGTCCAACGTTATATACATCAAGTTACTCTATTGTACGTATTTGTGTTGAAATGGTGGCCCCGACCTTCCAACACAGAAAGAATACCAATACACCGACAAAACCACAATAAACAAGGTGTACCTGACTATAAATAAACGTTGTCCCTTTTCTCTTGTCTTGTGCTCGTGGTTTTATCTTTAGTGGTTCGAAAGGGGTTGTATTTTGCTTTTTGACGATTTTGAATTATAATCTCAATTTTAGTTTTCATCGTATCGTTTAATAAACTTAGTGATCAAATAAACAGGTAGCTCAAACCACTCAAATTCGCCAAAACATAGAAATGAAATCAACATTATAAAAACTTGGCACCCATTATAGACCAACCATAAACACAAATGTATATCTAAAAATCGGGGACAAAAATGGGAAAGAACTATCTATAAATAGCTTACAGGTATATATTTGTAAACTTAAATAAGTTTTTCAGTGCATCCAGTTTGTAGTACAACCATCCGTAAAGGCCATTACTTCCCTTTAACCCTAAAGCGATATACCAATATTTATCCCGTGAAGAACATAATTATTTCTACAGCATTAAAACAAGATTTAATATAATTTCTCAAATAGCTTTTGACTAGAAGTCCTGTGGAGTGAATGTCAAAGTTGATCTCTCAGGAACGTGTTTGGAATGTTTAGATTTTCAGTAATAAATCCGCCACAGGTTTTCATACACTTCTATGAAAATCCACAAAGTTAGCTGTTTAAAGAAAGAAAGGGTCTTAACTTTCATCTGTAAACAATGTTGTATGGCCTTTACAATTCAGTTGCACGGGAGTTGGAGCATTTCCCTTGACGGTTTTCGTAAAGTGATTCGGAATTTCTGTTTGGCTAAAATGTATGGGACTCTAATATTACTGACAGCCGCTGAACATGACAACACTCTTCCGTGTAGTTTATGTAGGATTTCCAAAATGGTAAAGTTGCGTGGACATAACAGCCGGGCCAAACTAACGAGAAGATCGAGAATTTATACCCGTTTTAAATGATTAACTAAATGTATCTAGAAAATGTAGGTTTCGGTTGAGCTTGTTAGTGCATATAAGGATGCAGCTGTAATTTATATATACAGAAAGTTTGTACTGATTGTCAAACGTGGTTCTACCTTATACATGTACATAAAAGAGGGTCTGGCCAGGAGAAGCGTCTATTCGGATAGGATTACCCACAAAACACTAGGTCCCGTGTACGTACACAATTAACATTGATAGCTGAAATTCGACGAAGAGCAGGCAGTAATACCGCTGTCCAAGCAAAATTCCCTCATATAGCACACTACAAGCTAGATATCACCTCCATCAGCCCGACAGGTGTAGAAAAGTGGGACGTTAAATTATATTCTATTTAACCTGGGGTAAAAATGTGCTTTTGGTAGTTTGGTGGTCCTTTCTAAATCTGCCGAATGCAGGTCTTGTTTTATGCCTTGATACTCCAATCGGATGCCCGCGCTTTTTTAAAAATAAACGTAAAACTGGATAATCGAGACTTTGTTTATTGCAACAGCGGTAGTAATGGCAATCAGGGCTAGCCTAAAATTGTGAACGCAATAGAGCCTGGAGGTTTATTTATTCAAATTTGGTGTAAGCGTCGCCGTCATGAACGGACAAATATCGATATTCATCGTCCCACGGTTTACCGTTCCACCTGCATGCAGTATTTCCGAATAAACTTCCTCGACTAACACTGGGATGGAACCAGAAAATTTCTGATTTGAGAGCCAGCGCCTAATTTAATGGGCCACGTTGTAGGTCCGTAGCTAGCCCCAAATTGTTAGGGGGGCAAAGGCTCCTGGGGGCGCCGATGTACCTACACCGGGTTAGCCTTACAGAGATCTAGTGACTGACCTCAAACGCGTTTTCTTGCTATTCCAGTCCCTGAATACAGTAGGTGGTCTGATATAGCTTAACTTTGATGGCCGAGTCGAATTCCAATCAATCGTTTATATTCCACTGAGACGGCGTCGGGAGCAAATTTTGACTGCCGCAAACGTGTTTTCCTGCTATTCCAGCCCGTGAATACAGCAACTTAAATGTGGTCCAATAATATAGTCTACCTTCGGTGGCGTACCATACTCCTTGCAGTGTTCCGTTTGATTAAAGCTAATCCCACTTAACACTGTTGTAACAGAAGCAAATTATGACTGGGAAATAGTCTGATTAACAACCAAAGCTAACTGCGTAACAATGTCATTACGCTTTAAACATAGATCCAAATTAGACCAAATATTTTTATATAACGTTACGTCATGGCTGACGATTTTATTATACCCAATTAATCAGTGTATAGCAGAATGTTTCAGAAAAAATAATTGCGTGACAAACGAGGATATCTAAATGGATACAATACCTTAAATCACTGTCCAAAATTTTTAAGGAAGACCCCAGATTAAACAAAGAGCTGTCATGTTGCTGGCCAGCGAGGGATTTCACGGGCCATTGTTGCAGTTGAATTCACAAAAAATAATCAATGCCCGAAAAATGTGGTACAAAGGAGGATGGTTCCAGACCAAATGTTTTAATCCACTGTCAATTTAGTACAAATTCGCGGTATTCAATTAAAAGATTTCAGGCACTTTATTTTGCCCACCAGATGAAATAATATTTTTTTTGTGCCCAAAAAGTCAGATTGCCTGTGGTGCTCCCCATCCCCAGAAACATTTGGAAAATAGGGTTTGCACCTGAAAATGACGGAAAATTTCAATTTTGAAACCGAATTTATGATATTGGCGTATTATGATATTTGGGTATGAACATTGTCAACATTTGAAGGAAGGAATATGACTTTAACGTACCTATGATAATTATGAGAAAAATGAAAAGTGCGGAATCGGGTTAGAGCGCAACTTGTTACAATTTTGAAGATATCACGCCATTTTTGGCGACAAATTCATTCGTGGGCGCCTAACTAATCTCACTATCAATATTTTATGGGCTGTCATTATCTCATCATTATGGGCGCCCCTCCGGGATGAGGCACCCCACACATTATGTCGTTTGAATTTTGAAGATTATCACGCGGTTTTGGCCGCCTATTCCGTTCGTTTAACCAATGTCACACAAGAAATAAATTTTACGCGCCCATGATCTCGGCATTATGGGCGTCCCTCTGGGATAAGGCACCCCACAAATCATGCCGTTTTGGGAGCCCCATTGAACAAGTTGTGGGCTGTGATCCGGCATTACGAGGCGCCCCACCAATCATGTCATTATGGGCGGCTCTCCGGGATAAGGCACCCCACATATCAGGCCGTTTTGGGCGCCCAATTTATTCGTGGGCGCCTAACTAAACTCAACAGCATTATATCCTGGGCGCCCCCCCCCCCTGGATGGAGCACCCTACAAATCATGTTTGAATTTTGAACATTATCACGCCGTTTTGGGCACTAAATTCATTCTCGGGCGCCTAACCAATCTCACAAGCATTATATTATGTGTTCCCATGATCTCGGCATCATGCGCGTCCCTCTGGGATGAGGCACCCCACAAATCATGCCGTTTGAATTTATAAAATTATGGAGGCGTTGGTCGTTGCTCTCGTATTGCGACATTTGGCGCCCATTAAGGGAGCCGATTTTTCCCCAAGGTGTAAAGGGCGCCGAATTGGGGGCGCCAAAATTTGCCCCCCTCCCCGCTAGCTACGGGCCTGCATTGGCTACACCGGTATAATTTAAAATATCTAACATGACACTAATCAAAATGTTTTTTTCCTAGTCTTAAACACTGGTTGTATGTTCATTGATTGTGTTCAATGCTCATCGATATATAAAAGTGACACAGATCATAAGGTCTGTCATTGAGTCAAGTTGCGTAAATTCAATTCCATGTTCGTGCGTGACAAGGCATAGGGTCATCTCTCCGACCTCGTGGATTTTCTCCGGATCCCTCCAACTGGTAAAAACCTCTACGCACATGCGAATTATGGAAATAAAATTGAAAAATGTTAGTCAAAAATGAGCTAGACTCTCTCTCGCTATCGTAACGATAACTGTAAGCGCCATTGAGATACGGGGAGATAATCCGGGATGCTTTAAGAAGATAAATGGATTAGCACAGCCATAGGCTGGCAAAGGGGAATTTACTACGCAATCAATACTTAACCGTCTGAACATCACAGCGAATTGAATACCAATTCAAACACATCACGCAGATGTGATGACTGTCTTTCTGCGTCTTAACGTCAATGTGTCAATGCCCATTGTTATATTTTCAAAGCACTTAAACTTTGAAAAGTTTTAAAGTCAACACCAATAAGGAATTTAACTCATTGAGCTTGTCTGCAATGAACTCGTGTAGATCCTGCAAAGAAAACTGCACACTGTGGTAAACTATTCCAATAAATTTAAACTATTTCATTTACTTTGCAATAAATCGAAACAGGGCTCCCGTCCGTGCCTATCTGCACATCCAGACCTTTCTCCAAACGATACTCAAAACCAGTACCATGCATCTTATCATAAAATTCCCATAAAAATAGTTTCTTATATTTCGAGACACATCTCTCAGTATACATATTACGCAATATCTTAAAATGCAGACACTATCCAGCAACGCACTTCAATATGATACATCACGCAAGTCCAGTATTTCAACTAGTATAAATAATGTACGCTTGACATATTACCCATACCGTTATTTGAAATTATGGTACGCCAACATCAAAACTATGATGCCACATCTGTATTTTAATCAAAGATATTAAATATGCGATTTTGTGTGTTTGTCATTGCTACGGTAAGGGTCCTGAAGTATAATAGTTCTTTGTCCGATACGCCATGAATTTGCATTGAATCGACTTTAATTTGTAAAAATTCCTGTTATTGATTCATCGTGTCAGAAGGTCAGTTATCTAAATGTTTTTTCTACGGGTATGACATTAACATCCAATTTAACTAATTGTTAAAATCTACAGTACGAACGTGGCTTGCTGAGTCAGAAGATAACATAGACAAACATGATCTTACCTTTGACATTTTACGTAATAGTATGTCCTGGAAACACTAGTGTTTGTTCATCAAAAGCCATTTACAAGTGTTAACAGTTTTTTCATTCACAAAATATCACACGCACATAATATATGTACCACAAAATATAATTTAAAAATATCACAAAATTTCAACATAGATGTCCTTTGGGCAAATGCGCATCACACAGTAGGTCTTCGACGTTTGATATGACGTCACAATTCCAGATGGCTTGTTCCTTGTTCTTAATACTTTCGCACTAAACCGATTTTGTATCCGTCCATTAATCAGTGCCGTGATTGAAATTAGATATCGGTACAACAGTGTAGAAAACTATTGATGCGACGTCTTCCCACCAATCTATTCCGACACCCTTCACCACCAACACAACGAGGACATATACTCACGCATTAGGTGCTTTTGACACATGTTGGAACAGAACAGTTGGACGTTAAACCCTATTTCATTTCATATTTTGAGTTACTGTTTCTGTTGTGATAGTACGTTAGTAAAAAGGTCTGGAAATATAGGTACAAATCACAAAGAGACGATTTTCTAGACGCAGAATTGGGGTTGACAGTTGTGGTTTATCGTAATTTGACTTAACCTTGAAAAACCTAAATTCATTTCTTCAAAAGGCTGTGTCTACGGTCACTGGTACGTTTCTTTTGTAGGTATTTGCCAATTTGTCCCTGAACAAATAACAATTATAAGACGAAAAACGAAACACTTTGAATGTTAAATGTTTTATTTAGATTAATACAATTGTTGGGGTTGCTTGTTCAGTTGTGGGGCGTTTAAAAAGAATATTCCGTATTTTAATAGTTCACATTATTAGAATAAAACAATAACTGAAACAATTTTATACTCTTTACAATCACCATTTTCCTGTCTGACCAGAATTTTATCGTGACCATACCGTTTGTCTAGTTAAGGAATGTGCCTATTACAGGAATGGTGGATACGATGCTGAAAAACCCCGAGGATCTCGGTCGAAACTTGGATGGAATCTGGGCCTGAGTTCACAAAGCATTCTCAGACTTACGTTAAAAAAAAAATTACTAAAAATTGTCCAACTTATTTTAACTCAAATATAGCCCTTTACAAAACTTGTATTGTTTTAATGTATGGAATGCATTAACAAGAAACTACATGTATGTGTAAAGTTTTGTGTTTCTGGATCAAAGTTATTTTAATTAATCAGTGATTGAAAGTTCAGTAAATTCTTAACTTAAGTCTGCGAATGCTTTGTGAACTCGGGGCCGGGATTGTCTGTTAAGTGAGATAGCACCCTACTCACTAATAAGCCATCGTGGCTCACAGTTTCCGTTGGATTTATGGACACTCTTTGTCTTTGATTAATTAATTAGTTACCTACATTAATTATTGTTTTAAATTACCGTATTAAATCAGGTCAAGCATTTCGTTTTCATTCCCAGTAGTCGGTTAGTGAAACTAAGTAAACTGAAGTAAATGAACAAAAGCTACAATCAATGAAGGAGAAACAAGTTGTCAATGCATACTAAACCAACATTTATACCCAATGGTCGGAAGCTTCAGTCGTTTAGCTAAATGTACCTAGCTCATTCTGTCTCTTTTCAAGAATACGGTAGTTTGAGGTGTATCACCAACAGCTTACCACGTGGCTGTGTGTTTATTATTTTTAAAAAAAGGTATGAGTAGATTGATTTCAACTGTACCATGACATTTGGTGCCAATATTATGCTTCATACGAGTGTCCTTTCGAAAAAATGGGGGGGGGGTGGATGGCCTAGTGGTCTAGAGTGCCGCGCTTCGACCTCTAGCTGGCCGGTCACCTCTGGCTTGCGATTGTGGTTTCGAGCCCTGGTGTGAGCGTATGCGGCATAAAGATAGGGGCGCCTTCTCAACCTCGTGGGTTTCCTCTGGGCACTTCGGTTTCCTCCCACTGCTAAAGACCCCTACGCGCAAGCGAATTATTGAAATAAAAATTAAAAACCATATGTTAGTCCCGAAATGACCTAGTTGTGTTGAGTGGACGTTAAACCCCATTTCTCTCTCTTTCTCTCCCTTTCGAAAAACAAAAAAATACCCATATTTAAAAGATGACATTTTCAGTCCACAAGAAAGAGCTTGTACGACGTAAGAAAATCCAGGCCCCGAGTTTACAAAGCATAGTCAGATTTGAGTTCAGAATTTAATCAAAGTTGTTCGCCTTATTCCAACTAAAAAAAACCCAGTGACTGAAAGTAGAGTAAATTTTTAACCCAAGTCTGGGTATGCTTTGTGAACCCGGGGCCTAGGCGTTACGTTAATACATTGGGAAGCGATATTACACATACAGAAAAAAGATACGCTATTTCAGTTCTGAATCGATGTTCCGACTTCCAGTTCATATATTTATACAACACTCCAAGGGTACAAAGATTCTTGTGACGTAATATGAACTTTACAGAAGGTCAGCTTACTATAGTATTAATCCGAACACCCAGACGACAAACAGATATCACAGCTTAGACACGATTAATCAAATTAAGGTTGCGGGAATTATATACAGATCGAGACATCACATTTGGTAAATATATATATTGACATACAACAAATGAGCCCTGGGGTTTTACACGGTTGGCATGGTTTTTTAACACCGTCCTGTGTTTTATTTACAAACTAGCTACCTATGTTTATCTATACCTACCACCTACATACACGTATATATAATACACAAGCAGATTCGTGCACTGAAAAGTAAAGGGGGAGGCGTGTTTTCCTGTAAGCTATGGAAGGCTTCGGAACAGTGGGGGTGGGGGCAAATAGTCTAACGCATACCGATATCATTCTAGTACGTGACCAGATGTAGGTCACCTGTCTAACCTCGTGTTTTTATTCCGGATCCTCCACTGCTAATTATGTAAACCATTGCAATTCCCCAAATGCCCCCCCCCCCTATGTCTTTCTCTCTCCGTAGACACTCCCAAGGTTCTTTCTAGAATACTACACACTTTCAATTGATTTTGGCGCCCTTTGATATTCATCAGTTACTGTTTGTTTTACAATTGCAACGCATCACACAGTTAGGTTAATGTTTGAAAATTTCCAAGCACAATTTTTTCGCTGCATTTGTTTTGTCGGGGCACTATAAATCTATATTGAACATGGCATGTCATATCTATATATTTACAGCAACGTGACCAATGAGCGCCAATTAAATCAAAATTGTTTACATGTGCTGGATTGGTGGATAAAGCAAGACGCTCTCACATCAAAGGACTTTCATTGATATTTTCGTTAATATCTGCCAGCTGGATCAAACTAACCGTTAGCTTATCCCTTTCGAGTTGTTAATGTGATTGAAAAATGCAGTATATAAATAAACAACACAAAACAATTCCATTCTTCTTATAAAACTGTTAGATCAGAAAAACGACGATTACTGCCAATCTCAACTTGGTCTTAAGCCTGTAGGTTTTACACCTCCAACAGTTTGTTTATTGGAGGCTTATTTTCAAGGCAATATCATTGGGATTCAGATACTTGTAAACCCTCTGATACATTGTGAATCTCAAGTATTTTCAAATGGTTGACCTGATCACTTTCTTTACACATTCAAACATTGCCATTTCAAAATGATCACCAGAATGCACTATCTGAAATTCTCTGTCCTGTATTGAATTTATTTGAGGTTTAATTTTTTTTTGTTTTGCTTCAATAAGAATTTCGTGTCCAAGATTCTTGTCTTCGCCATGTGTACACTTTGTTTTGGAGGCGGATTGTTTGTCTAGCGCACCAATATTGAATTATTTCATAAACGTCTTGTGCACAAACAGATCATTCATAAGAGAATATGATACGGATTCAGAAAGATTGATTATGTGACTAGAAAGCGTTTACATGAAGAATGTCAGTTTCATGTTACATTTACATTCTAACCCGACTCAAAACATTACAGCTAGCCGAGAAGAGCTTTAAGAGGACATTGACTCATAAAATTATCGCCGGTCCGTAAAATAATATTGTTCGATTTTCTTTGATTTCACAAATATTTTTGACGCTGTCGTGGTTAAAGATACATAAGTTAAGAGTTTAATAAAGAGTTGGCCATTCTTGTTATAATAGTTCGAAAATAGATACATGTAATGTAAAATGAATAATTTGAAAACTTTATCCAAATTACTCTATTGTCGGCGCAGATATTAGCCGTAGAAGGTTTGACAAGACGGGTGCGATAATTGCAACTACCGCCCTGGTTATTCGAAGCTAAGACTCGCACGTCCATTTTTAAATTAATCAAGTTACTGTTGAACCGTTTCTAATCTATTTCAAATCGGACAAATCCTATGCCATCGAGGGTTAATTATGACATGGATCAATTAAATAATGTTTAAGTAATAATTTAGATAACATTTAAGGCATAAAGAAAACCCTATAATGTATGTTTAAGTTTTTCTTACACACACTGTGAGATTAAATATCCGACATCATCCTCGGCTTTGCCCAATTATGTTTAAAACACTCTTTCATCTCCGTGTCGTCGTGAGGGTGGACAACGTGAGAAGGGCCCCCATAAGTTGATAGCCTCGCCCAATTCAGTATTATAGAAGTGGATAATAATATCGAAATAAATCGGCCTGCAACCCGTTGTTACTATTCGTATATTCTGAAAAGTGGGCCTTTATTTCCATATCATAGAGGTCACAAACTTTACGAACGTTAAAAACGGATTGTCGTTTACCCCCTTATAGCCCTATTTAATACGTTATTATTAACCCGTTATACGCGGTAATAACACTGGACACTGTTGAACGCTTTCGCGCGGTAGATTCGTTGTGCCACTCCAGTCTCCAGCCCAAAATGACGTCTTACGGAAAATTGGTCTCTGCTAAAATGTCTTTACTGCTGACCAAGTATGAGCGACTCCTCATTAAAACATGAAACACCCCTACCATTATTTAAAAACGTATTATTTCATGGTAGATTTTATTTGTCAACTAGATGTTTCATTCTGGAACCTATTTAAGCAGCTCAATGTCTATTTCTTAAAACTGTTGTTCCTTTTTGTAAATCAATTATTTACCATTTCGTAGCACAACTTGTATTGAATTCGTATAACATTTCTTATCGTATTGTTTGTCAAAACGTTTGCATAGTTATACAGCTCGTCCAACATATCAAACGAATACATCCGAGTTGGAACGTCTAAACTTCAACCAATGCATAAGCCATATCAATCTAACCTTGTCTGAACAAAAAATTACTTCCATTGTTCACAAAATGTTTATTGTTTGTGCTTAAAACAATCGTGAGTAGTATCCTAAGTATTCCATGGGGATAACACAATAATAACGACCTGATATTATATGCTCAGAAAATACTTAGGGTGTCGTCTGTAAACATAGTTACAATTTCTGTGCAAAGAATATAATTTATTCAATCCATTTTAAAGAATGAAAAAGGGTTATATTTAAATTAAATGGGGTTTACCATCTCACTTTTCTATACCAACCTGGTAAAGAAAGTGGGCATACGCCACATAGTTTGCTACGGTTGAAATCTGCACGAATAATGGCTTTTACTCCTACCCTTCACCAAATTCTTGCTACCAACGCGCTTTTTGACATGGGGGGGGGGGGGGCAAATCGTTAGCACTTGTGCGCTGTATCATAAAGCCCGTCATTGAGTCAAATGGCGTGGTTTCGAATCCCGGGTTGTACGTGACAAGGGGTTGTGTCGCCTGTCCAACTAAATGGGTTTTCTCCGCCCCCCCCCCCCAATGCTAAAGACCCCTACCCGCAAGCAATTACTGAAATAAAATTAAACCATATGTTAGTCCCGAAAGGTCCTAGTTTGAGTCGAATGGACGTTAAGCCCCCATCTCTCGATCTCTCTCGCTATATTACATACGTGCCAACGCGTAAAAAGGGGCCTCGAGTTTTCGCGCTAACATGAAACAAGGCTAGATACTCCAGATGAATTTTATCGGCCAACATCGGGATCGAACCCGCCACCTCCAAATGTATCAGCTCATCTAGGAATGTGAAATATATTCTGTTCTGTGTACGGTACTTGCCGCTTCTTGTAGCTATGTGAAACGCGGCACGTGTTATTTTTTAAAGTTCTGGGGAAATATAGTTTTCAGAGACAACAATACCTCTTTGTAATTTACTGTCATGAGAGGCACCGTAGAGCTTCAAATAAAGGGTTTATTGTCCAGTTCGGATTAATGAAAACCCAAAATAGAATAACTGAAGGTCGACAATTTTTTTTGCCTACTATATTTTAAGAAAGAAAAGACATCTCGAGATATATCGACAGCTGTAGCCGGGCATTAACATTTACTCTGTAACACTTTTAAGTTCTAAACGGAAAAATTAAGTAGACAAAAACTCGCAACTTAATACCATTAACAGAAGACGATTATTCTCCCGATCCTAAGAATTTTCTCGAATAATCCATTATTAAATAAAGTTGTGCATTTAGCGCAGCGAAAGCAAATTTTCTGTAAGCCGTGTAACAATGTAAAGCTTTATAAACAATGTTTTAATAGTCTTGCACAACTGGAAACTACAATTATGGGGATTAGTATTCCTTTGTTATGTAAAGAAATACCAGTGTCATGACATGGGGAATTTCTTCAATGTCAAATGATTTTTTTTATTACGATGGGGTTTATCAGTAAGGATTTCTTTTCACAGGATAGCCTACAGTAAAAGGAATTAATAGAATGATATTTGTTTTAAAAGAACGAAAGAAAGGAAATACAGATCAGAACAAGTAATAAATAGAAGCATATAATTCGTATTTGAAATAAACCTACTTTGCACATGAAATTGTGAATAATGATTTTGAATCGTTTGAAAAGAGAAATGTTTAATGTGGATTCAATATTGGTGTCACTTCTTATGAAATGGAACTTATTTTTTTAAATAAGATAATTGATGATCTGTTTTTAAAAATCGTATTGCCCCGTTCCCTCTGTTTGTGTTTAAACTCAGGACACCTTGTGAACCCAATATACCAATTCGTTGGCAGAGAACTTTTAAACTAGGTAGTACTGTTGATGAAGGCATGACGAACTGTCAAATTTCTAAATTTTCCAATCGAACGTATTTACTGAAATCGATTTTTCTTTGTCTATAACATACAAAGTTGCTGGAATTGTATTATATCTGGAATTGGAAAGGAAATCTGGAATTTTTATACGATCTTATTTAGTTAACCCATTAATCAAAGAGGTCCGTTACTATCTTGGCTTTAGTAGCAAATATCAACTCTTGGAGATTATGTTTTGAGATTCAATTTTGGGATTACGTTAAGCCGTCTGTTGTGCACAATTGAATTACAGTTCGGTGAATAACTTAGAAGCAAACTTATACGAATAATAGATTTAAAATATTTGGCGTAGAACAAATTGCGATATGAAATTAATTGTCTCGCGAGCAAAATGATAAATTCAAATTTAGTATTTCATCAAACACTATCCCACCAGTTCAGTCCAGCTTAGAATATCTCGTGTTCTAACTCTGGTGTGGAAAACCTTCGAAGTATTTCCAATCCGGCTCCCAGTTATTTAGACGGGTTCGACGAAAACTGGAGATAAAAAAGACTACTGAAATTTGGAATTTCCCCCTTCGACACATTAAACACGTCCTTAAAAATAATTCTCTGATCATGGTTCGTTCGTGGGGTTTAACGTCCACTTCCACCTAAGGTGATATCGTTGACAAATTCTCTGATCAACACCTCAATCCAATTTAATTGGACGATCCAAAAAGGAAGATGACCCGTTACAAATCGCACCAGGTTTTAATTCGAATGGTTGAAATTAGTCTCTACCAAATAAATCGAATACAAATACCGGATAAATGAATGACCTATAGAGCATACTGGTTCAGTTCTCAGGCAAACTTAGGGCGTGTCTTTGTGAATGTACTGTACTATATATATACTATTACATAGATGGATCTAAATTTAGGTCTGTCGGGGTTAGATAACCATTACGAAATATTGTTTTAAATTTGTGCACAAGCTCATAGGCTATGTTAGTCCAAAATGACTCATTAGCTTGGTTGGTGCACACCGACTCATTAGCTTGGCTGATGCACAATCACTCAAAAGCTTGGTTGGTGCACAATGACTCATAAGCGAGGTTGGTGCGTAAAAGAAAGGCGTTGGATAACATTCCTTTACTTTTGATTATTAGAATTCAGAAAAATATATGGCCCTCCTTGTATAGTCCGGAGCCCTGAGCAGTTCATCTTTGAGAAATGCAGACTACGTAGGGCATTTTACAAGTGTGAGATACAAATACGAAAATACCGGTCCGAAGTTGACCTAGTGAGGCCTTGAGTCTCATTATCACGCCATGTCGACCAATACTGTACCATACTTGAATATTCCGAATACTTTGCTAATTATTTTTTTTTCTTTTTCGGTACAAAGAGATATCTTAAGCTCACTGGACGATGAGCGCAAAGAAATAATTCAAATTAATGCTTTTCATGACGTTGTACGAGAGGAGCTCTTAAGACTGACTTGACTTCCGAATCACTGAAATATATAACTCTACGTTAGACTAGACTGAGTAAAATAGGTCAACAAGAATGCGGCTTGAGTAAAACTTATGTTGAAAACGAACAGCCCATCAATTCTGGGTTGTTACTGATAGAAAGTTATCTAGTCTTTCAGATGTGAGACAAAATGGCGCAACATATCCAGTAGAAATAAATTATTTCAAAGTGTTCCGTTGACTAGAAGTGTCACCAGTTTATATTGTAATAGGTACGGTAAATATATCAGTGTAAATATGAATTGAATTTTTAGTGGAGACAATTTGACAGAAATGAAATGGGGTTTAATGTTCTACGTTTCTGTTCCATTGGCAATAATGAAGACGGGCATACGCCATACAATGTGCTATTGGGGATATTTTGTTGGACATCAACGCTACGACCAACCCTTGTTTCGAATTCAAATTGTCAAGAGTTCTTTTACAAATGAAATAGGGTTTAACCCTCTTTATCACCCATAACACATTTGACAGTATATATCGCTTGTGTGATATATTACATAAATTTGCATGAATTTGAATGGTCAATCAAAAAGGAACTACCTTCTATTATTTTTAAGAAACCACTTATTTTAAATAAAAAGTGACTTCTTTTATTGTTAAAAAGAAACTGTTTTTATTTAATGAAGGAAATACTGGGTCAATATATAGTACTTTGCCATATGAAAACTGCTGTCAAAAAATGATGTATCACTACGCTGTAATGTAATCAGGTTCAGTAAAAGTGAAATCTATACCAAAGAATTATATTTATTTACTTGTGCATGTAAGAAAGGATATGGTGATAAATAAAATCTCCAACTCGTCTTTTTTTATATAAAAAAAGACTCGTAGGGGATTCTCTATTTCTTCTGTGCACCGACTGTGCTAATTATGACGAGCTTACACCATGCAATGAGTGTGCTGTGGCCTGCTATTAATACTATCTTCGAGGTTTTGAGGTTAGCAAGCGCCTTACTCACCGAGACACCGCGGTTGTTTAAAAGCGCTGAAAATTGCTTGCTGTAGTACGATTAAAGTCCAAAAATTAAAAACTGAACGAATAAACTAAACGATTATCTGTACCTGACCCGATCCAGTCTGCACTAACTCTGTATGTTTTAACAATCAAACTTTGTTATTTTTCATTTTTATTTAACATTATCAGTGCCAACAAACAACTTTAACTGTGGTTAAGGGTAGACATTGTAAAACAATGTTCTCTTTGTATGCATCAAACATGCAAGTTGTGCGATCGATTCTTTTGTTTTTATTTTTTGTTTCTCGTCTGTTTAAAATCAATATAGTCTTGTAAGGGACTTAATCCATGGATGTACAATGCTAGGCACATAAATAAAATTCGAATTATTTTCGAAAGATTTAATGAAATTTGGAAGTGCTTCAGCAACATTTTGTTTTCTTTGATGAACTCTATTATTTTAACACGGTTGAGGAAGCGGGTTGGGGATTGGCCGAATGGTTAGCACGTAGGCGATGTATCAATTGGTGTGTTATTGAATCAACTGGCGTGGTTTAGATTCCCCGATTGCACGTCACTTGGAATAGTGTTGCCTGTCCAACTTCCGGTTTCTACGATTTCCACCCTTAGGCGCAAGCGAATTATTGAATTAAAATTGAACCATATATTAGTAACGAAATGACCTGATTGCTGTCGAGTGGACGTTAAACCCGATTTTTCTATATTATTTCACTCATCACCTTACCATTCAACATACTTTGTGTTTTAACATCGTGTATATTCACTATTACCATGTTGTATTTCCAACCGCGGTTTATATACCAAGGGGGGGGGGATGCAAAATAACTTTATCGGTCAACACTGGAAACAAGCCTGTGAACTCCAGGCTAGTGAGCTAGGGTTAGGTCTTTTTACTAGATCATCAAGGGACTAGCATATGGTCCAATTTTATTTCAATTATTCGCTTGTGCATAGGGTTCTTTAGTAGTGAAAGGAAACACGCGGCGCCGGAGAACATCCACGACCCCTTATGGCATTCTTTTATTTAAAATCGATATTCTCTGTCCTTGTGTCATTTTGCCAAACCCTACAAAGTGCTGCACCCTTCTCATGTGTAAGAAAATTAAATGGGGTTTATCTTTCTACTTTCCGTCTCAAACTGGACTAATGAAGACAGGGCATACATTAAATAATCTACATAAAATAAAACATAATCAAAGACAAATAGGTAAAAATAATAATATTTTGTTATTAGTTAATTGCACCTAATCTATTCTACACTTGTCTTTCTTATGTCATTTTCATTTTTTATTCGCAGGCTTGTGTTTCATTTTATACCCGTGTGTTTGATTTATCTACGCATATATATATATTACATTTTCAATCGCATGTTTTATTTCCCAGCCGTATATAACATTTAATAAATATATATTCAGTCCCCAGTACTATGTTGTATTTTCAACCGCATGTTGTATTTTCATACACATTTAAACGTATTTATATTTATCCAGTGTATGTTTTCGTTCCTCTCGGTGACCGGAAGAACAGAAATGATACTATCTCAATCAGTATTTGCGGGAGTATTTATTTTCGCATCTTTACCGAAATGAAAATGATTTCTGTTAATTAAACTATTTTAAGTGCTAAGAAGCAACACCTTTTCGACAAGACATCGTGAATGGAAGGAAATGTCGATTTTTAAAAAAGGTTGGCAAACAACGAAAACGTGTTTCGAATTACTTTTTGTCACTATTGTGATTGCCTTTCGACCATGCATCGTGAATGGAAGGAAATTTTAAAAAAATGTGGCAAATAACGAAATTACTGTTTGCCATTTATGTGACGAATTATATACACGGATGTGATGGAATAAAATTGAATATGGTTTTCGTGATATTGGACAAACCCATTTCGTTGAACACAGCATGTCTGATTAGGCGCAGCGGTCGCCGGAAGAATAATATCGGGAATAACAAACAATGAGAACCATTTTAAATTCAGTTCCATCGCCTCCTTTGCTCATAAATAATAAACAGTTCATTTAAATAATACATTTCTTTTTTGGTATCCATGCACCACAACTTGAAAAGACCGCTATGTACCTGCCCGGAATAACAATGGCTTAATCCTCTATCTTTTCTGAATTATAAATTCGATTATTACTAGGATCTATTATCTATTTCTGTTGTTTTAAATAAAGCATTATCAATTTGGGAAACACAGAATACGAATTATGTTTTATATATGTATTTTGACTTCACAGAATTGATATATCTTGGAATGATATACTGGAATTATGTCTTATATATGTATTTTGACTTCGCAGAATTGGTATATCTTGGAATAATATAGTGGAAACTCTATGACCCTATAAATATAGTAAGTATCGCTTGATAGATATATTCTGATATTTTCCCGTAGACATATTTGTGGTTTATATAGACGGGTTGGTATAAAATTGTCTGTTTTATTCAATTCATATATTTTCTAACCCAGTATTTCTATATTTACCTCATGGTCCTAGCGGTCGAGTGATCGATCGATCCCGTTTCCTTCCCTATGATATACTTGTGGACAGTTCGTGTGTGACCTCAATCAACCCGTCTTGATCGCAACTAAAACCAAGCTCACTATAATGGTTCTCGTTTAGTTTTGACAAACCAGGGGTTCAACCCGAGCCATTTACTGCAATACAAGAGAAACCCAGGTAAACAAGACGATTTGACCCGAAGACGTTTGATTTGAAAGTATTTAGGGTGTTTTCGCGTACATGTCTCCAAGAAGTCCAAACGAATAACCATACTCGAAAAATGTATAATGTGTCACAGTTTTCTGGCATTTAAGCTTTGTTGAATGTTTCGTCTAACTTTACAATGCCATTATTGTGAATGTATTTATTCAGTTTCTGAACAGAATTGCCACCGTATTGATCGGGAAAAATGATATTATGGTTATCTTTATAAATTATCCGTGACGTGTTCATATAATTTAAACTGTACAGGATTAGATGAACCGAGTGAAATGGACTAATGTTTTAACATTAATCTGTTTCAGAAAAAATAATAAAAATTAAACAATGAAGCAAACTCAACAAATGTGTCTGTTTTATATTAACATTTCATCAGAAAAAACGATACTTAAATTATTCGTCTGTTCCGTTGTAGAGCACGTCGCGCAGTGTTGAAAAAGCAAATAGGACGAACCAATGAAATGACAGAACATTTGGTGTAAAGAGGGCCGAATGGCAATGTTTACCGTTAGACCTGAAGTAGTTGGTCTAGTGTGTACATGTTCATTCAGAGAAGGGTGGTTTTTAAGAATAGCTTTTGTCCTTTCTTCGGTTACTGACTTGGAATAACTACTTATTACGTGGGACTTTCTTTTATAAGCTTAACAAGGAAAGGCGGGAATATAACGAATTGTTATCATCATCGTCATATTTTCATTACATTCCATAAAAACTTGATTAAGGAGGAAAGTTCTATATATAGGTATTTAAATTGGAGGTGTGTCGCATAACACAAACTTGATAACAAACTTAAGTTAGTCTTATCTTCAAATCAGAGGAATATTTTCATCAAAATAGTATATATTTTTGCTCTACTAAAGATGGTTACAAAATTAGCCGAACTCAGTATTTGGTGGATTTTAACGATAGCAGTAATTCAAGCCAAGGTATGTTAATATGAATTTCTTGATGGAATTTTAAAATCTATGACATGATTTGTTTCAACTGGTTGTATTTATTTTTATTTTATCCAAACCCCATTAATTGTTTTAAATTACTGTTTCTTGGTGATCTCAATTAAATGCTATTTTACTGACTTTTGTTTTAAAAAGAATTACCTCGAGAATAAAAAACCGATTGATCAGGTACCGGTCTATCACCCTACTACATAGAGCAGGTTGTTTATAAATGATGGCATTCGCCAAGGTTCGGTATTGTGGTTAACGTTATTATGTAAAGCATCAGATGACTTTTAGTTAGTGTCTACAAACAACACACTATTGTCTTTATAATTTCTTTGTGAATGACATTTACCAAAGTACACACCAGAGCACCAAAAATAATACCGTATCTCCCTTAGCAAATATCTCTGTTTTCTTATACAAATACTATAAGCTTGGCTAATTGGAATAGCAACAATTATTCGTCTAAGACGAATACAATATTTGTAGCCATGTAGCCATTTTATGGTACTGTTTCAACTATGTAGTATATCAATAGTCTTCAACCTCATTCGTTTTTTTTATCTAGAATTGGCTAACGGAATAAGTAAAAGTAAACCCTCCAAGTGACCACCTAAACGGCCACAGCGTCTTTTCAGGAAATCATAGACATAAACTATATACCATAGCATATCGTCTTTTCAGGAAATCATAGATATAAACTTATCATTTTATGGTACTGTTTCAACTATGTAGTATATCTAGAATTAGCTAACGGAATAAGTAAAAGTAAACCCTCCAAGTGACCACCTAAACGGCCACAGCATCTTTTTAGGAAATCATAGGCATAAACTATATACCATACCATATCGTCTTTTCAGGAAATCATAGATATAAACTATATACCATATCAATTATAGTCTTCAATCTCATTCGTTTTTTATGGGGTTCACGGTGGCTGAGTGGATAAGGCGCTGGTTCGCTAGCCTGGCGTGATTTCCCCTTGTCAGTGATGCAGAAAGAGGGCCTGACAAGGACAGCTGCCTAGTCGTTCGGATGGAACGAAAAACCGAGGACCCGTGTACACATTGGAGTACACGTAAAAGATCCCTTGGCAGTTGGAATTCGATATAAGAGTAGGCCGTAGCGCCGCTGCCCGGGCAAAATTTCCCCCATAGCGCACTGTATGGCGTATTCCCGTCTTCCGTTAGCCCAGGTTAGGTGCAAAAGAGTAGGACGTTAAACCCCATTTCATTTCATTTCGTTTTTTTTATTATCTAGAATTAGCTAACGGAATAAGTAAAAGTAAACCCTTCAAGTGACCACCTAAACGGCCGCATCGTCTTTGTAGGAAATCATAGATATAAACTATATACCGTACTGATGGTTTCTTACACGAAGCAAGATATGCTTTCGCATTTTAGAACACATACACCTGTTTATTGAGCCGAGAGGTTCAATTTAACTAGTGTTAACTATTAAAATTAACTCTGTACCTCTGTTGTAGAAGTGGCACATACGCCTTACTATAATGGGACTCTTGTCCGACTTAAGGGGCCATACTCAATAATATGATAGCAATGAAGTTTATATGCTCAATTTCCCTATCACACCAAGCATAAAAAATGCATGAAGTATGAATGAATAACAAGATAATATGAAAAATTAGCGTGTACTAACATTCAACACAATTTAGCATTCATCCAAAGTGAGATTCTAAAATATTCCGCCTACTGAAATATTCGTAGAACAATAAAATATGGTAAGATATTTAAACAGGGCGTAATCTCGTGTGTAATATCATTCTGATCTTGTGAATTACCCAAACAAGCATAATAATATATTTTATTCCGAAGTATTTCAATAGTTTACACCCCTTTACAACAAGTTTTAGCCCGAAACGATTATTTTTTTTCCTTCGTATTTCCCATTCGGTTATTGATAGAAAACAAAATAAGATGTCGTAATGTTTAAAGATGTCAGTACTTTTATCGAAAAATAGGATTCTGTAAGAAAAACATATGACCCGCGTAAATGTCGACAGTACGTAAGGTACGTTATATTGAAATTACAGTGAATGTAAAGACTACTTCATTTCAACACAATCTATTTTAAGTAACCGTCACTCTTATATCCGTCACATTAAATTAACAATTTACAAAGAAAAAAAAAATAAAATAAACTAAGCTCAAATCATCATTCACATCCAATATCAGACCACTTTCATATATTAACAAGCTGACCTCACATTCATTCCTACATGTTGACACAAAGGTATACAAAGGCGTTGCTCTGTACAATAGAACATGCAACACGGTTTGTTTATATTAATGAATCTGTAACATGCCATGAAACACTCCTTGCAACACCCGCCCCATGCGTGTCTTTATCTACGAATATATTTAATTATTCAGATAGGTAACTACAATATTTGCCAAAAGCTGATTGTTTAGTGAGTCATTAAGTTCAACTTTTCCTTCACCATTGGGATAGGATCTGCACTCTATGAAAATGATAAATATTACTTTATCTTTCCTGTGCTATATTAAATGTAAACCACAGATGATATAAATTCAAAAGTCATTTCATTAGGGTAGTCGGTACACTTAAAATACTTAATTTTAGTTTTACTAATGCCGCTCCCCTTACGCATCCACTGATTATCACCCCACCCCACGTCCCCCTAACAACTCCCCTGCAACCCTATTTTATCACTTTTCCCTATTATAACCCCCTTCGAACCTCCTGCATTCCATGTTCTTTCTACCTTTCTTATCAACTACCAACTTTACCCATTTATACCGGACATACACTACTTCCCCAGTCATTTCACCCCCGCCCTTTCCTGGTTCCCATCTTATTTTCGTCCTACACACTTATCATTTTAACCGCCTGGCCCATCCTTCTTACCCCTCCTCCGTCCACCTTAAATCTGAAGAACTACAACTTCAGCATGAGCAACACTTCAGTTGATCCAAAGAAACTGCTTGATTTAAGACATGAAAATATCATCTGTTGATTATCTCTATTCACAACTGGTGAAAAATTGGATTTGTGACAATTTATATAACTCCAATTTTTAATCTAAGTTGGAATAATTTGCTTTTGTTCAAGTGATCTATCTGAAATTAAAAGCCTATAGCTTTTTCGTGAAAATCAGCTTGAAGTGGACACATGGACAGTGATTGCCCTCAACGGCTATAATATTCAGTAATAATTTAAACTGTGTATCAGTGGTTGCGTGAAATCGCATGGTTTAGACTTTGAGGTCAATTTTCTAAAAATGGGATTTTTTGTAGTTAGATCACATGTGCTCTAGATCCTCCAATTATCAGAATAAATTGCGATGAAAAGTTTTGATTGGGAAAATATATGGTGACGTGATGCCCAAATTATAGCACAGGGCCCTGTTTCACGAAATTTTAACTAAGATAAAATTCAAATTTTAGCAGATACTTCAATTTTGATTGGTTAAGAACTAAAATCAATCTAATATTGTTCAATCAAATAACTAAAATTCAGACCTTATCTTAGTTAAATTTTTGTGAAATAGGCCCCAGAACTACAATCTAAGATTGTATGTTAGGTCCTACCCAAATAGTTATTTAGATAAATCGTTATGAACGCACAGCTTTGTAAACTGAATTGATATGAAGAATGTCAGGGAAATCGGTTATTGATGATGGAAGCAAACATTGACCCTTCTGAAAGACCTACATATTGTATTGGCAGATTATTGATTCGGCAGTCATTTTCCTAAGAAATAAACCGATATAAAACAAATCTTGTTTGTACAGAACATAAATCGAAATAAGTATTTGAATAATTAATAATTATTATTTTGCATTGGGACGGGGAGTTTCTCTTACGATTAGAATATTGGTGATTTTCTTTTATCACCAGAAACGTATGTATTAGATATTAAAAAGAGGATTTCAGTAGCATAAACATTTAGTCTATGCATATTTTAGAATAAACAGATAGATCTTCATGCCACATAGAATAAAAATATTCACCAAAAGGCATACTGGTTATAAGAATATTTAAATCTATGACATCTAACGGAAATCAATCAATCATTTGCTGAAGCCTGAGAGATAAAGTATTTATATTCATCGAGGCCAACGTGGCATTAGACGTACGTTTTTGTTGAAATCATACGGCCTGTCATTGAGTCAACTGGCGTGGTTTTTAATCCCCGGTTTTACGTGGCAAGGAATAAGGTTGCCTGTACAACCCCGTGGGTTTTCTCCGGGTTCTCCAGTTTCATTCCAGTTATTTACATTCCCTGATTGTACATCACTTGGAATAGGGTCGCCTGTCCAACCTCGATATCCTCTTACAACTAAAGACGACTACGCACAAGCAAATTATTGAAAAATTTGTGTCGAGTGGACGTTAAACTCCATTTAGTTGGCTATTTTAAAAATGAGATCTTCGTTTTAGTGCCACTTTTAATAGGCAAATGCGGAAAATCCGGTATGACTGAAGACTAAAAATATTCCCTCCACAAAAACATGTTGAAAACTAATGTGGCTATGCATATCTTGTTTATACAGTCAGTTACTTTCAGGACAAGGCTAATTACGTCATTAAAATGGCAAATAGATATCTTTCAAAATTCTACGTTCGTAGACTAAGCCAATAAAGAGACATAACCAATTGTCTCCCCCGCACCTCTCAATTCACTTGTATTTTTAATGACACTGGTAACATCAAAATTGTATTAATAGTCAAACTTGTATACTATTTCAGAGTAGCTAATTTTTATGTTTCGCAATGTAACAACAACAAAAAAAGAAAAAAAAAGAGAAAGAAACAGTCAGAAATAAATACAAGTGTCAATATTTTCTTTATATTTTATTGGTGAGACCGTAAATATTTACAGCCTGTACGTTATACACCCGTTTGTGTGTTAATCGTGTGAAATATATCGTACTTTTGGGTGAAAACCGTCCTTTTTCACTCTTAGTTCAAATTAGTTACAACAACGTTTATATTGGCACCACATTATAAAAGATAAATAAACCGAGAGCTTGCAAAAGACGTTTTTGAGTTAACCCAATGTCTCCTTTAAAATTTGATACCAAATGTTTCTTCAAGCATAGCTAATGCTGATGAGATAAAACGGACTTTGTAGAAATCATAAAGTTCTAAATTCCATAAATCCGATAATCCTTGGGCCAAGTTGCAAAACAAATTTTTATACGCGTATTAATGAAATGAAATGGGGTTTAACGTCCTACTGTTCTGTTACGACTGGGCTAATGATGGGTGCATTATGTAAGAGCTAAATCTGCATATCATTTATACATTTATTAACATGGCTACCCGTGGGATGGCTCCGAGTTTGAGTAGATTAGAACTCTATTCATTTAATGATTTAATTTGAAAATGTAGAAGCGAGGATAACTCTCGAATAACACGTTCCGTTGTTACGATCTTAAACAGTCCAAGACACATATTGCCAAAACTCCAAACAGTGATAACTTCACCCGAATAAAGTAATTTGAGTGAAATTTTCAATATATTCATTTTGCATTATCTATTTGGGTATCAAACTCTTATATAATTCATCTTTAAGGCTACAACCTGGGGTATTTGACTGTAGTAAACAAACAGCGGGGCAATATCGATGATTTAAATGAAAATCACACGCGTTATTTAAGAGAGGCTCGGGGATTGCTTATTCAGGTATAACATCCCCAAAGACGTCAAAGGTAGGCGGGAATATAAAAAATTTTCTCTCACTTTCCCCAGACCTTATATCTGCTCCCAAACTATTTACTAAAATGTAAAATTGTGATTTTTTAAAAATTTAAATAAGTACACATTTAGAAAAAAGATCCCCTTATATTTCTAACAGATTTTAAATATATCACTGTGGATTAGCAGCTAAAGGTTATAGGATTTGCTGAATGCTGAGAATAGATTTGTATCTTAAGAGGATAACTCTACAATATACAAATGTTAAAGTATCTGTCATACCTTACAAAATGCAATGATGAAACATTTAAAATAGTTGAATATGAACACTAAAAGTACACATCTCGAGATAATATGTTAGTTGTGATTTACTCGACACACAACGTTTCAAAACATACAGTTTCGTAAACCCAAATGCAAAATTCGAAAATATGTTTTGAAATCTTGTATAGAAAAAAACCTAACAGACGTCAATCGTCAATTGCTCGATTGTCAATGTAGAACGTTCCGAATGATCGGAATTGCGATCGAATGACACGGAATTGAATCTCGTAACTGTCAAATGGGGATGTTGTGAGCAGATTCGTAACGTAATCAAAAGGTGCATCGATAGTGATTGGCCGATAGCGTATCGAGTGTCTCCTAGGTGTGGATCTCAGCTTCCAAATTTATCAATCATTATTTTCTTGTAAATGAAGAATCAGTCGGATTATGGGAAAAGAAATAATATACATGTAGTAACATTTCCACCAGTGGAACGAACCTATTCGCTCAACCGAATAACTGGAAACTGGCCATATGTACATCCTGCTTAATAACGGGAATAGGTTAATATAACCACTTCTATTAAAGATACTTTATGGGAGATTAGATTAAGAGCTGACATTTCTTACCGTAATGATTAAAAACTAGATAATGTAACTGGAATTTGCAGAAAATGTCAGTCAAATTGATTCACTCAATGTGAGCCATTGAATTTTCGGCCTAGACTCAACCATCATTATTAAAGTCGGTTCGATAAAAACATAATCTCGACTATCCAGTTAAATGGTTAAATCATGAATCAATGTTGAACAGCAAACCGGATCCTAATCCAGTAAATATCGCAGGCTAGCGTTGACATCGAGAGTTGACTATGGTCTGGATAATTTAATTAATGTCTAACTAATAATTTAGATAATATTTCAGACCCAATGAAAGACCTGCAATAGGCAGATTTAGCTCTTGTATAATGTATGTTTAATCTTATAGGACTAATATGGAAATACATTTACTTGAAAATGAATGTAGGGATTTTGATTATTTCGCAAATATATCCCAAATATGATAAAACATACACAGCCAAATGTTTTTACATTCTACATGACACGGGCTTGTTGCGGACGAATCGCACTACACATAAGTAAACATAAATCTAGAACAACTACCCGCGAACAACCCCCAAACACACGGAAATTGCTAGCAGTGAAATAAAAATGAAATGGAGTCTAACGTTCTATTGTTCTGCTCCGAACTGGACTAATGAAGACGGGCATACGCCATTCAGTGTACTATGAGGGAAATTTTATCCGGACAGCGGCACTACCGCCTACGTTTATACCGAATTTTAACTGTCCAGGGATTTTTTACCTGCATGCCAATGTGTACACGGGACCTCGGTTTTTCGTGACATCCGAACACCTTGACAGTTGTCTTTGCCAGGCCCTCCGTCCTACATCACTAACAAGGGGTAACCGCGCAAGAAAATCTGGATGAACTTTACTGTATTACAGAAGTACTGCATATGAAAATGATCAAATAAGAAGTGGTACCAAATGATCTAAACGGATACGCATATCTTGCCGCATTTACGACACACGTCACTACTTATAATTAGCTGGAGCGCTGCTTTTAACGTAAATCAGTCTTCGGTGTAGCAGCTTGGAAAACCGTATTATTATCTATCTTTCTCATAATCTTATCTTTTAAATAATTTCAGCCAATTGGCGAATGCAAGACATATTTCTCTATTATTGGATTAGAAGGTTCAGCTATCAATGGAACGGATATTTGCAGCAGAAAGGAAATCCCCTTTGTGTATTTTGTGCTGAAGTGCAAAGACAATGACAGGTAAATTACAATAAATTATACAATGCTAATCTGGTCACGATGATCTGGCATGTAAATTACAATAAATTATACAATGTTAATCTGTAGTCGGTCATGATGATCTGACATGTAATATTTATGTCAGAGTAACCAGACCATCAAAGACATTACCATACACAATCTCACGTATAAAAATATATACAATCGTTACACTGCCACGCCAAAGGGCATTTACATAATAGTTTTCCTTTTTTAAAAAAATCCCGAAGTACTTTGGTACAATTTCCCATGTCAGAAAAGGTTATTTCGATCAAACATGATGAGCCATAAAATTAAACTACACTTACCTTTTGTTTTTAATCTTTTAAAACAGGCCATGTTTTAATTCAACTCATTCAAAATCAAGACCCCCTTTCGCATAATCTGCATTTCGACAGAGCTGTGGTATTTTAACACAAAAAAACAACAAACATGTTAGTTAGGTCATTTTGAGACTATAAAAAATATTTTTATGATTAGGGGTGTCCGACTATCAATATATACCTTACGTGCCTTGTCAATTTGTAAACGGCGACTCAGTTTGTTCGTCTTAGACGCAGCATACTGATAAATGAAAACAAAACAAAAAAAAGCATGGGAAATTCAAAAGGCGCCAACCTTGAAATGAGAGCCCGGGGCACCCAGTTAAATCTCGTGACTGTGTGTCTGGTTCTCTTTAGTTTCACACGAGATAGTTTTCTTGCTCATTTATTTTTCATCGATAGTGACATTCTAAGAATTTTATTTCCCAGATAATTCAAAATGCCAAAGTCTGTAATAAATGTTGTGATAATGCATTTACAGACCATCGACAGGACGTGCTCCTCGATCAGTAACAATAATGTCATCTTTGGTGATAAAGACGCCAACACTTTTGTATCCCAGAATATTTAATGCCAATATACTTGAATTAAAAAAAGAAGAAAAATTATGTATAGTGACGTCCTGGAAATTGAAATCGCTGAATTACTTCGGAATAATAAAAAGTATGTGTGTGGACGGATATCAATTTTGGGGGCTACATCGCGGTGCTATCCCGGGTTCTTAGAACCAGGGGTAAATATTGTTAATGTAATTGTTTTTTTATCTAAATCTATGGGTGTATGTACTTGAGTGTCTATCGATTATTTTTGCAGCGTGAAATGTGCCAAGAATCTACAATGGTCAGCATTGAGTGTATGTGATAAAGTCAATATCCACCATGAAGAAATTCCTATCACCCGTAAATTCGATTCTGTAGAGGTTTGTCCGTTTTTGTTTTCTAACAGCGATAAAATCATTTCAAATGTTCTTGAATAAATTAGAGAGCATTAATAAGGAAAGAACAGGCAAATAATAACGGTGCGGGGTACACATTTGTTAGTGTGTAAGGTTGACGGTGAATGTTTGGCTATGAATACCTCAAAGCAAAATCCTTTTCTATTGTTCTGCCAAGAATAAAAGCCTGTTGTTCTCAATACCGGATCTGACGACTGGATTATATTTTTTAAAACAACAACATTTACCCCCCCCCCACCAACCAAAACATTTTTTACGTGACCCGTCCTTGTCGCGTAAAACTTCATTCCCTCCTTTTATCATTTCATTTTCTGGTTTTCCTCTCAATTATTGAATGTTAGTCTCACAATGATCAAGTCTGTATGGAATGGACGTTAAACCTCTCTCTCTCTCTCAGTTTAATAGACTGGATGTATTTACATAGTTACCCTTCTGTATATTTACCTTTGTAGTGAAAATATTATGTACACACAGATGAATACTGGGCTATTTCATTGTTTGAATGTTGTAAGATATGTGTCGATGATACTGAGTTTGAATGAACCCGCCTATAATATTATCTTGTCTATGAGAGATATTTACCTTCCTCGAGGATTCATCTTAAGAGCTTTCTCCAAAGTTAAAAGAAAGTCGTCTTCCGTCGTTCTTAAATTCAATGGTTTTTAAGGATGCAATGAGTTGAATTTGGAATTTTGTAACCGTTTGTTTGAACCTAAGTAATGTTTGTTCTAAGCCCAATGGCTTTACAGAGCTTTGTTGTTTGTTTATATGTCCAAATCTGTTAGGAACCTGGGAAAACTGCCAGGAGTAGAATGAGACAGGGACCTTTACCGTACCTAATCCGATGATAATACAATGCCATTTACAGACACTACAATTGTGAAAGACTGCGTAATTTGAATTCCTTGAGACACAGTTAAGGACATACGCAAAGATGCTTTACATTACATTGCAGTCTAAATTTGGCTCAATTTTTTTATTCGATTCTCAGAAGATTTTTATCTTAAATTCTACGTTTTAAATTAAAGTATTAGTTTACTCTTAAGTTATGTTTCTTTTCTTTGGATGGATTTAAATTAAAGGAACTATTTTATCCTGTAATCATAGTAACAACGGTTCCTATGCTGCTTTGATTTGGGCGAATTTAAATGCATGGAATTATGGTTTTCTTGGAAATTTTATCCACTCCTTTAATGAAATGTAATGAGGGTTCAATGGGGTTCTTTTACACACCAACCGTGTCAATGAAGACGGGCACGACACGATGTGTTATATTGAAGAAACTGGGTCTGAAAACTGGCGCTACGGCTTTTTTTCCCCATCTGAACTACTAGACCCTTTCTTGCCAACCTCTCACTGCGAGTAAGAATGGGAATCTATGCTGGGAAATCCCGCGGCAACAAACTGCGTAAATGTTATTAAATGTTTATTGTTCGTAAAATGTTAATTGGTAAAATGTTGCCTTCCTCGTTGTACTTTGCGCCTTCTTTCGATTCTAATTTCAACAACTGTGCGGGTAACTGTTCGGCTATACATTCTCTAAATGTTACTAATACTCTTTTAATACAATCATTCTTACAGTATTATAAGTACCTAGACTTCACGAGTAACCGATCAGGTGTTCGTTTTCAAAATGTTAGTACACTTTAATTACAATCACAGTGTTATTAGTACCTAGACAGAAAGATAAAATTATTCCCACGATGTTACTAGCGCCTTCGTAATGAAATCACCCACACTCGATTACTAGCACCCTCGTAATGTTACAAGTACCCTGGTAATCAAAGCACGTTCGTACACTTGTAACACAATAATTCTCACGATGTTACTTATAGTACCATGGTAATAAAAATCATCCTCACGATGATCTTGGTACACTGGCAATAAAATCATTCTAACGATGTTACTATAGTCGTCAATAATAAAATCACCCTCACGTTCTACTAGTACTAGCACACAGTTTAGAAAACAAAAAGGCACTATTTGAGAATACCGGGCTTACACCACTTGATGGAATATGAATGTTCTTTCGAATACAAGTGATATCTCTTCTCATATTTTGGGAGTCTTTGTGGCTAACAATTGAAAGCGAAGAACTGACACGACCCTCTACATACGTTTTTTAAAGTTAGGTATAGAACATAGGTCTAAGCACAAGTCGAGAGTGTCAGTGTGTTTGTTTTCGAGTTAGATGATCCACACTCGTTAATAAATCCAACCAAAAATCCTACATCTGAATGTGTAATATTTGAACTGTAACGTAACACACCATTCAAGTATTTAGTTTTCACATATGCGTGTAAGCGACGTGAAGTCTTGAATAACTATTCATAACAAAAGCTTCTCGTATTTGCTGAACCATTTTTGTGCGGATTTGAATTTGGAGTATTTGAATAATGGTTTGTCTTGTCTGTAAATAAATAGACTTTACCGGGTTGTGTTTTAGATATAAAGATGAGACACTGTTTAATAAATAACAAAGGGTTTGTGCTTAACAGAGGGGTAACAATTGTCATAATACTTCGTAAAACGGGAAGTAATTTTGGTGGGGAACATTACAATTTTAACGAAATGCACTCTGAAAAACGAAGGGGTGGGGGTATTTTCTGTTTCGTGTACCAATCTACATAAAATATTGTTAAACGGAAACTTTAGTAGTACTTTAATGAGAAATAGATGAATCGTTTTTACCGATAATCAAGAAACAAAAATCTATTGAGGTACTGAAATCTATAGGGAATATTGTAAGTGAACGTTCCAATATAGATGTTATTCTTTTTGAAAAAAAAGACAGAGAGATGCGCGGACAGTGTACTGGCCATATTGCAACATTTATTTGTAGGTTCGCTCATTTAGAAAACAAAATCAAATGATGGCCTGAAAAATAAAACTAGAAATGTTGAAAGTGGTCCTTCCAGTTTAAAACAAATCCCATTTTGAAAACGAAGAGAGGTTTGGAAAGGATATACGATTCCTCGAACACACATATTGTACTATTTTGATTCTAGCTTATGTATATTAACAAAATGCTGTCCGTTGTCCAGATTATTGCAGTAATGGTTTCTCAGAGTAATTTAGTATTATCATATTTTCAGAAGGACAGTGAACTATCCATGGAATTATCGCTCTATATTCAATTCGAAGATGAAGTAAATGAAGTTGACGACTTTTCTATAGAAACATTAATTGATCCCAGTGATGATAATACTAAAACCTATGTAAACACAGTGGGAAAACAACACAACACAAAGTACGTTTCACTTTCATTTGTCCCCCAAAAAATAATTTTAAGAACATTATATTTAAAACCTTAAACACTCATTGAATAATGTGGCTAAATGTATTTTTGTTTTCATTTTACAGATTAGAAGTTGAGTTTCATCGAGTATGCAATTTGCCAGAAGATTTGAAAAACCCTTTCCAGGTTATTTCGTATCTGCTTAGCAACCATCCTATTCATCGCCGAAAAAGAGAAGTCGGTTTGGAATATCCTGATCCCAGTTCAGTACCTGTCGGTTACGTGGCCAAAGAAGAAGACCTTCCTTCAGTTCAGGATGATGAGATTTTAGACGTGGCAGGTAAAGATTTATTTAACCCTAATATACAAGGAAGAGAATTCACACCAGCTGCATCAACTACCACTGCTGAGCCACACGTTAAAAGTTTTTGGGAAAATGTAGCTGATAAACAAAAAGGAGCTTCATTAGATAAAACTGGGGTCTCCCCTAGTCCAACAGCTATAGCACCGTCCGCTGATCCAAATGTGACAGAAGTTGTCGATGATAATTTAGACCCCAAAATAACTATGGAGACTACGATGAATGACATACTTACACCAGAGAGTTCTACGTATGGGGCTATCACTAAATCCCCATATACTCCCCCTAAAGGAAGAAGAACAACATCTGCCGTTTCCGTAGCTTCAAGTACGGTCACCACCCCAAACAAGGCACCGGGAAAATCTTCAACAATACCTATAAATAATGCAGAATATACTCCATCTACATCAGCAAGTATGGAAGCGGATACAACAGAAGAACAAACCACGCCATTTGTAAAATCTACAACGACGAAACCAACAACAACTGTGGGTACAACAACAACAATAAAGAGTACAACGACGACCACGAAAACACCCACTAGACCGTCAACAACTCCCAAACCACCCCCGACATCTTCTACGCAGCCATCAACAACACCCAAACCATCACCAACGACACCCAAACCACCGCCCACAACAGACAAAATTAAATCAACAACTCAACAGTCACCTAAAACTCAGTCCTTAAAACCCAGTACAAACAGTATTAGTGTAGATTCTGAAAGTAACACAACTCAAACGGTTCGCTCGACAACGTCAAATTTAGTGACAGAACCGAACCTTAATACACCTTTAACATCTATGGAGTCTGGTACAGCAGCTAGTTCTAGTGACTTAGGAATGGCACCAACATCAGAAGGAAATAATGACAGCTTTTGGCCAATAGTAGCAGCATTAGTTATTGGTATACCGTCCGTTATCGTGTTTGGTATCGCAATTACTGTAATCCACAAGAAGAGGTTAGGAAGACCACCGCGTTTTATGTCATCATCAATGTATCCTTCGCTTTAGATTGCACAGCACACAGGTAGGATTCATCGCACAAAACGCACATATTGATAAAATTTGGGTATAAAATATACTGGAATTGGGAAACCCAACATTTTATCAATATGTGTATTAATTTCATTTTATCAACTCATATTAACCCATTTCATTTAGTTTTATTTCAGAGCATATATTCATTTGACCAAGCGGTAAGTTGTGGTCGTTGTATTTTCAAATAAGCCTGTACTGCACGCGGCGTATGATTAACTGTTCGCTTGTTCATGACATTTATGTATTGTCTCTCTTTCTCTTTCTCTTCTCTTATCTGGTCTTTTGTTTAACCAATTAAAGTTCTAATGTCAAAATATCTCATTAAGCCAGTCATCATATTTATTCATGGATCAAGAACATGCACGTACAACTAACACCCTTGCTATCCCAATATTGGATATGTCATATTCTTTCTGCAACCTGTCGTCTCTCAACTAATCCATTGTACATTGTATAAAGCGTATCAATAAACTGCATATGACAAAACGGAAATTCATGTTAGGCTGCAGCAGCGTGGTGGAAAGGTGTATTTATTATTAGATCATTAAAATGATCGCGATCAACCATAGGTGGCGTGCGCAGTTTAATATGTTTATCTATATAGTGTGTTAAGGCATGAAATATATGTTATATATAACGGGCTGCTATTTCAGAGGTTATTGGCCTTCTATAATCTATGTTACTCATTGTAATGGGATTTTTCGGTCTTTGAAACATCTGATAACCTAGCGCATCACCTGATCCAATTTCCAGCAGGTGATATAAAGTAATGTCTTAAATATATGTTCAGCAAACGCATGGTGTTTTAAGCGCAAAATGTTGAACCTGATTGAGCTGAATCATCAGGTCCGTTAATTATGCTTAATTTTGTTGATTCTTTGCGTATTGTCAGCGTACGCAACCGGGGTTGAGAAGTATGTTATTAACTTCCTAATCATAGTTTATTCCAGATTTCAAAATGCGTGAGCATAATAGTACAACAGATAGTTTTATTTCTCTTTCAGAGCGATGGAGAAACCAAAGCGCAGCCTGTACGTCAGGAATCTAGGTACCAGATCTTCTGTGTCGGTGTGATCATGTAAGATTTAGTAATAATAATACTTTTGATAATAATATTTTAGCCTATCAGCATGTAAACATGAGGCAAATGGACAAAAAGTGTGCGTGTGTTTAAAATAAGAGCATCTTACGAGTATGTACTATTTCAAGTGAAAACGTATGTATATATGGTTCAACATAATGTATATTTTTTTAAGTATTCTCATACGCATCTTGAATGCATTGTATATTTTTGTAAATACAATATGTGAATATGTTTATTATTATTGCATGAATGTCGTCATTGTAATTGCATGAACAGGGTAAGTGATTTCTTGCAATCATCGTTACTAATACTAAGTTGATGAAGGGATGTTCAGTTGGTTATGCTATCGTTGATTGGTGTGTCGTTCGGTGTGTACATTGCACCAGCAACATATTGCAGGTATAAAAAATGCCAGCTGAGCAATTAATGCACTGGGGATACAGAATCAAAGTGCATTCAATGAATCTGTGATCCAAGAGAACAAGAACCTTTCCTTCATCATCTTCATCATCATATTAATCACCATATACTTATTCAATATGGTCGCTGTGATGTCGTACAAATTTATTTGAAGTCATTGAATCTTTTGGAGCAAAAAAGTAGGACGATAAACCCCATCTCATTTCATTACATTGCATATTTGAAAGGGTTTAAGAATAATAAGATTACTAGCAGAGGAAAAAGTAAGTTTCGATATTTTTAGGAGTAAGTATTTTAAATAGTTTTGAAATTGTAAAGGAATTTTCTCAGTATGTTGGTGTATATAGTGTAAGTATTTTTCCGGGGGATTATTTAATTTATTTGGCGGTATTTAAAGTCTCTTAAATGGAGCCCATGTTTAGTCAAGTTGGAGATACGGTGTATATAAATACAACCAAATACTTTGGTCTATTTTTATTTCTTTATTATAAACATTTGTAGCCTTGGTTTTAGCCATTTTTTTAGATTAGGCTTTTAGTGATTTGATCAGGAATAACAGTTTCTTTAGATTTAGGTTGTTTTACAGTGGTATCATATACAAGGAGCGCTTGGCTACATCTATAGTTGAAATGACACGGTCGCTTATATCATCACTGCTTTTCTTATTTCAGCTGCGCATGTGTCATTCGTCGTCTTATCAATGTTCTTTTATATGATTTCGCTAGCGACCGCAGTTTAATTGTTTTAACATAGACAAAAAAATCGATCCTTAAGCAAAAAAAAAAAATAAAAAAATAAAAAATTTATACATGTTTTACAAATTTAGCACTCTTTAATACAGCTGTGTGTAACGCAAATAAAAGTTGGTCGTTTTACACGATTTACCTTTTACTAATTCAGTGTGTATATTTAATACGAGTAGAGGACCTTGATGGAAATTAAATTCCATGATTGGCGTTGTAATGGTTGCTAGCGATATTAATATCACCATCTTTAACCGCATGTTGCTTGTCTCATTGGCTCTTATAGGATTTGTATTTTGGGCTTTGTCAATTTATCAAAGTTTTTATTTCTTTTACGATAGCATTTTTACTTTAGAGTATACTTTGCCCTTTCTTTGTTGTTCTGTTTTGGAAGTTTTCCTTTAAATCACCACTGTTCTTTTTATGTTTAACTCAACTTTTTTCCCGCCAAGTTTCATCGATCTTGCCAAGTCTATCACCGCCATGAAATCACTACGCCATGCCTTCGCCATAGGACACGCCAGAGCACGGTCATCTTCAATTCATTGTATTTCATTGTGTCAGGTGAATCATTCATTGTATTAACTAATAGTTGGTTAGAGGTATTAATTCCCTTGAAAGTAAAAGGGAACGTTAGATTGGATTCTTGTAACCTCTATACTGGATTATGCTGAAGAGGATATAATGCTGATAAGGATTCCATAAGAATTCAAAATAAACACATTTTTTTTTACTAAAGTCTGGCACACACGGGCGATTAATTAGGCTTGTAGGAGTAAACGAGCAATTGAATGCAACTAATGGGCGGCCGTATGGGCGAAGGTCCATGGATTGCCACACCTGAACGAATCAAGTCGGAATATCCAACTTGTCTGATAATTTGGAAACATGTAACCAGCATCAATCGCTAATATCTGTTACCGTCGCAGTTTAGCACGACAGCGAGCAATGTTTTACCACATGCCTAAGAAAATGGCCCGTGTGTGCGTGTTTTCCGAATTAAAATCATCTAAATATCATGATGTGACTCAATATTATTTAAGCCTTATGTCCTCTTTCCGCTTATACATATATTTGTTCAATATTCAAGCTTATGTTGCTATAAGTTGGGTACAGCTTTAACCATTGTACAATATATCGTAATGTATAAATGTTTGTACATCTGTAAATACCGAAAATGCATAAATATACAAAAGAAAATGTATTTAATTTATTATGTATATATGTAAATGATCTCATTATATCCAACTTAAAGCAAATGACTCGCGTGCACAAAACTCGTTTATTTATAAATTTTGCTGAAATTTGTTTAGTTGTATTTATGTATGGAACATAATGATTGTACTGATTGACGCTGGAAACAAAACATTCGCACACCACGTGACAGAACAAACACAATTAAAGCAAATGCAAATTTTAAAAACACAATGTGTTCAGAAAATGCCAACATTTAAACCAGATGTCAAAAATAAAAAAAAGTGCTTAACTACGTGGAGCTATTCTTAATAAATAACGGGTTCGTTATTTTTCTTGGTTTACTAGTCTGGTTGCCCTGTTTATATTCTAACAAATAATTTTGTTATCAAGTTGTCCTATTTTATTCCGAGTTTATTTCCTCCAATAATCAGTAATTGCTTTATGACGTCGAGATAACAGAATCTATATGTATACTCCATTTTGAAAAATAACTTTTTTGCACACTAGTCATGTTAATCATTTCTTTGAATGACATCTAGAAGTACGGTTAACTACACACAACAAAAGGCAAGGCAAGGTATATATTATGTCTATAACTACTGCTCTGGGGCCTATTTCACGAAATTTTAACTAAGATAAGATCCCAATTTTAGTAATTTGATTGGATAATATTAGATTGATTTTAGTGCTTAGCCAATCAAAATTGAAGTATCTACTAAAATTGGATTTTATCTTAAGTTAAAATTTCGTGAAACAGGGCCCTGTTACACAAGTGGTGAAGAAGAGAATCACCAACGAGTCTCTGTTTTATATCAATCTGATTAAAACACAGATCCTAGTTCGTTTCGGTTTTTATAGTTCAAAATTTCTCTTTACTTGTCTTTACTACACTAGGATCTAGAGGAGTTGTTATGTAACCCGCGTTCTGGTTGATGTGAAATATAGATCTGTATTTAATCAGATTGTTTTTATATAAAAAAAATATCAAGAGGAGTAGATAGTGTAAATAAAGAACGAGGATTTGCCGAATATTTTTAAATATCTAAACAGACTACAAATAGATTTTGTTTGTCACCCAACCCTTTCCGTCCTTTTTAATTGACCAATCAAATTCATATAGAGGTATCGGTAAGTAAATTATGAAAGTTATCACACAAGCGATATCTACCGTAGTATTGTTTTGGGGGTGATAAATCCATATATACCTTGTGTTGTGTTTCGTTGTGAATGTGAATAATTCTCAGCCATTTTATAGAAGTAAACATCTTGCCCATTTTATACCTTTAGTCACTGATTTTAATTTATCCTTTTTCGATTATTTTTAAGATAAATCTTGCCACGCGTTATTTGTAGTACGAAATAATGTTGGATATGAATATCGACAGAAATATCGCGTTAACCCAATCAAATGTCAATAATATATCTGATGACTTGTATATTTGGTTTGGTTTTGTGTTGTTGTTTTTTTGTACAAGAAAAACAAACGTCAACGATCTCCTCGAAGTCAAACTTTAGGATAAATCAATATAAACAGTCTTATTGTTATATTTTTGTACAATTTGTATACATTTTTATTTTAATACAATGATTTGTATATATCGTTATTGTTCATGTATATATCAATTGTTACCTTTTGTAAATTGTATTTTTTGTACATTTTTATGGTTAACGGTTTATATGTATCATGTATAATTCTATATTCATATCGACATATCCACATTTAAAAAAGACTCGTTTAATCCAATTATATTGTTATCACCTTTTGATGTTTTGCACAACATGTACATGTCGACAAAACCACATTGCTACATTTATCTATTAAACCCGCAATATTCCAGTCCAAAATAGCAGCCTTATCAAAAAGCAAATTGATATAAATGTAATTAACATCGGCCCACCATAATGTACTTGCCACCCTCTTCATATAGTCTTAAAAAAGTCAGACAAAGTCTAGACAATAATTCATTTCTACATGGAACATAATCAGAGTTTTTTTAAATGATCTTTTAAGATACTGATTACGTTTACATAGAATAGTATTTGGCTTTCGATGAGAAAAGGGGCATACCGTGTATTTAAATGTAAGTAAAAGCCAGGATCTTTCTTTGTTCTTTTTGACGTTAAAATCTGTTGGATGATTTGAATTTAATAATGGTTTTAAAATTTATTTGCAGACTTTTGTTATTTTACTACATGAAATTAAACCCTTTGGCCTTATTTGTAAAACTAATATTGCCCTTAATCGTAAAATGAATATTGTCCGTATTCGTAAAATGAATATTGCCCCTATTAATAAAATAAATACTGCCTTTATCGTATAAAGAATACTGCCTTTACATATTATCAAAACTGAAAACATTATTGGAAACGAATCTTAATGTTATTAATGAAGTGAAAGTCAAGTTTAATTATAAAATGAAACATCGCTCTGCCCAAACTTGATGTGATATATTTATTTAAATGTTATTTAAAAATTCACACTTTATTCGGAAAGGACTAGGTGGCTTAATTAAATATAAAGGTTTAAAGCATTACGGTTTCTACATCTTTATTAAATTGTACATAAAAAAATTAAGGAATATCTTCTTTCATATTTATTTCGTCTATATCTCTAAATGATGCTCATTTGATAAAATTGTTATTGTGTTATTGTCTCCTTCGCCCCTTTGATCAATACAATTGTATATTGTTAACATCGTGATAATGTTTTGTATGATTTTCTATACACCTTAGTGAATAATAAATTGTTTAAATAATCAGTTTGAAGTATGACTTTTATTCGAAGGTTTTAATAACCTTTACAGCACAAGGATAATCCTTGATTAGCACAGGATATGTAGTAGGTCGATTAACGTGGCTAGGTCCTGGGACTTTTAGTTTGTTTATGCGGTAAACTAGTACAATGAAACTAACAATTCAGAAACAGCCACCTTGACCATTCTAAGCAACGATTATTATTCCATTTTATACTATTTGCTTTGTACCCCTACGAGTGCAAATTATATCCAAGATATTTCACTATAGCATTACGGGAACTCCCATTATTGTTTATTTACTTATTTTCCTGGGGGGTTGGGATGGCCTAGTGGTCTGGAGTGCCGCGCTTCGACCTCGCTGGCCGGTCACCTCTGGCTTGCGGCTCTGGTTTCGATCCCTGGTGTGAGCGTATATGGCATGGAGATAGGGGCGCCTTCTCAACCTCGTGGGTTTCCTCCTGGCACTCCGGTTTCCTCCCACTGCTAAAGACTCCTACGCGCAAGCGAATTATTGAAATGAAATTAAACCATATTATGTTAGTCCCGAAATGACCTTGTTTGTGACGAGTGGACGTTAAACCCCAATTCTCTCTCTCTCTACTTATTTCCCCAAAACACCTTTAACGTGTATCGACTTGGACAAGTTAAGGGAGATAACTACAGATTGACAGCTCCTAAATGTAAATGAGGTACACTCCTTGTAAACTTCTACAGGCTGTAGTAAGCTTAATAAATTTCGATAAAACTATGGTTCTCACCTCCTATATCATGATCGACATGTGCAATTTAATCAATATTCGAGCCATTGTTTGGGTACATTTTTACAAAGTCCGATTTATGCGTTCTCCCAGAAGTCAAGAAAACTGGACAAAACCTATCTATCTTCGAAATCAAACCCAATGTCAACAAATACTGGCACGGAAGGAAAAAAAGGAGGGGGTATTATCAGTGCACCTTGGATTAGCCTTGTATCGGAACGAGGGCTGGTACCTGCGATGTGTGTTAACAAGTACAGAGTAAAGCTGGTGACACCCTCACCTACACACACCTCCTTTCTACACTATATAGATGACCCATTGACATAATCTGGCAATCAGAGTATTTAACCCACTGCCTGTATTACACGAGCAGGAAACTCGAACTGAGGTGTGATATTCGTCAGAATTATGTTTCTTAAGTTTCGACCAGCACATGCTCGTTATCATCAACATCTACAACCAGTTTGAACATTCGGTCTGCATTAGAACTAACAGATGCATAATTATTTTGTTCCAAAAGATGTGACGGGCTAGACACCTACTTAACCTAAGAAGAAAATGTTCCAATTCGAATTCAATTATATATTATTGTTTTCTACCCACAAATACTTGAATTAGTTCAATCCAACAGCTCAAATATTGAGTGTAGTCGTACACCTTGTAACACATTCATGTTTATCAAAAATTATATTTTATTCAATATGGAAAGGGCAAAATGCCATTACTTTTTTATTAATAAATAAATTAATAATATGTATTATCTTTATAAGTATTATTGTATATATAAATATACGTATAAAGTGGGCGTTCAAATGCAATATCACAGATCAAATAAAGATGGACAATTTGAAAAACTATACAATTCGTATGCCGTCAAACCTATCCCTTGGTTCTGGTTGAAAACTCTGGGTATATAGTCTTTCTCTCATAGCATTTGCAGTTGGTTGGCCCCAACGACGATAACTTTCACCGCTTCTGTTTGGTCGAATAGTACCCTGCTTCCATCGATGATGCAGATTTTGAAGATTTTGTTGAAATATTGTTTGAAGAACTGGAACGTCATCATTCTGTGATGGATGTCTCAAACGCCGTAATGTACGCCTGTTGTAACCTTCGTAATAATCCGAATGAATGGAACTTAAATCATCCATTTCAGTTTCGGTCATCTCTACAGAGTAAGTATCGTCGTCATTTTCATAATCCGGTTCAGGCTCCAAGTTCTGTAATTTTCTAGTTTCGCTGACAACGAATCTCGCAAAGTCTTCTTCAGTGTGAGTCTTCTTTAACCAGTCTATTCTTGTACTAGACATCAAATGCAAGAACGTTCCCCATCGATGCAAGAACATACTCGCAAATTGTAGAAATAAAGCCAGGGCAAAAATTGTCAGGAACGCTAAAGATAACGGTTCGTATTTCTCCACAATGTAGAAACTGCTAAGCTTCCCTTGGTTGTTTTGAAGCTGCAAAGCCAGAACTGTCCATAAAAAATTCAACATGAAGAAGATGAATACGACATTATTTCTTATCAAAATGAGGTCTTCCTTTATCTTCAATTTATGCGCCTTGTCTTCGTTTAATGGATGTAAATACTTCTTTATCAGATATTGCCAAAACTCTTCCTCGGTTTCTGATAACACTTCTACCGGCCCGTTCCCAATAAACTCGAGCGACAACCAGTGTGGATTATATGGATCGGCCTCATAACCCGGAACAAGTTTAGCGCTTCTACTTGAATGGTGTGCCTGGACTGGTGGGTGGTGGACAGTTGGGACAGCAGCGTTTGAAGGAAGGTGTGGTGGTGGTGGTGGCGGTGGTATAGGTTTAGAGTCACTGGGGTTTAACGGTTGCTGTGCATTTTGGTTGTTTTTATTATTCAGTTCGTCTTTCAAACCCATTAATGTTTTTATGGCATCGCGTAATTCATTGATGATTGACGCAATACCCAACAAGCTAAAGAAACTTCTAGACTTTTTCTTAGCTTTCTCTTGAGCTTGTCGTTCTACTTCGGCTTCTTCCTCTGGACTCATCTTTTTCGGAGTTTCTCGAGTTCCCCAGGATACGTTATTAAGATTGCATAGGTAATAGACAGTTAACAGGATAAATGTCGACGGTACCACCATGAAGTACAGGATACCATAAATTAAACAGAATAATTCCTGGGGATGCAGCAGGCCGGCAATCACAAAAATAACCGCAAGACCACTCAAAAACACAACATTCGGACTATTGAAACTTTCTGTAGCAATACTAATGACTGTTCCCACTGTAGCTATCATCATCACCACCGTAAAAAGGGCAGTTAGGGCGGCAGCTGCCGTTATCTGGTAGTTACTTTTCTGAGTCATACAAATGATAATATATATAGCAACTGGTATCACAGAGAGAATATAAGACCACCAGATGCCTATACCAAACACAGAATGGTAGGACCCAGTTATCATCAGAACAACAGTGGACGGGGCAAGGATAGTGGAAGCCATCAAAATGAACTGATACAGTACATATGGTCGACTGATGTTATCGTTGATTCTACAAGTCTCTCGCCAGGATGATAACAAATCCATCATGTTAGCTAAAGTCGAAGGTGACCAACGACGCCGCTGATTGAAAAATTCGTTGAAGGTTTCGGGAGCAAAGGTCAAGGCATCAGCACCAGCACAGTAGTCAATTCTATGACCTTGTTGTAGAAGTAGGGTACACAACCATCTGTCCTCTCCTGGAAAACCAAAACATACAGTCATGTACATCAATTTTCAAATTATACAAAATACACACATGGTGTTAAGAACAAACGGAGCTCTAGACATAGAGATATCCACTTTTATCAAAAAGGAGCGTGCGGATTCGAGTGTCATAGAATCTATATAAAGGCACGTACCTTGTTCAAACTGAATGTAATGTCTAGCCTCTGTTGGTTTTGTTGTGTACATCTTCATTACATTATCATCCATGAGTGCTGAGGCTCGAAATAAACTGAAGCATCCAGGACAGCACAAAACACAACCAAACACGTGTTCTGCGGCCTTTTGTAACCAATGACCAATAGCATACTCAAACTGTTGATACCAAACCATGGGACCTGTGGAAATAAAATAAATATCAATACTGGTCCAAATAGCACCACAAAAAGTATTGCGATAAACTAAGTTATTTTTCACGGTGCTTTGATTTCGATTCTAATGTTCTTTTTATAAAATGCTCCCGGTGTGTCTCAGATAGAATTAATTATTACCTGATCCTATAGGGTGAATTCTTCCACAAACTGCACCGACTTTCTTATTCTTTTTCATTCTATCAATTAATAGTTTCACAGATTCTGGTTTAAAATCTACATCACCATCTAGAGCAAGGACAAATGTATTTTCAGCTTCTTGCATCACCTACGACATATGAAACAAATATAAAATATTGACCCAGGCTCTTATAACGTTTGTATAATCATATTTTAATGACAACGCGCCTTGTGCTTTGTATACCCCACTGAGCAGACCACCCCCTCCCGTCAGCTTTAATGGGTTCTTTTATGCAAAGGGAAAATATAGTTTCAGACTCTTGCATCACGACAAATTAAACGACATTAAATCACCACATTAGCTTCAAATTGTTCATAGATCAGATGTCATAAAAACGGAATTTAATGTCTAATTATGTTGTATGATTTTTACAACCTAAACACATCAGCCGTATATAGATCACAGTAGAGTATTTACGTTTACCTTTTCATATTTTTCGGGGGTCATCCTCATCAACAACGATCTTAGTGGAGCAGCCTTTTGCCTTTTCTTAGATCTGCCTTTCTTTCTGTTTCGGACGTTAGTCTTCTCGATATCTTCGTGTAGTTCAGTTTCATCAACAGTTCTCATATCTGAATCCTTACCGCCCAGTAAACGGTAACCCAGTAGATAATACATGTACATACACTAAAACACAGGTGTTATATTAAATATTATTATACACGGGTGTTATATTAGTTATATCAAATATTATTATACACGTGTGATATATCAAATATTATTATACACATGTGTTATATCAAATAGTATTATACACGTGTATAATATTATAGTATATAGTGTATAGTATTATACATTTTATACAAATTATTATCTTCGAGCATAATTAGTTCATATAACTGCCAACACAACGTATTGTTATCTAGACGGATAACAGTTGTAATGGCAAGTCAGAATAAAATTGCAGTCTAAAATGCAAAGTATAACAACAGATCTGATCCATTCGACGCTATACCTTCAATTATATCAATACTTGGGTGACTTATATGTGTCTCATACGACATACTCATTGCTTAGCAATACCCAAAGTCTATGGTCGTGTTGCGCATAAATATGCATTGAGAACAGTGTTAAAATATCGATCAGCCCAAAAAGGCTACAAAGAAATTTAATCTGAGGATCTCCAACGGAAGAGTTTTATAATATATGTCATACCTGTGACCACCGTTTTCTGTGGCGTATCATGTTTTTGTTTTTGATGTGTATAATCATCTTCGTTTGACCAGGCATAGTGAAAACCAGACGACCCCCATATGGTGTGGGAACTTTAACAGGTGGTGCAATAATGATCGGTCCCTTAACAACAGATCTAAATAAAAAATGAAAAGAAATGGCTCATATATGTTTCAATTTTATTTAATAATTTGCTTGCGGATAGGGGTCTCTAGCAGTGGGAGGAAGCCGGAGGATCCGAAAAAATCCACGAGGTTCGACAGGCGACGCTATTCTTTGTCACGCACAACCAGAGAATCGAAACCACACCAGTTGACTCAAGCCAGCATTTTAATCTCTAAGCCACCGTGGCTTCATATAATCGGACATTTAATATCATAATACCAAATGTAATGAGGTTTAACCTCCTACTTTTCTGCACCAACTTTGCATATGCTGACTAGGATTTGTCATGCAGGGTTCTGTTAAGTAGACCAGGAAAACTTATACACGGTATCTCCGTACCAAGCTACAAGCCTTGTAGGCCTACAACGGAAACGTTGAAACCGATGAACATTCTTTGCCAACACCGGAAACAAACGTCGGAACTCCTGGTCAGTGTGACAGCGCCGTGTTTGAGCCATTGCGACTATATGTCATTACCTAGCATATTAGTGGTAATCAAGAATTAATTGAATCTAACAATGTTGATTAAAGACATAATTTACCTTGCCGCATCCTCCATACATTCTACCAACTGTTGAACAAAACTATTGGGTACATATTTATTAAAGTCGTCATCTATTTCAAAGGCATCGTCAAATATTATATGAACTGAAATATTTAAATAAAAGAAGGCTAGAATCAGCTATTAATCAAACTACAAACGTGATATTTACAATCTGGCTAATGACGACGGGCATGTATGGATCATGAGGGACATTTTGCCCGGACACCCGTTCACTTTTCGTCGAATTCCATCTGACAGCAGCTCGTATTACACCACGCTGGAAAATCACGAAGCACGTTTTTGGCCAGCATTTGGATGAACTCAAGGATAGAACCAGTGCTTAGTCATTGAACCATTACATCTATTGGGTAGGGGAAACTGCCTTGATCTATTCTGACACAGATTCACTTATTTTATAAATCGTAAAAGCAAGGACGCCGATTCCAAATTCTGCCACAGGTGATTAATATGATATACATTTAATCAGTGCTTCGTCTGATTACTACTTACTTTCAAAATTATAATAATCTGGATCACGAATTCTAAATTGTTGTTGAGCTAATCTACTGGCACATTGTACATAATCCAATCTAAAAAAATAATAAAAGTGTTATAGTCGTATGACTTTATCATTCAAACACGTTGATCAAAACACAACAAAAGAAACATTCATGATGTAAATTCTTTATTTACAATCCTACCTGTATAGAGATTTCAGCAACTGCGTCATTTCCTGTCTCGTCTCGTGCCACATTGTAGCACATGCGTATATCGTTGGTACAACGTAGTCATCCGTGAGGTTTCCCGTTAAGCTGTCACATCGAGTTCGTCTCATTTCTTGGTCGATTCGTCTTCGTCTCATGGTTAGATTAAAATCAGGAAAGATGCCATCATAGTGGGGTGTAATAAACAATCTGAAAATTATAAGTCCATGATCAATGATAGGGAAGTGATTCGGCAATACCCAGGAAGGTGCCTTTTACTTAGTATATTATTCAATATGTGTCACAGATTATAAGATGGATGTATTTCACTGGAGCAGTGGCACTCCGTTTCAATGAATAATTTCAAAACAAAAGTTAAGTCCACTTACTTTTCAATCTTCGCCATTCGTTCACTTTGTGGGAACCATATATGTGACACAATCAAACAGTAGGAGATCCAAAGGGCACCAGCACATCCTAGAGGTATGATCATTTTATAGATATCGACCTCGGAACATAACCAACTACCAACATGCCAATAGGACGGTAAATACATGTATTTACACTGTAGATAGATACACATTAAACTGACTGGTGGCGACAACAGTAACGGTAAAGCAAATGCCGTTTTCTGCATGTGGAGTTTGCAGGCCATACCAGCAAGATAGGTACAAACTATTCCAGAACCGATCTGGATATACATGAGACTGTAGGACGTTAAGTGATGCATCGATTTGTCTGTATCGGTATCACCTTCATCAACGCTAGGAAGTCTGAACGGAGCATCAATAAGGAAATTGGCAAGTAGTACTGTTAATCCAATCTTCAAGGGTCCCAAAAGAAAATATGAAGTTTCCCGAACATCTTGGACTTCGTGACGCCAATTTCTGAATGATGATTTCACTTTACCAAACAGTGTCCATTCTCCCGAAATGAAATTCTCTATCCATCCAACAGATATTAGTATTGCCGCTAAGGGTAATTCCCAATCCAGTGTTTCAAATGTAATAGTGGTTCTGCTGTTGTCCAGAAGATTCAGGAGGGTATGGCCACCATCTGCAGTGAAATCGGTTATAGTAAACACACACAAGGCACCAAGTTGACAAAGACAGGCTATCAGAGAACAAAACAGCTTCAAGAAATCCCAAATACTACACGTTAACTTTTTCTCGTGAAATATCAAATTTAATATACTAGGGATTTGGAATATGGTAAAAGTCACTGTGACGCCTCTGAAAAAGTCCGTTCCTGGTAAACAACGGAAAATCAGTAAACAAATTCCAGCCGTCTGCATCGCTTCAAATATAAACAGCTAAAAATAAAGATAAAAATAAAGTTTAACGTTTACATATGAACTAATTTTATGCTGGTTTTAAGATATATTTAAAACTCAGCTAAAATGAATGTTATTTATGACACGAACGTTAAATTCGCTATAGAAAATGCTAGATACTACTGGCTACTTACGAAAAAGAATAATTTCATTGACGGCCATTCCTTTCCACCGAACAAAATCTTCATAACGGCATTTAACCAGTTCCACATAATAGGACAACAAATACAAAACAAGAGAATAACCGTACTCTCGCCTCTAGTCTTTTCATCCTGCAATAAAGGATATGATATGTTTAATACACGTTCTAGTAATTCCTTCCCAATAGACGTGAATGTTAAATTCATGCCACTCCTTTGCCTATAGCACTCTTAATAGTAAGTGCAGGAGGGTTGCACCACACACAATTTTACACAAAAACAAATATATTGACAAGACATCATACTCAAAAACCACATCTTAATCTGTATAGTTATTAAGCTTCAAACGTGTCACAATATTCCAGTCAAAGGAATGTAAATTCAAATACTCATCGCTAATTAGGAACCAAAAGGTCAAACAAAAACTGCCATTAAAAAAGTGGGAAAAGGGAGGAAGAAAGAATTGCTATAAATAAACGGACTACATCCATTAGATCCCGCGGAAGTAATTACTAGCTGTAGTCCATGTTAGTTACGATCCTGGCTTAGTCTTTAGCAACTGAATGGGTTGTAACGTAATAACATGTGTAAAGTCTCACCCCTTTTATTCCTGAAGTTATGAGAATCAAGGATAGTCGACTGGCGACAGTACTGCCAAGTATTACAACCACCACGAAAAGGTACAAGAAAAGTCGGACACATTTTAGAATTTCTTTGAATATCGAGTCGTCATCCTCAAGTTCTCTCTCTTTTATTTGGAATACATCATAAGGTCGCCTAAAAATTAAATCAAATGATGAAATTATTATTATTGTTGTGATCCGTTAGTATTGATTTTCTTTAACATTTGATTTTGGAAAGATTAACGGTATCAGAAATTAGTCTTTTGTCAAATAGAACGGGGGCTTTCTTTTGATCTACTAGTATCTATTATCACCATACAATATTATTTTGCTACTGGTGTTTATTTATATTTGGTGGTAAACAGGTTAAAACTGCGCAACATCGACTTGTTTCGGGGAAACGCCCGCGTCAATAATCCAATAAAAAATTATTTGGATATAATCTTACCATTGGTCATCTTCAAATTCCTCATCTTCCTCATCATCTAGAAGATCAGAGTCCTCATGACTCGTTTCAGACGGCGAGGCGTTTACCTTGATTTCTGGTATATCATTAGGTAGGTCATCATACCGTAGGTCCTCCACAGTATCTGTGCTCATATCATCGTCGGACTGCCCAGAGTGATCAGCTGAATAACTATTCTGGTTTAACCGATTTGTGATATTGTCTTGAGGTGTATTAAAACCTTCGGTAAAGGAAGAACTAGTTCTCCGACCGGATGAGCTCCTCGAGAAGTTTGAAGATGGTGGAACGTTGAGTAATCCATTCAGACTTGCAGATATATTAGCCATTGTTGTCCTCCTTTGAGCTGAAGTGCTTTGTAAAAATCCCGACACTGCCAAATTTGGAACCGAAAACCTTTTTCCGAGAGGATCGCCCCTAATGTTGCCATGTTCATTATACAAATGTCCACTGGACAAATGACCATTAGACGCATGACCACTGTCCATAGATTGGGAAAACACATCATTCTCATCTGAATCATTCATAGCACTCAACAATGAGGCTTGTGATTCACGTAGTTTCCTCTCCTGGATCTAAAAATGAATAATGATTTGTAATCAATCCACATGAATATAATCCTCATTAGAAATAAAACATAGCTTGATCGATTACTTACGTGCATTGTACTTAATGTCACTAGGCTTCTTTAGGCTTCTTCGAAACATGGCTCGGAAATAAGCAGTAATTGTTTTAAATTGTATTCCAGTGAATTATGACTTGTATATGTTTAGGTAAATTACTTAATGCCACCGATACAATTCAATAATATAGCATGTGCTTACCTTAGTTTTAAGATTTGAGTCCAGGATTTCTTTATGCCAGGATTTCAGGAACACCTGAATAAAAACAAAAACATAGCCAATTGTCTTTTTTGTTTAAAGTTATAGCTATACCCAACTATAATTTTTTTATATATTTTAATCCGACTGTTTACTGCTGTTTGATTGGACAGACACTGTGATTGCCAGTAACCTCGGGTTATATGAGGACAAAGTGATTACTATCAAGACTTGGCTCCTATAAGTGAGAATTTGATGGTTGCTATTTTAAGATTAAACGATATTTCACATATTTTTTTAGCCCGTGGTCATATATTTATGAATATGGTAAGCCATATTGTATTAGCTTATGGTTATATGATTTGTCATATTGTATTAGTTTATAACTATCTAGCCTCGAGCTAAAACTAAAACATGAATGTTGACATGACATACATCATAATATTCCTTTTTTAAAACAATAACTATCTCCAGTGACGCAACAGATTCTGAATGTGTATTTAATGATGTCATCTCACTGCAGTTACATTAAGAATATATTTCATATTATGTCATTGTATTATGTTATTCTTTTGTTTTATTTATACTGGCGGGTTGGATGGCCGAGTGGTTAGCACGCGCGCGCTGTATCATCGAGTCAAATGGCGGGGTTTCGATTCCCCGGTTGAACGTGACAAGGAGTAGGGTCGCCTGTCCAACCTCGTGCTGTCCGGTTTCCTCCCACTGCTAAAGACCCATATGCGCGCGCTGTATCATACGGTCTGTCATCGAGACAACTGGCGGGGTTTCGATTCACCGGTTGTACGTGACGAGGAGTAGGGTCGCATGTCCAACCTCGTGGGTTTTCTCCGGGTCCTTCGGTTTCCTCCCACTGCTAAAGACCCATACGAGCAAGCGATTTATTGAAATAAAATTGAGCCATGTGTTAGTCCTGAATTGACCTTGTCTGTGTCGAGTGGACGTTAAACCCCATTTCTCTCTATATATACGGGAATATGTTTTCATGTTTCACCTTGACACGGTAGCTAACATGTCATACTACTTAGAAGTTAATATAGAATTTTCATACAGAAGATAATGTAATATTCTTATTCAGAAATTAGTACAATATTTTCATTCAGAATTCAAAAGTTAGTACAACATCGCCATTATGAATTCAAAAGTTAGTACAGCATTTTTATTTAGAATTCAAAGGTTAGTACAATATTGTCATAGAGAAGTTAACGAAACTTTTTCTTCAGAAGTTAGTACATCATTTCGTAGTGCCCACCATAATTCCGATGATAAAATTTTGTTTTATTTTCATATATACAAAGGAGGCATTATGGGGAAAATATGAAATCACATTTACCTTAGTTTTTCCCAGTTGATAATCTTTAATTCCAGAGTCTTGTAAAATTTTCTGGCACTGGGCTGTTGGGCCATGGTGTAATTGAAGATTTTCGCATAATTCTGCATATCTGAATTAAGTCAAATGCGTTTAAAATTGAGCAACAATTCGATGAATATGGTATGTATATACATTACGGGTGAATGCCTAAAGAAGTTAGTTGTTTTATGCTAAAACGGATGTTTACATTTTTTCAGAAAACAAAATCCATCTATTCTTTTCGTTTGAATAGAAACTTATGGTAAATAAAAACAAATATAGTTCCACTATCCATCGCATTTTAAATTTAAGCTTATGGAAATTAATGATAAAAGTAAAATAGTTAAATCAGCTAAAACGTTCATTACAATATTTACTGCAGCTTACCTATCCACAAAATCATCAAATTTACTTCTAAATGGGAAACCATCTCTGCGAAGTTGAGCTATTTCCATTAAACCATTACATTGTAATTGTCGGTTTACTAAGACATTGTCAAATCTAGCACTAGTTAGAGTTCTGTTGGGTTTAACACATCTGTAGAAAAAAAAGAAAATAAATTAGAATAAAATTGGTGTCCATGTACATGAATATAATTCTTGTATAGACCTGAATGAAGATAGAGAAAAAAAACGTGCAGTACATGGGTGGGAGGAAACCCGTGTACCCAGAGAAAACCCACGACCTTGCTCAATGGCGGGTACATACAGCCCTTAGATGGTGTTTATAGTGATGTGAGAAATGAAATGAAATTAATTAGGGTTTAACGTCCTACATTTCTGAATTAACCGGGTTTCCGAAGGCCGTGATATAAGAAGTACTTTACCTTACAAATAAAGGATCAGCTTCGTTTAACTTTGATAACAGATCAAACAACGATCTCTGTAAAATAAATATATATATTCATAAATCAAAACTCTTTTACCTCCTCATATAAATATTTATATCTGAATTTATAATAAACTGGTGGTGAATTATATATATCGAATGAGTTCTTGGTGCTTTTCGGGTTCAAAAATGTGTCATTTGATTAATGTTAATGCGAGTTAAATGACGGTAAATATAAATTGACGGTTCACAGAAAATAACTAAAAGCAAAGCGTTACCAGGAAACGTATGTATGCCAACAGGAACATTTTTTTAATGGTGGTTTAAGCCCGAGGCAAAAACCATGAATCAATATGATGTCAAAACTGAATTACGAAAGGATTCTGCTTCACGACTAGCTGAATAATTCCAACGTTCTTTCCGCCTGTTCTTCTTTGAACCCCAACTACCTGTACTAGTCGTGAATATATTCTTTATTTTACCAAAACTATGTCTACTAACCTTGAAATGATTGGTAACTGTTGGCTTTGGTTTTTGCGTTAAAGACTGCGTACTGGAACTTCGAGTCATATTTCTGTAAAATACACACAATACAGTTTTAGTTGAATAGAAAAAGGTCCCATATTTCCTTTAGCAAGGTCAGAAGATCAAGATGTAGTAGTGGAATGGGCTCACTGTCTTAAATTACCTACAATTGCGAAAATAACTGATGAAGCCGTTGTTCATCTTCTGTGAGATTACAAATATTGTGACAATTTAGCCTCTCAAAGGAATAATAGTTCTACAATGGTTCAATGAATTTAAAATTCGTAAGATTCGACATACTCTGCAGACGATATAAGCAAACCAGCACCGCCTATAAGTGTTGCATAAAATGATTCCATGTCCCATTTTAATCCAATTTAACCAAGGCGGAAGGTTATCTACTGTTGGTATTGTGTTTTTTTTCTGTTTTTATTTAAGTTTCAAAAATCAATCTGAGTACATATTATGGACTAAACCTTGAAAATCTATTATTGTTCGAAATACACAAAGAGCGACAGGTGATTTTAATGTGATCAATTCAGTTTTAATTTTGTAAATAACTTTGTCCCAAACGAAACTGGTATTAAACAGTGGCTCAATGTACTGAGGTGACGGCATTTCATTTAAAGGTGCGAGAGCTGGTTTACCACACCACGAGCCATCGTCTAATAATGTAATATGCAACAAGACATGTGTCTCTTGTCTAATAATGACAGGAGTAGAGACACTCGTCACAACTTCTGGGAAATAAGGAAATGGATTAAGGGAAAAGCCAATAATGGTCATGTAAACATGCAATAACATCACTTGTATTCTGTCCACATGTCATACAACACATTCTTACACTATGTTCATACTGATTAGGTCATATGTACCTACACAAAAGCCATTCTAATTATTTTTAGTTAACTCAATCAGTTAATTATGTCCGTGTAATGTTAAACGGATTAGGTCATACGTATGTACACAAACATCATTTGTTCTAACTAGTTTATAACTATTTAATTATATTTCACTTGATGGCTTGACAAATGTGAGTGTTAAAGGTAAATGGCCTGGGGCATATCTCGTCACAATCTAAATATTATTGTTTGATGGCGGTTGTGACAAACTAAGGCGTATTCAAACATCAATACAATCTTCACCGCCATTTTTTTTATATGCAGAGCCATGTATCTGTGTCTTTTGCCAAGCCCATTGGTTTTTATATACTTCTATCAAAATTCAGTGCATAATTAAAATGAAATCGAATAAAATGGACTAGTCTTGATGTCGCTAAGGCGAATTTCTAATGAAGGATTGGCTATATTGTAAGTTATTTTCACTTGTATATTTGCCCTCAGGCAATTTATAAAGGCATATTAAACAATTCATCAGATAAATACAAATGTCATTACCCCTGTTCCAGGTTTGACGATACTTGTTGAGACAGATTGGTATGTAATATCTCGGTTTCCATAACTACTGGCCAAGAATTTGGTAATGTAGGACGGATCGTAGACTTACTGGAAAAACTGCAGAAAACAAAAACATGAAATTTTGTAATGCCTTCTGGCTTAGGAAGTTGCGTCCAACTTCTAAGAAATGTTTATATCACGAAAACATTCTATATACGCTAAGCAATGAAATGGTCTTACTTTTCTGCAAAAACCGTGATAATGAAAACAGGCATATAAATCTTTCCGTCACGGGGGCGCTACGGAATACTCTTTAACTTCTTGTTAACGGTAAACATGAGACGTCATACTTTCGTCCCATCCAGCACAAGGCAATAGACATTATCTTATTATATTATCTAATTTAAACATAAATGTGCGTTGGGAAGTAATCTTTAGATTATTGATCTAAAAGGGTAAGCCAGATATAAGTTTCGCGTCGATGTTTGGAGATAAAAATAAATTTAGGCAGATGATTATATCGAAAGGGCGGTAACGTGAACTCAACAGAAAGCAGTATGGTTTTATAATTTTTTGAACGATCTACATTTTGGGAAAATTGCATTTTATTGGTAATGGTCTACAATCTATATTTGACATTTATTCTGAGTATTGTGACGAGAGTATATTGTAATATTCAGAAATAATAATACAACATCATAAAATAATGCCCCAAGGTATTAATGTCACCATAGATCATAAGGACTGTACCAGTGACACGGTGATTATACTGTATCATATAAATAGTATTAAGTATGTCAGTTAATCCGTTAGTAGCATACTAATAAGTTGATGAAAATATTACTACGGCAATTCAAAAGTGAAATTAAATGGGACGTAATGGTTTTCATTTCGGCACAAATCTGGCGTGAAGTAGGGCTTAACGTCCTATTGTCCTGCCCCTTCGTGATAATGACGCTATAAGGACAATTTTGCGCAAGAAGCAATTGCAACTACTAATGATTCTTTTACGTGCACGCCGACATTTACACGTGCAGTCAATGGAATGCAGTGGTTTTCGTCCCACCCGTACGACTAGACCTTTTCTGGTAATACAACTTACTCTGAAATAGTGCCCGTAGCTGATAAGGAAGCTGTAAAAAGGTCTCGGATAAATGCATTCTGGCTGTTTTGAAGATTAACTACTATATCTGAACTCAGTTTATCCCTGTTTCTTTCAAGAAAACCTGCAGCATCATAATAAACCTGAAACAATTGAAATCCGACTTTGATACAATGCTTTATTTGTAGAGAAAATACAGAAATTATAACTAAAAAGTACCACAGATTGATGAAATGATTAACTAAATGAGAAGTATCATACTGGGTTCTATGATAAACCGATTGTAATCCTTCAGAAACATTTAATATCTTCATATAACAATAAACTATAACACCTTCCTATGGAAGAAGAATTATTAATTTATCTTAATATATTGGCAGGGCAATATCTAATTTATTTTAAAACTATAACACATTCCTATGGAATTCCTATGGAAGAACAATTACTAATTTAGTTTTAAACTATGACACATTACTATGGAAGAACATTTACAAATTTATTTTGACGGCATTTCGAAGAGTAGTCTCACAACGTTATAGAGCTAGTATCGAAAGTACTTTACCTAGATTTAAACACTGCTACTGTAACACATTTACTTACTTTGTCAGCATAATGCCGAACTCCGAACATCACTCGATTTCCCTTTGATGGTATATAACGTTCATTTGATGTACAATATCTGTCTAATTTATGTACAAGTGTACTGTCTGAAGACTGTGGGAATGTTGATTCTTCATCAAGCAATGGTAATATGCCATACGATTTCTAGAAATTAAATGAGGAATATTTGTTTAATTCGTATTAAAATAACAAGCATAACAAAATCCCGATTAAACCATCAGGAGTTAAAGAAAGGATAAACTTAATCTGCCAGGGTACAGCACCGTTAATCCTTGCAGATAACCAAGCTATAGATGGAACAGAAACAGTTGACCTCGTTTATTATCTTACAGGAAACGCTAAAAGAAATTTTAGAATTTCATGCAAGATCAATTTTGATTATACATGTATTTTTTTATTAATTGAACATGAACGGGGCAATTAACTAATGAATACCATTATGGATTCACAAATAAGCAAATATTCTACAAACCTTAAATATCAAATTCAAGACATCATCATTAGATCTATGGTGTATATCAGTCCAATGGATTCCCTCCAATTCATATTCCTTCTTCTCTCTCGGGAAAATATAATCCATGAAATATTGCTGTAGCCGTTCATTTGATACATTTATCAAAAACTGGTCGAACCTGTTGTTTTCGAAATTTTCAAAACCAGACATATCGAGTAGTCCTATAGATGGTCCAGTTGGTGGTCTGAAATACATGGAACCGTGTACATATCGGTGCAATCGCATAAAAATATAAATGTTCGAGGAAGCAAATTTTGAATTCCAGGTCAATCAATTAGAAACCTGTTCATAATCATGAGAATCCGTGTCGATTTCTTCAATTTCCAAAACTAAAACTATAAAATAACATAACAACTCACTGTGATCTGTCTCTGTGAGGCCAGAGATTTTGATTAATTTGTCCAACAATCCATCCAAATAATCTGGCATACAATTCTTTACACAGGGCATCTCTACTATCATTAGCTTCCCTCTCTGTTTTTCTACAGTGGAATCTTTCACCTTAAACATTATAGATCTTAAGTTAAAAAGCAGATTAGAAGACAACTTGCGCCAAACAATCAACTTCTGTAAGAAACAATACTAATTAAGCCCCTTTTGCCAATAAATATCAGTATTAAAGCAAAATTGTGGGGCTCGCATTGGCATTCTATTTTTCCCTTTCCACCGCTATAATTCGAATGAATATATGATTCTGTCCCTATGCTCTTCGTCCCCTTGTCCATCATATAGAAAGTGTGGGGAGGGAGGTTCTAAACATAAACAAAACGTAGAAGATAAACCTGGAAACAAGGCAAAGAAACCACGCAGATACTGCAAGCAACAATTATGGATCTAATGGAGTCGTGGACCATAAATAAGCATCCACTGCGCGTTTCTATAATCTAAAACACATCCTACCTCTAATATGACTGACTTGTGATATTAATGATTCAGTTAAAGCCATTTCATCTTCTATACTCAATAATTTAGCTACAGCATGTAGAGGATATTCATCAGCTATAGTAACACCATCTACTTCTTGACATGGTAAAAATACTATATTAGCCAGATGTAATATAGCTGCTAGTGTTATATAAATCACAGTCAAATGCTGAAACATAAATTGTAAAATATCATGATGGCTACAGTAAGGAATTAAAAAGAACCAGAACAGTCTTTGCCTGAAAAACAACTGCATTACACTTACAATTATTTGATAGGAAAGTCAAATGTTAGTATCCAGTGTTCTACATTAGTTATGCAAACCGATCAAAAGTCTCATATTTATTCGTGTTATCTAGTATTAAAATTCTTAGTTACCTCTTCTGAGAAACCAATCTGTTGCATGATTTCAGTTAAATCAGTGAACATCTTCTGATAGTGCAACATTTCTTCTGTATCTTTAAATACATCTTGATGTCCAGCACCACCTCGCATAATTCTGTATAACAATATTGTTATTAATTAAACAGGCATTGTGCAAAATCTAAATATTAGTTAGATATTAACTATCCTAACAAGACCATAATGAACCCTCGATGGCATCGGGTGATGCTTTAAGTAGAATACAACGGTTTTGCGATTTAATGATTTATTTGAAATTTTGACTTGAACAGCCTAAACAGTCTTGATTTTCAAGTACAATTACCGGTGAGTTTCCATTTTCAGTCCTTCAATCGGCTGATTTAACTCTTACAGGACGTATCTTTGAGGCTGTACAACACTTTGATGAATAAAATTATGTCACAATAAATCTATATCAATTTCAGACAGAAAAGGGCTTTGCAATAAAATTCTTATTTTACCTGTGGCTGTTTGGATCCTCTAGAAAATAATAAAGTAGTTTATCTCTTGTCATGCCAGCGAACAAAGCGTAAAAAATATGGAAATTTTTCTCGGTTTTGTTTCTATGGACAACGCGGGATTTCTCCAATATATAGTCATCAATCTTAGCTGTAAATAAAAGAATGAATTAATGCAATTATAGGTTCGATTAGACAATTAACAATACCTTATCTATTACTATACGAAACAGGACCATCGCGGCTATTTTGGAATCTGTCAATCCATGCGCAATTATTGTTCTAAGAACCGGCACGTCAACTACTATGTCGACCGTACTCGATATTCTGAGGCTTTTAAGATTTTGTAAGAGCGTCGACCCAAGAACAAGAATTAAATTACCAAGTGCATGGAAATAGTCACTTGTTCAAAAATGTAAAGAAAAGAAATAACTTAAACTTACCTCCAAGTAGTGTTCCATTTTCTTTGTAATGTAACTCAACAAATTTACCAAATCTACTGGAGTTATTGTTAGATACAGTCGAGGCATTACCAAAAGCTTCTAACAGAGGATTGAGCTACAATGACAGATTGAGAAATATTAAAAGACATGATACACATAGTTGATAATATGATAATAATATGTTTGTTTGCGAAAATCGTTGTATTAATTACAATTACATTCACCTTTATTGTTATTGTCGGGAAAGTTTGAAAAGATCGTAATTTTATCAAGACATTGTATACTAGCTAGTGTAGGGTGATCACGGGTGCGACCCACGCACGCACATTTGAATTCGATCAACAACATGTGGAACGCCGCTGTCCGGGCAAAATGAACCCGAAATCTGTTAAACGTGCATTATGCAACAGCTAAATCTGCCTATTGCAGGTCTCTTTTTGGCCTTAAATGTTATTCAAAACATTAATCAGACATTAATTATGTTATCTAGACCATATTCAACTCTCGATGACATCGTTAGCCTGCTTTATTTAGTGGATTTAAATACGGTTTGAATTGATGGATGATTTAAGCTAGTAACGACGATCGAGGCTAGCCTAAAACTGAATCGCTGATATCTCGGATCAGCGTAAAGCAATTTGGCTGAATTTTTCAGCATATTCCATTTTCATTATCTATTTGTAACTATTGTATCTATTTGTATCTACGAATACATCTGAAATTGAATTTAAAAACATTCTTCTTACCTGAACTATTTTATCCAACAGGTGTTTATCATCAGTGGAGCTAATATGCATTAAATGACGAATTATATATTTGGAGGATTCTGTCTTACCGGCTCCAGATTCTCCACTGACCAGAATACATTGGTTCCGACCGGAATCCAGCATGTTCCTATAACATGAATCGGCCACCCAGAAGAGATGAGGTGGTTTGGCCGTGCGTACACACATATTTGAATAGATGGCATGGTTCTGAAAATAATGGATATCTTGTAGGATAGCATTTGTAAATAATATAAACAACACAAACAGACCCCAAGCCTGATCGTGCAAAAAGGTAACTTTAGTGATCTACAACAGAGAGCTTATAACGTCTTGACTTAGAAGACTCACTCTCTGATCTGGAGAGTTTAAGAACAATAAGTATAAGTAATTTTATTTTACTTACCCTTTCATCAAATAACCCTGTTGGTTTACAAGGATTTACAGCTACTAGAATATCTCCAATATAAGTCTGTAAAATGTTTAATTTCTGTATTAGTAACAAATTACAAAGCATTTACCAGGAATAGGTTAATACAGGATAATCTGTGGAAAAGATCTCGACAGAAAGGAACAAATACTCCATATTAACAAAATTGTAAATTTCTAAATGACATACACTGGGAAATAAATTTCAATATTAATGAGATTTCGTGATGTGCAATCCCTTTAGATCTCTTGTTTTTTGTCGGTAAGGTAGGTGGACGGAACACAAGATGCCTGACAATTTTATTTTTCCGAATTATTACTACCAGAAAGAGTATATGTGTTGTAATTCCCGAAGGTGTGTATGGTTGTGTGTTTGTGTTTGGGGGGGGGGGGGATCCTGAACACTGGTCGTTTCCTTAACCCTTATTGAATACTTACATAGAATCGATCCTTCTCATATCTAGTTTTCAAAGTTTGTAAAATATTAGTTTCATCTAAAACTTCTAATTTACACAAATCATCAACTAGTGGCATCTTGTAAATTGGGTTCTTTATTCTTCTAATTAGTCATATTTCGTTGTATATTCACTGGTTAATATCAAATATCTAGAAGAAAATATGAAGCAGTTATTATACTACACATTTATAGAAGTAAGTAAGATTTATCATACCACCCAAATGACTAGAGAACATTTTATTTTTCAGCCTTGCAGGCGGTATGTAATACATTATATTTACATTAAGCAGAAACTAATATGAGATAATTAAACTGCACTTGTTGAGAACATATATACAAAATAGTTTTTTTTCGTCCTATCTAAGAGACTAGATAACATTTTACTTGTCAACCCCGCCGGCGCTTATACCCCTGGAAAACATTGAACAGGGATAGCCATCTTGTGGTGACAATCCTATACGGAATTTTGTTTTCTTCCTTCTTATATTTGCATACTCATTATCAGACCACGAAAACCCTGCTCGCCACATAGATTTAACATACAGTGTGGTTTGGTAGGATTGTTAATAGAAAGACGTCGCCCTTTTTTTATAATGTTGCGTACATTAAAGTCAAACTCGTTAGACATATATCAATACGAATGGGTGGGTCAATAGTAATAATTGTTTACCACTAACAATGACCGCCCAAATTGATTTCGTCATATTTTGTCTCATCCTATCTACTAATTTGGACATGTTGACATGATTTACATGTTTACCTTTCGATATTAATCAAACAAAAACATTGCTTAGGTGTGAATGTTGAACGTAACAATCGCCGAAAGTTTTCTATGCAGTATAATATGGTGGGTGTTGACGTCGAAAGCTTTAGATCTGTCATTAAGTCGAATCACAGGTTGTGACAAGGAGTAAAACCGCCTGGCAAACACATTGGGTTTTCTCCGGATTCTCCTTGTTATTGTTATTGCTAAAGGACGAGAGGGAATTATTAAAATAACATTGTGTTTGATCCGATTTGTGGAGAGTGGACGTTAAAGGAGCTAAGTCTCATCCAAACTCAATATCATACAAAATCTTCAACATTGAAAATACGAATTATTTGTCAATTTAAATCACCATTGATGTTGTGATCTTACCGGAAAAAGATGGGCTTCTGATATCCAATATTTGAGACAAAATAAACATTTTACCATTGGTACACGAATCCTGTACCACAATGCGTTTCAGCCCCAGTTCTAGCAAGAGACTCGAGGAACGAGGCTAGAAACATTGCACCAAATCAAACGGTATATGTAGACTGGAATAACCAGACACTCGAAATAGCCACGCGATTGACACTGCTGGCTTATTTCGTCGAACATAACTGATTTGAAATTAGAGTAAAAACGGAAAGCATTGAATGTAAATCAGTTAAGATACATTCATATTACAGTATTTTAAGCGTTGCGACCCACTTGTGTCCTACATGTTAGCGACTTTAGCTCCTTTAAACAAAAGGTTTTCAAAGTAGTATGTAAAATTTTCAATGTAGTAATCTCTAAAACCGAACACTTCTTAATTTTAACATGCATTTAATAATCACTGAAAGCAAAGTCTTTTTAAGAGGTGGGTAACTTACCTTTAAAAATCTCAAAAAGCCAAGATTTTAAATGTTAATTGATAAGTTATAATCTATACGAGCGAAGACTTTTAATTTTAAAATACATTTAATAACGACTAAAAGCAACGATATTAAAATGGTAACTTAAATCTCAAAGTACATTTAAAGTGTAACTTACATTTAATATTCTCTTTAAAAGGTAACTTACATTTTATAATGTGTGAATGGGAAGACTATAAATTGTAACTTATTTAATATTTATTGATTTCCAAAGGCAAAGACTTATTTTTAAATTTTAACTTAATAATCCCTCAAACTGAAAACTATTGTAAGGTAACTTGAATGATCACTAAAAAGCGAATATTTTTAAATTTTAACGTACATTTAATAGTCTCTAAAGGTAAAGACTTTTTAAAAATTTCAACTTACATTTTACTTATTTCCAAAGGCGAAGACTTTATTGCGTATATCCATTATGTCCAGTCTTAGAATGAATGTTACTTTCCACTTACAAGTTTGCTAACAAAAACGTGAATAACCTCATTTACTTTGTCATATCTTTGATATAGTCATTATGCCTTGATTAATTATCTACTAATTAAGGTACAAATGAATTTTACTACGGTTTATAGCAAGGAGGTGCTCTGAGAGGCATCCTCTTCTCATTAATCAAAAATTATAACAAGGGGATATTAAAGGTCATTTGTCCGGCCAGTTATTATCACGGGTCACTTTAAAGGAAATCTACGTTTCGTGACAGTATTGTGTATTTCCTGCCCAACTGTTGTAGAGAATCTTGTATGCTTCTTTCATCAACATATCTACACCATCTACATCGTCATTACATATATTGTACACACATTATATTTACTTTATGTACACATTATTTACTCGTGCTGATGCTGTAAACTAGTGGCCGGAAGATGTAAGTAAAGTTCATGAGAAAAGTAGATACCTCATAATATTCCAACATAAAATGTTGGGTAAAAGCAATAATGGTTGTGGGAATGTACATATCAGTATCCACAAATAGATTCACCCCCACAGCGTCCCACGTCTAACAATTTGGATAATTTAAATATGCACATATTAAATTAAAGATACATTATGGGAAATTGGATAAAGAGCTGCCAATTCTCACTATAAGAGTTAAATACTAGATAATTTAAAAGGGAATCTGCGATTGAAATTTCGGCGTAACTTCGATCATCATTACTGAAGTCGGTAAGATAAAAAAATAGTCTCGATCATCCATTTCATGATGAAATCCAATAAATATCGCAGGCTAGCGTTGACATTGAGGGTTGATTATGATCTGGATACGCTAGCTAATGTTTAAACGTGATAACGAAAAAATGTCGAAAGTTACAATAGTAGGTCTACCTAAATGTAACATTATCACTTACGTTTTAGTTTTTCAATTATGAGCTCCGACAAGGAACATCGTCAAGTCGTTCGGGTGGTACTAAAAACCGAGGTCCAGTATACCCGTTGGCGTGTTGGTATGTACTTAAAATAAACCTTTGGTAGCTAGGATTCAATAAACAAGTAGGCCGTAGCACCGTTGTTCGGGCTTGTGATCTATCCTGTAACCCGGTTGGCACAGAATAGGATGATATTAATCTTCATTTCTGTAATTTTCTGTAATTGGGGGCTCATAGGTTACTTTGAATACGATATGAGAAACCAGTTTCCCATGTTTAGTTCCTAATCGTACCCTTATATTTTCATTTGGAATTTTTGATTTTAATATTCGAACTTTCGTTCCCTAATGTCATCATTGATACATATTTATAGAATAAAATCAGCTCCGACTTTTAAAATTCATGACCATATTTAGCTATCATTTAAGACAGGGTGTCAGGCACGAAGCACAGTATGCTTACACTGTCGATGCCAACCACAATAGCAACAGTTTTATGAAGACATTTATCGTTTAATGCCCCGAAAAAGTTGGGTTTTTTGTTTTTTGTTTTTTTTTTAAATTTTTCACAAGGATTGAATGACGATAACGGCAAATAGGCTAAGCAAGGTATATTAAAATAATTTTACATGTGTGTTTTTCCAGCATGGAAACTCATAAATGTTTTAACAACATATCGTCATTAATGCTGTAAACGCGTGTAGGCAATGATTTATATAGTTAATTAAGATGCCGATGTTAAAGGATATGTCATAGAAACAGGATCAGATGATAAAATAAGTAGCAACTTGTGGACCCAACCTCAACGGTTAATGTCACGTTAATTTATATTTTATAGACTGTTTGTCAAACAGAAACTAGACAATACCTAATTTTTGAAGACATCAATGTCACCATTAAAATATCTTCCTCATTCTATATACATTTATGGCCATTCAATCATCACAGAGTCTAATACAGTTAAAAGTATTTCCCTTGTCTGTGGTTCAGGAGTAATGGGGAGGTGGTGTGTGTGTGTGTGGGGGGGGGGGGCTAGTACAATGTCTAGTTGTTTGGATTGACAAATCAACGAGGACTCATGTATTCATTAGCGTGCACGTAAAAGAACCCTTGACAGTTTGAAATCGAAATAAGAGTGTGCCGCAACACCGCTTTCCGGGAAAAATGTCCCTTCATAGCACAATGTATGGCGCATGCCCGTTTCAGTAGCCCAATCGGAGCAAAACAGTAGGACGTTAAACTCCATTTCATTTCATGTAATGCCAATATTACCTCCAAATTGTAACACGATACTATAAAATACAACCACAAACTACCTTTTTATTATCCAAAACTGACAGAATTCTTCAATTATTTCAATATCAAAGAGGTAAATTCCCTAAAAACATTTTACGATAATCTATTTATAGTATCGGTGATAAAGGGTGGGAGGGTATATGGAACGTCAAAAAATTGCAATAAATCATTTATTTTCACCAAACCAACGCATTGTTTTTCAAATAATTGTACTTTTAAATGTCATATTTGATGGTATTGGCTCATTTCATTTTTGACAGTATGGGAGATCAAGGAAGATAACTGGAGAAAGAGAGAGAGAGATAGAGAGAAAGAGAGACAGGCAGACAGACGGACAGAGGGAGAAAGAGAGAGGGGGGGACTAACATATGGTTCAATTTTATTTTAATAATTCGCTTGTCACGTATAGCTGGGGAATCGACACCACACCATTTGACTCAATGATTGACCTTATGATACAGCGCGCACGTACCAACCATACCGCCACCTAACCCCCACAAAGATAACTGGAATGACGAGACATTGATCATCGCGTTTAACGTGCATTTTCTGTCAATTTAAAATAATTAAGATCACTTGCACTAATTTATTTTTATATAAATGGTATTAGAATACATCAAATTATGTTATTTTATTATATTCTAAAATAAAATGCACAAATATATATATGCAATTTATCAATAAATATGCTTACCTTATAAGAGACAATAACGTCAGTAATAAACACACCACCTGGATTATAAAGAAGACTCCATTATGGAACGAAAATATTTTCACAAAATGTTTATTTTCGTGAGTTCGGTTAGGATAAATATGTGCGTGTGCGTGGTCGTGTGCGTCTGCGCACGTTTCTTTCTCACCCGAATTCGTTTTTCCAGTAGGGAACTTCTCTGATTCGCTTTGCATTACTTTACGTCACAGACATGAAACAATAAGCTCATAGCGTTACGGCTGAGTGATTCGTTATATTTCCCCCTTACGGCTATCCCCGTAAAATAAATGACACGTATTTCAATGGTGTATTAATATATCTTACACTCTCATCTAGCATATTTTTTTTATTTCTCAATACATTAATCTCACAAACAATCCTAGTGCTGTGTAGTTTTAATGGCGACAACTATTTTTAAAATGTTTCTCATCAGATAACGATTAAGAATGTAATTAGCAGTGTTATTTATTTACTTCGCCAACTTTAAGAAATTGGTATAGAGCATGTTTTTGTTTTAATAAATAGAATTGTGACAGTTGCAATTATCCCCACGCTATCTGACTATAAATAAAATCTTAATCATGTACTTTGTCTGTGTCATGCCCTGGGTTTTATTAGCATATTCTTGATATGAGCTCATATAAACCTTTGTGTATCTCATTCCTTGGACGTTTGTCTTTAGTAATCATGAATTACAGAAAAAAAGTAAAACAGTCACTTTGTGAATAATAAATTTGTATTATGATATTTCGGGAATCGTCTCAGACAAATTATATCGCCGTATTTAAATGTGCAAACAATGATGACTCTAGAGCGTAACCAAAAACAAAGATTTACCGACCTTAAACAACAAAAAATGCTTATGGCCAATTCTAACTTAGATTAATTTCTATTGAATTCACGCTTCCGTTTAAAAATGAGGAAGCTCTTTTCTATCCATGAATATCAAGTTTAATACGTTATCTATGCTTGCTTTAAGGCTGTAAAATTACTATCTGAAGTCTCTTTTGTTCTCCCCGCTTGCACGTGGAGTAGGGACGCACTCCGGTTTCCTCCCACTGCTAAAGACCCCTACGCGCAAGCGAATTATTGAAATAAAATTAAACCATATGTTAGTCCCGGTTTGTGTCGAGTGGACTTTATAAATCCCATCCCTCTCTCTCTCTCTCGCTGTCTTTCTCGCTCTCTCTCTCTCTCTTGTTCTTAAATCTAGATAAGGACAATAATTGTTGATGTTTGGAGCCTTGTTAGTCGCACAAAGGCTGATGTAGAGTGTTGACGAGACGCTGTACCTCATTCGAAAGCATGAGGCCGCGGTGGCTCAGAGAGTAAGGTGCTGGCTCGCTTACCTGGAGGTCCCGATATCGATCCATGTAACACCTTGTCAGTGATGCAGGACGTTGGGTCTGGAAAGGATGGACGAAACCCGAGTTCCAATGTATACACACAGTGACGTGCACGTAAAAGAACCATTGATAGTTGGAATTAGAAGCAAGAATAGCTCACTGGACACACATTACGATATGTCTGTCTTTATTATCCCGGTGATTTCAGAAACGTGAGAGGGGGGAGAGGAAGAGAGCGGGAGAGGGAAGAGAGAGGAAGATGGGTTTAACGTCCACTCGACACAAACCAGGTCACAATTTTATCCCAATAGAAAAACCACGAGGTAAGACAGGCGACCCTACCCTTTCTCGCGTACAACCGGGGAATCGAAACCACACCAGTTGACTCAATGACAGACCTTATCATACCTCCCCCACCCCCACCCCCCGCACACAGTAAGATAATCAAATTTCATTTCTCACAAACAGACTATATTAACATCCCGTATGACAGTATATATAGTGATGTTGAGAATATAAGTACTATGTCTGTAACAGTGACTGTTGACTGACAGAACATTATATAACGCTGTCACTATGTGACTAAAACTGTGATATAACCATCACCTACACACATCTAATAGATTTACATCCTTTTCTTTATTTTACTTTGAACAACCATAATACTGAATAATAAATAAAGAGGGGAATTATGCGATTATGTTTTGGAGTAAAACCATATATTTTAATGCAGAAACCTATTCATTACAAGGAGAACTATCGACAATTATGGCATCCACTATTGTGAAAACAGGTTTACTTGAATGTGAATTCGGCGTTATTATTATATTCTTTATTTTCTCCAATTATGAAGAATACAAGATTACAAATATTGGACCATGTCGACATTAAGCGGTGATAGCATTATAAACGAGTGCGCTATATTATGGTTTGACTGCACTTTGTTTAGGTGCCGGGATTTTCCAGCGTTGTTTCCCCTTGTCAGTGCGAGTCTGGTTAGGCTAATGGCTAGTGGTGAGGTGTACAAATTGGCATGCACGTAAAATAATCCTTGAGTTCGAATAAAAGTAGATCGTGTCCCGGCGGACCGTGGAAAATTTCCAGCATAACAAATTGTTTGGCGTACGCCCGTCTTCATTCGTACAGTCGATTCAGAACAGAGGAGGCCGCAAAGAAACTCAGCAACTGGCGGACTCCAACGCCTCATCTGACAGCCTTGTCGGTGTTTTTGTGCGGCCAAAAGTCCGACAGCAATCGGCTTCGATAGACCACGAATGGGGATGGCTCATAATTATGTAGGGCGAAAACACCTGTAGTGCCCCAACAGACATTCCTCAGCATGTGGCGAGTGGGTTTGGACGGATTTCGAGCCCTATTGTGAATGTTTCGGCCTCAAGTGAGGACTTTGCGAATGAACAGTCTTTTCGTAAATAACGATTTTCCAAGCCAATATTCGGAGAGATTTTTTATATTCTGGACCCTTTGCTTGAACGATATACCCTCTATTAATAAAATAATTCACGCCCATTTTTGTTGGAAATATGGCCCGTTTGGGTTTTGCTCCTGTTTGCTCACTACATTTATTATTTTAGCGTTTTCCGAGATTCTATCCGGATTATCGCCCTTATTGTTGAAATTGTTTTACGTTCTAACATCTGACGTCAACTGGCAGACTATCGCCATTGAAGAGACGACAACTGTCAAGATCGGTCGCTTTATTTCTGTTACCTTTTTTTTTTTTTGCAAATCATTTTTAGTGAAGCCTGTACCAGACCCGGGACTGTATAGCGCAGTGGACGCTTACGGCTGACCTCCGGATCCATTCACTTGATTTGATATTTTCCGCAGGTTAATCTTATAGGTTTTTGTTTTGCGTGTAGTGCAGTCATCCTGCACTTACTTATAGAATCGGATTGAACTGCAGGCTTAAATCTTCGTCTGAATCTGTATATTAAATACGCCTGAATCAAATAAAGTTTAATCAAATTGTCTGGATCTATAGGCTAAGAATATTTTTCTCTTCCTTTCAGATCCCGATCACAAGATCCATCGTTGCGAATGTAGCTTAACGTAGCAGTGTGAAGTTTTAAAATGGTAGGAGATGTTCACGGTGTTGGCAAGGCGGTGCATTCATACTATTGTTGCGATAATTCTCAATTATCAATTTTTATGAAAACGTATTTGAATCCACTGAATATCACAGGCATTCGATGACATCGAGAGTTGATTGTGATCTTGGTAAATTAATTAATGTCTAATCAATAATTTGAACAACATGTCTGTCCCCAAAAACGACCCAAAGTAGGCTGTTGACCCAATATGATTATAAATGTATTGAATACGACAAGCGATACCTGTTTTGTGGAGTTGATTGATTGACTTAAGTAACGGTATATAAATAACTGGCCTATTTTTTTACAATAGTGTTATTTACAATCAAGAGATTTGTCAATATAAATAATACAATATTATCCAGTTTCTATATATTAAGTCTAGTAAGTGTACCCTGAACAGAGGATGATGGTAGCTAAATGGGTAAGACTCCATAGCCTGCAGGTCACATTTTCGATCCCTGCATGGCCGAGTAAGTTCGTCCAGTTTTTCTGTCGTGGTCCCCCCTTGTCACTGAATCAGGGCGGAGGGACGGACAAGGAAAGCTGTCTAGTCGTTCGGATGGGACGAAAACTTAGGTACCGTGTACAAATTGACGTTCACGTAAAAGATTCCTTGACAATTCTGTCCAGGCAAAATTGCACTCATAGCACACTGTATGTCGTATATACGTCATTAGCCCAATTCTGAGCAGAACAGTAGGACGTTACAACTCATTTCACATGATTTAGTTTCAGTACCTTAAACATCATTCAATTCTACTAAAACCCATTTTTATATCTTAATCCATTTTAATGTGCCGCGTAGGAAATAATAATCTTACCCTCTAATCTAACTATCAATGAAGGTCAGTGGGTTAGGTAAACGGTTTAAATTCATTTTCCGGGTTTAGCTCGATACATATGGTTGCGAAATGAATTGCTCTGTTTAAACGTATTTTCAAATAACGACATATAAAACTTAAAATGGTAGAAAGAAAACTGACTTCGTTTCCTTCGCGATTTAAACGAAGTCTATAGTTCAGCATGCATGGACGACAAGTGTTAAGCTGAAATGTTAAATGTTGGATAAGAACAGCTTATACTATTTTGTCGCCCCAGGTGTTGGACGAGAAAGTTCATCGGGATTATCCAGCGTGGTTTCTTCTTGTCCGTGGTGCAAGACGGAGGGCCTGGCGCGGACAGCTGTCTAGTCGCTCGTAAGTCCCATGTACACATTGACATGCACGTAAAAGATCCCTTGGCTGTTGGAATTTGATGTAAGAGTAAGCCGTAACCTTGCTGCCCGGGCAAAATTTGCCGTCTTCATTTTATTATAGAATAAACAGCTTCATTTAAAGTTAGTTGCAAAAGAAACAATATTAAGTTCAGTAAGAAAACGAATGTCTTACAATTTGCACACAACTGCATTTGAACACGACCGCCTGCACAACATGGATGACTACACTAAATCTGCATAAAGCTGTCAATCTAACCCTGACTTCCTGACAAAAATATAGAAACAAATGACCGAAATATGATTAGTGATTGCGGATGTTGTCAACTTGATGACAGTACCAGACATTCAAATATACAATAATTACTCATCTTTCGCAGCGAAACAAAATTTAATTGCTGTGTGCTTAAATAAAATAACACTAAATTATCCACACAAATCACGATTTCTTGTATTCACCGTGAAAATATTACGGATATACATTTTTCGAAAAACAAATTTCACCAACTTAATTTTTCTTTTTTAAGAATTGACAAAATTTATACAAAAAATAACATTTAGGTTTTATTTTATGTGCCATTAATACAACCACCATCTTTTCGTTGTCAGTGTTATATGAATATATATATCATTTGCCAGGCTTTACTTCTGTATAACCATTTTAGCATGTCATATAGTACAAGCACACATTTGGGGAGTCACGGTGGCTAATTAAGTGAGTAGGCGTTGGCTCGCGAGTCAGGAGGTCGGGGGTTCGATTCCTCATAGCACACTGTATGGCATATGCCCGTCTTCATTAGCCCAGTTCGGAGTAGAACAGTAGGATGTTAAACCCCATTTCATTTCATTTCAAACACACATTATGCAAGAGGTAAATCTTCCTATTGTGAGTCTTTCTTTAGGGCGTCATATATTATATAAATTATTAATTAGATATTTAGTACAGTGAAAAGACCATAATCAACACTTGATACCTTATGTCTTCCATTTTCATGAGATTTGAATCCGATCTGATGTTGAACGCCCATGAATGATTAGAATGATTAGCCGTGGTAGCAATGACGATCGAGGTTACAGTGATTTTAAAATAATGATTTCTCGGCTTATAGTAAAGCAATTTGACTGACAATTTCAGCATATTCCCTTTACTTTATAGTTTTTAACTGTTATAGTGAGAACTGTCTGCTCTTTATCTAATCTTCTATAATGTATCTTTCAAAAATCGATAGCCGGTAAAAAAAAAGGCGGTGGTCTCTCTGCTAGCTTATATTAGCTACAGATGTTTCCACGTGATAATCAATGGCGTATACATCGCGTCCCAACGCTAATATTCAAACCTCCAAAACGGTGGCACCCACTGCTTTCTAACATTCATTGGTGTAGTGTCTCGTCAATATGTTTCGTTCTTCAAATAATTAACACAGCCCCAAATTCGTATAGATTAAGAAAAATGATTGCGATGGCTTTGAACCCTATTCGTTCTGGCAACGTGACGAATTAAAGAGAATGTTCGCGTTATTATCTCAGATTTGATTATATTCATTGTGTGGGAGTATTTGAAGGTTAGAGTTTTGTTAAATTTTCCAAATCAAAACGACCATCAATACAAAACAAATCAATTATAATTTATTAACTTAAACAATCAACTTGGAAATTTAAATATAAAAATAATGGATGTAATTTATTAATATCTATATACAATAATTTATAGTGCAGTATACAAAAGAAACTGTCAAGTTATTCGGAGCGGGTAATTAATAGATTGATTTGAAGACCTGCCACCATAAAGTTCTTTAAAATATTTAAATAAAACCACAAATAATAAAACAATCTTTAAAAATAAAATATCACAGAAATAATGAGTCACGTCCAATTCGGTTGTTCAAAAACACAAAAACGGGTGCATTGAAGATCAGGGACCAAGCATGACGTCATTTTGGAGCCACGGTGGCTCAGTGGATAAGACGTTGGCTCTCGAACCGGTGTGTTCCGTGTCCGATACCATCGATATATTCCAGTGTGGTTCCCCTTGTCAGTGGTAACGTATATTCGTTGGGATGGGACGATAATCTAAGGTCTACACATAAGTGTGCACGTAAAAGATCATTGGCAGTTGGAATTCGATATAAGAGTAGACAGTACCGCCGCTGTCCGGGCAAAACTCGCCTCATAGCACACCGTATAGCGTATGCTCGTCTTCACTAGCACAGTAGAAACAGAACCACGAAACTTAAACCTCGTCTCGTCGCCCCTGATTAAGGAGAAGAAGAACGACAAAAAGAAGATGAGTGACGCTTGGAGTTCTGTTACTGGTCCCAACAAAAACCCAAACAACATCAGCAACATGACATTTCAAATTGACGACAGCCCACATTCAAAATTGAACAAGTGGACTTTTTAAATTGAACAATCAACCTAACAACATCATTCAATTTTGGGGGGTATAAATATTATATGATTCTTATATCGTAGTCTGTGCCGTACATTGGGTTTGTTGTTGGACTTTCGGAACAAATTACAATAACATGGTGTATGCTGACTCTTATTAATAGAATAATATGAAAGACAGGACAACTATCTCCAAATATAATAAAATAATAATAAACAGACATGTATTTACACTAAAAAACAAATTCTCATTTAGCACGATTTCGGTGAAGACGTCAAAAACGACCCCCGTATATACCCGAGTAATCAGACGCTGTTAAACAAGGGTGTTAGTATCTACATTGAGTCAGCATAAAGGTTATATTTTAATATAAGATATATCGTAACTGTCAACGTGATTTTATTATCATATTCCTTTTTAAAATGAAAGCCATGACATCACAGTCGACGACAGACTAATAACTCAAATGTGAAATGTGGGCGAACAAATCGCGCCTACGGTATCTTATAACATTTAATAAACAAATTAATAAGTAAATGAATTGTTAAAAAAAATTAATTACAGCTAAAATAATATGTTAAATAATTTCTTTTCTAATGCCAAACTTGGCGGGTATTAGGGTCACTTGAGTAACGCCGTGGTTTTTTTTTGTGTTGTTCGGCTTTTACCCTGTTTTAAAGAACCCTTACATACATGTTATTAATTAAAAACCACTTTCGTTACTCTCGATCATAATCAATCTCTCTCTCTCTCTCTCTCTCTCTCTCTCTCTCTCTCTCTCTCTCTCTCTCAAATGTTTGGATCAGTGTTGGTTCGGTGGATGAATAAAAAGACACAAATCCGAAAACCGACGATTTTACGCATCCTTGCCAGAGAAAATACCTAACCGTTAATACAAAAAACGATCAGAAGAATACATCTACATACAAAATGTTTTTTTGATCGTTAAAGAAACATTGAACAGTTATACGAATAGCCACCCCAGTTATTCATTAGAACAAGACGTCATAATCCATTTTGATCTGTGTCACAACCCAGACTTATAACAACCAGTTAGTCATAATCACATTCTGGAATGTCATCAAAATCTGCAGCAAAAACACTCTCACGACGAGATCGTCTGGGGTTTAATCGAGAAATTTGGGGATTCTGTTGATATCTGCGTTGAACATCATTTTTGTTACTGAAGCCCGATGTATTTCCATAACCGTTTGGCTGATAATAGTCTTGTTGCCGATAATTCTGGCTGTTGTTTTGATTATATAAATTACGAACTGCCATTGTTTTGGTATCCCGACGAGTTTGTGCTACCCATGAATTAAGACGAGGTTGTGGCAGTTCTGCTGCAGCAATAGCAATAATACTCTTCCGTCTATTGTGTTCTCTTTCTACAATTTTCTCAAACTTGCTTCTTGGATCATGCTCCTCTTCCTCCTCTTCGTCAGACTCAATCATACAATCGCCAAGATCTTTTGGACCGCTATATTCACTAGATCCATCAGGATACAGAATATCTTTTTGTCCCGTTTGCATTTCCTCAATCTGTTTTAACGCCATTGCTGTACTGTCCGAACCTTCATTAGTACAGTACGTTATATCTGTACTAGAAATCAACAAAAGGAATGTTCCCCAACGATGTACTAACATAGAGAAGAACTGTGTTAGAATCAAAACAGAAAACACACCTAGGAATATTACAGATACTGGCTCGTATTTGCCAGCTATGAAGAACTTTTCCTCGAGAATGTCCTGTTTAAGTTGAAGCTGAAGAATCACCAATGTAAACATAACATTCAGCAACATATACGCAAAGACTACATTATTTCTGATGGATATCAAATCCGCGGCAATCTGTTCTTGTTTTTCCTTGTTCTCCTTCAAGGGTAGAAGGAATTTTGTAATTAGTTTTCCCCAAAATACCCGTTCTTGCTCTTCAAGTTCTCCATCGGTTCCGTCTTCCAAAGATGTTGCCCCTTTCCAGAAGTCTGGATCAATTACCACAACTTTCTCCTTCGGTTTTCTTGGCGCTATCTTAGGTTTTGGTTTGGGAAGAGGCAACCCGGTAGCTGGTGTGGACATCCCTGATTCCAAGTCACGTGATAAAGGTGTGGATGGAGAAGGTTTCTCGTTCTCCCGACCCAGTGTCTGTTTGATGAAACTGCGAAGATCTTCAAGAACAGATGATATTCCCAGGGACTCGATGAACTTTCGGATTTTACCCTTTTTGGCCGCCGCCTGTTGTACAGCTACTTCTTCGTCTGGGTCAACCTTTTTAGGTGCCTCTCTTGTACCCCACGACACAATGTTCAAATTACACAAAAAGAAAACTGTTAAGAAAACAAATGTTGACGGAACTGTTAAATAATACAGGATACCGTGAACAAGACACATAAGTTCATTAGGATGAGCAAAAGCCGTTATCACGAATATGGTTGATAAACCGATTAGAAAAAGCACATTGGGTGTTAGGAAATCTTCTTCAACGATGTTTATCACAGTTCCTATGGAAACTATCACCATGACGATTGAATAAACAGCTGACATTATAGCGGCTACAGCAACTTGAGTCTCGGTCTTGGCTTTTAGACATAGTAAAACGTACGCTAATACGGGTAGTGTGGACAATAAGTATGCCTGCCATGGGTTTAAGCCCAATACCGCCGTGTAGGAACCACTGATCATGAAGGTCACAGTTCCGGGAGCTAAGATACTGGAGGCCATTAAAATAAACTGGTAAAGCATGAATAATGTACTGATGTTGTTATTCATCTTAACTGTCGTTTTCCACGAAGTTAGCAAATCCATAACATTAGCCATTGTTGAAGGGGACCATCGCCGTCGCTGGATGTAGAAATCATGGAAAGTTTCCGGGGCATAGGTGAAAGCATCCGAACCAGCACAGTAGTCTATTTTATATCCTTGTTGTAGTAATAATGTACACAGCCATCTATCCTCCCCTGTAATACATGATATTCTAATTAGACATGATCCAGTAAGTTCAAGTAAGACTTATGGACTCATAGATTGAACATTTTACTATACAACTCAACTGAAAGGGTCTTCGGTCAGCATCAGTTCCAGTCAGTTTTTCAATAAATTTGTTTTATTTCATTTTGTTCTTGTTTGAAAGCGGATGCGAAGACAACCTCAATGTCCAAAACCCCCAA